>CM037458.1:2975769-4400769 GCA_021014325.1 Plazaster borealis
AATAATTTATTTATTACATTCTTTACAAAGGATGTGCCCAAACAGATAAAACGATTTTCCATTTGGGGCCCTGCATACATTACTATAAATATTTATACTTGTTCAGTTATCGTCTTATTTATGAATCATTTATAAGGGTAGTGTACATGTACGTGATCTCAGTAAATCTTTACTTTGTGTGTGTGTGTGTTAAAATCACATCACGAATGTTATTTTTCATTTCAATAAATGTTTTTATTTGTTGAAAACATTCCAAAGCGTTCATGGTTTCTTAATAATGTTTAGAACTCTTGAAATAACACGCGTATTATCTTTATTATTATTTATTAATTCTGGTTGTGAAGCCAAGGATTCTCAGAAAAGCAAACTATACTAGCCAAGAACCCCGCGGAGAGAAGACGATGAAGGAAGTTTCAGTTTTTAGATGTGGGAGGAAAACCCCAAGAGCATTATTCCAGGGAAAACCCACGCAATCTCTTCAGGGACTGAAATCCTAATCCACATAACTGTAGTGCCCACGGTAGAATTCGAACCGGGGTCCTAGAGGTGGCAGGTGAGGAAATAATATACCAATAGACTGTGCAAGTCTCGCACGTATCGGAACGAGAAAACACGTCAAGTGAAGAACATTTTTTTCTCTGAAATCAAATCTTTGTTTTAAATTATATTCAATGATAAAATCTGAACAACAAAAATACTAATTACATGTTTATAAAGTCAGTTTTAGTTTTTATAATAAATACAAAAATAATGTGTTAATTATTATTGAAGCAAAATTAAAACTCTGGGACAAGGATGCTTATTTGATCTTAACTTTTCAGAAACCATACGTGGATTCGCGATGGTCACACGGGCGTAAAATTAACGCTTGGCGCAGTTTATAGAGGACCCTGACGCCTCAACAACCATAGAATGCTATGAAAAGGCTTCGCGTTGAAATTACAGCATCTGGCGATTATCATCGCGCATCCAAAACAAGCGTTTACGTAATTTTTGTGATCGGATGTGAGCCAAAATTCTTATTTTTTTGCAGTAACCGGAAGCTGAGGTCAAGTTTAATTATCGGGTTTTCTTGGTTATATTGTTGAATTGATTTTACTTTCATATTTTTTCTATCACTAAGTATTACATTCCCAACAACATATATAATTTTCATCGTCATAAACTACGTTAAACTAAAATAATTGACAAAACAAAATCTCGCCCACGTTAAACTCCATGGTTGGGACCACAATGGTCCCGGAAGTTCGAATGTGCGCGAGACTTGCACAGTCTATACGCCGACCTGACCGCCCCTGATGTATACCGACAGTCAACACGTGATGCAGTTTTTGCAGTATCGTCTGCCATGATGACCTATAACATAACAATCAGAATGGAAATTGATAGAAATTACTGAGGAAATTTAGGTTCCAAATAGAAACCAGTGAATGGGGAGGTTTTAAAATGTGGCAACCTTTTTGCCGTATATTGAGTGAAATGGGTCCAATTTAATCAGAGTCACATCGAGCGACTGTGCCAGTAATGAAGAAATGCATTTCGCTGGTTTCCTTATTTATTTAATTAAAGTCATTTGAAATACATGGTAATGCAATGAGTTCGTAAACATTTCAGGATGGCTTAGCATGGTTTCTTCCCTGCCTTTCGCCTCCGTGGATCGCAGTTCGAATCCCGGTCCGGAGCCTTGCATGTGGTTTGGGTTTTCAGTCCCTACCTGGTTGTTTGGGTTGTCCCTGTTTTGAATTTTCCTCCCACATCTAAAACTGACATCTCTTCATCATCTTCTCTACACGGGTGGTTATAGTGCTGTTATACGGTAGCGACCTTTGAGGTTCTCCTTTGTTTCATTACAAGAAAGATAAAATGAATAACAACGACACATGTTTAAAGATAATTGGATTGTATGAAGATTGTGATAATGTTTAAATGACAATTATGATCTGGGCCAAATTTCAAAGAGCTGCTTAAGCAGAAAATATTGCTAAGGAAAAATATTTCGTAGGATACCAGTCAAAGATGGTAACCTACCGGTAGGTGACATGGTATTTTGGCCGGTAGCCTTATTCTGCTGAACATATAATGTTGTTGTACTTAGCTACCTTTTGTGCTTAAGCAGCTCCATAAAATTGGGCCCTGATTTTAGGGGAAAACGAAGGTTATCGAGTGGAATTTGAACCCACGACCGTCCACATTCTACAGCAGATTTTTTAAAAAGCAAAAGTTAAATGGGTTCAGTTGAATGACCAACAATAAAGATGAAAAGAGTGTGCAAGCCTAAATGCCACAGCGCTTTCATTACTAGTTCTGTCGATGACAGCAAGACATTGCTTGAACAAATTTCTAAAGAACATGAGGAGGCACGTGTTCCAAAAATACAAAGAGTCGGCACGTGGTTTGGATGAAGACTATTGTACTTAAATTAAAGGCACTGAACACGTTTGGAAATTGTCAAAGACCAGTGTTCTCACTTGGTTTATCGAACACATGCACAAAATAACAAGCCTGTGAAAATTTGGGCTCAATTGGTCATCGAAGTTGCAAGAAAATGATGACAGAAAAAACACCCTTGTTGTACAAATGTGTGTGCTTTCAGATAGGAACAAAAACTTCTTGCAATAAGTTTTTATTATTTTAGTGAGAAATTACCTCTTTCTCAAAAACTACATTACTTCAGAGGGAATCGTTTCCTACAATGTTTTATACTATCAACAGCTCTCCGTTGCTTGTTACCAAGTAAGTTTTTATGCTAATATTTTTTTGAGTCATTACCAAACGTGTACGATACCTTTAAAGAGTCTATATACGTTTGGTAATGACTCTGAAAATAAATGGCAAAAAACTTACTTGGTAAGAAGTACAGCAGGTTTTGGATTGCATTTTAAGAAACTTTTCACTTCGAAGTACTGCGGTTATGGAAAAAGGTATCACTTTTTTTCTCAAAAACAAAACACAAATCTGAGAAGCGTTATACTGACAGTAACGTTACTCAGATTGTGTATTCCAATTGCAGATTAATCTCCCTGCGTGGAAATAACCGCTCCAGATTTTCGGCAATAGGGAGGTTTCGCATGCGAACGGATACGGTTAGTGCGACGGATACCTCATCATTATGACGTCATACGCTACTCTCTATCCGCTATACGTGCAGACGACACTGATATCCCGCTTGCTACACTTTAAGTAGGTTACGGATAGCTAAACGTATGCGTATGCGTATCCGTTTGCGTGCGAAACCTCCCTAATATCTCAAAAACGCTTCCACCTTTTGAAATGAACTTTTCACAGGTTAGTTTTCTGGTATAAATCTACAACTATATAGGATTGAAACAAACAGTGGGTTCCAATTACCAAACGTATACACTCCCTTTTATGTTTCTTTTAATTATAATAAGATAAGAATGACCTGCTTCCAACTTTTATTTGAAACATAACTGTGTATAATTTGTTCATGCAGCAAGGCCTACTTTATTTGAATATTTATAAGGTGATTTCTTTGGAATATTTGCATTGATTACTGTTTACGAAGGGGCAGTGTGGTCTTTAAATTTTATATTTTTAAATAATTTGGGGTTGAACAAAGGACAATTTACCAGAGCAGGACTTGAATCTGCGACCTCTGGATTAACGTGCCAGCGCTCTACCAACTGAGCCATCTTGCCCTAATGTTGGCGGTCTACCTTATTTTTCAATATCTTTGTCGGGGTGACAGTCAGTTTCCCTTCTGGTTTATTACTTGTTATATTCTGCAGGTCTACATTCAGAAGGTCTCAATAGAATTTGAAGATTGCTTTTTTAAACTATAAATGAATACCCTACTCAACAGACAGTAACTAACCAGGTGAAAAAGGGCATTATTTAACTACTTGTGCATATTACAGTAGAGTTCTGGAACAATATATATTTTAAGAATGTTGCTTCATTGACTTTTAAAACCTTGTAAAGAATGATGTGCTAAGATGTGGGCACATGGTTTGATCATTTTTAAAAAGGAGTAAGAAATGTGCATGTTCCCTGAGCTCCTTTGTAGCCCCTGCGGTGTAGGCCCCACAAAGACGGTTTTTTCTTCATTAAAGTGCAACAGCATAAATGCCACTGAGTGTATTTTTACGAATTAGTGATTGGCATTTTTGTCAATTAACGTCTAAAGGTTGAACCGTACAGTCGAGCCGGGTTGCCCGTACTGTGAGCTCGCTCCCCGGTTATGTACAGACCGTGTCTGCCACTCAACATCAGTCTCAGCACGGCGCCACTTCACCGTACGCTGCAAAATGTCATTCCTCTTGGAATATTCAATCCTCTCCCAGCCTGTCGAGTCGTCTTACCGTTGCATTGACGTCTTGCACAATATGGGGCGACTATTATTTAGAAATGATAATAGGCCACGGGTGTATAAGATAATGTAATGGTATGTGCGTTTTTGCAGCATGCTGAAAGGATATGCAAATGAATCTCAGTCTAGCCAATCGGAGTTCTCTCGACCGCTTACGTATGTAATTTGCATACTTAGTCGATTCTGATTGGAACTATGTGTTGACTTTCTGTCCAAGGATGGGTTGGAAATATATCCTCTATAGTCTAATCAACTAGACAATTACTGTGCTGATAGTGTTTCAATCTCTAATATAATTTACATATTCATGATGTGAATGAATTATCACAAAATCTTGTTGTTGCGTCAGATGAACTATAGTTTGCATATTCATGATATGCTTGAATAATCTCATCATGTTGTTTGCCGTCTCAAAGTCAATATTTTGAAATAAATTCAAGACATTGCTGGCAGCGCGTATTTATTTGTGCCTTGTTGTAAAATGTAATGTACAAAGTATGAACCACAAAAAAACGATAAATAAATTGTATAATTATTCGGTTATAGCTGCTATAAATGTAAATAGATGAATCCTTCATCATCGGAGCTGTACATGTACTTTAATAATTGCTGAATATTGATATTAATAAAATTAAGTATGATAAAACCACAATACCGTATTGTAGATTATACTATAACCAAAGATTGAGAAGTATGTGTATTGTACGGAGATCCAACAATGCTATGCCTTGTGATATCGTCAAGTCAACTTATTGTAAAGTTGAATGGCCCTTCTGGAGCTCCGTAGAATTGTTTTAGCTGCGTATGAGACACCAAAATGTCGATTACTTGCGATGTCGATATGTACAGAATAATATGTAAAATAGGCTCCACCGCTTTGGTTTTTTTGTAGAATTATTGTAATTATTGAAAGTGTGGTAATGAAATTAGCGTAATGCGTGTTTCTGGAAAATAAATAGTCAATAATGATGCAGCCCACTCTGTTGTGTTTGTTTACTTTATTGAAGCTTCTATTGGTTGTTTTGTCAAACATAGTTCAAAGGGAAAACATTCATTTATAGACTCCTTTTTTCAACAAAACGCCATCCAACCATAAGGAGCGTAACCTGTGAATTCATCAAATTAATGTGGTTCCGTTTACACGAGTCTGCTGCCACCTTGCGATCCGAACTCTTCCAAATAATTATTCTGCTATTGACCAAATTCACCTGACGTCATTGCACAATAAAGACGCGCACATGCTTTGACTCAAAATTTTGGCAGATATGGGCCCGCACGCTGACCAGCTGCATGTGACGTCATGTGTAAGGCATTTATTGCCCTAAAGTACTATACCAAAATGAAGGAATGGATGAAGCTACTGAAACCGTTTTTATCAAGGAAAACAAAATGGTAAAAATGGAGATGCAACGAACATGTTGTACCTGGAAAATTGTTCTACTTTCGTTGGTACATTGCAAAACTGGGGTGTTAAAATTGACACCGTGTGAATCACATATAGATACCGAAAAAATAATCATATTTACACCATAGGGTGTTAAAAAAACACTAATTTCTGCCAACACAATTACATTGGTGTTATTTTTAACACCCTGTGATGTTAATTTTGATTCTCTCTTGGGTATCTATATGTGACAACCAGGGCTGCCGCTGACAAAACCCATGGTGCCACTTTTAACACCCCAGTTTCTGCAGTGTAGCTTTTTGCAGTGTAGCGAAATCATGAAACAATCAAATAAAGTTGTAGGCCTACTGCCGATTTACTAATTAATTTATTAATTAATTTAGTTTACATACTGTGGTTTATAGTTTAAGCGAATTTCCCTGAACCAAAAGGGGAAGAGAAAAAAAAGAATTAAATGCTGTGACATCTATTTGAGCACAGTTTTAGCCTACTTAATGTTTCAGTTTTGTGTAGAATTAGAATGCTGAAAGATTTTTGATTGCTTTTGCTTTTGTTCTTTTTTGTTTGTTGGGGTGGTTGTTTATTTATATTATTTTAATATTTGTATTCTTTATTATTATTGTGGGGGGGGGCAGGAGGGGTACAGTAATTTTGGACTCACAGCTTCAAAGAAGTACAACTGTTTGAGGCAGTCTCTTACAGATTTTGTGTTTCACTGTGGAGATCGTAGGCATGTGGTAGCAACAAAGTGCACTTTCTTTCTAGTGTTTGTTAGTGAAAGAGAGGTGCAATTTCCTTTGCTTGTCAACACATAAAACGGCTTGCTGTCAATAATCATCTTCAACAGCGACTCTTGACCTTTGGCTTTTCAGAACAGCAGGAGAGTAGTGGTGCGCACGTGACCGCCCACCACCACACAATCCTCACATTTTGTAATGTTCGTCATAGGCCTCCGTAGAAAAATAAAGAGGGCGCTAGTCTTTATACTCAAAATGGCGGCGCCCATAAGGAGGGTTGTTCTTCAGGTGCAAAAGATTGGTAAGTAAAGGTTAAATTATCGTATGTATTGGTTCGACATACCATTTAGAATTGTAAAAGCTGACACGAGAATTTTATTCAACCATTTTAAGTTATAATTCAACCTCCAAGTAGTCTTACTTAATGACACAACTTCCACAAGTGTCGAGCTAGCTGGGAGACCGGGACTGACTCGAACCCACACCTAACAATAGCCTGACTGCTGTCCTAGACCCAGCTGATCAGAAACAATGCCCAAAGCTTTGATTGACTTGACTACAGTGCTCTTGACCGCTCGGCCACGACACGCCGAGTGGTCAAGTGTTCTCCAAAGCAAGCCAGATATTTGTTCTTCAACTTCTTGCCGTAAGGACAACAATTAAGCATTTTTGTCTTGGATGGGCTAGCCCACCTTGTTGAGCTGTAATGGCTCTCTTTTATTTTTAACATCGAATCATAAGTAAGATGGCGGCCCCGTTGCGGGACGAACTTCAATGTAATTTTTGTACACAATTTTTTTTGGCCATTTTCAAATCATCATATCTGGACAAAGGCATCATTTGGTGAGCCCTGGAATGTGTCACAAAAATTGTAAGGATGTAAGGAACAAAGTGAGGTAGGTTGGAGTAGTATGTGATGTTTATAAGTGGGAGAAATTTGCAATCAAAGAGGTACGACTTGCTCGTACTTTTTTACTACGCGTTTAAGACATGTATGGATGGTGGGCTGTAATGGTGAGTGTTGATGTTAAAAGAGAGCCATTACAGCTCAACAAGGTGGGCTAGGAATGGGCATGATGGGCAGGGCATCTGCAGAATTTTTTTAATTTATACTGACAATGACATGACTGAAGAACTAAACTTAAAAGGGACACCACCAAGGCAATGACTAGGGGCATGGAGGCTTGACTCTTTTGCCTCCATGTAGTATCTAAGTCTAATTATCCTCCTATCACTAACACTTTATCAGGCCTGCCAAAATAGTTTTCAGGCAAAGTTTATTTGTTAATTTTGATTTTGTTCCCAGATTTTATAGGCATTTTATATTTAACACATTTTTGATTATATGAAATTGCAAATAAAAGGGACCTCTCGAAGCCAACAATGGGATTTATAGATCATTAGTTCGGCAGTTGCTTGAATTGGGACTGGACACCCTAACTTTAAATTTATTGAACAGAAAAAAATCCTATGAAATAAAGTTAGATAAAACAACCTGGGCCCAATTTCATAGAGCTGCTTAAGCATAAAATATTGCTTAACAGATTTATGCTAAGCAAAAATAAGCGGGATACCAGTCACAGATTGTGTATGTGAGATGGGATTTAGGCTGGTAACCCTATTCTGCTAAGCAGAAATGATTTTTGCTTTGCTACTTTTTGCGCTTAAGCAGCTATATGAAATTGGGCCCTGGCTAAATTTTATAAATGCTGGGCAAATTCTGTCGGTTTGCGCGACAGCCAGATCGCACTGCGCTATTGGTGATCTATCGTTCGCGCATACATTGGTCGATCGTGCAGCCATCTGGCGATCGCGCAGCCATCGGGCCGATATGATAGATTGTCCAATAGTGCTGCGTGATCACGCAAATCGACCAATAGCGCCCAACATAAACACATTCCTCTGTTCTGACTTTAGACTTTTATTATTTGTGTATCCCCTTTTTTTGTTTCATCAGCAACCAGAATATGCTGCAGTAGGAGCTATTTACAAACCAGATCATCTTCCGCCTACTTTCCATCACTTCATATAACCGCCACACCTAAGCTCTATGTGAAGCCAGAATTAAAGGCACTTACGTACAACTTATCAAATCAAGCCATAGCTACAGCATCGTCACTGCAGATTAGGTCGTATTCTCTTCTGGCTGGTAGTTGTAATGTGGGAACCCACAACACAGGACTCCTGCAGAGGTATGTGCACTTACCCCCTTCCCAAACCACCCCTCCCGCGGCCCTACCCCTCCCAATCGCCCCCCTCCCAATCGGACATGAGTTGAGTAAGTTGTGAATGTTATAAAGTATTCTTTGTTTTTTATGGTCTGTATTTTTGTGGCTGTTTTTATTGAGTGTTTGTTATGGCTGGGAAAACACTTTTCATGTTTACATGATGAATAAATAAATCTAATTTAATCTAATCTAATCTATTCTCTTAGTTAAAATCAGTGAAACATCCAACTGTTGCAATTATGAATCTAACCTGGAAAAACTTCAATTAAAATAAATTATTTTACAAAATGTACTATGATCCTTTCTCACGCTAGCAAAATACAACACTATATGATGACTCAATACCCAAACTGTTGGACTCTGATTATGGTGATATGCCTGATTCCATGTAAAGCATAATCAGTTTACTAGTGCAGTCCTCAGTCCAACACCATTCAGTAACTCAACACCCAAACTGTTGGACTCTGATTATGGTGGTATGCCTGATCCCATGTAAAGCATAATCAGTTTACTAGTGCAGTCCTGAGTCCAACAGAATCAAACAAAACATGCAATTTGACTTTGAACTTGTGGTTGTTTGGGGTTAAACATGTTACATATTGTGGTGCCGGTTTATTACCAAGAAGGCATTTAACATTAGAATTTTAAAACAAATTATGTTTATGGGTATCAATACTTTATCATTGTTGAAATTGTTGTTTTTGATATCTTAGATTAGCGGCAGGAACGCCACTAGCCCCACAGCGTCAGCCTACTAGAACTGTTATCAGATACAGCAGGAACAAGGGCAAGAAGAAGTCAGTCAGAGCCGTCTTAGATAGATTCTACCGCTTTGATAAGTAAGTCCCTAAAGCAAAAGATGTGAGCGGTCATGGCCGAGCGGTCTAGTTCACTGGACTCGAGCTCTGGTGTTGTCAGCAGCAGAGTGTGGGTTCGAATCCCGGTCATGACACTTGTGCCCTTGAGCAAGGCACTTAACCATAATTGCTTCACAAAACGTTGGGAAGGTAGTGCGTTCTGCTCTATCACCAGCCAGGCTCCGAGTGGATGATACCCATGCCTACATCTTTACGGACTTTGAATGGGGTAACCCTGTTTCAGCCCCAGGAGTAGGTGGCAATGTGCCCCTGGTGGCAGTTGATTTGGGTCGATAGCCCAAATCAGTTAAGTGTAGGCCTCATCTTAAAGTGGCTGTCCGGCCTTGTGATGTTAGGCAATCTCTCATAAAAAAGAAAAGAAAAAAGAAAACAAAGCCTGAGTGAACTTTCTGTATCTTTTAGCTAAACCTGTGTGGAGAGGAATGGAGCCACCCATGCTCGGCTTAAGGTTTGGTAATGACCCTGAAGTGTTTTTTTATTTATTTCTAACCAAAAGCTTACTTGTTATAAAGATGTTAATGGTAGTAAGCATCCTGCGAAATTAGTTTGTCTGAGATACCCCTGTTGATTAGAAATAAATAAAAACATTAGAATCTGAGAAACGATTTTATGCAAGAATCGTTTCTCAGATTTCTGAGGGTTGGTGACCATTTGCGAATGCTGCGGCCAGAGATGCGGTTGGTACATATATAATGTATATAATTTATATACTGTAGTGTCAAAGATTCAAATGAGGGGATCAGGTTAGTTTCTTTCCCTGCCTTTCACCTCTGTGGACCCCGGTTAGAATCCCACCTCATACCAGAGCCTTGCATGTGGATTGGGTTTTCAGTCCCTACCTCACTGCGTGGGTTTTTCCCCATTGGGGTTTTGCTCCCACATCTAAAACTGAGCAGTTTTTCTCGTTTCCTATTCATCCTGTTATTGGCACTAATTGTGCTGTTGGATGTGTAAACAAATATATAAATGAGAAAATAGAATTAGCTGTTGCTATTTGCCTACCAACCAAAAGTACCTATGGTATAAATGCAAAAAATAGTTAATGGCCTGACGTTTCGACCCTAGCAGAGTCTTTCTCTGCTAGGGTCGAAGCGTCAGGCCATTAACTATTTTTTGCAAATATATAAATGTCAAAATTTGTTTTCTTCCAGTGGCCTGTGGTTGCGGACCATCGCTGGACGCAACAAGAAACGCTGGAAGAAGACCCCAGAACGTAAAAAACGCAACAAGTGGCACGTCTTCTGCAGCAAGACACAGAGTAAGAAGTTAGACTTGATGGTGTCGGGATATTGGAAGCGGAGACGTTACTTCCCAGACGATCCCATGGAGCCGTTTAAGGAGCGGAACTTCAAGGGGCTGAGTTTTTACCCGGGGCAAAAAACTCTGGAGAGGATGAAGGACCCTTGAGTTTTGTAGATCTCGGTTTTGCAACGTCAAGTGTGGTCGAGTTATCTGTAGCCTGAGGCGAGACTTTTAAAACCTGTCTCTTTAAAGGGAGGAGTCTTTTTCTTCTTCTTTTTTTCCCTCCTGAATTTACATTTTGACTTTCCTGATTTCTGCAGGAAAAAAAAGATTCCCAATAATATCCATATTGCGGGAATTAAAAAAATTCATTAAAGGTAGTATACAGGATTGGTAGAGCTGAAAAAATAGTGGTAGACAGTGTTCAGGTTTAGTGTGATCAACCATCTACATCAGGGCTCAAATTTTACAATGGACCACAGGCCCGAGGCCAGTAGTTTTAGTGTCAGGCCTGTAAACTCAGACTGGACAAGTCCGGCGGTCTTCCATTTTTCAATTGAATAATAAAACCTCACTGTGTGTAATATCTTGAACAAAAACAAATTATGTTCCAATGTTGACTTTGAGTCTTGTTAAATACATGTACCTTTCAATTCTATTGAGTAATGAAGTATAATAGTGAATACCCATAAAGACAAATGAGAAATAAAATGGGATGTTACACTGTGTCAGGAAGGTTTTTTTTCTCATTTAGATTCTGGTTATGTAAAAACAATTCTGGTCCAGTAAACATTTTGAGTCAGGAGAAAATAGTGAAAAACCATGCACAATTTTCAGCATGTAAAACACCTTATCCTTATTTTGGTTGAAACAACCGAAATCAGATAGTTTTCTCGAATATGACTTCATTAAAGAGGAATTTTTTTTTTTTTTAAATGTTTCTAGTATGAACTTCATCAGTAAGCTTTGAGACTAAAATTAAACAATGTTGTTTTTTAACTTTACCAATCCTGTAGACATATGGTCGTGAGCTAAACTTTGACTTTGTAAATTTGTGGACGTCCTTATTCAAGGAGTTATAGCGATGATTGTAAATAAGTTACTGTCAAACTTGACCAATGCTTCACCTTTGGGGCACAGATTATGCAACTTCTCCAATTGAAAACAAAATAAGTTTATGTTGACAGTTTTTTAGCATTAGCAACCTGAGACAAACAAGGCACAAAACAGGACACATAAAATCAAAATACTTTATTTTGTGATTATTCAATTTGATTTAATTTAGACAAATAAATACAAAAATTAATAGCATCCATATTTCGTTTGTACTGTGTTGTATTTACAAGGAAAATACAGATTTCTTAACTATGAAGATACCTAGAAAAGTTACAACGTGACTTGATTGACCAGTTGGCTTCAGGATGAAAAATCCTTTTCCCGGTACTTGAGCAGGATTATTTTAAATAAAAAATGCAACCTTTTTTTCGAGCCACTAATAACTCTTGTCAATGAAACTGTTTGGACACTCTTACAAAGACCTTCTCTCATTGACACTTGCAGTTTTTAATGGTTTGTATTATTTTTACGGTCATGTTTCTGAAGCACAGTCAGACCGTTAGAAAGCCATGATGTAATGGCCAATTATCAACCCACCCCGGTCGAACAGATGGCATTCCAGAGAGAGATGAAAGGCCCAATAGACTGTGCAAGTCTCGCGCATATTTGAACTTCTGGGACCATTTTAGTCCCAACCATATGGAGATTTACGTGGGCAAGATTTTGTTTTGTCAATTATTTTAGTTTAACGTGGTTTATGACCAAGAAAAATATATATGCTGTTGGGAATGTAATACTTAGTGATAAAAAATATGAAAGTAAAATCAATTCAACAACATAACAAAGAAAACCCGAGAATTAAACTTGACCTCAGCTTCCGGTTGCTGCAAAAAATAAGAATTTTGTGCTCACCTCCGATCACAAAACTTATGTAAACGCTTGTTTTGCATGCGCGAGAATAATCGCCAGATGCTGTAATTGCAACGCAAAGCCTTTCAATAGTAGTCTATGGTTGTTGAGGCGTCAGCGTCCCCCATAAACTGCGCCAAGCGGTAATTCTACACCCGTGTGACCATCGTGAATCCACGAAAGTGGTTTCTGAAAAGTTAAGATCAGTAAGCATCCTTGTCCCAGCGCTTTAATTTTGCTTCAATAATAATAAACACATTTTTTGTGTATTTATTATAAAACACTAAAAGTGATTTTATAAACAGGTAATGAGTATTTTTGTTGTTTATCATTGAATATAAATTAAAACAAACATTTGATTTCAGAGAAAAAAATGTTCTTCGTTTGACTTGTTTTCTCGTTTCGATATGGGCGAGACTTGCACAGTCTATTACAATGCAGTATAATCCATCTTTACAAAATCTTGGCAGGTATGTGAAAGGAACAGGTCTTCAAAGAGTTAATCCATTCATTTTGACAGTGCCTTTTGACCAGGTCCACCAAACCATGACCACAAGAACTCCATGAAACAGTTGCCTGTATATGCGCAACCTGCCACAGTGCATCACCACGCATGGCGTGTTGACATGACTACTGCCAAACATACACAGATACTCGAATGCCAATTTAAAAGATCGCTGCTGTGTCTTGCTTAAGAGTTTGCACATTATGGTGTCCTCCGAAACAAAGTGGTTAAGGAAGTTTTGTGGAAGTAATTACCACAAATCCTTCAAAAATTCATACCAAGCTTCTGCTATGGTTTTACAATCAGTGTATCATATTTTTAAAAAGGCCCAGTTTTATAGAGCTGCTTAGATAGAAAATATTGCTCGTAAATTTTCTGATGAGCAAAACTTAGCAGGATACCAGTCACAAATGGCCATGTGATATGGTGTTTTAGCTTGTTACCTTAATACAGACTAGACTAATACAGATTTGGCTTGTGTGTGGCCTAATTCCTCCAATATCCTCTTTTCCTATGTCACTCCACACCAAATGTTTTGGACATTGATGAGATTGAAATGCCTGATCTAGGCCCAATTTCATAGAGCTGCTTGGCTTAAGCACAAAAAGAAGCTAAAGCACAACATAATTATACTTACCAGAATAAGGTAACCAGCTAAAATACCATGCACATGTACAATCTGTCACTGGTATCCTGCTTATTTTTGCTTAGCAGTAAAATTTTAAGCGCATTTTTCTGCTTAAGCATCTCTATGAAATTGTGCCCGAGTGATTAAGCAAATTTGTTATTTTGGCCCTACTGGCCCCAGTCCTTCTGAATCCCTCATATTAATTGGATATAGAAGGATTTGGGATTGTACAGGTAAATCTGGTAGGCATTATTGCTGTGCTAAGCTACTTTTTGTGCTTAAGTAGCTGTATGAAATTGGGCCTAGCTTTTTGTAGTATTTGCTGAAGGATTTTGGCAGATTCAGGAAGTCTCTGTCTCATGCTGTATGGAAGTTGAGGTTAAATTTAGAGGACGGACTGGAAGATAAATTTATAAAAAAAAGTAATTCTTGATGAGACTCTAACTATCCGATGAACTATCGGACTCGGCATCTGTATCGTCATTCAATGATTCATTTACTGATGTCCTACCAAAGCCACTACTAGTAATCTTAGCTCCATCCTCGTTTCCATCGCTACCGTTCATGGACACACGGACATCTTCTTCATGAAGGATGTGGTTTGAGTTGACATCGACAGTTAGTGTTAAAGGCGACTTGGGGAGAGCGCTGGAGTCGACAGGGGTTTGTATGTTTGACTCCAAAGGAGTAGGAGTATCATCTTTTGGTGCCGGCCCGGAGATGCTGGCTTCTGAATCCTTCCTCTTGAGGATGCGTATTTCCTCCTCGATGCTCTCAGTGATCGTCTCAAGTTTCAGGGCGGAATCTTTGGCCCCGCCCTTCTCCTCAATCACCAACTCCTCCGCTTCCTCTTCCTCATTTTCCGGCTTGACATAATCGTTGTACTCCTTCACGGAGCAAGACCCTTCATAGAGCTCGATCAGCTTCTCGAGCTTCTCCACGGGGCTCCGCCCACGTGATGATGAGGTACCCGTTGGGGTCCTCGTAGTGACTATGGGGCTCAGGAGGGTGCCCCTTGGGCTCAGGAGGGAGCCCCTGTCTCGCCCTGCTGATGAGGGCGTCCTTGGGAGTGCCATGTCCGGCGTTTGTTTTGAAGGGGTGTCGTCATCATCGCTGGACTTGCTGTCGTTTTCATTGTCGTCGACCTCAGATTCCACAAAGATGCTGGGTGTGTTGATGCTTCGTCGACTCTCCTTGGTTGATGAGCGGCGAGGGAGAGGTTTCGGTCTCTTGACCTAGAAATAGAAGTAGAAATGAAATGACTCAATCGTCATTCTTTTTCTTTTTGGAATCATTTAAAATTGGATGAGTCTTTTAAACAAATATTAGCATAAAACTTACTTGGTAACAAGCACGGAGAGCTGTTGATAGTATAAACTAAAATAATAATGTTTTTCTTTCATCATTTTCTTGCAACTTTGATGACCAATTGAGCCCAAATTTTCACAGGCTTGTTATTTTATGCATATGTTGGGATATACCAAGTGAGAATACTGGTCTTTGACAATTACCAAACGTGTTCAGTGAGTTTAAATCTGTGAAAACATGTTTGTTTGTTTTTTATGGGAAATTGCAAATCACAAGGATCACAAACGGGCCACTCAAGGTAAGGGGTAAAAAGAGGGAAAGGGGATTAAAGTTGAGGAAATCAAAAAGTAGAAAGATGACTGTCGATATTGCATTTAAATTGAGGTAAGCAGAACACGGGAAGTGAATGAACTTGTACGTAATAAAAATGAAAAGCTTTCCTCAACAGCATAAAAACTTTTTTTTTATTCAAAAACTTTCAACTACACAAACAATTTTCTGTGAGTGTTTTTTTTAAAGCTTTGCACGGTGTGGATCATAAGAAAAACTATAGTAGTAAACTTGCGGGTACAACCGTGTATATAACACTCTTATGGGAGAAGTGTTGGTTTTGAGAAGCGCCAGTGTGGTCTAGAAGTTTAGAACAGTATATTCTGCAAGTATACTCCTGAAGACAAGCAGAGTATACTGTTTGAAAAGTCGAGACCACACCAGTTCTTCTCAGAATCAACACTACTCCCAACAGAGTTTTATACATGGTTGTACCCAAAACTTTACTGCTGCAGATTTTCTTAATCCTCTGTGAGTTGTTGAGCTCAAGTTCTGCACTGCATAAAAATTCCTGTGTGTTACAGGTAGGATAAATAAACTTCAAATATCCTGCGGTCTTCATCCCTCAATCTTCTGCATCAACCTTCCCCTCCTCCACGGACTTGTTCGTATGGTGGTAGAGCATTCAGCGTTGTAGCTCCTTCACTTTGGAACAGCCTGCCACCGATCATCAGGGAGTCATCGACCATCGAGTTGTTCAAGTCTCACCTTAAGACTCATCTTTTCAAACAGTATTTTTGTAACATTGCAACTTGTTGAAAGGTTTGTATCTATTATTCATTTTCTACATTTAACTAGTTCATCTTTTTAGCTTACTGTGTACGTATTTGGCTGGTCAAGACGTAATTTTTTGTAAAATTGTTTAATTATCGTTGTACAATGTTGTTTAATCCATTTTGTTTGTTAGTGCCTTGAGGCGGAACCGATCAGCAACTGTTTGCGCTTTATAAATATCTCTTTATTATTATTATTATTATTATTATTCATGATTCTGTGCCAACCTTAACATCTGGTGACCTGGGCGACTCGCTGAAGTACCGCTCCCGCTGTACGTCAAGATTCTCCTCCAGTTCATTCTCGGCAATCTTAGCCGCGATGTTGTAGCGAGTGCAAAGTCTCCGAACCTCATCCTTGATTTGCTGCACCATCTCCATGTCACCTGTGGGACTCACACCCATGGACTGTAGGGCGATGGCTAGCTGCCTGGAAATCAAATACAATGTCAGTTAGATTCAATACAGGAGTAGCTAAATAATTAACAGCATTTATAAAGCGTATTATGAATC
Organism: Plazaster borealis; assembly: GCA_021014325.1. NCBI lineage: Eukaryota > Metazoa > Echinodermata > Asteroidea > Forcipulatida > Labidiasteridae > Plazaster > Plazaster borealis. The sequence continues at coordinate 2,992,612 of CM037458.1, forward strand.
ACAGATTCCTCAATGCCACCTTACAACAGAAGCAAAAGTTAAGACCATTAACAAAATAAAATAATTAGGCCGATGTTATAAAACATCCTACAGTTAAAGATTCTACAATAAACACACAAGTAGATAATATTTAATTAACATTATAACTTTCTTCCTTTTTTCCTTTCTTTTTCAATGAGATATATGGCCTAACATCACAAGGCCGGACGGCCACTTCAAGGTGAGGGCTACATTTAACTGATTTGGGCTGTCGACCCAAATCAACTGTCACCAGGGGCACATTGCCACCTACTCCTGGGGCTGAAACAGGGTTACCCCCTTCACAGTCCGTAATGATGTAGGCATGGGTATCATCCACTAGGAGCCTGGCTGGTAGAGCAGAATGCACTACCTTACCAAGTTTTTACGAAGCAACTATGGTTTAAAGTGCCTTGCTCAAGGGCACAAGTGTCATGAAGGGACCCTTTAAAAGTGATTAGCTCTGTGACCCGTAGGCCTGAAGATACCTGTGTAGAGAAGTTGATGAAGAAATGCTCAGTTTTAGATAAGTGAGGAAAACCCCAAATAGGGAAAATCCATGCAATCAGGTAGGGACTGAAATACAAGGCTCCTGTCTAGGAGTCAAACCGGGGTCCACAGATGTGAAAGGGAGGGAAGAAACCACTGAGCCAATCTAAATGCCCTCGGAAGAAAATGCTGAAAGAAAACTATATAATTTGGACCAGTGAAAATCTGGCAGGCAAGTGAAACAACAAGCTTACCAGTCCTAAGAGTGGCTTAGTTTAACAAAATCATGCTTATCAGAATAAGGTTACCAGCCAAAATACTATATCACATGCGCCATTTCTGACTGAAATCCTGCTGATTTTTGCTAAGCACACAATTTGTGAGCAAAACTGTCTGCTTAAAGCAGCTCTATGAAATTGGGCCCCTGCTCTAGTCACTGGAAAAATGATGTACATGTACAAACCCTGAACTTACATTCTGACGAGATGGTCAGGTTCCACCAGTAGCTTGTCTTGCAGCATGGCAGCGATGTGCTTCCCACCGATGTCAAGCTTGACTAGTGACTGTAAGGCCTCGGCACGCACCCCTGGCTCCGACTCAAACCGTACCGCCCATAGTACGGCTTCCTGGATTGGCTCACTGAGCTGGCCTATGTCTCCGAGAGCTGTGATGTGATTGGATGAAGACAAAAAACCTGTTAAGTCGGATTTGTAACTTTGCAGGATGGGAAAATCAAACAACCTTGAAACTAAGGCCGCATCCGAATTGGCGACTACAGCTACGGCTACGGCTGTTGCTAACGGTGTTGCTAAGGACGTCCTATACTTTAATGCATGATGACGCGGAAATGTAGCCGTAGCCGTAGCTGTAGCCGGCATTTCGGACACGGTCTTAGACTTGAAAATCGCAGGTGTTCTTCTTAAGAAGATCAGGGCGCAAAATTTCATAAAGAAATTGCTAAGCACAGAAAAATCTTGCTTACCAGAAACGGGTAACCAGTCAACATTCCATAAGGTTTACATTGCTGTGACTGGTGCTCCACCCATTTTTTGCTAAGCGGTATTTTCTGCTAAACAGCTTTATGAAATTGGTCCCAGAGCTCACTGATTGAAAAGTCAAATTGTCACACTGCTGATTCTTTTCCTAATCACCACAGCTCAACAGAGATGTTATGCCAGTGACAAGTGACAGTCCTGGTACCAAAATATCAGAGGCAAACAGGTATTAAAGGCACTGAACACGTTTGGAAATTGTCAAAGACCAGTGCTCTCACTTGGTGTATCCCAACATATGCATAAAATAACAAGCCTGTGAAAATTTGGGCTCAATTGGTCATCGAAGTTGCAAGAAAATGATAAAGAAAAAACACCCTTGTTGTACAAGTTTGTGTGCTTTCAGATAGGAATAAAAACTTCTTGCAAGAAGTTTTTATTATTTTAGTGAGAAATTACCTCTTTCTCAAAAACTACGTTACTTCAGAGGGAGTCGTTTCCTACAATGTTTTATACTATCAACAGCTCTCCGTTGCTTGTTACCAAGTAAGTTTTTATGCTAATTTTTTGTTTTGAGTCATTACCAAGCGTGTACGATACCTTTAAAGGCTTATTATTAACGATTTTATGAAACAGAACATCTAGTATAAATAGAGTGTCATGGCCGAGTGGTCTAGAGCATCGAACTCATGGGAGCGATCTTATTCAAACATGATACCTTTGATGGCATGCGCCTTGACTTTCCAGTTGGCGTCAAACTGAGTCAGGAACAGCAGTTTTTGAGTGACTTTGGGGTCTTTAAGAATGAGCAGACTTGCTGTGTTAGTTGCGGCGATTCGTACTGCAATGTACGCATCGCTGAAACACTGCAGGTAAGCTGGCAGGAGGCGAGCAGTCATAATACCTGGCGATTTAAGAGGAAAGAACAAAATCAAACATCTTCCTTAAAGTTTTATAGCCTGATTTTTTGTCGAAAGAAATTTTTTTAAACAAAAAACATACAAAATGTTTTGCATATGTCACGGTCATACAGATTCATGGATGTCATTTTTTATTGATTCCGACAATAATTAATTCTTATTTTTTAATTAACTATCACTAATCATTTCATGCAATAAATGAAAGCTTACAACTTTCTTGAATCTACTAAAATAGACGTTTAAAATTTAAATCTAACTTTTTAGGCTTACCAGTCACAGTATTCACTTTTGAGGGACCAGTCATATCATAATTTTGTTCAATAATATAAGTTTTCCGGCCAATTTCAATAAAAGATCATTCAATTTAACATCCGGCTCATTAAATTTCATTTAAAAATGAATGCTCTATCACATCAGCATTCAAACAGTCAAAAGGAGTAATTCCATTTCAACATTTTAACATTCACCAGTCAAATAAGATCATTCAATTTCATTAGGTCACAAAGATCATTCTATTTCGCAAAAGCCAACAGCAAGAAGCTGGTCAAACATTCAATTTTATCAATATTGGAAATTCAACTGAATAATGGTGAAAATGTAGTCTTGATGTTATAAATAAAATAGAATGACTAAAACGAACCTGAATGAGAAGAGTGAAATAATGTGTTTACAAAAACGAAATTGGCTACAAAGAAACCCTAGTTTGAATGACCTAATAATAATAAAAATGTTCAAAAGCGCATTGCAATAAGTTACAATATCGTAAAAAGTCAGACCAATGGAGTATAAACAGCAATGAGTAAAAGCAACAATATTACACACACATTGCTTCTTCAGTGACCCCCACACTTACCCAGGTGAGCAATCTTATGTAGAGCATCGATACGATCTCGTACGTTTCCTTCCAGGAGTCTGTCCCTAAGGTCGTCATGGACCTCCTTCCCATGGCCGGTCCTCCCCAAGGTCTGAGCCGCCGCTTTGCGGACATCATGATGCCAATCATTCCACATCAAGTTACTCAACTTGTGGGTGATATCCTTTAGATTCAAAGTAAATGAAGATGAGAATTTAATATTAAATTTTTAACTAGGCGTGTCGTGGCAAAGCGGTCTAGTTCACCAGACCCAAGCTCTGGTGTTGTCAGCAGCAGAGTGTTCGAATCCCGGTCATGACACTTGTGCCCCTAAGCAAGGCACTTAACCATAATTGCTTCGTAAAAAGTTGGGAAGGAAGTGCATTCTGCTCATACCAGCCAGGCTCCTAGTGGATGATACCCATGCCCACATCCTTACGGACTGTGAAGGGGTTAACCTTGTCTCAGCCCCAGGAGTAGGTGGCAACATGCCCCTGGTGGTGGTTGATTCGGGTCTATAGCCCAAATCAGTTAACTGTAGCCCTCACCTTGGCCTGTGATGTTAGGTGATCTCTCATAATAAATTTTTTTTAAAAAAACCCAATCCATCCGCATGTGACACTCACCTTATTTATACTTCCATTCAACCTCGGCAGCGCCCTACAAGCGATGATCCTATGACGCCAACTGGTACTATTCAACTGCTCCCCGACCATGGAGTGCACGATGGTTGAGTTATCGCTCAACCTGGCCATGAGACTCACACAGCGCTCGCTCTTGATCATGTCATCACTGCCGAGTAATTGCTGTACCAGCTCGCTCACTACGTACGAGTCGCAGACGCCAGCGTGAGCGAGGCACTGAGCGGAGGCCCAACGCTCGGGCTCACTGCCGTTACGCATGATGTCATTTAGGATCCTCCTTGCCTGGTAGACAAACATCAATTCATTAAAATTATTGGTAAATATTGGTTGTCACCAAATTTATTTGCATTCAACCAAAGTGGTAGGGTTGGTTTTAAATCAAGTTAAACATTTGCGGGCGCCACTTCCCAATCGGGGCCAAATTTCATAGAGCTGCTTAAAGCAGACAATTTTGCCTAACAGCTTTCTGCATATCAAAACTAACAGGAAACCAGTCAAAGACGATATGTGAGGCGATCAAGCTAAATGAGTCGTTTGTCGGAAATATCAGTATGGAGAAACAAGCCAAAACAGGCCAACAGGGGTAAAATTTCCAAAACTATTTTTTTTGTAAATTTAAATGTCAAAATATCTCTTATTTTATATTGGCAACTTCCTTCCTGATAATAACATCAAAAAGGGGTTAAACTTAGCATTGCAAGAAAATGTGCCGATGTAGTTTCTATAAACAACTCGACTTTAAACCCCCTTTTCTCAGTATCATTCTCTCGCATCTCTTGGTGTTTCTACTTTCACAACTTTTGAACCAAAGGTGGTATCAACATGGGGTTTTGACAGTATTAAAGCATAGATTATGTTCTTTTCAAATGTATAAAAATATGAAAAATTACCTGGGTCGACAAGCGACTCATTTTGCTTGATCGCATCACATATGTGTATATGGTATTTTGGCTGGTAACCTTTAAAATTTTGGTAAGCCAAATTTGTTTTTGCTTATCTACATATTGTCCTCAGATAGCTCTATGAAACTCGGCCCAGGATTTAGTACATTTTAATCCAAGGTTATTTTGTCTTAATTACCATCAACTGAACAAACAAATCTCCAGAACTTAGTCAGATATAATGACTTTTTTTTAAACGCCAAGTCAAGTTTTATGTCAGTTATGTTAACAATATTAAATTACGACCAAAGTTAAGCAAATTAAACTAAAACTCTGCAGACACGAGTGAAGTCACCACTCCAATGTGACAAACCGTATAAAAACAAACTGTGAAACAAAACTGAACAATAACTTCAGCGTAAAATATCACAAAGGTGCTGAAAAAGGTGTCTTCAAAGACAAAAACACAAAAAGAGTGCTGTTCAACAAAGATGGAAGAAATAGTTTCTTGATTTATACTAACCGTGACGTTTGAAGGCTATCCAATGGGAATGCAAACAAGGAATGAACGAACAATATGAACACATGCTCAAAGCTTTAAAATGAATCGATTCAAAATTAATAATACACTATTGAAAATGTTTGTGGGAATTTGATCTCTACAAGAGATCTTGGCTTGCATAAGACTTGCTTATCATGACATGAGGTGGAAAAGTTATAATACAAGACAAAGTCTTTAAAAGTTATTTATGAATTAAGGTGTATCGATAGAAATGATTTAAGGTAGGGTTGGGACGTTTAAAAACAAATCGTCAAAATCTGTTTCCAAATTTCCTTAACAGTCAAACAAAGTCCACAGTTAAAAAGACAAAACAGACAAAAGGGACCCTCCTTTTCTTTAAAATGTTAGCCCCCCAGACGCTATCCAGGGAGAATGATTGACATCCCTTTTGTTGGTATGGAACTGTCTTATCTTATCCCTACAAAATGTAATACAATTTTTTCAATCTCCTACAGTTTGTTATACATTTTGCTTTGTAGGCCCACACCTGTGGTTTGTTGACTGTGAAGACTGGCTTATGGTGTTCTATTTCTAATCCTGGTAGATCCTCGAAAGTGTGATGACACAGTTTGTTTCTTTTACAGATCCGCTCTTAGTTTGAATTGCAATCGGTAGAAATGGTTAAACAGTTAACCAGAAGTCACCAGTTCCGTTTAACCATTTAGGTAAATAAACGTAGACGCATAACCCTTATCATTTTGCCATATACACATGTCAAATGCTATAGACCCATTGCATATGACGTCACCCGGAACGCGCCTCCGACAATGCGCATCATTTTGGGTGTCAAAACTCTCTTTTGTGCATGTTTATATACGATTTTGACACCCAAAATGACACCCAGGATAGGCGCAGTGAGTACGCTGCGCATTGTGCAATGTGTCTATTGCTACGCTGCCTCCACACTCAGGTTTCTACTTCAAAGTTAAAAACCAACGAAGGATTGCTTTAACTGGTTCCCTACCTCCTCATTTGGCCTGTTGAGCGTATAAAGTGCGATGGCAGCCGTTATCTTGACCCGTGTGCTGGTATCCGTCAGAGCTTTCACTACACATTGAAGCAGTACTTCGGGTAGAATTCCCTCCTCCTCACTGGTGTCCTTCATCCTATTCATTGCAGCTAAGGCTTTCTGCGCAAAAGTATCTGTGAAAAACGGAGACGGGGGGAGCAACAGTAAGAAATATTCCTAATGAAATAAGAAAAACCACAAGGAAAACTGACTGGGTAAATAAAAAGTTGCATCTCTTCAGGGTGATCCCTCTTCTGCCACTTGACTTTCCAGGTGTGATCCCTGGCTATGAGTCAGTTACAGGTTGAATTGCTTCCGAACGAAGATATAAACAAAATAGGGAGACCGCCAACATTAGCGCTAGATAGCTCAGTTGGTAGAGCGCCGGCGCGATTCCAGAGGTCGCAGGTTTTAGTAACGCTCTAGTAAATTGTTCTTTGTTCGACCGCAAATGAATAATATTACCCCTTTTTCTGGTGCAATTACATACGGCTAACTGTTTAAAAAAAAAACCAAAAAACCCCCGGAATTACTTACTTTTGAGAGGAATCCCAGGGTCTGCTGGTTTCCTGTACGTCGCTGCCTTAGCGATGGTTGCTATGGCCTGGAGTCGGACATGCTCATGGATATCAGACATATCGCGCACAAGTTCATCAATGGTGCTGTCATACCATTTGTTACCGAGGTGCCATTTTGTCCGCCACTCATCAACTGCAAGTTCAAAAATTAAAAAATGTCAAGAAAAGAAGAAAGTGTAATTGTGTATTATGTAGTTTAAATAAATTTTGATGTATAAAAAAAGGCAATTTAAGACAAAAAATAATTCACTATTTGTTTCAAAGTTTAATGGACAACGGAAAATGCAGATTTCTATATTTTCTGGAATTTGTTCAAGACTAAAGAAAGCACAATAAAACAGTGACATTAACGATAATGAAAATGTAGAAATAAACTTTTAAAACATGTATTAGCAAAACATATTCCAAAATATTTATTGCAGTTCCAAGCAATATTCAGTAGTTCTTAAGCCTCCGACTCTGTGACCATTCAACATCATCCACTGTGGTTTTGAATGATAGATAAACTACGCCAGCCTGAAATATGATATCATGTGGTGAATGCATCCACATGGTCAACCCTCCTACTGTCTGACCATTCAATATCATCCACTGTGGTTTTGAAAGATGGATAAACTATGCCAGCCTGAAATATGATATCATGTGGTGACTGCATCTACATCGTATGCAGTCAACCCTCCCACTGTCTGACCATTCATTATCATCTAACTGTGGTTTTGAATGATGGATTAACTATGCCAGCCTGCAATATGATGCCATATAGTGAATGCATGTTACACACACGTACAAAGTTAGTTTTGCACACAGTTGTGCCACCCTACACAACCTATGCAGCTGAATGGTTGGTCAACTCACTGGAATATGTTACAAAAGTATAGGAGGGTTTTATTGGTTAACCATCCAACTCTGGGCTTACTTACTCAGTCTGACGAGGGCATAGTTTTGCTTGTGTTGCTTCTCTTCTGATGGGTCTGGTTCCCTATGTGCCTCTGGGTCATATCCTGCTTCATGGATGGTCAACGATACGTCACCCTGTCAAAAAATACAAATGATAAGAGGGAAGGTCCAACGCGTAACTCTCCCGTGTAGGAATATTCCTGTAGTTGAATTTGGCACACTGCCAAGGTCCAACAGAACATACTGACTGTCCATTGGATTATTATTATGTTATTATTATATACTGCTGGTAATAAAACCAAGGATGCCTCATAAGTGAACTTAATCACTGTAGCTCACAAGCCTGAGGAAACCTGTAAACAAGGATAATTGCTATGTGAACCAGAAACACCGGGGTTAACCCCTACTCTTCCACGATAAGTGTTCTGGGTTCTTCTACGTGCACTACCAATCCTAGTACATGGGACTAGGCCTACACGGGACCTACAGCTTATTGTCTCAATTGAAGGACAAAGCAATTACAGTAAAGCATCTTGCTCAAGGACACAAGTGCCACAACAGGAACCAGAACCCACACTCTGATGAACAGAAACACCAGAGCTTGTGTTTGGTGCTCTTTACCGCTTGGCCACGACTGCGGGTGTATGCCTATGGGAACGTTCCTTTGCACCTAGAACGAGCCCAACATGAGACACTCCCTCAGAACAACCAGTATAGTCCTCCCTTTTTGAAATGCAGGCCCAATTTCACAGAGCTGCTTAACCCATATCCGCCGAGCTACGTGATAATCCGTATTAAAAAAAACCGCTACAAACGCCGAGCTACATGATAATCCGTATCGTACTAAGCCCTAATTTTGCGTCATGGGGGAATCCCCCTTGAGACTATTTTTAGACCAGAAATGTATCCCACAATCCTTTGCTTCATTGCACGCTTCAGTCAGCCATGTTTCGGTACGTTTCGTGTATATTTTGGTTAGTATTTTTGGAAGTGTAAATTTCCAGCGAAAAAATGGAAAATCGCTGTGCGTGCACAGCAACACTTCTGGGACATTCTCTCCAAAGGTTGGTTCTATTTTGATGTGATTTTTTGCCGTTTAGACAGAGAAAAATTGTCGAAGAAAAACGTGTTATTGTTGACTAATGTCTGTAAGTGATGTACATTATTATAATAGTACATGTACATTTATGTAGGCCTCACTACAACTGCCCCTTGGGTGCTTGCTGTTGTTTTATCCTGTGACCTACATTGAGCAAGGAATATAATTCAAAAATACATGCATGAAGTGCCTCACCAGACTTTTTTTCATTTGATACGTTTGCTTTTATTTATTTATTATTCAACTCGGGCTCGTTTTTTGTCAACAAGTTATGTATCATTTTGAAGCTTAGTAAACACTCTTTCCAGCCATGATACTTTTGTCAAATTTGGTTTATGTTCAGTATTTTTTATTGTCCAAGAAGCAACTTTTCTTGTTTTCACTTGTTCGATTATCTAATTTTCATGTTTTTTCCTGTAACTGTAAATCATTATGGCACCTATAAAGTGAGACAATTCTGATATGATAATAAAGAGAATTTTGTCCTCTTTCCAACGGTACACAAAGTGTTTTTGTGAGTGATTTCATTTGCATATGTTGCCAAATATTTCCAGATGTGTGAATAAACAATAAGTTTATGTGCAGGCGCTTAGGCACATACAGCCTTTTGTGTAAATAAACGCTTAGGCGGATATGGGTTAACGGCCGATTTTGTGCTTAGTGCGCAGGTTTCCATTTCATAGCATTGCTTAACCGTAAACACACGAAAAGGCATGCTAACCTTCCGGTGCCAACTGTATGAAAATGAATGACGTATCAATGCAAATCCATGGTGGACGCGCCAGCTGGCTGCCTAATTTTCTTGCTAACCTGTGAAATACGCTCACGCTTAAGCAAATTTTTTGCTAAACGAAAATTTGCTTACCGTTATAAGCAGCGCTATAAAATTGGCCTAAGCACTTTGGTTTTAAAATGAACACAATGATTTGTGAGGTTTTACCTGAATAGCCACAGGGAGCTGACTCCATTTCTTGTAGCCCCGGTGCTCTCTCGGAGTACCACTGTCACCTTTCTTGTCCTTTGTCTTCTTCTTCTTCGTCTTGGCCTTGTCCTGGACGCCGTTCCAGACGGTTGGATCTTGAGGGAAGTCTTCCTGCCTGGTGACCTGGTAGTGATTCCCAGTGTCCAGGAGGAGACGGTCAAGAGCTGGCTGGTGCATCTGCTGGGCTCCTAAGATTGGGAAAAGGTAACAACGTTGGGCTTGAAAAGAGTATATTCCAAAGTGCCAGGGCAGCTTAAAGATCAACTTGAAACGAAATCAACATTATTGTTCTTTTGTTACAGAAAGATAAATGAGTGTGTAATGATTACATATAATTGAGTAAAACTCAATAAAAATTGTTTCATCATGTACAAAAAAACACATTTTGATCAGTGTCACGCTAGGCAAAAATGATAAACAGTTAAATTAGATTGAGTGATTTCGTTAAAGTTGATCTTTTAAAAATGGCATTTTGGTCTTGTTGCAATATACTTTCATGTTGACTTGTGGTGTTTTTCTTTCCATGCCTTCCCAGGTTCCAATCCCGCCAGAAGTCAAAGCCTTGCATCTAGAGTCACAGCCTTGCACAAGTACTGGTTTCCAGTCCCTACTTGATTATGGTTTCACACTATTTTGAGTTTTCCTCCAAAACCTAAAAATGGTGTGAGCTAAGCCTTGTAAGAAAGATTTTAAAACACCACCATTGCATCATTGCATTGTGGCATGTCGTGGCCGAGCGGTTAAAAGCACCGGACTCAACTTCTGGTGTTTCTGATCAGCAGAGTGTGGGTTCAATTCCCGATCTTGGCACTTGTGCCACTTGAGCAAGATACTATACCATAATTGTGTTGTCCTTTGGATGGGACATTAAGCCATAGATAGGCCCCTTGTATTAGGAAAAAGAACCCAGAACTAGTATCGTGGAAGAGTATGGTTTAACCCCAGTGTTTCTGGTTCACATAGCAAGCACTCTTGTTTACAGGTTTCCTCAGGCTTGTGAGCTACAGTGATTAAGTTCACTTAAGAGGCATGCTTGGTTTCATTACCAGAAATATATATTAATAATAATAACAATAATAAATACGTTGACTGACCTTGATCAAAATGCGTCTAACTTCTTACCTGAAAGCCACTCCTGTTCAAACTGGTTCTGAGTGTCGTGCATTTTATCGCCGACTGCTGGATTCATCACATCCTTCAAAGTCGGAGGTGGCTTAGTCTTTTTACGGGTCACCTTGATCTCCCGAGCTGTACTGTTGATTGCTCCTGCGAGAATACAGACAATTTTTCAATCTGATCAGCTTAATTTCCGAGCGGGAGATATTGCAGAACAGCGAAAACTTGTTGCAGGGAACCACTCACTTACAGACCACATTGTGTGACATTTTGGCTGGTAACCCTATTCTACTGAGAGAACAGAGACAACTTTTGATCCTGTAGGCCTAAATTCCTCGCCATAGGTATTGCTGAACAAAATTAATTTGCTAGTAAGCAGGGACTCACTAATTAGCAGGGCCCAATTTCTAAAGGCTGTTCAGCACAAAACATTGCTTAGCATAGAAAAATACTGCTTAGTAATAACAGGTAACCAGCCAGAATACCAAGTTATGTATATATTGTTTGTGACTGGTTCTCTGCTATTTTTTGCTTAGTAGTAAATTTTGCTAAGCACAATTTTCTGCTTAACAGTTTATGAATTTGGGCCCTGAACACTTTGTGTGACATTTTTGCTGAGTTCTGTTTCTGCTGAGCATAAATCTTAGCTAAGCATGATAGCGTGTTGCTTGAGAGTCTACCAGGGTTTATTTTCATGGCTCTGCTTACCGTAAGCAAAGAATCGGCAATACAAAAGCAGGGAATTCCGCCCTTATGTAAGGCTTATTTCACAGGTTAGCAGGGAAATTATTTGCTTCTGCCCGTGCGTACTCCACATTATCAGGCATTCTTCGCTTACACAGCTAGCGCAGAATTTCGGCAGTAAGCAGAGCCACAACATTGGGCCCTGAAGTTACACAGTACACTTACCGGCCACTTCTTTTTCGATTTGTTTCTGCTGTCGCCTGACTGCATCTGGCTGACGGTAGAACGATGCTAAAGATCTGGAGTTGACACCGTCTTCTTCCGTCTCCTTTGCTTCTCTTCCAGCCATGGCATCAGCTGCCTGCTGTAATGACATCTGCTTGCTGGATCCCACCTTAGAGGCCGCCGCAAGAACCGATGTCTCCTTTGTGCTAATTTCACTGACACTCACGTCATCATGGATCAGGGTGTCCATGTAGCTCGTCGGCTCTCCGTACATATCAACCAGCATGCGGTGTAACTTGTCCTTCTGAGGCCCCTCAGCCGTCTGCTCCCCAACAATCCAGCGAGCGGTGTTCTTACTGAGATGCAGAAGCAGATGCTCGTCCCAGTTTTGGGAGTGCTTGACTTTGACTTGTTTAGCGTTGGCCTCTTCGGCCGAGTCCTCTGGATCATCAGTGAGGAAGATTTTGGACGTTACATTAGTTGTGGAATCGGTGTCGGCTTTGACAGTCTCACGGTCGTCTTGGCCGTTGGAAGTAACTATCGGTTTCTTTTTACGGAGTGGTTCCAGACGATGAGTGGACCGTTTCTTTATATGGCAAGGTAAATGCTGATTTGTAGTCCTCGAATTGTAGCGACCCACCGGTCCGACGAACATCTTTTTCTCTCTTTGGATAATATCGCTGTAATCGTACGCATCTTTGATGGTTTTCTTATCGTAGGGTAACGTATGAGCTGCGTGAGTTTTAACAACGTCCTCGCTGAATACGAGATCCGAGCTGATTTTCTGCAGGTAGTCCCGCCTGAGCATATTCTGACGATTGCTAAAGTACGCAGTTGGGCGTAAGTCGGATAAACTGATGTGGTTCCCTTTGAAGGTACTTGCGTCTGCTCCAACTTGCGGGACCTTGACCCTGTCTGCACAGGGGAAGAGTTCTGGGTGCAGTGGAAGTCGATCCATGGCCATTTCTTTTCTTCACAACATTATTTCACTTTCTTGAGAAAGAGTAGTGTAATCCCTTATTGAGCCTGCATTGACTCAAAAAAACTAAAAATCTAAACAAAAATAAAACAATCAAATTGTAACAATCAGATTTATTTGTTCAAAATGTCCACCTGCTCCCAATTTCATTATAGAGCTGCTTAATCCACAAAAAGTAGCAAAGTACAACAAAATGATGCTTACCAGAATAAGGTTACCAGCCAAAATACCTTCTCCCATGTACTGCCTGTGACTGGTATCCTGCTCGTTTTTGCTTAGCATAAAGCTTTTCAGCAATTTTTATTGCTTAAGCAGCTCTTAAAAAATTGGGTCCTGTTCTTTATTAGTTAAATACTTTTCTCACAATTGACAATGTTACTTAGAAGTTAAAAGAAGGTTTCAATTGTTTTAACTTTTCAACTTTACAGCTTACAACATCCCAACAATTTTAAAGTTATGCAGCTCAAGTTTCGGTTTCCGTCTTAAACATAAGACTTTCGCTCTCACTCAGGCAATAAAAAATGTAATTTCTTTTTGAAAATGAAAACTTTTGGAAACATTTTCCAAGTTTTTCAAGTGTACAAAGTTTTCTGCTAAGAGTAAAAAGTTAAAGTAAACTTGAGGTAGGGGGGCCTAGTGTTTTTAATAGTGGGTATAAAAATATTGCCGGTACCGGCTACCTTTTAGTTTTACTAAACACTTTTAATTGCCAATTTACAGTATAGCGCCCTCTTTGATGCGTACACGCACGTGTAGGTGAAAAAGGTTTTTACTGCCCCAAAGTTCCAACCACTGCTGCATAGCTCATTGCGTTGCGTTCTTGTCTGTGAAGCTACACGTTTGTTGTTCAAGCAAAAATGTTTTCTTCATCCCAAAAATTAGAATACTGTTCTTTTTTAATATTTAAAATTAAATGGATCAGAGTACCTAACCTTTTCTTTTTCTGATTTATTTGCGGCAACTGAATTTTTTTTAAAGGGAAATAAAGACCGAAATTCATAAATCTGATTCCCATCTCGTGATTACGAAGTCACAATACGCATCTACCCCTACGGATGGAAACAGGTCAACTCGTACGCTCGCAAACTCGTACGCATGCAAACCTATACGCCAATTGGTCAACTCGTGTGCCAACCAACTCGTACACAAACAAACTCGTACACACACAAACTCGTACACACACAAACTCGTATGCACGCAAAGTCGTTCACAAACAAACTTGTACGCAGGTGTATTTATTGAAAACAACGATATCGTGGATAAGAAATTTGGCTATCACTGAGTATCAGCTGGAATTATTCATTCAAAATTATTATTAGACAATTTATTATTATTATACTTTGCATCAAAACAGCGAAACCTTTTCCCTATCTCAACACGTCGTAGTGAATTATACTTGCGTACGAGTTGGTGGGTGTACGAGTTGGTTTGCGTACAACTACAAGCTAGTGTGCTTACAACTTACTTGGTGTGTGTACGAGTTTGTGCGTGTACGAGCGTGTCTATCCATTCAAACCGAGGACTTTAACAAAAGGGATCCGGGTGTTTGACAGAGCGAGGACGTCCTCGCTTCGTTTTCGTGTACAAACCCAATGGAGACGTCGCTAAAAAAAAACTAGGGGCCTATGTCCAAACAATGGGAGAACGAAGAGAAGTCCCTCGGTAAGTGGGATTTACAAACGTGTGTGAGTTTGTGTGTGTACGAGTTTGCGTGCGTACGAGTTGACCAGCATTCCCCCTTAGATGTATTTATGGGGCATGTCGAGTTGACTCAGAAATGAAATTACAACCACCTCCATGGTATCGTCAGCTCGCTAGCTATTTTTAATTTTTCGTAATCTTTTCCCCCCTTTTTAAAAACCATCAAAATCAAACAACAGTCAACACTCAAACTTCAAAGCAAACTGTCCTAAACCTATCGTAATAAATACAATATATTCTTACCACATTTCCATATATTTCCAAGGTACACAAAATGGAGATTTATTGGGGAACAATCGCGTAAAACTTTCAAACTATTTGCTTACTTTTCTGCACCTGGAAGCGGCCATGTTGATTGTTGCCATGTCGACAAAAGCATTTGGAACGTGCAGTAAATGCATACACTTTTTGCACGGGGATGGGGAAGAGTTTGTAACTTGTAGTTCACGATAAATTTCTTTCCCAGAGTTCCTCGCGAAAAGTTTTCTTTGCATTTTGAGGAAGGAGTCGAAGTTTTAGAGAGTGACTACTGACTTCGCAACCTTTACGGTCAAATTACTGGTTATAGAATAATTTGGGTTGAAGAACAGTAACAGAATAGCGCAAGATAGTCTGCCAGGACAAAATGCAAGTAAGTTTTGTTCACAATATTACTATGGTTAGTATTAGTTTGTGAAAAAGTAAAACAGATTTTCAGAGGCTGTTTTTGAACTGAGTGAGATAGGTACTATTTATTTATAGAACTAGAAGAAGTTGGAACATTAATTTTAGTTGCTTTGTCACCATGTCACTTGCTCCTCCAAATCAAAATCTTCTTAGTCGTATTCTTAAGTGTACTCTGTAACGTTAGTTAGCTGTTGTGTTACCAAATAATTTATAATGCTGTTTTCTAACGTATAGAAATACTCACACAAAAAAGACTCTGAAATTTTTGTTAATTTAAACATGTTTTTACTTTTAGGACCAAGAAACTGGAGCGCTATACTCCTCTTTTTGAAATTTTGACTTTGACTGTTGTACAAGTCCCCCAGGCAAATTGTGTTTAAAGGCACTGTACACGTTTGGTAATTACTCAAAATAATAGCATAAAAACTGACTTGGTAACGAGCAACAGAGAGCTGTTGATAGTATTTTCTTGCAACCGATGACCAATTGAGCCAAATTTTCACAGGATTGTTATTTTATGCATATGTTGAGGCATTTAATATCAAGCGTCCCAGTTACTGGGTCTACAGTTTAAAGATGCCCTCATAACAAAATTGTTACTATTTTGTTGTCTTAAATGTCATAGGCCCTTTCCCTTTGTTTTGGTTTTAACTATGTCAGTCTGTTTGTTTAGATGATCTTCCTGTCAAGGCCAGGGAACTCGGAAAACTGCCACAACGGGAAAATAAACGCCAAGCTCTCTCACTATACAAACATTGGTTTATGAATTGCACAAATCAAGAAATTTTGATTCAGTAACTAGACCACAATACTAGTATTCTAGTCATTGTGAAATCAGCAGTTAGCTCTCGGTAGGATTCGAACCCACAACCTTGTGATTGCAAGTCCTGCAGTCTAACCACTGCTGGACCACTGTCATTTAAGCTAAAATTAATAAATGGCCTACTTGCTTAAGTAAATGGTTCACTGGGGTAAGCCTGCTTTTATATGTTTATTTTATTTAAAGAAAGAACCACACAGGTCAGCGGGGGACTTTGGGATGCTTCGTGTTGAGCAGGACCAACAATATCAGAAAGAAAGAGAAGATCTTGAAGCACTAAACAAGCAACTCAAAAACACCAAGGAACAGTTGACCACCATGAGCTGTAAGTCGTAAAATTCAACATGTAACTAAAGTAACCCCCCCCCCCCAAGGTGATTCCTCTGCTGCTGCTTCCCAGGTTGGATTGTAAACTTGGGTGTGATCCCTGGCTACACTTAGGCAGTTACTGGTTGAATGGCTTCTGACTGTCACCCCTGAACTGAACAAAGATATTGACAAAATAGGGAGACCGCCATTATTAGGGCTAGATAGCTCATCAGTTAGTAGAGCGCCGGCACGTTAATGCAAAGGTCGCAGGTTCAACCAAAAATAATTGAAAATTTACCCAGTCAGTTTCCCTTGTGGTTTATTACTTGATAAAGTAAAAAACAGGCATGTGTCTTCTCTGGATTTTTCCAGATTTCAGGATTTTCTCAAAATCTCCTGGGGCCTTCCAATTTTTTTGAAAGAAGTATTAAGCAATCACCAAAGGGAGAAAGAATTGTGTAGTTTTTATTTCTTGTGGCAGCAAAAATGAACTGATCTTGTTGATTTCCAACCCAAGCATCTTTCAAATGTCCAACTACTTATTTGTTTATTTATTTACTTATTTATTTGTATTTGTTTTAATTAGCCAGGGTTGTCCCATCAGTTTTCAATGAACTGTTCTCCCTGGGGCATTCAATAAAAATTAAAAATAAACTATTTTTGTCTCCCAGTGAAAGCACACCTTCTCCAGGTAGACTTAGCAACCCAGTTCAACCCGTTTACTGTGGCGACCATCAAATCTACCCAGGATGTTTGTGAGCAGTGTCGGGCAACAGTGGATGGCAAGAACTACTAAATACCAGCTACAATCAAGAGCATTGTTATGTGATCACTGATGGCCATCATAACTTCTGCAAAGATATATAGACAAGAAGAATGTGAAATATTATTGGTTTTCACAGTCATTTTCGGCAAAAATGCAGCCCATTATTTCCCTTTCATGTTTTTGTATTAAAGCAATTTGCCTCCTCAGCTGAAACCGTTCTTAAATTTCACTTTGATGCATGCGAATTTATATAGCATTACATTCAAAACATAGTTAGTGGCGTTTAAGCCCTAAGCCTCTCTCGAAAGTTTTTAAGAGAAGAATTAAGTGGAGAGAGAAGTTTTAATTAATTAATTTTTAGTCATTTTTTTTTTAGTAATTTTTACAGTGCCCTTTTGGAGCGCAGTAGCACTTAAAAATTACATTCTGGCAAAAAATGTTTTTTTTAATGTGTGTTCCGACAATCTAATGGCGAGGATGTGTGTGTGAGTTGTTTGAGCCAATGCAATATTTACCAACATAATAGACCTTAGTACTGACGACGCCACAGTTTGTTTCCCACATTGTAGAAGAATGGAAGACCATCGTGTCCCCGCTCAACTGTCAGAAATGCAGTACCCACTTTACAGCGCATAAGCAATGCAGTACTTAAAGGGAAGGTAATCGCTCTTAAAATTAATGGCAATAAAAACTTACTTGGTTAGCCCGATTTTGATTTCTCATATTCAAAAACGCCACAACCTGATGAAAAATTTTTTCAGGTTTATTCTCTTTATATATAAATTAAAACAATCGAAAAGTTCCAAAAACCAAAGTTTTTATATACTTTCCCTTTAACTTTAAACTTTAAACCATGACGTCATCAGTACAGGGGTCTATTTTTTAAGCTTAGCAAGATTGGAGCTGTATGTTATAGCGCAAGTAATGTTTACAAAAGGAAAAAGATAGGGGGAAGTATTTGAGAGCGGGGAGGAGTCTTAAGCCCCTGGTACCACCCACTGGATCCGCGCCTGATTTTTATTGAAACCTTTTAATTAAACCAATTTAATTTATTTCCTTCAGCATTATAGCGTTGAGTTTATCCCAGAGTATAAAGAACAAATGGAAAGTTAAAGAGGAAGGGAAAATATCAAATTAAATTTTGTGATGCACTCATTTTTCAATAGATAGAGTCCTCATATGAGTTGGGAAAAAATTACAAGTCTCTAACCTCGCATTAAAACAGTGTAAATTGCCATTGTATTCGATACCCTTCCAAAGCAAAATTTGTCAACATCCAAAATATCCGATGGCATCATGAAAAATGGTTCTGTACATTTTCTACGGGGATGTTTTGGTTCATTCCTGACTTTCGATAACATGTAATCAAAACGGCCTTGAATTTGACATTTTGACTGACGAAAAATTCCTCCTTGGAATGTAAAGATCAAGATCAATTAGTTGTTGAAATCCAATGACGTAATTTTTTCAAATTTCACTCTGAAAAAGTCAGTTTCGAGCCAAAACATCCCCAAACAAAATGTAAAGACCCATTTTTTCTCAGAATTATGTCATCAGATGTTTTGGATATTGACAAATTTTGCACTGGAAGGGTATCGAATACAATGGCAATTGACACCATTTTAACGTGAGGTTACAGACTTGTAATTTTTTCCCCACTCACATGAGGTCTCTATCTATTGGAAAATGAGTACATCACAAAATGGAATTGGTCATTTCCCTTCCTCTTTAAGAGCTGTCAGGAGTCTGTCCGATGATAGACTGTGCAAGTCTCGCGCATTTTCGCACATTGAGACCCGTTGAAGTGCAGGAGTTATTTATTTGATTACTTATTTTATTACACATCCAACAGCACAATTAGCGCCAATAACAGGACGAATAGGAAACGAGAAGAAATGCTCAGTTTTAGATGTGGGAAGAAAACCCCAATGGGGGAAAACCCATGCAATCAGGTAGGGACTGAAAACCCAATCCACATGCAAGTCTTCGGTCTGAGGTGGAATTCGAACCGGGGTCCACAGAGGTGAAAGGCAGGGAAAGAAACCACTGAGCAAACCTGATCCCCAGGTTGTTTCCTTCAAACGTTAAAGCAATGTACGTGGGACCAATGGTCCCAAAATACGCGCGAGACTTGCACGGTCTATAACAAAATAAAACGGATACAAGTAAAATTTCTGTTCCCAAATAAACCAATTTTTTTAATTGACATGGAACCATCTTACTTTCAAAAAATATCTCAATAACAAAATAAACTTAAAAACAGGGAAGTTGCAAAGTATAATTTAAAATATATTTATGTACACTGTACCTTATAGTTACTTACACATAGTGTAACTTCATAAAAGGCAACAAATATACATCACTGGTGATGAACCCAAAAGAAACTTCATGAATAACTGCTATCTTTAATAGTGTTTTGACGGCATAAGGGCGTGTGTGAACAAAATTCACATGATGAAATTAGTAAAACAAACTGTTTTTTTCATTGTTGTTATTATTATTATTAATTTGGCCATCCATACAAAAAAATATATATATACAGGCAGTCAAATAAGATAAAACTTTATTGTGATGCAAAAGAATTCGCTGCTGAAAGCGCCCTCATGCGGTTTGTTTGTTTGTTTAGATGATCTTCCCAACAAGGGAACTCGACAAAGCTCCCACATGGGGATATAAACACCAAGCTGCCAACGGCCAATCTTTCTCATACAAACATTGATTTAACGTCTATGATTATGAATTGCACAAATCAATAAATTGTGATTCAGTAACTAGACGACAACACTTATTCTAGTCATTGTGAAATCAGCAGTTAGCTTTGCCCGATTCAAACCCACAACCTTTTGATTGCAAGGGCTGCAGGCTAACAACTTGACCATGGTCAAAAATACGGTCGATTGATCAGAAAAAGCCACAGCCCTAAAAACCACTCTGTAAAAGGTTTTGGGTTTTTTCCCCGATATGGACATTGTCTTGTTAACAGAACCCTTGCATTGGCCGCCATCGCTGAAGTGAAACAATGAAAATGTGCGTACATGTGTGTACACGCCGCGCACAACTCTCAGCCAATGATAGCTCTTCACTGACCTCCGTGAAGGTTTTAGCCAGGATTTGGTAAAAGGGTGTCCAAATTTGCTGGAAATTTAAAAACTGGGAGTCCAAATTGTTCACTTACAATACATTTGCATGTAAATGACAGATAAAACAGGGTGTCCAAAAAACACCCAGACAACCCTTTGGCTAACACTATGCATGAGGGCGCTATTTGGGTTTGTGACGTCATTTTATGCAAGGGGTCTATACGAACATTTGATAATTCTGCCACAAGGAAAACTCATCCACTATTTATAGAACACACTCTACAAAACTGAATTAACCTTGGCAAAGAAACATCAAATCATATCAATATATATTGTACAAGTGGCAGTTCTGCATTCTGGCTGAGCACTTAAAAACAAAAACAAAAAAAAACACTGCAAAGCAAAATATTTGAACGTAACTAAAATTCAATTACAAAAAAGATGTTCAGGATGTATGACTGAAAGAAAAAAATACCAAAAGCAAAAATGGTGAGATATTTCTTTTTGAGTGGCACTAGTTTTCGTTAAAATTCAGCTGCTGTTAACTTGTCTCAAGTTCACAAAAACAAACATCGTCTCGAAGCGTTTACCAGGACAGAAAAAACTCCTGTTTAAAATTTCAGAACCAGTTGAAATGTATAACAAGTTTTAGAAGAAAGTGAGGGTGAATTTTTGTTTAAAATTGGTTGATTTCCAACACCTCTTAGAAGAGACCACACTGGCTCAAGAGATTTACAAATGGTTGTACCCGCGAGTTTACTAGTTATGGTTACTTCTTATTTTCCACACCATGCAAAGCTAAAAACATCACTAACACTTGTTTTAATGAACTAATGACATTTTCGATGCTGAGAAATTCTCAAATACTTTTAGAATCTTAATTGTATAATATCATAAATCCGTTGGTTGAATTGTATAAAGTTATAGAAAAGATATTTAAATTTAAGCAATTATGAAATTATTTGTTTGTGTTACTTACATGTTGAATATTGGAAAACCTGATTTTGCCTGCATCAAATAAATTATTACACTAGTTCATAAATATTTGTCCGACTTCTCCCAAGTGTTTGAAGAAGTGATCTTGAGAGACAATCAAGAGGTCAAGTGAATTATAGTTTAAGATTATGATATAGCTTTGGCAATTTTCTGGTCATGGGGCCGATTTCACGAAGAGCTAAAATTGATATTAAAGGTAGGGTCATAAACTGGTAGATACAGTGACAATAAAAACGTACTTGGTGAGAAGCACTGCAGCTGTTGATAATATCAAACATTTTGAGCAAGGATTCCCTTCGTAGTAACATGGTTTGGATAATTTTTCACCCCAAAACATTTAAATCTGAGGATTTCTAAGGGTTGGTGTTTCGTTCACAAATGCTGCGGCCAGAGATGCAGTTGGTACCCGCTGACACATCGCTAAACATGGATGATTCAACATTCTTGTGAACATACAGTAACAGGGTTTTTTCAGGTTTTTTCAGCAAGTTTCTGCTGAAACTTTCCCCTGTAACTTTCATTGTATCTCTCTTAATTATTTTCCCTAATAATCAGCATTACGTTGACAAAGACCAATCTATGACCCTACCTTTAAGTAAGAATCCATCTGAACTGCTAAGCAAAGTGTGATGTCACAATACAAATCACTATAGTGATATTGACAACTCATCTTAAAATGGATCTTAGTGCTTTGTGAAATTGAGCCCAGGGCCCAATTTCATAGAGCTGCTTTGGCAGGAAATATTGCTCAAAAAATCTTCTTGTACACAAAAATGAGCACGATATTAGTCACAGGAGCTACATTTGACATGGTATTTTGGGTGGTAACCTTACCCTGGTAAGCATAATTTAGTTGTGCTTAGCTACTTTTTCTGCTTAAGCAGCTCCATGAAATTTGACCCTGGTTATACTTCAATCCCAATGAATCACCTCATGCACTAATAACAGCATAACCTGAGAAAATGTCCACTTGTAGAAACAGTCGAGACGACTCAAAGCGACTATGATGTGTCGCCATTACTAGGTAAGCAATATTCATTTTGGCCAGTGTCTTCTTTTCTAATGCATCGCACAGGCATCTTCAACGGATGAAGACGAGCCGAATATACTATTTGGAATGTCGAGACCACAACGACTCTTCTCGGAGCCTACACTCCACCCATAAAAGATTATTGCATCACACAGGCATCTTCAACCGATGTTTGAGCAACTATACGAAGCGCCAACATGAACACGATCAAGCCTCCAAGTGATGCTACACAAGTGTCATCATGTCCAAGCAATGGGAAAAAAACACTGGTACAGGATGGCATCCATTCCATTCTCCTGAAGACGAGACAAATATACTATTTGGAACGTCGAGACCACAACAGCTCTTCTCAGAGCCAACACTCCTCCCCATCAGAGATTTACACACGGTTAGACCCGCTAGTAATTGTTACTCCCTGCACCCTAAAATGGCTTAGTCTGTCGTCCTATTTACACGGAGAACATATCTCTAAGGGCAATTTCTACAAGATGAATCGGCAATGTTCAGTTGCTTGAGTTTGAAGCATACCGCCCTCTATTGGCCGATGGATTTGGCGGGACAAAGTCTCTGTACAGGCGTTTGAAGATGGGGCTTTCTGTGATGTCATTGGTATCGGGCCTCTCCATTGGACAGTTCGACAGCAGCCACTTAATAAGCTCGGTCTGGAAAATAATTAAAAATCACTAATAAGCATTTCGATCGCGCCATTTTCATTCCTCTTTCTCAGAAACACTTGTAGAAATCACAAGCACCTTACATGTACATGCAAAGAAATAACAATAACCCATACACCAATGTGTGTTAAGCACTGTACACTCAGTACTTCCCAAAGTCCTGTGAAAAAACACAGGCAAATCACTCGGGTGGGATTCAAACCCATGACCTTTACATTGCTAGAGCAGGTGTCTTACCACTAGACCACAGAGCTAGCCCGGTGGCTAGCGGCAGTTCGAGTCCAACATTTTAGCAGAGGATACCACAAAGTATTTTCCTGAGTCCTGTGAAAAAAATCCACAGGCATATTACTCGGGTGGGATTCAAACCCACGACCTTTGCCATTCTAGAGCAGATGTCAGGTCTTGTGGAAAGTATTGAATATACAGTTCTTAACACACATACGTGTATGGGTAAAACACAAATAAAATTCTTTGGACTGGCCTCTAGAACGGCAAAGGTCATTGGTTCGAATCCCACCTGCATAATAATCAGGTGGATTTTTTATTTTTATTTTTTATCTTCGAACACTAAAAACCTCATGACCTGGAGTAGCCCAGGGAAGTACAAAAGTTGTAAAACTGTCATCAAAAAGATGTGTCTTCCACAAGCCCCTCAGAACTTGGGAAAAAGTACTGAGTATACAGAAATCAACCATTTGTAGAAATCAACTACAGGCAGAAATAACAAATCTCCTACCTCTTTTGGGAGTTCTTTTTGAAATCTATCTGGAAAACTCTGTTGCCGGGATCCTGTCATTACCTACCAAAACATAAATAAATAAACAAACAAATTTTAAAGCTGTTCGATGTAAATGTATTACTTTACAATCTCATATATAAACTAGTTTTGAATCGGAAGCATAACGTAAGCACCGGAAGGTTAGCATGCCTTTTCGTGTGCTTACGGTCAGCAGCGCTATGAAATTGAAACTCACACAGTAAGCACAAAATCAGCCGTTAAGCAGCTCTGTGAAATTGGGCCCAGGACTCCAACCCACACTCTGCTGATCAGAAACACCAGAGCTCGAGTTCAGTGAGATTGACTGCTCGGCCACGACACACCATCTGTTGCCACTGAAATATTCAAACCCTTTTCAATATCTTCAAGAGTGTCTTATAACACCTACAGTCCTTCTGATTTGAAAATCACAGGCGTGTGGAAAAAAGCACTTCTGGATTTTTTCTAGGCGTGCGATTTTGCCGAGCGCAAAATTTGGGGTACAGACTGTGACTGAGACAAAATAAACTTAGCCATGTCAAAAACATTGCGTCGTCATCACAGCATTTTGACTTCGGTCAATCACCCCGCAAAATAAACCCCCTAAAACAAAACAAAATTCAAAAGAAAAAATCTTAGATTAAACAGTAAAATACTCTTTTGTTTATCGAGGGTATCCTAAATTGGTAATTTTTGTAGAGTGAAGCCTACAGGTTCTGTAGCTTTGCGTAAACAAGCTAAAATTTCCACGGAACTGTGCTCCGTTGACCATGCTGTTGACAGAATGTGCGTGCGCGCCTACCAGCGACGACAGTTTTGTATAATGGTTTTAGCGTGCGCGCACCAGGGATGATGACATTGCAATTTCGGGGGAATAACCGCTTTTCCCGAGCATGCGCAGAAACTTCAAGTCTTTGGTCAAGGCGTTTGTAACTTGGTTGTAGAATAATTTTGCGTAATTTCACCAATAGAGGGCGTTTACTCTCACGTTTCAAATCGTTCTAAAACGCCCTCTAGCGTTTAATGTTTATTGGATTTAATGTTGCACGCAAAGTAACGAAATAAAGAAGACTACAAGCCTGTAAATTGGAAACGGTGTCGGGCGCACGGGATTGCACATTGTGTACATGATGTATACATGTACATGTACATCAGGATCGTTATCCTTACTATGTAGCACTGATCGTGCCAGTATTGGTGCCGCGCTGCCTTTGCTGTTTCGTTTGGAAAATTACAAGTGTTATGGTAATGCTTGATTTAAATTTTACGACGTTATTCTATTGTACAAACTATGAAGTAAGATTACGCCAACAGATAATGCCAAGGCGTGCATTTTAGAGGGGTCAGGCGTGCGATTATTCACACTCCTGGGAAAGCTTTTAGGCGTGCGATGGCGTGCGGGTGCGATCGCACGCCTCAAACCAGAAGGACTGCACCTACCATGATCCGTTCCATCTGTGTACTGAAAGGATGAAGGAGTTCAAAGAAGATGAGACCCAAGGAGTATATGTCCACTTTGTGATCGTAACTCT
This sequence comes from Plazaster borealis, assembly GCA_021014325.1. Lineage (NCBI taxonomy): Eukaryota > Metazoa > Echinodermata > Asteroidea > Forcipulatida > Labidiasteridae > Plazaster > Plazaster borealis. The sequence goes on from CM037458.1 coordinate 3,017,874, forward strand.
TGCCACTCAGCTGGAAAAACAAAATCACAAATAATGATCTTTAATCATACAAAAACAATTAAAGGCAACAAACAGGATTGGTAAGGATAAAAAACATAATTGTTTAATTTAAATCTGAAAGCTTACTGATTATGAAGTTCAAACTAGAACCATTTTTTCTGTGAAATATTTCCCTCTGAAATGAAGTCATATTCAAGAAAACTGTACCTGAAAACCTAAAAAAAACCACAACAGCTGATTTCGGTGTTGCAACCAAAATGTAATCTGTGAGTCGGGAGATAATAGTGAAAAACCATGCGCAATTTTCAGCATGTAAACGCATTGTCCATGTAAACGCATTGGGGGTTAACCCTGGTGTTTCTAGTTCACATAGCAAGCACCCTTGTTTACAGGTTTCCTCAGGCTTATGAGCTACAGTGATTAAGTTCACTTATGAGGCATCCTTGGTTTCATCACCAGAAATATATAATATTAATAATAAAATAAAATAATTTAAAGCTTCCAAGTTCATAAAGTTGATTGATCATCACCTGTTCTGGACTCATATAGAGCTGGGTCCCAACTTGACTGGTGTGTTTCTTATTAGAGTCGATGCTAGTCTGGTCATCATCCAGTGTGTCCACTGTCTCAATCTGTGTGTCTACTGCAGTGACCAGACCAAAGTCACCCACTTTGACCGTACCCTCTGCTGAGAAGAAAATGTTGGATGGCTGGATGGAAAGGAAGATAAGATAGAAAACTTTGAAGTGAATTAAAGTATGAGGTAGAGCTTGGAAAAAAACCTCTCTTTTTTCTTTCTTGTTTCTTTTTTTCTTTTTTTTTCTTTCTTTTTTTTTTTTTGGGGGGGGGTGGGTGGTGGACTTGAGATCAAATACATCAAAATCATCAAGATAACACCAGTTAGGATGCCCGAAAATGCACAGTAGGGCTTTTAAAAAGACACAAAAACACATGTAGAAACATTCAGAGGACTTTGTTTCAACCAAATGTATTATTTGGTTAATTTTCTAGACTCTCTGTTTAGCGCTGTGTAACCATCTTTAATGGGTATTGGAGCACTCTATAAATGTATTGTATTGTATTGTATTGTATTATAATTCAGCATGCTTACGCAAACCTTCCAAAATTTGGATCCAGAATGCCCCAGCAATCCTGGAGAGAACCCTTCCTTTTGATAATTTTTCAAAATTATGTTAATCGGATTAAGGCTCTTTGGTCTCATGATTTCTGGTCTGGGGTCTAGTATGGTCTGGGGATGTATTCTAAGGTGTTTTTAGATTTTGGGTGAAAAAAGAAAAATAGACCAGAGGCCGATTTCACAAAGCACTAAGATTCATCTTAAGACGAGTTGTCAATGTTACCATAGTGATTTGTATTGTGGCATCACACTTTGCTTAGAAGTTAAGATTCGCACTTAACATCAATCTTAGCTCTTTGTGAAATCCAGCCGATCCTACAACTTCCAGATTAACTTGCTGGCGCTCTACCAACTGAGCTATCTAGCCCTAATGTTGGCGGTCTCCCTATTTTGTCAATATCTTTGTTCGGGGGTGCCAGTCAGAAGCCATTCAACCTTAAACTGCTGTATAACCAGGGAATGCAGGGATCATACCCAAGTTTACAATACAACCTGGGAAGCGGCAGCCGGGGATCACCACAATGCAACTTTTTATTTAAAATTTCAAGCAAAACCCACAAGGGAACCCGAGTTTTTCTCCAGTAATTCTTTTCACAACAACAAAAAGTAATACCAGTTCTAAACATCAAACAAACATGCTCTGTTAATCCCAACTAATCCTAATCCCTAATCCTACCTTGAGGTCTCTATGGATCATCCCGCACGAATGAACATAATCCACCGCTCCCAAGATCTGCTGGAAGATGTGCAGTAGCTTAACGCGGTCCCTACTCAACGTGTTTGCACCCAACCAATCCTTCAGCGTTTCCTTCTGGCAAAGCTGCATCTGGATGTACAGATAAACCTTGGGAACACTCTGACACGGTTTGGGCTCCTCGGCCTCGCCTTCTCTCGAGTGTCCGTCTGAGACCCTCGACAGTTCATGACCCAAATCTGACGTTGAGCTCTCCGAACCGCAGTTGTTTGTGTTATTGTTCCCCGAGTTTGCGTGGTTGCTTTTAGAAGCAGTACTATTCGTTTCGAACACCACTTGGAGTGAGTCCGAGGTCTCACTGTTTGGTAGTCTGTGATTGTTTGGAACCGTGGAATGAATCTTGAAGGGAAGGTACAGGGGGGCATTCACTGGTGTTTGTAGGTCCGAGTCGCTACTGTTGCCGAAATCGTATTTGTCGATCTTTGGTGTTAAACTCGTCCCTGCTTCGCAATTGTCTTCATCTCGAAATTCAATACTAAATGAACTGCTTTCATCGGGTATATTTGAGAGGTACGTCCGAACTCGCCTTGAAATGTCCTCAGTGTCGACGGTCGGTATGAAGAGATGACTCCGCGACTCACTGTCTCCACCAGGGGTCGGAAGATGTGAACCCATTTGACTCAGAAACTGTTCTTTGTCTCGCACTAAAAGACTGTCCTTGTTGAAATTAGCAGTTGTGGAATGGGATAGAAGCGTGGCGTGGCTGGGATTGACGCTGTCTCCAAGGAGGTGATCATCTCGCAGCTTCTGCCAACCCGCCGGGGGCTCCTCTAGCCACGAGTTGAAGTAACGAACGATACCGCTGTGATCCAGTCTAGCCAGTATCCGAGCCTCGCGAAGAACTTTCTTACGTGCTTGGGTTCTGTAGATAACGAACAACAATTTGGTTAAAGGGACACATTGGCTTCAGATTGGGCGCTTTGGGCTATAAAGTGTTTGTTATGAAATGAATATGGTTGGAAAGCCGTTTTAAAAGTGGAATATAATGATTCACACAAATATCCCTTGAATTGTTTGTTTTTCCTTTCACTTTGTGACCTAACACCGTCTGTATACTTCAACAAGATACTTTAATATGTTCGAAAATTTATCTTGAATATTTCTTTAAAAATCCGGGATTTCTTTCAAGGTTACTTAAAGTGCCTTTAATATCTTGCGCTTGAATATTATGCATGTGATTTTCAGAATTTTCTATACCTGTTTGGTAGGCAAATTCTCTTGACTGCATAGCTGTTTTCATCTACCACATTCTTGGCTTCAAAAACGATGCCGAAACCACCTTTACCAAGACACTGTTGATGTTCAAAGTCCGTCAGGTATCTAAAAGAAGAAAAAATTCCCCCAAACATTCAGAAATTTTGACTTACAACCTTTTCAATAAAAGGTAAAAATATATATATATATATTTTGTTTAAAGAAAACCCAACAAAAGTGGCCAGGGGGTTGTATTTCAAAATTGAAGTTCAGATCTCTAACTGGATGTAGTGTCCAGTGCTAATGCCGCGGCCAGAGATGCGGTTGGTACCCGCTGTCACCTCGCTAAATACCACGTTTATATATGTAAATACAGAGGCAGTTTTTGGCCGTTTGCTCAACCAGTAGACACTGTATTCAGCTGAAATTTTCACAATCCACTTTTATTGTATCTTTCTTGACAATTTTTCCAATAAATCAGCATTACGCTGACAAAAACCAAACAATGAACCTACCTTTAATAAAAATGCAAACAAATTCACAATGAGAACATTTTGTCTGATTCCCTTTTTGATTAGTACAAACAATGCATTGATAAAAGATTCCCTTGAGGGACCAGCCTTTTTGTAATTAGCCTCAGTTTTGTGTCATAGGCCCTTCATAGGCTTTGGCTTTGGATTCGGCAGGCTTTGGCTTTGGATTCGGCTTCAGGCTCTGTTCTCTCATCTGAATCCCTGAAGGCATAGCACGCGTATAGTCAAAACAACTGAGCCTGATCCGAATCCGAAGCCGTGGATTTGAAAAGGGCCATAGTGAAGGTCAATGGCCCTTTTCGAAATCCATGAATATGGCTTGTATTCCGGCTTAGGCTCCGTCAGCCGGTTTGAAGCCCTGTATTGAAAACACACGTTTTCAAAATAACTGACTAAGTCTAAGCCAGAGCCCAAGCCTAAATCCGTGGTTTCGTAAAGGCCAATAATATTCTTACCTTGATTTATACTCCCTTGGCTGGTTCTCTGCACCTCCACTGGTGTCCTCAAACACCGACTCTTGTGTGCTGATTCTACCAAAGCTTAAACTATCCACTCTCTCTAGTCTGACACCCGGCCTCAGCATATGACACAAGAACTGCATACCAAGGGCAAGGACCAGACTTATTGCTAGGATTTCTTTCCTGAAAAATATTTTGAAAAAGGCCTTCTTAGAATTGTGTAAACATCTGAAATAAAATTGAAACAAAGTGTTCCTTGAGAAAATTAAAGATGAACCTTCCTAACTTCTTTTTTTTATGATTAAATTTAAAACTATTTATTTTTTACATTTTCTGGTAAGAAAACCAAGAGATTAAAAAAAGGGACAAATGCTGTATTCTGAAAATACCTAATGTCAGTTTTAGATGTGGGAGGAAAACCCCATTGAGGAAAAACCCACGTAATCAGATAGGGACTGAAAACTCAATCCACATGCAAGGCACAAGCAAATCCAACAAAAATTTGACATCGGAGAATTGTTATCCGACTACCTGTCCTGGATTAACTTTGACAAGACCCCTAAGCCAACTTGATCCCCTTAACAACTTCGCGTCTGTATTCAAAATTCTTTTCCATGCCTCTGCACGGTATGTATTTTCGCTACTTTTCTGAGCTTCCGGAGTAACAATTTCCCTTTGACAACATCATTGTCACAATAAAACCCTGACTTGAATTAAAGGAAACTACAAGACTTAAGGCCATTCGGGCTTCAGACGCAAAGATTACTTCTACATTTTACAGGATTTTACTCAAAATCTTTCCAGTAACTTACCACCAAAATGCAGCGGAGACCGTCAGCAATATTTCAAGGCCATCGGGGTCGTCCGGGGAACCACTGTCGTTAGAATCAACGAAAACTGGCTTCTTGTTTGGGCCAATCACCTGAAACTGTACAAGACTCTGATCCAGCGAGTAATACCCTATATCTGTTAAGACGAAACAAACAAACACACAAACACCCCGATAAATTATCAAACAAACAAACAACAATATTGTGTTTTTTGTGATTTTTGTGATTCTTATGTGAGGCTGTATCCCGCGAATTTAGAAATTTAGCTGCGGCTACGGCTATTACTTCAACGCATGATAACACGGTAATCCAGCCGCAGCCGTAGCTGTACCTGCCAATCCGGACACAGCTTTAGCGTGTCGTGGCCGAGTGGTTAAGTGCACCGGACTCAAGCTCTGGTGTTTCTAGTCAGCAGTGTGTGGGTTCGAGTCCTAGTCACGGCACTTGTGTCCTTAAGCAAGACACTTAACCATTATTGCTTCGTCCTTCGGATGGAACATAAAAGCCGTTGGTCCCGTGTGTTGTGTAATGCACGTAAAAGAACCCAGTACACTTATCGTTAAGAGAAGGGGTTTACCCGGTGTTTCTGGCAGTGGCTGCTGAATGCGCCGCTGCACCTTGTAAACCCTTATAAGGTGCTACATGAATCGGTCTCAAAATTCATAACAACTTAAAAAAACCTGTCTTTAAAAAAGTGTCTCTCTTTGTTCAAGCGCCTTGAGCACCTTATTGGTGGATACATGCGCTATAATCTACATTATTATTATTATTATTTAGCTGTTGTATTGTTTTGGCAAATTTTGTTTCTCGGGACGGGGGGCAAAATATCAGAGGGGTAAAAAGAAATTGAGAAGTTTCATACCAAATGGGTATTGAGACCAAACTGTGATGGAGCCTGCATCCACAGCCCATGGTGGCCGCTTGGAATTGGAAACAATCGGCGTCCTAGAGGGCGTTGATAAGTAGGGTCGCCACTGGACTTTGGGTATGGCAAGGGCATTGCTGCTTCCCGAGGCAGATGAACTTTGACCTGCTGCTTGAGCTGCTGCTGCAGCTGCTGTTGCTGCCTCATTGACGTTCTGCTGAAGTGTTTTGGATGGGTGTACATAAGCTTGCTGGTTGTATTCACCTACAAATGAAAAAGGCAAAACAACTGTCAGCATTATTTCAAAAAAATTAAATTAGGCACCCTAGGTTTCCTGGACTTAACACATTTGTTGGTAACATTTCTTTATAAAATCACACATTATGCAAATGTTGACTGCTTTAAGTGCCATGGTTAACACTTTGACTCCCTCGGTGACCCCAAGAACATTCTTTTATCTCGCGGAAAAGCCAAGGGAAAATAGAACACTCCAGAGGAGTTGTTTTAACCATGTCCTGAGTAAAAACGTCAATAATTGTTTTATAACACCCCATACGATGCAATAAAATAGATGTTAAGGTACCAAGAAGCTGCTGTTACTACGGGTATAGTACATTGGTTGTTATGGGTAATAGTACATTGGTTGATAAGGGTTATAGTGCATTGGTTATTTCAGGTATGTAGTTCATCGCGTACGAGCAACAGCTTTCTAGTAAAAATAAGACATATCATGTGATGCGCTCTCAAATCACAAGGCAGAACCAATGTACCACTCTGCATCCGTCACGACTCACGATAGCAGTTGAAACCACCCCAAAAAGTATTTCAACATGTGAATGTAATTGTACATGCATGGCGTGTTACAGCGTGCGTTATCCCACAACCATCAAATGTTTTGATAGTGTTCATGACTTCCATGCGTAGGACCTGGTGTGGCCGACCTGCTTAAGCACAAAAAGCAGCTGAGCATAACAAAATTATGCTTACCAAAATAAGGTTACCAGCCAAACCACCATGTCACATATACAATTTGTGAATGGCGTCCTGTTCATTTCTGCTTAGCATAAAATTGTTAAGCAATTCTTTCTGCTTAAGCGGCTCTATGAAATTGGGCCCTGGTCCCTCCTATCAGGATGTTTGAGCGGGAAACCAGACCTTCTGCTTCTTCTCACCCATACACTCTTGCTTTGCTGAGATGTAGAACAAGGAGCCATTCCAACAGCCTTTTTTCCACGTACTGCATCTCTTTGGAACTCCTTGCCTGGCATGCCTGGTGCACGTTTCCCTCCATCCCACAAACAATCTAGACTGTTTTAAGAGGAATATCAATTCCTACCTTCAGCTCCCCTGCGTTATTTTCATCTTTAATATTTTCTTCTTGTAGCCCCTTACCAGAGTGGCTTTTAGGCTTGTTTGGGGTGAACTTGCGTGAAAAAAATAAATAAATAAAAATAGGATCAGAAAATTAAACATACCCATGTAGAGAACTGGATGAACAAATTCCGAAGATGGGTGAACTTTGCCGTCAGCTCCCAACAGAGGAATGTTTTTCACATCAAAGAGATCAAGGGGCTTCAGTTGGCCCTCCTTAATGGTCCACACAGCAGCAATGGCCGTTGAAAACTGAAGAAAAGGTGGAAAATCAGAGGTTAAATAGCAGCAAATCATGAGTAACAATGCTTCATAACTCCAAACGAAAAATGGTCTTTGTACAACTTCATGTGCAACCCTAGACGATGACTAGAGCAGGCTAGTCGAAACGTTGAGACCAGTTAAGAACTCACTCCGCGGCAGTGAATTTATTAACGAGAAGTCCCCTCGATCCAATTAAGTATCTTGTTCAAAGACGCAAGGGCCACGACCGGGTCTCGAACCCACACTCTGCTGATCAGAAACACCCGAGCTTGAGTTCAGTGCTCTTAACTGCTCGGCAACGACACACCACAACGTAATAATTGATGTAATAATTGCATCAGGAATAATGAATATTATTTTTGTTATTTATCCAGTTGTGGGTTCGAATCCCACCTGCGTAGTATTCCTGTGGGTTTTTTTTCCTACGGGACTCGGAAAAAAAACACCAAAAAACCCAATTTCATAAAACAGTTTTTAAGTGAACCTCTGTAGATGTTTCTTAAGCTTTCGCAAGAATTGGAACCTCATAGGCCAGAAATCTATGTGTCTGTCATGCGTTATGCGTAATGCGTAGTGTGAATCCTTTAAAATTAAAGTATATGCCAAGCAATGCACAAAATAAATGGATAATGCAGTACACAATAGACTGTGCAAGTCTCTGTGCAAGGCACGAGAAAACACATGAAACGAAGAACATATTTTTTTTCATAAATTTTTGTAAATTTAATATCTATGAAAAAACCTGAACAACAAAAATATTTATTACAATTTGTATAAAATGAGTTTCAGCTTTTATAATGAATACACAAATAATTTGTTAATTATTATTGAAACAAAATTTAAACGCTGGTACAAGGATGCTTATTTCATCTAAACTTTTTAGAATTCCCTTTTGTAAATTCACACCCGAATGACGCGCGATGGTCGCACGGGCGTAAAGTTAACACGTGTCGCATTTTGTAGAAGACGCTGACGCCTCAACGACCACAGACTGCAATGAAAAGGCTTAGCATCTGGAAATTATAGCATCTGGCAATTATCATTGAGCGACCAATAAAAAGCGTTACATGATTGGAGGTAGGTACGTGGGCCCAAATTCTTAATTTTTTGCCAGTAACCGGAAGCTGAGGTCATATTTGTTATCACCTAGGATTACATTTTTTATCACATAGGATTAATTTTCATGGTAATAAACTACGTTAAACTAAAATAATTGACGAAACAAAATCTCGCCCACGTAAAACTTGGTTGGCCCCATTCCTTCTGAATTCTTCACTTTGGCAATTGATATAGAATATTTAGTTGGTCCCGGAAGTTTGAATACGTGCGAGACTTGCACAGTCTATACGGATACATGGAACTATGTTCGTTGAACTTTCATTTTTATGCATTACACACTGGGCATTATGTACAACGCATAACGGACATATGGATTTCAGGCCTTACTGGAGAGTTGCACAGAAAGTTGGGGTTTTTTTGGCGTCAATCTAAAACCAACGAACCTCTTGTTTCCAAAGCAACCTGGTTGGATCGTTCTCACTGAAGGCTAGCACTGTTCCGGGTGAGATGAAGACTTTGTAGACTGGATGCAATAAATCTCTGGAGTCAGCTTGTTCCTCGTCCGATTCCTCAATGCAAACTGATCCCTGGTAGTCGTCGTCGTAATCCTCTTCATGATGAGTGTCATCATTTTCATGGGAACCGGGGAGATAGGATATCTCGTGTTGACCGACACTGAAGTTCCATCTGTGTGGAAAGAATCAAATAATGTTACATTAATAATAATAATAGTGGCTTCTTATATAACGCTCAAATCCGTCACTCAGTGACGCTAATGGCGCTCCAACATTATTACCCCTGGTCACTGTGCCTTTTATTTCATTCCTTAAACCATATCAGCTCCCTTGGGGGAGCATACAGCCTGTGCTGCCAAATATGTAGCCCACCAAGCTAAATCAATCACACATTTCTTCCCTCACATGCACCCATTTATACCCCTGAGTGATGAAATTATAGAAAAAATAAATCAAAATCAACAAATAAATGTTTTACTTAGAAAATGAATGATTCTTTTTGTCAAACAAGTGCTTTGAAGACCACTGTTGATCAATAAACTCCATTTACCAGGAGCTCCAAAATATGCAAGAGTAATTTGATGAGATCCATACAAATTTCAATAAATGACCTTATAGTCCTGAGTGGACGAGCTGTTACTTACTTTTCTGCTCCGGTGCGTTGCTCAACGGCTCGGCATATTCTCTGTACTCGCTGAATGACGATGATGTCATCTTCATCTGTACTCTGATTCTCGTCAAACATGTGACAACCGCTCTCGCCGCAAATATACAAAATCTAACAATACAGAGTAAGTAATGCATAGAGCAAGGAATTGAAACTCTAAGTAATGTGCAGAGCAAGGAATTGGAACTCTAAGTCATGCATAGAGCAAGGAATTGAAACTCTGAGTAATGCTTAGATCAAGGAATTGAAACTCTGAGTAATGCGTAGAGCAAGGAATTGAAACTCTAAGTAATGCTTAGAGCAAGGAATTGAAACTCTAAGTAATGCGCAGAGCAAGGAATTGAAACTCTAAGTAATGCGTAAAGCAAGGAATTGAAACTCTGAGTAATGCGCAGAGCAAGGAATTGAAACTCTAAGTAATGCATAAAGCAAGGAATTGGAACTCTAAGTAATGCATAAAGCAAGGAATTGAAACTCTAAGTAATGCATAGAGCAAGGAATTGAAACTCTAAGTAATGTGTAGAGCAAGGAATTGAATCTCTAAGTAATGCGAAATGTCTACTTGTGATGCACTATTTTGGCAGAACATAAATTCGGAAGATTGGGTATTCATTTTCTTGAGATGCATCGCTGGTTCAGCTTACCTGCCCTGTGCCAGCATTGATACCATAAGTACTAGTCTCTTTTCCTCCAACCATCATAGCATCGCTGCTTAGCTTGAATGAGGAGCTCATAAGCGTGTCGGCATTGAGGGGCACCGGCTCCACATTGTGCCCATCCCAGCGATATAAACCCCCATCTAGGGATGGAATCACCTTGTAGCTGCCGTCAGTTCCGACGATCTAACGAGAGTGTGGGAAAAAAGCAACTTTATACAAACTGATCAAACCTTACTAAGCACAGAACATAATCTTGCTCAGCAGAAACTGGTTACCCACCAGAACGCAATGAAATGAACACTGTTTGCGGCTGGTTCTCTGCAAATAATATGCTTTGCGAATATAGACCTGGATTGCAGGCTTGGTATTTTGTACACAAAAGGAGCTCTCACCGAAGCCAACTTGAACTTGCCTTACACTATGCAAGATTGGGGATTGAACAACATTTATTTGTGATGCAATGAAATCAAACTATGCAAATGGGTCTTGCTGTTCTAAAGTTATATTCTTGGAAATGTTTGATCAAATACCTTCAAGCGAGTACCAGTCTAATGCCTGCTGGTGAACTAGGGTTGATTGGAATCTGTAGATACGGTTAAACTTAAGTCACAAGTTCCGTTTACCAGTTTAGGAAAATAAATGTAAATACTCCACTCTATGGTGAACAAAGCTACACAATGTAGATTTGCTGCGATATGGTTCACACAATGGTTTAGCACATGTGCAGAGCTGTGTTCATGTTTCCTTTTCATTTTTTTATTTCAATTGAGCGATCGCGAATGTTTCACACACTAAACAACGTCAACACGCTTGTTCCTTGCACAGCTCTGCATGTGCCTGGTGAAGTGTGAACAAATGTTGGTCAGTCGAGACCTTCGACAAAAGTTATCAACATTGGTCAAATTTTAGCACATGAGGTAGGACAGTGACAATTCCGATTTTGTTAACTTTTGACATGAATGTGAAAATGTGACCAGGGTTGCTTGCTATTTTGCTCCAGTGTAAAAAAAAACAACTTTTTTAGGCTTACCTCTAGTTTACTGATGGAGGAATCCATGAGTGGACCGATGTCTGTATCCAACGTCCACTGGACTGACCCGGCATTGTGAAGGTCAAGAGCAGATACTTTGCCGTCCAGGGTACTCACAATCATCAAATCCCTAGATATTAATAATCAATTAAATCATTTGACTGAAATGTGTAAATGTTAAACAAAGAAGACGCCTAAAGCACATGGACAACGTTGGTATTGTCAAAGTGCACTTTATTTGACCCTACATATACATGAATTAATGTCAAACCTGTGAAAGTTTAAGCTCAATCGGTCTTCGGAGTCACAAGAAAAATGTGAAGACAGAAAATTTGTTTTTAGTGTTTTCAAACATCAGGTTTTGGACACTCCAGATCAAAACTACATGTTTTACTAATTTCTCAAAAACTATAGCATATTTCAAGAGAAGTTTTCTACCATTACTATAAATACCATGTAAGTTACACATGTACTTATGCTGTACATGCATAGCATTTTGGGTGTTGAGTTACCAAGATGTTGGATTTTGTTAGAGTGAGGAAGGATCCAAGTAAATCACTCATGGGATCAGGCATACCACCTTAATCAGAGTCCAACAGTTTGGGTGTTGAGTTACTGGCTTTTGTTAGAGTGGGGAAGGATCCTAGTAAATTACTCATGAGTTCAGGGCCCAATTTCATAGCGCTGCTTAACGGTAAGCAAATTTTCCTGCTAACTGTAGCAGAAAAATTTGCTCGTTCATAAGCGTATTTCACAGGTTAGCAAGAAAATTAGGCGGCCATCTTGCACGTTCACCATGGATTTGCATTGTTATGTCGTTCATTTTCATACAGTAGGCACCGGAAGGTTAGCATGCCTTTTCGTGTGCTTACGGTTAGCAGCGCTATGAAATGGAAACTCGCTCAGTAAGCACAAAATAGGCCGTTAAGCATCTCTATGAAATTGGGCCCTGGCATACCACCATAATCAGAGTCCAACTAAATTCTATATTCAGTTGCCAAAGTGAAGAATTCAGAAGGACTGGGGCTGGTAACCCCACATAACAAGTGCTTTTCACTGAGTCAGGCAGTCTAATCTTATCTAAGTCCGAACAATTTGGTGTGGAGTGACATAGGAGAAGAGGGTATGGGAGAATTGAGGCCACATGCTAGCAAGAATGCTTAGTCTTGTTGATAAGCTTAACCCTTGCATATGAAATCAGAGTGCCAGCCCCACCCATTCCAAAATGTAGTGTTTGGTCAGTTGTTGCATTCTTACCTGTGGTTATGATTGGATGCCGTTTTCTCACTGCATGTATTATAAGTTGCCACTCGCGCCCCTTCTTTGTAGAGAGGGGGCCTGGGTCCAACATCATCAGCTGGAGGTTGCCGTGGCTTCGTTTCTTGTGAAGTACTACTCCCTGCCTCACTGAGGGCCAGTGATAACGAGATAGCTGTTACAAGGAGAGTCTTGCTGATTGTTATTCGACCAAACATCGTCTACGGTTCATGCGGACGAGCGTGATGTCTGGTCATTCTGAGGAAAAATATCATCATTGCTGTTAAAAGAAACCATGCTGGAAAACAGTTTTCAGATTTCTACATTTGGGTTAAATGTTTCTTCTCAACAAAATGTTGTTTCTGGGTTCTTAATAGGTCCCTTTCACTTTCAGCGGTGCGTTGTTTATTATAAACTCCGCAACTTGATAATCGCACTTTAAAATGCAGATCGTGAGAATTGTCTTGAAGTTCCGAATTGTGTAATGTTTGTTCAATATAAACAATGCATCATAGTGCACGGGACAGATTCAACATGGCGCATATTACTGTGAAAGTGTCTATTTGACTTGGACATCTTTGTAAAAGGGAAATAATTGTAGTTAAGAGCTTCCATTTTATAATAAAATTCAGCCATGTGGAAAACTATTATGATACAAAAAAGTTACAAACTTTGGGCTTCAAAATAATCGTATTTAGGGTCTATTCAATAACTGAACATTTAAACTGCCATGAAATAATTATTTTAACACCAAAATATTATTGGACCTAAAAAATGGAATCTTTCTTAATTTGTAAGCGAATCAATTTTTTTTAGTGACAAATGGAAACAAAAATCAGTATTCTTTTCAACTGATTTTATTGTTCTTGAGAAATAAACCACAAGGGAAGCTGGCCCGGTGAATTTTAAATAACTTTGGGTTGAACACAGACAAATTTACTAGAGCGGGATTTGAACCTGTGACCACCTCCGCATTAACGTGCCGGTGCTCTGCCAACTGAGCTATCTAGCCCTAATGTTGGCAGTCTCCCCATTGTCCATATATTTTGTTTGGGGGTGCCAGTCAGATGCCATTCAACCTGTAACTGCCATATTGCCTGGAAACTGGGAAGCAGCAGCCCTTGTGCTTTAGGGGATGCAACTTTTTATTTCAAATATAAAGTAATAAACCACAAGGGAAAATGACAGAGTAAATGTTTCATAATTTTGCTTTGAACAAAGGAAAATTTACTAGAGCGGGACTTGAACCTGTGACCTTCTGAATAATGTTTCCAGCACTATTTATTAAGCGATATAATTTAGCCCTATTGTTGGCATGCAAACCATGGCAATCTCCCTACAATCAATTTTCTTGTCCACTGATTTTATTGTTAACTGATTTAATTAAACATTTTTATTTACAATGTAGCATTGGGAGTAACTATAGAATACAGGTACACTCGGAGCTCCTACTGCACCTCCGCGGAGACGGAGTCGCGGTCACGTCGTTAGAATAGTAGTAAAGTGTGAATGTATTTTGTGCGACTGATACAACTGATAAAATGTTAGGGGCGTAGGGAGTCAAAGTATGACGTGGTATGGAAGGTGTGGGCAATGGCCGATGGAGGGCGTTTTTAGGAATGACGTGCGTGCCGGTGCAGCGCGTGAGGGCATGATGCGATCGTGAAGACGGGGGAAGCTGGAGGCGCGGAGGCGCGGAGACGTGGTGTGGGCAATGGCCGATAGAGGGCGTTTTTAGGAAGACGTGCATACTGGTGCAGTGCGTGAGGGCATTAGTGAAAGACGGGGGAAGCTGGAGGCGCGGAGGCGCGGAGACGTGGTGTGGGCAATGACCGATAGAGGGCATTTTTAGGAAGACGTACTAGCCGGTGCAGTGCGTGAGAGGGCATGATGCGATCGTGAAGACGGGGAAGCTGGAGGCGCGGAGGCGCGGAGACGTGGTGTGGGCAATGACCGATAGAGGGCGTTTTTAGGAAGACGTACTAGCCAGTGCAGCGCGTGAGAGGGCATGATGCGATCGTGAAGACGGGGAAGCTGGAGGCGCGGAGGCGCGGAGACGTGGTGTGGGCAATGACCGATAGAGGGCGTTTTTAAGAAGATGTACTAGTTTTTAAGAAGATGTACTAGCCGGTGCAATCGTGAAGACGGGTGTAATGATCCTCAAATGGGGTCATGCATAACGGCAATAATATTCATATTAATGGAATTCGGGCTTTCTTTCCCTTCTTGAAATGATCCTCTAATGGGGTCATGTATTACGGCAATATTAATATTATTTACATGGAATTCGGGCTTTCTTTCCCTTCTTGAAATGATCCTCTAATGGGGTCATGTATTACGGCAATATTAATATTATTTACATGGAATTCGGGCTTTCTTTCCCTTCTTGAAATGATCCTCTAATGGGGTCATGTATTACGGCAATATTAATATTATTTATATGGAATTCGGGCTTTCTTTCCCTTCTTGAAATGATCCTCTAATGGGGTCGTATTACGGCAATATTAATATTATTATATGGAATTCGGGCTTTATTTCCCTTCTTGAAATGATCCTCTAATGGGGTCATGTGTATTACGGCAATATTAATATTATTTACATGGAATTCGGGCTTTCTTTCCCTTCTTGAAATGATCCTCTAATGGGGTCATGTATTACGGCAATATTAATATTATTTACATGGAATTCGGGCTTTCTTTCCCTTCTTGAAATGATCCTCTAATGGGGTCATGTGTATTACGGCAATATGTATATTTACATGGAATTCGGGCTTTCTTTCCCTTCTTGAAATGATCCTCTAATGGGGTCATATTACGGCAATAATATTCAAATTAGTGGAATTCGGGCTTTCTTTCCCTTCTTGAAATGATCCTCTAATGGGGTCATGTATTACGGCAATATTAATATTATTTATATGGAATTCGGGCTTTATTTCCCTTCTTGAAATGATTAAAATAAATTGACAGCACAGTTGTGCATTTTTGAGCCTAATGAGGGCTCTGTTGTGCATCTTTCAGAGTGCCCCCTAGGTTGCCAAATATTTATAATTAAGCAACAGAGCGCGACCTCGACTCCGGTACGTAGGGAGGCTAGGCCCTACTGTGTACGTACGTATGAACGTGACCGCGACTCCGTCTCCGCGGAGGCGCAGTCATAGCTTCGAACCTGCATTCTATAGTTGTACCTAGCATTGCATTTAAAATACACCATCTATGGTGTTCTGTAAAGAAAACATAAACAACATTTTGTGAAAGTTGCTAATTTCTTATTTGCATTATCAAGGTCACATGACCATTTCAAATTCAGACAGGTCACGTCAATCAAAGTTAGATGGAGACTCCACTCTTCAATCAGTGAATAGCACTAAACCAACATCTCTATTGAAAAGAGCATCATGGAGGTACTAGAAACACAGATACTAACTAAAAACCATGACCCATACATACTGGAGATTCCCCATACTGTAACTTGTTTTAAAACAACAAAGGCAGAGCAATGGAACAATGCCAACAAAAGTAAACACTGGCATCTCCTGGTGGTAGTGTGCCACACTAACTTATCATAAGTTATTGTCAGAACTGCCAGATTATTTCCACAAAAAGAGACCTACCGCTATTCTACCAGTAGTTACATTGGTGACTCATCAACTCAAAACGCCTCTCCTCCACAAGAAATACATCCCGATCCACAGAATAACCAACAAAAGATTCCACTTCCCACCGGGAAAGGCAGATGATGTTGGAGAAGTTCGCGTAGTCGAAGGTCTAAAGTTTCAATAAATGACGTGTCCTATGCTTGTCGTACGTTTGTGTGCACGTCGTATGGTTTGTTATGGTTTGCCCCTGTGTATCAAATTTGCGAATGGGCAACTATTTATAGATGGGCAATGGTTTCTGGTTGTACTGTATAAGCCGCCTTATACATGATAAATCTAAAGATTTGCATTAGAATATTCAGCTAAAGATTGATATACACACAGCGGATCCATTGTTGAAATGCTCAAAAATGTTCTTAATTAATGAACTATTGAATTATTAATCAAGAATAGTTAAATTGAATGAATTGTATTGAATTTTCAGCATTTGACTTAAAACATATTTTGTTTATATCAGATTTGGCGCTCAATATTTATTACTGGGTTATGTTTGCTGATTCGTAGATGGTCACCCAGATTAGGATTATTCTTATTCGGGCTTTCTCCACTCGTAACAATGTTTAGAAACATCTGGAAAATCAACAGCCGATGACATCATGCCATTATTACGACCAGCGTTGCCACATACACACTGCTTGGGAATTTTCCCAATATCTAGGGAAATTAATCCCCCTTTTATGATTTTGGGGGGAAAAACATAAAAAGGCCAAATCTTGGGAATTATCGCTCGTGTGTCACAATTATTAGTTTTTATTAGTTTTTCATTTAGATAACGATTTTAATAGGAATTTTTTTCAGAGTGCACTGATAATGATTACGCCACTCACAAAAAAAATCTGTAACAGAAAATAAATGCAAACTTTTTAGGTTCTACCGATCAGAATCTGGCCACGCCGTTTCTCAACCAGCAGGGAACGAAATGTCTTTACAACTGTTCTTTTCAATTCAGTTTGCAACAGCTAATTCTATTTTCTTTTTTCCCTTTTTGAATAAGTCAATAACAAACAAACAACAACTTTAAAAGTGCGCAGAAGTACATTTTTTTGTTTTGTATGTTTTTTTTTAATATAAAATGATAAAAATAGTATTGGAATGCTACTTGCATTCATTCATGCTTGAGTCATTTGTTACAGATGGGTCATAACATTTGTTTATACCACGATAATAGATTTATAATTTTATTGGTCGAGAACCATCACGTTATGCTACGACAAATGTACATGGCTCAGGGGAACATGAGTGAGGTACCCCATGGGTACTCCTAGAACTATGAGGTTCGTTCCGCTATCATCTCCAAGTAGATACGATAGCGGAATGAACCTGAAAATTCTAGGAGTACCCCACGGGGTACTTGATTGTGCCCACCATTGGTCGTTTCCACTGCCTTGTGATAGCCCGAGTATTAAGTTGTAAATGCGCTGGTACTAAGTAAAATGATTTACATTCCTGTGCGATGTGCCGTAGGGAACAGTGATAAGCAATAATGTCTGTCTCAACGACCGCCATTGTTGTTTGCCACTGTTCGTCGACTTTCTAGAACTGTGCAAATTTTGTCATAATAATGTTGGAAGATGACAGCAGATCACCTTCAAAGAAGAGGAATCTATCACCACGGTATAACAAAACAAATGT
Organism: Plazaster borealis; assembly: GCA_021014325.1. NCBI lineage: Eukaryota > Metazoa > Echinodermata > Asteroidea > Forcipulatida > Labidiasteridae > Plazaster > Plazaster borealis. The sequence goes on from CM037458.1 coordinate 3,035,755, forward strand.
TGCATGCTCTGGGGTCCATGGGGTTGGACCCCTCGGGGGCAAAATGGCACCCCAGCTTCACCTCTGGTGCCATTTGTCCCCTCAGGTGTACCAAACACATGGACCCCATCAAAGCGTGCAACAATTGTTTTGTTACCGTGGTGATAGATTCATCTTTTTTGAAGGCGATCTGCTGTCATCTTCTATTATGTTCAATTCTACCCATCTCTATCTAATGACAACAAGACTTTACAAACACCTAACAGCTAGAATGTGGCTATAGATTGCACTTAATAATAATACAAAATGAACGACCAAAACTTTTCCATTTCACAACTTTCAAAGTGATATTTTATTTACAGATTGTAATCATATTTTACAACTCACTTCAAAAATATACAAGTCATATAATACATATCTTTAGAAAACAATACAGTTTATCAGATGGACGGATAATTTTGTCACAGATGCTGGGGCCTTTTCCCAAACATCAAAAAAGGTGCCAGACTACTTTCTCTTCCAGCCTCGCTTTGGATACATTAAAAAAAATTAAAAAATTAAAATGGCTTGGAAATTATAAGGGTCTGCTAACCTAGTTTTGTTTTTCTGATTTAAAATGCTTCAATTTTTTTACTCGATACCTATAACCCAAAAACCTTCGAAATCCATCCCCAACGAAAGAGATTGATGCTAAGAAGTAACTATAACTAGTAAAATTGCGGGTACAACCATGTGCACCATGTGTAAATCTTGTTTGGGTGGAGTGTTGGATCTGAAAAGAGCCGGTGCAGTCTCAACGTTTCGAACAGTATATACTCTACTCATCTTCAGGAGAAGTGGTCAATTGAGATTGATGCTGATTCTGCACAGAAAGCCACTAACATCTGAAGTAAACACTTTGTGGAAAAACTACAAACATGAAACAGCTTCGTATATATTTTCGTTACATTCTGATTGCCATTTATGTCTTCAACAGTAAAGTGCACACCCCCCTCTCTGAAGTCATGGCATAAATGAATGGGGTTTTTTAATACACAGGGGCTGACATATTCCAAGGAGGCAATCCATGCCCCTAGTCATTGCCTTGGTGCCCCTTGAAATGTTCCAGTACAAATTAGTATTTCCCTCAAAGCGGTGCCCTTAAGGAAAAACCCGCCTTGCCCTTACAAGAACAAAGTATGATGCTTTTAGGCAGCCCTCCAATTAGCCTAAAACTTTCCACAATCTCATCCCGTTATTCGTCAGAAAAGTTCTTTTGCTGAGCAAAATCTTCCAGTTGACCAGTCACAGACAATGCACTAAAACACCAGCCGCCATCTGGAGGTAAAACGATGACGAAACAAACGAAACGCACAGATTTGTACAGCGGCGGCGCACAGGATTAGCCAATGAACAACCTCCTTTTGACCTCTAGACGAGGGCACCCTACTGAAATGACATCATGTGCATAGGGTCTATTTTAGTTTACTGTCCTTCATTTCAGCTAAGCAGTATGGATTTCTGCGCTTAGAAAATTTTCAGTTCCAAGTTGGTCTCAGATGTTTTGGTTGTTTCAGACTATGACTCCATGACTCTGTGAATCTTGTTGATTCTTCCAATGATCTCTCCTTCTCGCTCGACCAATTTATCTGAAATTTCACTCTGCCAGAAAAAGAAGAAAAAGAACAAAAAACCCAGCAATCATAAACAAAGGGAATACACAACAGCAACATCAAAACATCTGTTAAAGGCAGGGTACACTTTTGGTAATTACTCTACAAGTTAATAACCATAAAAACTTACTTGGTAAGGAGCACTGAAGAGCTGTTGATAGTATAAACATTGTGATAAACGACTCCCTTTGAAGTATTTAGTTTTAAAGAGAAATAGGTAATTTTCATCCCCAAAAAACGAATCTGAGAATGAAGCCTTTCTCAGGCATATAAAAGCACACAATTCTATGCAACAAGGGTGTTTTTTCTTTCATTATTTTCTTGCAACTTCGATGCAACTTGCAACTTCCAATTGAGCCCAAATTTTCACAGGTTTGTTATTTTATGCATATGTTGGGATACACCAAGTGAGGATACTGGTCTTTGAAAATTACCATAAGTGTAACCTCTTTAATAGATAGATGTTAAATTTTCAGCTTGGATACAAAATTATTATTTGTGTTTTATTACTCTACACTGATGTGTGTTAAGCACTGTATACTCAGTACTTTCCTAAGACCCGTGAAAAAAATCCACAGGCATATTGCTCAGGTGGGATTCAAACCCACATCCTTTGCCCTTCTAGAGCATATGTCTTACCAATAGACCACCGAGCTTGTCCGGTGGCTACAGAGGCAGTTTGAATCCTATGTTAGAGGAAACCACACCGTTTTTAATGGGGGTGCGGGGGCATTTTTTTTTTTTTTTAATTGAGTTTTGTTGATTTGGCAAAATATAAAAAATAAAGAATAAAGAAATCATCACAATCACTATAAAACAGAGGGTTTGTGTGATTTTGATGTTTTTAATTGTTTTGTTAAACCCATTTAACTCCTAGATGACATTTTCTCTAAACAATTTTCAAAAAACTAAAGCGCAGTGTAGCCCAAGTTAATATTTGAAGAACTGTTCTTGTTTTTCAAGATCCAAACCCGGGGTCGGGGTTGACGTAACTGTGCATGGGGCGCAGAACGTTGCCAAATTTGACTGAAAATAGCATTGAAAAGGCTGTTTTTTAATGGGGTTTGTGGGTTTCGTAGGGTCGGGCGGGGACGTTGCCTTACCTGTAGGCCAGCGAAGAGCTCCTTTGACACGATATCAAACATTGCCTTGACTTCATCAGCTGATACACCAGCGAGAACGTCTTCTTGTCTTCCAGCGTCAGCTTCCTCTGGGGCTGTGAGCAAATGCAGTTTGGAGTAAATTGATGAAAACAACTTTGGATAATATGTCAAACTTTAGGACCTGCTCAATCAAACTAGCCCTTGTGAAACTGAAGTGAAACTAATAAAACTAGCCCCAGGGGAAAGAAAAAAATTCATTTATTTATTTTTATTTTATATTTTATTTTATGTTTATTGTTTTTATTTCATTTTATTACAGCATACAAAAGAAAGATCACATTTTCCTTTGTGCCGGTAACTCCTCGAGTCGGGCTACGTCCCGTAGCCTTAGATCTCAAGGGTCTTTCTCAGGGTCCTTGCTGTTCCCAAAAGCGCCGCCTTTGTAACAGATCTACCCTCACATTTGTCCCTATTTCACCAAAGGGACTTCTTTCATTTTCACCTGCCAAATCTTACGAAGTTCCCTGGCCAGGTCTTGGTACTTTTGGATCTTTTCTACCTCCTTCAAAGCTACCCTTATATCAACTGGCACAACTATGTCAATGAGATGACACATCTTCTTCATCTTATCTAAGACTACAGCATCCGGACGCCTATGTTCTATAACATGATCAGTCTGAATGTTAAAGTCCCAGAGGATCTTGACCTGGTCGGTCTCTACAACTTTCTCCAGAGCATGGTTGTACCATTTCGCAAGCACTTGGACATCATACTTCTTACACAGATCCCAGTGAATCCCTTCCATTCAATTGTGCACTTTTCAATCTCATTTTGGTGGAGGGGGGAAAGGGTTCTGAGTGGGGGGCTCACACCACCCCCTCTGGTTACACCACTGAGGTGGAGTCTTATGAATGGGGGGGGGTAGAGGGTCTTGGGACACACCAATGTCCAGCTCTCACCTTGGTCCTCTTCAACCCTCGGCGTCTTCTCAGTTTCTTGAGTCTCCTCAGCGTCTTCCTGTACCTGAGGTTCAGGGGTCGGCGTAGGAGGGGCGGGTGCGATATGCTTCAAATACACCTCCTCTCGGAGACCCTCATCCAGGGGTGGTGGGTACGGCATATCGGCGGGTGGGAGCACTTCAACTACAAGCTGTTGTTGAGTTAACAATTCAATTTTAGAAAAAAATTGTTTGCATGCTTTCAGTGCTTGTTTTAAATTCATTTCAATTAGTTGTCCACATTGGAAAAAGAGCAGGGCTGGAATTTTACACTGGACAGGCTTGAGGCCAGTGGTTTTAGTGTCGGGTCAGTAAACTCATGACCTGTCAAGTTCAACGGTCTTGTATTTTTCAAGTGAATACCAATACCTCACTGTGTAATATCTTAACAATCAAATTATGTTAAAATGTTGAGTTTGGGTCTGATTTAAAATTACCTTTCAATTCTATGAGTAATCAATTATACTTAATTAATACCATTAAGACAAAATGAGATAAACCTTCTCTTACATGTCACGTGCTTGTTCAAATAAAAGCAGTTAAAACATGTCAAATTGTGTCAGCAAGTTATTGTTTCTCATTTAGAATCTGATCTTTGAAAGAAATGTCTGGTCAAGTAAATATTTTGAGCTACAAGCCCTGCGGTCTCGTGGATTTCTCGCCAAATTCGAGTTCAGAAGAGAAAATTGTAATCTACTGGAAAAACAAGACGATACCAATGCAAGATTGAAAACAAACAGGTCACTACAACTTTTAAAAACAGAACAATTACAGCAAACATAGAAACCCTTTTCTCTACTATACAGTTGCATGCTATAAATTAACATCAAAACATCAAAATCCATGACCATTTTAACTTCCCTTGGTGTGGGCTAATCTATTAGTTTATCTGCTAACATATTTCTGGTTTAGTTCTGAAACTTTTAATCCACTTACCTCGGTCCCGACAATCTCCTCTGTTCTTTCCGAATGAAACAAAAACTCATACATTCTATGATGTTGGAAGAAGCTGAGTTAAGGAGAAAAATATATTTTGTAATTTAAGAAATGTTAAATTGGCATCGGGGATAAAGAAAACTATCTGGTTTTACCCATACATCAGTGTTTTACCCACGCATTGGTGTATGGGTTAAACATAGTAATATATTTTGTAATTGATTTGTTGTCTATACTTTGTTTACTGTTTGGTGTGGAAAAACCGGTGAGCTTGAAATGAAATTGAGAAGAGAACAACAGCTGTTTGCAATCATCTTTCAAAACAGAAATGTGCATTCCTTTAAACTCATATTTTTTCTTAAAGATGCATGACACAATTTTCACTGAAAATATGTTTTTATAATTGTTTTCTCTGAAAATATTTTGACAGATGATGCCGTTTCAAAACGAAAAGCATTAAACAAATTTTAGCATATGCCACGGAAAATGCACAAAATACACGTATATGCAAAGTTGTGTGCACACGGTTGATGGACGTGAGTTAATGTCGGGATCCCGACAATAGGTCATTTTTAGTTTTATTTGAACTAGTGAACTACCACCACTAATTTTTGTAGGGCTCGAAATTGACACTGAACCACAGGATCGAGCCCAGTAATTTTAGAGTTGGACCAGTAAACTCAAGACCGGACAAGCCCAGTGGTCTTGTGTTTACAAGTGAATAATAAAGCCTCACTGTGTAATAACACAAATTTAAGAACAAAACTTAGACACATCTTCTTTTAGTGCTTGTTTAAAAGCAGTTAACTATAGTCTTTTCTCATTCTGATTCCGCTCTTGTAAAAAGAATTCTGATCCAGTACAAATGCTGAGCTGCAAGCCCTGCAGTCTTGTGGATCTTTCACCCAAGTTCAAGCCATGTATTGGTGGATCTGTTTGTGTAATACCTTGAAGGCATCGTACACGTTTGGTAATTACTCAAAATATATATTAGCATAAAAACTGACTTGGTAACGAGCAACAGAGAGCTGTTGATAGTACAAAGCATTGTGAGAAACGACTCCCTCTGAAATAACGTAGTTTTTGAGAAAGAGGTAATTTCTCACTAAAATAATAAAAACTTCTTGCAAGAAGTTTTTATTCCTATCTGAAAGCACACAAACTTGTACAACAAGGGTGTTTTTTCTTTCATCATTTTCTTGCAACTTCGATGACCAATTGAGCCCAAATTTTCACAGGCTTGTTATTTTATGCATATGTTGGGATACACCAAATGAGAACACTGGTCTTTGACAATTACCAAACGTGTACGTTGCCTTTAAATGAAAACATTGGACTTTCTCAAATCTAAAAAATTTAAAATGTAATCTAAAGTTTTGGGTCAAAATCGGCCAAAATTGGACCCAACATCAGAATTTAAACCTAAACAAAAATATTTTTATTTGATTTTACAAATCTTCATAACTTACGTATTCTGCAGGAAATCGGCGATTGTTTTGGCGTGATCCAAATCAAAGAAATCCAGACCACCGCTCTTGCTGCCATCCTCAGTGCCAATACCCACAAGAAGTTTACGAAACTCACACAAATTGTCTGACAAGGACAACCGTTTATCTGACAGTCATAAACAAAACGTAATAAATCTTTATTTGTTAAATAATAGCCTGTTTGAAAAGGAAAGTTTGTGAGAAACTCATTGTGGATTAACTGAACAATTTAATTCATAATACTTGAAGACTTATCAGTGAAATTGTGCAAAAAAACTGAACCAAAAAATTTGAAATTGCACTACTGACCAACTTTTGCCAATCCATGTGTTTGAAAACACACCTAAGTCAAAAGTATCTACACTGTTCTAATTCAACAATTAACACGAGTCACCATAAGTAATTCAACAATTAAAGGAATGCTTTTAGTTTCCCTTAGATTCAGATTTTACATGCAGTTCACTGTTCATGAGCCAGCACTGTAACTGGTCAAAATTTTAAAGTACATTCCCCAGTTCGGGAACTACCTCCCACAAGTTACGAGTGCAGCGCGGTGTCTTGAAGTGTGTCAATTTCACGGTGGCACAAATTTCATGCACTAGCCTATATTATTGAACCCCACGTGACCGTGTTTCAGCCAACCAGAATACAGAACCAACAACAGGTGTTATAAACCCGATTATTTTACAAATACTCTTCTGTATTTACGTCCTAAGCATATATTAAAACCATCATGTGAATTCCTTCTGAGAATTTGTTTACATATAGTTACTTTAAAATGAGTAAAATTAATAGGACATGGACTCAAACGCATACCTTTGATGTTTTCAAGAAGAAGATGCAGAATTGAGAAGAACCCAGAGATTTGTTGTGTGGTGAAGCTTTGCTCCTTGGCCCACCAGAATCCGGTCACATAGTAGTCGAGGAGAATTGCCTCGCCCAGGTCAATCTCTGAGTTATTCAACTTCATTATGTCTGCCAGTTTCCTAGAAGGGGGTAGAGGTAAGGACAAAACATAATTGAAAGAGATGGTACTTCAACTTTTATAATGTACAAATACACAGATAGTTCTGTGCACAGTTGAGCTCCACCATAAACATTGGCTTGTCGTGGCCGAGCGGTTAAGAGCACCAGACTCAAGCTCTGGTGTTTCTGATCAGCAGAGTGTGGGTTCGAGTCCCGGTCGTGGCACTTGTGTCCTTCAGCAAGCTACTTATCCATAATTGCTTTGTCCTTCGGATGGGACATTGAGCTGTAGGTCCTGTGTACTAGGATTGGTAATGCCTGTAAAAGAATCCAGAACACTTTTTCTGGAAGGGTAGGGGTTAACCCTAGTGTTTCTGGTTCACATAGCAAACACCCTTGTTTATCGGTTTCCTCAGACTTGAGATCAAATTCACAAAATCATCAAGATAACACCATTTAGAATGCACAAGATTGCACAGTAAGGCTTTTAAGATTAAAGATTAACACCAAGTAAAAACATTCAGAGGACATCGTTTTCAATTCAGCGTGCTTCCTAATTTTGGGTCCAGAATGCCCCCATTTTCAAAAATCCTGGGGAGAACCCTCGAAAAATTTGGTAAAAACTATTTGTGCAGTGAGTCTGTTCCATTAGAATAATCACGATTGCTGCAGCTTGGGAAACTAAGAAGTCATTCATTCTTTACTTGTGATAAACCTAAACTTTGTCAACTTACTTTTCTACATCTTCCAAAGATAGATCTTGAAGTGTCAGGGTCTGAGTGTTGGAGAGGACATTCCATGCTAATGATTTTACCTTCTCAATAGCTTTAGCTTCATCGTCCTTCAAAGTATAAAGTAAGTTCATGATTATAAATTAAATTCTATAGAATTATTTTATGCACAAAATAGTTAACCTCCACGTAATGTTAGGAATGTTGCAAGTCTTGGTGTTTTTCCTGAAGACTCATCTTTTTAAAGGGAAAGTATACCTTTGGTTTTAGAAACATCCGATTGTTTTAATCCTACATAAATGTAGATATATATAACAAAACTAACTTGTGAGCATTTCATTTCAAAAGGTGGTTGCGTTTTTGAGATATCGCCAAAATCCAGAGCGGTTATGTCCATGTAGCAGGATGAATAATCCCTAATTGGAATACACAATCTGAGAAATGTATCTGACAGATAAAAATTAGTATTTTTTCCATAACCACATTACTTCAAAGTAAAATGATTCTCAAAATGCTACATGCTATCGAAAGCTGCTGTACTTCTAACCAATTGGTTTTTATTGCCAATAATTTTAAGAGTGATTACCAAACGTATACCTTCCCTTTAAAGACAACAAATTTTTAAAGAGTAAGTTAGTTAGCACTAGCAGCCAGAATGCTTCTTAAAGGTATCGTACACGTTTGGTAATGACTCAAAACAAATATTAGCATAAAAACTTACTTGGTAACAAGCAACGGAGAGCTGTTGATAGTATAAAACATTGTAGGAAATGACTCCCTCTGAAGTAACCTAGTTTTTGAGAAAGAGGTAATTTCTCACTAAAATAATAAAAAGTTCTTGCATAGGAAAGCAGACAAATTTGTACAACAAGGGTGTTTTTTCTTTCATCATTTTCTTGCAACTTCGATGACCAATTGAGCCCAAATTTTCACAGGCTTGTTATTTTATGCATATGTTGGGATACACCAAGTGAGAACACTGGTCTTTGACAATTACAACGTGTACAGGGCCTTTAAAATAAAAACATAACTTATAAATAAGATAAATATGATATTTTAACATGATGTACCGTCCTTACCTTACTCATTAAATTAAAGAGGCAGCAACAACTGAACAATCACCCACTCCACTTTCAAAAGCATGCAAAGAAGCCACCCCCCCCCCCCCCCTCAGTACGGTGCTCGGTACTCATGCCCCTCGGCCCCACTTGCCCCCCAAAAATGAGATCGAACAAATGCACAAATGAATTATTCAATTCATTAAATAGCCCCTCCCAAAACAAAAAACTAACAAAAACAAAACTTCCCCCTTTTGCCCCCCCCCCAAAAAAAATAAAAAATAATAATAATTAAATTAATAATAATTTTTTTATATATCGTAGGAGGTCCTGTTTTCAGGGCGTCCCTGAAATCGATGCAAATCTTTTACCTCTCTGCGCGCGATGTAAACAGTCCCTAGATACAATTTTTGTGGTTTGACTTGCCAAGCAAAGAGTCTACTCTCCTTTGACCAAAACTTAGAATTATGTGAGGCTCCACTGGCAAGTTGCACTTGTATTGCAAAAATTTGTGGTATTTTAGGCATTTCTACAAGGTACAAAAATATGTCATACTGTCGGGGCCATAAAAAAATTTGCCCGCCGAAAAAGTTTCATCGAACAATTTTTCAATTCACAATTCACGATGATAAAATCATGTGACTTAAAATTCTGCTGAGCATTCTGGGGAAAAAATACAGAGGCTTAAAGAAGCCATGTGCCTTATATCATTTTCTAACAGTAACAGTCTGGAGAATTTTTTTTTAAACCCTCATATCATTTATTATTAATAACATTAAAATTTAAACATTGGCTTGGTGATTTAAATATCACTGTTTACTGATATGCTTTATTATAAATGTTAAGAAACATAAAAAGATTCAAAACTTTTTTTAAAATCAGATTTGAAAGCCAAGACTTATAGACACTTTTTTTTTAATTTTTTTTTTTAAGTTTTTGCAAATTACCATCGTAATTTTTTAAAATTAAATAAAAAATATTTTGAATAAAATGAAGACAACTGCTGGCTATAGAGTCATACACAACGTCTCACAGAACACTTGAAGTCACTGCAGATGTTTCTTCTGCGTATGGCTTCACCAGGACACCATACTTTCTTGTTTGCCTCGAAAACAGGTCAAACTCAAAACACGGGGACGCTCGCTATTGAAGTCATCGAAGATCGGTACGTGGTGTGAAAGTTTCAATGTCCATCAAGTTTTAATATATTTTTACATACTTCTTATAAACAAAGGAAGGTAATTAGGGCATCAGTTGATCAGTTGATATAGCCTATGGCATCATTATTTTTTTTTCAATTCAAAGAAAAAGGCATAGGCCTAGTTACAGTACATCGAAAACCGGACACGGGAGGATAATTAATTATTAGTAAAGGAGATCGAAAAAATTCACAAATAAGTAAACAAAAAACCAAATAATGCCCCCCCCCCCCAAATGAAAATATCTGAATACTGACTGTTTACAAATACCATCATGGAGAAAGGAAAGCCAATACTTTTTATGCTGCTCTCCACTCATAACTTGATAAGACGCCTGCATTGCACTGCTGCAGTGCTGCAGACAGAATCCTGCATGCAGCCAACCGTCCCGTGACACAAACAGAACGGCCGAACGTTAAACTTCGACAAGGTTTTGGAGTAACTGTAAAGTGTTAACTGTTGTTGCTAAAAACGTCTTTTTTTAACATTAAATAAATCACTATCTTACACTCAATGTTTTCCAGTCTACGTCTTTATACGCCTCAGAGCCTTTCCCGGTTATTTGGATGCTTATTTGGGAAGTTTTCCCCTTCCCTTTCTTGGTTGATGTGGACGCCATTTTGTAACTAAGTGGGAACACAACGACTGTTTTATGAGTTTGCAAACGAAAATTTGTCGGGTATAATGCGCGCGGCATGAAGGATGGCAGACGATGATCATTGCCTTTAAGACAATTTTTCTTACTTTCAACTGATGTTTTTCTGAAATAGATCTGTGGCACATTCCACCATTCGACATAATATTCCTCTATAGATTGGGGGCAGGGGGCAGCCTGCCCGGCCGACGGTGCGCTTAACACTTGCACGCGCTGGAGTGCCCGCACCGCACTGCGCTTTCCACCTGTACTAAAACTGAGTGTTGGTTTCCACCCTGCAATATTTTCAACAGTTGTGCCAATGAAAAAACTTAGGGGCCTACAACTTGTTCCACTGCAGAAACATTATTTACAAACTTTGCAAAAAAAAAGTTCCCAAAGTACTTTGGCTGGAATCTCTCTGAGGTCATACCCTCACACAGTCGAATATTGGCCCGTTGTCTGATGGGCCTCTAGGCCTATATACATCGAATGTTACGAAAATATGATCGAGGTAAAAAGTAAAGGGATGCCTACCTTTTTGAATAACTTTGACATATCCTGCAACTGAAATGAAAATTACACAAAACAGTAAATTTTAACCTAAAAATGGGTTGTTATCAAGTTTTTAATTAAATTATTTTTCTTCTTCTTCATGTTTCTCTTGATAGGCCTAGGTGACAAAATTGCTTTTAATAATGAGCACTGCCCAACGAGGCTGTCACTTTAATATCATGAAAACTCTCACATGCCGGTGGCTCAATTCGTACTGCTTAGCACAGCCATAGATGGCACACAATTTTTCAAGGGGGGCGTGAAAAAAATCAAAAAGCAAAAAATGATAAAATGATAAATTTGCCCATTTCTCCCTCCCTTCTCTCTCACCCTTTTTTTTTTTTTTCTCCTTTTTTTTTTTTTTTTAAATATGAAAAGGGGGGGCGTGCGCCCCCACGCCCCCCCCTGGATCCGCGCCTGGCACACTCAGCTAAGCACAACAACATTGTGCTTATCATACCAGAATAAGGTTTACCTGCCAAAATCCTGGTATCCTGCTTAGTTTGCTGAGCAGAAAAAGTGTTGAAGCACACTGGTTTATGAAATCGGACCCCATTCTAAATCTGACTCACTTAGGCCTATACCAAATTGGGAGAATATGAGCGAGTAAAAAATGATGTCATGCTGGTGGCTCGCCCACGGTGGATTAGGCGAATCGACTAAAAGCCCTAGTGCAGTTTTAAGGCACCCCACTGATTGTAGACTTTAAAAAATATATATATTGCAATAAAGCCTCCAGAACTGAAACTTTCTAAAGTTAATTATTTGGAAGACCGTCCACTAAACTTTAGAAATCTTTATTATGTTCTTTACTTTTTATAGGCCGGCGCAGTGTACAATGAAGCCCCCAAACTGCAACAAAACTTTTCTAAAGTTTCGCGCAGACCATCCATACTGTATATACTGCCCCATTGATTCCCCATCACGTATACAAAGTGTTAGAGAATCTCGCATGCCATAAAAACAAGGATTAAAAATGGGATGAAAGACACAATAATGGTGGACAAAAAAACTCGGGTGTCACAATCCCATAAACCCTTCCTTCGTCCAGTCATCGTTCCTCTCCGCACAGCGGATTCCCAGCCCTGCCCCGCCCTGGCACTCACCATTCGAGCCGAGGTTGCAGACGGGACAACGGCGATAGATGCCCGTCGTCTCCCCTTGGGTTGAACATCAACCTATAGATGAGAAAAACATTCGCTGGATGTTAGTAAACAAGCAGGCCTACTCTGTAAACTTTCACAAAGTACACTCAGGCTGTGGGCCCTTTCAAGCCAAACCAACATGCTTCTGTTTTTTTAAACTTTCTGTCATTCTTCTTCTTCATGTCAATTTTTTTTGAGGAATTTGAAGTGATGTATAATAGTTCAAAAGCTTGAAATGCAAATCCATGTAATATTATATGCGTGGATGGAGTGTACATCGTTATCTTCCTAACATTATAAAAACTATAAGTAATGTTTAAAACTGTACATGGTGAGCAAAATAAGAAGCAACTATATTTGTGGGTATAACAACCATGTATATCAACCATGTGTACATCTTTTTGGGAGAAGTGCATGTGTAAATCTTTTTTGAGAGCGACCACCGGCTCTTTCCAGAGCCAACACTCCTCCAAAAAGAGATTTACACATACCCGCAAGTTTACTAGTATGGTTAAAGTTTGTCAAAACTGTTGGTTTTCAACTTAAAATCACCTTAGGAGCTGATGTGAAGTCATCAAAACTTCGTTGTCTTCGCCTGCCTGCCATTTTTCCCGTCCAGACTTATCGACTGTCAGATGCTTTATGAATAGATCCTGACGATAAAACGCCAGTGAGATCGTGGCCGAGTGGAGGACCGATGGGGGTAAATCGATTGTACCTTCAGGCACTGGGATCCAGACAGAAGTCACGTTGGCAATATTATTCCATAATGTCCATGCATAAACACGATGTGAACAAACCCCTCATGTGTGCATCATGTTGACTTATGAGCTTAACGACAACTTTTCAAGTACTTTTCGTTTTGTGCGACAAGTGCCTTCCCCCATGAACATAGAAGTTATGTGGTAATTACCTAATTAGACAAACCGGTTGCCATGACACAACTGTACTTCGGCACAAACTCGCAGCTTATTTTGCGAACCGACAACCCTTGAGGTTACGATAAAACGAGTCACAGTGTTTCTCGTGAGGACACTAGGTATTATTTATAGTATTTTTAATGTTTGTTAATGCAAGTTCGCCTCAAACAAGGCTTAAGGTATCGTACACGTTTGGTAATGACTCAAAACAAACATTAGCATAAAAACTTACTTGGTAACAAGCAACGGAGAGCTGTTGAGAGTATAAAACGTTGTAGGACACGACTCCCTCTGAAGTAACGTAGTTTTTGAGAAAGAGGTAATTTCTCACTAAAATAATAAAAATTTCTGGCAAGAAGTTTTTATTCCTATCTGAAAGCACACACATTTGTACAACAAGGGTGTTTTTTCTTTCATCATTTTCTTGCAACTTCGATGACCAATTGAGCCCAAATTTTCACAGGTTTGTTATTTTATGCATAAAATATGTTGGGATACACCAAGTGAGAACATTGCTTTGACAATTTCCAAACGTGTTCAGTGCCTTTAAAGCCACTCTTGATATTAGGGGCTACAGGAGCTGAAGGGGGGGGGGGGAGGAGATTCCTCTTAAAACAGTCTAGATTGTTGAACAGTCTATATTGTATAGGATGGAGGGAAACATGCACCACCAGGCAAGGAATTTCAAAAAAAGCTGTTGGGATGACTCTTGTTCTACATCTCAGTACAAATGGGTGAGAACAAGCAGAAAGTCTGGTTTCACACACCCAAACACCCCGAATAGGAGGAATAACCAGGTCCGAATTTCATGGCTTTGCACAATTCTATTGGCCGCAAGCGCAGAAATATTCACCAGTAAGCAGCATAGAGCCGCTTAAGCATAAAAGTATTATAGCTAAGCACAACAAAATTATGCGTACCAAAATATGGTTACTATAGCCAAAATGCCACTTCTCATGTACAATCTGTGACTGGTATCCTGGTAATTTTTTTGCATAGCAGAAACGTTTGTTTTAAGCAATATTTTCTGCCCAATTAACAATTTTTTTGCATTTATGGTATAATTAATGCAACAAAGAAAAGTGAATGCCAATGGCCTGATGTTTCGACCCTAGCAGAGTTTTTCTTGAACACCTTTGTTACTAAATATGATATGACATTATAATTATTGACCACCATAAGTTAAAATCCTACTTTATCAATTAGGACTAGGAAAAAGTCACCTGTTTCAATTGTTTGTTTCAACTTTTACAAATCACACAATTCAATCCTGTCATCTTCGTAGATTAGATTTCGACGACTTCATAATCTGATAGGAGATCATCCAGTAATCCGGCTTGAAAAGTCGGCATTCACCGGAGGAGTAACTAAATCTGACAAGAAGGGTCTTGGGCACTTGCCAAGATCCTCCCCGCCTATAGAATGGTTTTAAAGGTGTTCTTTTTCTATTGTCTCAAAGTGTCTCCGCCGCACGGAGTGAAACACAAAAAGCGATAACATGAACAATGGATGCCAACACTCCTTTCATCGATCGTCAAGGGATTAAAACACTCTCTTAAGTGGCGGTGTTTTACTTCTTAGGAAGATTAGAGGGGGATTTGATTAAACAAGCACAGCATGGGGTCGAGAATGCCGAATATTTCAACAGTTTGTTTACCAAAATATTTGACCACTATTTTGTATGGAAGGCCTTGGGTAGCTAATAATGTATAAACCGGAGCGTGACATTACAACTTTTTTTATGAAGTATAAGTTTACCCTTTTTATGATAGAGTAAATTTTATTTATCGGTCATAGCATTGATTTAACAAAAAAACTGTTGTACTTATTTTTGCAGTGAAGGCCGCCCAAAGGTTGGCAAAACCATAAAACTTACGTCTGTGTGACTTTGCAAAAGAAAGGTATTATTAATTAACCCCAAAATTCTTGCATCAGGGAAGTACACAAGGGTTTGTGAAAAACCAATAAACATCGTCAAAAGATGGCGCCCTCTTTTGGTGCTGGGCAGAGCTGGTGCTGGGCAGAGCTGGGCAGAGCCGTATATTACATACACGGCTCTGGTGCTGGGCAGAGCCGGTGCTGGGCAGAGCTGTGTGCTGGGCAGAGCCGTACAGCTCTGGTGCTGGGGGGAGCCGCGCTGGGGGGTGCACCCCACTAATTCCACTCCCATAGCATTCAGTGCAAAAGGCTAAATATTCAAAAATACACGAAACATACTTAAAAGTCTCACAGCTTTTTACAGTAAAGGGAAAAGTATTAATTGACTCTTGAACTGTTATTCTCTTCTCAATTTAATATGGGGAGTCCCTGGTCCCGTCGAGTTATTCTCCCTCCAAATAAAAACACCCCTACACCGGTGTAATTTTCCAAACGTCCCTACACCTCTCGGCAAATAGGACCATTTTTTCAGGGCCTATGTCATCCAAAATACCTCAAGTTGGAAGTCAACAACTCCCAGGTTACAATTGGGCAACATTTTTACACTCTACCCCTTTTATTGGGCTCTCAAATCTGTCTAAATATAGGATATTTTGAGGGCCTACAAAATATTCATGAGCTCGACGCTCTGTTTTCTCCATATTTAGTGGGGTGCACCCTCACTGGGTCATGGAATAAAAACAACATGGTGTCTTAGAACAAAGGCTAATAAATATTAATAATGCTTTTGGCAGAATTTAAATGGATAGGGCCAATTTCATGGTGCTGCTTCAGTACAAAGGGTAGTTAAGCACAATATAATTATGCTAATCAGAATAAAGTTTACCAGCCAAACTACCATGTCACATCTTTTTTATAGCTCCATGGTCACATGTACAATTTGTGACGGTTAATATCCTGCTTATTTTGCTTAGCAGAAAATTGTAAGCATAATTTCCTGCTTAAGCAGCTCTATGAAATCGGACGAAGGGGTAATTTTCATAGAGATGCTTAAGCAGAAAATAGTGCTGAACAAATGTCTGCTTAGAAAAATGAGGTCACCAGTCACAGGTGGTACACATGGCAATTTAGCTGGTAACCTTACTTTGTTTAGCAAAAATTGGTTTATGTTTAGTTACTTTTTGTGCTTGAGCAGCTCTTATACTGGCATTAATATACAGATTAAAAATAAAATCAAGTACATCATCAAACTTATTTAAAGAAAGTAAAAACTATTGCTGTATAAAATAACGATGACAGATCAAAACAAAACGTTAAGGATATTACACAAATTATAATACAATTAAATGTAAAATTTGAGACAAAGAATCAAAACCAGGACAACAACTGAATTCGATTAAACCTTTATTTCCATCTATTTTCTACCAGATCCTTTTCATAGATTCACCATGGTAACACACTGAATTGAGTGATGCTAAATTCTGTTGCTGTTTAGTGTATGATTATCAATGCTTTTAGCACTAAATATAATTTAACATGATCTGTAAGAAAACTTGTAATGCCTCACCCATTAATAACTCTTTACTTTTGGGAGGAAAGTAACACCAACTACCCTCTGGAAGTAGCATTTCTTTGTATGTTGACATTGCTTTTAGTATTCTTACTCCCCAGATTTAATCAATGGCAGATCCTTTGTGGAAATAATCTTCTTGTTTTAATGTTAAAAAAAATAAAACTCCTTAACCACACATAGGATTTTTACAATCTATACATAATTGGTAAGGTCTTCAAAAACTTAACCATTGCTACACAAAATGTGACCCCATTTGACCTTGGCTTCGGGTCCAAACCGGAAGTTGAAGTATAATATTTGAAAAAAAATCATAACTCCTTAACCACACGTTTGACTTTAAAGCTGAAACCTTGCATATATTCAAGCTGGGATGTGTTATATCAAAAAATTTAGTCATTTTACAATGACGTCATCATCAAGCGTTCCACGATGTCACCTTTAAGGTACAGTTTTCAAATCAAGGCTTTATATCTACACAATTACATTCCCTAGTGAGCTAAATATTGTAGTTGATCTAACTTTTGAATTAAACAAATAACTTTTTGAACTAATATAATGCCGAATACCCTGTTTTGTAACAATGAAAATCTAGCTCTAGTCTTCTTGTTTTAATAATCATCTTGTTTTATGCATTTTTAATTTTGTTTTTATTATAAATCCTCTTGTGATGTGGCTTTTGGATTATTTTTGTCTATAATGGCACTTCGAAAACAACTAAACAGTAACTTAGTTGACTTTTTGAAATTAGGAATGGTTCAGGAATATAATCATGATTAGCGAAAAGGAAAGATATCTCCCAAAATCGTGTTATTCGACTTGCCCGTCCCTTCATGAAAACATTGATGAAATGTTAAGAACACCAATAATCCCTTATTAGTATCTTCTTTTAACTGCTTGTATCTCAATTGGGGGGAAGGGGCAGGGGGTGGGCAGGGGGGGGGGCAAGTGTTCTGTTTGATCTAACATTCAGTGCTGTAACTCCCAATTCCTGACAAGACAAGCACATCTGACCAAATCCATTTCCCTCATCAGCCCCTCTGTATTTAGAATGTCCTTTAGTGCCATTACTTCCACTGCTGTTGCCACCCAGATTACTTAGCCAGCTTCAATACTTCTTTCACCATCAGGCCGATGCCGTCAAATATCTCATGAAGTTTCGTTTCGCACATGAAGGCAGGCGTCGTCACAATCTTGTTGGCCGTATCTACATGGATCTCGTTGACAAAAAATCATTAAGGATTGTACTGAAACTTGCCTCAAAGAAGATGGTGGAAAAGACAGATTTTGGTTCCCCCCTAACACTATCTATCTTTGCTTTTGTCTTGCCGAAGGGTTACAGAGTCAATGACAACCTCGTTCCCAGGGGGTGATTGATCTCGCCGCCCTATTTTTTCTTAGCATGCCTTGCTCGCTCATAACCCCTGCCTGGAATTGGTTCATTAAAATGTGCCAAAGGATTAGGCCTGTGACCGATCCACTCTACGCGCCCGCTCATGTATGATTGCCCGTAAAAGAGGCATCAAGTCAAAGAGCAACTGGTCCCCTCTCATTATCCTTTGATATTGTGATATGTCTAACTGTATGCAGTTTAGGGTGACCGTGTAAAAACATGATTCATTTGAAATGGAATCGCGTCAAAATACTTGCATTTTCACACGCGCATACTAAGCGGGCCTACAAGCGCCATACAAGCGCTCGGAAGTTTTTGACAAGTGTGCACGCAAAGTAGTCACTTTTGGGAGCCAATCAGCCAATATATCCCTACCAGGGGTTAGTGACAAGAGGCTGTATCCTTACGGTGCGCTGCCCATGATAGCGAGGCTGGGTCAATAACTCTCCATTCATTGCCGTTTCTTGAAACGCAGATTAAGTCTAACTTTAAGAAGAAAACAAATTGTTTACAAAGTGGGTCTCGTTTTAAGGCAAATACAGACTAAAAAACAATGAAAAAGCAAAAAAACAAACATGACTTTTTGTTTGAGAATTTATTTGAAATTTCAAATGTATTTCAAAGGATATTGAGACATTCTTGTTGATGTGCTTACTCCCCATCTGTTCAATGGTTCCGGCCGTTCCAGCGTACGGCCACCTCCCTCCGTCATCCTTGTCATGACCTACAGTGACCTCACAACCAGGGATGACTTTTGCTACTAGGGTTGGTGAAATGCAACATAACCTGCCATGGATGAAATCATAATAACCGTCAATGAACACATATCGAAAAACGAGAAAAAAACTTGAACGAAGACTATATTTTTCTATGAAATCAAATCTTCTTTTAAAAATATATTTATACAAAATTCTTGAAAATAAAAATACTCATAGCAAGTTGTTATAATTTTTTTCAGATTTTTGTATAATACAAATAATTTGTTCAGATTAACATTGAAACAAAATTAACACTTGGGACGAGGATGCTTATTGCTAGAAAACCCCATGCCAATCATGCCCGAATGTGTGCGTCTATCACATAGGTTTAATGACAACATGGCCGTCAGTTGGGCAGCATTCTTAATTTTGTACAAGTAACCGGAAACAGAGGTTGAATTGGTTTTACTTTCATATTGTTTACATTCCCAACATCATATATCATTTTCATGGTCATAAACTACGTTAAAATAAAATAATTGACGAAACAAATCCCGCCCACGTAAAACTCCATACGGTTGGGACCACAATGGTCCCGGAAGTTTGAATATGCACAAGACTTGCACAGTCTATTAGAGTGTTGCTCATGATGAGAAAATTATTTCCCCCATCAATTGGGTCAGCTATGTAACAATAATAGTGGCTTCTTATATAGCGATCAAATAAGTCGCTCAGTGATGCTCATGGTGCTCCAACATTATTACCCCAGGGCCAAATTTCATAGAGCTGCTTAAGCACAAAATACTGCTTTAACAATTTCTGCTAAGCAAAAATGAGCAGGATACCAGTCAGAAATGGTGCATGTGACATAGTATTTTGGCTGGTAACCTTATTCTGGTAAGCATAATTTTGCTGTGCTTAGCTTCTTCGTGTGCTTAAACAGCTCTATGAAATTTGGCCTCACGGTCACTTGGCCATTGATTTAATTCCTTTAACTCTTTGGTGCATGGATTAATTCTATTGTTTTTAAGATTACACGAAAACAAAAAAACGTTCAGCCATGTTTTTCTGGAATTTTTTCAATAGCGCCCCCTATTGAAAATGGCATCAAAAGAAAGCCCAACCATTGCTCTAAACAACCGCATGAGGGCGACATTTATGGGACCTTTATTCTTTAAGTTATGACCACTTTTCCAAAGTCCAAATTGAACGCGCTTTTGGCGGTCGCTAGCGACCGCTCTGTGCACCAAAGGGTTAACCATCTTAGCTCCCTTGGGAGTATACAGCCTGTGCTGCCAAACATGTAGCGCACTAAGCTAATTCAATCACAAGAACCATCTCTGCCATTACACGTACCCTGTGTAATGGGACAGAGTGTCATGACCGGGATTCGAACCCACACCCTAATGATTGGCCACCAGAACTTGAGTCCGGTGCTCTAAACCGCTTAGCCAAGAGTCCAAGACACACCACAGTTATTATGAGTTATTTTTTTATACATCATTGATTTATATTTAAAACTTGTTCATAAACACGGTAACCCATTCAACCAAGGTTGTTTTTCAAGGGGCAGTGTTGCATAAAACGTCAGTTATCTCATTCCTAACCCTCCCAAATCCTCCAAGAATCCTATTCAGGAAGTTGTTTGATTGCAGAGGATTGAGGACTTTAGGCATAAATAACAATATTGTCATGGAATTCCTTAAATGACTGTTAGCACGGAGTCAGTTGTATGATCCAATAGTGAACAGTTACTTTATTACCGGTATTATTTATACATCCATCCTGAACGGTGCCAGACAATCACCTACCGTTACGTTCCTTCTGTCAGGTTATTCTTAAGTTATATTTACAAATAGAACGTCATCATTACACTTCTATTAATAATAATATTAATGCTTCTACTTAACAATAATACAGCGCACAACTTGTCAACAGAGGGCACTATCGCAGAAGGTGCAGATGCGTGATGTAAACGCAATGTACATTGCGCACCATGTATCAATTATTATATAGCAGGTGCGGCAAATTGCACGAGCCTATCGCTGCCTCCCTAAATGCAAATTACTCATGATCAATAGCTGATAAATCTATAATCCATTCCTACTGAACTATGTATAATTTCACAACAACATAGTGACTTACCCAATAGGTTTCTTGGCTTGGTGGAAATCCTTTAAGACTCTCTCCACATCAGGGTTCACTGTGCAGTTTGGACCCTCAGTGGCGACTGTCGATCTAGGGCAAAAAAAAAGTGTTTTGCCTTAATAAGTAGGTTGAAAACAATAGACTTTCTCACTGGTTTTATACAGATGAGTGAAAATAAACTGGAATATTTTCTTAACTAAAACCTATTCAAGGTTTGCCCTCAACTTCTTTTAGTGACTAGCCTGCGGGACTAGTTAGCTTGTCCTTTCACTGGTCCCCAAGCTTTTCTCCCTGGTCCTTATTTTAAGGTTTTCTCTCTACTGTCATTTGTATGGGACTTGAATTTGAAACCAAACAAACATTCAGTGCAGTCAGTGGTTTAAATGAAGCATTTGGAAGCAATGAACTAGCCAGCAGGACCACTTCACTTGGACAGAATAACAGAGAATAAATCAACAACAAATGAAACATATCATTGAACTTACAGGTTCTTGGCAGCCCCAAAACCCCCTGGAAAGAGAACAGCATCATGAGTAGACGCATTGAGGGAGCTCAGTGGTGAGATTTTACCGCGAGCGATACGGGCCGACTCCACCAGGACATTTCTGTAATAAAAAGAAAAGTCAATACAAAATTACAACAATAATGCATTAATATTATTGGACAGTCCTTCAAAACCCTTGAGAGAGGGAATCTGTGGTCCAAACGAAAAAAGCGTACAGCCCAGCTCGTACTTCACGCTAATAGCCCCAGTGTGGAATAATCAAGTTTCTATCTTATCTTAAAGGAACATTACAGAATTGGTTTTTGCTAACAAAACAGTGTAAGCACTGTATATAATCCACCACATACATAAACTGACAAACCTGTAGAAGTTTGAGATCGATCGGCCATCTGGGTCACGAGAAAATAGTGAAAAACCGATTACACATTTGCATGTGTTATACAATGCATGAATAAAACGCTCATGAGCAATAAACTCCAATCGGAAATTAGTTTTATTTATTTCTCATCAAATATGGCATTTCAGATAGAAATATTTCTAGGGATGTTTTCTACTATTATCATCATTAGACCGTGTAAGTTTTATGTAAATCTGTGATCTTAAAGAAAATTTTAATTACCAGTTCTGTAACGTTCCTTTAATAGACTGTGCAAGTCTTGCGCACATTCAAACTTTCCAGGACCACTGTCGTCCCAACTATTATGGAGTTTTAAGTGGGCAGGATTTTGTTTTGTCAATTATTTTAGTTTCACGTAATTATGGCTATGAAAATGATATATGTTGTTGGGAATGTAATACTAAGTGTCTGAATGCATCTACACAGTGGAACAGAGTTAAGTGCACAGTTGTCCCACCATACACAACCTTGGCGGTTGAAAGGTTCTAAAATGGTTGGTCAACTCGCTTGAAAATGTTATGGGCGAGTTGGAGTGTTTCAGAGCTCTCTGAAAAATTGAAATACCTTGTCTGACCCTCGGCTGGCTGCCCCTTGGTGTGGTCAACCACATGCATCTGGTCCACATCAGGGGCGAACATATCCACGTCTGCTGCCCCACGACTCAGATGGACTAGGACACTAGTTTAGAAAAGGAAGGGGGAAAAGTTAATCACAAAATGAATAAAATAATGATACTGTTTTGGAGTGGCATTAATAGGCCAGCGTAGCCTTTTGCTGTATGACATTGTACAAGTCCCAGGTCGTAGAAGCTGTCACGGAACAAGTCGTGACCAAAAGACAGGCAGCTAAAATGTATCATGACCGCACAGCCAGGAGCCTCCCTGATCTAGTGGTTGGACAGCCAGTTCGCGCCAAAACACGACCCAAGGTGAAAAGCTCCCCATGGACACCTGGAGTGATTAAAGCTAAAGTTGCACCTCGCAGCTACATCGTCGGAGTCGGTACCAAATGCCTAAGATGCAATCGCGTACACCTCAGAGACAGTCACGTGAACACACAAACACCAATAACTCCAGCCATGAGTGCACCACAGCTCACATCACTACAACCTACAACAGAGCCAGCCGGTCCTAGTGGTGCCAGCTCAGTCGCAAAGACACAAGATGTGCCTTTCACTCCGACAGATAAGCCCCCAGAACTGAACACTAACGCTACCACCACCAGGTCCGGTCGCGTTTGCACCTAAAGAAACTCATTGAATCATAAAACTGACTTTGAGTAGCCCAAAACCCAAAATAACATTGAATAGGTCAATGCTTGGTTTAAAGACATAAAAATACTCACCTGCAGTAATTTTGTTTGAAGTGATGTTCTAACAGTTGGTCTTTTTTTTGAGAGAACACTTTTCTTAAAATAAGTGGTTTATTTATAGCACATGACATCATCATACAGCAAGGCTAAAGTGGCCTATTAATGCCACTCCATAACAGATACAAACATCAAGGGAAAGTAAGCCCTGTATTTTGAAAAAGGTGAACAAACTTTCCAAATATCTTTTGTAGACATTTTTTCTGAGGGTTTTCCCCCTTGATGGAAGTGCAGCGCTCGTTAACTTCATTGAACCCTTTTGAAGTTTTACCCACAATTTTATTGAAAAGCACTCCGCACTAATAATGAAGTAACTTTTGCTCAAAAAACCCTGATCTCGGACATTCTACCACTAGCTCTCACATGATCACCGCATTGGCGTGCCAGACTGCAGAAGTGATCATGTGCATGAGTAAAAATACTGCTTGGACCTAGTGGGCATATGTTAGTGAATTTTGACCTGTTGTCTGAAATACGGGTACTGAGCTTCTGTTTTTAGCATTAGACCGGACCATTCACCGGACCCAAGCTCTGGTATTGTCAGCAGCAGAGTGTGGGTTCGAATCCCAGTCGTGACAATTGTGCCCTTGAGCAAGGCACTTAACCATAATTGCTTCGTAAAAGTTGGGAAGGTAGTGCATTCTGCTCTACCAGCCAGGCTCCTAGTGGATGATACCCATGCCTACATCCTTACGGACTGTAAAGGGGGCAACCCTGTTTCAGCCCCAGGAGTAGGTGGCAACGTGCCCCTGGTGACAGTTAAGTGTAGCCCTCACCTTGAAGTGGCCGTCCGGCAATGTGAGTTAGGCGATATCTCATAATTTTTTTTTGTTAGTGTGGATTGCTATTGAACAGACCAATGCATTGACATCATCCAGACGCCATCTTAGAGGTAAAACGATGACGAAACAATCACAAACGCACAGATTTGTACGCGCAGCGCACAAATGACATCATGTGCATAAGGTCTACTGGAAAGAAAATTTGACTTACGCAGCGGCCTCGTGGATTTCTGTGCCATCATAAACTCCGCACCCAGACAAAACCTGAAAATGGAATTATAAACAAAAAAGAAGACTTTTGAGAAATCTTCAATGAAGCAACTTAATAAATTCAATGGACAAATTTCCATATCAAGCAACCACTTTCTAAGGGATTTATCTGAAAAAAATTCCTCTCTAGCAGTACTATGAGTATTATGCATGAATGTTAGACGTTAAGGTAAAACAAGAATTAAAACATGGTTAAAGGGATTCTATACGTTTGGTAATTGGAATCCAGTTTATCCACGCAGGAAGAATAATCTGCAATTGGAATGTATACACAAGCTGTCTCAGATTCAAATTTTTTGGATAAAAAGTGATATATTTGTCCATAAATCGCAGTACTTCGAAATGAAAAGTTTCTCAATATGCATTATAATCCAAAGCTGTACTTCTTACCAAGTAAGTTTTTGTTGCCATTAATTTTCAGAGTAATTACCAAACATATACAGACCCTTTAACAATATGTAGAGACCCATTTTTCTCAGAATGATGTCATCAGATGTTTTGGATGTTGACAAATTTTGCACTTGAAAGGGATGTATGCAATGGCTATTTACACCATTTTAATGTGAGGTTAGAGACTTGTAATTTTTCCCCACTCACATGAGGACTCTATCTATTAGAAAATGTGTACATCACAAATTGAATTGGTAATTTCCCTTCCTCTTACAATCCCTAACCCAACAAATTCAAACAGGGCAAAGTGTTTAATTTTGTTAGGTTAAGTACAGTGAAGTTAGGATTGGGTGTTTGATTCTGTGGGATTGTGTATCCTTGCTGCCAAGTAATGGTGTTGGAATTTGATTGAGTGGGTATGGTGGGTGTGTGAAATGTGCATGTCTGGCATTGCTCTTTCCTCCATGGTAATGATGTTTAATTTTGTTTGAGTTGGGATGGTTGGCAAGCTTAGCATTATGTACGTGTGCTTGTCCTTTTTTCTTGCAATAGGTCTTATAACCTATTCCTACCTCCATGGTCTTACATAATGTTTACTTTGTAACAAACAATGCATATAAGGCAGGTGGATGGACTCTACCATTAAAATTTAGGTATTTTCAAAAAGTAATTGTACACTTTATTTGTTAGGGTAAAGATAGTTGTTTGATTATGTTTTGTTGGGTGCTGTGTGATTTCACTGATAAAATTTTGCACATGCTAACTGTACACACTTCTACAAAATCAAACAAAAAAGGCCTGTTGGAGTTTGTTAGGTTGTGTATCGTCCCCCTTATCAGACTGTTTCATTTTGTTTGATTGGGTACAGTTCCCATCCCATGGTAGTATAAGCTGTTGGAATGTGTTGGGTTAGGGATGGATTCTAGTAAAAACGCTTTGGGAGTTAGGGCTAACCATCGAATCAAGTAATAGAGGTATAAAAAGAGTGAATTTGAACATTTGTTGCTTAGAAATGAATCAAAGGAGGTGATATACATAGCGGAAGCTCACTGGAGAGGCTACTGCCGATGTTAACAAAGTTTATAATTTGTTTTACCCTTATACTCGGTACTTTCCCGAGTTCTGTGAAAAAAAATCCACAGGCAAATCACTCGGGTGGGATTCGAACCCAAGACCTTTGCATAGCTAGAGCAGATGTCTATACCACTAGACCACCAAGCGAACCCGGTGGCTAGAGGCTGTTAGAATCCTATGTTTTAGCAGCGGGTACCGCAACGATTTAATATATAGGGCCTATGTTAATTTTGCATTTTAACATCTACTAAAATTAACAAAGTAGTTGTTAAATGCTTCAGCAATTTCCTTGTTATTGTTAATTTCGTTACCATCCTGAAAGAAGTAAGAGGTATTTACGCTTTGCTTGTGCGTATTTACCCTTTAGAGACCATTCATTTCTGTATAATCATCACCATACGCCCAGACATGGTTTTAATGTTGATTTTGTTTAAAATTTGTTTTCTTGTATTTAAGTGTGAAAAAATTAATATAAACCACAAATTTTGTTTTTGTTTATAGAAACATACATGTAGATACTATTTTGACATGAGAAACATTAGAAAATGTCAATTCAGGTCATGACCTTTACTTTGACAATTGTTGAGTGGAGGTATGTCAGATCTTGCAGCTGTTTGCGGTCGCTATGGGCATTTTGGTACAAGCCGTTTGCGGCCGCTATGGTCTCTAAAGGGTTAAGTAAAAAATTTATAACTTTCCATGTATTATAACTTTAACATCGTTAAATTTAGTGTGTTTGATAGTTTTTCCTTTGTTGTTTTAATTAAGGAATTAAGTTTGTTTTTATACAGAACATAAATAAATTTTATTATTTGCAGTTGGACTTCTCAAAAACTTGTTGTACAAACGCATTCTTCTCAAAAACTTGTTCAGATTTTTATGTCTAATACTAATAGAATTATAGATACCATCAGATAACCACAGGGATTTACTATCATAACAACATTTAACATCTTGTAATGGAAATTGTTCTTATCCTAAATGTTGATTGGACATGTACTAATTATATAGGAAAGTGTCATTATCGCTAGTGTCATACATACACGTGGGGTTCTCCCCACGTTTTTTTTCAAAACTGCGGGCATTCTGGACCAAAAGTTTGGAAGTTTGGCGAAGCAAGCTGAATTGCAACTTGGAAAAGGTCTTTGGAATGCTTTCTACTTGGTGTTTACCTTAAATTTAAAAGTCCTACTGTGCAATCTGGAGCATTATTTATGGTTTTCGCTTAATGTTTTTTGTGAAGAAAAAAATACAAAAAAATAAAGCTTTTTGTTTCGGCATAGGCCCTATCGGCTGAAATTTGCACATTTTTTGAAAATGAAGGCCGAATTCAAGCCATTTTGTCCACTTTTGAGCTAATTTTGTTTTAGCGCACCATTTTTGAAATTTTTGGGGTGGACTTTTTTTTGGGGCGGACTTTTTTTGGGGGCGGGGGGGTGGCGTGGCGTCTGGACTTTTTTTTGGGGGGGGCGTTTGCTTCTGTAGGTGGCGTCTGCTACCTCGTTAAGGCCCTGGTTATCATCAATGAGAGTTGTTGCAGTTTGAGCAGTAATCCTTGTTAGTTTATCGATAGTCGGATGAGATAAAAACAGTGTCATAAAATTATGCACACTACTCACTGGACTAGATAGCTGTAGACAGGCAGTATGTACAAATTTGCTAGTTGAGCTTGCTAACCGAAATTCCCTTCCAATACTTACCACAGCAACTTTGCTTGAGTTGCTCATCATCCCAGTTGTTGTGTGGAGTTGTGACAATTTAATCGTTGAAACAGCACCCCCAGATCGGCACAGACCTGCTCTAACAATCGTAAATGATGACTGTGCAAAAAGTGTAAGCATGATCGAAGAATTAAACAAACAGATGAAATAAGTTATTTGCACGAGCCGTCCAGCCATGCCAAGCGGGGAGCTAGAGAAATAACCCCCTATGGAACAAGAACAGCATAAAGACATAATGACGTAACAAGACTTCATGCATAATGCATGAGCGTTAAAACGTATACCATGCGTTTTTGTGGCAAATCGACCTCCGAGTCAAAATGGCCGACGCCACTGCACGCTCGTTGCAATACGAGTACAAAGCGGTGAGTATTTTAGACATTTTTCAGCTTGGTTTTTGCAAAAGTTGTTGTGTTTTTACACACTGTAAGGGTTACGCGTCTTTTTGTGTAATTATTAACTTGATTCGAATTTTAAATACGTACAAAAAACAATGTAATAATTTGTTAAGAAAGTTCGGCAATAAATAGACATGAATGATTATGATGCCGACTTGCATGGCTTGCACTGCATGCAGTGCAGTGCGCACCACGTTTTTGGTCAACTCGACCGAGGGTTAGACTGGATGGAGAAAACCTGAGATGTTCATATTTTTTGTTATTATTGGTTAAAGGGTAGCCTCGAACTATGGCTAGTACTGTAGGCTCACTCCGATTACTGACCCAGCTCATCAACCATGCATGTCAACTGTTGCTGTTCCCCTAAAAAGTTTTCTTTTTCTTTTTTGGGGGCGGGGATTAAGACAGATGGTGGGGGGATCGTTTGGATTGCTTTCACTGTAAAAGATGTTGTATCAAATTACTCTTTTTCACAAGACCAAAAACAATATTTTGGTGAAGAAGAAAAGACACTTTTTTTGGTATAAGCGGCTAAAGTAAGTGGCGGTTTTAGATTTAAACTTTAAATTGGGAAATTTGTTTTTAAAAACATTTTTATTTTAGTATTGCAATACAGACAGGGATTTTTCTTCTTGATGTTGAATCAGAATCAACCGTTCCAGCGCATTGTGAGTTATGTTAATTTTGATTCACTTTACAGAACTCCAATCTTGTACTTCAAGTCGATCGTTCGTTGATCGAACGCCGAGGTCGCGATGAAGCCACAGGTGAGGTCATGTCCCTTGTGGGCAAATTTGATGGAAGTAAGATGGGTGACCGAGCTCAAAGAACCAAACCTCCGATGCAGGAAGAGAGAAAGATTAAGTAAGTCGGGATTTAGTTTTGAAAGATTTTTTGGAGCAAGTGCAAAATTTGTTTATTTCATCCAGGGCTTGAATTTGGGGTAAAATTCCTGAAGACCGCAGGGCTTGTACTTGTAGCTCAAAATTGTTACCGGACCAGAATTGATTTTACAAGACCAGATTCAGAAATTTCTAAAATGTTTAACTTGTATTGCATGTAAACTTTTTATTTGACCAAGCACCAAGGGGAAATTGATCTTAGTCTTATGGATGAGTGTTCTTTGAAACTCAACAGAATTGAAAGACACTTATCAGACTCGAAGTCAACATGTACGTGGATATGATTTTTTGTTGCTTTAAGATAATTACACAGAGAGATATTATTATTCAATTGAAAAACACAAGCCAGCAAGACTTGTCGGGTACTGAGTTTATTGGCCCTAAGTTAAAATCTAGGGCCTCGGGCCTGCAGTCGAGTGTAAAATTTGAGCCCTGTGTCATTATTCATTTAGATTTGATAAATTTGAAATCTTTTCCAGAGTGTTTTTTTTTAGCAGTTGCTGAGTATCCCACGATTCAAACAAGGTTTTCTGTATCATCATAAACAGTAGTTCTTGAGTCGGTTAAGCGATCAAGTGCCACACTTTACACAATAGCCGTAGCTGAGGCTATCAGATATTCAGGGTATTATGTGATTGATGTTTGTTTCCGAGAGAAGTATGCAAGGCTTGACTAGACCCTAGTCCGACGTGAAAACACAAGTCAAGAAAGCTTTAGGCTCGTCAAAGTTTGCTCATAAGTTGCCTGGCAGGGTTGTCAAACACTTGCAAACCTACATGTACCTCTTTGAATTGAATGTGTAAATTTCAATGGATTGTTGACAATCTGATGGGCTTGTCAAACATGATGCGGCTGGTCAAATGCAAGGATGAGTAGCCCAGAGGGCTAGTCAAATAAAACAAATTGCGCAAGGCCTGAGTATACAATAAATTTCCTCCGGAATTGTATTGTACTTAACACTTCTGCTAAGATTTTATGTTGCCTTTATTGTTTCCCTTATTTAATTGCCCCGATCATTATTTTTACATTGTTGCGAACAACAGAACATAAATACTGTCGATAAACATTCTTGGGTAATTTGGTTGTATTCATAGGCGACAGAAGCGTGACGATGCCCGTTACGACATGAACAAGTTCAAAGGTCAAACTTTACTGTCCCAGGGCATAGAGGACATGGTTGGGATTTACTACAGACCAAAGACTCAAGAAACCAGAAATACATACGAAGCGTTGCTGAGTTTCATACAGGCGGCCATTGGTGATCAGGTAAGGAGTGTTTAGAGGTCAAAGTTGTCCAAGACGTCTGTTTTTTCCTGAAAAAGTATTGAGGGCGCTCTCCATACTCTGAATCCAGGCCCAATACTTCATGGAGTCAAATGAGACATTTACCCCAATGCCCCTTGGTCATTGCCTTGGTGCCCCTTGAAAGTTACAGTGCAAATTTACATTTCTCTCACAGAGGTCCCCTGTATAGGTAATCTGCCTTGCTCTTAAGAATTTTCTCAGTGACTAGCCAGCCAGACCAGCTAGCTTGTCATTTATACTAGCCAGCCGGACCACTTGGAGTGAATTTTGACTGGTCCTCCGGTGTTTTAACCAGCATTTGGCTAGTGGACCACTGTTAAGGGAGCCTGTAATCCCCACCCTATCTGTGTTGGTGTGTATCACTGTTTATTTCACCCTTTGATCTCTGCGTCTCTGTGTGTATCGGTACACAGTGTATGTAGGAGTGATCCCCACCCCATCTGCGTGGGTGTGTATCACTGTCTTTATCTTCAAGCAGGCCTGAAAATTCGATTCTGAATGGTCGATCCATAGCAACAAGGAGTGTGATATAAACTTATATTGCACAACCCAAATCACTCCCTGCGTCTTGTGTGTTCTAACTGCGCATTAAGTTTGCTTGAAGGTAAATACGTTATCACACGCGTGGTCGTGGAATACGGAAAAATATAGCACGTTTGCGTCCCATATTCAACTTGGCCTTCGGCCTCGTGGGATATGGGACGCAGAAGCGCTATATTTTTCCATATACCACTGGCGCTTGTGTGATATAAACTTATATTACACAACCCAAATCACACCCTGCGTCTTGTGTGTTCTAACTGCGCATCAAGTTTGCTTGAAGATAAATACATTATCACGCGCGCTGGTGGAATACGGAAAAGTATAGCGCGTCTGCGTCCCATGTTCATATTATACTTACAATATCACCCCTCTATCTTGGCGTCCCTGTGTGTATCACTGTTTGTATCACCCTGTCTGTGTGGGTGTGTATCACTGCCTATATCACCCCTCTATCTTGGCGTCTCTGTGTGTATCAGTACACAGTTTGTACGTACTATTGGAGGAAGATTAATCGATGCTGTAAAGCCTTCGGTGCCGGGGCCTATCACTGCCCCACTGCCATCCTCTAACAGCATTACAAGAGCTTGAGACCTTTTTGGTTGAAAGGAAAATTGGACAAAAAGGTTCAAATAAAGGTCATATCCTAAACTGAATTATTTTTCAATGTTTCCCATGTCATCAATGTAGCTACGTTTCTGTTGCACATTGTTTTCCAGATGCTTATTCTTGGAAAATTGTTTCAGCAAATCAACAATACGAGTCAATGTCTAGGGTTCTCCAAGAGCTGCAAACTCTTCCTGATTCTGCAGAAAAATCCCTGAAAACAAAGCAATCTTTCCATGTTCTGTTGAAAAAATTTGAAAATCTCCCTGATTATGGAAACTTGTTTACTATTATGTTGAATGTAATTCTAAATATCTACCTGGTTGTTGTACAAAATCTCCCTGGCTGCACGATGCAAATGTTGGCAGCTCTGCTCTCCCCATTCACAAGCTGGCGTATTGGGCCGATATGTGTGAATTGTAGCCGACAGCTGGTAGCCGATACACAAAAACTTTTTTTACCTTAGATCAAATTCACAAAAAACATAAAGATAAAAACCATTTAGAATGCCCCAGATTGCACAGTAGAGCTTTTAAAACCAAAGATAAACACCTATTAAGAAACATTCCGAGGACCTCCATTTTTTATTCAGCATGCTTGCGCCAAACTTCCAAGATTTGGGTCCAGAATGCCCCACATCGGGGAGAACCCTGATGGCTGGATGTATGGTGTTACTTATTCACAAACAATTTTTTTTTCTAAAAGAGTTAAAAAACAAACTTGACTAATTGTGGTGCAACCTTTAACGTCCATGCTTAAAGGTAGGGTCATAGATTGGTTGTTGTCAACGTAATGCTGATTTATAGGCAGTTATGAAGAAAGATACAATAAGTATAGCCTGCCCGATATGGGGCAGAGGGTCCCCCCCCCTCCAATGTTCCCATACTATAACACACTATTTTCCTCTTGTATAGAACTCCCCCCCCCCCAAAATCCTCAAAAGAATTCCTGAGATTCCAAGCACACAATGAAGACACATTAGGGGGGTACACCATGCCCCATATCGAGCACCAATTGTATATAAGTGTCACATGTGAAAGTTTCGGCTGAATACAGTGTCCACTAGCTGAGGAAACAGCAAAAACCTGCTACAGTATTTTCATAAGAACGTGGAATCCATGCACGTCTAGCGAGATGACGGCAGGTACCAACCGCATCTCTGGCCACAGCATTTGCGAATGGACACCAACCCTCAGAAATCTGAGAAACAATTCATGCATGAATCGTGTCTCGGATTCAAATGTTTTTAAAAAAAACATTCTTCCAAACCATTTTTCTTTCGAAGGGAATACTTTCTCAAAATAGTTTATACTATCAACAGCTGCTGTGCTTCTCACCAATTTTTTTTTAAGGACACTAATTTTTGGAGTAGTTACCAATCTATGACCCTACTGTCAATTCTAGTATTCATTTTCTACAACTATTTTTAACTAGTTCATCTTTTTAGCTTACTGTGTATTTTGGCTGGTCAAGACGTAATTTTTTGTAATTTTTGTTTAAAATTATCGTTGTTTTTAATTTAAGTAATGTCGTTTAATCCATTTTTGCTTGTATTTCAGCGTCTTGAGGCGGAACCGATCTGTAACTGTTTGCGCTTTATAAATCTCTCTTTATTATTATTATTATTAATTTTTCTTGCTTTCTAGCCGCGAGATATCCTATGCGGAGCAGCAGACGAGGTATTAGCGACACTCAAGAATGAGCACAGCAAGAACAAGGACAAGAAGAAGGAACTAGAGCTCCTATTGGGGTCCTTGGCCGAGGAAAGATTCGCCCTGCTTGTCAATCTGGGCAAGAAAATAACAGATTATGGATCCGAGAAAGAAAAGAAAGCTATTGGTAAATAATTATGGTTCCAACACCACCTCCCCCCTTCCCAATAGACTGTGCAAATCTCGCGCGTATTCAAACTTCCGGGACCAAGTTGGCCCCAACCGTATCGAGTTTTACGTGTGCGCGATTCTGTTTCTACAAATGCATTAGTTTAACATAGTTTATGGCTATAAAATTTATATCATTACTGGGAGAGTAAAATTTAACCATGAAATATTTGAAAGTAAAATAAAATTCACTTTGAGTGAATTTTGACTGGTCCTACGGTGTTTTAACTGGCATTTGGCTAGTGGACCACTGTTAAAGGAGCCTGTGATCCCCACCCTGTCTGTGCGGTGTGTATCACTGTTTATTTCACCTTTTGATCTCTGCGTCTCTGTGTGTATCAGTACACAGTGTATGTAGGAGTGATCCCCACCCTGT
The DNA here is from genome assembly GCA_021014325.1 of Plazaster borealis. Taxonomy (NCBI): domain Eukaryota; kingdom Metazoa; phylum Echinodermata; class Asteroidea; order Forcipulatida; family Labidiasteridae; genus Plazaster; species Plazaster borealis. The sequence continues at coordinate 3,069,318 of CM037458.1, forward strand.
CTGTGTGGGTGTGTATCACTGTCTATATCACCCCTCTATCTTGGCGTCTCTGTGTGTATCAGTACACAGTGTATGTAGGAGTGATCCCCACCCTGTCTGTGTGGGTGTGTATCACTGTCTATATCACCCCTCTATCTTGGCGTCTCTGTGTGTATCAGTACACAGTTTGTACGTATTATTGGAGGGAGATTAATCGATGCTGAAAAGCCTTCGGTGCCGGGGCCTATCACTGCCCCACTGCCATCCTCTAACAGCATTACAAGAACTTGTTGAGAATATCGAGTCTGCAGTGTACTTGTAGTTTGTCTCATTCTTTCTGAAGGGACACATCAATCTCGGATTTGGGGATAAGAAGCATTTGTTGTGAAATTATTATGGTTGGAAAGATGTTTTAAAGGTATCATACACGTTTGGTAATGACTCAAAACAATTATTAGCATAAAAACTTACTTGGTAACAAGCAACGGAGAGCTGTTGATAGTATAAAACATTGTAGGAAACGGCTCCCTCTGAAGTAACGTAGTTTTTGAGAAAGAGGTAATTTCTCACTAAAATAATAAAAACTTCTTGCAAGAAGTTTTTATTCCTATCTGAAAGCACACAAATTTGTACAACAAGGGTGTTTTTTCTTTCATCATTTTTTTGCAACTTCAATGACCAATTGAACCCAAATTTTCACAGGCTTGTTATTTTATGCATATGTTGGGATACACCAGTGAGAACACTGGTCTTTGACAATTTCCAAACGTGTTCTATTTAATAATAGAATGTAATGATTTACACAAATATCCCTCGAAATAGTGACGTTTTCCTTTTACATGTACTTTGTGAACTAACACCGTCTGTAATTTTGTGGAGTTAATTATTTGGTTCTACAAAATAGTGCCCAATCCGAAGGCGATGTGACCCTAATGTAAATTCTTGTCTTTAACAGAGGAGGAGATCGATGAAACATTTGGAGTAAACGTTCAGTTTGAAGCTTCAGACGATGATGTGAGTTAACTTTATAAAAATAAAAAATGTAAAACAAGAAATTTGAAAAATATAATAGACATTCCTCATGTCCATTTTAGTCACAGTCCCTGTGTGCATTATCATATTCAATCCTGATTCCCGTCTTAAAAGATGAAGCCTGACTATTTTCCTCTTCCCGACTTGTTTTAGTTACATTGGTTAGAAGATGTGTTTCCTCTTAAACTGCACCTACTGCCCCCATGCAATGACGTTAAACACGGATACTGTCTAACTACAGTCTGGTGTTTATAAGTTTTCTGACACAGTTTTCTCGAATATGACTTCATTTCAGAGGGAAATATTTCACACACAAAAATTATTTCAGTATGAACTTCATAATCAGGAAGCTTTCAGGCTAAAAGTAAACAATGATGTTTTTTATCCTTACCAGTCCTGTATAATACCTTTAATTGAAATTAAGTCCATGATTGTTTGGCTGTTTCAGGATGACCCCGATGACTGTGGAGAGGTCAAAGGTGAAGAGTCGGAGGAGGATGATGATGAAGGTGGAATGGACACCGGTTATGGTGGTACCCTGACCACGAGTGTAAGTTCAAGTTAATAATTGGGCCTATGAAAGTTTCATTTAAGTTGCATCTTCAAGTGTCAAATATTTGTTTTTAATGGTTATGACTAATCCTAAGTATTTAGTGAGTACTAAAAGATATCACTTTTTATCCCTAACAATTTGAATCTGAGAAGCATTACTGCAGTAACGTTTCTCAGATTGTGTATTCCAATTGCAGATAATTCTTCCTGCGTGGACATAACCGCTCCAGATTTTCGGCAATATCCAAAAAACGCTACCACCTTTTGAAATAAAATTTTCATAGGTTAGTTTTATGGTATATATCTACAACTATACAGGATTGAAACAAATAGTGGGTTCCAATTACCAAACGTATACAATCCCTTTAATCTGTCTAGAATAAGGTGGAACCCAGGCCCATAAGGCATTCTCAGGAATGTTCACATTCATCAAATCTCTTCCCTGGCATAAGGCCAGTCATTTCCAGTATCTGAGTATCAGGGCTCAAATTTTACACTGGACCACCGGCCCGAGGCCAGTGAAATCAGTGTCGGGCCAGTAAACTCAAGACCAGACAAGTCCGGTTTTTTTCAATTCATCATCTTTGTCTCAACAGAATGGTGTTCAAATGTTGAGTTTGAGTCTCACAAATATCTTTCAATCCTGCTGAGTATCACCCATAAAACAAAGCAGAAGAGAAAATTCTTCTCTTGGTGTTTGTTCAAATAAAACAGTTTAGATGATAAAACTGTGTTTTCATTTTGATTCTAGTCTCTTCTCATTTTGATTCTGGTCTTGTAAAATAAAATCCCAGTCCAGTAAAGATTCTAAGCTACAAGTTCTGCGCTCTTGTGGATTTTTCTCCAAAATTCAAACCCTACTTGTGTCGAACGTCGCCATAGAGTGGTGTATGTTGATGGATTTTCTATAGCTTGTGGATCGCCACAAGATGGCTAATGCTAGGGAAAAACTGAACTTGGTTTATTTTATCTATCGTAGCTTGGTGGAAGCGAGGCAGCCATGGGTATGTCTAAGAAGGACCTTCACCCACGGGACATTGACGCCTTCTGGCTTCAGAGACAACTCAGTAAGTTTTACGATGACCCCAATGTGTCTCAGGCGCGTTCGTCCGAGGTCCTTGACATACTGAAGGTGAGAAAGGAGTGTTTATCTCAAAGATTTAAAAAACATTTTGATTTGGAAACGGGTTTGTGGTAACGGGAGAGGGAAATAACATGGTGAAATCATAAAAGTATAGACCTTATGCGTTGACGTGTTGTAGCCCTGTGGTCAAGCGCACTGGACTCGAGCTCTGGTGTTTCTGATCAGCAGAGTGTGGGTTCGAGTCCCGGTCTTGACACTTGTGTCCTTAAGCAAGACACTTGACCATTATTACTTTGTCCTTGGGTTGGGACATAAAGCCGTAGGTCCCATGTGTTGTGTAATGCACGTAAAGAACCCAGTTAATATACTTATCACTAAGAAAAGGGGTTCGACCCAGTGTTTCTGGCAGTGTATTGTACATTGCTTGTGATTGGTTCCCTGTAATTTCTTGCTTAGCATGTAAAAGTGTTAAGCAATACTTTCTGCTTAACAGCTTCATGAAATTGGGTCGTGTTAATTCTAGCATATGATGATTGAATGTTTCTCAGGGACGTAATCCTGATATCCTGATGAGAGAAACCACTGATGCTAATTGTCCCTCTGTCTGCGTTGATGTTTGTATATTTTCGGAGGGCCTCTTTGTTCCTCCAGAATTTGTCATAGTGAAGATCTCTTTCTAGATTTGGAGTGGTGATGATGTGAATACTAAAGTTCAAACAGGAGAACGTGTCTTGATTTCTTGCTTTAATAACAAGATTGTGCTTGACGTCAGGATGAAAGATAAATAATGAAATGCCTGAAAAAGAAAAAAAAACGGGGAAATAGGTCTTGCTTGTTCCAAACAAATATGTCAAGAATTGCAAGTCCAACCTTCTGTTGACCTCTAGCCATGGGCGCCTTACTCAAATGACATCATGTGCACGAGGTCGATAAGACTTAAAAGGATATAGGATGACAGTGGAGAGTCTCTGTGGCTTGATCTTTCCTCGGTGCTTGTTGTAAACACAGTTTTAAGATGATTGTTTTTTCTCGTACTTGCAGAAGGCCGCAGACGATGGACAAGTTGAGAATCAGCTGGTAATGCTACTTGGCACCAACCAGTTTGATTTCATCAAGGTGTTGAGACAGCACCGGAAAATGAGTAAGTCGGGCGAGGGGAAGTTTCGGGGAGGGGTTCTTGTCGTCGATGAGAACATTTCGTATATCTCTCTGTACCCAAATTTAGAAACCTGGACTGTATTTCATAGAGCTGCTCAAGCAGACAACATTGCTTAACTATTTTCTGCTGAGCAAAAATGAGCAGGATACCAGTCACAGATTGTACATGTGACTTGTTATTTCGGCTGGTAACCATATTCTGGTAAGCATTATCTTTCTTGTGCTTAGCTACTTTTTTGCGTAAGCACCTCTGTGAAATTGAGGCCCTGTGAAGCACAGTAAATTGCTAAGCACGGAATAGTTTTGCTCAGCAGGAATGAGTCGCCAGCCAAAATACAGTGTAATGTACATGGCTTGTGACCGGTTCCCTGTAAGTTCTTGCTTAGCGTGTAATGTTGTTAAGCAATACTTTCTGCTTAACAGCTTAATGAAATTTGGTTGTGTTGATCCTAGCATATGATGAGTGAATGTTTCTCAGGGACGTAATCCTGATATCCTGATGAGAGAAACCACTGATGCTAAATGTCCCTCTGTCTGCGTTGATGTTTGTTTATTATCGTAGGGTGTCTGTTTCTCCAAAGTATGTCATAGTAAAAAGCTCTTTCTAGAATTGGAGTGGTGATGATGTAAATACTAAAATTCAAACAGAAGAACGTGTCTTGATTTATGGCTTTAATAACAAGATTGTACTTGACATAAGGATGAAAGATAAATTATGAAATGCCTGAAACGCGAAAAAAAGAGGGGAAATAGATCTTGCTGGTTAAAATCAAATATGTCAAGAATTGCAAGGAAAGTGTTAATTCTTAACAGTATTGAGAGTGTTGAACTCTCGAGCCCAGAGATTGAGACAGACCACTGGAGGGGCCAAGAGGGGGCAAGGGCCATGACAGGGCATTACGGCAGGAGACCACAGAGTCTGGCCAGGTGAAGAAGTATGGAGACCAAGTTCGACCAAGTCTGTCTTTTTAAAAATATACCCACAGATTGACAACTTTCTGTTTTTTCTTTCTTGCAGTCCTGTATTGCACCTTACTAAATCGAGCCCAAGATGCCACTGAGAAACAGCGTATCGAAGACAAGATGAAGTTTGACCCCACCCTCGCCCCCATCCTCCAAGCCCTTACCGAGATGGACAAAGAAGACATCATCAAGGAGGAGCGAGCAAGGCGTGCCGCTGCGAGGCAGTCCAAGGTGGATGCAGATCTTGATGCCATGGAAACAGACGAACCTGAAAATGTGAGTCGGTTGCTCTGATCAAATTTGGCTGTACCTCGGCTTAGGGCTCCGTCTCGGAGCATAATAAGTAACAAATGTTTTACTTATTGAAGTTCTTGCTTAGCGTGTAATGTTGTTAAGCAATACTCTCTGTATAGGATTTGAGGCATTGCATGGTGAGGTATCAATATATTTATTTGGTTTGCGGTAACACCATGTGTGTATCTACTTGCCAGGTAGAGTTTGTTCTTAGAGAACTGTCTTGCTTAATTCTACTACCGCGGAGTAGATTGTTCGGGTGTTCGGGAGACTTCTCAGTTCTGAAAAGAACTGTCCTGTTTATTAACTATTACCTGGGCGGAAGGTATAGAATTAGGCTGGGACTACTACTTTAGCTTATAGGATCGTAATACTCTCTGCTTAACAAATTTATGAAATTGGGTCGTGTTAATTTTAGCATATGATGAGTGAATGTTTCTCAGGGACGTAATCCTGATATCCTGATGAGAGAAACCACTGATGCTAATTGTCCCTCTGTCTGCGTTGATGTTTGTGTGAACCAATCGTCCGCTTCATAATTTGATAAAAGTTTGATGTGATTTTATTTTGGTGACAGGTATTACAGCCGACAGAGATGCTTGATATAGATGACCTAGTCTTCGCTCAAGGCGGTCATCTCATGGCCAACAAGAGATGCCAGCTCCCTGATGGTTCGTTCCGTAAACAGCGCAAGGGCTACGAGGAGGTCCACGTTCCAGCACTCAAACCCAAACCGTTTGACGACGCTGAGGTAGGTTGCTGAGGCTCTTGCTCTTGAACAAACGGTTATGAAAATGGATGTTCCATATCAAAACACATTTTTTTAAAGAATTTTTAGTGTGAAGAGAATGTGATTTATAAAATACTTTACTTTACATATTAATAGTTCCCGATATGCCCCATCTCCATGGGCAACTTGGTTTTTGGCTTTAAGCTGTGTCAAACATTCAAACTTTTCTGCGTAGCTAAGTGGTTCACCAACCAAGCATGTAAGGAATTTGATAAAACTCACTCATAATTTATGCATAATGCACTGAAGTGCGTCTAAAAAATGGCTGTCAATACCAAAATGACGGCCGACTTGATGGGCAACTTGGATTTTGGTTTTGAGCTGTGTCAAGCGTTCTAATTGTCTACGTAGCTAAGTGGTTCGCCAACCAATCATACAAGGAATTTGATAACACTTGCACATAATTTACGCATAGTGCATATATGTGCGTTCAAAAAATGACTATCATTGCCTGTAAAGATGGCCGACTTCACACTGTGTGTCGTCTATAGTACAGAGATGCCACTTTTCCGGATTTACCTGGATTTCCGTAAAAAAAAAAAAATAAACCTCAACTTCCTATTTTTATTTTATATTTTAAATCAAGCCTGAATGAAGTTATAATTGTTTGGCCTCTAAAGCAAGTCCGCTTTGCAATCAGCGATTTTCGCTGAAAATATTAGTTTATATCGTAAATGTCGTAATTTTCCTCTTTTTTTGCGGCTCTGTGAGTTGTATGCCTGACTTGAACGTAAGAGCTCGGCGGTGCTACTCTTTTTGGGAATTCGATGTTGGCATCTCTGTGATGATTGCTCTGTGATAATTTGTCACAATGGTTACCACTCGCGACATTCATTCAGTGTCTTTCTGCTTTTGTCTAAGGAAAATAATTTTCAGGTTTTTTTTTCGTTACCACAGTGGCATCTCTGATAGTAGTAACCAACGATGTTTCCTTTAAAAAAAACCCCATACAAATATAATAATTGATACTTTTCATTTTGCAGTCCTTGGTCCCGATAGAGAGACTTCCTAAGTATGCTCAGCCGGCCTTTGAGGGTTTTAAAAGCTTGAACAGGATCCAGAGCAGATTGTACAAGTCAGCGCTAGAAAGTGATGAGAATCTACTGCTCTGTGCCCCGACGGTAAGTAGGACTTGAGAAATGTGCACTTGGAATCTTTTGCCCTGTGCCCCGACAGTAAGTAGAAACTGATAAATGTGCAAATTGAATCTTTTGCTCTGTGCCCCGACGGTAAGTACAGGGCCCAATTTCATAGAGCTGCTAAGCACAACAATTTGCTTAGCATGAAATTTCTTCCTTGATAAAAACAGGATTACCAACCAAATTTCCATGTGTTGCATATTGCTTGTTACTGGTATTCAGCTTTTGTTTGCTTATCCTGAAAATCACGTGGAAATTTGGTTGTTAATCCTGTTTTTATCAAGGAAGAAATTTCATGCTAAGCAAATTGTTGTGCTTAGCAGCTCTATGAAATTGGGCCCTGGCATGATATTCTTCCTACTTCAGTCTGCACTTTACTCTGCGGGATGGTTACATTTCGGAAGGGCCACCTTGCAGTCAGTACATTGATGTAAATGTTATCTTGTTATTGCCATGCAGGGAGCCGGTAAGACCAACGTTGCGCTGTTGACAATCCTGAGGGAGATTGGAAAGAACATCAACCTGGATGGAACCATCAATACGGATGTCTTCAAGATCATCTACATCGCTCCGATGCGATCTCTTGTACAGGAGATGGTGGGAAACTTCAAGAAGGTCAGTAAACGCCGACATTTGACTTATTAACTCTTAACTTGTTAAAGGTATTATACTGGATTGGTAAGAATAAAAAACATTGTTTAATTTTAGTCTGGAAGCTTACTGATTATGAAGTTCAATCTAGAACCATTTTTCTGTGAAATATTTCCCTCTGAAATGAAGTCATATTTAAGAAAACTATTCAAAAACCTAAACAAAAAACCGCAACAGCTGATTTTTGTTGTTGCAACCAAAAATTAAGGACAATCTGTTAACATGCTGAAAATTGGGCATGGTTTCATACTATTTTCTCCTGACTCAAAGAACGGATTTTGCCCAAATTTTCACAGGTTTGTTATTACATGTATATGGTTTGATCACACAACACATGAACACTGTCTGCGACTATTTTGTCAGCTCTACCGATCCGGTATAATACCTTTAATTTTTTGGCTTGCACTCCCCAAGTCCTCACTTATCCTGTTTTGACATTCATAATAATTATAAGAGTAATAATAATAATAATAATAATAATAGAACACAGCTTTTATAAAGCGCCTCACACAAGAGTCTCGAGGCGGAAAATAAATACAAAATACAGATTTTTTTTTTTTTTACAAAAGAAAAGCATAAACAGTGGATGTATGAGTGATCCCCACCCTGTCTGTGTGGGTGTGTATCACAGTCTATATCACCCCTCTATCTTGGTGTCTCTGTGTGTATCAGTACACGGTGTATGTAGGAGTGATCCCCACCCTGTCTGTGTGGGTGTGTATCACTGTCTGTATCACCCCTCTATCTTGGCGTCTCTGTGTGTATCAGTACAAAGTGTATGTAGGAGTGATCCCCACCCTGTCTGTGTGGGTGTGTATCACTGCCTATATCACCCCTCTATCTTGGCGTCTCTGTGTGTATCAGTACACAGTGTATGTAGGAGTGATCCCCACCCTGTCTGTGTGGGTGTGTATCACTGTCTGTATCACCCCTCTATCTTGGCGTCTCTGTGTGTATCAGTACACAGTGTATGTAGGAGTGATCCCCACCCTGTCTGTGTGGGTGTGTATCACCCCTCTATCTTGGCGTCTCTGTGTGTATCAGTACACAGTGTATGTAGGAGTGATCCCCACCCTGTCTGTGTGGGTGTGTATCACCCTGTCTGTGTGGGTGTGTATCACTGCCTATATCACCCCTCTATCTTGGCGTCTCTGTGTGTATCAGTACACAGCTTGTACGTATTATTGGAGGAAGATTAATCGATGCTGAAAAGCCTTCGGTGCCGGGGTCTATCACTGCCCCACTGCCATCCTCTAACAGCATTACAAACAGACTCAGAATTTAAACTGACCAGAATTGAAACAACTGTGGACTACTGGAATAAATGGGTTTTTAGCAGGGATTTGAACTGATTTTCAGTCGTGACATTTTTTAACGTGATGTGGCTTATAAAATAAGTACACCCGGATATGGGCGGTTGGGAGGTACAGTTCCATTCCCTCCAACGATCAGACGAAACCAAGAGAAGGTTTTTGCGGGCAAGACTCTGCGACTTGTTAGTGTTATTTTATGGCGTGTCATGGCCGAGCTGTTAAGAACACTGGACTCAAGCTCTAGTGTTTCTGATCAGCAGAGTGTGGGTTCGAGTCCCTGTCTTGACACTTGTGTACTTAAGCAAGACACTTAACCAATTATTGCTTTGTCCTTCGGATAGGACGTAAAACCGTAGGTCCCGTGTGTTGTGTAATGCACGTAAACGAATCCAGGTACACTTAACGTTTAGAGGAGGGGGTTGCCCCGGTGTTTCTGGCAGTGGCTGCTTAAATGGCCACAGCACCTTGTATAATAAGGTTGCTACATAAATCGGTCTCATAATATAACAAATTCAAAAACCTGTCTTAAAATGTTTCTGTTCATTAGAGCGTCTTGAGTACCTTATTGGTAGATACGTGCGTTATATAAGACTACATATTTTTTTTGTTACAATGAGAAACAAGCCCCAATTGTTTTACAATTGTAAAATGCATTTCATATATGTTTGCAACTGTTGTTGTTTTGTTTTGTCCACCAGCGCCTTGACTCGTACGGCATCACCGTCTCGGAGTTGACCGGTGACCACCAGCTGTCCAAGGACCAGATCCACGGTACACAGATCATTGTGTGTACACCGGAGAAATGGGATATCATCACGCGCAAGGGCGGAGAGAAGACCTACACACAGCTTGTGCGGCTCATCATCATTGTAAGATAAAAATGTTAACGAGTCAGTTCATTCACATCTTCTAGTTGTCGGTGAACACACATTCGACCAATCTAAACATTTTATCTCTGGGCTCAATTTCATAGAGCTGCTTAAGCATAAAAAGTTGCTAAGCACAACAAAATTATGCTTACCAGCTAAAATACCATTTTACATGTACAAAATGTAACTGGTATCCTGCTTAGTTGTGTTTAGCAGAAAAAATGTTAAGCAACAGTTTCTGCTTAAGCAGCTCTATGAAATTGGGGCCTGGTCACTTTTTGCATGTGAAAAAAACAAAACAAAAAAACCTCAATGTTTCGTTAAGGATTTTGTGCATGTTCCTATATAGGCTTATTTTGATTGCCATAATTGAAATAAGCAATTTTTTTAGTGTGTCACACCGCTGTCTCTCTTTGTATATTGATACATAGTGAGTTTATTGGTAATGCCCACCCTGTCTGTGTGGGTGTGTATCACTGTCTGTATCACCGTGTCTGTGTGGGTGTGTGATATTGTCAATATTACCCTTTTATCTTGGTGTCTCTGTGTATATAAGTCCACAGTGTGAGTGATCCCCACCCTGTCTGTGTGGGTGTGTATCACTGTCTATATCACCCCTCTGTCTTGGTGTCTCTGTGTGTATCAGTACACAGTGTATGTAGGAGTGATCCCCACCCTGTCTGTGTTGGTGTGTATCACTGCCTATATCACCCCTCTATCTTGGCGTCTCTGTGTGTATCAGTACAAAGTGTATGTAGGAGTGATCCCCACCCTGTCTGTGTGGGTGTGTATCACTGTCTATATCACCCCTCTCTCTTGGCGTCTCTGTGTGTATCAGTACACAGTTTGTACGTATTATTGGAGGAAGATTAATCGATGCTGAAAAGCCTTCGGTGCCGGGGCCTATCACTGCCCCACTGCCATCCTCTAACAGCATTACAAACAGACTCAGAATTTAAACTGACCAAAGGTCTCTTTTGCAATAGACTTTCATCACAGTGCGACCATCTTGGTTTCTCTCCCATTCAAATTCATGTAACCAAATCGAGGCTAGAAGGGCAAAATAGTCTGGTTCCTTTTTGGTGATAATGAGAATCAGTAGCATTTGAACACGTGGTACATGACAAAAGATGGTAGCGGCATGGTCAAGGTCTATTGTTGGAATCTGTGCATTGACATAAATTAATGGGTTTTTTTTCTCCCCATAGGATGAGATTCATCTGCTGCATGACGATCGAGGGCCAGTGCTAGAGGCTGTCATTGCAAGGTAAAACAATAGCTCTGTCGTGATATACTTTACGTTGTATGTGTGTGTCGGTGGACATACAATACACGTATTCTTCTTATGTTTTGAAATAGCTTAAACAAGGTAAAATTGTCTGACCTTTTCTCAAAGGTCGATTATCTTTCCTGCTGTTTGAACCCAATTTTGTAATATCTGTTCAGCACAATAAATTGCTAATTGCAGACAAGTTTTGCTCAGCGAAAATGAGTTACCAGTCAAAACACAGTGTGATGTACATTGCTTGTGTTTTGGTTCCCTGTAATTTCTTGCTTAGCGTGTAATGTTGTTAAGCAATATTTTCTGCTTAACAGTTAGATGAAATTGGGTCGTGTTAATTCTAGCATATGATGATTGAATGTTTCTCAGGGACGTAATCCTGATATCCTGATGAGAGAAACCACTGATGCTAATTATCCTTTTTTTTCTGCGTTGATGTTTGTTTATTTTCGGAAGGCCTCTTTGTTTCTCCAGAATTTGTTCAAGCAAAGAGCTCTTTCTAGATTTGGAGTTGTGATGATGTACCGTGCCCGATATGTGGCAGAGGGTGTCCCCCGAAATGTTCCCATACTTTAATTAACGCACTCATTTCCTCTTGCACAGAAGTACCACCCCCCCCTCTAAAATCCTCTAAAGAATTCCTGAGATTCCCAGAACACAATGAAGAAACAATAGGAGGGGGGTACACCATGCCACATATTGAGCACCAAATGTGTGGCGATTTACTGGTTGACATTTGGGTCTCACCTCTGGTTTTTGTCGGACCCACCACTTGAGCAGAGATTTCCATGACATGTGTATAGGTTGGGATTAGGGTTGGGGTTAGTGTTAGGGTTATGATAAGGGATATGGTTAAAGGATTAGGGTCAAACTAATTAACCATTTCATTATTTGGCAATAATTCTTTCCACCAGAACAATTCGCAACATTGAAACATCTCAAGAAGATGTGCGACTCGTCGGCTTGTCCGCCACTCTCCCCAACTACCAAGACGTAGCTACGTTCCTCCGCGTCAAGCCGGAGAAGGGGCTGTTCTTCTTTGACAACAGCTTCCGCCCCGTGCCGCTGGAACAGCAGTATATTGGTATCACGGAAAAGAAAGCTATCAAGAGATTCCAGTTGATGAACGAGATTGTGTATGAGAAAGTGATGGAGCACGCTGGCAAGAATCAGGTTGGTGGTTTTGTAGTATCGCTCGGTCTCCAGTCAATCCGCGCCCTTGTCAGCACTAACAGTACCCCTGTCGCTGGGAAAAACAAATTAGGAGAGATTCAGTTGAATATCTCGCAAAAATACTAACAGTCTACGTCCCAGATGGAAATTTAGGAGAGATTTCAGAGGAATAATCTGTTGTTAGTGATCCCTTGCATGACGCGGAACTTTACCTCTGCGCAAAAGGGATCTACCATTTCTGCCATTTTGGGAGTCGATTCTTTTGCGTACACTTTGACTCCCAAAATGGCGGATAGGATAGGTGGTTGTAAGTGCACTGCATATCCTGAAATGGTTCAATACAAAGATAGCGATCAGGCAGGCAAAAACAAAGATTATCCTTAGCCAAACCCTCCATTAAAGCCAATTTTGAACCCCTGGAAGATATTTTGCGGACATTTTTGGAGAGATTTTATTGAAAAATGAAATGGAAGATGAGGAAGTGAAGGATTTTTTTGGCAGTTAAGGTCTGATAGGCTGTGGAAATCCCCATCATTAATTATATTTTAAACATTTTCATTCAAAACCAACTCCGTAATCTGAAAACAAAAAGATAGTAATTTAGTTGCTGATTTACTTGTGTTGTGGATATCTTTTAGGTTTTGGTGTTCGTCCATTCTCGTAAGGAGACGGGGAAGACGGCTAGAGCTATCCGAGACATGTGTTTGGAGCATGACACACTTGGTCAGTTTCTCCGGGAAGGGTCGGCGTCCACCGAGGTCCTCCGGACAGAGGCTGAACAGGCCGAGGTAAGAAAGCCTCTCTTGAAACTTTGAAACAGTGATCAAGATAAAGTGGTTAAAAGTTCAGGGATTTGAAATGCTGGCTGAGCCCAATAAACAGGCGAAGCATAAGCCTAAACCCTGTTGAGAGAAAAATCGTTAATATCTCGCTTTTCTATTTGGTTGTTTCTGTCTGGTGTCCACATCCTCCATATGATTATCACAGGTTGGCTCTACCTGTAGCCAGACTGTACACTATTTGGAGGTAGATCAATAATCAATTAAAGAACAGACCCATCTTTCTCTATGGTGTGTTTGTACTCAGTTGACTGACAACAATGAAAATGTACATTGCTTGCTATTACAGGGATGAGAAATGTCAGACTTTTATCTGAATTCTGACTTTATGAAGTCTTCCTGGTAAATAAAAAATGCTTTATTTTTCTCCAAATTAAATGTCATGCTCTTTGATCTATTACTCTCGCACTGAGGATACTGTTTCCAAAAGCTCCTTGGAATCTTTAACTCCAGGGGTTACCAAAAGGTGGAAATGCCATCATTTCAATGTACCTACTAAGATCTGGATCCCAGATTCAGACTTTTTTGTCAGCAATGACTCTCACCCCTGTGATGAGACTTGTTGGCTCCAACCCAAAGCTAGCTGCTGATTTCACTGGCTGGTAACTTCTCGGCTGATTTCCTTATTCCCCCCATTTTCGTTTAGTGCTACAGAAGAAACTTCTTCAAAGTCTTTTGGGTGAGATTTATTGAGTAAGACATTCATAGGATTTTGCCTGAGGATTCTAACCTAGAGGTGAACATGGGGGAAAAATTACTCTTCTAGGCCAACATGATATCGTGCAAAAACTTAAAAAACAAACAAAAGTATTCTCTCTTGAAATAGCTGTCACACGACATGCTGATCGCAAGCGCAGAAATTCGGCGGTAAGCAGAGCCATGAAATTGGGCCCTGATATGAAAATCTCCCTGATATGGAAACTGTTTCCCTATCATGTTGAATGTAATTCTAAATATCTCCCTAATTTTTGTACAAAATCTCCCTGATTACTGTACAAAATCTCCCTGATTATTGTACAAAATCTCCCCGATTCCAAGATTGCAAATGTTGGCAGCTCTGGATAAGAGGGTTTAACAAAATCAAGATACGTTTTGACACCGACAGCGATAATGTAATTCACGAATCCATACAGCTCATACATCAGATACCTGTTTTTGGTTTCAGAACCTGGAGTTGAAAGACCTCCTGCCGTACGGTTTTGCCATCCATCACGCCGGCATGAACCGTGTGGATCGTGCGCTGGTGGAGGATCTGTTTGCCGATCGTCACATTCAGGTGCTGTGCTCAACGGCGACGCTGGCCTGGGGAGTCAACCTGCCTGCGCATACAGTCATCATTAAGGGAACTCAGGTATGGATATTCCTGGTTTGTTTATCTCGTTGATGGTGTGTCAGAAACTCTGTACACATTTTGTCACTTATACTGGCTGGATTTTTGAAGAGTTTTGCAGCTTCCTCATCTTGGCCGAGTTGTCTAGTGCATCAAAATCATGTTGTGATGGCTGAGTCATCAGAGTGTGGGTTCGAACCCCGCTCGTGACCCTCGTGTTCTTGGGGCAAGACACTTGATTATAATTGCTTTTCATCACCCAGGAGTAAATGGTTAACTGCGCAATGCTACAGCTGGAGCATAAGCCTAAGCCCTGCTGAGAGAAAAATCGCTAATAACTCACTTTTCTATTTGGTTGTTTCTGTCTGGTGTCCACATCCTCCATATGATTATCACAGGTTGGGTTTACTTTGTAGCCAGACTGTACACTATTTGGAGGTAGATCAATAATCAATTAAAGAACAGACCCATCTTTCTCTATGGTGTGTTTGTACTCAGTTGACTGACAACAATGGAAATGCACATTGCTTGCTTTTAAATGTATTGTACAGGATTGGTAAGGATAAAAAATGGGTCTAGAATGAACTTCATATTCAGTAAGCTTTCAGACTACAATTAAACAATGATGTTTTTTATCCTGACCAATCCTGTACATCACCTTTAAAGTGACAAATTATATAACCAATTAGAACTGTTTGACTCATTGTCTAAAACATTTCCTTCCGTCTTTCAGATCTACCACCCAGAGAAGGGGCGTTGGATTGAGCTGGGTCCGTTGGACGTGCTGCAGATGTTGGGGCGTGCAGGGCGCCCTCAATACGATACAAAGGGAGAGGGTATTCTAATCACCGGCCACAGTGAGCTTCAGTATTATCTGTCTCTCCAGAATCAACAGGTAAGAATTGAGAGGCGAAAAGTCCTGGGTCACAGTCGGAAAAGTAGAAGCCGGGAAAGTGGGGGGAAGAAATAAAACAAATAGATGGTAAATGACCAAGGGGAAATTCCTTGCTTAATCCCGACCCTCCCAAACCTTTGAAATTCCTCTTCATGAATTTGTCTGATTTTGGAGGATTGAGGACTGTAGGCACAAATAAAAATTGATTATCACTGGGCCAGGCATACCAATCTTATCTAAGTACAAACATTTTGATGTTGAGTGACCAAAGAGTGGAGGATAGTGGAGGATTGAGGACTGTAGGCCCAAATAAAAATTGATTATCACTGGGCCAGGCAGACCAATCTTATCAAAGTCCAAACATGTTGGTGTTGAGTGACCATAGAGTTGAGGATAGTGGAGGATTGAGGTCACCTTCGGGCAAGTGGGCCGAGGGAGTTGGCTTAATCAAGTTAGAGTGACTGCACTGCAGAAATAAAAAATGTGGTGTTCTGAGTTATTTTTGTGATTTCATATATTGAGATTCAATATCAATTTAATATACTTTTTTTTGTTCAAGAAATTATTCACTGGAAAGTGATTGGTTCAAAAATCAATAGAAATCAGAAACGCTTGGGTTAAAAGCGTTGATAACTCCGTAAAGCATGAAGGTTGAAAATGGCTCCATTATTTTTATATTTAGCTCCCTGTGGAGAGTCAATTTGTGAGCAAGCTCGGCGACAACCTCAATGCTGAAGTCGTCCTCGGTAACATCCAGACGATGAAGGACGCCGTCACATGGCTCGGGTACACCTACCTGTACATCCGTATGATGCGTAACCCGACCCTCTACGGGATACCGGTCGACGGCAAGGATACCGATCCGTACCTGGAGAATCATCGGATTAACCTGATCCACACGGCGGCGTGCCAGCTCGATAAGAACAACCTGGTCAAGTACGAGAGGAAATCCGGACATTTCCAGGTAATAATCCCCCCTAGGAGATTTGTTGCCTCTTGGTGGCAGCAGACAGTAATTTTACATTGTTTGCATAGTTTTCCCAAGGAAATGTCGAGTAGAGCAGGAGTAATGTCCTTAAGAGAGACACGGTAGGGCCCAATTTCATAGAGCTGCTTAAGCACAAAAAGTAGCTCAGCACATAATAATTTTGCTTACCAGAATACGGTTACAACCCAAAGCACCATGACACATGTACCATTTGTGACTGGTATCCTGCTCATTGTTGCTTAGCAGAATTTTGTTCGCAATATTTCCTGCTTAAGCAGCTCTGTGAAATTGGGCCCTGCCCTCCAGCATGAATGACCTATCCAACTGGAACCCCTCTGAGCTATGTTTTTGATTGTTCTACAAGAACAGTGGATTTAAGTCGGCTGCGAGATTGCGTCCCATCTGTCATTTCTCCTTGACTTGTCTGAAGCCCCATCAATAAGAAAAGAAACAAAATCTGAAATGCCAGCTGAGCCCAATCAACAGCCGGAGCAAAAGTAATTTTCCATTGTTTGCGTAGTTTTCCAAAGAAATGCCGACAAGAGCAAGAGTAGGATGTCGGACAGTGACGTCCGTACTGAAATAAAAAAACGCTAATATCCCACTTTTCTATTGGTTGTTTCTGTCTGGTGTCCACATCCTCCATATGATTTTCACAGGTTGGCTTTACTTTGTAGCCAGACTGTACACTATTTGGAGGTAGATCAATAATCAATTAAAGAACAGACCCATCTTTCTCTATGGTGTGTTTGTACTCAGTTGACTGACAACAATAAAATGCACATTGCTTGCTATTAAATGTATTGTACAGGATTGGTAAGGTCAAAAAACATCAACGTTAAATTTTAGTCTAAAAGCTTACTGATTATAAATTTCTTACTAGAACTGTTTTTCTCTCTGAAATAATTCCCTCTGAAATGAAGTAATATTCAAGACAACTGTAACTGAAAACCTAAAAAAAACACAAAAGCTGATTTTGGTTGTTACAACCAAAATTAAGAACAAAGTGTTTACCTGCTGAAAATTGTGCATGGAATTTCACTATTTTCTTCTGATTCACACTGGATTAGGCCCAAAATTTCACAGGTTTTTATTTCATGTTTATGGTTGATCGCAAAACATAAACACTGTCACTGTTTTGTAAAATTTGTGTCGGAATTTGTGTGATGTTTGAAGTCTGTGATTTGTTCTGATTGCATTAGGTGACAGAGTTGGGTCGCATTGCCAGCCACTACTACTGCACCAACGACTCCATCTCAACCTACAACAGCCTTCTGAAACCAACCCTGAGTGAGATAGACTTGTTCAGGGTCTTCTCTCTCTCTAGTGAGTTCAGGAACATGGTCGTAAGGGAGGTAAGACTGTCACCCCCCACTTTACCCCTTGCCCCGCCTACTCATTCAACCCTCATAGAGAGGGCAAGGCCATTTTCATTTTCCAAAGGGCACTTTCAATGGGAAAATCTTAAAGTCTATGGGAAACTTCTGAAGTGGCACTAAAGCCAAGACCAGGGGCAACAGAGGCCATGGCCTCCATGTAATTCCAGGTCTGGGCCCTATTTCATAGAGCTGCTTAAGCACAAAAAGTAGCTAAGCGCAACAAAATTATGCTTACCAGAATAGGGTTACCAGCCAAACTACCATGTCACATGTACAATTTTTGACTGGTATCCTGTCCATATCTACTTAGCAAACAAATGTTAAGCAATATTTTCTGCTTTTCATAGAGCTGCTTAAGCACAAAAAGTAGCTAGGCAAAACTAAATTATGCTTACCAGAATAAGGTTAGCAGCCAAACTACCATGTCACATGTACAATTTGTGACTGGTGTCCTGCTCATATCTACTAAGCAAATATTTTCTGCTCAAGCAGTTCTATGAAATTGGGCCCTGCTCAGTGAGATGGCCTCCTGTAGGTTCATACTCCAAGATGCCTCATAACCTCCCATCTTTACACACAATGGTGAGGTATTAACCCATGCCGCACTTTCCTGTCATTGTATTTGTATGTGTGTGATCAATCAGTGTCCACATATTGCCACTGCAGAAATTGACCAAAGTTGAGAACCTTATATCTTCCAACACTGGCCCATACCTCACTATGCCACAACAGTGGCATTTTGAGGCGCACACAAGCTGCTGTAGAGAGTAGAGCCATTCCCAAAGTGCTTCAATGAGAGTGGTAAACTGGAGAAGCTACCAGCTGTGCTCAATTGCAATGGAATTTGGGCAAGTCTGGCCCCAGTTTCGGTCTGAATTGTTGCCTCTAGGTGGCAGCAGACAGAAATTTTCCATTGTTTGCGTAGTTTTCTGGAAATGCCGGCAAGAGTAGAATGTCCGACGACATTTGACAGAGAGAGAGAGAGGAGTCGCGCCACTGAAGAGACCTCTCCCTCCAATGATGACCCTATCGACTGGAACCTCCCCCCTGATATGATTTGTTTTTTTAGAACAAACAATGGATTTAAGTCGGCCGTGAGCTAGCGTCCCATCTGTCATTTCTCCTTGACTTGTCTGAAGCCCCATCGTTAAAAAAACTATAAAAAACTCTGAAATGCTGGCCGAGTCCAATCCACAGTCGGGGCAAAAGTAATTTTCCATTGTTTGCGTAGTGTTCCCAAGGAAAGAGCAAGAGTATGATGTCCGACATTGACGTCCCTACTGAGAGAAACAAAATGCTAATATCTCACTTTTCTATTGGTTGTTTCTGTCTGGTGTCCACATCCTCCATATGATTATTACAGGTTGGTTTTACTTTGTAGCCAGACTGTACACTATTTGGAGGTAGATCAATAATCAATTAAAGAACAGACCCATCTTTCTCTATGGTGTGTTTGTACTCAGTTGACTGACAACAATGACAATGCACATTGCTTGCTATTACAGGGATGAGAAATGTCAGACTTTTATCTGAATTCTGACTTTTTAAAAGTCTTCCCGGTAAACAGCAACAAAATGCTGTATTTTTCTCCAGGCTCTTTGATTTGGCGCTCTCGTGCTGAGGATACTGTTTCCAAAAGCTCCTTGGAATCTATAACTCCAGGGGTTGTCAAAAAGTGGAAATGCCATCATTTCAATGTACCTCAAAATATCTGGATCCCAGTTTCAGACCTTTTTTTTGGTCATCTCTGGCCCCAGCATTCACAAACCGACGCCACGGAAATTTGAATCTCCAAAAGTCGCCCTATAGGCAGTCTGTGGCGATTCAATTTTTTTGACAAACTGTTATTGATTTCTAATCAACAGGGGGAAATCAGTCAAAATAACTTCGCTTGATGCTTACAACCATTACCATCTTTGTAACAAGTAGGCTTTCAGAAAAAAAAAACATAATCTTTTGGTGGTCTTTATCAAACTATGACCCCTACCTTTAATGTTGCTGAGTGATTTTTGTTTTCCTTTTTTATTTCAGGAAGAGAAGCTTGAGCTGACTAAACTACTGGAGAGAGTTCCAATTCCCATCAAAGAGAGTATCGAAGAACCCAGCGCAAAGGTAAACCCCTCCCCCTAATTATGCAGTCATTTATGCTCTCATTTAAATATGTATATATTTTAATGAAGTAATATGAATATTGATAAGCTGGCAGATCTTATCCACAATGTGGTTATTTGAAATCCTGTTTGAATGTGTGATGTGATTCCACTGTAAGCCACGCCCACTTCACACAAACTGGCTCCACTAATTACCAGAAGCCATTGGAGTTGCATTGAGCAAGTTTTTCTTTGATGATTTATGCAAGAAAAGTTTTATAATTTGACTTTTGCTTTTACTTACGATCTTTAAAGACTAAGGTCTTCTTTGAGTTGAAAGATTCTGTGATAGGAAATGCTTTTGAATGATGAAATGGGTGTTTTGGGGTAAAATTACACACAAATGTAGGCCTGCTCAGGGCTCAAATTTTACACTTGACCACTGTCCCGAGGCCAGTGATTTCATTGTCGGGCCAGTAAACTTAAGACGGGACAAGTCGGTGGTCTTGTTTTTTTCAATTCAACATCTTTGTCTCCAAAGAATGATGTTCAAATGTTGAGTTTGAGTCTCACAAATATTTTCCAATTCTGCTGAGTATCACCCATAAAACAGAAGAGATAAATCTTCTCTTAGTGTTTGTTTAAATAAAACAGTTGATATGATAAAACTGTGTTCTCATTTTGATTCTGGTCTCTATTCATTTTGATTCTGGTCTTGTAAATAAAATCCCGGTCCAGTAAAGATTCTGAGCTACAAGTCCTGCATTCTTGTGGATTTTCCCGCCAAATTGGAGCCCTGCAGCTTTGCAGCCAGAAGTAGCAAAAACTTTGGGCGTGCAGCAGATGGGTGCACATGTGATGCAATGACTTACAAACAGGAAATAGACTATTTAAGAATGCTGCAACTTGATGAGGTTTGATTTGTTAGGGATAATCACTTCTTCTTGGTCTACTCTATTCAGGTAAACGTCTTGCTTCAGGCATTCATATCTCAGCTCAAACTGGACGGATTTGCTCTGGTGTCCGACATGGTGTACATCACACAGGTATAGTAGAAATCAGTTTCCCTGTGTACACCAACACAGTGATTGTGTTAATTCTCATCTCATGTAAAGGGTCCAGACTGTTTTATTTTACTTCCAGCCTCACTTTGGTTACATATAAACAAAAGGAAGAAACCCAAGATGGTTGGTCTTTCCCATCGATTGTGAATTGATCCTAGCATATGATGAGTGAATGTTTCTCAGGGACGTAATCCTGATATCCTGATGAGAGAAACCACTGATGCTATCCATATTTTCTTTGTTTACCGCCTTGATTTCTTTTGTGACACATGAGTTATTTGTCAAGGAATATATCTTTTTGAATCACTGATGCTGAAGCTGTCTGCCCATCTTGAAACCTAATCGGCCCTTGTATTTCCTAGTTACAAATTTCAGTCAAAGCAAAAAAATAATTCCTCAAAATGATTACTTGTAACCTCATTCATAAATACCTGGGACAGTTTTTCCATTCTGACTGGTCAAGAGGTCATCACATGACTTTGCATAAAAGTGCGATATAAACACGGTGAGGGGTGTTTATACATGGCCTAAGGAAATTTGAGTCAAAAGAGGGCACTTCCAGATTAATTGCCCGGAGCGCGCAAATGTCACAGCCCAATTTAAGTCGGTAGGTTCCATATTTGGCTCGCGCAAGTTTGAAACCTTTGTGCGCAAGTTAAAAACTTGCGCTGGGAGCTACTTAGCACTCAACATGGATAGAAATTCAATGCAGAGTTGAGGGGAGCTGAGGCTAAACTGTCAGATTTGTTCTCGACAGTTATAGGTTTTTTGATGTTTTTTAGCGGAAAGGTATTTAAGAATGGAAATTAAAATAGTGGTGACTTTGTCTTAAATGGCCATTTAAAACCTTGCAGGGTTGATAAAGGACCCAGCTGAACTCAATCGCACTGCCACGACCCTGCCAGTTAAAGGGGTTGTTTAAAGGGATTGTATACGTTTGGTAATTGGAACCCACTGTTTGTTTCAATCCTGTAAGATTGTAGATATATACCATAAAACTAACCTGTGAAATTTCTTTTCAAAAGGTGGTAGTGTTTTTGAGATATTGCCAAAAATCTGGAGCGGTGATGTCCACGCAAGAAGAAAAATCTGCAATTGGAATATACAATCTGAGAAATGTTTCTGACAGAAACACTTCTCAGATTCAACTTTGTTTGGATACAAACTGATATCTTTTGCCATAACCACATTACTTCAAAGTGAAATATTTCTCAAAATGCTTTATACTATCAGAAGCTGCTGTACTTCTTACCAAGTAAGTTTGTATTGCCATTAATTTTATGAGTGATTACCAAACGTATACAGACCCTTTAAGACCTTGTCACCTACTCTTTTATTCCCGTATTTCAAAAATGTTACCACATAAATTTGGAACTGATAGTTTTTGATTGTGTTTTTTCTTTGCTGTACTTTCAGTCTGCTGGCAGGCTAATCAGAGCCATATTTGAGATTGTCTTACACAGAGGATGGGCACAACTGACAGATAAGACACTGTCACTGGCTAAGATGATTGACAAACGAATGTAAGTATCACTCGTCCATTGGATCTTTAAAAAAAATGTGCTACAGTGAAATCTGCAGCCAACCATACCAGAAACACTAGGGCAAACCCCTTCTCTTAACGATAAGTGTACTGGTTTCTTTTATAGGCCTTGAACAACACCTGGGACCTGTGACTTTACGTCCCATTTGAAGTACAAAGCAATAAGTGGCCTGCTTAACATGCTTAAGGACACATGTGTCAAGACTGGGACTCGAACCCACACTCTGCTGATCTAAATCACCGGAAGTTGAGTGCGGTGCACGAGACCGCTCTACCATGA
The DNA here is from genome assembly GCA_021014325.1 of Plazaster borealis. Lineage (NCBI taxonomy): Eukaryota > Metazoa > Echinodermata > Asteroidea > Forcipulatida > Labidiasteridae > Plazaster > Plazaster borealis. Next base: position 3,092,005 of record CM037458.1, read on the forward strand.
CACCCTACAAAAATTGCTTGGAAAATAAATTTGTTAAGATATACTTTTCTGTTTAACAGCAGAGCTGCCAACTCTCTCTGGTTCTGCAGAAAGTTCCCTGAAAATAAACCAATCTTTCCATGTTCTGATGAACAAATTTGAAAATCTCCCTGATTATGGAAACTTTTTCCCTGTTATGTTGAATTTAATTCTAAATATCTCCCTGATTGTTGTACAAAATCTCCCTGATTGCAAGATGCAACTGTTGGCAGCTCCGTAAATGCCTCATGAACTTTCGCCCAGATCAGGGCCCAATTTCATAAAGCTGCTTAAGCAGAAAGTATTGCTTAACAATTGTCTGCTATTAGCAGAAATGAGCAGGACACCAGTCACAAATCGGTAGTTTGGCTGGTAACCTTATTCTGGGAAGAAAAATTTTGTTGTTCTTAAGCTGCTTTTTGTGCTTAAATAGCTCAATGAAATTGGGCTCTGTTTGGATTCCGCCTCAGAATTCAAGACATTTGTTGTTTGCTTTTTTTTATCCAAGGTGGCAGTCGATGAACCCATTGCGGCAATTCCGTAAGATTCCCGAGGAGGTCGTGCGAAAGATCGAGAAGAAGAACTTCCCCTGGGAGCGATTCTACGACCTGGGCCCCAACGAGATCGGAGAGCTTATCCGGATGCCCAAGATGGGCAAGACGCTGCACAAGTACGTCCATCAGTTCCCCAAGCTGGAGCTGGCGACCCATATTCAGCCGATCACGAGGAGCACCCTAAGGGTGGAGTTGACCATCACGCCGGACTTCCAGTGGGAGGAAAAAGTTCATGGCAATTCAGAGGTAAATCAGTGCTGATAATTTGACATTTGATTTTTGTAAACTGTTCCTTTTGTTTTTGTTATTTTAATCTCATTTTTGGACTTTCATAGAAATTAAGTCAGGGGAAAAATTGTCTTTGAAGCCATTTTGAATTATCAACGTTTAAAATTAAGATTTTTTGTTTTGTTTTTTTTGGACCCAAAAGTTTACGATTTCAAAATTTGTTCTCTGTGTTTTGTCACTTATAAAACTTCAAGTTTTTATTTTGCATTTTTTTCGGTGACTCGCCCAACCTCATAAAAAAAATAAACATTGATATTTCTGATTGGCTCCTTAAGACAACAGAAAAGCTAACTACATGATCTATTATTTGGTTTTTCCTCACACACTGATGTGTATTAAGCACTTTACATTCCCGGAGTCCTTTGAAAAAAAATCCACAGGCATATCACTCGGATGGGATTCGAATCCACAACCTTTGCTATGCTAGAGCAGATGTCTTACCACTAAACCACCGAGCTAGAAGCAGTTTGAATTCCATATTTTAGCAGCGTGTACCGCAACGATTTAAATACATGATTGACAAACTTGAGCACTGTTGGATGGCAGTCGGCACTTTAGATTAGTATTCATTCTTTGCCATTTTCCACAGAAAACTGAAAAGTACTGCAAAGGTTTTGTGTGTTTTGTATTTTCCTTTTTCTTCTTGCTATTACTGAAGTTTTTTGCCCAAATTTTCCAGCACATGATGAGTGAATGTTTCTCAGGGACGTAATCCTGATTACCTGATGAGAGAAACCACTGATGCTATCCACAATTTTGTTTTTGCCACAAATCTCCCCCCCACCCCTCTCTATCCTTTCTAGACAATTTTTAGATTGTTTCCAACGATGCAAATTTCCAAATCCTTCAATAGTTCCTCGGGACACAATTTTCCAAAATTAGGACCTGATCGATAAATATACATATATTTATTATCGCATTTTTTCCTTCAGGCATTCTGGATCTTGGTTGAGGATGTGGACAGTGAAATCATCTTGCATCATGAATACTTCTTACTGAAGAGGTAAGCAACCAAAATCTTTTCCAAAAATGAACTCCTTTGAAAACATTTCTTACATTTTAAAGTTAAGGAGGCTGGAATTTTACTTCATTGTCACCCAAACCAATAACGTTGAACAATCAGTAGCCAAAAATGTTGGTGCCAGAAAGACGCACGCCAGAAACAAATAATCTTTGAAAAGAATTGAGTCGTATGCAGAGTAGAGACCAGTGTGGTGCCCACATCCTCCACATGATTATCACAGGTTGGCTTTACTTTGTAGCCAGACTGTACACTATTTGGAGGTAGATCCATAATCAATTAAAGAACAGACCCATCTTTCTCTATGGTGTGTTTGTACTCAGTTGACTGACATTGTCTCTGCTATACTCATTATTTGTATGCAAGTTCACCCCAAACATGGCTTAAAACAACCCTTGGTAAGGGGCCAAAGAAGAAAACGTTCAGTTGATAATAACTCGGGGGGGGGGGGATGGCTGAAGGTAGGAATTGATATTCCTCTTAGAATAGTCTAGATTGTAGGATAGAGGGAAACATGCACCAGGCAAGGAGTTCCAAAGAGATGCAGTACGTGGAATAAAGATGTTGGAATGGCTTTGTTCTACACCTCAGCAAAGCATGAGTGTATCAGTGAGAAGAAGCAGAAAGCTTTGTTTCACGCCCAAACATCCTGATAGGAGCAACCAGGTCGGACACACTGGTGGCACATTTACCATGAAAATATCTGCAGAAAAGACAGAGGCTGGCTAGATTTGTGTTGATTTGTGCAAATTTTTAATTTGATTTAGGGGGTTAAATTTGACCAAATCCATCATTTAATCTTTTTTGTGTGTGTACGTTTTTCTTGTCATTTACAGCAAGTTTGCTCAGGATGAGCACATCGTCAAGTTCTTTGTTCCCGTCTTTGAGCCGCTGCCCCCTCAATATTTCATCCGTGTCGTATCAGATAGATGGATCGGTGAGTCAATTTCTTTAGCCCTTTAGTTTTCACGATAATAAAATAATAAAATAATAATAATAATAGTGGCTTCTTATATAGAAGTCACTCAGTGACTCTCATGGTGCTCCAACATTTTTACCTCTGGCCACTGGGCCGTTTATTTTATTACCTAAACTATCTCAGCTCCCTAGGGAGTATACAGCCTGTGGTGCCAAATATGTAGTGCACCAAGCTAAATCGATCACAAGAACCATCTCTGCCCTTACAGGTACCCATTTACCCCTGGGTGATGAGAAGCACCTATAGTTAAGTGTCTTGCTCAAGGACACAAGTGCCATGACCGGGATTTGAACCCATACCCTGATAACTCAGCCACCAGAACTTGAGTCCGATGCACTAAACCGCTCAGCCATGACAAGGTCAAACTCCTCAATTCTTGTTTTCTGATCTTCTCTAAATTTGTTTTTGACTTTCCCCACAGCCTCCGAGACCCAGTTGCCGGTTTCTTTCCGTCACCTCATCCTCCCAGAGAAGAACCCTCCACCCACAGAGCTTCTTGATCTTCAGGCCCTCCCCGTCTCTGCCTTGAGGAACACCGCCTTTGAGACGTTGTACAACAGTAAATTCTCTGTCTTCAACCCCATACAGACTCAAGGTAACAATAGCCGTAGCATTCTCAAGTGGGACCCAAGTGGGAACTGGTAAATTTTATCTTGGGCCGCATCCAAATCAAGCGACTTTGTCCACGGCTACGGCTGCTGGCTACATCAAAAGCGTTGAAGTATATGCCTTTCAGCATTCCGGCCGTAGCCACTGCCGAAGCCATCAATTCGGACTTGGGCTTGAATGAAGTAAACTATCTAAATCATTCCAAATTGGGGCCCAAGTAAGAACATTAAGTTGAAACCAATTCATATCACTGCAACGTAGTTATACTCCTCCTTCGTTCATGTTGTGAAATATATTGGAGGGCCTACCAAATTGCATTTACACTCTCACCAACGCCTGTCCCTTTGGAGGCCAAATGTTTTGAGTCGTTAAAAAAAAAAAATCCATGGGCAAGAAGGTCGTTTTAGTAATAGATTTATCATCGTAAAACTATATGGAAAGGTTTGCGGTGACACCATGTACATGTAATAATCTCTCTATGTGAGTTGGGGGTGGTTCTGAAAAGAACCGTTGGTTTCAACTAGAGTTGAAACCAACGGTTCTTTCACTCACATAGAGATTATTACATGTACATGGTGTCACCGCAAACCTTTCCATATCGTATTCCCACCATGCAAAGTTTCAAATCTTACTCATCGTAAAACTGTTCTTTAGACTCAAGTTGTTTGTTGTCTTGTTTGTTTAGTTTTCAACGCTGTATACAACGGAGACGAGAACGTGTTTGTGGGTGCACCGACAGGGAGTGGCAAGACAATCATCGCCGAGTTTGCCATCCTAAGAATGTTGTCACAGTCAGCGGAAGGTCGATGCGTCTTTGTGACTCCCCTGGAAGCCTTGGCTGAACAGGTACAGGTTGCATTCCTCCCAAGACACAACCTCCTTGTATTCATAGTCCCCTTTCACACTACAAGTATTACCCAGGAGATTCCTGGGTAAATTTGGTTGTCCTTTTCACACTTGGATTGTTCATCCTGGCCAACTCCGAGAAAATGTCCATTTCCCTGGGAAAAGACTACCCTTGCTTGGGAGTTTGGGCTTAGCGAGAGAACCTGGGGTTAGCATCTTCAGTGTTCATTTTAGCCAGGAAAATTGTGTCAAGTGTGAGCAAACATAGGTTGAAGGTGGGGTTAAAAATTCCCCAGGAGTTTCCTGGAGTTTTATTTTCTTGGAATTGGCTCTGTAGCATGGAACACCGAAGGCACAAGATCGGTATTACTGGAGTTCTATCTATTGTTGGAATGTGAAATACGCATGGGCGCCATTCCAGCAACAAATGTTTTGTTATATCATTGATAGCAATGGTCATTGTCTGCACTGATCTATTGTTGCATCAAGAGAGTTGCTTGCTGAAATGATGTCCAGTGCACATTTGACACTTCAGCCCAATTTTCCCCGTCTTCGGCGTTCTATAATATTTGCTCTATAGTGCTCGACTATATTTCATGTTGTTGTAAATTTAAGGGAATAATCATTTCCAATTTCGTAGAGCAGCTTAAGCAGACAATAGTGCTTACAAATCCTCTGCTAAGCAGTCAGATGGTGTTTTGGTTGGTAACCTTTGACTGGTTAGCAGAAATATGTTGTGCTTTACTGAGATATGTGAGGCATGGAGTTTTACGATTTTCGCAAGACGTTCTTGCTGATTGTGGCTTTTAGAGAGGTTCTCTATGAATTGTCGCGGCGAGTATGCATTGCTGAGTGTGCATGGTATTTTAACTAACAATAACTCACTATTAATGAATTGCATCTGTCGTTGGAATAGGTTTATGCTGAATGGCATGCCAAGTTCCAAATGCAGCTTGGTAAGAGGGTGGTCCTACTGACCGGAGAGACCAGCACGGACTTGAAGCTTCTCGCAAAAGGCAACATCGTCATCAGCACGCCGGAGAAGTGGGATGTGTTGTCACGACGATGGAAGCAGCGCAAGAATGTTCAGAACGTCCACCTGTTCATCGTGGACGAATTGCATCTGATTGGTGGTGACAATGGGGTAAGACAAATTTAATTCTGTCAGTGATTTTTTATTTGGAAAAACATTTTATTTGTTTTATACTTTTTTTGATAAAATTGTACTTTCTTATAATTTTTTTTTTTAAAACATTTTAATTTTTTACCATTTTAAAGGCACTGTACACGTTTGGTAATTACTCAAAATATCTATTAGCATAAACACTTACTTGGTGACGAGCAACGGAGAGCTGTTGATAATAATAAATAAAAATTTCTTGCAAGAAGTTTTTATTTCTATCTGAAAGCACACAAATTTGTACAACAAGGGTGTTTTTTCTGTCATCATTTTCTTGCAACTTTGATGACCAATTGAGCCCAAATTTTCACAGGCTTGTTATTTTATGCATATGTTGGATACACCAATTGAGAACACTGGTCTTTGACAATTACCAAACATGTTCAGTGCCTTTAAGTAAATTGATTTGTTTCAAATTCAGTTTTATTGATATTTTGAAGTTTGATAAATTCTCTTCTTTACTGTGAATGTTTAACTCAAATTGATGGCATCGGCAGTGGCTGTGGCCATATTGCTGAAAAGGCGTATTCTTCAACATTGTCAATGCAGCCAAAGTCGCTTGATTTGGACGAAACTTAATTCAGTTTTGACTGAGAGTTTATTTGATTGATTTTGAAGCACCAATTGGCCGTTTCAAGATAACACAAAAGGTCTTTTTTCTGATCGCTTTTTAAAAAGTAGTTCTGATGACTAAAAGTAACTTTGGTAATTATTTCTCCATCTTGTCCAGCCGGTTCTGGAAGTCATCTGCTCCAGGATGCGGTACATCTCCTCCCAGATTGAGCGCAACATCCGCCTGCTTGCGTTCAGTTCCTCCTTGGCCAACGCTAAGGACGTAGCCCAGTGGCTTGGAGCGAGCACCACCAACACCTTCAACTTCCATCCTAACGTCAGACCGGTTCCACTTGAGATGCACATTCAGGTAAAATGGAACTGTCTTCCTTTTTTCCTTGGTTTTTGTTTACATGAACAAATTTGTTGAGTGGTCTTCTAAACAGGCATGCAACTTCTCAGCTGATCAGGGCCCAATTTCATAAAGCTGTTTATTCTGCTAAGCAAATTTCTTTGCTGAGCAAGAAATGAGTGGGGTACCAGTCACAGCAATGGTAACTGTACGGTATTTTGGCTGGTAAACATTTTTTCCTAAGCAAAAGTTTTCTGTGCTTAGCAAGTTTTCACGGGTTGGCAGGGAATTTTTGCCTTTGCGCGTGCATATTCCACGTTACTAGGCATTCTTCGCTTACACAGCTAGCGCAGAAATTCGGCGCTTGCACAGTAAGCGAAGAATGGTGACCGTAAGTGCAGATTTCGGCGGTAAGCAAAGCCTTGAAATTGGGCCCAGCTGATTTCTTCTCTTTTCCTGATTTCAGGTTTTGTGTCCAAGGCATTTTCCTCTTTGTTAATTTCACCCTTTGATCTCTGCGTCTCTGTGTGTATCAGTACACAGTGTATGTATGAGTGATCCCCACCCTGTCTGTGTGGGTGTGTATCACCCTGCCTGTATCACCCCTCTATCTTGGCGTCTCTGTGTGTATCAGTACACAGCTTGTACGTATTATTGGAGGAAGATTAATCGATGCTGAAAAGCCTTCGGTGCCGGGGCCTATCACTGCCCCACTGCCATCCTCTAACAGCATTACAAAAACCTTGTTTATGACCCCTGTCACTTTGAGAGATTTGTTAACCCACACGCCACGCCTGTTGACTCCATCAATACTAAGATAATCTTAGATGTAAGTTAATCAGAATATTTGTATGAAGACTTTATTTTTCTATGAAATCAAATCTTTGTTAAAAATTATATTTATACAAAATTCTTGAAAATTAAAAATACCCATAGCAAGTTGTTATAAATCAATTTTAAATTGTTGTATAATACAAATAATTTCAAATTGTTATTAAAAATTAAAACTTTGGACGAGGATGCTTATTATTAAAAAAAATATTTGCCAATCAAGCCTGAATGTGTGCGTCTGTCCCATAGGTTTAATGACAACATGCCCGTCAATCGAGCAGCATTCTTAAAGTAACCGGAAATGGAGGTCAAGTCTTATTCTCTGGTTTACTTTAATATTTTGTTGAATTGGTTTTACTCTTCATACTGTTTATCACTTAGTATTACAAGATGGTAGCAGCAGTTCTGCTCCGTCTTTAATTTGACCTGACTTTGACCTTGATCTTGACCTTTACCTGCAGGGCTTCAACATCACCCACACTGCCTCCCGTCTCATTGCCATGGTCAAACCGACCTACAACGCCATCCTGAAATACTCGCCCAACAAACCCGTCATCGTCTTTGTGCCGTCGCGGAAGCAGACCAAGCTGACTGCCATCGATCTCTTGACGTACGCCTCGGCCGAGGACACTGAGGAGAGCCGCTTCTTACACGTGGCTAAGGAGGATCTCGCCGGCCACATCAGCAAAGTCAACGACGAGGTCAGTACCCTTAACCCTTCACCTTTGACCTGGACTGATGCATCAGACAGTGGATCTTTCATTCATTTATTTGCAGCATTCATTTGTTATTATTTAACGTTTGTTTTATTTATAATTATGACTATTTATTATAAATGTTCATTGTACAAGTAGAAATCTAAAAATCTTGAATACAAAATCAACATTTGCTCTAGAATGCGGGGGTCTTGGGTTCGAATCCCACCAGAGTAGTACGCCTGTGGATTTTCACAGTGCTTATCACCCATTGGTGATAAGAAGTAATGTTCCTTATCCACTTGTTCCAAGGAACCACTTTTTTTCTAGGACCCCTTGTCTCTTCTGATTCAGTATAGACCTTATGCATTGACATCATCACTCTGCCATCTTAGAGGTAAAATGATGTTGAAAAAATGGAAAATAGTAATAATAATAATATGGATTTATAATGCCCACTTCTCCAGAAAACCGATCAAGGCGCCTACACAGAAAGAAAAATATTATACAAAATGGATATTAATTGTAGTTTTGTTAAACCTATGCGAGTCTATGTAAACAAGTGTGACTTCAGTTCCCTCTTAAAGTTGTCGAGTGATGTTATTTTGTGACAGGGAGCTTATTCCACAGGGCAGGAGCAGCTTTGGCAAAAGCACGGTCTCCATATTGGATTGTTCTTGATCATCTTGGTTCTACCAACAAGTGTGATCCTGCAGACCTCGGAGCACGACTGCTTTGCTTGGTGGAGATCTATGTGTGCGTTTCGCACAGGATGGGCCAATGAGCAACCTTTCCTTTTTAATTCTAGCCGAGGGCGCCCTACTCAAATAACGTCATATGCATAAGGTCTGTTTCCAAGTAACAATACCGGGCTTTCTCCTTTGTCCATGTGTAAAGGACAAGTAAACTGATTTGTAATTTTCTTGAACGCCAGTTTGACGTCCTCTTTCTTTCTCTACCACAGACACTTTGTGAGATGCTGGAGAACGGCATCGCGTACCTCCACGAGGGTCTCTCTGACCTAGAGAAGAAGGTCGTTGAGCAACTCTACACCTCGGGTGCCATCCAGATCGTAGTCGCTGCCAGGAACATGTGCTGGGGGATGACCTTTCCTGCTCACCTGGTTGTCGTCATGGATACGCAATACTACAATGGAAAGATACACGCGTAAGTAGTGTTCAGGGCCCAATTTCATAGAGCTGCTAAGCACAACAATTTGCTTAGCATGAAATTTCTTCCTTGATAAAAAACAGGATTACCAACCAAATTTCCACGTGATTTTCAGGATAAGCAAACAACAGCTGAATACCAGTAACAAGCAATATGCAACACATGGAAATTTGGTTGGTAATCCTGTTTTTATCAAGGATGAAATTTCATGCTAAGCAAATAGTTGTGCTTAGCAGCTCTATGAAATTGGGCCCTGGTTGGGCCAGAGTGTTATAAATGGTACCTTGGAAAGGGCAAGGGCACCAAGGCGTTTTCTCCTTAGTAAAGGGCACCTCCATGAGGAAATCGTCAATTTCTATTGGAACATTTCAAAGGGCACCAAGGCAATGACCAGGGGGCAATGGAGGCAATTGCCTCTGTTGCCTCTGTGAAGTATCAGGTCTGTATTTGTATTCTTCCTTGTCTGCACACTGGATAATAGCACTTTAAAGGCACTGAACACGTTTGGTAATTGTCAAAGACCAGTGTTCTCACTTGGTGTATCCCAACATATGCATAAAATAACAAGCCTGTGAAAATTTGGGCTCAATTGGTCATCGAAGTTGCAAGAAAATAATGAAAGAAAAAACACCCTTGTTGTACAAATTTGTGTGCTTTCAGATAGGAATAAAAACATCTTGCAAGAAGTTTTTATTATTTTAGTGAGAAATTACCTCTCTCTCAAAAACTACGTTTCTTCAGAGGGAGTCGTTTCCTACAATGTTTTATACTATCAACAGCTCCCCGTTGCTTGTTACCAAGTAAGTTTTTATGCTAATATTTGTTTTGAGTCATTACCAAACGTGTACGATACCTTTAAGGGTGAAAGGGGCCTGACTAATTTTGACTCCAAGCCTCACTTTGGTTGTAGGTTTCTCTTATGGGGAAAAACCAAAGATGGCTGTGATGTGATGAATTTTATTTTCTCTTGATTTCAGTTATGTAGATTACCCCGTGACTGACGTCCTGCAGATGGTTGGACGAGCTAACAGACCTGAGATTGACCATGAAGGTAATGAAATACCTCTTTAACTCTATTACTAACGGTGCACTGTGATTAACCCTTTCATTACCGAATTGTTTGGACATAAACAACCGCTGGTGACCGCATTGTTTAACCACTCAAGCGTGAAGCACACATTCTTACACAACGGAAAGCTTTCGTTCAAAGGCCATTTTTAAAAAACTCCATTATCTCCTTGAAGATATTGTTTTACAGCAAAAGAAGTACAACAATGTTTTTTACTTAATGAAAACCCTTTCATATAATCTAAAAATTATTGAGATCGGACAAAAAATGTCAAAGTTCTTTGTCTTTCTTTCTTCAGTGTGATCTGTAATCTGAAACCCTTTTTTGTACACAACCATATGGCGCTCCATAGGTGTTAGGCATTTCGGATCTTTCAACTCTTATTTGAAGAGATTACAAAATAGCAACCTCATTTTATTTTACCGTCATTGGAAAGATCCGATCTTTCTCTTTCCAATGATGGTAAGCTTGGATATATGGAGGGTGAACATGGACAAAACTACAGCTTTATTACAAATGGCCTTTGTGCTCAGGCTTGAGTGCTTTTTTGTGTGTAAGCTTAGTCGACTAAAGTCGCCAATGGTAAGGAAAGGGTTAAGTTTCCCTTTTCTGAGAGTTCTTGGCTTCACGACCAGAATTAATTAATGAAATGAAATGAAATGAAAAGTGACTGAACTATTTAGGCACCCTACTTTTTCCATTTATATCAATTTTGGGCCTCCTGTTTCCACATGTTGAGAGTCCTTGGCTTCACAACCAGAATTCATAAATGAAATGAAATGAAATGAGAAGTGATTGAACTATTCTAGGTGCCCTACTTTTTCCATTGATATCAATTTTGGGCCTCTGCTAAAATTGTTGTCCTATGTTCAGACAGAACTGACTTTCAAGTCATACCCTCGCATTTGCTTGATAACACATTCATAATGCTTTATAATTTGGTGGTTTGTGTTTGTGCAGTTGGCAAGTGCGTCATCCTGTGTCAAGGTTCCAAGAAAGACTTCTACAAGAAGTTTCTGTACGAGCCCCTTCCTGTCGAGGTGAGTGTTTCTTAAGATTCCATCTGAAATAATATCCATTGAAATACAAACGTAATGCAGATTTATTGGCAACATTATCAAGAAAGATACAATAAAAGTCACCTGTGAAAGTTTCAGCTGAATAGAGTGTCTACTTGTTAAGAAAACACCCAAAAAACTGTTCATGGTATTTCCATCAAGAATGTGGAATCCATCCACGTTTAGCGCAGTGACAGCGGGTACCAATCACATCTCTGGCCGCAGCATTCACAAACAGACACCACAGAAATGTGATCTCCAAAACTCGCCTTGAGGTGAGTTTTTGGAGATTCAAATTTGTTGACATACTTTTTTTGATTTCTGATGAACGGGGGCATTTCAAACTAAATCATTTTGCGGGATGCTTACTACCATTATCATCTTTTGAACAAAAGGCTTTTAAATAAAAAATTACACAATATTTGTTTGGGGTCATTACCAAAGTATGACCCTACCTTTAATAGAGGAGCTCCAATACAAACTTTGATGGGTTTTCTTGAAATCGTTTGTTTACAGTCTCATCTGGACCATTGTCTTCATGATCATTTCAACGCTGAGGTGGTTACCAAGACGATAGAGAACAAGCAGGATGCGGTGGACTATCTGACCTGGACGTTCCTCTACAGGCGTAAGACGCAGAACCCAAACTACTACAACCTGCAAGGTACGGCATGGTCCTCACAACCACAGTTCAAGGGCCCAAGTTCATAGAGCTGCTCGAGCTGCTCAAATTGAAAGTTTTGCTTAACACATTGCTGCTGGGTAAAAGTTTCCAGGAAACTAGTCCCAAATGGTACACATACCCACAAGCCACTTTTCAGGAACATTCATGTTCTTCAAAACTCATTCCTGTCTAGGGTTTTACCATATTATGATCAAGTTTACACAACCATTGCATGACCATGGAGGCATTTGCTCCACAATCCACAAGAAAGTAGGCGTGGTAATGTGATTATAAATTTTTAATTTCAATTTGTTTGGGAGATCATCTCGTTATCATCTGCAATCCTTGTCTTACTTAATAATAATAATAATAAACAGCATTTATAAGGCGCATTATGAATCATGCGCCTAACAATAAAAATTAAAAGGCAAAAAACAAGACCAATAAAAATAATATAGGCAAAATACTATAAACCGAAAAATAACCGACATAAAAAAGATACAACAATGCAGACAAAAGTAGATACAAATTTAAAACGTTAGAAACAACAGACCTAGATATAATATATAGGGCCTAAACCCATAAAATGGAAATATTAAAAATACAAGAAATAAATCCATCAATATACATCGAACCATGGGCAATTAGCAAATGTAAAAATTTGTTTAGTGACTAAAAAAGATTCAACAATGGACACAAAACTAGATACAAATTTAAAACATTAGAAACAATATAAACACATAAAAATGGAAATATTAAAAATTTAAGAAATTAATCCATCTAATATACATTGAACCAGGAACAATAATAAAAGCAAATTAAAAAAAATGCGTTTAGTGACTAAAAAGATATGTTTTGAGAGCACCTTTAAACAATTGTAATGACCCGGCACATTTGATAATTGATAGTTGATAATCTTATCCAACCCCCCACCCCCACCCCCCAACATCAGGAGTAACCCATCGTCATCTGTCCGATCATCTCTCCGAGTTGGTGGAGAACACCCTTCAGGATCTCCAGCAGTCCAAGTGTGTCAGCATCGAGGACGAAATGGACATCTCGCCGCTCAATCTCGGCATGATCGCCGCCTACTACTACATCAACTACACCACCATCGAGCTCTTCAGCATGTCGCTGAACAACAAGACCAAGATTAAGGGATTGATTGAGATTATCTCCTCGGCTGCGGAGTACGAGCAGATCCCGATCAGACATCATGAAGACTCTGTTATGAAGCAGGTAGAGCAGATTAACTGTTTTAAATCAGAAGGAATTTTTTGTTTTTTACATTGACTATATTTTACAAACCTTTTTTCTGATAGTTGATTGTTTAAAGGTATTGTACACTTTTGGTAACAGCTCAAAATCAGTGTGCACATTTTGTGTGATTCAACATATGCATGAACAAACAAACCTCTGAAAGTTTGAGCTCAATTGGTCATCGAGGTCACAAGAAAATAGTGAAAAGAGACCTTATGTGTTTTCTGTTTTTTCAAACATCAAGTTTTTATCGCGCGTGATAAAAACTATTGATTTACTCATTTCTCAGAAACGATAGCATTTCAGGCAGAAATATTTTAAGGAACCCTTTCTACCATTACTTACTTTAAATCATGTAAGTTATGTGTGAATCTGTGAACATTTGTGTATTTCGATCTTACCAATAGTGTACAGGGCCTTTAAGAAAAGCTATATATGAAGATTGTTTGTACAGTTACACCCACCCTGAGTGTGTAGGTAATCCCTACTCTGTCTGTGTGGGTGTGTATCACCCTGTCTGTGTGGGTGTGTATCACTGTCTATATCACCCCTCTATCTTGGCGTCTCTGTGTGTATCAGTACACAGTGTATGTAGGAGTGATCCCCACCCTGTCTGTGTGCGTGTGTATCACTGTCTGTATCACCCCTCTATCTTGGCGTCTCTGTGTGTATCAGTACACAGTTTGTACGTATTATTGGAGGAAGATTAATCGATGCTGAAAAGCCTTCGGTGCCGGGGCCTATCACTGCCCCACTGCCATCCTCTAACAGCATTACAAAACCTTGTTTATGACCCCTGTCACTTTGAGAGATTTTTTAACCCACACGCCAGCCCTGTTGACTACATCAATACTAAAGATATTCTTTGTATGATTTACAGCTTGCCAGCAGAGTTCCCAACAAGCTCGCTAACGCTCGGTTCAACGACCCTCATGTGAAGACCAACCTGCTGGTCCAGGCCCATCTTGGTCGGATGCAGCTGTCTGCCGAGCTCCAGTCCGATACAGAAGAGATCCTTAGCAAGGTTGGTGCCAAAAATACGACGTCTCAAAGTTTAAAGCTTGTCAGGTTTATCCTGATACTCAAAGAGGAAGGGAAATGACCAATTCAATTTTGTGATGTACTCATTTTTTCAATAGATAGAGTCCTCATGTGAGTGGGGAAAAAATTACAAGTCTCTAACCTCACGTTAAAATGGTGTAAATTGCCATTGCATAGGATACCCTTCCAGTGCAAAATTTGTCAACCTCCAAAACATCTGATGACATTATTCTGAGAAAAAATGGTCTTTACATTTTTGCCTTGAGCAAATTGTGTTAATTACAAGTGTGCTAGATTCGATTGTTTGATGAAACTGTTACAACCTTGTTGCATTACAAGTGTGCTAGATACGATTGTTTGATGAAACTGTTACAACCTTGTTGCATTACAAGTGTGCTAGATACGATTGTTTGATGAAACTGTTACAACCTTGTTGCATTACAAGTGTGCTAGATACGATTGTTTGATGAAACTGTTACAACCTTGTTGCATTACAAGTGTGCTAGATACGATTGCTTGATGAAACTGTTACAACCTTGTTGCATTACAAGTGTGCTAGATTCGATTGTTTGATGAAACTGTTACAACCTTGTTGCATTACAAGTGTGCATTACAAGTGTGCTAGATACGATTGTTTGATGAAACTGTTACAACCTTGTTGCATTACAATTGTGCTAGATACGATCTTTTGATGAAACTGTTACAACCTTGTTGCATTACAAGTGTGCTAGATACGATCGTTTGATGAAACTGAGTTATGACCTTGTTGCATGGAGTAGGCGTGTATTTACAAGTTTGCTAGATACGACCTTATGGTGAATCAGAGAAACGACCTTGTTGTTCTGACATGACGATATTATCCTCTTATATTTGACAGGCGCTGAGGTTGATCCAAGCTTGCGTTGACGTCCTCTCTAGTAACGGCTGGTTGTCACCGGCGTTGGCAGCCATGGAGTTGGCTCAGATGGTGACTCAAGCCATGTGGAACAAAGACTCCTACCTGAGGCAGCTTCCTCACTTCACGTCAGACCTCATTAAGAACTGCACTGATAAGGTATTTAACCCTATCCTTACCATAGGTGACTTTAGTTGACTGCACTCATACCCCCTCTTCCTTACCATAGGTGACTTTAGTCGACTGCACTCATACCCCTCTTCCTTACCATAGGTGACTTTAGTTGACTGCACTCATACCCCCTCTTCCTTACCATAGGTGACTTTAGTCGACTGCACTCATACCCCCTCCTCCTTACCATAGGTGACTTTAGTCGACTGCACTCATACCCCCTCTTCCTTACCATAGGTGACTTTAGTCGACTGCACTCATACCCCCTCTTCCTTACCATAGGTGACTTTAGTCGACTGCACTCATACCCCCTCTTCCTTACCGTAGGTGACTTTAGTCGATTGCACTCATACCCCTCTTCCTTACCATAGGTGACTTTAGTCGACTGCACTCATACCCCCTCTTCCTTACCATAGGTGACTTTAGTCTACTGCACTCATACCCCCTCTTCCTTACCATAGGTGACTTTAGTCAACTGCACTCATACCCCCTCTTCCTTACCATAGGCAACTTTAGTCGACTGCACTCATACCCCCTCTTCCTTACCATAGGTGACTTAGTCGACTGCACTCATACCCCTCTTCCTTACCATAGGTGACTTTAGTCGACTGCACTCATACCCCCTCTTCCTTACCATAGGTGACTTTAGTCGAGTGCACTCATACCCCCTCTTCCTTACCATAGGTGACTTTAGTCGACTGCACTCATACCCCCTCTTCCTTACCATAGGTGACTGAAGTTGACTGCACTCATACCCCCTCTTCCTTACCATAGGTGACTGAAGTCGACTGCACTCATACCCCCTCTTCCTTACCATAGGCGACTTTAGTCGACTGCACTCATACCCCCTCTTCTTTACCATTAGCGACTTAAGTTGACCAAGCTTACACACAAAAAAGCACTCAGCCTGAGCACGAAGGCAATTTGTAATTAAAAATATTTTGAAAGTTTTTTGCTGTTTTCTCAACAAGTAGACACTGTATTCAGCTGAAACTTTCACAGGTGACTTTTATTGTATCTGTCTTTTTAATTTTGCTTTTAAATCAGCATTACGTTGACAAAAAACAATCTATGACCCTACCTTCAAGATCAAATTTACAAGGATCATCAAATAAATCCATTTAAGATACTCCAGATTGCACAGTAGAGCTTTTAAAATCAAACATAAACATCAAGGCAAAAACATTTTGAGGACTTTGTTTCAATTCAGCGTGCTTTGACGCTCAAATTTTTGGTCCAGAATGCCCCGGTTTTGAAAAATCTTGGGTTCATTATTTAAATTCCAGAAATGATATTTTATATGTGGCACTTTATATTGGAATAATGGCACCCTGCAGACACACACAAGGTTGCAACTCACAAAGTTGTGCTGAGGTTGGAAAAAGTATTTGACTAAGAAATATCTTTTAGGAGAACGTTAACATTTTTCTACTTGCTTCTCATTTTCTCTGACTGTCTGTGTAGACTTTGACTCTGTGTATTAGTACAAAGTGTATGTATGAGTGATCCCCACCCTGTGTGTTTGGGTGTGTATCACTGTTCATTTCACCCTTTGATCTCTGCGTCTCTGTGTGTATCAGTACACAGTGTATGTATGAGTGATCCCCACCCCATCTGTGTGCGTGTGTATCACTGTCTGTATCACCTCTCTATTTTGGCGTCTCTGTGTCTATCAGTACACAGTTTGTACGTATTATTGGAGGGAGATTAATCGATGCTGAAAAGCCTTCGGTGCCGGGGCCTATCACTGCCCCACTGCCATCCTCTAACAGCATTACAATTATCTCCCAGGTTTATCTCAGCCGGTGTTAATAGAGTCAATCTCAACTTGGTCTCACATGGGTCCAAAATAATGGTGCTGCTTGCCACAAAATTCTGCGCTTTCAATGTCCTTGGCTCGAATTTGGGGGGGAAAATCCACAAGAACACAGGACTTTATTTACAAACTAGAATCAAAATGAGAAGAGACTTATATCAAAATGAGAACACAGTTTTTTTTATCTAAACTGTTTTATTTGAACAGACAGAAACAAAAAGGATTTATCTCTTCTGTTTTATGGGTGATACACAGCAGGATATTTGTGAGACTCAAACTCAACATTTGAACATTATTCTTTTGAGACAAAGATGTTGAATTGAAAAAAACAAGACCACCGTACTTGTCCTGTCTTGACTTTACTGGCCCGACACTGAAATCTCTGGCCTTGGGCCGATGGTCAAGTTCAAAATTCAAGCTTGTCCTGTTTTGATACTCTATAAAGACCTTGGGTTTCCTGAACCCAGCTTGTCATCAAGTTTTATTTTATTTGTTTTCAATATATATTTTTAATGGATTTTGGTTTTTTTTCCTCAGGGTGTTGAGAGCATTTTTGACATCATGGAGATGGAAGATGAAGATCGGAATTCTCTCCTTCAACTCGCTGATGCCCAGATGGCAGACGTGGCACGGTTTTGCAATCGCTATCCTAACATCGAACTGACATATGAAGTACAGGATAAAGACAGTCTGGAGAGGTACTTATAATCTGATAATCTTAATCTTAATTTGATCATTCCCAAATCCATAGTATGGTTTGCTTCCAATTTGTTTATTTTAAAAATCAATTCCATGATTCACCTTCTCTTAGCACGGAACCAGGGCCCAATTTCACAGAGCCGCTGAAGCACAAAATATAGCATAGCACAACACAATTATGCTTACCAGAATAAGGTTACCAGCTAAAATACCATGTCACATGCACCATTGGTGACTGGTATCCTGCTCATTTTTGTTAAGCAGGAATTTGTTAAGCAATACTTTCTGCTTAAGCACCTCTATGAAATTGCACCCTGGTGCATGTCCAACTGTGCACATTGCCTAAATTACACACTGCACAGAAACAAATGGGGAATCTGGGGTCGATTTCACAAAACTCTTCCTAACTTAGGACTAGTCCTAGGCAATGCTGAGAGATAGGACTAGTCTTAAGTACTGGTCCTAACTTAAGACTAGTCCTATCTCTTAGCATTGCCTAGGACTAGTCCTAAGTTAGGAAGAGTTTTGTGAAACCGGCCACAGACCCCCTTAAAATACGCACTTCGATGTATAACACACCGGGACATTGACTCCCAGGTGTGTTGTGGCTTAGTGCATCGGACTCAAGTTCTGGTTGCTAAGTCATCAGGGTGTGGGTTCGAATCCCGGCCATGACACTTGTGTCCTTGGGCAAGACACTTTAATTGCTTCTCATCACCCAGGGGTAAATGGGTACCTGTGAGGGCAGAGATGGTTCTTGTGATTGATTTAGCTTAGTGCGCTACATACTTGGCAGCACAGGCTGTATACTCCCTAAGGAGCTGAGATGGTTTAAGGAATGAAATAAATGGCCAACTGACCCGGGTAATAATTTTTGAAGCGCAATAAACATTCTTTGGAATTGCACTGTATAAGAGTCGATATTATTATTATTATTATTATTAAATTGCGCAACCAAGATTATTGCGATGATGACTTCAGGTGAATTTGGTCAATACGTTCTGGATTTACTTAACAATGGAATTTTTTTTAAATTTTTTAAAACTTATTTAGTGGTTCTCCCGTCGTGGTCAACGTAATTCTTGAAAGAGAAGATGAAGTAACCGGACCAGTCGTAGCTCCGTTCTTCCCACAGGTGAGTTCCGAGCTTTAGTCTGATTTCCGATTTTGTTTTGATTTTTTGCCCTCATAAAGGTTAGCAAATTGTTTATTCAAGGTATTATACAGGATTGGTAGAGCTGAAAAAAATAGTCACAGACAGTGTTCAATTTTTGTGTGATCAACCTTACACATGAAATTACGAACATGTGAAAATTTGGGCTTAATCTGTTGTGTGATTCAGGAGAAATAGTGAATAACCATGCACAATTTTCAACATATAAACACATTGTCCTTAATTTTGGTTGTATCAACCGAAATCAGCTGCTGCGTTTTTTAAAGGCTTTTAGATACAGTTTTCTCGAGTATGACTTCGTTTCACAGGGAAATATTTTATTGAAAAAATGGTTTTTAGAATGAACTTCATAATCCGTGAGCTTTCAGATGTTTTTCATCCTTACCAATCCTGTATAACACCTTAACAGCATGAAAAGTATATTAAGCCTATACCATATGTACATGCAAGCCAGCCCTTGTACTGCTTTGTCCTACTTTTTCCCAAGGGCCAAATACAGAAAGTTCCCTGATGAACAAATTTGAAAATCTCCCTGATTATGGAAACTTTTTCTCTTTTATGTTCAATGTAATTCTAAATATCTCTTTGATTGTTGCACAAAATCTCCCTGATTGCAAGATTCAAATGTTTTCATTTCAATAATCCAACCTGTCTGAAAGTATCGATATTTCTTGAAAAGTTTATCTTTATTGAAATGCTTTCAATCAAATAATTGCATTTTAAAAACAAATACTGATACGATTGATCCAAGTTTGTTCGTGTTTTTTCAACTATTGTTATTGCTTATGTTATTGATTGTGCAGTTTTTCCATACCTGTTGTTATAACTTAAATGTTTATTTCTTGCAAAATGCATTGTATAACTTTTGTTTTTGTATTTATGTTTCAATCAAATCATGATGCTTTGCATTAAAACATAGCTTTACTTGTTATGTGTAATAGATGTGGGTTTTTAACGTGTTCATTAAATTTGTAATTTTTCTGAAATTTGTTTAGAATTCTGTTTTTACTTTGATGTTAAGAGTTTTGGTGCAGTTGAAGACCTCTATTTTATTAGTATTAACTTGATATTTTGCTGTGTTTCTGTAGAAACGAGAGGAAGGTTGGTGGGTGGTCATCGGCGACACAAAGACCAACAGTCTGATCTCCATCAAGCGCTTGACCCTCCAGCACAAGGCCAAGGTCAAGCTGGACTTTGTAGCTCCGTCCCCTGGCGTTCACAACTACACCATCTACTACATGAGCGACGCCTACATGGGATGCGATCAAGAGTACAAGTTCAGCATCGAGATCAGAGAAGCCAGAGATTCTAGCAGCGAAGACAGCGATGAGGACAGCTCGGATGAGGAGTAGGTGCTGCGCGTATGTTTTTGTGGTGTCCTGGGAGGGCGGTGTTGTCAAATGATGGCGGTGTTGTCTTGCACTTAAAGGATGCATTCAAAACTACCAGCAGTGATGACAGTTCAGATGAATAGGCGCTATGCGTATGTTTTTCAGTGGTGTCCTACGAGGGCGCTGTTGTCATGCGCATACAGGATGCATGCAAAACTTTAAGTATTGGATAATCCAGAAGTTCCACTATTGAAGACGGTGATGAGTCCAGATGAGTAGATGCTGCGGGTATTTTTGTTGAGACATTCGAGGGCGCTGTTTGAGGAAAACACACGTTGCCCTGCAGTCAAGTTGCATGTCTTGGGATGACCTTTGTAAATAGGATGAATTTAAAACAGCAGTCTTCACTGTGTAAATAGTAGACTTTACCTAAGTCCTTCTGCTGTGTGGTTAACCTGGCTTTTAAAAGCAAGGCAGCAACAATCTTGTAATTTAAAATGGTCGGAGGCATAAGCAAAGTCTCTTGTTGCTGTATCAGGGTGAAGTGGGAAGAGCAAGATGTAAAACTTCACTGTGCCTCATTTTATTTTCTATGGAAAAAACATTGGAGTGAAAGTCTGCTAACCAGTCTTATCGACATGTATTATCAGGGTTCTTTTAGTAAAGGGCTCCGACTAAAATTAAGTCTTGCAAAATGTTTTGAAAAAACTCAAACTGAGCTGATGACATTCCTGTGATTGTGAAGTTCTGTAAATAGTAAAGTGTCATTCTTTTTATTGGGAATTGTTTTTTTCATAGTGGCTTGGTAAATAAAGATAATGTAAAAAAAATGAGGGTCCATCTTGGGACGGTGTGTGGATTTCGTACAGAGGCCATTTTGATACAAGTTTTGGTTGAATTTATTGGAGATGTAAGGACACTAGGTGGCAGCAGACAGTTTAATGTTTATTTAATGCTTGGATTCAGACATGAAACTTTGGGGGGGGGGAAGAGAGGCAAATGCCATGCACAACTTTGTACAATGTTTTTCAATGGCACTAAAAAAGAAGGGGAAAAAAAATGAAAATCAGCTGAAAAAAAAAAAAATCATTTTTTGTAGAATAAGAACATTTATGTTTACATAATAAAGTGTATTGATGAATCATTTCACAGAAAACTTTTTCTTTATCACGACATTTATTGTAAACAATGTGGAATGCATTCCTACAAACAACACTTTTAGTTAATTTCTTTTAAATACTAAGAACAAATTTGAAAGTTTTACTGAAAACTCTTTGGCTATTGACCCAATGCACCTGGGGTCATCATCAAAATAATCTTGGTTGCGCCATTTTGGGAGTCAATGTCTCTGTGCGTTATATAGTATTGCGCATTTTAGGCGGCAGGGTGTGTACATGTTTACGAGTCAGACATGGTATTCTTCCTACTTTGATCTGATTTCAGATATTTTTGATATTTTTGCCCTTGGGAAAAAATCAGAAAAATTGTGATTTGATAGTATGAAAAGTCTATTAAAGCTTACACCTGTGTACATTTAGGTCAGCCCTTGTACTCAATAAATTTTTTTTCCTTTTTTTTCCAAGGACCAAATATTATGTCTAATGGGTTGACTCCCACAATGGTGAAGGTGGCAGCAGTGGTAGTCTTGGTTCAAGACGCCCCTGTTTATCATCTTGAAAGCTCTCCAACACAGGGCGCTATCAACCACGAACCGCTATCACCCCAAAAACCGCTGTATAGCGAACTCCCCCATGATAGCGGTCTATGGTGAGAGCGCGCCCTCTTGTGGCGATGGATCATGGGACGATATTAATAACAGGAGAGTGTTGAACCAAGACTACAGCAGTAGCTGCATGTAACCTTGGTGCAAGGAGTCAATACAAAAATCTCCAATTTCTATCAAGGAAAAGTAAAGACGTACGGTGATGACAAAAGAAAGTCTACGGGAAATCCTGAGAAGAATGAGGTCGAAATAACCGCCTTGAAAACAAGATTAGTACAGTAGTAGGACTAAAGTCCTCAGCTTTCGGACTGAAGATGCAAGCTTTCAATGTGTTTATTTTAAGCAAATAATGGTCAGATCTGAATTGAGTGATATCAGCTGTTGTAAAATTTTATCTATTTCATTTTTTTAGTCAAGTAAAAGTTGGCACATAGTAAATATTTTACAATACTTCATGCCAATTTCTCAAGAAACTATTGGAGCCTTGCCTGCCCAGGAAATACGTGGATATTATACAAGGTCACAATTAAGTTATTAAATTGGCGTCATTTTTATATTGACCGTTTGTTCACCTTTCTTTGAAAACATGTTTCAGTTTAGCAATATCAACTAATTTTGGACGGAGTTTTAGTGAAATAATTGCACATCTTTTTGTTCACTTAAAAGTAGTAGTGAACCCTTTTTCAAGAATTCAACTTCATCTTAAATTTAACTTTTAAACAAGGTCATTGTCAACGCTTCAGTAAATTAAAGATTAACGTCTTATGATAATTTTGTTTCCATTAAAAAAAACCTTAAATGACATCATGTTTTTGTTGATCTGTTCTCATTTTGTTTCTAGCACAATATCTCAAAAGTCACTATGTATACATTACAAATACGTGAATGTTTCCAACTTAATTTACACAATAGAGTCGAACAAGTACTGTCACAAATACAATAATATTTACAATATAAATATAGCTTTGAAAACTAGTGAATACATTTACCGAATAACGATTTTAAAACTTTCAGACAAAACTAAAAAGTCTGCATTTAGGTTATTATTTTTTTTACCCATACACCGAGTTGTCCGAAAAAGAAAAGAAAATCCACAAGCTCTCGGAAAGTACTGAATATACACAGGGTTATCTGAATTCAGACTTTTTAAAGTCTGCCTGGTAAACCAACAAAAAATGATATATATTTTGTTTATAGAATAAGTCATGGTCTTTGATCTACTTTTCTAGTGCTGAGGATACTGTTCCCAAAAGCTCCTTGGAATCTATAACTCTAGGGGTTACCAAAAGGTGGAAATGCCATCACTTCAATGTACCTCCTAACATCTGGATCCCAGATTCAGACTCTCACCCCTGTATACAGTTCTTATCACACATCCGTGTAAGGGTAAAACAAAATAACAAAGCAACAGTAAAAAACATTTCCCATAATGGAATTATAGTATTACATCTATTCAAGTTTATGAGCTTTTCACAAAATATATAATTTTACATTTTGACACCAGAGCTGCCAACACTTTCATCTTGCAATCAGGCAGATTTTATCTAATAATCGGGGAGATATTTAGAATTACATTCAACATAATAGGGACAAACTTTCCATAATCAGGGAGTTTTTCAAATTTGTTCATCAGAACATGAAAAGATTTGTCAACTTTCTGCAGAAACAGGGAGAGTTGGCAGCTCTGTGACACTGATACTTCAAACTTGTAAAGATCACCTTCTGTAATGACAATGTTCAAATTATTTTCATACTATTCAATCTAGGTGGAATTTTTCCATTTCAGAGGAACCCATTCTGGCTACGTGGATAGAAAACATTGAAGGCACTGACATCAAGTAGTTTTAGTTTATGTTTTTTTTTGCTTAACTACGAAGCTACTCATGCGTGTGGTCTCCGGTCACTTCGCGGCTACACAACGGTCTCACATTAAAATGGTGTAAAATGTAATATTATTTGTTACACTATCAGAGCGAAATTTGAAACATGACGTTATTGGATGTCAACAATAAATGGCTCTGTACATTCAATACAACAATATTTGGTCGGTAGAAGGTCAAAGTTAACGCCGTTTCGATTGAATATCATGTAATTTCAGGAATTTACTAAAAATTCCCCGTACAAAAATGTTCAGACCCATTTAAAATGTAGAGACACAAATATAGAGACACATGTTTCGGAAGTTGACAAATTTTGCACTGTAAGGGTATCGAATACATTGGCAATTTACACGATTTTAACGTGAGGTTAGAGAATTGTAATTTTGTCCCCAATCACGTGAGGACTATAATGAGACTAAAATGAGTTCAACACAAAATTGAATTGGTCATTTCCCTTCCTCTTTAAAGGCATCGTACACGTTTGGTAATTGGAGCCTATTGTTTGTTCCAAACCTATATAGTTGTAGATATAATACCATAAAACTAACCTGTGAAAATTTCATTTCAAAAGGTGGTAGCGTTTTTGAGATATTGCCGAAAATCTGGAGCGGTTATGTCCACGCAGAAAGAATAATCTGCATTGGAATACACACTCTGAGTGTTACGCGGAAAGATTAAAATGTTTTGGAGGGAAAAAGTGATATGTTTTTCCGTAACCGCAGTACTTCGAAGAGAAAAGTTTCTAAAAATGCATTATACTATCCAAAGCTGCTGTACTTCTTACCAAGTAAGTTTTTATTGCCATTAATTATCAGAGTCATTACCAAACAGGTACGATGCCTTTAAGCGAAGTGGTCATTGAAAGTAGCGAAGTGTACTACCTCCAGTTTGAATGGGCCACGAAAACACTGATGCTAGGCATACTACATAAAATAACAGACAGCTTTGATGTGTAAGTTACGACATGGTGGACTTCATTAGCGCAAAAGAAACCTAGTATTTTCTATTCCTGTTTGAGTTTGAATTAAATGACATAAAAAAACAACACTTTCCCGCTACCTGAAAGAACTGAGCTCATTGGTCAATAGTTTACATGGTCCCCCGAACATCCTTCCATGGTCCCTATCACATCTTTTGGTTATAACACACAACTTCGTTAAGGTCGTAGCCAGAGAGGATGAAATTCCGTCCGCTCTTGTTTGTAAACTGAGCTCCCGTCAGCTGAGTATCGGAAACGGTCTCGGCAAACATCAGCTGAATCTGAAAAATCAAACGTGTTTAAAAATTAGACGATCTTTTGACAGGAAGGTGTAACAAGAACAGTATAATATTGCCTAACAAATTATCGACAAGCAAAACAATGTAAGGGAACCAGTTAGATTCATAGACATTATAATATGACATTTTGGCTGGTAACACCATTCTGCTAAGCAAGAATTTTCTATGCTAAACAAAGTTTACAGAGTAACGTCTTTAAAAAAAGCATTTATTGAGAATAAGCTTCTGTTTTTTGGAGAAAAAAATTGTTGAATAATTTCTCGGATTTTTGAGGGTTGGTATCCGTTCGCAAATTCTGCAGCTGGAGTTGCTTTTGGTATCAGTGCTTTCACCTCACTAAACGTGGATGGATTCGACGTTCGTCTGAAAGTACTGCGACAATTTTTTTGATGGAAAACGGGGGTAATTTTGAAGATAGCAAATATCAGTTTGCTTGGTTATTTTACAAGTCAAAATACAAACGGTATACTGTGAAAAACTATAGTTTTAGTCGGTAAAATATGAGTCAAGCCACAACTGTTAAAGTTAATTGAGGAGTTACCTGTGTGACGTCACCATCTTTTGCAATTGACCACACCCTAACAAATGTATCTTCTGATGTAGACAGCAGCTAAAATGACAAGTGGAAGAACAAGCAGTGAAAAAAACCCCACACATTTTTGTGGTGATTTTTGTGAGATACAAGAAAAATAAATCATTTGAAAGTATGGATGCGTTTGGTGCAACAAATAACCTGGTCACAAGTAATTGCACAGTTTAATTCACCACATGATATCACAGGCTAGCATAGTGCATCTATCATTCAAATCCATAGTGGATAATATTGAATGGTCCCGAGACAGTATTGGCTTGAGTCCTAGCTGGGCAGTCAAGCATGCTGGACTCAAGCTCTGGTGTTTCTAATCAGCAGAGTGTGGGTTCGAGTTCCAGTCTTGACACTTGTGTCCTTAAACAAAACATTTAACCGTTATTGCTTCATCCTTCAGATGGGACGTAAAGCTGTAGGTCCCCCTTGTTGTGTATTGCACATTAAAGAATTCTGTTACACCAGAGCTGCCAACAATGGCATCTTGCAATCAGGGAGGTATTTAGAATTACATTCAACATAACAGAAACAAGTTTCCATAATCAGAGAGATTTTCAAATTTGTTCATCAGAACAAGGAAAGATTGGTTTATTTTTAGGGAACTTTCTGCAAAATCAGAGAGAGTTGGCAGCGAAGGGGGTTTGCCCCAATGTTTCTGGCAGTGGCTGCTCAATGCGCCGCAGCACCTTGTAAACCCTTATAAGATGCTACATAAATGGATCTCATAGTTAAAAAAACATTTAAAAAAAAAGGTCTTAAAAAAATAGTAATAAGCGCTTTGAGACACCTGCAGATACAGCGCTCTATAAAAACTAACTATTATTATAATTATTATTATTATTAGGAGGATTTCTAAAACCTCTTACCAGTCCAGCAGTAGGTGCTATATCAATAGAATGAATCCATTTAGCATGAGCGCATATCTCAGAGACTATGACTCCTTTCATGGCATCGAAGATTCTGATGTGTCCGCTACCGTAACCGCCGATGACCAAGCCATCGAATAAACAGACTGACGAACAGGACACTCTGAAAATGAGTAGGAATACAAATTAAAAGCCCTCCCAGTAAAACATACAGACCAATCTGGTCGAGTGGTCTAGTTCAACGGAACCAAGCTCTGGTATTGTCAGCAGCAGAGTGTGGGTTCGATACTCGGTCATGACACTTGTGCCCTTGAGCAAGGCACTTAACCATAATTGCTTCGTAAAAAGTTGGGTAGGTAGAGGCATTCTGCTCTACCAGCCAGGCTCCTAGCAGATGATACCCATGCCTACATCCTTACGGACTGTGAAGGGGGTAACCCTGTTTCAGTCCCAAGAGTAGGTGGCAACGTGCTCCTTGGTTAAGTTGATTTGGGTCGATAGCCCAAATCGGTTAAGTGTAGCCCTCATCTTGAAGTGGCCGTCCGGCCTTGTGATGTTAGGCAATCTCTCATAAAAAAAACCCCCCAAAACAATACCCATTTATGTGCAAGTGCTGCACGCTGCACCACCATTGCTGGGACGCTGGCAGCGCAAGGTTTTGTACACAAAAACATGGAAAAAACCATTGTCTTTTTAACTTTTTATGCGTATTTAGTGTCTTGCTCAATGATTTACACAATTTCTCTGATAGGACAGCATGTTGGGTAGTATTTAATATGAAAACAAGTATTACAATCCACAAACTAAGTGGCCCTGTACTCTAACAGTTCGTCATGTGCGTGGAAGACGGACATAACGAAAACTAACTGGAGAAAGGGCGTAAGCAATTATTGTGCAACATTGTGTTTCAAGAAAACTGAGTGTGAAAGTTTGATTGGTTTCTGCCACTCATTAGTCATCATAGGAAGGTTAAATTCTTCATGGGAATGGGAAAACATGTCTTCAGGATAATTCTAGAAACAAAAATTTAACAGTAATGCCACATTGTGTTGTCAGGAGCCATTTTATTGCTTGCGGCCTTCTGGTACTGGAAATTAAAGTACTTTGTGTGCCCGGAAGAAGAGCGTAGAGTTGCTCTGAAGAAATTTATAACTGATTTACCCTCCACCGTTGATCCGACAAACCCGATTGATCTTTTGTCCGGCCTGCCAGACCATGATGCATCCGGAGTCGTCGGCAGTAGCCATGATGGTCCCGTCACCGGCTATGGCACTGATGGGATAAGAATGACCGGTTAGGCTCTCCGAAAACGTCACGTTGGTCCCCCTTGAGGGAATGTTGAAGATGAGAATTTGGGCTGAGGATGTACCTGTAGAAGAGTACAAGAAATTCAGATTTAGAGGGGCAGATTCGGGGAAACATTTGGGGGAAATGTGCCTTTGGATGACTCTCCACTAAGTTTTTGGCGTGTCGTGGCCGAGTGGTCTAGTTCACCGGAACCAAGCTATGCTGTTGTCAGCAGCAGAGTGTTGGTTCGAATAACGGTCATGACACTTGTGGTCTTGAGCAAGGCACTTAACCATAATTGTTTCGTAAAAGTTGGGAAGGTAGTGTATTCTGCTCTACCAGCCAGGCTGCTAGTGGATGATACCCATGCCTACATCCTTACCGACTGTGAAGGGGGTTAACCCTCTTTCAACCCCAGGAGTAGGTGGCAACGTGCCCCTGGTGACAGTTGATTTGGGTTGATTTGCAACACCTTAAATGAAAACTTACAACATTCTTGAATCTATAAAAATAGCTATTTAAAATTTAAATCTAAATTTTCGTTTCAAATCGGCCAAAAATTGGACCAAGCATCTTTAAGTGCCTTGCTCACAAAAGTGTCATGATCAGCATTCGAACCCACACTCTGATGACTAGGCCCTAAGAACTTGAGCCCGTTGCACAAGAGCGCTTGGCCACACCCCGCCTTGGTTCCAAGACGCTCAAGTTGTGTAGTCCCAGAGACATGTAGACCCAAAAACCTAACTGCCATCTAACTGCTATCGCCCCACGAACCCATCGCCGCCAGAGGGCGCTATCATTCCTGTGCAGTTACAGGAATGATCGCACCCTCTAGCGGTGACAAGGTTTTTCTGTGATTGCGCAACTGCATCATCTTGGAACCAAGGCTAGTGTCTGAAGAGAAGCTTACCGACAGCGATGTAGTTTTCATGCAATGCCGCAATTCCTCTTGCAAACGCCATGCCTGTTGGAACAAGAATATTTAACCATTCAAACTAGGAAGAAACATTTGTTAGAACAGTGTCCCAAACAAGCAAGGTTTTTTGCCAGGATTTGGTAAAAGGGTGTTCAAATTTGCTGGAAATTTAAAAACTGGGTGTCGAAATTGTTCACTTACAATACACTTACATGTAAATGGATAAAGCAGGGTGTCCAAATTTAAAACAGGGTGTCCAAAAGGACACCCAGACACCCCTGGCCAACACTATGCAAACAAGACTTATAACTTCAATGCTGTTAGTGTTAGTCTTGTGTCAAGTTGTGATTCAGAGATTTCGTCTTACCTGTACTTGGATCAATGTGACTTATTGCATGCCAGAACACAAGGGCTGAACCATCTGGCTCAAACATCTGTAAAGAGACCAACATGGATATTACGATTACTGAAAGAAAACCCTTTAAGGCCAAAAAACCCCAAAACATGTTTAGCGTCTGGCAAAAATGGCCGCTCGACAGCCGGCCGGGCTATTTTACAAGATGGTTGCCAGCTTTTTTCGGTGTGCTTTTTTCGGTGTGCTAAAATTTATTTTGTTCGTCAGGGATCGTAAATAATGTATCATTTTTTTCTTAAAAATAAAATAAAAAGGAGGCGGCCTCTAAAAAGGAAGCGGGCGGGGACGCTAAAGCTGTTTTTTATTTATTTGGCCTAATACACAGACGACTGCAAATTGACTGCAAAGCAAGTCTAAAAAAACATCTTGATTCTCTGCACTCATGGTTAGCAAAGTGGCAGATGATGTTCAATTCAGACATGTGATGCAAGTCTCCCACTGTACCAACAACATCAGCTGTGACTACCACCTACGAAGACGTATTGCCATCAGTTAAAGGCACTGTACACGTTTGGTAATTACTCAAACAAAAAATAGCATAAAAACTTACTTGGTAACGAGCAACGGAGAGCTGTTGATAGTATAAAACATTGTAGGAAACGACTCCCTCTGAAGTAACGTAGTTTTTGAGAAAAAAGGTAATTTCTCACTGAAATATTTAAATCTGAAAAAGACTTCTGGCCAGAAGTCTTTTTCAGGTATCTGAAAGTACACAAATTTGTGCAACAAGGGTGTTGTTTCTGTCATTATTTTATTGCAACTTCGATGACCAATTGAGCCCAAATTTTCACAGGCTTGTTATTTTATGCATATGTTGGGATACACCAAGTGAGAATGCTGGTCTTTGACAATTACCAAACGTGTCCAGTGCCTTTAAAAAGAACATCTACTTGTACATGTAATCTGGGTTTAACCTTCACATCCAAGCTCTCCTGGAAGACTCACATATCAAACATCACCCTGAAAGCCAACCGAATGCTAGGACTCATCAAGAGGAACCTAAGACAGTGCCAACCAAAATTGAAAGAGCAGGCCTACATCTCCCTTGTCAGACCCAACCTAGAAAATTGCTCTACCGCCTGGAACCCCCATCACCAAACCACCATCAACCAGGTTGAAGCCATTCAGAAGAGGGCAGCCAGATCTGTGACCACACCAAGTAAAAGTAAGGTAAAGTCTGTCCCGAGCCAATATGGCTCATCAGGCCCGTGTTTATGTCCAGTTTCCTTGGCATTAAACAACTGAGAATATTTCTATTCCCCCTGGACTGGCTACCAGTCCATTGCAGGTTACTCCCCAACTCTCGCCAGTACCCATTTGTACTCCTGGGTGAAGAGAAGCAATAATGGTTAAGTGTCTTGCTTAAGGACACAAGTGTCATGACTGGGACTCAAACCCACACTCTGCTGATCAGAAACACCAGAGCTTGAGTCCGGTGCTCTTAGTCTTATCCACTTGGTCACGACCCAGAAGCAGACTTTGCCAAGTACCAGCATAGATGTAGATCTAGCAAAGTTACAAAATGCTGTTGGGACAGATTCAAAGACGGAATCTACCCCACAGATGAGGAATAAAGAAAAGACTGGTATTGTCTGAATTTCATACCTGAATTCCTCTTTGGTAGCAAATAACTAGCAATGTCCGCATTGGCAGTTGACAAAACTTGGCCTGAGGGGCAAAAATTAGGAAAGCATGCATTAATCCAAACATCATCACAATCATTACTTTTTGCAATCCAAATTTATTTTGTTGTAGGCCCTACTCAATGTAGATTACATTAAAATATGTGCCACTTTGATTCCATAATTTTTAACCTGACCTGAAGAATGGGAAATATATGGTAAAGATCTATGACTGATAAATTAAAAATAGTAACATAAAATTTAAAAATTTTAAAAGGTAAAACTCGAAACCCCCCCAAACAAACCAAAACAACACAGACACGCCCACAAAAAGGGGACCACACACTTACTTTATTTTGGTGGGGATTATATTTCCCAACAAAGCTAACCAATTTCCCATTACAAATGAAAAATGAAAGAAATAAGACTCTTGAATAAATCAATCATTTGATTTTACAGACAATCATCATTTCGTTGCTATGGTTACCATCATCCGTAATGGCAGATTGTTTTTTAAGCAAAATATGGAAATATTATTTTTTGACATTGCAAAGTTTTTAACATTATTACGACTAAAATTTACATCCAGCAACTAAAATACCAGTAAAGACAAACACTTTGTTAGTTTGTTGTAATTCTTCAAGTATAACTCGAAAGGAAATTTGAAAAAAGTGTAAATTGTCACCTGTAAAATGACCGTGCTCTGTGGGGATGGTGAAGGGTCTTTGCAGGCGACTTGCTTGTGGCTCACGTTCGTGGTGTCGCTGGCACAACTCGCCATGCAAACTACCGATTTGTGAACCACCGCGAAAGTCGTCATGTTCTTCTCCGGACTCGATAAAACCGTCAGGTTGTTGTAGAGCAGGGAAGCACTGCCCTTCATGTGCACTGGCTTCGATTTCTGAAACATTTTGGCGTAAAAAATTTGCAGCCGTGTGTGGAAAAATATTTCAGCAAGACCCCTTCTGCAAAAATTTCTTCGTAAACTATTGAGGGCGCTATACCAGCACACCGTTAAAAAATTCTCGAGTTATTTCTCGGCATTAATTTCTCTGTGTGCAAAAAGCAACTGCTCCATGCGGCAACACTGTGTGCTGGATAAAAAGGTTGGTCATTGACGTTGTTTGGTTTGAAATTGTAATTTAAATGCAACGTTTCTTGTTTTTTGTTTTCTTTTATTGTTTTTAACTATAAGATGTTTAGCTCAACAGTTTTCTGGTATTAAATGGAAGATAGCCTGACTTGAGTGAAAATAAAATACATGTAAACACATAGGTTGTTTGTTCATCCATGACCACATTAGATCATCATGGTTTACTTCCTGCAGTATCCTTGTTTGTGTATGGTTTACGGTGTTAGTTGTGGCATGGATAATTCCTTCCTCCTTGGTTGTGGATGAATCTTCCTAAATAGCAAGGACTTCCTTTTCCTTTCCTTCCTTTCTATAGCCCCCATATGATTGATGAATTTCCTGATTGATGATGATGATACGGTGATACAAAGATACTATAGACCCATTGCATATGATGTCACACTCTCAAAAAGGAGGCAGATCATTGGACGATAGCTGTTCCCTGTGCGTAAAAACGTGTGCGTTTCGCGTTATGCATGGGGGACCTATTGATTTCTATAGACCCCGGAACGCGCCTCCGACAATGCGCGTCAGTTTGGGTGTCAAAACTCTCTTTTGTGCATGTTTGTATACGATTTTGACACCCAAAATGACACCCAGGATAGGCGCAGTGAGTACGCTGCGGGTTGTGCAATGGGTCTATAGGGCCAATCCGCTTCGTATCATAAGGATATGAAGTGGATTGGCCCTAAGTAAATAGTGACTGTTTATAGGGCTACCTTTCTAGTCATGATGGAGGAACAAACTACCAACCTAGACCGTGGACCTAGGTAGTACTAGTGTAAATAGAATTATAATTATGCACATTTTGTCAATTTTCAAGGCAAAATGGTGCATCATTCATGAATCATGGTTACGTCATGGCTAGATTAGGCAGAATTACAAAATTTTAGATTACATTTGATGAGGTTTCTAGTTGGTTGGCTGAATAGATCTCTTTGAATACATCAATTTGACACCTCATTTGTTGGGATGGGGTCATGTTGACCAAAGTTACGCCAGGTCAAAGGTCATTATTTTTTAACCCTTTCAAATAGTAAACAAACTGTGACCCACACTGTACGTATTAAACACATGCTAATTTAAATGCACAAAAACAGTTAACACAAAAATAACAAACTCAAACTGGATCAGAATTTCACAATATTTCGAATTAATAAGCAAAAAAAATATATATATATTGTTCTGAAATTTCAAGTATTAAATACAGATCAAGAGAACAAAGCGGGCCTATTAAAGGTATTGTACACTTTTGGTAACAGCTCAAAATCAGTGTCCACATTTTGTGTGATTCAACATTATGCATGAACAAACAAACCTGTGAAAGTTTGAGCTTAATTGGTCATCGAGGTCACGAGAAAATAGTGAAAAGAGACCTTATGTATTTTCTGTTTTTTCAAATTATCGCGCGTGATAAAAACTATTGTTTTACTCATTTCTCAGAAACGATAGCATTTCAGGCAGAAATATTTTAAGGAACCCTTTTTACCATTACTTACTTTAAATCATGTAAGTTATGTGTGAATCTGTGAACATTGTGTTTTTTGATCTTACCAATAGTGTACAGGGCCTTTAACAGCCTTCAATTAAGAAAAAGATAATGGCCAACGATAATAAACATATTGCGCACTACACCGTACACGTAAGTGAGCATTGACCTCTGTCCACAACAAAAACCACAATTTCTCGCCGCGACAGCCGTGTATCACCAACTTTGAAGGTCGACCGCAAAAAACCGCGACGACCTACAAGTTTGGAAATAATGTTATTAGGTCAAAGAATTCTTCAGATAATACCTGTAATCTGGTCATTAAAGTTCCCACAGTAACTAACCCATAATATGAGCTTAAATACAAGTTACCTGTTAAAATATGCACTTAATAGTCTTTTAAGTGGACAATTTTTCGCTAAATACGTCTGAGAATGGCAAAAGATTTTTAGAAAAACTCCATATTGAATGTAGCCTTGATCAAGGCAGTCGCATTTTTCACTCCAAAAAAGACGCCGTAAACACACCCGTATGTGTGTGCGTAAGGTGTGTATCGCATCGCACGACCCACCCGTATACACTGTGTGTGTATCACGTCGTACGACGCCCGTACACACACTGTGCGCAGGTCATCCGCACTCGTACCACTCTCCGCATGCGGAGGCCGTCAGGCCGACAGCCTTGACGGGTCTGTAACTTCCGGGTTTAATGTGTTTCTTGATATTTTCGTCCAATATTGGACGAAAATGGGGGGGCTCTCGGATATGCTAGTATGCAGCTCATGAATATTTAAATATTTCGTCAGACCTATTGCAGACAACACAGGATGGGAAGCAAATGAATTATTCATTTTGACGTCCAATCACGAGCTTCTCTCACTATGACCTTTGTACCATATCAATATCATGCTTGCTGTATGTGATGCGATGTGAGTAGTTACCGACTTAATGGCGTTTGTGTGTAGCATTGTCTCAGCCATTTTTGACCGGTAATCTGCGAGGCTGGTCAGTCAGCTCACAAGTGCTGAACCCGGGCGCGGCCCCTGGAGCTTTTTGCGCTGCACTCAAGTTCCCTCATTGGACTACCCTGATCACTCGCCATTCTTTTGGTTATTAATTCTGGAGTTGATGTAGTTTCTGCATCTGTCTTTTCCTGACATGTCCTCTCGAAGTCCGACTCTGTGCAGCCACACCGTCTTCATACTTTTGAATTGTTCTCAGACAGGGTCTTATAAGAATTTACTGCCAAACAAAAATTGACAGGATACAGCCACACATGATACATGTGAAATAGATTTTTAGCTACCCTATTCTAGTGAATGTACTTGGGAAATTTGGTTAGGCAGCTCTTTTTTAGTGGGGCGGCCCAAATGATATAAAAAGTGCAATGAGCTATAGGCCTATGCCCATGATGAAACAATCAATAATGGTAGTTTATTGAGGTCTTTGTTTTGTATATTCTACCTCCAATGAATGCACCAACAATGATTAAATCACTGTTTAATGATGCAAGATGGAGACAGTAGATGGTCAATCGGGCCTTACGTCACTACGAAAAATACATCAGAAAGCGTCTTCCTGCTGGAAAATGGTGTATGTAATGTATGTAACAAATCGATCCACGCAACCTCATTTGTTTAATTCCATGCCCTCATTGTCTCGCTCAGCTGAGGAGAATACGCAACATTTTCAGATAGATATTATTATAACAAAGTATTCCCAAATTCAAACCGGCGCGCCAGTGTAGCCACATCTGGATTCTGCATGCATATTCATAAGAATGAGTAAACAAGACTTCCGCCACTGACCAATTGGGTCTCGCCTTTCGCGCGCATTATAGTAATGAGTCATTGGCGGGGAGACAGAAACGTCAAGGCGTTGATCGGTGAGTGGCGCATACAGCTCACACGAGCACGCGCGCACCGTATACTGCACACACAGACACCATGCACACAGCTCGGGCTGGTTGGTAGCTCGGGTTGGTAGCTCGGGTGTGTAGCGCGGCGCAAATAAAATAAAAATGAAAACAATAAAATAAAATTGAGAAAAAACTCCAACGCCTTGATCAAGGCTATATTGAATGTAGTTCCAGTCTTTTATGAATGAGCCACCTCATTTAAAGTCCAATCCCAATATTCTTGGGCATGTCGCACCGCCCGATTTAGCCCTGCCGTTCGTGACCAACTCGACCGTCCCCAGTTTCCCATTCCAAAAAAAGTAGTCCGGCGCGTGCAGCGCCCTCTAGCGGTCACGAATCTGCCTAGCTAGATCATACAAAAAATAAATTGAAAAAGGACAGCTTTTTGTATGTACTTCATGGGTCATCGTAGCTCTAGTCTGACTCTTACGTTAGGTCTAAACTCTAAGGTAAGGAACAAGACCGAGAGAGGTGTGTCGTGGTTATGACACACGACTCACTCTAGCTCTGGTGTTTCTCAGGTAGCGTCAAGCCTACTGGTTAAAGAGTCTATCCCCTACCCAGTACAGAAATTGATGATTATTTGAAATTGTATTTTAAATGGCAAAGCAATTAATTAGGTCTCTTTACTCTCATCTTGTCTGTTTCTTGTAGATGCCGACTGCCCCATGAGAGAACACACCAAAATCTCACTCCTTACCCTAAATTCTTTAAGTGCCATGGACGACAAAAAGAGGAAACGGCGTAACATCTGCATTCGTCTGTACGATCAGTGGCGCTACTTCAAATTCTGCATCCGCAGTTTGACGTACAACTCCTTCAACGATCGCTGGGTGATGTTTGATACCTGTATGGAACCACTTTTCTGGCTTGTTGGCCTTGTCGGAAAATATATGGGCCCGGTAAGGAGCAGTTATTTGTTTTCATTTGCCCCAACTGTTGTTTAAAGGCAGTGTACATTATTGGTAAGATCGAAAAACAGAAATGTTCACAGATTACATGATTTAAAGTAAGTAATGGTAGAAAGGGGTCCTTAAAATATTTCTGCCTAAAATACTATCGTTTCTGAGAAATGAGTAAAACAATAGTTTTTATCACGCGCGATATTTTGAAAAAACAGAAAACACATAAGGTCTCTTTTCAGTATTTTCTTGTGATCTCGATGACCAATTGAGCTCAAACTTTCACAGGTTTGTTTGTTCATGCATATGTTGAACCACACAAAATGTGGACACTGATTTTGAGCTGTTACCAAAAGTGTACAATACCTTTAAGGTCAAACTTTCTCATTGTTGGAAATAGAGGGTTACAATCATTGCAAACTATAATAGCATGCGCACTCATGACAAAACTGTTGCTCAAAATAACGGCTGTCAGACAAACATTCCACCACTTACGTGATCACCGCCTCAACAACGCGCAAAACTGCAGTAGTAGTATGGTCAGTACATGCGAGTAAACGTAAAGCTTGGACATAATATGCGCACGTATTTTAGTGAAATTTGACACTTTTATCTGAGATCCGGGAACTTGGCTTCTTGTTTTGCATTAGAGCAGAGTGCTATTGTCCCAACTACTAATACTTTGGGACAGCTTTAATCCAAAGTCCAAGGAACTTGGATTCTTCACAAAAGACCCCTTGCAGACATGATGTCAAAAGTCCAAACAGCGCCCTCACTGAGGTCAATGATGACCTGTCATTGGCTGAGAGTTGTGCACGGTGCGTGCACTCCTGCTCGTTCCCATTGTTTGCAGCAGAAATGGCAAATGCAAGGGGTCTGTTGTTTAGAAGAATCATTTTGGGGGACATTGTCCGGCCTTTCTGCATTATTTAGGGATTGAAATGTTATCAAAAAAGCATCTTTGTCAAATTCTTGATTGTTCTGACTGCTCTATTGAAAGTCTTTTGTTACCATCCTGTCAACTTGAAGAAGTGTCAATCAAACTTATAAAAAGGGGAACAAAATCATCATAACCCTGGTCATGGCCTTTGTGCCCCTTCCAAACTTTATAACAGACTTTCAGATTTTACAATGGAAGTGCCCTTTGCAAAATTAAAATGGCCTTGCCCTCTCAAAGATGAAATTGCAGGCCTGATAAACCATTGTTTGAAAAGAGTCGTCTAAATTTATTATCCACTGAAAAAGTAGATTCTGCCAAATAGGTCCCAGAATAAACATTACAAAGTTATGAAGAGGGTTTCTCCAATGTTAAAGTTTCATTGCCTTGCAACGGCCAAACTTAATGATCGCCCAACTATAGTTGGGATGGCCCAAGTTAAGTGTGTACTGTATCTGTGCTAGGGATTGAGCCACTATTTATAAGGAAAGGTACCCAAGTTGCACTGTGATATGGTGGCCAGGGCCCAATTTCATAAAACTGTTTAGCAGAAAATACTGCTTAGCAAATTTCTTTGCTAAGCAAAATTTGAGTGGGGCACCAGTCACAACAATGTACATTTTAGGGAATATTGGCTGGTAACCTGTCTCTGCTAAGCAAGATATTTCTGTGCTTAGCAAGTTTATATGCTAACAGGCTTTATGAAATTGGGCCCAGGTTGAATCACTTATTGACATTAATATGATTTTTGTTTTCTCTTCCGTTTCCTACTGTAGTTGATGGTGGTCCTTGTCATCATGCTAACCTCTGTCGTCATCAGCGTCTTCTACCTCTGCATCTTACCTCGCTGCCTTGAGAATGAAGACCACGTACAGACGATGTTTCACCTGACCTTTGGCCATTGGTTGCTTGTGAATATTGTCTTCCATTACTACAAGGGGGTCACTACACCCCCTGGATACCCACCTCAGGTACCCCTCCAGACCCCCAACACCCTCCTTCTTTACCCCTTCCCTAATCCACTGTAAAACATGCCTGGAGTTACATTGTCTTGGCCTCTCTGACCCCTGGTCTTTGCCTCTCTGGCTCCTGGTCTTTGCCTCTCTAGCACCTGGTCTTTGCCTCCCTTGGCCTCCTTGGCCCCTGGTGTTGGCCTCTCTGGCCCCTGGTCTTGGCCTCTCTAGCACCTGGTCTTTGCCTTCCTGGCCTCCATTCTTGGCCTTCTTGGCCCCTGGTCTTGACCTCTCTGGCCCCTGGTGTTGGCCTCTCTGGCCCCTGGTCTTGGCCTCTCTAGCACCTGGTCTTTGCCTTCCTGGCCTCCATTCTTGGCCTCCTTGGCCCCTGGTATTGACCTGATTGGCACTTGGTCTTTGCCTCCCTGGCCCCTGGTCTTTGCCTCTCTGGCACCTGGTCTTTGCCTCTCTGGCACCTGGTCTTTGCCTCTCTGGCACTTGGTCTTGGCCTCCTTGGCCCCTGGTCTTGACCTCTTTGGCCCCTGGTCTTGGCCTCTCTGACCCCTGGTCTTTGCCTCTCTGGCACCTGGTCTTTGCCTCCCTGGCCTCCATTCTTGGCCTTCTTGGCCCCTGGTCTTGACCTTTCTGGCACCTGGTCTTGGCCTCTTTGGCCCCCAGTCTTAGCCTTAGTGCCACAGGTGAGGTTGGTGCGAGGTATTAATACCAGGTAAATAACCAACCAGGAAATTCTCTGCTCATCTTAACTTTTCTAGAAATCACATGTTTGATTTCAGATAGTTTCAGACACTGGTGTCTCCACTATATGCAAGAAGTGCATTGCTCCCAAGCCGCCCAGAACTCACCACTGTAGCATCTGTAACAAATGCATCTTAAAGATGGATCACCACTGCCGTATCCTTGATCTCTGAAAATACACAATGTTGCAAAGTAAACAAGTAATAATATATAGTCTTATATAGCGCACGTATCTATCTATTAATAAGATACACAAGGCGCTTGAACAAAGAGAAACATTTTTAAGACACTTTTTTGAATAATGAGACCCATTTATGTAGCACCTTACAAGGTTTTACAAGGTGCTGCGGCGAAATCAGCAGCCACTGCCAGAAACACCGGGGCAAACCCCTTCTCTTTGCGATAAGTTTAACTGGGTTCTTTTATGTGCATTACACAACACGAAAAAAGGACATAGGACTTTACGTCCCATGCGAAGGACGAAACAAAAATGGTTAAGTGT
Source organism: Plazaster borealis (assembly GCA_021014325.1). Taxonomy (NCBI): domain Eukaryota; kingdom Metazoa; phylum Echinodermata; class Asteroidea; order Forcipulatida; family Labidiasteridae; genus Plazaster; species Plazaster borealis. The sequence continues at coordinate 3,131,439 of CM037458.1, forward strand.
CTTGCTTAACTGGGACTCAAACCCACACTCTGCTGATCAGAAACACCAGAGCTTGAGTCCAGTGCTCTTAATCGATCGGCCACGACACGCCATAGACCTCATGAATTTGGGGTCAGCCCTTTCTTCTCTTTAGCAATGTGGATTGCAGGACTTGATAATTTTGCCTATACGTCAGCATTAAGTTGACAAAAACCAATGACCCTGCCTTTGGCGTGTCGTGGCCGAGCGGTGAAGAGCACCGGACTCAAGCTCTGGTGTTTCTGGTCAGCAGATTGTGGGTTCGAGTCCTGGTCATAACACTTGTATCCTTGAGCAAGGCACTTTATCATAATTGCTTCTCTTCACCCAGGAGTACAAGTGGGTACTGGCGAGAGCTGGGGAGTAATCTGCGATGCACTGACAGCCTTCTGGCAGCCTTTCCAAGGGGAATAAAAACATTCTCAGTCGTTTAATGCCAAGGAAACCGGTATAAACACCGGCCCGATGAGCCATATTGGCTCGGGACAGACTTTACTTTACTGCCTTTAAAGAAGCAAACTCCTTAACTCCATCTACAACAGCATGGGTCAACAACTGCATAGGACATTACAACCACCGCTATTTCATGTTGTTCTGCATCTACATGTGGATTGGAACTCTCTATGTATGTATATCGGCATGGCCACTGTTCCGTGAGGAATTCTTCGACCCAAAGGTGAGACTTAGGCCGTATCTGAATCGGCGGCTACAGCTATGGCTACGACTGTTGCTAAGGGTGTTGCTAAGGATATCCTATACTTCAACACATGATGACGTGGCAATCCAGCCGTAGCCGTAGTCAAAGCCGCCAATTCGGACACAGCCTAATAGAGCGCAACAGCGCCCTCAATCTTATTTGGACCTGATTGCAACTTTTTTCATCTGAGAATTATTGTAATTTTAGGGCTAGTTGAATCGGGTATTGTAAACTTGTATGTATGTAGCCGGCCTCGTGTTGACCTTTTGCCCTTCACAAGTGTTGTGCTATTTGAATATTGTGTGCACCTTATAAACCATTACATGGTGCTATGCAAAGGAATAGGTCTCATACTTCAACACGTAACTCCACTTACCTTGTAGGAAAAATACTGAGCGCTTTGAGACACCCATCGGGAGTATAAAGCGCTATATAAGAACTGTGTATTATTATTATTATTATTATTGATTGGAGGATAAATATCAATTCAAGTGCAGGAGATTATTTTGTATTTTTAGACCTCATTTTATGGATTTTGCGTGTAGTATTTTAGTGAATGCTCGTCTATTTCAATTAGAGGGCCGGCCTCCTTCCTGTGCCTCTACTTTACCAATTTTGTACAAACCCTTTAATCCTTTGAGCGCCGCCGACGTTCTGAAACGTCATGCTGAATATCCATCCACAGGCCGCCAACGTTCTCATACGTCCAGACTGACTTAAGACTGGTCCCCTGTTTTTATCCGCAATGAGTAATACACTTTATTCACTAGCCTCGAAGTGTGAAGTCAGGTGTCCAGGCTACCTTACCTTCTACTCTTCGAGAGTGTCTCACCGACGTTCTGAAACGTCATACTGAATAGCCATCCACGGGCCGCCAACGTTCCCTTACGTTCTAAAAAAATGGCCTGTGGATATAGAATTACCAACACGCGGCTGGCACTGTAAGGGTTAAAGAATTCTTTTGGTCTTGTTACAGAAAACATTTGAAAGTTTACTGGCTGGTTCTCTGTTACTGACATTTCTGCACTCGTATAAAGATTCAGTGAGTATGCACAACTCAAATTAGTCCACAGCATTCACACCAATGGGGGACTTTTGGGACACTAGGTGGCAGCAGACTTACCAGGTAAATCCTGGGCATAGACTTCTTCGCAAATACTCAGTACGCGCTCATTTGCCATTGAATGAGGTGCATGCTGGTCTAGTTGGCGACACATTTGATCGTTAACTAGACCAGCATGCACCTCATTCCACGTCTAACGCATGCGCATGGACTATTTGCAAAGCAGTCTATGCTCAGAACTACATAAACAATGGAAATTTACATGGTAAGTCTGCTGCCAGCTTGCGTTCAAAAGTCTCCTTTTGCTCTAGGTTCCCCCTTACTTTGCTGCATGATGTTGTCTTATGGTTTTAACCCTCCTACTGTCTGACCATTCATTATCTTGCACTGTGGTTTTGAATGAGATAAACTATGCCAGCCTGCATTATGATATCATGTGAACAATACATCTACACAGTACACAGTCAACCCTCCTACTGTCTGACCATTCATTATCATCCACTGTGGTTTTGAACAATAGATAAACTATGCCAACTTGTAATATGATATCATGTGTCACATTGGTAATTGTCAAAGACGAGAATCCACACTTGATGTGACCCAACATATACATGGTGAAAGTTTAAGCTCAATTGTTCATTGGAGTCACGAGAAAAAAAATGTAAAAAACCTTAAATGTTTTCACTGTTTTCAAACATTGAGTTTTGGGATTAGCAAGATAAAAACTAATTGTTTTACTAATTTCTCAAAAACCATTGCATTTCAAGCATCAATATTTCAAAGGGAATTTCCCACCATGACCATCTTTATACCATGTGAGTTGTGTGCAAATTTGTGAACATTTATATTTTTACCCTTTATCAATGTTATGCACACCCTTTAATCAATGGCAAATTTTCAGTGTCCTTCCAGAACAAAGCTGTATGTCTGGCTATTGTATTTTTTTAAATTGTTATTTAAAGGGTCTGTATACGTTTGGTAATGACTCATAACATTTATAGCAATAAAACTTACTTGGTAAGAAGTACAGCAGCTTTGGATAGTAATAATGCATTTTGAGAAACTTTTCACTTCAAAGTACTGCGGTTATGGAAAAATATATCACTTTTTATCCCCCAAAATTTGAATCTGAGAAGCGATACTGCAGTAACGTTTCTCAGATTGTGTATTCCAATTGCAGATTATTCTTCCTGCGTGGACATAACTGCTCCAGATTTTCGGCAATATCTCAAAATCGCTACCACCTTTTGAAATGAAATTTTCACACATTAGTTTTATGGTATATATCTAACTATGTAGGATTGAAACAAATAGTGGGTTCCAATTGCCAAACGTACACAATCCCTTTAAATTCATATATAAAACAACATTGAATTTAATTTTGAATTTCTTCCAGATGAAAAATAGTACAAACTCACAGTTAGGGTACGTTTCATCCCTCTCGGCCTCGGAGTCGGCGTACCATAAAGCCATTGTGTTCCAGTTCATCATCTGCTTCAGCGTTCTCATAGCCCTCGGTCTCCTGACGCTCTGGCACGCTCGTCTGGTATCCCGAGGGGAGACCAGCATCGAGAAATACACAAATGATGCCGAGAGGGCTCGCCTGAAGAAAGTCAGTGTGGTGAGTTGGGATTGGGCGTTGTACTTATTTTTGTTTACTTATAGTGTGTCTTGGCCGAGCAGTCTCGCACGGAACTCTTCTTAGCCCAGTTTCATAAAGCATGTAAGCATCAAAAACTTGCTAAGCACAGAAATATATTGCTTAGCAGAAACAGGTTACCAGCCAAAAAAACATACGGTTTACATTGCTGCGACTGGTACCCCACTCAATTCTTGCTCAGCAAAGATATTTGCTAAGTTGAATTATCTACTTAACAGCTTTATGAAATTGGGCCCTGGTGGCTGAGTCATCGGAGTGTGGATTCGAGTCCTGGTTGTGACACCTGCGTCCTTTAGCGAGACACTTGACTATAGTTGCATCTCAGCACTCAGGGCCCAATTTTATAGAGCCGCTTAAGCAGAAAATATTGCTTAACAATTGTCTGCTAAGCAGAAGTGAGCAGGATACCAGTCACAAATTGTACATGTGACATGGTTTTTTGGCTGGTAACCTTATTCTGGTTAGCATACTTTTCTTGTGCTTAGCTACTTTTTGTGCTTAAAGAGCTCTATGAAATTGGGCCCTGGAGTAGGGTAGTGTAGGGGGTTGTCGGTGTGAATGATTGAACAAGCACTTTAAGAGAAGATTTCTCATCCGTCGTATGGGTTATACTTTCATACAAGATATTTATCAGACTCAAAGTCAATATTTTAACATAATTGATGTTATTAAAGGCACTGAACACGTTGTCAAAGACCAGTGTTCTCACTTGGTGTATCCCAACATATGCATAAAATAACAAGCCTGTGAAAATTTGGGCTCAATTGGTCATCGAAGTTGCAAGAAAATGATGAAAGAAAAAACACCCTTGTTGTACAAATTTGTGTGCTTTCAGATAGGAATAAAAACTTCTTGCAAGAAGTTTTTATTATTTAAGTGAGAAATTACCTCTTTCTCAAAAACTACGTTACTTCAGAGGGAGTCGTTTCCTACAATGTTTTATACTATCAACAGCTCTCCATTGCTTGTTACCAAGTAAGTTTTTATGCTAATATTTGTTTTGAGTCATTACCAAACGTGTATGATACCTTTAAAGATGAGGTGAGGTATTATTATTCAAAAGCACAAATCAGCTGGGCTTGTCCAGTCGTGAGTTTACTGGCCTGACGCTAAAAACACTGGCCTCAGGCCTGTGGTCCAGTGTTAATTTCAAGCCCTGGGCATGTTTATACCTGTCACACCACCATGACCATGACATATTTATTTTATAGGTGTACAGAAATCCTTACAACTTTGGGGTGAAGGAGAACTGGCGTAAACTATTTGGGTTGTACGGCGGAAGGTAAGAAGTTAAAATATGACTGAAGGTATTTCAACTAGGAAGAATTTCAGCCGTTATTTGTCTTTCTTGGTTTTGAATTCTTGTAGGGACAAAGGGACAGGTTCATTTGTCCTGAGTAGATGGAACTTGAAGCACGCAGACAACATTATTATTATTATTATTATTTACTTAACTGAGACAAACCGTACAAAAATTAAAAAACCCCAAGTACATACATGAAGATGAATAAAGAAGAAATCCAAACAAAAAACCAAATGTTAACAATAGTAAACATATAAATAAGTAAATTAGTAATTGTCAAAGACCAGTATCAAACACTTTGTGTGACCCAACATAGACAAGAAATAACAAATCTCTGAAAGTTTAAGCTCAATCGGTCATCGGAGTCATGAAAAAAATAGTGAAAAACTCCCTTTGTTCACTGTTTTCAAATATCGAGTTTTGGACTCGCAAGACCAACACTAATTGTTTTACTCATTTCTCAAAAACTATAGCATTTGAGGCAAAAATATTTCAAGGGAAGTTTTCCCCCATGACCGTCTTTATAGAATGTGTAACCTGTGACATCACATGTTTACAAAAGAGCCACAGAGCCTGGACTTCCTGCAGGAACAATTTGTCAAATCTCAATGGAAGAAAACATTATAACTTATATTTTATGGATATTTGCATGGTCTGATTTTTATCAACTTTTGATATGAAGAAAGGGGGCACATCTCGAAACTTGTTCAGCTGTTACTTTTATAACCCTTGAATTTATATGGAAATTACGACACAAAGTGTAAAACTTCTCATATGACCACCAGTGCAGTATCTTGCCTGCCAGAAAGGCCCTGGAATGTACAAGGTCGCTCTTTGTGTAAACAAAGGTTACATGGTCTCTACCATAAGTCATGTGCAAATCTGTGAACATTATATCTTCAATCTTACCAATGTTGTGCACATCCTTAAAACAAGAAAATTTGAACATTTCTTAAATGTTTCCATAGTAACGAAGACAAACGGCTCCGGCCTCGAAAAAATATTTCAGGCCCGATTTCTTTTAATTCTTATTTTTTGTTATTGGCAGGACATTCTGGCGGCACGTTCTCCTACCGTCCTCCCACGTTCCAGAGCATGATGGGACACAGTGGCAATCACAGATAACGCCGGGTTTTGTACCGACGACGCTGCCATAACAACCGACAATATTGCCATGACAACCGACAACAGCCCTCTGAAGCCTTGATTCTAAGATATGGTAAATGACAAACCTAGGTCATTGATCATTCATTGGTCTCGATCGAAGGATAACTGGTTGCTCGAGGTTTTTTTTAGCATATTATTTTATAACAAGACTACAGGTGTGTTTCACACTGGCAGAGATTTGCGCGACCGTTTAAAAAAATGTCCACCACACTTTCAACGTTGACTAGACTGTGATGTATACAAAAGTTATATGCATGTTCATGTTGGACCACCAATAATTTTGGCTGTATCTATAATGATTATTCCAATGTTTTGTCGTCTTCTCTTAAAAATAAACTGATTTCGTTACCAGTTAATACCCAACTTTGCAAAATCTTCAAGTCCTGGTCATGACGCTTGTGTCCTTGAGCATGACACTTTATCACCATTGCTTCTCTCCACCCAGGAGTATAAATGGGTACCGGCGAGAGCTGGGGAGTAACCTGCGATGGACTGGCATCATGTCCAGAGGGAGTAGAAATATATTCTCAGTCGTTTAAGGGCATCGTACACGTTTGGTAATTGTCAAAGACCAGTGTTCTCATTTGGTGTATCCCAACATATGCATAAAATAACAAGCCTGTGAAAATTTGGGCTCAATTGGTCATCAAAGTTGCAAGAAAATTATGAAAGAAAAAACACCCTTGTTGTACAAATTTGTGTGCTTTCAGATAGGAATAAAAACTTCTTGCAAGAAGTTTTTATTATTTTAGTGAGAAATTACCTCTTTCTCAAAAACTACGTTACTTCAGAGTGAGTCGTTTCTCACAATGTTTTATACTATCAACAGCTCTCTGTTGCTCGTTACCAAGTCAGTTTTTATGCTAATATATATTTTGAGTAATTACCAAGCGTGTACGATACCTTTAATGCCAAGGAAACCGGATATAAACACCAGCCTGATGAGCCATATTGGCTCGGGACAGACTTTACTTTACTTTGCAAATTGTGCCCATTGTGATCTGGTTTGAAAAATCGGTGCGTAAGTCGGCCAACGCTTGTGTCGTTTGTCAGAGTGGAACGCACCCATCCGCCCATTATCATGGCGTTACTTTCCACAGCAGAATGCTGCGCTTTTGTCACCCTTTGAAGCCTGTGATTCTATGGGTCGTAAGCGCAGAATTCCCAGTAAGCAGAGCCATGAAATTGGGCTCAGGAATTTCAGAGCAGCTAAGAAAAGTTCAAGAATGAAAAGTAAAGGCCATGTCACCCCGAGGCAATTTACAAGCAACCAGTTCCAGTGAGTGTCGAAGAAGAATGAATGTTCACATTTCAATTTTCACATCATTTTCTCTCGGGCAGTGGGATACTGTTGGGAAAAATGTCTCTTGTGGAACCAAAGTGTTCATTTTCAGGGCTCGAAATTTACACTGGACTGCAGGCCCTGATGCCAGTGATTTTAGTGTCGGGCCAGTAAACTCACAGCCGCACAAGGCTAGCAGTCTTGTATTTTTCATTTCAATGTCTTTGTTTAAAAAAAAAGAAGATGTTCCAAAAGTTTGAGTCTGATAAATATCTTTCAATTCTGCTGAGTATCAAAGTTTACTTTACCCATAAGACAATCGATATAACTCTTCCTGTAGTGTTTATTCAAATGTTACAACTGTCTTCTCCTTCTGTTAAAATTTGCCTCGTGTGACATGGCCCTAAAGTGAAATTATTAAGTGGTGTAAATTAGACTCGGCAGTGCAATACGAATGCTGTAAACCCAAGGTCAAAGTTCATACAGATGCTTAGTAGCAAAAATTATGCTAAGCACAAATTTACAGTTGACCAGTCTCGAATGCTATTTATGACTTGGTATTTCGGCTGGTAAACCGTTTTACTATCTGGCAAACTTGTGTGTGTAGGTCAGGGCCAAATTTCACAGAGTTGCTTAAGCACAGAAAGTAGCTAAGCACAACAAAATTGTGCTTACCAGACTAAGGTTACCAGCCAAACTATCATGTCACGTGAACAATTTGTGACTGGTCTCCTGCTCATTTCTGCTAAGCAGAAAATCGTTAAGAAATATTTTCTGCTTAAAGGCACTGTACACGTTTGGTAATTACTTAAAAATATATATTAGCATAAAAACTGACTTGGTAACGAGCAACAGAGAGCTGTTGATAGTATAAAACATTGTGAGAAACGACTCCCTCTGAAGTAACGTAGTTTTTGAGAAAGAGGTAATTTCTCACTAAAATAATAAAAACTTCTTGCAAGAAGTTTTTATTCCTACATCTGAAAGCACACAAATTTGTACAACAAGGGTGTTTTTTCTTTCATCATTTTCTTGCAACTTCGATGACCAATTGAGCCCAAATTTTCACAGGCTTGTTATTTTATGCATATGTTGAGATACACCAAATGAGAACACTGGTCTTTGACAATTACCAAACGTGTACGATGCCTTCAAGCAGCTCTATGAAACTGGCCCCTGGTCTGAATTGGCGACTGGCTGGGTCATCATTTTGACATGCGTTGAAGCATAAGTTGCTCTTAGCAACAGTCGCGTCCTCAAGCAGATTTATGAAGTTAACCCTGGGTATATGCATGTGTGTCATTAGTGCCTAAATATTTGTTCTCATTTTTTTACTGTTTCAATATTTCTCTGCCATTTTTATATGTAGCTCAGTACTTTCTTTGTATATTTTGTTCACCTTCTTGATTTGTAATTTGTTGGGCGATAATTGAAGAAAATTGGAGTGCAACTTGAAACTATTGATTTTAAAGTTTTGCAGGTTCTGAAAAGAGCCGATGGTGAGACAACTCAAAGTTTCAATCTGTGTGCCTAGATTGTCTTCAGGCGTCGGACGCCCTCTATGTTTTTTTTCCCTTCTTGGTCTGTAAGTAGAAGTTAGGCAATAATTGTGGGGAATTGAAGTGCAACTTGAAACTATCGATTAAAAACTTGTGTAGGTTCTTAAAAGAGCGGTTGGTGAGACAACTCAAAGTTTTGATCTGTGTGCTTCACAGACATATAATACCTATTATATGTCTGTGGTGTGCTTAGGGGTGCACCACACTAAATAAACTCCCATAGCAACCAATGCTAAATGCTAAATATTCAAAAATACTCAACAAATATTTAAAGACTCTCAGCCTCTTGAAAACCAATCAAATATATTTTCAGACAACTAAACTTCAGATTGTTTGCAGGTTAGCCGTTTGGAATTTTTGCTAATTACCCAGAAAATGTGCTTTTTCCCAAAGTGACTTGCTGCCAGTTTTCATGAGGCACTCTTCCAATTCGCAAGCCAAATAGGACCAACTTTAAAGCCTAAATTTATCAAATCTCTTCAGAAGTTGAAGCACTGAACCCCCAGGTTCTGGTAAATTTTTATAATTACACAATCTATTGATTGCATGACCCCAAAAACGTTATTATTCAAAAGATTTTGAGGGCCTACAAATTATGATAATCAGTTTGGCGCATCAGTTTTGGCCTACTAATATTTAGTGTGGTGCACCCTTAGATTGTCTTCAGGCGTCAAACGCCCTCTATTGTTGAAAGTTGTAAATTTTTTATTATTTTTGGGGGGAAGAATTATGCAAATGTAAATCTGCTGCCAAGGTGCCTGTGTATCTTTTTGAATCTAACGGCTCTATCTAAAAATCAGTTTGGACGATAGACCTCACTTTTGTTGACACACATTGACCATTTTGTATGGGTGGCCTCCAGTATCACAAAATGTATAGCTGGGATGGTACAAATCTGTCCTTTAAAGGTATTGTACACTTTTGGTAACAGCTCAAATTCAGTGTCCTCATTTGTTGTGATTCAACATATGCATGAACAAACAAACCTGTGAAAGTTTGAGGTCATCAAGGTCACGAGTTTCAAATTATCGCGCGTGATAAAATCTATTGTTTTACTCATTTCTCAGAAACAATAGCATTTTAGGCAGAAATATTTCAAGGAACCCTTTCTACCATTACTTACTTTAAATTATGTAAGTTATGTGTGAATCTGTGAACATTGTGTTTTTCGATCTTACCAATAGTGTACAGGGCCTTTAAAGGGTCTGTATACGTTTGGTAATGACTCTGAAAATTAATGGCAATAAAAACTTACTTGATAAGAAGTACAGCAGCTTTGGATAGTATACCAGTAATGCATTTTGAGAAACCCTTTCACTTCAAAGTACTGCGGTTGTGGAAAAAGATATCACTTTTTATCCCCTCAAATTTGAATCTGAGAAGCGTTACTGCAGTAACGTTTCTCAGATTGTGTATTCCAATTGCAGATTATTCTTCCTGCATGGACATAATCGCTCCAGATTTTCGGCAATATCTCAAAAACTCTACCACCTTTTGAAATGAAATTTTCACAGACCTAGTTTTATGGTATATGTCTACAACTATATAGGATTGAAACAAACAGTGGGTTCCAATTACCAAACAGATACATGTACAATCCTTTTAAAAAAAACGTTTAAAACCCCTGTTCCTAATATTGTCGGCTCAGTGCTATAAGGTCATTAATTGCAATTTCACATCTGTAATGATCAAAAGGTCATTAACTGTAATTGCACATAAATTTGAAAAAAATAATTCAAAATCAACAAATAATTGTTTTACTTTGAAAATAAATGATTCTTTTTGGCAAACAAATACTTTGAAGACCACTCCTGATCAATAAACTCCATTAACCAGGAGCTCCAAAATATACAAAACAATTTTATGAAACCCATACAAATTGCACTTTTGACCTTGAGTCGTGAGAAACGACTCCTGAGCAGACGATAATGTACTTTTTGTTTTGGTTAGCACAATTTATTTATCAGGGATACTGTTAATTTGATAGCATTATTGAATCAAAGGTAGGGGCATAGTTTGGCTTTGTCAACCTAATGCTGATTTATAGGCAATATTATAAGGAAAGATATAATAAAAGTCACATGTGAAAGATTCAGCTGAATACAGTGTCTACTTGCTGAGAAAACAGCAAAAAATGTCTCTCTATTTTCATTTCTGGCGGAAGCCTTGGCGAACGGACACCAACCCTCAGAAATGATTCATGCATGAATCGTTTCTCAGATTCAAATATTTTTGGGTGAAAAATTATCCAAACCATATTACTTCAAAGATAAGCCTTTCTCAAAATAGTTTATACTATCAACAGCTGCAGCTCCAAGTAAGTTTTTGGAGTATTTACCAATCTATGACCCTACTTGTTCATGATAAATTGTTGTATTTTTTGCAGTGAAGGCTACCCATACCAAGGTTGGCAAAACTCAAGGCTGTGACATTGCGAAACAGAGGTCTATTACGAATAAAACGAGAAACTTCATTTAGTTAAGTTCTGTCCTTTATTTTTGTTTTTTTCAAATCATGTTTAAGTATGTCCAACACACTTTCTATGTACAGTTTGAGTCTTTGTTAATAATTTTGTATTTGGTTTTAAAAAATCATTTTGAAATAATCATATCTTCAAATAGAAATAATTAACATAATATACATTAAGTATCTTACCCTCTGTGACCATTCAACATCATGTTTTGAAAGATAGATAAACTATGCCAGCCTGCAATATGATATCATATTGTAAATGCATATCTACACAGTACATAGTCAACCCTCTTACTGTCTAACCATTCAACATCATGTTTTGAAAGATAGATAAACTATGCCAGCCTGCAATATGATATCATATTGTAAATGCATATCTACACAGTACATAGTCAACCCTCTTACTGTCTAACCATTCAACATCATCCACCGTGTTTTGAAAGATAGATAAACTATGCCAGCCTGCAATATGATATCATATTGTAAATGCATATCTACACAGTACATAGTCAACCCTCTTACTGTCTAACCATTCAACATCATCCACCGTGTTTTGAATGATAGATAAACTATGCCAGCCTGCAGTATGATATTTTGTGAATGCAGATCTACACAGTACATAATCAACCCTCTTACTGTTGGACTATTCAACATCATCCACTGTGGTTTTGAATGAAACTTTGCCAGCCTATAATATGATATCATGTGGTGAATACATCTGCACAGTACACAGTCAACCCTCCTACTGTCTGACCACTCAACATTGCCCACATGGTTTTGAATGATAGATAAGTTAACCAACCAGCTAGCAATACATGTATGACACCATGGGCGGAATGCGTCTTCACAGTACACGTATGTACAATTGTGCCACCATACACAACCCAATGCAGTTGAATGGTTTCAAATGGTTTGACAATTTGAATAAATAAAAATGTGATAAAAAAAGCTTGATTTCTTTTGCATCTTGTGAAACATTTGTTTTCCCCCAATGCTTTTAAAAAGTGTTCTTAGATCCGATGGTTACACTTTGGAGGAACAAAACAAAAATCGGTACACAAACAAATCTTTTTACTCTGAACATCTCACGGATGTGAATATTGTAGAAGATTTTACCCAAATCGGATTAAGACCTTTTCTTTACATTGACTTATAAAGAATGTTAAATGGCCATTGTTAAAACATACAAAGCAACATAAAATGTCCACAAAAAGCTGTTAGTTTCCTTTTAAAATCTTGCCAACAAGTTATCCATTGAACTGGAACGAATGAAGTTGCACTTGTCTGGGTTCTCCCCAGGTTTTTTTCCAAATCTGTGGGGGCAGTCTGGACTCCAATATTTGGATGTTAGGCCGAAGCACGCTGAATTGAAAAAAGGTCTTTGGAATGTTTTCTACTTGGTCTTGGTGTTTATCTTGGTTTTAAAAGCCCTACCATGCAATCTGGAGTATTCGTTATGGTTTCCTCTTGATGTTTTTTGTAAAGAAAAAACCCCCACAAAAACCCCCCCCAAAACTCCCTTTTTTGTTTGCGTATCGGCCGCGTATTGGCCCGATACACTAGCTCGTGCATGGGGAGAACCCTGCTTGTTAAGTTTGATTTATATAAAAAGAATATCAAATATTTACACTTTACAATGTTAAATTTCAAATTGTTCGAAGTGTTTACAGGGACACACAACAGTGAAAACAAAAAATACCCGCCATTTTCCCAGTTAGTTTTAAAGTAAAACCTCTTCATATTTTTTATTATAGACCAGAAGGTGGAAAACAGACCAAAAATATCAAAGTAGTGTAGCAATTAAAGTATAAACTTCAGTTAAATATTTACATTTTTAATTTGAATCAAATAATCGTTTCAATGTTAGGTTGCTACATCTACTTTTCATTGATCGATTAACGTTGAAACTATTTAACAATGTTTATGTGTTTAAATACCATATGAGTCTTTCACTTGTTTGACCTAAAAACTAGTTTAAGTATAAAAAATGCTATAAAAGGAAAACAATAACCATGTAAAATACAGGGAAAAAAAAGGTACATTTTTTGCAAATACATGACACACATCTTTAAAACTTTAGCTTGCTTTTAAAAACTTAAAACTGCTCAACTCCTGTTGAAGAAAATAGGATTAGTGTTCACAAGACGTTTCAAAATGAAAGAATTTAGGCCTATAAGTAAAACGTTGATACATAAAAGAAAAAATATCTCTTTTTGTGATACTATAAAATGTACAACAAACTTTTCTTTTTATTTCATTTTAAGACAAGAGACATCTTTAAAAAATGTTGATCTGTCTCAATTTTTGATCTGATGTTCATTTGCAACATGCTGTCAAATTTTAACAAATTTTTTGGTCAAAGATTTTAAATCGTTCATATAAAATTCTGTATAGATTCAGAGCTATCTATTTCAACATGCATAGCTGACGCTTGATGTTATATGGTACAAGTTAATTCACTGGACATCAAGGTTTTCTTCATTTTTGAAACAATCATCCAAGTTGAAGTTATCAAAGATGTCACCTTTTTTGCCTTTCTTGGGAATCTGTTGGTTTGCATTGACACCATTGGGACACGGAAGCAAATTGCCGTCGGGGATAACACAGGGGACAAGTGGAGGTCGCGCACACAGGAGGTTGAGGTTAAAGGTCGGAGGCATGACCTGAGGCAGTGGTTGCATATTCTGTGAGGCCTGATGCAGTGCCGCCAAAAGGTCACCTGGATTGAACTGCGGCTGGTAGTTGTTATTGTCTTCGACCTCATGATCAGCTGGGGTTACAGTTGGGGTCAGTGTCGTGTCGGGTGTGGTGGTCACGGCACTCTTCTTGAGGTGATTTGGTAGTTTGACCTCCGGACGGTTCCCGCTGAGGTGGTCGGTCACGCTCAGACCTTTAAGTTCAGTGGTTGGAGTCTGCGGTCTGTCCACCGATTCCGGAGTCTGAGGGCGACTGCTTTCGTTACTTGCGAGGTAGTCGCTGATGGCGGAGGAGAGAGAGTTGTTGAAGTCAATGTCCATCTTGCCGTCGGTGTTGGTGGACGAGGTTTCTGAAGTTGTATCTGAGAAATGGAGTTCCTTCCTGCAAATTAGTCAAGAGTTTTTCAAATTGTGAATTCCTTCATAAAATCTGATACTATCGTTGGGTTGTGTTTTTCCCAGATGTACAAAACAAAAATTAACAACTTTTTGCATGGAATAATTTCAAAATAATTTGGAAGTGTTCAAAATAATATATATTTTTATGTGTTTTGAGGCATGGCATGGTGAGGTATTATTGTATATTCGGTTTGCGGTAACACCATGTGTATATCTACTTGGCTGAGTAGATTTTTGGTTTTTGAAAACTTGTCTTTGCTATTTATTCTACTGCTGCGGAGTAGAAATCTACTCTGACATCTACTCCGCGGCAGTAGCAAGAAAAGTTCTCAAAGAACAAATATCTACACAGCCAAGTAGATATACACATGGTGTTACCGCAAACCGAATGTACAATATATATTTTTTCAACACTGGGTTGCAATCATCTTTCAAATAAACCTCATTTCGAGGTTTGCCATAACTTACAACAATAATTTTATCCTCGAATATGAGACAGACTTTTACTAGAGTATTAAGGTTTTTTTATGGTTAGTGAACAATAAGGCAATGTTTAAATTTTGGGGTGAACAAAGAACAATATTTGAACCTGCGACCTCCAGGTTTTTGCGCCGGTGCTCTACCAACTGTGCTTTCTACCCCTTATGTTGCTAGTCTCTCTGAATTGTAGAATTCTTTGTTCAGGGCGCCAGTCAAAAGTCATACAACCATATACTAATAATGTATAGCAAGTAAATTATTCTTTGTTTACCCCAAATTTGATTTATAATTACCTAGTCAGTTTCCCCTTGTGGTTTATTATGCAATTTTTAAATGTAGCCACCACTTTGAAGAGTTGGTGAGGGTGAAAATACATGTGTGAGAGTAGGTGGTGGTTATTTTGCTTTCTAGTGAAATATTAGCAAATTCTTGATTTGCCTCTTAATATTGTAATCATTCTGGCCCCAAATTTTGCCAGTTTGGCTGAAGCTCGCTGAATTGAAATGGGGTTTTTTACTTGATGTTTATGTTTGGTTTTAAATGATCTACTGTGCAATTTTAAATGGTAGATTTTATGGTTTTTGTTAATTTGATCTAAAATCTAAAAAAATCAATATCTATCTTTTTTTAGGGCGCATCGGCTGTAATTTGTGCGTAACAGCTCACAATTTCCGTGTATCAACCCAAAACGCTAACTTGTGCATGGGGAGTACCCTGGTTGTCTTTGAGCACCAACATTTAAGCTTTAAATACCTGGCAACTGTGTCTGGTTTGTACGTGTCCTCAGGATCATACTCGTGCAGTTTCTTTCTCCATTGGCGGACCAAACCTTCCCAAGCCCGACGGCTGCATTTTTGGAACTTTTTTGGCGTTGACATGTGTTTTCCTTTTACTCGTTTGTTCCTGGGTACAGATTATAAGCAAACATTCATCAGGGGAAGATTTAAGCGAGGTCCGACGTGTTGTTTAGTTGGACCAGGTAATAGGACCAGGAAAGGGGTTTGCATAACAGCAGTCTTCGATTGAAATAATTTAATACCAAGTCCGCAGTGCTTGTAGCTCAAAATGTTTACTGGACCAGAACTTATTGATACAAGACCAGAATTGAAATGAGAGAAATTAAAGATTTAAGTGAGGTCCGACGTGTTGTTAAAATGTTTACTGGACCAGAAATTATTTTTTACAAGATCAGAATTGAAATGAGAGAGAAAAAAAACAAAAAACTACATAGTTTAACATTTGAACTGTTTTAATTTGAACAAGCACCAAGAGAAGATTTATCTCATTTGTATTATTGGACAAGTATTCTTCAATACTCAACAGAATAGAAAGTTCTTCATCAGACTAGAAAACAATATTTGAACAAAAACACAAGACCGCTGGTGTCGGACTTGTCCAGTCATGAGTTTACTGGCTCAATGTTTAAATCACTGGCCTTGGGCCTGCAGTTCAGTATAAATTTCTAGCCTTGTAATAAAGGCCAATAAAATCAGAGCTTGATTTTAGGGAAAAAATCCACAAGACTGCAGGGCTTGTAGCTCAAAACTTTTACTGGACCAGAAAATTTGCTATAAGACCAGAATCAACATGAGAAAAACACTATCTACACAGTTTCACATTGGAGCTGATTTTGAACCAAGCACAAAGAGAAGATTTATCTCATTTGTCTTATTGGTAATACTTCAAATCAATGCTCAACAGAACTGAAAGATACTTGTATTATTATCAGCTTAATCAACAGTGAGGTTTTATTATTCAAAAACACAAGACCACCGGACTTGTACATTCGTAAGTTTACTGGCCCGACGCTAAAACCACTGGCCTCGGGGTCCAGTGTAAATTTCGAGCCTTGAAAATCATTGTACTCGAGCCATTGAAAGAGACAGTGAGGAGAAAACTTCAATGTTTTGATAACACTACAATAATGAGCTTGTACCTTTGCTTACAAGCAACCGTTGGGGACCTCAACGAGAACTTAGCCATAGTGTTTGCCAGAGGGGTGTCTGGGTGTGTTTTGAACACCCTGTTTTAAATTTTGACACCCTGTTTTATCTGTATTTACCTGTATTTACATGTAAATGTATTGTAAGTGAACAATTTGGACATACAGTTTTCAAATTTCCAGCAAATTTGGACACCCTTTTACCAAATTCTGGCTAAAACCTTGAACTTGGCCCCTACGTTTTTCAGTGTCGGCAATCTCAAATTCTTGTCCTCCTAAATCACCAACTTTTCCACTGACCAAAAACTTTCTGTTTGCAGATTTCAGTAGTCATTGAAATGTATAAACAGAACACTTTGTAGTCTAAAACAAAGTGAATGACTTGTTGAAAACTGTATCCATCCAAAACAGAAAAATCGTTGACCCCCAAGACAAGAGTTGAGGGGTTGGTCAACTCATCAAAAATACCCCAAAGGCCTTGACAGCTCAGGGACAGTAGGCCTTGGCGCTGAGACTTTGAGAATGAAGTTTGATGGACTTACCTGGGGACCTCTTTGAGGTAGTTGTCATATCCAAGCGTATTCTTTCCGTATTCTATCTGCTTCTGCCGACGTATGATGATATTCTCGTCTGTTTCGTACTCTTTCTTGGGCTCGGCGCTCATGTCAACTTTGCTGTGGAATAAATAAAAGTATAACACTTAGTTATATAGAAATTTAATTTAATTAAAAGTTAAGTCTAAACATCCAAAATCAAGATCCGCAGATTGCGATGGCTTGATCATGTTCTGAGGATGTCCCCAAAATGGAATACCGAATGGACTCCAGCTGGTAAAAGGAAGAGAGACTACGCAGTCTCGCGAGAACATCACCCGAGTAATAACCTGTGATTTTTTTCACAGGACTCGGGAAAGTACTGAGTATACATTGCTTTACACACATCGGTGTACGGGTAAAATCAAAATATAATATTCTTTATCCCTGATGCAAATTTAACATCTATTAAATTGTCGCGGTCGCCGCTGCTAAAATATAGTATTCGAACTGCCTCTAGCTACTGGGCAATCTCGGTGGTCTAGTTGGTAAGACATCTATTCTAGAATGGCAAAGGTCATGGGTTCGAATCTCACCCGAGTAATATACCTGTGATTTTGTTCACAGGACTCGGGAAAGTACTGAGTATACAGTGCTTTACACACATCGGTGTACGGGTAAAACCAATATTCTTTATCCCCGATGCAAATTTAACATCTATTAAACATCACCAGTGTCGCGAGATCTGCAGAGAGAGTCCGTACACTATCACCGCCACAAAGATTTAACGACTTGTCCACAAGTCTAGGTTATGTGTAACTAATATGCCATTGTAAATTTTGTTGGCTGTGTGTGGTCACTGTCTAACGAGTGACCCAATACTCACTGTAATTCCTGATCTTCGTTGCTGCCCTCGCTGGATTGGGACATCAGCAGACGTCGTTTGTATTTCCTCATGTCCTTCAAGGCGCGTTCTTTGTCTTGCTCGAATTGCAGTATTTTATCCCCCCAGTTTGTACTAGTGGTTCTGACGCGTCGCTCGGTGGACGGCCGCACAACGTCCGGTGTGAAACTGCACAAAGTTGAAAGTCAAGTTAATTTGGCCATTTTTGTTATGTCTGTTTTGTCTTTCAAGTAAAAACCAGGGGGGTGGGAAATTAAATAGAACTGCTTATAAGCAGAAAATACTGCATAAAGATTTTTTTATGGTAAGCAAAAATAAGCAGGATACCAGTCATAGTTGGTGACATGGTATTTTGGCTAGTAACTTTATTCTGGTAAGCATAGTCTTGTGTTTAGCTACTTTTTGTGCTGAAGCAGCTTAATGAAATTGTGCCCTGAACTCAATTTTATGGCACTTCTTACCATGGAATTAAGGCGAGGGGGGGGGGTGTTAAGTGCATAACTCAGTGGTAAGCAGAACTGGAATTTGATCCCAGAACTTCTCACTAGCTTTAAAATACACTTTGAAATTCAAGAACTTGCAGCAGAGTCTATAGACCATGTGACCTGTGACATCACATGTTTACAAAAGAGGCACAGAGCCTGGACTTCCCGCAGGCACGATTTGTACACGCTCAATGGAAGAAAACATCAAATCTCATGAAGATTGCACTGTATAATTTTGTTTCAACTTTTGATATGAAGAAAGAGGGGCACATCTCGAAACTTGTACAGCTGTTATTTTGAAAACTCTTAAATTTATGTTGAAATTGATACAAAATGTAAAACTTCCCACATGACCCGTGAAGTTTCTTGCCTGCAAGAAAGGCCCTGGAATGTAATATTAATAAGGTTACTCTTTTTGTAAACAAAGGTTACATTGTCTATGTACAAATCTATTTTCTGGTTTGCATCATTTACAATTTTGCTTCAGCGATTTTGGGACTCCATTCTGACTGCCAATCGTTTAATGATCAATGATTCACAAGAAAAATTTACTGAATATTCTTAAAGTGATTGTTGTCTCATCGCACCTGGATCTGGTGTTCATGTCGTTAGCTCCAAGGGCAGGAAATTCAGAGCTACTTTTCAAGTCCATCTTCTTATTTCCATCGGGCGTTCTTTTGTCGCTCGTCCATCGATGAGGTTTGCTGAGGAAAAAAAAAGAAGGATAAATTGAATTGATTTATTTAATAAGTTGCTATGTCAGAAAAAGTGACTTGATATTTACAGAATAATTATTTACGTTTGGCAACAACTACTGTAACTGTATGTAGGCCATGAATATGACAAATTGACTTGTCAGTTATTGTTATTGTGTGTAGAGTGTAGCCAAGTGCCAATGGGGTGGACTCCCTTCTTGGCCCTGCCTTTAGCCCACATAGCACCAGGGACTGTGATGACCTTTCGAAGGAGAGCTCGCATATTTTTGCAGAAAATTTCCCCCAATGTTTCCTTACCCTTCCTTGCAAGCTGTAACTTTATGAAGAATCTCCAAGGATACTGACACATTTATAAAAACACAATGGCAGCAATATTTACTGATGCGCATATTGGCACAAGAGGGCTAGGTCACACTTGAGCATTTAATATGAGCATTGTCTTTATCTGTTTATCATGTTTATTTAAAGTTTTGCATATGACAAGCACAAAGACAAAGTACCATTACCATTACCAACATTGCAACAACAATGTAAAAGCACAAATATTTTGTTATTGTTTTATTAAACAAAATATGAAAAGCAAACAATGTTAAATTTATTAGGCCTATATTAATTATTCTTACTTTAGTAATAATAGGCCTAAACAAAGGACAACAACAACTGAACAAGGAGAAATATAATTAATGCACAGCAAACCCAAAGAAATATAAGCGGGCAATAAGCCGAGTGATAGGATGACAATTAAAAAAAAGTGTAGAATTTTAACTAAGTGGGCCTAAGTTTTAAACTAAAGAAATAAAATATATCTGAAATGAAAGCTTAGTTTTTTCGTAAACAAGTTTTTGTATATATTAATAATTTTATTGTAGGACATGTAGGGCCTAGCATTGTGTGGAATTTCATTGGGAAAAGTTTCGGAAAAGTTTCGGAAAAGTTTCCGCAGCATGCCTCCAACTTATTATTTTTTTTCATTTTTTTCCTTCCTGTTTTCCATTTGGAGATAGGCCTAGGCCTAGGCCTAGGTGGAAAACAGGGGAGAGAAAAAAAAAAAGAAAAAAAAAAGTTGGAGGCATGCTGCGGAAAATTTACCTTTCATTGACACGTCAATACCAAATTATGAATGATCGTGGACAATACCAAACCATGGGATGATAGATGACCGTGTTTTGCCAACCTTCACTGCACTTGAGTCGGACTTCGGAGACTTTGTCAAGTTTGTTTGCCATCCCGCCGGTTGGACACGCAGGCAGGGCCAGAGGGAAACAGGGGCCATGGCATTTGTTAATAAAAAAACAACATAATTTAACCATAAACACACACTTATCGACAGTAAATACTTGTCATTTTATCTACCTTTCCCTGTAGCGTGTTCTGTGACCGGCATTGTTGTCCGAACTACCACGGCGGTCATTCTTGCAATTGTACCGCTCACGGTCACGACGATCCCGCGTCTCGCCTTGCCCTTCTTGTTTCTCATGATGACGGTCGTGCTTGCGAAAATGATCACTTGTTTTGTGATGTGGTGATCGCCAGTTCCGAAATTCGTCGTCATCTTTTTCACCTTGGCGATTTCTACTTCTTACAGAAGCCATATTGTTTAAATAATTTGGTGAAAGACGCACGAAAATGGGGGTAAAACAGGAAAATGGAGAGGGCTTTTTACAGAGACAGCTTCACACGGACGACTTTTGAGAGGGACGATGTTTCTTTTAGATTTCGCGCGAAAACGAAAAGGCGACCTCTGCGCATGAACTCTGGGCAAGAGCGTCAGTGACTTATGAATATTTATATTCTGTACCGAACAAAGGAATGATTTTCTATCTTTTGAACCATTGGTTTAAAATAACTAATTAATGCTTGGATCTATTAAACAAGTATTTATCTGTATGATTTTTTTAGAAGCTCTTCCAGCGTACATACGTACAGGCAATAAAATCGAAAGAACAAATAAAAGAAGAAAGTCTGGACACTCTTCATATAAATAATACGAAATAGCGGCTGATGCCAGACTGTAATCAGCTGGAGGTAGTTCGTACCATTTATTTTAAGGGTAGAATTATTTTAGTTTTTATTATAAATTCATTGATAGATGTGTGACAAGTTTTAAATCGATAAATTAAACTCTACTAATTTTAAAATTAAAACGATTTTAATTTGTTTACGTTTGCTTCTTTAGAAAATTATTTTTAAAAATTTAAATATAAAAATTTGTGGGTAATATTGTTACCCTGTAATTAGTGGAACAAAACACTTCCTACGTCTCTTTTTTTGTTATGGTTCAAACTCGAGCGTGTGTGTACTGCGTGATGCGCAGAGCGGCAAATACAAATTTCTCATCACCCACTAAAACCCCGTAAATCCCCTTCAATTTTCTGCACCATGGATGTAGTTATCAGGGTTATATGTCTCCCAAGAAGGTAAGTTGTGCTTCCTTTTAGAAGAAATGTGTGAATATGTTGTGTTTGCTTACGCTCAGAGATATCAATTTGTATCCAAAAAATGCACGAGTTTCCGACCAGTTGTCGGTCGTCGCCGGTAATGCAATGACGCGGATTATGCTCTGACATTCCATTCCAGGGCACCCTCTACACACGCTACGACGGCATTGAATATAAATCATTCATACGAGTATTTTACACTAATTTGAACATCATTTATCATGGTTTATTTCTGTTTGGTTTAAAACTCACAGCAATATGAACGTTTACAAAATATGATTATTCATGATTTGGACCTTTTTTAATTTAATAAAATTATGAATTATTTAGGCTAATATTTGTTTAAATTTTTAAGAAAGGCCTAAAACTTAAAAGCTAAAACAAAATAAAAAGTCTTTTTATATTTAGAGCTCTTTTTTTTTAAGAATAAGAGGTCTTTTTCACGAGCTTTATTTGTGTGTAAATTTTTGTCAATTTTGTCATAGAAATGAGAATTCTGTAATTTGTTTTGTGAGGCCCAGATCCCATGTTGAATTTCAATTTGTTATTCATCATGTTCATATACGACGTAGGTAAATTAATTTGTTATTCTTAATTTTATAAAAGAATATGATTTGTAAATGTGTCAAATCAAAAAAAATGTCTTTGTTTCGCCCACAGCTCAACAAGCATTGGTGCTTTGTTTTAAAAGACCTCATGCACTGCAGACAAAGACAATACAATAGACACTTCCAGTGGTTTCACACAGTTAAACCATGGAGGAACATGCTCCATCTTGTTTCAAGGGGCAGATTTGTTATATTTCAAACACCCGTTTCCGTTGCAGCTCTCAAAAATTTCATGCACCTTCCAGATCTGTGCATGAAATTCGAGCGTCAAGTTGCAGACAGCAGCAAAAGTTTTGCCCAAATAAATCTGCCCCATGAATTAAACAAGATGGCGTATGTAATTTTCCATGAAAGTGTTTATTGAAGCTTTGTAAAGCAGGAGACACCTCAGTTGTCAAATTAAAGTGTAATCCATTCTTATTTTTTGTTGTCTGCAGAAAATGAATCTACATGTTGCGTCTTAGTGATTCTACAAAATCAATCCCCCCTGAAAGAGAATAAAAAAATAAAAAGGAAACAAACCAAAGTACGACGATTGCTAAACCTTGACAACTTGGTTTGGGAACCAGGAGGATGGCGTCTAGTACAAAACGTAAAGACCTGCTCGGCTTGAAGAAGAGAAGTTTATCCTTAAAGTTTGGACAAAAAGAGGACATGCCATTCTCACCGCTGCTCCCTAAGATGGGTGGACCTACAGTGGCATCCCCAATGACGAATTTGTCTATGTTCATGGGGGAGTTAAATTGGTAAGGAGTGGGATGGTTTATTAGCTTATGATATCGTACACGTTTGTAATGACTCAAAGCAAATAATATAGCATAAAAACTTACTTGGTAACAAGCAACGGAGAGCTGTTGTAGGAAACGACTCCCTCTGAAGTAACGTAGTTTTTGAGAAAGAGGTAATTTCTCACTAAAATAATAAAAACTTCTTGCAAGAAGTTTTTATTCCTATCTGAAAGCACACAAATTTGTACAAAAAGGGTGTATTTTCTTTCATCATTTTCTTGCAACTACAATGACCAATTGAGCCCAAATTTTCACAGGCTTGTTATTTTATGCATATGTTGGGATACACCAAGTGAGAACACTGGTCTTTCACAATTTCTAAACGTGTTCAGTGCCTTTAAACAAGCCTGGAATTTCATCTTTGAAAGGGCAAGGTCATTCCAAGGGCACCTCCATCGGAAAATCTTATAAAGTCTATGGGAAACTATTAAAGGAGAACCGAGGCTAAGACAAGGGGCCCAGTTTCATAAAGCTGTTTTAAAAGCAGAAGTTACTGCTTAGCAAATAGCTGTGCTAAGCAAAATATGAGTGGAGCACCAGTTGCAACAATGTTAAGTTCATAGAGTTTTGGCTGGTAACCTGTTTCTGCTAAGCAAGATATTTCTGTGCTGAGCAAGTTTTTGTGCTTACAGGCTTTATGAAATTGGGCCCTGGTCTCGATTTCACAAAGTGCTAAGATTCTTCTTTGAGTTGTCAGCATTTTATGCACATATCGATTGTAGTCCTGGCCGTGGTTGTACAATTGTTTTTCCATACCCCACATGGATTGTGAAAGTGTTGAGACAAATAACGTACATGCCAGGGCCAGCCGGGGATTGTGCGGAGGCGCATGCCTGGGCCAGGATCGTGCAGGGGTTGTAAAATAATGCCCCGCATGCTGGTGCCGGGGTATAGCCAGGGATGTACAAAAAGTAAGTCCCGGCCCGGCAGGGCAGCAGCGGAACATGGCATGGACTATCACGCAGGGCCAATTTTACTTCCCCGGCCATGTCCCTGGTAGTCAAGGGTCAAGGGAGCACAATTAATGTGTGCTTTCACCGTTGTGGAATCACACTTTGCTTAGCAGTTAAGATAGATTTGCACTTTTTATGACAAATTTGAGCTTTTCGTGAAATCGGCCTCAAGTCAGGGTAACAGAGGCCTCTGCGGCCTCTGTTATTGCAGGCCTGCTAAAAACAAAGAGCCAACTGTCCAATGTGGCCAATTCTGTGTCAGGAATAAGGAGATGTTGGTGACACAACCTTTCTACAGTGACCATTTTTCATTGGTCCTTGAGGTCGTCACATGACAAAACATGACCGTACAATCGTACATGTCCTAACCTTTGTCTGTTCAGAGTCTTTGTAGGATGCAAATTTGAGCATCAACATTCAACACATACCTCATGCACTTCTTTGTTTGTAATTTTGACTTGAAACTTTGTTCCAATGCAGCGAGGGTAGCACTCCAAAGCGGCGGTTGTCACTCTCTAGTACAGGAGACACCCCAGTGAGCTCTCGAGCGTCGTCACAAAGTTCAGATCTAGGCCAACCAGGTCAGTTAACCCTACTACCGTTAATTACATTTGTGCTCATTTTTCAATTTTATTAAACAGTTTTCTTTGTATGTATATTCGGTTTGTGAAATACCATGTGTATCAACATTGCTGTAGAGATTTTGTTCTTTGAGAACTTGTCTTGCTATATATTCTACTGCCGCGGAGTAGATTTCGGAATTTGGGAGACTACTGCCGCAGAGTAGTTTTCTTTGTAGTGGTTTAAAAAAAATCTGTTATTTATTTCTACTGACTTTAAACATGTTAAATGTTCATATGTTTATTTCCCCCTTTGAAGGCATCGTACACGTTTGGTAATGACTCTGATAATTAATGGCAATAAAAATTTACTTAGTAAGATGTACAGCAGCTTGGGATAGTATAATGCATTTTGAGAAACTTTTCACTTTAAAGCACTGCGGTTATGGGAAAATTTATCCCCTAAAACATTTGAATCTGATGAGCGTTACGCGTAACGCTTCTCAGAGTGTGTATTCCGATGCAGATTATTCTTCCTGCGTGGACATAACCGCTCCAGATTTTCGTCAATATCTCAAAAACGCTACCACCTTTTGAAATGAAATTTTCACAGGTTAGTTTTATGGTATTCTACAACTATAGGTTTGAAACTAACAATAGGCTCCAGTTACAAAACGTGTAGTTGTACGATGCCTTTAATGTTGAGTACATTTGTATTGCTTTTTCTGAATTTGTATGTGTTAAGATATTTTAATTATAACATCTGTATACTTTTTATTTGCTTTTAAATACCAGAGGTTTTCAGAAATATCCTAAATGTTTGAATTTTCCTACAAGTCATTTATTTAAATTGTTTTGCTGATGGATTGAAAATGTTGCTGGTAGGGACTTGCATCCAGCCGCCAAAACGTCCTTTTGTTTGACTTTTATTGATGTATTGTAAAATTTTCTTTGGAGAAAGACTCTGCTTCAAAACGTGAGGCCTTTAAAGATGCTAGGTTCGATTTTTGGGGCTGATTTGTCCCGAAAATTTAGATTCAAACTTTAAATGTAGCTATTTTTATGGATTCAAAAGCATTTTAAGTTTTCATTAGGTATTGAACGAAAACAAATTGCCGTTATTTTACAACAAATTATAAAGCAGTTTCGTTAGAATGTGTTGATTCTTTGTGTTTCGTTTTTGTTTGGTTTTGTTGAAAATATCTGACAAACATTTTTTTTTCCCCCAATTTTGTACAGTATTTTACATAGGCTCCCCTACCGCAGACGAGTCACCGTTTGCAGAACAGTAAGTGGTTTTCTATTCTTTCAATTCCTTGAAACTACATTTCAGACTTTGGAATTACATGGTTTCAGTTGCCCCAGGTCGTGCCCTCAGTGCCCCTTCAAAATATTCCCAAAGATTTTAAAATGGACATGCCCTTTGCAAAGTGAAATTTGGGCTTGCTCCATTAAAGCTTAAAGTCCACCATCCATACTCAACAAAGAGGATGCACCTATTAACATTTGTCCTTCCTCTAATCTTGAAGGTAGGGTCATACTTTGGTAATAACCCCAGATTTCTTTTGGGTAATTATTTGCCCAAAAGCCTACTTGTTATAAAGAATGTACTGGTAGTAAGCGTCCTGTGAAATCATTTCGTCTGAAATGCCCCCGTTGATTAGAAATCAGTAAAAGTATGTCAACAAAAATTGAATCTCCAAAGATTGCCCAAATGTGATTTTCTGGAGTTCCGTGGTGCTGCGGCCAGAGATGAGTTGGTACCCGCTGTCACCTCGCTAAACATGGATTCGACGTCCTTGATGAAAATACAGTGACATTTTTTTGTGCTGTTTCCTGAACTGTAGTAGTAGACACTGTATTCAGCTGAAACTTTCACAGGTGACTTCTACTGTATCTTCATTGATAATTTGGCCTATAAATCAGCATTGCATTAACAACAACCTAGTATGATCCTACCTTTAAGCATGGAGGTAGAATTAGTGAGTCAACATTTAAATACCCCCCCCCCCTCCGCCCCCATCCTGGCAGGCTGTTGTGTAGGGCCTTTTGAATGGCTCTTTGGCAAGATAAATGACTTCATCCATCAGTCACAAGTCAATAATGAAGCAGGCAGCTGGTCTTTTGTTGGTTTACCTCGCTCAGTCCAGTTTAAGCTATTTATCAAACCACATAATTTGCATTGACCAGAGCTGAGTGAATAAGTGTTGATTGCAAGTCTTTGTGGAGAAGCTTACTTTACATAATCTGATTAAAGAAAACAAACTTTTTTGTATCCGCCTACCAGCATGACTGGGAGAAAATGATCAAGAGCTTTCATTTGTTTGTTTTTTAATGTAATGCTTTTTTGTCCAACATCTATTAATTTCATATATAGGAAGAAATGATGGCTCCGAAAAGAGCCAGGGCCCATTATCATAGCCCTATTTGCTTAGTAAATTTGTCTGCTATAAGCGAAAATTTGCAGGGAACCAGTCGCGAGCAATATGCATTACATTGTAATTTGACTGGCAACCCGTTTTCTGCGAAGCAAGATTTGTTTAATGCTAGGCAAATTATCTGTACTTAACAGCTTTCGTGGAATTGGGCCCAGTTGGTTTGGTTTGTTCACACTGGCTTTGTATCTTCAGCACATGGGCATGCCATAACATGCTCCAGACCACATAACGTTTATATCACACAAAGAGTGTACATTCCAGGGCATTTCCTGGCAGGCAAGATACTACACTAGTCATGTAATATATTTTGCACCTTGTTTCTTAATTACACATAAAAGAAAGAAGTGTGAAAATAAGAGTAGGACAAGTGTTGAGTTGTGCCCCCTCCCCTTCTTCATATCAAAAGTTGATAAATATATTTTCAAGAAACGAAAAACGAAACTGGGTAAATTTTAGTTCATAATTCCATATATAGCCACAGGACTGCTAGGCCTATATCGGTATTTTCACCTTTGAAATCAACCATTAAGAAATGACTTTCTGTTGCCTTGTTGTTGCGACTGTCACTCATTAGTCAGATCTGAGGCGTAGCTTTAATCACTTACTAATGGCCTGCCCTAAACGTCAGCCCTTTTGCCGTGTCAAACTCAATAGATTTTCGCACGGCAAAAGCGCGACAATTTAAAGCGAATCGGTGACAAACGTCAAATTAGTAAAATAGTTTGCCGCACTTAAAAGTCATTTAAAATGGCGACGCAAGAGAAAATTGCTAAAGAGTCATGTTTCATGATGGCAATTCGAGCTATGACACTACCTAATGACACTCGATTAATATTAATGACAAAGTCATAATGATATTGTTCCCCACCTTAAATTTTGTCATTATTCCCATCGTTGGTGAGTGGCGTTCATTATCTTTTTTTAAGAGTGTCAAACAAAATAGATTAGTTATCTGAAATCTACAGATTATGTTAGTCCATGCTAAATCAAAAGTTTGCGCTAAACGTCCATCTTAAATGTCAAATAGGCCTAATGTCAAGTTTAATTCACCATTTTCTGATTATTTGAGTTTGACACGGCAAAAATGCGACGTTTAGCGCAGGCCTTTATTTTACAGTAAAATTTCTCGCTTAGTTTAAGACTTTTAAATTTCTTGATTATTTTTTCTTCGAAGATCTGCCCCGCTGAGTGCATTTCGGTGCTACAATTCCCTCCCCAGTCCCCAAGCTGCCCCCGAACTTCCAGTCTTCTTGTTATCCAAAGAAATGAAGAATGAAGACGACACAAACGGTTGCTTAGCGACGGAGGTTGATGAAAATGAGTGTTGCAGAAAGAGAGCGGAGACGATCATGTGGGAGGCGTGTAATGACCAAGAAAATATCGATGTTCAGGTAGTTACATTATCAATATCAGGTTTCTCTCCGTTTTTTTTTTTTAAACTGGGGGACTTCTTGACCCAAATTTAGAAAGTTTTGCCTAAACAAGCTCACATTGAAGTGAGGTACTTGGAATGTTTTTTTACGTGATGTTTATGTTTGGGGAACCCTTTCGACCCCAATGGCGACTTCAGTTGACTGTGCACTATACCCTGCTTGAGCCCCAATGGCGACTTTAGTTGCCCAAGTTAACACCCAAAAAAGCACTCAAGCCTGAGCACAAAGGCCATTTGTTAAAAAGCTGTAGTTTTGTCAATGTGTACCTTCCATACCCAAGCTTACCATCATTGGAAAGAGAAAGAGCGGATCTTTCCAATAATGGTAAAATATAATAGTGTTGCTATTATGAAGTCTGTATTTTGAAGTCTGCATTTTAAACATTTTTATTTTATGATTTTTGTAATTTGATCTTATTTTTGAGTCTAAATTCAGTTGATAAGTAATGATACATTTTTTAAATACCCTCAAATTTCAATAAAAAAAATGGATTGAAAAATTAGGTAACTTTTTCCGTCCATTTTTGATTGAAATTTGAGGGTGGTTTTGAAAGAAATTAAGAAAAACAGCAAATAAATCAACCTTAATTATTTTCCAGTATAAGCCTGCATGTCCATTCACATGATGAAACACTTTTTTGTGGTTTCAGGTACTTAAAAAAACAAAATACAGCCATTGGAAAAAACCTTCTAATCTGGGCCCAAATTCATGGCTCTGTAAGCAAAGAATCGGCGCTTACGGAAGCAGGGAATTCCGCGCTTACGTCAAGTGTATTTCATGGGTTAGCAGTTAGCACTGGAATTTTTGCTTCTGAGCGTGGGTACTCCACATTACTAGGCATTCTTCGCTTACACAGCTAGCACAGAAATTCGGCGCTTGCACAGTAAGCGGAGAATTGAGATTGTAAGCGCAGAATTCGGCGGTAACCAGAGCCATGAAATTGGGCCCTGATGGATGCAGAGTGGTTTCTCGTCATTAAGAAGAATATTTCAAGAAGAAACAAAGCTTGGACAGCTGACCCTTTCCCTCTGCAAAATTGGATACATTAAATTTTACAAAAAACAAAGCTTGCATACAAATTCATGGCAATGTTTGAAATCTGTGGTTTGCTTCTCTCCAAATGCAAAAGAATAGTTAGCAGAGTTGCTAACTCTCCCTGATTCTGCAGAATGTTCCCTGAAAATAAACCAATCTTTCCATGTTCTGATGAGACAGATTTACAAAATCTCCCTGATTATGGTAAATTTCCCCTGTTATATTGAATGTCTAAATATCTCCCTGATTGTTGTACAAAATCTCCCTGATTGCAAGATGCAAATGTTGGCACCTTCGAGAAAGACTCTACTAGGGTCGAAACGTCAGGCCACTTACTATTTTGTGCATTTTTGCCGTAGGTCCTTTTGGTTAGTAAGTAGTTTGAACCAGCTTATTCTATTTTCTCATTTCTCCATAATGCAGCGGAAAATTGATACTTTTCAATTAAGCCGGCCCAGGCAGATTTCTTTCATCGAGACTGGAACGTCTGAAGCAACAACTAGAGGGAGACCCATCTCTGCTCCAGCTTCCTTGGTAAGTTCGACAGTCCATGTTTCACACCAGTCTAAGATAATAATGCATGACTCAGATTGAGTGTTATTTACTCAAGACTTGGACTCTAGATATGACTCAGCTGTAAGTTACTCGGATGATTAACGTTTCAGTATTTTACATTATATTCATGGTTTATTAAAATTTCTTAAGCCTTCATTGTGAAGTTTTTCCCTTCATGGTTCAGTCCTCTAGATTTCAAGGCTCCACAATCCAGCGTATCAATACCTGCCAAAAGGCATGAAATCAATTCAGAATTATAGCCAGAAGAATATAGCCCATGGGAGATTTTTTAGACAATAGCAGGTGTCCCAATCACCAGTCCTTTTTCCAGTGTTTCTTTTCGCTGAGAGCAATGGAAAATGACTCGTGATGGATGCCCGCTATCATCTCAAAAGTGTCCCATTCACAAAATAAAAGATTCTAAAGGCTCACAAAAGAAATGACTAAAAACACCAGTGTGCAATAAAAGAAAAATCCCATAATTATTGTTTTTGAGAATTCCTTCTCTTTTGATAGAAGATTCATCCAAAGAAACTTGTAAATTTGTGTCAAAGATCTCTATAAAGAAAAAAGTAACTCAAAAAACACCTCTAGCAGTCTAGAATAAGAACCACGCAGGCCTAATACTTGATGGAGGCAATGGAGGCAATTGCCTCCATGCCCCTGTTCATTGCCTTGGTGCCCCTTGAAATGCCCCTTGAAATGTTCCTATACAAATTTACATTCCCTCATTGAGGTGCCCTTTACTAAGGAAAAAAACTGACTTTCCCTTACAGGAATGAAGTGTCAGGCCTGAGAAAGAAAAGGCTACACCATCTTGGCCCAATTTCATTGCTCTGCATGCTTACCGCCAAATTCTGTCCTTGCGATCACCGTTCTCCGCTTACAGGGCCGAGTTTTTGCGCTAGCTGTGTAAGCGAAGAATGCCTATTAATGTGGACTACGCATGCGCACAAGCAGAAAATCCCTGCTAACCTCTGAAATACTCTTGACGTAAGCGCGGAATTCCCTGCTTCCGTAAGCACCGATTTTTTGCTTACGGTAAGCAGAGCCATGAAATTGGGCTCTGGTTTTTGCTTTGTGGCACGGTTATTTTGGGCAATCTATTGGTTAAATTCTTTCACCAGAGAGTGAACAATACAGATCAATTTTGCACAATTACTTTTTAAGTCCCTTGGACTTAAAAGAAAGGAAGTTTGGGTGGGAATCAAACTCACATTCTGAACTTTGTTTTGATGTCTTTTTCTCTATGTTAGCTGGAGCAGTCAGCGAGACCACGGACGACTGTAGTCAACTCTCCGGTCAAGCTTCAACACTGTCGCCTCGTCAGCAGCAACGACGACGACGAGGATGGGTTTACTGAAATCTTCATGGATTCAAATCAGGTAAGCCAATCAAATATCTCCTCTCACTGAAATCTTCATGGATTCAAATCAGGTAAGCCAATCAAATATCTCCTCTCACTGAAATCTTCATGGATTCAAATCAGGTAAGCCAATCAAATATCTCCTCTCACTGAAATCTTCATGGATTCAAATCAGGTAAGCCAATCAAATATCTCCTCTCACTGAAATTTTCATGGATTCAAATCAGGTAAGCCAATCAAATATCTCCTCTCACTGAAATCTTCATGGATTCAAAGCAGGGCCCAATTTCATAGAGCTGCTTAAGCACAAAAAGTAGCTAAGCACAACAAAATTATGCTTACCAGAGTAAGGTTACCAGCCAAAATACTATCTCACATATTGTGGCTGGTATCCTGCTTATTTTTGCTAAGCAGAAATTGTTTAAGCAGTATTTTCTGCTTAAGCAGCTCTATGAAATTGGGCCCAGGTGAGCCAATCAAACATCTCCTCTTACTGAAATCTTCATTGATTTAAAATCAGGTAAGCCAATCAAACATCTCCTTTCATAGTTTAGAACCTTTAAAACTTCAGGTCAAAGGAAAGACATTGGCTGAGAGTTGTGCGGGGCGCGCATTTCATTGTTTGACCTCAGCGATGGTGGCCAATGGAAAGGGTCTATAGCACTCATGCATTGACCTTATCCAACTGCAGTCTGAGGGTTTAAACATTAGGACACAATGGAGATGCATGGCTATGTTTGATAACGGCACAAAGGATGGGCCAATGAGCAATAGGCTTGGGTGACTTGTGAAATCCTTGAAATTTATGAATTGCATTTTGTACAGATAATTAATTCTAGAAATTCTTGTCACAGACCTCAGAATCGGATGTACCTGGAGGTCTTTGCAGCCTCCTCAACGCCCCCCTGGTCATCTCACCACCTACCCCATCCTCCTCTGACCAAGCTCTACGTGAGCTCGACTGCAACACCTTAGATGACACCCCGAACGGTCCCAAATGTCGAAGGCCAATCTTCAAAGTCCCGAGCCAGCCCGGGATGAGAAGGTCATCTTTCTTGAAGCGGGCAGATCGACCGCGAGACACCCCAAGCCCCATCCAGAGTAAAAGATACAGGAGTAGCTCCGATACCCACGCACCTGAAATTGATAGAGAAATAGCAACCCAGACAAATCAGGTATGGTTCAAAGGGGTTGTATACGTTTGGTAATTGGAACCCACTGTTTGTTTCAATACTATATAGTTGTAGATATATACCATAAAACTAATCTGTGAAAATTTCATTTCAAAAGGTGGTAGCGTGGTTTTTGAGATATTGCCCATGCAGGAAGTATAATCTGCAATTGGATTACACATTTGGAGAAACATTACTGTTAGTAACGCTTCTCAGATTCAAATTTGTTGGGATAAAAAGTGATCTATTTTTCCATAACCGCAGTACTTCGAAGTGAAAAGTGTTTTTTTTTTGGGGGGGGAGCATTGGATCTGATGATTTCATTGTATTGTATGTTAAGATAACTAAAGTTTTTAATTTTTTTTAATGATGTTGCGAGTCCAAACATTACTTATTCCTGTGATTGTTTTTAATTATTGCCTAAAGAAATTATTTTTCTTCATTGTCTGCTAAATAGAATAATTCATATACTGCACTTTGTATTTTACTGTAAACTGGTTTACTGCTCACTGGACTATTTTATGTATTGCATTTTGTATTTTACTGTTAACTGTGTTAGTGCTAAATTAATATTTTATATTTTGCATTTTGTATTTTGTTGATTTATTATTTGTAAAGATTCATCCTGTTATCGTTTTTAAATAGTTTGATTCAAATGGTGTAATATTATTATAGCTTGTGACATCACACGTTTACAGAAAAGCAGTAGAGCCTGGAATTCTTGCAGACAAAGTTTGTTCACAGCTCAACGAAAGAAAACCTGAAATCAAACATTTTATGGAAACTGCGGTGTCAGATTTGTATCAACTTTTTTGATATGAAGAAAGTGGGCACATCTCAAAGCTTGTTCAGCTGTTATTTTTACAATTCTTATTTTATGTGCTTTTTATGTTAAAAAAGGAAAATTTTTCAAGCCTCTTGACTGCCACTGCCAGAACAGTTCCCAATTTCATAGAGCTGCTTAAGCAGGAAATAGTGCTGAAAAAATTGTCTGCTAAGCCAAAAAGAGCAGGATGCCAGTCATAAATGGTACATGTGACTTGGTGTTTTGGCTAGTAACCTTATTCTGGTAGGCATAATTATTTTGTGCTTGGCTAATTTTTGTGCTTAAGCAGCTCTATGAAATTGGGCCCAGGGCGTAGAAAGATGGCCTGCTAGGTCACTCTTTTTTTCGTAAACAAGGTGACATAGGCCTACTTTGTATGAAACACTCCTTTTATTGATGTGATTTGTGGAACTGATTCGACGGTACATCTCCTTTTTGCAGAGTCCACGGGCGCGGCGTCTTGAGCGATCCCACTCTATGGACGAGGGGCGAGACTATCATCAGAAAATCGCCATGGCTTTAACTTGTGACCACACTATGCTCACTGGTGACCGCAAAAAGGTAAGGAAGGGACTTAGAAGTAAAATTTATGCGGGAGTAATCTAGGGATGATAAATTTCAGACTTTTATCTGAATTCAGAATTTTTTTAAGGTCTGCCTGGTGAAAAAAATAAGTAGCTGTTATTCAGTCTTGTGATTCGTGAGGATTTTCCCCAGATTTGAGGATTTTTATTTGATCTCCCTGTGCCTTCAGATTTTCTTGAAAGAGACAAAGAACAGAGTTACTTTCAATAATAGTGAACCGATACGCGCAAATTTCGGCCGATTAAAAATAATAATAATTTCACAGAAATCATCAAGAGAAAACCATATAGAATGCTCCAGATCGCAGGGCTTTTAAAACCCAAGATAAACACCAAGTAGAAAACATTCCGAAGACCTTGTCAATTCAGCTTGCTTCGGCCAAACATCCCAAAATTTGGGTCCAGAATGCCCCACAGTTTTGAAAAATCCTTGGGAGAACCCTGCAAAGTGTATCAAGTGCACACACGTTTTCAACAAGTGCTTGAACAAAATGCATTCAATTCTTGAATATAACTCGAGGATAATTGCTTTTTTAAAAAGGAGTCAATGGCTCTTCAAAAGCAAAATCATTGATTTTTCCTATAAATAAGTCATGACTGTCTATTTTTAGCCGGACGCTTTACCGCTGTGTGAAGGTAAACATCGCGACTTAAAGAGCATCACACCAGAGACAGTGTGTAAAATCTTAAGATCTGAGATTCCAGAGGTCAAGGAGCACTTCATTCTTGACTGCCGCTACCCCTATGAGTACAAAGGTGGACACATCAAGGTCAGATATTTTGCTCAAATTCTTTGACTGGCTTATTTCTCCTTTGTTCAGAAGGAGGAAGGGCAGACCGAACGTTTGCCCTGCAACAATTTCATAATCAATTGATGTGCAAGTTGTGTGTTTAAAGAAAACTGTATGTAATAGTTGTATATATTTTAATATAAGTCTTTTTTGTGATACCCGCTGCTATTAATTAAAGGAATTAAACTGGTCTCTTGTAAGTGGGCAGGCTTGATTGTGTTTGAGATTTCTGTTCAGTGAACAAACTCTATTTTTATCAAGGAAGCCAGTTTACATTTTTAGTATGTAGTTTTTGTACATTTGCCCTACATCAGCTAAAATGTGTGTTTTCATTTTGAGAAAGGCTCTGCGAGGGTAAAAATGTGAGGCATCTTTAACAAAAATGTGATCTTTTCACAATTCGGGTTTGCCATTTTTAGTCTAATTTACTTACTTTTACCAGTTCTTCAGGATTTTTCTTATTTAAACTGGTTCCCTGATAACACGTTTGAATTGTTTTAACAGGGAGCCATGAATCTTTACACCAAAGAGTTGGTGACGGAGTTCTTCCTGGAGAGACCCATGGAGGAGTTAGAAGGGCGCGTCATCATCTTCCACTGTGAATTCTCGTCCAAGCGAGGGCCGGACTTGCTCCGTTTCCTCCGTAACAAGGATCGGGACTCAAACATCGACCACTACCCAACCCTCTTTTATCCAGAACTCTATATTTTATATGGCGGGTATAAAGCATTCTATGAAAATGACAAGGTACGTCGGAAAAACCTTTTGAAGAATTTAATGTTTGCTGTTAGCTTCTCC
Source organism: Plazaster borealis (assembly GCA_021014325.1). Classification (NCBI taxonomy): domain Eukaryota; kingdom Metazoa; phylum Echinodermata; class Asteroidea; order Forcipulatida; family Labidiasteridae; genus Plazaster; species Plazaster borealis. The sequence goes on from CM037458.1 coordinate 3,167,160, forward strand.
TAGCTTACCAAACCCAGGCCTGATACTTCAAGGAGGCAACTGCCTCCGTTGCCCCTGGTCATTGCCTTGGTACGTGCCCCTTGAAATGTTCCAATAGAAATTTACATTTTCCCCATAGAGGTGCCCTTTACCAGAGCTGACAACTCTCACTGATTCTGCAGAAAGTTCCCTGAAAATAAACCAATCTTTCCATGTTCAGATGAACAAGTTTGGAAATCTCCCCGATTGCGGAAAACTTTTTCTCTATTATGCTGAAATGTAATTTTAAATATCTCCCTGAGTGTTGTACAAAGTCTCCCTGATTGCAAGATGCAAATGTTGGCAGCTACGCCTTTACTAGGGAGAAAACGCCTTGGTGCCCTTGCCCTTTCAAAAACGAAGCTTCAGGCCTGAAACCCTTTCTCAATTATACATGATGACTAAGATCTGTACAGGGCTCGAATTTGACACTGGACCACCGGCCCGAGGCCAGTGGTTTCAGTGTTGGGCCAGTAAACTCAAGACAGGACAAGTCCGGTGGTCTTGGTTTTTTTTTCAATTCAACATCTTTGTCTCAAAAGAATGATGCTCAAATGTTGAGTTTGAGTCTCACAAATGTCTTTCAATTCTGCTGAGTATCGCCCATAAAACAGAAGAGATCAATCTTCTCTTAGTGTTTGTTCAAATAAAACAGTTTAGATGATAAAACTGTGTTCACATTTTGATTCTAGTCTCTTCTCATGTTGATTCTGGTCTTGTCAATAAAATCCCGGTCCAGTGAAGATTCTGAGCTACAAGTCCTGCGGTCTTGTGGATTTTCCCCCCAAATTCGAGCCCTGCTGTATACAGGGCGTCCACATTTTCTTTCAGCAGGATGTCCAAGTTGTTTACTTGTAATCTTTGACCATGTGACCAGTGACATATGTTTACAAAAGAGCCACAAAGCCTGGGCTTGATTTCACAAAGCTCTGAGACTCATCATATTTAATCATATTGTGACCTTATTGTGTACTGAGACATTACACTTTGCTAAGCAGTTAAGACTGACAACATTAGGGCTAGTTGGCTCAGTTGGTAGAGTGCCAGCATGTTAATTTGGAGGTCACAGGTTCAATCCTGCCAGTTAAGATTGATTTGCAATAAGATCAACCTTATGCTCTTTTTGAAATTTAAGCCCTGCAGCTGATTTCATGAAACTTTACGCAACTGCGTAAGTCCACTTGCGCAACATTTATTGCGTAAGTTGTGCGCCACTACTACAAGAAATCGTGCACAAGTGGATATATACACAGTTGCGTAAAGTTTGCTGGACTTCCTCCTGCAGGCAGAATTTATTCACAGCTCAATTGGGAAAAAACATAAAACTTTCATAATTGTTATCAATCTTTGATAATGAATTAAGGGTGCACATTTCAAAACTTGTTCAGCAGTTGTTTTTACAATTCCTGACTTAATAAGATGATTATGATACAAAATGTACAAGTCTCACGCGTAATCGAACATTGATTGAACATTGATGCCACATTAATGCATTAAGCAATGTACGTGATGGTACCAAAGTGGTCCCAAATTTGTTTGAATACGCGCGAGACTTGCACAGTCTATTATGACAAGTGCAATGTCTTGCCTGCCAGGAAACGCCTTGGAATGTACATCAGGCATGATATTCTTCATTCTTTTATCTCAGGAAAAATCAGCACAATTACTTTCAAATAGCTAGGAAAGTGTATCAAAACCTATATACCGTATGTATGACGTAGGTCAGCCCTTGTACTCAATAAAAATGTTCTACTTTTTTTCTAAGGGTCAAATATCATGTCTGGTACATATGGATAGTTTTTGCATGATGACAAGGTCTGTACATTCAGATGTAAATAATAACTTAGCAAATAACAGATAAAACTTTGATATCAAATTCAACAATATTAACCTACGGAGCTCTGGAAGTTTCATCCAACTTGTTGAGATAGATTCATGAGATAATTTACTGCAAGAAGATGACATCCTAATCGTAAGATGGTGACATCCGCAGATGATTTATCTCGAGATGACAACATCTTGAAAGTGGGATGCTGTCTTCCCAAGACAGTTATCTTGGGTTCTCGATATTTCCAGGATGTTTCCAAGATAAATTATCTTGGGGAAGTCGACATCCTACGTTCATGATGTCGACATCCTAAGATAAAATATGTCGGGAAGAAGACATCTCACTTTAGGATATCATCATACCGAGGTAAATTATCTCAGGATGTCGTCATCTTACGTTTATGATGTCATCATCCTGCAGTAAATTATCTTGGTATCTCAACATGTCGAATGGCACTTCTATAAAGCTCCATATTAACCTTGTATTTAAAATACCAATGTCAACTTGGCTGGTTTTGGCCTCTCCTATCACATTATACCATTAGTAGTTTGAAATTTAACTGAACCGTTGTTCTCTGATGTTCCCTAGACAATGTGTGAGCCGCAGACGTATTTACCAATGGAGCATGAAGACTACCGGGACGACTGCAAACACTTCAAGGCCAAGTCCAAGTCATGGGCGGGGGAACGCAGCCGGCTCGGCCACCGCAAATCCAGCGCCAGCTGATGACCATAGGCAAGCAATGGTTGAATTATTGCGGGTATATTGTATGGGGGAAGAGGAGCCATTTCTTCATATTGAGGGAAAGGTGCCAAGTTGTGCAGTCTCTGTAAATATAAGGTTACTGCTTCGACACCCCATAGTCCGACACCCCTATTTTTCTAACCCTGACCCTAGCATGTCGGAACATAGGGTTATCGAAACACATATATAATGAAACCCCTATGTTCCGACACCCCTAGGGCAGGGTTCTCCCCATGCACAAGCTAGCGTATCGGGCCGATACGCGCGAATTGCGTGTCGATACGCGCAAATTTTGCCAATACGATAGTTTCACAAAAAACATGAACAGAAAACCATATAGAATGCTCCAAATTGCACGGTAGGGCTTTGAAAACCATAAAAAAACACCAAGTAGAAAACATTCCGAGGACCTTGTTTCAATTCAACGCGCTTCGGCCAAACATCCAAAAATTTTGGCCCAGAATGCCCCACAGTTTTGAAAAACCTGGGGAGAACCATATGTTTCGAAAGCCCCCTTGTGATTTACATGCTAGTTAGGGTTAGGATTAGGAAAAAACACGAGGGTTGTCGGAACATATCGGGGTGTTGGAACATAGGGGTGTTGGAACATAGGGGTATAACCTAATTAAAGGCTGTTTTTTTAATTGGCAGCTGCGGCTACGGCTATGGCTGTTGCTAACGTTGTTGCCATGGGTCTCCTATGCTTCAACGCATGTTCAAGTGACAGTCAAGCCACAGCCGATAATTTAGACGCAGCCTTAGGGCCCGTTTTTAGATAGTGTCTAAAAACGACAAAAATCCAACACTCAAAATTCTTTTCCTCCACTAAATCACATAAAAGAACTAAAGTTTGAAGTAGAAGCTTTCAATGCGTCCTCATTCCAAATTTGAATTTTCCATTTGAAATTTATGATGAACTACAAAAATAAATTGTTAAGGAAATACCGGTTCTTGTTCTGTTAAGAGATGTGAAACAGTATAGCTTTGTCAACACTGTGCAGCCTAGTACAGTGTTCTCCCTAAAAAGTGTCTGCTGGCCAAATGCCGGTTAAAACACCTCAGGACCAGTCAAAATTCACTCAAAGTGGTCTGGACATCAACGCTCAGAAATCTGAGAAACAATTAATACATGAATCGTTTCTCAGATTCAAATGTTTTTGGGTGAAAAATTATCCAAACCGTATTACTTCAAAGGGAATCCTTTCTCACAACAGTTTATACCATCAACAGCTGAAGTGCTTCTCACTAAGGAAGTTTATATGGTCATTAATTTGTGGAGTATTCACCAATCTATGAACCTACCTAAGAAAGCACAACTATTCATCAACATTTTTGTGAAGAAAAGAAAATGAAGGTTTGAATATTTTCAAAGACACACTGTGCCTTTTCAACAATTCTCTTGTATACCGGTATTTTATTTTTTCCCCTTATAAATTAAGAGTAGGTGTAAATCATTTATCTATTTGTATGTATGAAGAAGTAGAATGTTTTATGAAAAGAACTTACGATTTAAACAAAGCTGAAATCCAATTTAAGATTTTTTTTAAAAGATATTTGAAACAATAATGAGTTTATAATAATCTGTGTGTTAAGTTTGTAAGGTGTACGTTTGAGTAGCAAAATAATCAGGTAAAAATTCTATATTTTCTTCTGATTATGTGTTCTATCGTCATCAGTATTAAACAAATATTTGCTTTTTTTATATGATTCTGGTTTGTTGTAAAGAGTTAAGTTAACGCCATTTTACTTTGAAAAACAAAATCAAGGATTATAAATGGAGATATAAATTCCTTCTTTTTTCTCCCTTGTTTATGTTAATGTTGACTTCCTTCCACAGTTTAAAAACATTGACGGGAACAACTAGTTCAAACATTTTTTTAATTTTATACTCATTGGACCGATCCATCATTAAGCCTATGGGTGCCAAATCCTCCAAAATCCTATTCAGAAAGTTGTCGAACTTTGTAGGATTTTGGACTGCAGGCCCTGATAATAAGTACATATATTGGATCAGATGGCGTGCCCTTTATCCAAGTCCAACCATTTGGGTGTTGAGAAGGGATGCAGAAATTTCAGACTTTAATCTGAACTCAGACTTTTTCTAAACCAAAATTCTGTACTTTCTTCAGATATAAAGAAATCCTCTGCTTTTTGATCTACTTCTCTTGCACTGAGGAGACTGGTACCAAATCTCCTTTGAGTTTAACTCCAGGGGTTATCAAAAGGTGGAAGTGCCATAGGTTTAATATCCAATAAGATCTGTATCCAGGTTTCAGACTTGTTTGTTAGCAATGACTCTCACCCTGGTGTTGAATTACATCTTGATTCGAGAATTTTGGGAGAGTGGAGGGTCTCTAGCCAAAGACATTGAGGGGGGGGGGTAGGGTCAAGCCATGCCTACTTTAGCAACTGTGGATAAAATATCGCCCATCATGCGGGTAGCGCGTGTCTCCTTAAAGGCATTGTACACGTTTGGTAATTACTCAAAATATATATTAGCATAAAAACTTCCTTGGTAACGAGCAACGGAGAGCTGTTGATAGTATAAAACATTGTAGGAAACGACTCCCTCTGAAGTAACGATAGTTTTTGAGAAAGAGGTAATTTCTCACTAAAATAATAAAAACTTCTTGCAAGAAGTTATCTGAAAGCACACAATTGTACAACAAGGGTGTTTTTTCTTTCATCATTTTCTTGCAACTTCGATGACCAATTGAGCCCAAATTTTCACAGGCTTGTTATTTTATGCATATGTTGGGATACACCAAATGAGAACACTGGTCTTTGACAGTTTCCAAACGTGTTCAGTGCCATTAATGAGACACACCATGGCGGGTATCCCCGACCGATGATGTTGACGCAGCTGTACAAAACGCCAGCGTGACGCGAGTTAAAAGCCTTTGTCTAATGGCGGCAAACACCGGTACATACGGGACGTAACAAATTTAACTAAAATGGATTGTTTTTTTAATGCGAAGCAGTCCAAATGGTTAAAGGCACTGAACACGTTTGGTAATTGTCAAAGACCAGTGTTCTCACTTGGTGTATCCCAACATATGCATTAAATAACAAGCCTGTGAAAATTTGGGCTCAATTGGTCATCGAAGTTGCAAGAAAATGATGAAAGAAAAAACACCATTGTTGTACAAATTTGTGTGCTTTCAGATAGGAATAAAAGGCTTCTTGCAAGAAGTTGTTATTATTTTAGTGAGAAACTACCTCTTTCTCAAAAACTACGTTACTTCAGAGGGAGTCGTTTCTCACAATGTTTTATACTATCAACAGCTCTCTGTTGCTCGTTACCAAGTCAGTTTTGATGCTATATATATTTGGAGTAATTACCAAACGTGTACAGTGCCTTTAAAGCCTATTTACGATTGGTAATGGGGTTTTAAAGTGTCTGCGTTTTACATTTCCTTAATGGATCGGAATTAAAATAGGTTATATTTAATTGGAGGTCAAACTAGACAGGGTGTTGGTTTGTTTTCATAGCAATCAGTGTTTATAAATTAATTTGAGAGAAAAATAATATATATTGGGTCAGCTTTATACACTTATGCCATTGTTATCCTTTTACTATTTTTCGTTTATACTTAGATGATTGTGTTTCAAAGATTGCTCAACAGTGTTTGGTTTTTTTCGAATTTGAAAAATTGTGTCTTAATTCAAGATTTATCAAATTTCTCTAGCCTTTTTTGTGACTTAATTATGTAACAAACCAGGTTATTGGCTGTTCAACTCTAACTTGGAATGCAACGGCTGTTTTGATTTGCCTAGATACATGTCAAACCAAATAGATCATATTTTTATTTTGTAAATACAAATCAATTATGCAATACCAAATGTATAGAGATGAATACATAACTTGTACAGTCAGTGTCTGGTAGCTAAATTGTTATTGGCCGTGTTTGAAACCACGGCCCGGGCTTAGACTCCGACTTGGGCTTGGGCTCAGACATGGGCTCAGGCTCAGACTTGGGCTAGGACTTTGGCTCAGGTGCCTGACTTGGGCTCAGGTTCCTGACTTGGGCTCAGGCTAGGACTTGGGCTCAGGTTCCGACTTGGGCTCAGGTTCCGACTTGGGCTCAGGTTCCGACTTGGGCTCAGGTTCCGACTTGGGCTCAGGCTAGGACTTGGGCTCAGGTTCCGACTTGGGCTCAGGTTCCGACTTGGGCTCAGGCTCTGGCTTGGGCTCAGGTTCCGACTTGGGCTCCGCAGGTAAATTTTGAAAACTTGTACTTTTGGTATTAGCGGGAAGAACAAGGCTTAAGCCGTGGTTTCAAACTAATTGTACAGTCATCTTGTATTTCTACCATTCAGATCAATGTAACCAAACCGAGGCTAGAAGGGAAAATCAGTCAGATCCCTCTTTGGTTAAATAAGAGACAGTATTTATTATTGCTATTCCAGACAGGACACACGATTTGTACCAGCTGAAGGTCCATCGTGATCTGCAATTCCATACAAATTAATTCAGTCGACGAAATGTGCATTTCAGGGAAGATGTACCTTTTTAATTTCAACAAGTTGTGTGAAAGAAATAAACATCTATGTCAAGAAATTATTGATGAATTTAATTTGTGATTTTTATTGGCATTGGTGTTTAAGATTTATTTTTGTAATTTTTTTTTATCAAAAACATTTTCAAAGAGCAGTTTTTCGCTTACGACGGAGGTAGAGCATTTTTCCGCTACTGTCGGACTGAATTTCTTGACGAATTCACTTATTGTACAGTAGTGGGCCCGTACAACCAATACTGCAACATCCCTATTATAAATAAATAATACAAGTCGTTTATTTCATGCAAATCTTTATTATCTACTGAAAGTAAGCATACAGTATTCCAATCACCAATTTAAAGAAAAGTTTGTTTTTAAACTGAAAACAATCATTTATCACATTGTAGGCTTCACGCAACGTTGTGATTTTAATGTTGACAATTTAGTACAAAAATAAGATTTTGAACTTTGCTGATTAAAAATCGTTTATTGATTAATTCCCGATTAGTGTCAAAGTACCTTTATCTAACACCTGGGCCTAATTTCATAAAGCTGCTTAAGCAGAAACAAGGTAGCAGAAAACAATTTTGCTTACTGTATGTATAAAATGAGGGGGCCAGCCAAGCTACCACTCCACAATTATGTACAATCTGTGAATAGTTTCCTACTCAATTTTGCTTATAGCAGACATTTTTAAGTAACCCTTTCTGCTTAAGCAGCTCTATGGAAGTTTGGTACTGCAGGGCCTAATTTTGTAGAGCTGTTTTTGCTCAGCCAAAATGAGTAGAATACCAGCCAAAGATGATACATTTGGAATGGTATTTCGGCTGGTAACCTTATTCTAGTAAGCATAGTTTGGTTGGGCCCAGGGCCCAATTTCATAAAGCATGTAAGCACAAAATCTTGCTAAGCACAGAAAACTCTTGCTTAGGAAAAATAGGTTACCAGCCAAAATACCATACAGTTACCATTGCTGTGACTGGTACCCCGCTCATTTCTTGCTTAGCAAAAGAATTTGCTAAGCAGAATTTTCTGCTAAACAGCTTTATGAAATTGGGTCACAGCCGATTTCACGAAACTTTACGCAACTGCGTAAGTCCACTTGCGCAACGTTTAGTGCGTAAGTTGCGCCACTAAGTTTTGATCGATTTCACGAAAGTTACGCCACGTCTGAAAGTGGCGCAAGGCTGAAAGTTGCGCCACAAAAATGGCGCAACTTACGCACTCGATTTTGATGGCGTAAGTCAGTATTTTACTGCGCAAGTTAATAAACTGCCAACGGCACAATGTGTTTTGCCCGGGTAGGCTGCACTATCCTTTGGCATGGACGTTATTTCAGTGTGTATCGAAATATATTGCATTCTTTATTTCCTTCAGAGGAAACAAAACAAAAAACACGTTCATCAGCAATTGGTTTACAAGTAAGTTTACAATAAAAAAAACACGTTATTTTGGAGAAAATAAACGTTTAAATCGGCCACGATTTTTGGGGTCATTAAAACCGGCGTTCGTTGGTTGTAATTGCAACCATATAATACATTTTCAGAAAACACTTTAGTCTCTCATTATTTATTTGCTAATCATGAATGCATCGGTCCCGATAAACAGCCCCCCCCCTCCGTGCTTATGATTCAAGAAATCAATCCTAATTTTTCATTTCACTCATAAACTTTATTTTACCTCCCATACTTGCATACAAAAAAGACAAGTTAAAATAAATTAATTTAAATTCATTTTTTTAATGAATTTTCCATTTCACTTATAAACATTTTATTTTTCCTTCCACATCTAAATAAAATAAATACATTCAACTACACAAAAAAAGACAAGTTTGAAGAAAACTGTTTAAATGAAATTATATTTATTGGAGCAAGATATAGTATAGTTTAATACTTGTTATTGTTCAGAAACCAACAGAAAAAACAAATTCAACGTCCCCCTCCAAACAAAAAAAGATTATGAAGAATTGTTTAAAAAATACACGACGCTATCAGCTAAAATTAGCTGTCAGAAGATGAAATGTAAGTAATGGGAATCACAAAGTTTGTCTTTAAAACATTTCAAAAGAATTTTACAAAATATTTGAAGAAAATGGTTTTTATTTTGTTCAATTAAATGGACAGGATTTGCTGTTGTAAAAAGGGTGTAGGCCCCTGGAAATGGTCAAACTTGCTTGTGATGTTGGTAAACATATTTTGGATTGTGTGGGTTTTCTAACTTATAGTTATAACTGAATTATTTAAAACTAACAAGCTTATTAGTCATCTTTGAATATAATCCCATACTTTGGGGCCCTTAGTTTGATTTCATTAACTAAACTAAGTCTTTGAAACAATCTTCCAGTTTGCTGGGAAAATAACTTTTGGATGACTCTGAGAATGACACACGGAACTCCTTGAACACGACTTCATCTTCTTCTCCATCTCCTTGACATCTCCATCCTCTCATGACATCTAATAATGGATGTTGTGCTGTATATTGAGTGAGAAGTAATACAGGGAAACAAAAACTTTAATTGAGTTGTCTAAATTCACTGTGCATAATATATTCTACCAAAAAGAGGTCTACTTGTTGGACCAAACCACTTGTGTTGTTGATTTTCCCATAAGAAAATAACTTTCTTGTTAAATGAAAGGTTTTTAAATACTAATTGCAATTAGTTGAACCTATTATTTATATTGAGTTTGCAGAAAAGAGTATTAACAAGTTTTGTTTATTTTTGGCAACAACATTAATCACCCTTTTATTGGTTTAATGTTTAAAACAAATGCAATTATTTAGTACTGAAGATAAACAATGATATAAGTATTGAGATATAAAAATTGAAATATTTCCTCTTCACACCTCATGAATAAATAATGTTCCTCTCCTCTGATATTATGGAAGTCAAAACTCTTCATGGAGTATTTTGAAGGAAAACCAAACAAGAAGACACTGGTCCTGTGGTATCAAATCCGACTTGAATACTCTTCATGTTTGGGTACTGTTGGTGACATGAATTCAGTTTCCTATGGGTCCCTCTCTTGCGATTTTGAAGTATAGCTTAATCTAAATACAAAATGAAAAGATAAACAAAAATATGTTAAAAGGTGATGATGTCAGTGGTTAGGATAGTTGGAAAATTAGTGTGGGATATGGTGATTGGGTTTGTTATAATTAAGCCCCATTTTCAAACCAGCAATTTCACACACACACAAAATAATAATTAATTAATTAATTAAAGTTATCGAGTGCAAGGAAACATAAAATAAGGGGGGAAAACAATTGGCCACAAAGTGACAGCAACATAACACTCAATTATTAAACCATTTGACAAAAACTCCACCATGGTTGAAATTTTGCAATAACAATCGTCGACATCTACATGAGAATATTGAGCTGCCGAAGTTCCAAAATGTACCATTTTGAGCTAGCTAGCTAGCTACTAGTACATCTAGTACTACGTACTACGTGTACTTGTTTGTAATGTGTTTTATCACTTGGTATTTTGTACCATAACTATTGTAGTGAAAGTTCTACTCCTTATTAATCCCCAAAATGTGTATGTTTATGCACGTTATACATGGTGTCATTGCGTTATACTTCAAACAAAATCAACGGCTAAAAGTCAACGAAGGCCACAGTATTACACAAGGTAAAATTGTTGAGTTTGATACAAACATGGAGGTAGAAATAGATACATGTCCGCACTCGTGTATACACAGACGTATCATCACACGATCCCACCCACGTACACAGTCAAGATCGTCCTTTCGTCGTCAGTGTTTGTAACTTTCTGTTAAAAATAACGTGAAAAGCAGCGAGTGTTTGATACTATTAATCATTGAACCCTTTACTAGTCATTTCTATAAATTCTTACAAACTTACGTGTCCAAATAAAAGTAGTTAGTGGTCCAAGTTGAGCCATCTTTATCCGAACACTTCCGTTGACACTTCACTAGACTGCATGAAACATGTTGTTGTCGCCGTGTGCTAAAAAAGATCGCGATTTAAAATGGCCGCTCTGTTGCATTTTTCCCATCGGATTCAGGCAACAGTCGTTGAAAAGGTAGATATAAGTTGCGCAGCTATTAGTCAAGTTTCGTGAAATGCAACTTAAGGAAGTGGCGCAGCTGCGCAACATTTACATGGCGTAACTTTACGACATGGCGCAAGTTACGCACTACTTTCGTGAAATCGGCTGCAGGGCCCAGTTTCACAAAGCTGCTTAAGCACAGAAAGCCGCTCAGCACAAACAAAGTTTACTCACCAGAATAAGGTTACCAGCCAAAATATGATACATAATACACCGCCTTTGACTGGTTCCCTGCTTAGTTTTTGCTTAGCAGCTCTATGAAATTGGACCCAGTTAAATGTGTTATACAGGATTGGTAGAGCTGACAAAATAGTCGCAGACATGTGTTTATGTTTTGTGTGATAAACCATATACAAAAAATAACAAACCGGTGATTGTTTGGCCTTATCCGTTGTTTAAAGTCATGAGAAAGTAGTGAAAAAACATGCACAATTGTCAGCATGTAAACACATTGTCCTTAATGTTGGTTGTAACAACCGAACAGCTGTTGTGTTGCTATTTTGTATTATTTTTATTTTTATTTTTTAGGTTTTCAGATACAATTTTCTCGATTATATCTTCATTTCAGAGGGAAGTGTCTCACAGAAAAAAAAGGTCTATTATGAATTTCATAATCAGTAAGCTTTCAGACTAAAATTAAACAATGTTGTTTTTCTTCCTTATCAATCCTGTATAACACCTTTAACAAACCCTTTGAATGAGATAAAATATAAACTTACACAGAAACTTAGAAATTTAAAGAAGGTTAGGCCACATAAAAATAAAAATAAAATGCCGATCGTCCCCGCCCGACCCTACGAAACCCCCGAACCCATTTATTGTTTTATATATACTTTTTAAATCATAAAAACGGTCTTTTCAATAATCGTTTTAGTCAAATTTGGCTCCCAGGTTTTTCAGCTGATATTTTTTCAAAATCCATAGGTTGGAAATAGATGTTTAAAGAAAGGTTATTCAAGTTGGAAAAAACAATTCTTCAAATATTTACCTAGGCTACACTGCGTTTTAGTTTTTTGAAAATGTTTACAGAAAATGTCATCTATAGGAGGTAAATTGGTTTAACAAAACAATTAAAAACATCAAGATCACACAAACCCTCTTTGTTTATAGTGATTGTGATGATTTCTTTATTCTTTATTTCATATTTTGTCACGACCAACCCTCCCCCCCCAAAAAAAAACAAAAAACAAAAAACAACAACAACGCCCTCCCACCCCCACTTCCCACCAAAAAGGACGATCAACAATTTGTTGTTTTTATGTGGCCGTAAAGACTTAAAGACACTGGACACCTTTGGTAATTGTCAAAGACCAGTCTTCTCACTTGGTGTATCTCAACATATGCACAAAATAACAAACCTGTGAAAATTTGAACTCAATTGGTCATCGAAGTTGCGAGATAATAATGGAAGAAAAAACACCCTTGTCACACGAAGTTGTGTGCTTTCAGATGCTTGATTTCGAGACCTCACGCGTGAGGTCTCGAAATGAATTCAAATATTTTACTGAGAATTTACTTTTTTTCTCAAAAATGACGTTACTTCAGAGGGAGCCGTTTCTCACAATGTTTTATACTATCAACAGCTCTCCATTGATCGTTACCAAGTAAGTTTTTATGCTAACAATTATTTTGAGTAATTTCAAAGTGTCCAGTGCCTTTTAGATAGAATACTACACATTATCGGCATTATTAATCTGCAATGAATCTCACTAGTATTTCTTCATCAATATTGTTAATCTACGGGAGTATAATATCAATTAGTGTTTTCTCCTGATCATTCCAGTCTCATCCGTCTCTCCACTAACTTGACAAGAAGGCATCATCCCCGGCAAACCCACCGTCATAGAATGAGTCTGTGCTGAGTACGTACCTGCATTGCAAATATTCAAAAATAGTGTTTAATTTGTTGGAAACAAAGCAACCAATCATGGGGATGTTTTTGAGGTTTTTTTAATTGAAAGTTTGCAGAAATGTTGAACACGACTGAATGTTTTGCTAACATTCGGCCGTCCATGCCAACCAGCGCGGTTTGTTTTATCAACAATAGAAAGGTCTATATTATTTGATGAAGATCAATGGCTTTGATCTAGGATCATAGACTTGCACAGTCCCTCCCAGCCAGTCGATGTTGCGCCCTCTACCGGTGACTAAAACAAAAACGAGCGTCGCTAATCAAGACTATAGGTAAACACGGGAAGTACATAGTACTTGCATAATATTGTATGATTCGATGTTAAACAAATATAGACGTAGAACCCATCCGTTCAACCGAAGAGACGTTACTTTGTACCAAAAGAACGCCTTTCATTTTGGGAAAAGGCCAACTGTGCATTGAAAATCAAGGATTCGTCTTCCTATGAAATCATTTTACAACTTTACATCATTTGCTATGAAGGATATATATTTTTTTTTTGTAAGTTGGCCTACACTTAACGAACCATCATTGTCTTTGAAACACTCGATGATGTCATGGTACTGTTTTGAATAAATTTTTGTAATCAAATTTTGTTCCCTATTGAGACCTAGACAAATGCATGGACAATTTCAAATTACCCTTGGTCGATTCATTAAAGAAGATAAAAGTCCACCAATAACCGCCCTTTAAGAATTCCCAAAGAAATTGTAAATAAATCTCTCAGCCTTTGGCTAATGCCATGCGCTCCTGGCTGAAATCAATCATGTCTTCAACATATGGCTTCCACTTGACAGTTGGAATCTGTTTTATTGAGTCTGAAGGCTCTTATCATACGGTTTAGAGACTATTTGACAGGTATTGTGTTCAGACACATAACCCCCCCCCCACTAAAATAATGTTGGGACATCTTTTGCTCTTTGGAGACCTTTTGTTTTCCCTTATTTTGTTTTATTTTTGGTCTCCGTGAGGTACCGATTACGAGCATTATGACACGCTATGTAATGTACTGTTGGAAACAGTACGATGATGTAAGCGTGTGCGTAGATTCCGAGGGTGTCACCGAAGGTTTTATCACCTTCTTCTCATACCATACCGTTCAATTCTCTGAGCTCTGTTGATCTCTTGACATAGATGCGACGGCGTTTTGTGACTCCCTCTGTAACATCATAAATCGAAACATTCAATTGAATCGAAGGCAGTGAATGACTATTACATGAATCACTTGGAAGCCAAGTATACTAAAGCGCAATGACACTACCATCGACCAGGTTCGTCTCCTTAGGGGTATGCAGCCCCGGAAACTAAACTCGTTGGTAATGGTATTTTGCTATTGCAGAAAAGTGTATGATATACAAACCAAATTATTAAAACTATATTTAAAACAACTTCTAAACAACATAGACGACTCCATGTAGAGACCAACCTTGTTCACCGTGACACGACCATGTTTCGTCGGGACGAACGGGGCGGGAACGATTATTTTGGAAAATTGCCACGAAGTGTCCCAAGCGTCCTATATTCATCAGTATAGGAGTCTTATTAAATTTTGGAACGTCACGTGTCGTGGCAGTATACATGACAACATGAAGTATGACACGTGATGCGCTTCCACCAATCTGTGAGCGGTGTATAAATACTTTATATGAAGACTGAGCTCTAGTGTTTCCGATGTGTTCTTGTTTCATTTACTCCCTAAAGTCGCCCACGAAAGTATCTTCAAAAGTATAGCCCATGAAAGTATCTTTGAAAGTATCACTATGGAGGAATCTTTGAAAGTATCGCCAATGAAATTATCTTTGAAAGCGTCGCCCATGAAAGTATCTTTGAAAGCATCGCCCATGAAAGTATCTTTAAAAGTATCGCCCATAAAAGTAATTTTGAAAGTACAACCGATGAAAGTATCTTTGAAAGTATCACCAATGAAAGTATCTTTGAAATCATCGCCCATGAAATTATCTTTGAAAGCGTCGCCCATGAAGTATCTTTGAAAGTATGAAAGTATCGCCCATGAAAGTATCTTTAAAAGCATCGCCAATGAAAGCATCTTTGAAAGCATCGCCATGAAAGTATCGCCCATGAAAGTATCTTTAAAAGTATCGCCCTTGAAAGTATCTTTGAAAGCATCGCCCATGAAAGTATCTTTGAAAGTATCGCCAATGAAAGTATCTTTGAAAGTATCACCGATGAAAGTATCTTTGAAATAATCACCGCTGAAAGTATTTTTGAAAGTATAACCGATGAAAGTATCTTTGAAACTATTGCCCATTAAAGTATCGTAACGGTTAAAAGTGTCGCCCATGAAAGAATCTTTGAAAGTATCGCTTAAGAAAGTTTCTTTAAAAGTATCGCCATGAAAGAATCTTTTAAAGTATCGCCCATGAAAGTATCTTTAAAAGCATCGCCAATGAAAGTCTTTTTAAACGTATCGCCCATGAAAGTATCTTTGAAAGCATCACCCATGAAAGTATCTGTGAAAGTATCGCCCATGAAAGAATCTTGAAACCATCGCCCATGAAAGAATCTTTGAAAGTATCGCTTATGAAAGTATTTTTAAAAGTATAGCCCATGAAAGTATCTTTGAAAGTATCGCCCATTAAAGTATCTTTGAAAGCATCGCCCATGAAAGTATCGTTGAAAGCATCGCCCATGAAAATATCTTTAAAAGTATCGCTCATGAAAGTATCTTTGAAAGCATCGCCTCTGAAAGTATTTTTGAAAGTATCGCCAATGAAAGTATCTTTGAAATCATCGCCCATGAAATTATCTTTGAAAGCGTCGCCCATGAAAGTATCTTTGAAAGCATCGCCCATGAAAGTATCTTTAAAAGTATCGCCCATAAAAGTAATTTTGAAAGTGTAACCGATGAAAGTATCTTTGAAAGTATCACCAATGAAAGTATCTTTGAAATCATCGTTCATGAAAGTATTTTTGAATCTGAGAGAAAACGTCTTACAATGATTCTCATAATGCTCTTTTTTAAAACACTTTTCCCTTCCCTTGGCATTATTCATATTAAAAAGAATCATGAACAAATAATAAGTCGGAAGGCCCATCCAGGGTGAGGGCGCTCTCACGCATCACTACCCCCCACTATACCCAACCACAGACATACCTATAGACCTACAGCGCCGGGTGCAACCCCTAAATCAGCTTCCATAGCATACAGTGCAATATGCTAAATATTCAAAAATACACCAAACATACTTAGAAGTCTCACAGCTTTTTAAAGTAAAGGGAAAATTATTAATTGACTCTTGACTCTCTATCTGCTCAATTTGATATGGGGAGTCCCTGGGCCCGTCGAGTTATTCTCCCTCCAAATAAAAACACCCCTACACCGGTGTAATTTTCCAAAAGTCCAAGCATCAATCTAGAAAAATGTCTTTACACCGCCCAGCGAATAGGACCTTTTTCTTTCGGGCCTATGTCATCCAAAATATCTCAAGTTGGAAGTCAACAACCCCCAGGTCACAATTGGGCACATTTTTTACACTGAACCCCCTTTTTGGGGCTCTCAAATATGTCTATTAGAATATTTTGAGGGCCTACAAAATATTAATGAGCTCGACGCTCTGTTTTCTCTTATTTAGTGGGGTGAACCCATTGATCTCTTTTATATTGACTGGATAGGTAACGTTGCGCAGCCATGCGTCGTTTTGAAAATTGAAAGAGATCAATCGGTGCGCACTAAAAATCAACGGTAGCTAGTAATAGACCTTATGCATTGACGTCATCCAGCCGCCATCTTAGAGGTAAAACGATGACGAAACAATGGAAACGCACAGATTTGTACGCGCGGCGCACAAGATTGGCCAATGAACAAGCGCCTTTTGACCTCTAAGCGAGGGCGCCCTACTGAAATGACGTCATGTGCATAAGGTCTATTGGCTCACCAAAAGTTACTGCTTTGCGCACACGCTTGTTAGAAACATTCGAGCGCTTGTAGGGCGCTCGTCGGGCGCTTATTACGCACGTGTAAAAATGCACGTATTTCGACCAATACATTTCAAATGATTAAAGTTTTTATATGGTCTCCTTAACTGCATACAGCATTTTTTACCGTCGAATTTTTTTCTTCTTTGTTTTTTTTTTGTTGCAATTTTTTTTTTCCGTCGCATTTTTTTTTCCCGGCACATTTTTTTTTCAGTCGCATTTTTTTCCCGTCGCATTTTTATATTTGTGTGTCGCCTTTTTGTTTTGCGTCGCATTTTTGTTGGCTTATGTATACGTTGAGTTTTCATAAGTGATTTCCCCCGGCGTTTAGTTTTGTTTAGTTTATTCAAGCGGTCCATTTTTACCGGTTACACTGCCCTGGTTAAATAAGACGAAATAAGTAAATAAATAAACATTGACGCAAAAGAGTATAACACCCTACCACAGTGGTTTGGTTGAAGGTAAGTATTCTATTGTTTTCCCACTTGCAATGTCCAGAGCTACCCAGATCTAACCCTGTGACCTAACCCTCTCATAAGTTGAACCATTTGTTCAGTTTCCTGTTATTTTTTGCTTGTTATGCCTTGCGGGCATTGCAGTTGGCAACACCTACCTACAACGAAAAACCCCGCCCCATCCCCTGCCTGCCAGACAAACTGTCTCCGCGTAGTGGGAGAGCTGATAACACTCATATCCAGGCTTGTAAAGAAGTCACGTTATATATTTAAAACATGAATAATAATAATTACAAACAAACAATTTCCGGTAATCTAAGAAGGTTAGCTATAGTTTAGACTGACCCCAGGAATGTAAACGAAGACATGAAGTATTCACACAGGTAAACATGCTGAATAAAGTTTCCCTGGAAACTAACGTTTGTCCTTATTTATTTCGTCTTATTTTACCAGGGTAGTGTAACCGGTAAAAATGGACCGCTTGAATAAAAAAACAAATAAAAAAACGCCGGGGGAACTCATTTAAGAAAACTCAACGTAGGCCTATACACCAATCCTTCACCGATCTTGAACTCTTGGTGGCAGCAGAAACGCCTCAATTACTGCGGTGGTACCTGGGTGGTACTGCGCTGCCTATCGATGGGCTTAAGGGCTGGGCTACACAAGTTAATTTATAAATGGTTATATGTAAAAATGGTTGTTTATAAATAATAGTTACATAAGTGGCAAGGTCGTACCACCGCAGTACCACCGCAATTTGTCTGCTGCCACCAAGAGTTCAAGATCGGTGAAGGATTGGTCTTGAAAGTTCACAGTTTAACAACCTCATCACGTGGAAGAAATACGCAAAACAAAATGTGACGCCCCCCAAAAATGCAACGCTAAAACAAAAAAAATGCGACGGAAAAAATAAATGCGACGGAAAAACAAAAAGGGGCGTAAAACAAAAATGGACGAACAAATATTTAAATGCGACGGAAAAAAAAACCCCAGAATAAAGGTGGCACATATGGAACACCATAGGGAGATTATAACAGAAACTTTGTGTTCTTAGGGTAAACAATTCACCAACAGTCTTGGAAACAGTGTTAAATCAATAATTAGATACCTTTTTTCCTTAAAAGTAGAAAGAATTATTGAACAGGTTGGTATCTCAAAAGACGTTCGTCAAACACTTTCCGGCCATGTGCGCGGCGGTGCGCGTCTTTTTGCGCGGGCGCTGATGACGCGTAGGCCTACCGCCTATAGATTTACAACGTAATACTGATTACGCAGTTGTTTAGTGTGCATACGGGAGCGTACGCAAGACGATCCGAAGGCATGCAAGGCCGGCCGAAGTGTGGACAATTTTGTGTAAAGTTGAGTCCTAGATTATTTCCCAAAAATTAAGTTGTAAAAACGACGTTTTAACGGTTGAACCTCAACGCCCAACATTTATATTCGGCCACGGAATGTTCATGAAGTGTTATCTTACATTTTGAGGTGAAAATGTGATTTTTTTTTCACACATTGAAAGCGACACAAAAGCTTAAAAACTGAAAGTCCTGTAGGCCCTAGGCCTATATTTACAATTTCCTTATGATTTCCTCCCCCCCCTAAAATCAGCAAAAGTCATTCACGCAACTTTTGTACGAATGCAGTTTCCTTCATTAACTTATTTAATATGTAATTTAGTCGAGTCTAAATCAGCTTTACACAAACTTTACACCACATCGGCCTTTGCTCGCCAGTTGTTGGCGAGTGGCGATATAATCAATTTTACCTTCTGTACGCGCAAAAAACATGTTTGAAAATGAGAAATGTAATTTTTCCGTAATTTTATTTTATTTTAGGGTTTTCCTAAAATTCATCATTTATTTTAAAATCAACCATCGGGTCAATATCTCCTGAAAATTCGGGAAAAAATACACGAAAATGAGAGCACTGCCTCAAGGTTATGCCTAAACGTGTACAAAATTGTTGACGCGCATTTAGTTCCGCCCATATATAGTGTTTCAGAAAATCAAAAATTTCAGTTTAGCGCCCCCTGTCCGTCTATAGGTATTATATGTCTGTGTACCCAATGCGATGTCACTGAAATCTCTTTTTATGTGCAGTATCATTAAACATTAATCATTAAACTAGCCGAAATTAAAGTCCACCACAGGGCTAGCTATCCCGTATAATTAGTTATAGATTTTTGACCAAGCACTGTGTTTATTGATTGTTCTGACAAAGCCATTCTCTTACCAGAGGGTGGGATGACCAACAGCATCGCCACAAAAATGATACACGCTGTCTGCAACTTCATTTTGTTTGCTGTGAAGAAAAATAAAAAGTAAACACATTTAAAGGTAGATTACATCATTTGCAGACATGAAAAAATGTGCTTCAAAGCTACTAAAAAGAAAATTACTTGACTGAAAGTAGGGCCCATCATAGAACCCTCAAGTATCCAGTGAAATCGTTCTGAGAGGTGTAATTGTTTCGTTTGAAAGAAAATGCAATCATTTTAAAGCGATGGTCGGCCGACGATCATTTGAACGTGTGAGTTTAAATACAACAAGTTTGTTTTTCTCGGCAGTCACAGACGAACAAAATGTGAACCGGTCAGTGGAACGATATTTCATATTCAATTATTATTATTATTATTATTTATTCGACCAATACAAACACACCAAGTTACAAAGGCACAAGACAGAACATTAACGGAAAACAATTATAAAGAAGCAAATTAAATTAAGTTAAAAAAAAAAAAAAAAAAAAAAAAAAAAAAATTATACCCATCATAAAATCCACCAACATTTTCTCGAAAACTACAACATAACCAATGATGTAAATTCCCTTTAACTCTGGCACAGGCCATAACCCGCACCGGCCCAACGACTTGAACAATGGACAGAGCGCATACGACCACTGCCTCCAGACACTGAAATAACTATTAGAAGCAGAGAACATTGTGCGCCGCGAGACAAAACAACTGTGACAAAATGTGCACGTCTGAAAATGCGCGCTTCGCCTAAAGATGCGCACTGCACCGCAAGGTCGTATCCGAATTGACGGCTACGGCTACGGCTATAGGGAAGTGTAGGACGTCCTGCAACAGTCGTAGCCGTAACCACTAATTTGGATACGGCCTCAACACACAAGGGAATCGGAATCCCAAAATGGCGCAACCAAGATTGATTGTTTGATGACGTCAGGTGAATTTGTCTCTATACAAGAACCATTTACACTCGACTCGTTCCCGCGTGAAGTATTAAAGGTTATTATACGGGATTGGTAGAGCGGACAATTAATAGTCGCAGACAAAGTTCATGTTTTGTGTTATCAACCATATATCCGAAATAACAAGCCTGTGAAAATTTCAGAGGGAAATAATACAGAAAAAAGGCTTCGTTAGTGTGAACTTCATAATGAGTAAGCTTTCAGGTTAATATTAAACAATGATGTTTTTTTATCATTATCAATCCATGTATAATATAGGTTTCCCCGGCCAATTTCAACAAAAATCCCTGTCACCGTGTTGATGTAACAATGATGAGTCGGGAGACTAGTCGTGTAAATTAACCCGGTAATTTATTTTATGACTCGGCGAGAAGCATTTGAACTAAAATATCACATAATAAACAGATAAATAATATGTAAATACAGAAATTACTCATCAATCAAATAAAAAATGCAATAGGAATATTTAAAGAAAATAAGCAATCAAAGGTATCCGGACAGATTAAAATAATACCAATTAAAGGCTTGAACAAATCTCCGTGCCAACAATTCAATAATAAACGATGTTCAACTAAGCATAATTATCGTCTATACCAAATTAACACTTACAAATTGTTACCGGGGGAAAATCACTCAACACAGTGAAACGAAATAATGAAGCCAGGGGTGATCACACTGAAATTTACGGGGTTTACTGCGGCGTACGGATTCAACAAAACTGTGGGGAAATACACACAAAATAATCAAAGCACATTTAGAAACAAACATAGTGGGTTCAAAACAGGACTTAACAACTTTGCTAGGGTAACAATTAATCACCTTTACATACCAATTATTAACCGGATCCATTGGGTCCTACAGAGATATAGATCTGCTTATTAATCAAAAAGCCAACCTCAAAAGGCCTTAATCATCAGAGTAGAAAGGAAATAATTTACAATAACCAACACCTTTATACAATGAAAACAAGTGATAGTAATTCTTATATAATTGAAGAAATATTCTACTTACGAGCTTGATAACGAAAAATACCCTGGGTTGACTACGGAAGATAAGGTGAACTGAACCAAACGAAACCTGAAACAGAAGTGCCTAAATTTGCTGTGCCCAGGTACCTAGGTTGATGGAACAAAGAGGTCCGTATAGAGGTGTAGGTCTGCCACACCTTAAACAAAATTCCTTAGATTGTCAGCCGGCGATTGGTCGAGGGTTATTGAACTCTGACATTATGCAAATAGATTAACGCATAAACGTGAGAGAAACGTTCAACAAATTAACAACATACATATCATCGGTGGGAGATGACAATCCCTTTATTTTAACTCCCGGCTCGTTCAATTTCGTGTGAAAATGAATGCTCCGTTGAATCAGCATTCAACAGTCAAAAGGAGTAATTCAATTTCACCAGTTTACCATTCACTGGTCAAATAAGATCATTCAATTTCATTAGGCCGCGAGACTCGTTCAATTTCGTAAAAGCCAGCAGCAAGAGCTGGTCAACCATTGGCCGGAGCATTGCATAGCCAAACAGCATGCACTTCCAATGATAGTCTGTTCCTGACAACCATTCAATTTCATCAATAAGCAAGCATTTTCGAAGTGTTTGCATTCAATTCAAATTCTATGCTACCGAGTAGGAGACCGGGAAGCAGCACATGAAGCAGGAATGAATCTACAACAGTGGAGGGGGTGACCTGCTGCTAGAAGTGGTTCAGCTAAATATTGGACAAATAGCTCATGAAAAATGCGCGAGATAGATGGTATAATCATAGCCAAAATTACATGCCAAGATGCCTGGCACGTCAGAACATTGAAGATAAAGAAACCAACTTCATTATAATTATACATAAACGAACAAAAGAAATGTATAAACAGACAAAGAAAAGGACCTGTGGATTGTTTTCAACTTCTAATTTAACATGGTCGGGACATTAGCAGAAACAATGAAGACAACATAAATACCAGGGCAAACAATTTCAAGATTATAGCAAAGGATTTATAGTTTTCATTTCAGAGTTATCGGGTACAGGCTTTAACGGGTAACAAAGCAAAAGGAACAATTGTTACAATTATGAAAAAACACCTGATGTAAATGAAATGCACACCACACGAAAACGCCTCTTACAAAGGACAACTTAAGTACCAGTAAAGGAGCTACATGCCAGCTTACTCGGGGAGCCTTAACTCATGTTTAATTTGATTGCACAAAAATTGAAATTCATTGCTCAAAAACGAAAAAGAAAACTAAAACTAGCAACACAATCATGTTCGCTTCGACGAGTCTTAATTTGAATTCATCAATTGTAAATAGGTAGTAGAAAATCAACTTAAGAATGGTCAAAGTGTAGTCTTGAATGCCTATAAATGACTGAAACGAAACTGAATGAGAAAAACTAAATTAAATGCATTAATAGCTAAGAAGAAACCCTAGCTTGAGTGGATTAGGGGAAAATGCGTGAATTTGAATGCGTGTTAATGAAATTAGATGAATATTTGCTGAAATTGGCCGGGAAAACCTATAGTTTAAAATTGTTGTACGTAGTCTACGAAGTTTTTCGGAAGGGCACGCGTAAGCTGGGCCCAATTTCATTTATCGGCAGCACATTCATTTTTGCATGCTTTAAGTATCAAATTTTGTGCACATGCAAACAAATATTAATTGTGGTAAAAGATCAAGACAAAATTAACAGTGTGCTTGCGCATTCACAATGGATTTTGTTGTTGCGTCATCCGCCTAAGCCGCTCAGAACTGCCTGTTACTTTGTTGTTTTTCGAAATGGGTGGGGGTACTGGAACACACCGGTACCAAAGCACCCCCTACTTTTAGTGAAACAAGGTTTCATAAAGTCACTTTTACATGAACGGAAAACTTCAAAGTTCAACAATTTCCAAAAACGTGTAGCGTGTAACATTTTAAAATAAAACAAATAAAACATATTATATAGTGTCTCTGATTGCATGACAGAGCATCTAGGACCCAAGAGCTTCCGGGGCCCTTAAGTGGGCCCAGACCCCACGCCGTATTGGCATTGCACTCCGCGCTCGCCAATTTTTTATCGTCCATGAAAAAACCCAGCACCCTCTTGCATAAACGTGTTCTCTCAAGCCTGAACGGTTTCAACTGAAGAGGCAAAATCGCCCTTTTAATACGAATGCACGAAAGTGAAGCTACTTTTTTGGTCGAAAATGACCGGGGAAAACCTATAATACCTGCAGGGAGCACGAAAGGGAAAGTTCAGTAGATATCACTGTATAAATTACGTCATTTGGGACACCTCATCCAGAATATGAAAGTCCACGTTCACTGTACAAACGTATGTGAATGTCTATGTTGGAGATGATACTACATGGAGACAGGTCTGTACACATTTTTTTTAAAGATGTGAAAGTCTATGTGGAAAATTATTTAATTAGCAGGCCTATACATCGCTGGACAAAGCAAAGTAAATGTCCAAAGTCCATGTCCGAAGTGGGAGTAGCAGGCTCTAAGCTTGACCCCTACCGTGAACCATGCCACTGGCGCACCCGCTATATACCCAAATTGGCATAAAAGTAGACATTCGCTTACAAACCTATGTGATTGTCCAATATCCAATATCGCTGTACAGGGTAGACATTCACTGTACATTGTACAAACCTATGTGAATGTCCAATATCCAATATCGATGTACAATGTAAACATTCGCTGTTCCTTGCTCTATATGGCTGTACAAACCTAATAATAATAATAATAATAACAAGTTAATAACAGTACTTTTTGTGAGTGAGTGCAGTACCTAATTACTTGATTTTGATTTTTCAAAACACAATATATTTTTGTCAATGATCTTGTTACACATTCGAAACAATACCATTCTGAAATATGACTTCAACATTTTGTGGATTTTTTTAAAGACAAATTTAATCCAAAAGATTTAATCAGAAAGCCTGGTTATTATCAGGTAAGTTTTAACAACAAAACTATTTCATTTGCATCGTCGGGGGCTCAGTGTAGCCCTAATAAGCATAATTTTTGTCTCAATTGTGATTAATAATTTTAACAAGAGAGATACGGTTCTTCCAAAGAGGAATGTCCTATTAAATGTAACGGTATATAGGTCATGTTAAAATCATAAAAACTTGCAAAGTAGACTGTGACAGCTGTCAGTTAGTAGAGTTGTTGGCAGCAATCCCATCATTGAACACATCAAATGAAGAGCCACATCCTGGATTACAGGTCAAGCTTTCCCTGTACATTAAAACAAATGAAAACATAAACACAGACAAACAAAATCAGCATGTTTAATATAAACTTTTAATCCCATTTCCAAAGTCTCAAGGTCGTAGGCCTTATCAGTCATTTAAAAAATAATGAAGCTTGTTAACTAGAGGAAAAAATATGCACATCTATCTCAAAACGTGAATTTGTTTATAGACTTTGGTGGACATCCTCATTCCAGTCTGACGGTCATGTTGGTCTTTTAAAACAGCCTAAGCATTAGCAAGTGATATAACTAACCAGCCAGGCAGGCATTGACGATGCCCATGCCATGCCAACCAACCGGTTGTACATGCTCAGTCAATACATTACCAGTACCAGTTTATACTGCTGTGCTAGTGCTAGTGCTAAGGCCTAGCTGTCTAGATTTCTGTGATTTTTAATCTTTGAAAATAAGCAAAACAAGCTGAAATTCTTACCTTATTTTTGAGGAATGTGAAGGAGCCACATGTGCATCAAATAGGACTGTATTTTCGTCACACTCTTTTGTTGGGCGAGGGCTACCTGACGATAAGATGCTTATGAAGATGAAGACGAAACCAAGCCTAGCTTGAGCATGCATACAATGACTGTGTGTGATGTGTTTAGTTTTATGGTATATAAACACATCACCAAAACAACCGGGGTTCCAGTATCTTTTAAAGAATTTCGCTGGTACAGTATTTGTTGGGAGAAGTGTCAAATTTCTGATTTTCAAGCGGGAAAATCAAGGCGGGAAAATGACCAATCCATTTCAGTCAAAGCTCTGTAGATGACTAATTTGTGAAAAGTCTTTAGACTAGGCAAAATAGTCAAAACTCTAAATTGTGACTAAAACGTCTTAGTCGAAACAAAATTCTAGTCAGGGGTCAAGCACTGACTATTAATGACTAGTCACTGCAAAATAAAAATTAGTCCAGCATAAACTGTATTAGTCAAAGACTCAGGACTAGGCAAACTTAGTTATTTTGACCTTATTATAAGCATGAATGACCAATTAATTTTAAGAGTGATGTGTGGGAAATACCTTGGTTAGCCCATGTGTGTTGAATATGCAAAGGCCCATATTGGGATCATTATGGAAAATACCTTTCACTTATTGTACAGCAGTGGGCCCGTACAACCAATACTGCGACATCCCTATTATAAATAAATCAAACAAGTCATTTATTTCATGAAAACCTTTATTATCTACTGAAAGTAAGCATACAGTATTCCAATTACCAATTTAAAGAAATAAGTTTGTTTTTAAACTGAAAACAACCATTTATCATATTTAAGCTTGACTCAACGTTGTGATTTTAATGTTGACAAATTAGTACAAAAATAAGATTTTAAACTTTACTGATTAAAAATCGTTTATTGATTAATTCCCGATGTGCCAATGTACCATACCTTTATCTAACACCTTGGTCCAATTTCATAGAGCTGCTTAAGCAGAAACAAGTTAGCAGAAAACATTTGTTTACTGTATGTATAAAATGAGGGGGGCAGCCAAGCTACCACTCCGTACCATGTACAATCTGTGAATGGTTTCCTACTTAATTTTGCTTAGCAGAAAATTGTTAAGTAACCTTTTCTGCTTAAGCAGATGGAAGTTTGGTACTGCAGGGCCTAATTTTATAGAAATGCTTAAGCAGCAAATGCGTTGTGTTTCTGCTAAGCAAACAAAAAGCAGGATACCAGCCAAAGATGATACATATGGTATTTCGGCTGGTAACCTTATTCTGGTAAGCATAATTCTGGTGTGCTTAACTAATTTATGCGTTTAGCCAGGTCATGATATAATTTGCTTAGCAGCTTTTTGTTCTTAAGCAGCTCTATTGTATCACAAAGCTGCTTAAGCACATACAACTGCTTACCACAAACAACATTTGCTCAACAGAATAAGGTTACCAGCCAAAATATGATACATAATATACCGTCTGTGACTGGTTCCCTGCTAAGTATTGCTTAGCAGCGCTATGAAATTGGACCCAAAGGTGTTATATACAAGATTGGTAGAGCTGATAAAATATTCACAGACAGTGTTCATGTTTTGTGTAATCAACCATATACAAAAAATAACAAACCGGTGAAATGTTGGCTTAATCCGTTGTTTGAGTTAGGGGGAAAGTAGTGAAAAACATGCACAATAATTGTCAGCATAGTCCTTAATTTGGGTTGCAACAACCGAACAGCTGTTGTGGTTTGTTTTCTTTTGCTTGTTTTTTTTTTATAGGCTTTCAGATACAATTTTCTTGATTATATCTTAATTTCAGAGGGAAACATTGCACAGAAAAAAAGTTCTAGTGTGAACTTCATATCAGTAAACTTTCAGACTAAATTTTAACAATATTGGTGTTTTTCATCCTTATCAATACTGTATTATACCTTTAACAAACCCTTTGAATCAGATAAGATAGAAACTTACACAGAAACTTAGAAACCTTAGATAGAATACTATAAACATATAATCGGCATTATTAATCTTTAATGAATCTCACTAGTATTTCTTCATCAATTGTTAATCTACGGGAGTATAATATCAATTAGTGTTTTCTCCTGATCAATCCAGTCGCATCCGTCTCTCCACTAACTTGACAAGAAGGCATCATCCCCGGGAGATACCCACCGTCATAGTATGAGTCTGTGCTGAGTACGTACCTGCATTGCATGAGTGAAAATGTATGATTAATCAAGTTGAATAATCCATTAAACTTGCTGCCATTTTGGGGCGACTAGATAATTTATACATTGTGAAGATGAAACAAAAGTATTTTTGCGGAGGTCATGGGGTCATGCCAACAACTATGGCGGTTTTAAAGGAACATGCCAAATTAAATGATTGCCCCAAATCACAAAAAGACAATAATTGCCATGTCAAATTGATGAAGACGTCAGTATTTGTGAATCGGGAAAAATCGCGAATAAAGTCGCAAACTAATTTGACAGGGCCATTGTCCCAAGCGCCACCCTAGTTAATTATTTCAGAGTATTTGGAACTCTATTGCTGTATTTTACATGTGCAAGTTTGCCTCTTTAATGTAGCTCCTTTAAGTTTGCTAGAAGTTTTGTGGCAGACAAGAGTGTCACAAGAGGGCGCCAAATATATTGAAATTAAGACTCCAGAGAGGGTAGTATTTAGGGGGGGGGGCTATTAAGAAAGGTTGGTATTTACTTTAATTGTCCCTTTGAATGGGTTCTTTTTGTGTTCCATATATTGTTCTGGTTGGGTGTACAGTGGTTTTAAGATGCAGGCCATTCAGTCTTGGGTTGAAGTTGGATAAGAGCAGTCTGATCCAAGGCTCACACAAATCTGTGTAGGCTTTAATAAGCTAGAAGTGTAATATTCTGAGTGGATTGGAAAACTTCCAAGAGCTTCGTCCTGTGTGGACTCGCGTCAAACACAAATAAGACGCAAGACGGCCAACCATAAAAAAAACCTCAAACCAGTTGGGGTATAAATAACGCTGCAACATCATGTAGATGTACAAAAACACAAAATCCATCCAACGCATGAGGCTGGCATCAAACTGCTGCATCAAGGCTGAAAAGCAGAGTGAAGCAACAGCAACATCTTCACCTAAAGCTTCACAAAAGGACACGGGCAAGTAACCAAATACCTCCCAGTCATAATCAGAGAGAGAGAGCTGATTAAGATTGAACATTTTGCCTGCAATCTTAAATCATGAACATTGGTGGTGGGCTTAATCAAATAGAATATGTGATTTTCATTGTCTTGGATTAAATTGTGCTTGAGCTATCAATATTGTAATTAATTGTGAGGACAAAAGTGTGCCTCAATCCGGAATAATCGGTCTAGAGAAAATCTTGTGGAGAACAGTCGATGTATAGACCTGATCAAAATGACTTCATGGGTATAGTGCGCCCTCTCTTGGATAGGTCAAAATAGGTTGTTCATGGGCCAATCATTGTGCACAGCGCCGCATACGAATCTGTGCGCTTTCATTGAAGTTATCATTGGTTTAACTCTCATAAGATGGCGGCCGGATGACGTAATGCATAAGGTCTATATGGGGGAAACCGAGCTGTATTAAAAGTGGTATGACTCACCAGCTACTTGTATACGACTCACCAGCTACTTGTTGCCCATGTACGGATCCTTTTCAAGTACGTCATTTGCGACCCACTTCCGGTATTCCTCGACAACTGCTTCGGGTTCTTCAGTAATCAACAACAACAAAATAATAATGAGAAATGAAAAACAAAACAAAAAACCTTCATATAGACCTTTCTATATTGCAACGTCGAAGCCCGAGTTTTTACCAACCAAGGTTGGAAAACTATGGGACGCAAAACAAAAACAGATTGTAATAATGTTACACAAACATTCAAAAATAGTGTTGAAGTTGTTGGAAACAAAGCAACCAATCATGGGGATGGTTTTTGGGGTTTTTTTTTGGTGGTGGGGGAGGGGGGGGGGTAATTGAAAGTTTGCAGAAATGTTGAATTTGATTACAACATTTGTTCACACGATTAATTGTTTTGCTAATATTCGGCCGTCCATGCCAACCAGCGCGGTTTGTTAATCAACAATAGAAAGGTCTATATTTGATGAAGATCACTGGCTTTGATCCAGGATCGTAGACTTGCCCAGTCCCTCCCAGCCAGTCGATGTTGCGCCTTCTACCGGTCGCTAATCAAGACTAGGTAAACACGGGAAGTACATAGTACTTGCATAATTATTGTATGATTCGATGTTAAACAAATATAGACGTAGAACCCATCCGTTCAATCGAAGAGACGTTACTTTGTACCAAAAGAACGCTTTTCATTTTGGGAAAAGGCCAAGTGTGCATTGAAAATCAAGGATTCGTCTTCCTATGCAATCATTTTACAACTTTACATCATTTGCTATGAAGGATATATATATATTTTTTGTAAGTTGGCCTACACTTAACGAACCATCATTGTCTTTGAAACACTCGATGATGTCATTGTACTGTTTTGAACAAATTTTGTAATCAAATTTTGTTCCCTTTTGAGACCTAGACAAAAGCATGGACAATTTCAAATTACCCTGGGTCGATTCTTTGAAGAAGACAAAAGTCCACCAATAACCGCCCTTTAAGAATTCCCAAAGGAATTGTAAATAAATCTCTCAGCCTTTGGCTAATGCCATGCGCTCCTGGCTGAAATCAATCATGTCTTCAACATATGGCTTCCACTTGACAGTTGGAATCTGTTTTATTGAGTCTGAAGGCTCTTATCATACGGTTAAGAGACTATTTGACAGGTATTGTGTTCAGACACATAACCCCCCCCCCCACACTAAAATAATGTTGGGACATCTTTTGTTCTTTGGAGACCTTTTGTTTTCCCTTATTTTGTTTTATTCTTGGTATCCGTAAGGTCTCCGTAAGGTACCGATTACGAGCATTATGACACGCAATGTAATGTACTGTTGGAAACAGTACGAGGATGTAAGCGTGTGCGTAGATTCCGAGGGTGTCACCGAAGGTTTAATCACCTTCTTCTCATACCATACCGTTTAATTCTCTGAGCTCTGTTGATCTCTTGGCCACTACGATGCGACGACGGCGGCGACGGCGTCTTGTGCATCCCTCTGTAACATCATAAACCGAAACATTCAATTGAATCGAAGGCAGTGAATGACTATTACATGAATCACTTGTAAGCCAAGTATACTAAAGCGCACTGACACTACCGTCGACCAGGTTCGTCTCCTTAGGGGTATGCAGCCCCGGAAACTAAACTCGTTGGTAATGGTATTTTGCTATTGCAGAAAAGTGTATGATATACAAACCAAATTATTAAAACTATATTTAAAACAACTTCTAAACAACATAGACGACTCCATGTAGAGACCAACCTTGTTCACCGTGACACGACCATGTTTCGTCGGGACGAACGGGGCGGGAACGATTATTTTGGAAAATTGCCACGAAGTGTCCCAAGCGTCCTATTTTCATCAGTATAGGAGTCTTATTAAATTTTAGAACGTCACGTGTCGTGGCAGTATACATGACAACATGAAGTATGACACGTGATGCGCTTCCACCAATCTGTGAGCGGTGTATAAATACTTTATATGAAGACTGAGCTCTAGTGTTTCCGATGTGTTCTTGTTTCATTTACTCCCTAAAGTCGCCCATGAAAGTATCTTTAAAAGTATAGCCCATGAAAGTATCTTTGAAAGTATCACTATGGAGGAATCTTTGAAAGTATCGCCAATGAAAGTATTTTTGAAAGTATCGCCCATGAAAGTATCTTTGAAAGCATCACCTATAAAAGTATCTTTGAAAGTATCGCCCATGAAAGAATCTTTGAAACCATCGCCCATGAAAAAATCTTTGAAAGTATCGCTTATGAAAGTATCTTTAAAAGTATAGCTCATGAAAGTATCTTTGAAAGTATCGCCCATGAAAGAATCTTTGAAAGTATTGCTTATGAAAGTATCTTTAAAAGTATAGCCCATGAAAGTATCTTTGAAAGCATCGCCCATGAAAGTATCTTTGAGAGCATCGCCCATGAAAGTATCTTTGAAAGTATCAACCATGAAAGTATCTTTAAATTAAAGTTTTGCCCATGAAAGTATCTTTAAATTAAAGTGTCGCCCATGAAAGTATCTTTAAAATCATCGCCCATGAAAGTATCTTTGAAAGCATCGCCCATTAAAGCATCTTTGAAAGTATTGCCCATTAAAGTAGCATTGAAAGTATCGCACATGAAAGTATCTTTGAAAGCATCGCCCATGAAAGTATTTTTGAAAGCATCGCCCATGAAAGTATCTTTGAAAGTATTACCGATGAAAGTATCTTTGAAAGCGTCGCCCAATTAAAGTATCTGTAAAAGTATCGCCCATGAAAGTATCTTTGAAAGTATCACACATGAAAGTATTTTTGAACGTATCGCACATGAAAGTATCTTTGAAAGCATCGCCCATGAAAGTATCTTTTAAAGCATCATCCATGAAAGTATCTTTGAAAGTATCACCCATGAAAGATCCTTGAAAGTATCGCCCATGAAAGTATCTCTGAAAGTATCACCGATGAAAAAATCTTTGAAAGAACCGCCCATGAAAGTATCTTTGAAAGCATCGCCATGAAAGTATCGCCCATGAAAGTATCTTTAAAAGTATCGCCCATGAAAGTATCTTTGAAAGCATCGCCCATAAAAGTATCTTTGAAAGTATCGCCAATGAAAGTATCTTTGAAAGTATCACCGATGAAAGTATCTTTGAAAGCACCGCCCATGAAAGTATCTTTGAAAGTATCGCCCATGAAAGTATCTTTGAAATAACCACCGGTGAAAGTATTTTTGAAAGTATAACCGATGAAAGTATCTTTGAAAGTATTGCCCATTAAAGTATCGTAACGGTTGAAAGTGTCGCCCATGAAAGAATCTTTGAAAGTATCGCTTATGAAAGTTTCTTTAAAAGTATCGCCATGAAAGTATCTTTTAAAGTATCGCCCATGAAAGTATCTTTGAAAGCATCGCCCATGAAAGTATTTTTGAACGTATTGCCCATGAAAGTATCTTTGAAAGCATCACCCATGAAAGTATCTTTGAAAGTATCGCCCATGAAACAATCTTTAAAACCATCGCCCATGAAAGAATCTTTGAAAGTATCGCTTATGAAAGTATCTTTAAAGTATAGCCCATTAAAGTATCTTTGAAAGCATCGCCCATTAAAGTATCTTTGAAAGCATCGCCCATGAAATTATCTTTGAAAGCATCGCCCATGAAAGTATCTTTAAAAGTATCGCTCATAAACGTATCTTTGAAAGCATCGCCTCTGAAAGTATCTTTGAAAGTATCGCCAATGAAAGTATCTTTGAAATCATCGCCCATGAAATATCTTTGAAAACGTCGCCCATGAAAGTATCTTTGAAAGCATCGCCCATGAAAGTATCTTTAAAAGTATCGCCCATAAAAGTAATTTTGAAAGTATAACCGATGAAAGTATCTTTGAAAGTATCACCAATAAAAGTATCTTTGAAATCATCGCCCATGAAATTATCTTTGAAAGCGTCGCCCATGAAAGTATCTTTGAAAGCATCGCCCATGAAGGTAGGCCTATCTTTAAAAGTATCGCCCATGCAAGTATCTTTGAAAGCATCGCCCATGAAAGTATCTTTGAAAGCATCGCCATGAAAGATCTTTGAAAGTATCACCCATGAAAGTCCCTTTATAGTATCGCCCATGAAAGTATCTTTGAAAGCATCGCCAATGAAACTATCGTTGAAAGCATCGCCCATGAAGGTATCTTTGAAAGCATCGTTCATGAAAGTATTTTTGGATCTGAGAGAAAACTTCTTACAATGCTGCTCTTTTTTAAAACACTTTTCCCTTCCCTTGGCATTATTCATATTAAAAAGAATCATGAACAAATAACAAGAATAACAAGAAGAAATGCCCAGATTTATCTTTTTTTAGATTTCCAAAGAAGACAGAAAGGTAGGCGCTAAATATAATTGTATTTTTCCACAGTAAATATTATCGCTTTTTATGCTAAAGAGAGTCGTTTCTAGAATCTAAGTAAGCCAAGGTCATGAAGGTCAATAACGTTAACCACGCTAAGATAAGAAGAGGTTTTTCCTGCAGTTCAACCCTTTCTTTACTTTTAGTCCTGGTTTGTAGAGTTTTAGGTTGTGGCCTCTGACTTTGGATGGGTTTTTGTGTCTCTGGAAGAGCTTGCTTTCCACTACACCTTCCATCAGGCCGTTTAGGATTTTGTACACCTCAATGAAGTCCCCTCGACGGTACTCAAATAGTCAGTGTAGACTGTGTAGACTGTAGGCCTGTTTTCACTTCACACTTCGGTCTTCGTCTTCACTGTGACTGTGTGTGTTGATTTCTTGTGCTGTAACGTTAGTTTGAAGCACGGAGGGTATTTCTTTCTTCCATGATTGAAGTATCTCAGGCGCGGATCCGGGGGGGGGGGAGGTGACACAAAAATAATAATAAACAAGAGGAATTTATTAACAAACATAAAGAAAAACCTGACCCCCCCCCCGCAAAAATGTCTGGATCCACCCCTGTATTTACATTACAGTGCATCCTCCATGATGTATGCCCAGGGTTATGGCCTATGCTATTTGGCCCAATTCTCATAAGTCATATATTATTCATATCATAGTCTAAATAATCATTATCAATGAATATGGAGCCTTCTACAACCAACCCTAACGTTATATTAGTCCAGTTCAGGTCCAGCAAAAATGCCAAGAGTATGGCTTTTGTTCCTGGTGTTTTAATACTTCAATTAGTGTAGGATAAACTGTTCAACCTATGTTACTAAAGGTAGGCTATACTGTAAAAGTAACAACATTTTGTTCTTTTTTTATTGTACAATATAGAAGCAAGCAGTGGGTTCAAAATACCAGGAGGAAAGATTTACTCCAAAGAACACCATGGTACCTCTACAATAACTGCAGACTGTGCCCGAACCACTTTGAGGAAAGTCAGTTTGTTAATAAAGACAAGAAGCGTCTGAAGTGGAATGCTATACCAACACTTTTTGAGGTACCAAATCCTCCGAAACCTTTGGATTCTTTAAGAAGACAGTTGAAACGGAAACAACGCGATACCTCCTTACCATCAGGCGCATCTAACAAGCGCATCAAAGGTGGGTATAAAAATATAACACCCCCCCAAAAAAGAGACACATCTTTCTTTCTTTATTAAATACAAGGTCACTTGTCATTTCAATATTTTTACATTTTATGCATAAAACTAGCATGTTTGCATGGATAATAATAATAATAATAATAACGTAAACTTATATAGCGCCAAAATCCGCCTAAAAAGACGCTCAAAGCGCTTCACAGAGAAACAGTATAAAAAGCTAGGGCCAAACACAATTTATCTAAGCAATAAACCTGAGTAATCACAAATTCTAAAACAACAGACAATATACAAATTAAAACAAAAACCCTAAAAAGTCTTAAAAACTGGACCAGCCAGTAGCAGTTAAAAAACAATATAAAAGACGACAAACAGGCAATATAAAAACCCGACCAGAACCACCCCCCCTAAGAAAATGCGACCCACCCCTCTCCGTGAACAAAGTAGAGGAATGAGTAAAACTGACACACTGTGTAAACTTAAACCCCCACATAGTAACCAAAAAACCTGGAAGGTAGTACAATTATTGAGAAAACAAGTGAGTCTTCAAAAGGGTCTTGAAGGAAGCAATGGATGTAGATGAGGAAATTTCAGTTGGTAGGCAGTTCCAAAGTGAAGTGGCAGAATGGTGTATTGAACGGCCTCCCCATGAACGTTGGACACGGGGAACAACGAGCAAAACGGATTGAGATGATCTGAGATTACGTGATGGTACAAATCGTGGTAAGGCTTCTTGTAGATAAGCAGGTGCTGATCCGTTGAGTGTGTGGAATGCAAGCAGGAGAATCTTATAGATGATACGATTTCGCACAGGTAGCCAATGGAGGGACCTCAACACTGGGGTGATATGATGAGAGCGCTTTGTCAGTGTTACAAGTCGAGCAGCGGAGTTATGGATTCGTTGAAGCCTGTTGAGCTGATACTGGGGCAGGTTGTACATAAGTGAGTTGCAGAAATCAAGCCTGGAGGATATTAAAGCATGTACAACCTGTTCCGTAGCTGTGCGTGTCAGGTATCCACGAATGAATCCTATATTGCGTAAATGGAATCTGACCGACTTACACAAACTGGATATATGATCATTAAAGGTCATTTGACTGTCAAAGACGACCCCCAGGTTACGACATGTTGGAGAGGGACTAATGTAGCTAGCGCCAATGCGCACAGATGATATGTTTAACTTGGTGAGATTGTTCTTGGTGCCAAATAACATGAAGTTTGATTTGGTCTCATTCAGCTTTAAGTAGTTAGAGCTCATCCATGTTCTTATGTGATCAATGCATGCCTCAAGCTTTGCCATGGCTGCCGATGCACTGGATTGCAGTGGACTGAAAGATGTAAATAGTTGAAAATCATCTGCATAGCAATGATATTGAATGCCGTACTCATGGATTATCTGACCGAGAGGACTGGTATATATGGAGAAAAGAAGAGGTCCACCAACCGACCCCTGCGGAACACCACAGACAAGAGGAACAGATGTGGATTTTGAGTTCTTGATGCAAACTGACTGATGGCGATTAGTAAGGTAAGACTTGAACCACTGCAGAGCTGTGCCACATATCCCAAGTGAAGATAATCGGCTGATAACAATAGCGTGGTCAATCGTATCAAAGGCTGACGACAGGTCCAAAAATACAGCTGCTGTAACTCTGCCAGTGTCCATTTGTTGGAGAATATGGCCTGACAGGTGAGCAAGAAGGGTTTCGACACTGTGGTGTGGGCGATAGGCAGACTGTCGTTCATCAAGAAGGTTGTTCGTTTGAAGATATGATGCAAGTCTGTTGAAAACCACACGTTCAAGTACTTTGGAGAGGTACGTGAGGTTAGAAACAGGACGATAAGTAATCCTTTTGAAAAAAACAATTAATTATCAAAAGTGTTTAGATTTTTTCTTCATCCATGCATATTTTGGCATCTCTGTATCAGGGAAAATAGGTTTTTGGTAGGAAAACAGATAATTAGACACCAATATTTTTTCAATCAATTATTTGGCAATTTTATCATATTAAGCTAAGTAAGAAAGATTTAACCCTACTTTAAAGTTTATTGAATTTCATTAGAAGAGTTTTTATGTGCTTTCAAAAAAGTATATTTCATACACTATAGTGATCAAATTAGGAAACTACTTTGTTTCCCTTTGGTTATACTGCGTGCTGTTTCATGGGGTTGGATAAAATGACAAGTTTAAAAGCTACTGCAGCTGTGCAGCATGTTTGAAACCATGAAATTTATGACATCCAATCCTTAGCTCAATGCTTAAATATTTGAGTGAAAACTACTGCATTGGTCTGCATGCTTTGTAAGTCTGGTAAATCAATTTAATTAAATTCAATACGTTTTAATTTTACTTAAATTTACTTTATTTTTCATGCCCAGCTTGAATTTGTTTTTCTTGTTCTGCACATATAATGAAACGTTGAACGGTGGGCATAATTTATCTGAAAAAAATAAACAAACAACTAAGAAGTATTGATTAATTTTCTGTTTAGGAATAACTATAGTGGCACTCACATAATATCTCTTGAAAATAAATTAGAGATAGATTATTAAATATGTATATTTTTTAACACTCTTCATATTTTAACATCCTTTTTACAGCTTCCCCGTGCCCAGTGGAACATGACCACACATACAGTGCCAAGGAGTCAACACAAGACAACAAGCATGACCAGCAGTCAACACAAGACCAGCAACAAACCAAACACAAAATGAGTAAAACAATCAAGAAGGAGCGTGTCAGGACTTGCCGATTATAGAAATAAGT
The DNA here is from genome assembly GCA_021014325.1 of Plazaster borealis. Taxonomy (NCBI): domain Eukaryota; kingdom Metazoa; phylum Echinodermata; class Asteroidea; order Forcipulatida; family Labidiasteridae; genus Plazaster; species Plazaster borealis. Next base: position 3,204,432 of record CM037458.1, read on the forward strand.
ATTAAAGCCAGCTACAAACAGCAATGACTAGTATGACATCCGGTAAACAGACCATTGGACAGCTCATTGATGGTGCAAGAAAATATTTGCAGGAACCTGCCCTGTCTTTTTTTGCATCTCAGCTACGTAACTCATCTAAAAGAACTAAGTCAAGAGGAAGAAGATGGTCTTACACAGACAAAGTGATTGCTCTCTCCCTCTACCATCAAGGTCCGAGAGCGTATCAGTTTTGTAGCAGAATTTTCACTTTACCATCTGTTTCATCCCTTAGAAAGTGGCTTCATAATGTTGAAATCCAACCTGGTTTCTCTGAAAACATTCTAGATGTAATGAAGCGCAAGGTATTAACAATGAATGAAAGGTATTAACAATGAATGAAAGGAATAAATATTGTGTTGTCACTTTTGACGAGATGAGTCTCCGTGCTGGACTGATATTTCAACAGATAAAGTAGAGGGGTTTGAAGATTACGGCAGTCTTGGTCGAACGGGTGAAGTTGCAAACCATGCCTTAGTTTTCGTTGTGAGGGGAATGCTGTCCCATTGGAAGCAACCAGTTGGTTACTTTCTGTCAAAAGACGCCACATCGGGTGACAAACAAGCAACCCTGTTAAAGGAATGTTTACAAAAGTTAGAGGCCATTGGCCTTTATCCCAAATTAGTCGTGTGTGATCAGGGATCTAACAATGTAAAAACCTTCAAATGTCTTAATATCTCAGAAGGAAAACCATATTTTATGTTGGGTGACTAAAAAGTTTTTTGTATGTATGACCCTCCCCATCTGTTAAAAAACACTAGATCCAATATGTGCAAATATCTGTTTAGATTCAAAGGTACTGATGGCAACATGAAGAACGCAAAGTGGTCTTATATTCATAAATTTTATGAATGTGATAGCCAACTTCCAATACGTATGGCCCCTAAATTAACAAAGGGGCATTTTGAACTCAAGAAAGCGGGTCAAGAAAGCAGCACATTTCTTAGCCATTCAGTAGCAGCGGGAATTTACACATACTCCTCCCTGGGTAGGCTCCCAGCTGAAGCTGTTTATACGGCAGAATTTGTTGAGCAAATTGACAAGTTGTTTGACTCATTCAATTGTAAATATTTCAAAGAAAAGAAGAAACTGAAAAGGCCCCTTTCAAAGAACTCTGAGCACTTAGCTTTTTTTGATGAATGTGTTCCTTTGCTTAAGAGTTTAGAACTGGTAGGGTCAAAGAAGGTGCTGTGCATTAAAGGATGGATTCTGAGCATCTCTTGCCTACGTAAACTGTGGGGTGAAATGGAATCAAACAAAGAAATTAAGTTTCTCTTGACTGGTAGATTTAATCAAGATGTACTTGAAAATTTGTTTTCCACCATTAGACGTAAGGGAGGGTTTAGAGACAATCCCTCTGCATCTGAATTCAGATTTGCTCTGAGAATGGTTATGGTATCCGAATTAATCAAACCAGCACTCAGTTCAAACTGTTTACCTGACAGTGATAACTTTATGCTTACTTTAAGTTCACTTTCAAAGAAAGTAGGACTTAAAGGTGGTACATGTACAAAGAAAGGGTCTTCAAATCAACTGCATGTTCCAGTAACGCAATCTGCTCTCAACATGCCAGAGCAAAACATAATGTCTTACATAGCTGGCTATATTTCCAGAAAGGTTCTCACAGGTCATGAGGTTGTTACCCCCTGCAACACATGTCGGTCAGCCTTACTGTCACCTGACACTGTATTAACTGATCCATCCTCACTCTTCATCCACATCAAAGCTTGGGACACCAGCAGCAGTGACTTTGGTGCATTGAAGGTTCCATCTAACTCTTTTGTAGACTTTTGTACACTTTGTGAAAAGATATTTAGGAAAGAATTTGACAAATCTGGTATGGCTCGTAATGGCGTAAGTCATGTGATCAATGGTGTGATTTTCCAGCAGAGCGCTTATAGGGAGCTGAAGGTTTGCAGTGACAAAATTAGAGCTCGCATCGTTGCAATTTTCGTGAGCATGCGTATACAATATGCTCTGAAGTTCACAAACAGGGAATTGAGGAACTTATAGACAATAAAAAGGAAAAACAGAAAGCTGCAGAAAGTCACCCACAAGTAAAAGCATGGTGTCATTCTGAAATATAACGAAGTATAAAGCGCAATTTCCAACCACAGTTAAGTGCAACCAGATAGTGGTTTGTATAATTCAAGTTTGGAAAAAAGGGAACATCAAAAGGACCCTTTCCAACTGCAAACCATTTTTACTCTGTGGTAACAAACTAATTTCACTATTTTCAAATAATTATAATTGAACACTTGGTGTACAGGTGGTACAAGTGCCAAATTTATATAATGTTTTAGTTTGACATTAAAGCTTGTTAAAGGACTACAGGTATAACTACAGGATTACTCATCAAAAATCTCGTTAAAAGTATCTGTCAGAAAACTTACTGATGATAACGTTCATGCTAGTAACAATCCTGGAGAGAAATATTTCCGTCTGAAATACCATCAAAGTCAACAAAATAGAATTCGAAAGCACCACAAATCACCGTCGCTTATTTTGATTGGGCCAATGTTTTTATGCTGTTGAAATGAGCTTGGTTTTTCTTTAACTGTCTCCCGCCTTGGATGACCGAGTTAAGTAAGAACACTGCACTGTTAGTATTAGTTTGACCATAGAGAAAGGTCCCCTTCTATGATTTGACCAATAATTCCCATGCCTCATTTTTGTTTCTTTTTATACTTGCCTTTTTTTCTTCAAACAGTGAGCACCTCACATTTGATGAAATTTTACAGGCTAATTTGAACATAATATGAAGAGTTTGTTTCCAAAACGCAATAAACGCCAATTGCTATTTTTGTTTTTGGTATACAAAGTCGGTTCTTACGGTTGTTTTATTAAAATATTTAAAAAGTAAACACAAAAATGTGGTTTAGAAACTCAGGTGATTTTAAAATAGTGTTATATCATCAATATATATATGGTAAAGAAAGCAAAATTATCTTTCTTTTTGTTCAAAAAATATTGAAATTTATAATTTTTAGTGCATTTTTCTGTTGGATAAATCGCGTTTTGGAAATAAACTCTTCATATGCAACTTGAAATCCGGACAATTTTAATTAATTTGTTTTCACTTTCATTTATGTAACTGGAAATGTGATAAAATGTAACTTCTTTAACATTTTGTAAATGACCTAAAATGAATGTGATAGGCATATTCAATTGCTGAACATTTTAACAATATTATATCAAACGATGATATTAAAAATATATGATGAGTATTGACAATGACAAGTTTCAATAAAAGTATACATGCATACCATGTATCGTGGAAATAAAACTTAAACCTTGTGTTACCTTGTTTTATTTCCCTTATATTATGGCTATCTTTGTTAAAGGAAAAGTCTGACCATTAATTTGAGTGTTGATTGAGCATACAATCATTACATCATACTTGTGATGGTGGTTTTAATTCATTCAATCAATGTTTGGTGTTGTTAGTCATAATATAAAGTTGAACTTTCACATGATAATAATAATAATAATAGTAATAATAATAATAATTTGGGAGGCTAATCATCCTTATTCTCAGATGAAGAGCTGAATTGTGAAGGACACGACTACAAAGTGGTTGAGCCCCAGGCATGCAAGGGCGCTCTTTTAGCAGCAAGCCACATTGACCCATACTATAACCACTGAGCACAGCCTGAGATCGAGCGTGTTTGTTTTTTCTTTTTTAGTTGTCAATCAACACCGGCATAGTAATATTAATTTACCATAGTCATGATAGTTATATGGAGAATTCACCATCTCGATCAGAGCAGAGGGAAAGGATCCATTAACTGATTTTTCTTTCGCAAAACAATTACTTTATCTCAAAATTTGAGTTCTCACAATATCAAATAATCGAATAATTAGTTGCTACAATGAAGGAACTGACCAATCAAGTAATAGTCGTCCGAAGAAATGAGTGCTACATTACCGCTATCAACAACACCATGTTTACCGTTTGTTTACATCTACATCCGGGTACTTTCTGCAGTACCACCTTGCTCAAATGGCGACCGGACCAGTCCACGCCTGATTCCACACGTTTGTACGTGTTTCGGGTCGAGTTCCCCATCTTTCGCGCCTACGGCGCTCTACTATCTTTGGTCAAAACATGCACAAAAGGATGTTACATGTGGTTACACGCGCATGTGCCATCCTTTTGTGCACATTTTGACCCCCAAAATGGTGGGAAGGAGACGCGCGTGTATGCGCGCTGCGTGTTGTGCAGTGGGTCTATACTTTGATGCTGGGATGGGTATAGATTTGTTTATTAATAGAGTAGCCGGTGAGTACCATTATGATTTATACAACTACTTTCTTGTGAAAAACAGTTCATTTTTTGATTGAGATTCAAATTGACATGTTGATATAACATCGAATAGCTTTTTGTATTTTTGGTGAATTTTGTTTCACTTTCAGTACAAGACCATTCCTCCCTCATTCCCCCCATATTACGGGGCATGAACACTTGTTCAATACCTCTATCAGCCAGGCTTGTAGAGGCAGATCACCTGGGCCTAATTTCATAAAGCCTGTAAGCACAACAAATTTGCTAAGCATCGAATAGTGTTGCTTAGCAGAAACAGGTCACCAGCCTAACTGCATTAAATTTTGCGTAGTGCCCCACTAAATCTTTGCTTAGCAGAACAACAATGTCAATAGTTTTTTTCTTTGCCTGACAGCTTTTTGAAATTAGGCCGAGAACTCTACTCCTTATTGTTTTTGTTAGACTGCAAGACTTACATGGTGTGTTAATGCCAGCTTGATGTAATATCCCTTTGTGAGAGTTTGCCAAGTAGACCATCTTACCAAAAACAATTTTGAATGAGAATGAATTGTATTAATTATTTATTATAACATTAAATGGAAACAGAGAAATGAGTAATTCATTTGTGAATTGTTTTGTTACTGTATTATTATTGTCAGTGAGTCTTTTTAATTATTTTGTTTGTAAGAAATGAAGGCAATCTACAAGTAGAAGGGTCATCTACAAGAAGTATGGGTATGATTGTAGATAACCCAAGGGAAAACAAAATCAATAACCTTGTCTCTTTTTCTTTTTTTTGGCTTGGGGGGGGGGATGATGGTAGAAGGCTTCCTTTGTGCTGCAAGTTTCGGGACGAAGACATTATTTTTAGCATGTAAAACGTGTTTACCATGCCAGGCCAGTAGCAGTATCGGTAACCAGCACTGGTAAAAACGTTTATTTATTTGTTTACATACTAAAACAAAAGAGACGAAAGTTATTTTCAATCTAAAAACCTACGGCACCTCAGCAAGTAATATTTTAAGGGAAGCTTTGGACATTGTGTTTTGTGTCGTACAAAAAGTACCACAAATAAAACCATTTAAAACTAAAAGGCCAACACCGTGGGCCGAGGCCGTTTATGCTTGAAATTAAAAGTTGAACAACAAACGATTTCTTCTTCAGTAATGTTTTAATTTTTAAAAGCATGATTCACGTAAGCTGACATGTAATTATACTATTATAGCAAGCTACCAAGTTAAAAGCTATTATTACCTAGTGACATTGAGCTTGCATGCCTCACGAAAAGGGCTTCTAAACCATAGTGGTGTAGGCATACTTCCAACGTAAACTTCCATGGGTTGAATTTACATGAATTGTAAACATGGATGTCGAGTTGTCCGAATGGTTGAGTTGTCAGACGGACGAGTTGTCTGAACACCGTAAACATGGCCTGTGTTATAATGATCGTACATATTGAACGTTTGTGTTTGTTGTGTACATGACTTGCCCGTCATCGTGTGACATTGCATTGCATTGTGGGCTCTGAGCGCAAAGCGCCGTTGTTTGGTCCCATGGGCTGAAGTTGGTTCCACCCGGCTGCGTATTACCGGATGAATTATTCATGTATGTCATGAGCTACGTCGAGAAGATTCTCTGTGTGTGGGCCCCCCGCGTCGCGCGCTCATCTCGCTATCATAACAAAAAACGATTAATAACAGATTAACACGTCGTTAAAAAATGGACGTGGCAAAAATGGACGAAAAACCCCGCCCCATCCCCTGCCTGCCAGACAAACTGTCTCCGCGTAGTGGGAGAGATAACACTCATGTCTAGGCTTGTAAAGAAGTCACATTATATATTTAAAACATGAATAATAATAATTACAAACAAACAATTTCCGGTAATCTAGGAAGGTTAGCTATAGTGTAGACTGACCCCAGGAATGTAAACGAAGACATGAAGTATTCACACAGGTAAACATGCTGAATAAAGTTTCCCTGGAAACTAACGTTTGTCCTTAATTATTTCGTCTTATTTTACCAGGGTAGTGTAACCGGTAAAAATTGACCGCTTGAATAAAAACAAAAACAAAACAAAAAGGCCGGGGGAACTCACATAAGAAAACTCAACGTATACATTTTCTTGAAAGTTCAAAGTTTAACATCCTCATAACGTGGAAGAAATACGCAAAACAAAATGTGACGCCGCCCAAACATGCGACGCTAAAAAAAAAAAAAATGCGACGGAAAAAATAAATGCGACGGAAAAAAAAAATGCGACGTAAAACAAAAAAATGGACGAACAAATATTTAAATGCGACGGGAAAAAAAACCCCAGAATAAAGGTGGCACATATGGAACACCATAGGGAGATTATAACAGAAACTTTGTGTTTTTAGGGTAAACAATTCACCAACAGTCTTGGAAACAGTGTTAAATCAATAATTAGATACCTTTTTTCCTTAAAAGTAGAAAGAATTATTGAACAGGTTGGTATCTCAAAAGACGTTCGTCAAACACTTTCCGGCCATGTGCGCGGCGGTGCGCGTTTTTTTGCGCGGGCGCTGATGACGCTTAGGCCTACCGCCTATAGATTTACAACGTAATACTGATTACGCAGTTGTTTAGTGTGCATACGGGAGCGTACGCAAGACGATCCGAAGGCATGCAAGGCCTGCCGAAGTGTGGACAATTTTGTGTAAAGTTGAGTCCTAGATTATTTCCCAAAAATTAAGTTGTAAAAACGACGTTTTAACGGTTGAACCTCAACGCCCAACATTTATATTCGGCCACGGAATGTTCATGAAGTGTTATCTTAAATTTTGAGGTGAAAATGTGATTTTTTTTTCACACATTGAAAGCGACACAAAAGCTTAAAAACTGAAAGTCCTGTAGGCCCTAGGCCTATATTTACAATTTCCTTATGATTTCCTCCCCCCCTAAAATCAGCAAAAGTCATTCACGCAACTTTTGTACGAATGCAGTTTCCTTCATTAACTTATTTAATATGTAATTTAGTCGAGTCTAAATCAGCTTTACACAAACTTTACACCACATCGGCCTTTGCTCGCCAGTTGTTGGCGAGTGGCGATATAATCAATTTTACCTTCTGTACGCGCAAAAATTATGTTTGAAAATGAGAAATGTAATTTTTCCGTAATTTTTTTTATTTTAGGGTTTTCCTAAAATTCATCATTTATTTTAAAATCAACCATCGGGTCAATATCTCCTGAAAATTCGGGAAAAAATACACGAAAATGAGAGCACTGCCTCAAGGCTATGCCTAAACGTGTACAAAATTGTTGACGCGCACTTAGTTCCGCCCATATAGTGTTTCAGAAAATCAAAAATTTCAGTTTAGCGCCCCCTGTCCGTCTATAGGTATTATATGTCTGTGTACCCAATGCGATGTCACTGAAATCTCTTTTTATGTGCAGTATCATTAAACATTAATCATTAAACTAGCCGAAATTAAAGTCCACCACAGGGCTAGCTATCCCGTATAATTAGTTATAGATTTTTGACCAAGCACTGTGTTTATTGATTGTTCTGACAAAGCCATTCTCTTACCAGAGGGCGGGATGACCAGCAGCATCGCCACAAAAATGATACACGCTGTCTGCAACTTCATTTTGTTTGCTGTGAAGAAAAATAAAAAGTAAACACATTTAAAGGTAGATTACATCATTTGCAGACATGAAAAAATGTACTTCAAAGCTACTAAAAAGAAAATTACTTGACTGAAAGTAGGGCCCATCATAGAACCCTCAAGTATCCAGTGAAATCGTTCTGAGAGGTGTAATTGTTTCGTTTGAAAGAAAATGCAATAATTTTAAAGCGATGGTCTGCCGACGATCATTTGAACGTGTGAGTTTAAATACAACAAGTTTGTTTTTCTCGGCAGTCACAGACGAACAAAATGTGAACCGGTCAGTGGAACGATATTTCATATTCAATTATACCCATCATAAAATCCACCAACATTTTCTCGAAAACTACAACATAACCAATGATGTAAATTCCCTTTAACTCTGGCACAGGCCATAACCCGCACCGGCCCAACGACTTGAACAATGGACAGAGCGCATACGACCACTGCCTCCAGACACTGAAATAACTATTAGAAGCAGAGAACATTGTGCGCCGCGAGACAAAACAACTGTGACAAAATGTGCACGTCTAAAAATACGCGCTTCGCCTAAAGATGCATACTGCACTGCAAGGTCGTATCCGAATTGACGGCTATGGCTACGGCTATAGGAAAGTGTAGGACGTCCTTAGCAACAGTCGTAGCCGTAACCACCAATTTGGATACGGCCTCAACACACTAGGGAATCGGAATCCCAAAAATGGCGCAACCAAGATTGGTTGTGTGATGACGTCAGGTGACTTGTCTCAACACACAAACCATTTACACTCGACTCGTTTGTTCCCACGTGAAGTATTAAAGGTATTATAACACAGGATTGGTAGAGCGGACAAAATAGTCGCAGACAGAGCTCATGTTTTGTGTGATCAACCATATCCCTGAAATAACGAACCTGTGAAAATTTGGCTTTAATCGGTTGTGTGACAAACCATGCACAATAATCAGCATGTAAACATAAAAACTTGTTCTTAATTTTGGTTGTATCAACCGAAATCAGCTGCTGCGTATTTTTAGGTTTTCAGATAGGGGGCCTACGGATTTCTCGAATTTGAATTCATTTCAGAGGGAAACATTTCACAGAAAAATGTGTCTAGTATGAACTTCATAATCAGTAAGTTTAAGACTTAATAAAGAAAATTGTCTTTTATTTTATCCTTTATCCTGTATAAATACCTTAAAGACCCAAAAGGTATTCGTTTACATTCACCTTTCATATTAATTTCCACACGAATGTTTACCTTTTGTATTTACTTCGGAAGTTTACTGAGGGTCCCTGTGATTCTTTTCGCAGAACAATCTGCCGAGACGACGTCAAACAAACCAGCAGGAGATATCAACTAAAAGGAGTTTTTTGAAGAGTATTTAGTCGCATTCTTAATTTCTTTCAACAAATTTCAACAAACAAATTTTTACCACTAACATGTGAAAGAGTCATCAAATTCGAAGTTTGGGTTTAACTGAAAATAACGGAAAACTGTTGATGTTTTATGTGGATTTTGTACACGTTCTTTGTCTGATTATTTCGATCGCTATAAAACTCGAAAAAAATCAAAGGCCATTTTAGGGATGTTCAACTGCTACTATCCGACTTTCAGGAAATATACCTCCGTGAAATTGCGATGTTATGAAGTCTATAATTATTATTGAGCTTTCAGGTTTGGAAAAAACCTGTTATTTTATTTTAGTATAATAATATGTAGAATCCATGTGGCGTATTTTTATCTACCCCGTGGCCTATAAGATTTGCTCAACCGGCTAATTCAACTGGAGACAGCTAGATCGGTTGTGCTGTTTGCTTTCATTAATTGATGTTTGTTCAACAAAGTGTATGCTTAACAGTTAACCAATTACCCTCGAAAACAATAAGTGTGGCAAAGTTGTGACCGAAGAGCTCGTCTTGATGTAACGGCTATCCGAACAATCCGATGCAGAGTCAGAAACCCATAAATGCATCTTGAAGGTATTATACACTGATTACTAGAGCTGATAAAATAGCCGCCATGTTTTGTGTGATCAACCATATACATGAAATAGCTATAGCCGACTATACAGCTAAAGACTTGCATTACCAATAAGGTCCCTTGTACAAATTCCTTACTCATCATGTACTAAAAAAGTAGGTTTATTGATCGAGTGAAGATAAGCTAGTGAACATTTGTAAATGAAGTAAGTGGAAGTACAGAAGTGAGGAAGTTTGCTATTACGGAAGGTTTTGCTGTAAAACAACGACAATAAAACAAGACATTAGGTGTTTGTGAACAAACACAAAGCTGTTCCTTGTAGTTTTGCTTTGATTTAGCGCTCCAGTGGGTCTGACTTCGAGATAGAAGACAATTCACCATTGACATGCCCTTATTTTGACTTTAAATGTGCATATCAAAGTCTCACAAGTTAATATGTAAAGGGAACTCCTGATATCAAGGGAAAGATCTCACAAGTTATTACTTAAAGTGAAATACCCTCATATCAAGGAACAGGTCTCACAAGTTAGCTCTTAAAGCGAACTACCCCTCATACCAAGGAACAGGTCTCACAAGTTAGTTGTAAAGTGAACTACCCCTCATATCAAGGAAGAGGTCTCACAAGTTAGTATGTACAGCAAAATACCCCTCATATCAAGGAACAGGTCTCAAAAGTATAGTAAGTAAAACGAAATAACCCTGTATATTAAGGAACAGGTCTCATAAGTTAGTACGTAAAGTGTCACTACCCCTCATATCAAGGACCAGGTCTCACAAGATAGTACGTACAGCGAATTTATCGTTCACATCAAGGAACAGGTCTTATGAGTCAGTACGTAAATAAGCAAACTAACCCCTATATCAAGGAACAGATCTACCCCTCATGTCAAGGAACATGTGTCACAAATATAGTACGTAAAGCGAAATAACCCTGTATATCAAGGAAAAGGTCTCATAAGTTGGTACTTAAAGTGTACGTAAAGTGAACTACCCCTCAAATCAAGGAACAGGTGTCACAAGTTAGTACGTAAAGCGAACTATCTCATAAGTCAAGGAACAGGTCTAATAAGTTAGTACGTAAAGCGAAATAACCGTTCACATCAAGGAACAGGTCTCATAAGTCAGAACGTAAACAAGCAAACCATCCCCATATCAAAGAACAGGTCTCACAAGTTAGTACGTAAAGCAAACTACCCCCTCATATCAAGGAACAGGTGTCACAAGTGAGTACGTAAAGCGAACTACCCCTTACATCAATGAACAGGTCTCACAAGTTAGTACGTAAAGCGAATTAACTGCTCATATCAAGGAACAGGTCTCACACGTTAGTAAGTAAAGCAAACTAACCGCTCATATCAAGGAACAGGTCGCACCATTGAGGTAGGCCAATTGTTAATTTGTTATAAAAAATTACTTAATTCGTTATAACTCATTGGAATAAACCATGGAGGTAGGCCATTAGTAGTATAGAGTGAGGATGACACGCCCCGTTTTGTGTGGTTAACCACGCGAGGGCACGCGTGGTTAATGGCGCGCAGTCGTATGCGCGTTTCGGATGCGTGTTGTAGGTGCGGATAGTGATGCGTGGGTTCACCACGGAGTGGTGAATCTCGAGGGGCGAGGCAAAGTGAATGTCCAGACGAAGGTTCCCGTGCTTCACCAAGCTGAAGTGTCCGCCGCATGCCAAGTCGGGGGTCAGATCGAAGGCATACAGTGTATACCCGTCGGGGTAGTCGCTCAGACTGATGTCGTTGCCTTCGTTCATGTACATTTTATCCATGCCGGAGAACAGCGTGTGATAGGCTCTGACGCACTGCTTCCTTCCTTTGGTGAAATCGGGTTTCAGAGGGGTGTGGGGGATCTGTTCGCCGTTGACGTGCACCGACAGGTAGTTGGCGTTAAAATGCTGGAAGTTGAACGGGTTTTTTGAGTACGACCCGTTGAAGGCGGCGTTGGACACGCAACCCACCACGATTCTGTTGGGTAGCTGGCCTAAGAACACGTGATCCTGAGTGAGTGTTAGGTTTCCCCTTGGTACAGACATCATTTTACAGATGACGCGTCGGAGGGGGTACTTTGCGGTTCCTTTTTCTAGAGCTTTGATGTGTCCCAGCATCACCGCGGAGCTGACCGTTACCCTCCGTACAAACAACGACGCGTCCACAATCTTTATCTTGAAGGCGGGGGTGTCCCCGGAAGCCATGAGACAAAAGGCGTCGCTGCTGGGAATCAGTTTTACTTTCAGATAATAATAATAATAATAATAAGACTTGTAATGCGCACATATCCACCCTGATGGGTGTTCAAGGCGCAGTAAAAAAACCAAAAAACCCCAAAACAAAACAAAACAAAGACAAAACAGACACAACAAAATTAGTCCTTGAAAACCTGTGACATAAGATAAGTTTTGAGAAGAGATTTGAATTTTGTGGTACAAAGACAAGATCTAAGATTAAGCGGTAGAGAGTTCCAGATGCGTGGCGCAGCTGAAGAAAAAGACCTGTCACCCCATGAGTGTCGAGACTTGGGTTCAATGAGGAGAAGCATGGAACTTGATCGAAGATTCCTTGATGGAGTGTAAACTTGAAGTAGTTCAGAAATATAGTGGGGAGCCTTGCCATTAAGTGCTTTGTGGACAATGAGCATCAGCTTGAAGATAATTCGTTGAGAGATAGGGAGCCAATGTAGTTTTTTCAGAATGGGGGTGATAGAACAGAATTTTCTAGACAGTGTCACAATGCGGGCAGCGGTATTTTGGAGGCGTTGAAGACGGGAAATCTGGTTGTTAGGAAGACTGTAGAGAAGAGCATTGCCGTTGTCAAGACGAGAAGTAACAAATGCATGAATGACCTTTTCAGTGGCACTTTTGTCCAAGTACTTGCGAATCTTACCAATATTCCTGATGTGATATGATGACAGACGAACGATGTTGTTGATGTGTGGTTGAAGTGTCATCGATGAATCAAAAATAACCCCTAAGTTCCGAGCTTGCAGCGAGGGAGCTATCCGAGCATCACCGATGGAAATGTATGGCACTGAAACCTTTGTTAACTGTTGACGTGACCCAAATAGAAGGAACTCTGTCTTATCATCATTTAACTTCAGGAAGTTTTGTTGTGTCCAACGTCGAATCTCTTGGATGCATTTCTCAAGTCTTGCAATAGATGCATTGGCGTTTTCTTGAGAAGATTTAAACGTGATGTATAGCTGAGTGTCGTCTGCGTACACATGGTAATTCAGATTAAATTTCAGGATGATGTCACGAATCGGTAAAGTGTACAGCGTAAACCACTGCGGGCCCAGTACCGATCCCTGTGGCACAGAGTAGTTCAAAACAACAGGGTCTGATATTGCGGTGCCAATACATACATGCTGAGTTCTATTGTAGAGATACGATTTGCACCATGCTAGGGCTGTGTCCTCTATGCCAAGGTGATTCTGGAGCCGAGAGAGAAGGATGTTGTGATCAACAGTGTCAAAGGCAGCACTCAAGTCTAGCAGGACTAGTGCTGTTAGGTTACCATTGTCCATTGCAGAAAGAATATCGTTGCTCACACGGACTAGTGCAGCTTCTGTCCCATGGAAAGGCTTGTATGCTGACTGGAACACGTCGGACAGGTTGAAATTATGAATGTGAAAGTTTGCAACCGGTCTGTAGTTTTTGAATATCTCCTTGTCCAGGTTTGGTTTCTTGATGAGCGGCCTGATGTAGGAAACTTTGAGGCTATCGGGGAAACAACCGGAACTGAGAGATTCGTTTACAAGATTAGTGATGTAGGGTAAAAATATATAAATGTTTTGCTTCATCATGGATGTTGACACTGGATCCAGCTCACAGGATTTTGAAGGAGATTTCATAATAACCCTTTGAATCTCAGCAACAGTGGCAGGCTCAAACACAGATAGTCTACACTCTGGTTGAAGATGTGGCAATGTCTGCGGCACGGTGTAAGGGACTGATGAAAAAGATGAGCGGATGTCTGAAATCTTGGTGACAAAGAATTTCTGGAATTCATTTGCCAAGTGCTGATCATTGTAAGTGGATGGAAGGACGGGGGTTTTGGGTTTGAGCAACAACTTACCAATTATCTTGAAGAGCTTCTTTTGATCTCCTGAGGATTCTTGTACTTGGGATGAATAATGGGTGATCTTTGCCTGGTTGATCAAATTCCTGACTACTTTGGATTGGTTGCGATATTCTTGTCGTTGTATTTCCAACTTGCCATTTTTCCGCCATTTCCGCTCAAGTTGACGACAGATCTTTCTTGCTGTACGAATATCATCATTAAACCAGGAAACTTCAGTTCGGACCTTGACTGATCTTGTTTTCCAGGGTGCGTATTTATCCAAGATGTCACTGATAGTACTCTCATATTGGCTGACATAGGAATCCAAGCAGTCGTGATCAATTTCCAGCTTTGCTAAATGAGTTCCTATGTCGCGGAACACTTCAGGAGAATTCACATGTTTCCACTGTCGGCTCTTTATAGTGACGGTTGGGACTTTGGGCTTGCACAGACTCAAGTTACACATGACTGCATAATGGTCTGAGAATCCAGGTAGAATAACAAAGTTTGAGACAATAGGTGGGGTGATGTCACGAGTTATGACAAGGTCCAGGCAATGACCGAGACGATGAGTCGGCTCCTTGATATGCTGGGTAAGACCGAAAGCCTGAAGTAGATGCTTAAACTGGTTTGCATTGGTGTTGTGGATGTCATCAACATGAATGTTAAAGTCACCGGTGATGATGATTTCCGATGGATGAAGGAGATATTCCAAAATCAAATTCTCAAATTCCTTAAGAAAACTTGAGAAAGTCACATGTTGGCCGTTAGAATCTCTTTCAGATCTGTATACAATGACAAGGCGAACAGATTTAGAGTTTCCGGAAACCTCAGCATGAAGAGATTCAAAAGTTGTGTATTGGACGTCATTACTTTTCACAGAGACAGATAAAGTAGATCTGTACAGTATTGCAACTCCTCCACCGGTCTTGTGAGGTCTTGGGATGTGATGAAAGTAGTAGCCAGCAGGGGTACACTGACGACATGTTAAGTTGTCATCTGGTCTCAGCCATGTTTCTGAAACGGCAACAAGGTCCAGATCTTTTTGCAGAACAAAATCAGTAAAATCGTCATACTTGTTACAGATGGACTGTGTGTTCAGAACACAAATGCTGAGTTGAGATTTGGCAGGAGTCACTGGTGCTAGAACAGATGGGGGTGTAACTTCAGGTATAGGGAGTTTATGAACAGTTCTACGGCGACCAGCTTTTTTACCACGATGTGTAGGTCGGTAAACAGTGCTGGAATTTACAAAAAGGCCAAGATTCTGCAATGTAAATTTACAGGAAGGCAGAGATGAAGCACGTGTGGATGGGGCATAACGGAGACTGAGAAGCTTGTTACGTGAGTAGGAATTTGTAGAGTTTGGACTAGCTTCTGCTGAGTTTGAGTTATTTTCAGCTTCAGAGCCGGGATTTACAGCAATGTCACCGAAGATCACAATTTCCAAATGAAAAGTGGCTGGGGAATTGTCATTGATCAAGTGTTTGTCCTGGAAGAACAAATCTCCGTGAATGGGTCCGATCAGGTCTACGATTCGACTGTTCAGGATTCGTTTACGTCTGGTTTTCAAGCCCACGTTTGTTTCCGCATCACTGGCCGTACAGTTGACGTTATCCATCTTGCCGGCGGAATCCTTAGACCAACCCGAAGCCGTCAGCTGAGATGTCTTGGCTCCTTTGTCGTAACTGAGCAACGTCTCGATAATGGCCCTGTACGGGTACGTGGGAGTGGAGGCGGAAATCAGTCGCTCATTAAGTGTCACGTCGACCTGGCTGAAGAGGGTCTGTAAAAACAGGTTGCACGGACCGACCACATCCGCGTCGGCCAGATCGCCGCCGTCGCCCTTAGTCACCTTCACCTTGACGTAGAGTTGCGTCTGGGAAGGATCGATGTATTCCTCGCTCGAACCGGGAACAAAAAACTGGATGGGACCCCCGTCGGCGATATTAGAGATGGGGTGGTACTCCACATACTGGCCTTTTTCTACGCTAGTCTGTGTGGGCGGTAGAGAAAAGAGATCGAGTTCACTCTTTGTGCACTCTTCGGAGTGGTCGTGTAGCAGTGCCATGGTGGAGTGGTAGTCTCAGAGTGGCTAATCAAAGATATCGAGTGATCGTCTCGGTCGCTTACCAGATGTGGAAGTGGCTCTTTTCCCAGTGTGTTTTCTTTTTATATTCCGTCTAACCGGTCGGGCCTGTCGGGATTCTACATTCTGAATCACCCGCCTAGCTATACGACGTCCGGTCTGTTTCAGTCTCGACTGCGCTGCCGATTTCATGTTCTTTCCTTCCAGGGCATCTTGTGCGATTCCCATGCCGGTCCGGAGGGCTTGACGACCAAATGTTTTGGCCCCCTGCTTGAGCAGTGGCATGGCTGTTCGGAAGAGACCGCCCAATATATTTCCAAGGCCGAATCCTTTCTGAGTGCGACCGCCTTGAAAGACGGGATAGCCACGCCCCAACTGTCGCGTGTAGTGGTCGACATAGTGTCCCGGTTGGGATACGAAATGGCGTCTCATGATGTAGGTTGTTTCGATCAGTTAAAGTACGTGGAGCGACGCTTTCTAAAATGTAGTTTCACTATGACCTTCCCGCCGACGAATGGGATATAATCGCCCACGTCGTCCCTTATATCTATCTTGATGGTGTTGATGAATTTCTGTTTCAGGGGAACGTAATGCGGACTGTCGTACGTCTTTGTTACGACATCCCCATATTCGCCTTCCACGCCCACATTTCGTAGAAGAGGTGCTCTCGTGTCCCCGACGATGTTGTATTCGACGATTTACACGAACAGGCTGTGGATTAGCTTCATATCCACGACGTGGGTTGCTTTCTCTATACCGGTGATGGACATAGCCTTGTTAAAACCAAACAAGTGACCCAGACGCTCGACAAAAGTAATGCTGACATCTTCGGCCGTTCTGACGATTACTTTTTGAAGGTATTTGTTGTACTTGATGCGTATTTTGTCGCCGTGGTCGATCGAGGGTGTAATCTTCGAGAGTAACTCATCCGGTGTCTGGTAAAAACCCTCAGGAATGGTGTGAAGATGTACGCCTCCTTCAGTCTCTTCAGCGTTGCAGTAGATGTGGTTGTGACCCTCTACGATGTTTAGCCACCTGCGCGGGTAAGTTATCTCGGCGAGACACACCTCCCACGCCCCATCGAACGACAGAGCAGAGGGTAAATTTACGCTGTAGTGACTCAGCGCGTTGTCTGGGTAAGTATCTATGCTGCTGTTGCTGGGGAGCGTCATGTAAAAGGAATCCATCTCGACGTCGTCTCACACGTCAAATGTTGACCGGTTGTCCGTAAGTCGTGTATTATATACCGACTAGTCCCCTCACCCAGCTATTGAACTTGTCGGGATAACCGAACCACTTCACAAAATATTCTGCCACACCACGACGCTTTCTAGTGCGTAACACCTTCTCTACTTAGTACATGTCGTCCTTTTTGTCCACTCTTTGCAGTTCTTGTTCGTAAAACGTGCCCTTCACTTCTTCGCCGTCGTAATCTGTCAACATGTACACTGGAGGGGCCCGTGGAATTCTATTGCTGATGGTAAAAAGTTCGGTGGTCCAGTTGGGGAGATAACTCTTGCTAAACGTTCTCGCCGCCATACTTATGCGAACCGTATCCCCCACATTAAACTTGAAGGTTGTGACGGTGGACCGTTCATCGTTGGGTGTGCCGTACAACGTGCGCCAAACGACCTCGGAGTTTGCAGGGGTGACGGAGGCCGGCATTCTCTTTATACTCCTGTGAAACGAGCGGTTGTAGGCGGACACCAGCTTCGGTAATATGATCCCATAGGCGTAGGTGTTTTGGGCAGTAAAGTATTTCCACATTTTTGTTTTAAGGGTCCTGTTGAACCTCTCCACCACGCTGGCTTTTGTTTCGTTTTGAGTGGTAAAGAATTCAATGTTATTCTTTTTCAAGAAACTCTGAAATTTGTGGTTTGTAAACTCTGTACCTTTATCCGTCTGGAGCGTGCGTGGTTTACGTCCATCCCGCAAAATACGCTCGAAAGCTTTTATTAGCGACGTCCCCGTTTTATCCCTGAGGGGAACGACCCAGGCGAACTTGGACAATATGTCGATGCACGTCAGTAAAAATCTGAGACCGTCATTGTACCGAGAGAGTGAGGCCACGTCTACCAGATCTGCCTGCCACTGATGGTCGATACCACCCACGATGACTCGATTTCGTTTGAAACGTCTCCGGATGGGTTTATGTAGCGTATAGGTAGGTTGTTGGCGCAACCATCTAATGACCTGTTTCCTGCTGATGTCCACTCCGTCTTTTTGAACCGCACGGTAGACAGCATCCACACCACCGAAACCAGAAGGATGGTTTGTGTCGTAATACACCTTCTTTAGGTACTCCTCCATCGACGAAATTCGAATCTTCAATGACGAGTGTGCTGTTGCAACACACCCACAAGCAGCGGAGTTTTTTCAGTATGTTTTGCGGTGCGCACTCTGGTTTAGGAGGACAACACTCCATGGCGAAAGCCGGCCTTGTAATGAAGGATTGGAGGGCCGGTGCTTGGTTTATAACGCCGTCCACTTTTGTTTCCTGGTCGAATATCGTCGTTTACTTTTCCTCTTCTTGGATGGTAGAGCGGTCTCGGCTGCAAACAAAGACAGTTTCTTTTTCTTGGCCGGAAGATGGAAGGCGGGCGCGAACAACCGAGATAATCCTTCGTAGTTTACGTCTTCGTCATCGCCTACCTCTTCCTTCAAGGCCACTCCGAGTGACGGTTTTGTCTCGGTTGTTTCAATCAGTGACTCCTTCTTCAACGTGGGAGGTCCATCGAAATTGCTGGAATGTTCGTCCTTGAGGGTCATAGACAGGGGAGCCGTCCTCTGCTTGTTCAGTGCAATATACCTCTGGAGGGTCTGTTGGTATAGCTTTATCTTATCCCCCTCCGACAGATCCTGTCTTTCCAGCAACTTTCTCAGGTCGGTGTCCAAACCGTGCACGACGCGGGTGATCGGTGTTTGCTCCAATCGTCTAGATGCCTGCATTCTCGCGAGAGTGTCTTGCGGTACAAGCACCATTTTCTTAGCGTGCTCCATGACGTTTACTTAAATAGCAGGCCACCCAGAGCGCTCAACACCGGTGTCAGCAATGCACCTAGAAAACCTCCCTTCTGTTTTAAAGCTTTCTTCTTTTTCTGCAGACTCGTCCTCCCGTTGGTCAGCTCTCTCAGTTCTCGCCTGTGTCTTCTCAGTTTGGTTCTCTCGGCGGGTGTCAGGGAAACGTTACCGTTTAAAACGTTGAGAGCGCACTCACAAACACAGGTTATGAGGTCTTTGCCGGCTCCGTCAATCACTCCCTGGCGCTGTTTTTTGGAACCCGTTGCTAATACGTGAAGGTAGGGAGCGTGCTTGTGCACGCGACGAGACATCTTTACAAATGAAACCCCACCGCGGGAGTGGCCCTATTTTATACCTTCGGAACGTAAACTGTGGGGTATTCACCCTGGAATATGTTAGATCTGAGACGCATGTGCTCCTCGGTGTCCGGTTTCAAGTCCACAAAGAGATGCGAGTAGGGGGAACTCGTCGCGTCGCGATAGGCCTCGACCATGAATTTGGGTTTGTTAGGATACATCTGTCGTGCCAAGTGCGTGATCTGTGAAGCATCTCTGGGGTTTTTAAAAAGTACCATGTAATGCGCGTTCAGACTGATTGTGCGCATTTCTTTACCCCGATAAAACAGATTCTGCAGTATGAGTATAACCGACAGATTGTGGTGATGACTGCCCTTGGTGAAAAGTTTGGTAATTTTTTTATTATTACCCGCGTCCGACATGAGGTCGTCGATCACAACCAGGTTTCTCTTCGTTCGGTCCAAGGAGGCAAGAAGGTCGTCGGGAAATCCCTCCACAAAACGAATGTCGGGAACGGTGTTGGACAACCGGTCACAAGCATCCTGATAAGCCCCAAAACACCACACAATATTTTCCGGAGACGGTTGAATGACATCACCGCCCGATGGATTCAATAACCGCGTCACAAACTGTGTTTTTCCTGACCCGGTAGGCCCCGCGATGACGCAGGTAAAGGGGTGTTTAAGTATCGAACTCATCGCATAAAATGAGGAACCATAGTTCACTCAACTCTCTTTTATAACCGACACCACTCTGAATGAAGAGCGCCCTCACCCAATTTACACCCAAACCACGGCGTTGTGTTCAGTCCCACAGAAATGAAGAGCGCCCCCGCCCGGCCTAACCCAACCCCATTAAATAATTGAACTCACTTAACCCTCCCGCCATTAACGAAAGACCCGTCACTTAGTGAAAGACCCCACAGAAATAAAGAGCGCCCCCGCCCGGCCTAACCCAACCCACATTATATGATTGAACTCACTTAACCCTCTCGTCATTTCTCCCAAATCCCCCCCTTTCCACTAAACGTATTTGTTTAATGGTACCTGTATATTTCCTTTAATGACTTTTCGGCCTTTTACTTGCCGATTGGAGTGTTTAATATAAAACAGATATTAAATACATAACTCGTGAAGGACGGAAACAGCTCTCAGTTGTTGTTCGGTTTTATTATTTATTTTACTTTCTTTATCTGTTTATGATATAAAGAAATAAACAAAAACAAAAACAATAGAAAAACAATAGAAAAGCCCAACAATACCGGGAATACACCAACCACATTAGATTTAACAACTTTACTATTAACTACAAAGTATGATTTTTACAATATGATCGGGTCATCAAAAGTAAACGATAACATATTTTATGTTATAGAAAAAAGGAAGATCAAGTAGTTACACAATGAGGTGAAATACGATTATTTTATACAAAATTACTTGCGTGACCTCATATTAAACTGGGTCCGTGATTATTTATTAAAACTGTGTTTACACATAAAAACAGGGAGACCGGAGAAAGGTAATCTCCTCATATATCTAAATAGGTCGTTGACACGCCATCTTCTTGAACCTTTCTTTTGGGATAGAAATAGGTCAAAGCGGTCTTTCTTTGTTCGTAGGTAAACATTACACCATGCTTCATGATAAAACCCTTGTTTACACCCCCACCCGAAGATCTGGTATTCAAGACGGCCATGTATTTCTCCTTGGTGAGTTCATTGTTTCGTCTGTTTAGACCTTTACAACTGAACTTCTCGGTGGCCCCGAAACAAAAGTATGTCTTGCTACACAGTGCAATGATACCCTCACCCTCCCACTCTACTTTGAACAGCCCCGGGGTCCTCTTATCATAACTGTACTGTTCGGGTGTGTTCTGACGCGGAAACCACAGATGCTTTTCCCTGTGGTATTGATCTTTCATACTTGGCTTGATGACGTCATCGAGACTGTCGCCCGATATGGCCATGTAGGCCGAATCTGTGTCCATTTCGCACATCTGAAAATCGCGTCGATCAACAAACTTCATCAGAAAGTCAAAGTAAAACTGGAGCATGCGCAATTTAGCGTATTGGTAGACAAAGAAACCAATCTGAATGGGCAGATTTAAACTGATTCCTTTTTTGAACATGTCTACTTCGTACATACCATCACCTACTAAATGGAGTGCCTTAAAGCGTCTGTCATTGATCTTGGCGGGGGCATTGGCATCAGAACACACTTGAACATTTACATGTTTTAACTGGTCCGTCACTGTTTTCCCATATGCCGAATTACCCAGTAATTTCATAGTGTCTGCTATGATAGCTTTATTGGGGTCACTGTCCCCATCCCTCCTGGCCTGAGTGACCCGGTTACCAAACTCTTCGAAGCACGCATTTGGTTTGTATTGAATCACTTCGTACACCCTTGTGACCTCCAAACCGTGCTCCAAACACCAAGACAATAGTGGGGTTGCGAGTAGTAATTTTGTCCCAAACATGCTACCGATCAGACTTCTTCTTGGTTTGTTCATGATATTCATCTCTTTGGCGTATTGCCGCATGTGGCCTCCAATATCGGCCATGGAGATGTCCACATTTTTGAATACGGGTGGCATCTCGGCAAAATAATCTTTGTTTTCGGGTGGTACCCGAAGGTCGCATTCCACCAAACCAAATATGGAACCGTCCCTGACCCCCTTTAAACTCCGCTCCGTGGACATTTTCCACGTATTACAGTGTGGAAGTCTCACAGACTTCAAAAAATTTCTCAAGTCTGAGTCGGTTTTCTGGATGGCTTTCCACTCGCATTCCCACAGTTCGACTAAATTATACCCAAGGCCCCGGATGTAGGAAGAAGTCTTTTGGGTCTCTCCCATCAATACTTCCCTAGTTTTCTTATTGATCGGGTTGATGTCATTTAGATTGAGTGGGCATTTGTGCCCGTGCCAAAAACAACCCTGTAACTGATAGGCCGTATTGGTCTCTTTACAATACCTGTCTACTCTCACGTTTCTACTGCCCACAGATTTTTCTTTGTGGTTGAATTGGTGTTGAATGTAGACACCGGTTGATTCGGCTTCCCAATCTAACCATTCGGCTGCCACTGACAATACGTCGGACTTGGGTTTGTTGGGCAACATCTTCTGCTCACGCTGCTGGGTAGCCACATCTTGGAGGTTCCACACGCTGTGTCGTGTGTACACATTGAAATAGTACAACCTGCCGTTTGAACTCGTGGCTTCACGCCAACCGGCTTCAAACATGGCGTGAGAAATATCACGGGAGTTTTCGGTTTCAACTCCTGCACCCACCATCGGTGGCGGTGGGTTCGGTACCGGGCTGTTATTCTCGGCAGAGTCAGTGTTCACCTTCGGAAAAGCGGCCATTGTATCGGTATGTTTGAGCTAGAAAATAAAGGTTCTTGCTTCAACACGTTCGGTTTTCAGCGTAAGTACTGAATCAGAAAACAAAAATCCTACTTATATAACCAGCCGAGAACATCACATACCGAAATTTAATCGACCAACCAGAAAGGAGTAAAGGGCCGTGTCAAAAACGTGTCCGGACGTGTTCGATAAGGGGTGGGGTATGACGTCATAGCCTTGTCAACCAAACACAAAAGAACAAAGGGACGTATGGGAAGCTTGTCCGGACGTGTTCGCTAGTGAAGCGTGACATCATAGCCTCGTCGACCAAACACAAAAGAACAAAGGGCCGTATGGGAAGCTTGTCCATTCAAACTCGAGTGACAAACAACCTTGCTAGGGCGGGCTGTATTTTAACCGGTTAGCCATAGGTTATGTGTATTTTAACGGGTTAACCATAGGGAAGGTGGCAATCACCTTACAATATATATACATGTATATATGGCTGCCGCTTCCCAGGTTGTATCGTATGGGTGTGATCCCTGGCTACACGGCAGTTTGCGGTTGAATGGCTTTCTGACTGGCACCCCCCGAACAAAGATATTGACAAAATAGGTATTGACAAAATAGGGAGACCGCCAACATAGGGCTAGATAGCTCAGTTGGTAGAGCGCCGGCACGTTAAACCGGAGGTCGTTGGTTCAAATCCCACTCTAGTCAATTTTTCTTTGTTCAACCCAAAATCATTACATGTATATATGTATATATAAATACCTAAAGACTATTAGGGTTTCTTATTTCATATCTAAAATTAAATAAAATACAGCACAACTACACCAACATTACTTAACACTTTTCTATCCACCCTTATTTCTTCTTCCTCGACGTCTTGTCAGACGTCGTGGAATCAGGCGCTTTGTTTTCACTTCGTGAAAATACAAACGAGACGTAAACGTCTCGTCTGTGCTGCGTGGTATGTTCTCCGGCGCTCCGTGATTTTAAAAAATCACTAACGCACCTCCATCCTGAGTTCAAACATTATCCAGTTTGAACTCAGCTTCACTACCGTGAGCCAGTTCCCTCAGGCGTCTTTCAGACGCCGCCCAACATGATGCCGTGCATCATGTTGAACCCACGTATCGGCCCATAGGGCCTCACGAACACTGCCGTGAGGCCGAACGCTCCCCACTGCGTGGCTCGCCTACGGCCCTTCGGACCTCCCCAACACTGCCCCGAACCGAGATTCACCACTCCGTGGTGAACCCACGCATCACTATCCGCACCTACAACACGCATCCGAAACGCGCATACGACTGCGCGCCATTAACCACGCGTGCCCTCGCGTGGTTAACCACACAAAACGGGGCGTGTCATCCTCACTCTATACTACTGCCATTTTTAATTCGTTGTAATTCAGTTTATCATCAATAAATGATAAAATGCCTTAAACTCAGTGAACAATAATACCATCCGACGTTTTGCTATCTACATGTATGTTAACATAGACGGTGCGCAAGCGCGTTGTAACAAGTTAACCGTATCTGGGTCAAGGTCTGTGCGTGTGTATGTATATGTATGTATACAGCGTTGGCTTAAAATAATGATCATACTGTTTTAGTTTATGTGTTGCATATAAATAATCGATCGGACGGTATTTATGTGTATTACTTTTAACCAATCAGCTTTGCGGATTAGCGTGGGTTGTATGCTTTTTGCGGGAAATCCTCACTTTGTCACAGTCAACCAAATAAGCGTTTAATGTTTATATCATAATTGTATTTTGTGATTTGTTTAGTTGCCATAGCGCTCCAGAGTTTCATGAGGCTATGATTCCGACCACAGGTCACAGTGGTGGAAGCGCAACTATACTTTGACTATTATTTTAAGAAGACAAGTTACGGTAATGTATTTACCGTTTACCATTGGTTTGGACCTTGTGTAGGTTCTTGTTTTTAGTTTGTGTCCGGTTTGCCCAAAGTTCGGTATCCGGGATATTTGAATAAAAAACAGTTTTCAAAGGCTCTGGCATAAATTCATACAAGCAAGAATGTTTATTCTTTGTTTCATCATGGAGTCTGAGTATAATGAATTACTTAATTCGTTAAAATGGATTATTAATTCGCAGTAACGAATTGTTAATTCATAATAACAAAGTACTTCATTAGTTTTAACGATTATTTTCTCATTACGAATTACTTAATTTGTTCCAACGGATCATTAATTTGTAATAACGAAATATGAATTCGAAACAAATTATGAATTTGAAACAAATTATTTATCAGTTACTATACGAAATACTTTCCGCTGATAACAATACTTCAGTACATGGCACGACAGAGCTTTCGTAGAAAATAATTGTTTGAGGTTGATGATTTAAATTTTGGTCTACTGGTATATATGCTATTGTAACATTTTGTGTTTCTTTTTAAAACTGAGTATGTTCTTCTTTTGCTAAAATGGTACATATATGAGATATGAGTTTATTGTTAATTTTGGTTCTTGATCCCCAAATCTAACACAGACCCTATTTAGCCATTGAAAGGGTAATTTTTTTTCTACAACTTTCTCCAATTAGGTCTAACTCTTGCCCAATTGCAACCCCCACCCAGTTTTTTGTTTGCTACACGGTTATTTCCTCAATAATGCGTTCGCATAAGAACCCTAAAACATGTGGTTTTCCTTGGAACGGGTCAGCGCAAACAAACAAGTCTGCTACACCCGCACCATCGTCCCAAAACACAGGCGGTCTGCTTTCTACGTTCACGCTGAAAATCACACTGAAACCCGTGTGTAAGGAAATGAGCGGTGATACAGAAAACGCAGAGAGCAAGCACTATCGACTCTTCTGAATAAAGTTAGACTTGTGTACGTCGGCGACCGTAATGACCGTATGTTTATTCTTCAAAAAACGCAATAACACTGGTCATAACTGGGTTTAGGACTTGGCAGAATTAAGAAGTTTACAACTTTCGACAATACAAATCTAATTTTACGCCGTACCCATTCCGTGAAATTTGCCTGTGAATTCGGTTGTTTTTTTTACTGACAATGTTTGAATGAGTTTTGATGTTTTTAAAGTGACCTTCAATAAAACCTTTCCTGTTTTAAGAATCATTTGTGTAATCTAGGACGTTAAATTAGAGCTTAATTGAAAAATTATGTTTCTTGAACTCAAATTTGTTTTCACTTTCTCCTATGTATTTTGTACACGGGTGAAAACGCGCAATAAATGACGTCATGATAACGTCGTTCGGCATTTTAGGCCAGAAGTCGAAAACTGAAAAAAGTTTGACGATCGGGGATTTACTTTTTGGGATATGGTGCTTACAAGATTGGCTAATTAAATATTCACCTTGCTGTAAACGGGCTAATTAATAATAATAAAACACATGATTACAATATTTGTTAAGTTTGTACTAAGCTTCAATTTGATACAGAATGTAACTCTTTCATATTTACACATTAGGATATTGGGTGTAAACAAAAAACGTATACAAATGCTAAGGGATTTAGGCAGAAACAAAGAATAATAATACAAATAAAAACTAAACCTATGTGTTTGCCCTTCGGACAAACACAAAGCTGTTCCGTTTACTTTGATTAAATGCTCCAGGCCTTCAAAGTTAGTCTGACTTTGAGATAGAAGACCCTTCACCTTTGACAGGCCTTTTTTGACTTCAAGTGTGCCCAAAAACCTAAACCTGATCTTCATTCTGATACTGACCCTTTAACTAATTTTAAACCTGACCCTGACCCTGACCTGGAACCCAACTTTTACCTTCATTCTAACTGAACCATGTGCTAAAGTACCCTTATTCGTACCCTCACCCCACCTGGTTCAGAAGTTATAATTTTTTAGTTTGTTCTTCCTGTTTGGACCGGAAGAAAGGTCAAATTGGAAACGCGTTTTTGAATAAATTGTTCAATGTGCCATAAGCTATAATATGGCACACAAATTATAACTTGATGACATAAGGTTCAGGAAATGTGATTATTTACATTTGAAGTCCTCGGGGGATACGCCAGTTGTCCCATCATCAAACTTTTTTCGATTATATACTTGTGGGATACTGTATAAATGTTTGTTTGCCTAAAATGCCGGACGACGCCACCATGACATCATTTATTGCGCGTTTTGTACCTGTGTACAAAACCTATGCCTCTAAAATCCTAAACGTGACCAAGTCCTTGTCCCATATATTCGAGCGATGCTATTCATATTTTGTACATACCGTACAAAGACTCCCTACGGTGGGAGACTTAGACAGGTATATTTATTTACGAAAATCAGAAAAAGGTTGAGTGAAGCTCATCCTCGGTGTTCGCTGTGCGCCACATCAATTTTTCATCATTCAGAGTAACAATTGAAATAATAGGGCCTTCCTTTATCAGAATTCTGTAGGTTTTGTATTATCATTATCTAGTTGTTTATCGGGTGTGCCGAAACTTTATTATTTCCACTGTGCATGCTCCATCTTTTTAACGAAACGTAGTTGTTGATACCGAGTTGCAACTGGTTTTTACATAATTTCGTCATAAGAAAGGAATGTTTGAACACACAATCTTGCTTTCTCATGCTTTAAAGGCAAGAGAAAAAAATAACCAACCTTAAAAACGTAAACAACCTGATCAAAATATTCATGAATAGTTTTGCTGATGTCGAACATTGTTACGAGATTAAGGCTTTGCACGCGATGGTTCACATAGTGGTGAAATGTAAACACTTTTCCCTCACCAAATCCGTAAAATATCCCACACAATAAAGGTAACATAGGTTAGTCGAGAAACTCCCATGTAAACATTAACAAAGGCACATTCACACAGCACGAAAAGCCTTGAACTACTGCGAAAAGGTACCGTATAATGACAAACATTTTTTCGTAATAACGACTCACGGCACATTTTTTTTTCTTTCTTTTTCCCCCATGGGGGCCCGGGCAGGGGGAAATTGATAAGCATCACAGGAGGGGAATTAGATGTACCCGAGTGGAATGAAAAATGCGGTTTAAAATAGTTCAACTTGGTTAATTTGTACAACGACAAATTACAACTGCAGTACAGTCATTTGACTAAATGTAATAAGTAACGTTCAGAGTAAAAGTTACAATAGAAACAATAAGCGTTCAAAAATATACGTAAACTAATATTGCACATTGTTATAAGGGAAGTCGAATAGTACCAGGGGATAAGAGTTGAACCTTCTTTTTGAAAAGCCCGTGAATATTTTGTTGGTAACCTTTATCTGGCGAACGCCACATACATTTCTGGCGGCTGCCACACTTCCCATATTTATCTGTCGGCCGCCACTTACAATCTCGCGGCTGCCGATGGTTGTTGAGGCGCCAGCGTTCTTTATAAACTGCTAAGCGTTAATTTTACGCCCGTGTGACCATCACGAATCCGCGTAAGGGGCTTCTGAAAAGTTAAGATCAAATAAGCATCCTTGTCCCAGAGTTTTAATTTGGTTTCAATAATAATTAACACACTATTATTTTGTGTATTTATTATAAAAACTAAAACTGATTGTATAAACATGTAATGTTTTAGTTTTTTGTTCAGAGTTTGTCATTAGATATAATTTAAAACAAAGATTTGATTTTTGGAAAATAAAAAGTAAATGTGTTTTCTCGTTCCGATATGCGCGTGACTTGCACAGTCTATAAACCAAGTTGAACTATTGTAAATCTAATTTTCCATTCCAATCGGGTTTATCTAATTCCCCTCATGTGATGCTTATCAATTTCCCCCTGCCTGGGCCCCCATGGGGAAACAAAGAATGAAAAGAAAGAACAAAAATGTGCCGTGAGGCGTTGTTATACTTTATTTACGATATGTTTTTGTCATTGTACGGTACCTTTTCGCAGTACCGTAATACAAGGCTTTTCGTGATGTGTGAATAGGTCTGTGAATGTGCCTTGGGGTTTTGTGAACCATCGTGTGCAAAGCCTTAATCTTTTAACAATAAAAAAACCCAAATACTATTTTGCTCAGGTTGTTTACGTTTTCACATTTAGTTATTAACAAAAAGTGTTTTTCATACTAACAAATTGTATAAGGTACAAGATGGTATGTAACTTATCCCCATCTAATGCATTCTAACGAAAACCCTAAACGTACTTGGGAATTTCATGTATGGTTATGCACAAATCCAATGTCCTTAAAATCCATCGGGAGCCACAAATTAGAAAAAAGAGAGTTTTTAATATCCATTGAAATACATAGTAAAATAACAGTATTCTTAATTATTTTGGGTATGAGACAAAAAATTGAAAATTGTCACGCATCTCGATGCCAGCCAGTAGCACTGTCAATCGCGTCATGCTGTACATCCACAATTAGGCGTATATAAAATTGTAGTTATTTGTGCTACCGTCAAAGAGACTTGTGACTGGGTATACACCAATCCGGGCGCGTAAGTGTTGGGCACCGCGCGCCACTGTTGCGGTGTCGTCAGTGCCCAGATTATGCACAAAGACATGAGGAAATCGTGTTCCTTTTCACTCTCTATGGAAATTAGATGTTTTCCTCAACGACTTATACAATTTCCTTGACAGGACATCATGATATACCAATGTAGATCACTGACCACAAATATTTGCAACTAAATAGAAACCGAATCATCCTGAAAACGGTGCATAATAATAATAATAATAATAATAACACTTGTAATGCGCACATATCCACCCTGCTGGGTGTTCAAGGCGCAGTAAAAAAACCCAAAAATAAAACAAAACAAAACAAAGACAAAACAGACACAACAAAATTAGTCCTTGAAAACCTGTGACATAAGATAAGTTTTGAGAAGAGATTTGAATTTTGTGGTACAAAGACAAGATCTAAGATTAAGCGGTAGAGAGTTCCAGATGCGTGGCGCAGCTGAAGAAAAAGACCTGTCACCCCATGAGTGTCGAGACTTGGGTTCAACGAGGAGAAGCATGGAACTTGATCGAAGATTCCTTGATGGAGTGTAAACTTGAAGTAGTTCAGAAATATAGTGGGGAGCCTTGCCATTAAGTGCTTTGTGGACAATGAGCATCAGCTTGAAGATGATTCGTTGAGAGATAGGGAGCCAATGTAGTTGTTTCAGAATGGGGGTGATAGAACAGGATTTTCTAGACAGTGTCACAATGCGGGCAGCGGTATTTTGGAGGCGTTGAAGACGGGAAATCTGGTTGTTAGGAAGACTGTAGAGAAGAGCATTGCCGTTGTCAAGACGAGAAGTAACAAATGCATGAATGACCTTTTCAGTGGCACTTTTGTCCAAGTACTTGCGAATCTTACCAATATTCCTGATGTGATATGATGACAGACGAACGATGTTGTTGATGTGTGGTTGAAGTGTCATCGATGAATCAAAAATAACCCGTTCCGAGCTTGCAGCGAGGGAGCTATCCGAGCATCACCGATGGAAATGTATGGCACTGAAACCTTTGTTAACTGTTGACGTGACCCAAATAGAAGGAACTCTGTCTTATCATCATTTAACTTCAGGAAGTTTTGTTGTGTCCAACGTCGAATCTCTTGGATGCATTTCTCAAGTCTTGCAATAGATGCATTGGCGTTTTCTTGAGAAGATTTAAACGTGATGTATAGCTGAGTGTCGTCTGCGTACACATGGTAATTCAGATTAAATTTCAGGATGATGTCACGAATCGGTAAAGTGTACAGCGTAAACCACTGCGGGCCCAGTACCGACCCCTGTGGCACAGAGTAGTTCAAAACAACAGGGTCTGATATTGCGGTGCCAATACATACATGCTGAGTTCTATTGTAGAGATACGATTTGCACCATGCTAGGGCTGTGTCCTCTATGCCAAGGTGATTCTGGAGCCGAGAGAGAAGGATGTTGTGATCAACAGTGTCAAAGGCAGCACTCAAGTCTAGCAGGACTAGTGCTGTTAGGTTACCATTGTCCATTGCAGAAAGAATATCGTTGCTCACACGGACTAGTGCAGCTTCTGTCCCATGGAAAGGCTTGTATGCTGACTGGAACACGTCGGACAGGTTAAAATTATGAATGTGATCAGAAATGCGTGATGAAACTACTCGTTCGATGACTTTTCCAAGATATTTTAAGTTTGCAACCGGTCTGTAGTTTTGAATATCTCCTTGTCCAGGTTTGGTTTCTTGATGAGCGGCCTGATGTAGGAAACTTTGAGGCTATCGGGGAAACAACCGGAACTGAGAGATTCGTTTACAAGATTAGTGATGTAGGGTAAAAATATATCAATGTTTTGCTTCATCATGGATGTTGACACTGGATCCAGCTCACAGGATTTTGAAGGAGATTTCATAATAACCCTTTGAATCTCAGCAACAGTGGCAGGCTCAAACACAGATAGTCTACACTCTGGTTGAAGATGTGGCAATGTCTGCGGCACGTTGTAAGGGACTGATGAAAAAGATGAGCGGATGTCTGAAATCTTGGTGACAAAGAATTTCTGGAATTCATTTGCCAAGTCCTGATCATTGTAAGTGGATGGAAGGACGGGGTTTTGGGTTTGAGCAACAACTTACCAATTATCTTGAAGAGCTTCTTTTGATCTCCTGAGGATTCTTGTACTTGGGATGAATAATGGGTGATCTTTGCCTGGTTGATCAAATTCCTGACTACCTTACATTGGTTGCGATATTCTTGTCGTTGTATTTCCAACTTGCCATTTTTCCGCCATTTCCGCTCAAGTTGACGACAGATCTTTCTTGCTGTACGAATATCATCATTGAACCAGGAAACTTCAGTTCGGACCTTGACTGATCTTGTTTTCCAAGGTGCGTATTTATCCAAGATGTCACTGATAGTACTCTCATATTGGCTGACATAGGAATCCAAGCAGTCATGATCAATTTCCAGCTTTGCTAAATGAGTTCCTATGTCGCGGAACACTTCAGGAGAATTCACATGTTTCCACTGTCGGCTCTTTATAGTGACGGTTGGGACTTTGGGCTTGCACAGACTCAAGTTACACATGACTGCATAATGGTCTGAGAATCCAGGTAGAATAACAAAGTTTGAGACAATGGGTGGGGTGATGTCACGAGTTATGACAAGGTCCAGGCAATGACCGAGACGATGAGTCGGCTCCTTGATATGCTGGGTAAGACCGAAAGCCTGAAGTAGATGCTTAAACTGGTTTGCATTGGTGTTGTGGATGTCATCAACATGAATGTTAAAGTCACCAGTGATGATGATTTCCGATGGATGAAGGAGATATTCTAAAATCAAATTCTCAAATTCCTTAAGAAAACTTGAGAAAGTCACATGTTGGCCGTTAGAATCTCTTTCAGGTCTGTATACAATGACAAGGCGAACAGATTTAGAGTTTCCGGAAACCTCAGCATGAAGAGATTCAAAAGTTGTGTATTGGACGTCATTACTTTTCACAGAGACAGATAAAGTAGATCTGTACAGTATTGCAACTCCTCCACCGGTCTTGTGAGGTCTTGGGATGTGATGAAAGTAGTAGCCAGCAGGGGTACACTGACGACATGTTAAGTTGTCATCTGGTCTAAGCCATGTTTCTGAAACGGCAACAAGGTCCAGATCTTTTTGCAGAACAAAATCAGCAAAATCGTCATACTTGTTACAGATGGACTGTATGTTCAGAACACAAAGGCTGAGTTGAGATTTGGCAGGAGTCACTGGTGCTAGAACAGATGGGGGTGTAACTTCAGGTATAGGGAGTTTATGAACAGTTCTACGGCGACCATGTCTTAGGTGAGTTTAAGGGTCATAGACGCGGAAACTGCATAGTCGCATAGTTTAATGCGTTGCATCAGCAAGGTATTTTGTCAGAATTTTAGTATTTTACTTTCTGCTTAATTTTGAAAATTTATCAAGAATGTAGTAAATCGTTATATCATGCAGCCATGTCAGGGAAATTTCATAGATTGTCGAGGAAGACATTCAATTCCCATAAAAAGAGAAAAGGGAAACGATTTTCCCGTGTCTTTGTGCACAAAACTAGGCACAGGTACACCGCAGCGCGCGCGGCGCCCAGCACTTGCGCGCCCGGATTGGTGTATATAATGGATATATGTTTGAATTATAATTGGCATAAAATTATTTTTAGGTTGATAATTTTAATTTTGGTCTATATGCTATTGTATTAAAAACGTAATTGTAACTTTGTGACTCACAAATCTTGTATCTTTTGCATTAACGAACGTGTCTCTACAAAGTAAAACGTGGAAAAAAATCCATTTAAATTGACCCGTGTGGAAAAACTAAATAACAGCATTGTTTTTGATAAGCTGACCTGTGGTTATCGTGTGAATAATGACTTGCAATGGAATACAAGAATGTTAGGCCCACACTCCCGTTAACGCCAGCTCTGCCAGGTCTCCACATAATCTTCACCCGAACTTCACGTCGGGAATCCCGGACAGCGTATGCCGTTTGAATGGGTTGCAACGCGGTTTCGTAGTGATGTCAACATAAGACTTGCCTCAAACTTTGCACCATATATATGCTACAATAATGTCACAATTTTGTACGTGGAGAATGTAGGTAGGGTCATAGCTTGGTAAATACTCCAAAAATTAATGTCCATAAAATCTTACTTGGTAAGAAGCACTGCAGCTGTTAACTATTTTGAAAATGGATTCTCTTCAAAGTAGGCCTATAATATGTTTTACAAATTTTTCACCCCGTCCGGCCTTGTGATGTTAAGCAATTTCACATATGCAAAACCCAAAACATTTCATTTCTGAGAAAGGATTCATGATGACTTGTTTCTCAGATTTCTAAGGGTTGACTGAAAATTCAAACTTCCGTGGTCCGCGGCCACTTCGACATTCTTGCTGAAAATACTGAAACAGTTTGTGCTGTTTTCTCAACAAGTGGACACTGTTTTCAGCTGGTACTTTTTCAGGTGACTTTTATTGTATCTTTATCGATAACTTAGCCTATAAATAAAAAACAATCTATGGCCTTTTTTGAAAAAGGGAAAGTAACCTACCTTTTGGATTTTGTGTTAACGTCACACAGCGCAGGCTATCTTGTTTTTTCCTCTTAGTTGCAAGCACGTCACGAGCCGGTCAAAGTTTTTATGTGAATGATCCCGAACAGAATAATGACAACACACACCATTTCAAACCTGCGTATTTTCTTTCAAGGAACATAAAACCTCACAATGAAACGGTCCTAAATCAACCGAGCGTGCAAGAATTGAAAAGGTATTTATGATGAGCAAGTTTATGCAAATTTATAAGATTTGAGGCATTGCATTGTGGGGTATCAATGTAAATTAGGATTGCGGTAACACCATGTATCTACCTTGCTCGGTATTAAGACACATTGAAAATTCAAACGATTTTGGCAAAAGACATGACGGAGATAGTTCCACCCTCTTAAAAACAAAAAACACCGGGAGCGACAAATTAGAAAAAAAAGAAGGATGTATCCAGCAAAATACGGGAAGCAATATTACATTAGTGAAAGAAGAGTAGAGGCCTTCTCTTAATTTTGGGGATGAAAACAAAGTGCGATTTCGCGGAATTCGAACTGTAACCTCTACGTTTGAAGTCCGCATGCTAGCTCAACGTATCACGCCACGCTGACGACTGAATTTACTAGTATACGTTTGGTAATGACTCTGAAAATTAATGACAATAACATCTTACTTTGTTATAAGAAGTACAACAGCTTTGGATAGTATAATGCATTTTGGGGAATTTTTTACTTCGAAGTACTGCGATTATGGGAAAAGATATCACTAGTTATCCCCCAAAATTTGAATCCGAGAAGCGTTTCTGACAGTAACGTTTCTCAGATTGTGTATTCCAAACAGGATAATGACAACACCCACATCAATTCAAACCTGCGGGCTTTATTTAGAATATACTTATGAGGTCATAAAACCTCACCATGAAACGGTCCAATAGATCAACTGAGCGTACACGAATAGAAAAGCTGTTGTGATGAGCAAGTTTAGCAAATTTGCTTATTTTGTTTGGTGTGTTTTTTGGGCCAGTAGTTTTCCAGGGTTATCTTGGTGCGGGTCAGCACAAATTGTCCCTCGTTACGGTTCTAAGCTTTTACACTTTTACACAAAGGTCGGTTGTAACTTTTAATGGTTGTTCTCTGAAGATAAGTGTTGTTTTAATATTCGCTACCGAATGGAGACTGAGGACAAAACAAAAAAGGGAAACCCAAATGTCTCCATAGGGGAATTCTAAAAAACTGAGGTGCTCCACAAGGAATTTTGTATACAAAGTTTATCGCAGGATGTTAAGTACTAGGACATAGGAAAGAACAACATGTCTCCACAGCAATGTTTAAATTAAAACGCGCGTGCCCTAAACAGCTCCGTTGCGGCAGGAGATTCTGACCCCGGAGATTCTGTCCCCCATACGGCAAACAGTGTACACATTTCTTCTGATAGCGCCCTCTTTTGAATCAACTTCCTTTAGTCCATGTTAATTTCCAATATTCGGGACAGAATCTCTGGGGGACAGATTTCCCTCTGACACCGCCTTGCTCGATTCACTCAATGCTGACAGATTATTTTTCGCGTTGTTTCTTGCACTCTCCGTGCTGCAACTGTTGTTATTTGCTTAGATACATGTCTAACCAAATAGATCAAATTTCTTATTTTGTAAATACAAATCAATTATGCAATACCAAATGTATATAAAAAATAGATGACTACACAACTTGTACAGTCAGTGTTCGGTAGCTAAATTGTTATTGGCCCTGTGTTATGATTTTATGTCATGGTTATACATTATATGGTTTTGTGTTATGGTTATGTGATATGGTTATTTTTTAAATGGATTATGTTATGGTTATTTGTTAAATGGTTATATAATAATGGTTATATGTTATGGTTATATGTTAAATGTTGTATGTTATGGTTATATATTATGGTTATATGTTAAAGGGTTATATGTTTTGGTTATTTGTTAACGTTATGTTTATACGTTACGGCTATTATGTTGTTGTTATGTGTTACGGTTATATGTTTTGGTTATGTGTTATGGTTATAATTATGGTTATATGTTATGGTTATAAGTTAAATGACAATATAATAAATGGATATATGTTACGGTTACATGTTATGGTTATATGTTAAATGGCTACGGCTATATTTATGTGCAAATTGTCACTAAAACGGTTACATGGAATTCTTGACGTTATTAGGTTTCCCGGCAAGTTTCGTCACTATAATGTAACATTGGATCATTCAATTCATTCGAAAATAAATGCTCCAATAAATCGGCACTCAATTCTCGTCCGATTATGTTACGGTCAGAAGCAACACACACCCTTTGCTTATTTGTTATTGAAATTTACTGATTACGTAATATTCCACTGCACCAAAGAGATGTCAAACTTGCTGTTCATGTGACAAATTCGGTACTGCGTAGTGCTATGCCTAGCATGCTGAACGTTGGTTTTCATTGGTAATCGTTCTAGTGTGCAAGATAAG
Organism: Plazaster borealis; assembly: GCA_021014325.1. Classification (NCBI taxonomy): domain Eukaryota; kingdom Metazoa; phylum Echinodermata; class Asteroidea; order Forcipulatida; family Labidiasteridae; genus Plazaster; species Plazaster borealis. The sequence goes on from CM037458.1 coordinate 3,240,571, forward strand.
TAGCATTTCAAGCGTGGGTTACCAGCGAAATGTGTTGTTCGGATCGGACGGAAACTGCACGGCCGGTCCGATCCGATAAATTAATAGTCTGGTAACAAGACGGTAATTTCACAACCTTGACGAAGATAAGCTTTTGCATGTTACCCATAACATTATTTCCATCTCGCTATGAAATAAAAAGGTATGAAAAACAATACAACTTGTCGTCACGGGCCGCAAAAATACCTCGTATTATCCGTGTTCACGTTACGACCGTATTAACGAGAGTCGACTGTACATGTCATTTGACATGAAAAGAAAAGTACTTCTTAAACATGACGCCATCCCAACCATTTGCCTAGTTAGTGGGAAGTCGAAGAAGTTACCTGTAAGACCTAGAGGAGCATCTGCCAAACGTGACAAAGGGTAAGTTTGAACTTTTAGGGGCATGTTTTCTGCTTGCGCCACTCGTCACGATGTTTTGAAATTGTTGGCAGTGCGATTCACACTTCACGGATCCGAGTGGACCGTCCACAGCCTTCCTCTGCAGTCTACTCCTAGCAGTTTTACGGCCAATTTGTTACTAAAAAGTCACCCAGGTTATAATGAAAATAGCTTGTGTAAATACTAGGCATTCAAGTTTCAACGTACGTTATGTGGGTATAATTTCTTGAAATAAGATCGTGGCTACATGACACAATTTGTTGTGATGCGCCATGTAACGAATTCCTCGGTTTGCGAATGAGACCGTGCGTTACCGATCAGGTACCCAGACGTAATGTACGGGGCCAGACTACACATTTTCCTCTTCAAATATCCTGCCTCGCTTGACGTCACGAACAGCGTCAATGTAAAGGGGGCCTATTCTTAAAATTTGTAAATAAAATGTTGACACAATTTGTTTAACCTTTGCTATATGTTGTTTATTCACATTCCACTCATGCCCAAAGCTTTATTTAATACAAAATACCACTGCCAGATGCCTTTAAGCAAATCTTGTTTTTTTAAAGTCTCTATTTAGAAAATCTTATTTTTTGTACGTATACATTTGGCGAGTTTATATTTGGCGAGTCTTGTTTTTTGGAAGTCTATATTTAGCAGTTCTTGTGTTTTGGAAGTATATATTTGGCGAGTCTTGTTTTTTGGAAGTCTTTATTTGGCGAGTCTAATGATTTGTGTTTAAGGTTAAGGGTGGGTTCTAATTGTCGCAAAAATCACTTATCTTCAGAGAACAATTTGATCATTAAAAATTACAACCGACCTTTGAGTAAAAGTGTAAAAGCTCAGACCCGTAACGAAGGACAATTTCTGTCAACCCGCACCCAGGTAACCTTGGAAAACTGATTGCAAAAAAAAACAAAAAAAACAAAAAGACCAAATTTGCTAAACTTGCTCATCATAATAGCTTTTCTATTCGTGCACGCTCAGTTGATTTCGGAGGCGTTTCATTGTCAAGTTTTTTGACCTCACAGGTATCTTCTAAATAAATCCCGCAGGTTTGAAATGGTGTGTGTGTTGTCATTATCCTGTTCGGGATCATTCACATCAAATACTCTGATCGGCTCGTGAGGTGCTTGCAACTAATAGGAAAAAACAAGATAGCCTGCGCTGTGTAACGTTAACACCATATCCAAAAGGTAGGCTTTCCTTTTTAAAAAGGCCATGTTTTTTTATAGGCTAAGTTATCGATAAAAATACAGTAAAAGATTACAGTAAAGTTAGTTAGATATTGGATATTGGACATTCACATGTAGGCTAGTTTTGGACAGCGAATGTCTACGTTGTACATCGATATTGGATATTGGACATTCACATAAGTTTGAACAGTGAATGTCTACCTTGCACATCGATATTGGATATTGGACAATCACATAGTTTTGTAAGCGAATGTCTGCTTTTATGCCAGTTTGGGTATCAATAACCGGTGCGCCAGTGGCTTACCGTAGTTCACGCATGGTTCATGGTAGGGGTCAAGCTTAGAGCCTGCTACTCCCACAAACATTTTTGTATATTTCAGAATTGGACTTGGGACATTTAATTTGCTTTGTACAGCTTTGTATAGGCCTGCTAATTAAATAATTTTCCACATAGACTTTCATGTCTTTAAATGTGTACAGGGGTGTATCCATGTAGTATCATCTCCTACATAGACATTCACATACGTTTGTACAGTGAACGTGGACTTTCATATTCTGGATGAGGTGTCCCAAATGACTTAAATTTATACAGTGAGATCTACTGAACTTTCCCTTTCCTGCAGGTATTATAGGTTTTTCCCGGTCATTTTCGACCAAAAAGTAGCTTTACTTTCGTACATTCGTATTAACCCTGCGTGACAGCATAAAAAACTCACACACTAACACCAACAGGTACTTTTTAAGTGTACGTTTTTATATTGCGTGTAATACATGTTTTTGAAGAACACGATCACGTTTAAATCGCCCAAACTATTAGATGTAGACCCTTGTGACTAAATAAAACAAATTCAAGCAAAATTTCCTTTGAGATCAGCCCACATGAGTCTTTAAACCATTTATTTGAATGAAACCCTCGTTTTTGCTGAGTCAGCAAAAACATAATAATTTCGTACATTTCTTACATTTCCCGAGGGAATCCCGGGAGAACTGGTCATTGGTGGAATTTTTTTGGTGTGAAAACAACCCCGATGGTAAAAAGACAATTGGCATGCTATTTGGCTAGGTGTAGTTGAGTAACCTGAAAATATTTAGATAAAAAAAAATGGTTGAGTAATGACTTTTAAATTAAAAACAAACACTTAAAAAGTATCTGATGGCACTCCGAAGGCGATTTTGCCTCTTCAGTTGAAACCGTCCAGGCCCGCGAGAACACATTTTTGCAAGATGGTATTGGGTTTTTTCAAAGACAATAGGCGAGCGCGGAGTGCAAGGCCAATACGGTCTTTGTATCTAAAGTATTTATATACCGCTCACATAGATCATTGTCATTTTGTTGGTGGAAGCGCGTCACGTGTCATACTTCATATTGCCATGTCTACTGCCGCGGCACGTGCGCTTTAAAATTTATAGGACTCCTATACTGATAAATATAGGACGCTTGGGACACTTCCTGGCGATTCTTTGCAGCGTCGTTTTCAAAATAATCGTTCCTGCCCCGTTTGTCCCGATGAAACAAGGTCGTGTCATGGCGGACAAGGCTGGTGTCTACATAGTGTCGTCTATGTTGTTTCGAAGTTGTTTTAAATATAGTTTCAGAGTGTGGGGTGGACGAGTTTCCGTGTCTATTTCGTGTTTATTGTGAAATAAATTAAATGACAAGGATCTATGTGTTCGTTATATAAAACAAACATTGAATGCATTTCGTTTGTGCATTGTCGCAGAATATAACCAGGAGGAGAAATCTGGCTTTTCCATTTCATACGACTTCGCCTCGTGAGATGGAATAGTCCAGATTTCACCTTGCGATTATATTCTGCGACAATGCCTTCACATGCATCTACATGTAATATTTTTGTTGTATAACATATACTGTTTGTATAACATGTTCTTTTCTGCTAAAGCAAAATACCACTCCAACGAGTTTAGTTTCCGGGGCTGCACACCCCTAAGGAGACGAACCTGGTTGATGGTAGTGTCATGGCACTTTAGTACTTGGCTTCCAAGTGATTCATGTATAATTCATTCATGTCAACATTACTGCCTTCGATTCAATTGAATGTTTCTGTTTATGATGTTTACAGAGGGATCCTTTAGACGCCGTCGCGCCGCAGTGGTCAAGAAAACAGCACAGCTCAGAGAATTTAACGGTACGGTATGAGAAGATGCTGATTAAAGGGATTGTATACGTTTGGTAATTGTAACCCACTGTTTGTTTCAATCCTATAATATGTAGATTAGGGGCCTACCATAAAACTAACCTGTGAACATTTCATTTCAAAATGTATGAGCGTTTTTGAGATATTGCCGAAAATCTGGAGCGGTTATTTCCACGCAGGAAGAATAATCTGCAATTAGAATACACAAGATGAGAAACGTTACTGTCAGTAACGCTTCTCCGGTTTTAAATTTTTGGGGATAAAAAGTGATATTTTTTCCATAACCGAAGTTCTTCTAAGTGAAAAGTTTCTCAAAATGCATTATACTACCCAAAGATTTGTTGATAAACAAACTGCGCTGGTTGGCATGGACGGCCGAATGTTAGCATACAAATAAATCTTGTGAACAGATGTTGTGACCAAATTCAACATTTCTGCAAACTTTCAATTAAAAAAACAAAAACCCAAACATCCCGATGGTTGGTTGCTTTGTTTCCAACAAATTCAACACTATTTTTGAATATTTGTGTAAACATTGTTACAAACTGAGTCTATCTATTTTTGTTTTGCGGTTATGGCTTCCCATAGTTTTCCAACGTTGGTTGGTCAAAACTTGGGCTAATGACGTTGCAATAAAAAGAGGTCTATGACATTTTTATTGTAGGGGAGATGCGGGAGAGTTGAGCCATTTTTTACATTTTGCACCATTCTGCAGAGATGAAATGTAGGATCCCCTAACTAAATGTTTTAAGTAAAGCTTAGAGTGTTGACTTACTTAGTATAAAATAATAATTGAACCAACTGCTATTGTTTATTCATGGGATATGCTTGAAAAAAATGACAAAGTGGCTCAACTCTCCCCGGACTATGGGTAAGTTGAGCCACCAGTGTGGGTAAGTTAAACCACCACAATAATCAATGGGACTTTGGAAATCAGAAAATAATTTTCTGAAATTGGTTTATCCATGGTAAAAGTGAAATGTACTCATAATTGTAATAATACTTTGATCCAATCTGGCATTTTAAAACTATTCCCAACAATTTTCTTAATGAATTCTGAAAAATTATATTTTATCATGGCTATTTCCTATGTTCAACTCTCCCCATGCTCATTGGCTCAACTCTCCTATAAGAGAGCCATTTTGACATGTGACTTGATTTTGATTTATAACAATCGAATTAGATCCAATTAAAATTACCATAATAAACAACAATATTTAGGCTATATGTTAGACACATTATCACTACATTCATTGCTAAACATGTAATTAATAGAAAGGGTCTTATCTGGAGTTCCAAAATTCACTTTTTAGTGGAATTTAGATGTTCTTGTCACTCCCACTTTGAGCACTTATCTCTCACATTCTCTGTTGTAGCCAAAAAGAAAGTTTGGTTAGACACTACCAACAGAGGGCATATGGACTCGACCACTCTATGGGATAGTGGTGTTTTGGGGGGTGGGTCAACTCTCCGTATGGCTCAACTCTCCCGCATCTCCCCTATTTATTTGTATCATTATTATTTTGTTGTTGTTGATTACTGAAGAACTGGCCATCGATGCAGTTGTCGAGGTCAACCGGAAGTGGCTCGCAAATGACGAACATGAAAATGATCTGAACACGGGCAACAAGTAGCTGGTGAGTCGTATAATTAAGGCACTTTTAATACAGCTCGGTTTCCCCCATATAGACATATGCATTGACGTAGTCTTGGTTCCAAGACGGTCCAGTTGTGTAGTCACGAAAACCTAATCGCTATCTAACTTACCGCTATCACACCCCACGAACTACTCGCCACTAGAGGGCGCTATCATTCCTTTAACTGCTATCACACCACTAACAGCGATCAACAAGACCTGTATATAGCGGTTTATGGTGTGATAGCGGTTACAGAAATGATAGCGCCCTCTAGCGACGATTGGTTCGTGGGTGATAGCGGTTTAGATAGCGGTTAGGTTTTTGTGACTACACAACTGGAGCGTCTTGGAACCAAGACTAGCATTGACGTCATCCAGCCGCCATCTTATTAGAGTAAAATCCATAAAATAAAGAAATTCACGGAAAATTGCAAAGCAAATAAATTACATTTCTCATTTCCCAAACATGATTTGTTCGCGTACAGATTATCGCCACTTGTTGTCAACAATGAACACAGGGCCGATTTGGTGTAAAGTTTGTCCTGCTGATTGTGACTCGGAAAAAAGGAAAAATCGTAAGGAATTTGTAAAAAAATAATTATATAGGCCACAGGACTTTTACTTTCTATAAGCTTTTGTGTTGTTTTCAATGTGTGAAACAAAAATCACATTTTCACTTTAAAATTTAAGATAACACTTTTACAACTTAATTTTCGGGAAATGATCCAAGCCTCAACTAGGCCTAGGCATGACCCCATGACCCCCGCAGAAACAAAATACTTTACAGTGTATGAATTATCTAGTCGCCCCCAAATGGCAGGACGTTTAATGGATTATTCAACCTGATTAATCATACATTTTCACCCATGCAATGCAGGTACGTACTCAGCACAGACTCATTCTATGACGGTGGGTTTCCCGGGGATGATGCCTTCTTGTCAAGTTAGTGGAGAGACGGATGAGACTGGATTGATCAGGAGAAAACTCTAATTGATATTATACTCCCGTAGATTAACAATTGATAAAGAAATACTAGTGAGATTCAAATGCCGATAGTATTCTATCTTAAGTTTCTAAGTTTCTGTGTAAGTTTTTATATAATCTCATTCAAAGGTTTGTTAAGGGCACTGGACACGTTTGGTAATTACTCAAAATAGTTGGCATAAAAACTTACTTGGTAACGAGCAACGGAGAGCTGTTGATAGTATAAAACATTGTGAGAAACGACTCCCTCTGAAGTAACGTAGTTTTTAAGAAAGAGGTAATTTCTCAATAAAATATTTGAATCTGAGAAAGACTTTAGGCCCAAGCCTTTCTCAGACATCTGAAAAGCACACAAATTTGTGCAAAAGGGTGTTTTTTCTTTCATTATTTTCTTGCAAATTCGATGGCCAATTGAGCCAAACTTTTCACAGGTTTGTTATTTCATGCATATGTTGTGATACCAAGTGAGAAGACTGGTCTTTGACAATTACCAAATGAGAAAAACACCATTGTTTATTTTAAGTCTGAAAGTTTACTGATTATGAAATTCATACTATAACCTTTTTTTCTGTGAGATATTTCCCTCTGAAATGAAGATATAATCGAGAAAATTGTATCTGAAAACCTAAAAGAAAAACTTTAAAAAACCACAACAGCTGATTTCGGTTGTTACAACCCAAATTAAGGACAGTTTGTTTACATGCTAACAATTGTGCATGTTTTTTCACTATTTTCTCATGACTTAAACAACGGATTAAGCCCAAAATTCACGGCTTGTTATTTTTTGTATAATGTTTGATCACACAAAACATGAACACTGTTTGCGACTATTTTGTCAGCTCTATACCAATTCTGTATAACACCTTTAACTGGGTCCAATTTCACAGCGCTGCTAAGAAATACTAAGCAGTGAACCAGTGAAAGAAGGTATATTATGTATCATATTTTGGCTGGTAACTTTGTTCTGGTGAGCAAAATTTGTTTGTGCTGAGTGGTTCTGTGTTTAAGCAGCTTTGTGAAACTGGGCCCTCTGTCAAATATAAAGAGCTGCTTAAGAACAAAAAGCCGCTAAGCAAGTTATATCATAAACTGGCTAAACGCATAAATTAGCTAAGCACAACCAAATTGTAGTTACCAGAATAAGGTTACCAGCCAAATTACCATTCCACATGTATCATCGTTGGCTGGATTCCTGCTCATTTTTGGTTAGCAGAAAGTTTTCAAAGCATTTGCTGCTTAACAGCTCGATAAAATTAGGCCCTGCAGTACCAAACTTCCATAAACTAAGCAAAGTTGAGTAGGAAACCATTCACATGTTTTACATTTTTGAGGATAGCTTGGCTGGCCCCCTCATGTTATACATACAGTAGGCCTAAGCAAAATTGTTTTCTGCCAACTTGTTTCTGCTTAAGCAGCTCTAATTGGGCCAAGGTGTTAGATAAATGTATGGTACATTGGCACTAATCGGGAATTAATCAATAAACGATTTTTAATCAGTAAAGCTCAAAATCTTATTTTTGTACTAATTTGTCAACAATAAAGTCACAGCATTTTGTTGAAGCCTTAAGTGATAAATGGTTGTTTTCAGTTTAAAAACAAACTTGTTTCTAGATTGGTGATAGAAATACATTATTGTATGGTTATTTTCGGTAGATAATAAAGATTTGTATAAAATAAATGACTTGTTTGCTTTATTTATAATAGGGATGTTGCAGTATTGGTTGAAGGAGCTCCGATGTTCAATAAGTGAATTCGCAAAAACCAGCCCTGTTAAACACAGTGCGACAGTAGCGGAAAGTTCCTCTTTTTACCCGCGTCGTAAACGGAACATATCCAACGGAAACAGCACAATGAAATCGACGGCGGCAGATGTCATAGTTAAAGATAAAAATGTAATTAGATTATAAAAAAAATAAAAAAATACTGAAAAATTGCTCTTTGTAAATGTTTTTGATAACAATTTTAACAATTTTTTTAAAATCTAAAACACCAATGCTAAAAACAATCACAAGTAAAATTCATCAATAATTTCTAGACACGTTTATTACTTTCCCAAAACTTGTTGAAATTAAAATGTACATCTTCCCTGAAATGCACATCGACTGAATTAATTTATCTGGAATAGCAGATCACGATGGACCTTCAGCTGATGCAAATCGTGTTCCCTGTCTGCAGTAGCAACAATGAATACTGTTTTGTATTAAACCAAAGAGGGATCTGACTGAATTGCCCTTCTGTCCTCGGTTTGGTTACATTGATCTGAATGGTAGAAATACAAGGTGGCTGTACAAAAAGATCTTTGGTCATTTTCAAAACCACGGCTTCGAGATTGCTTCCTGCTTGAGCCATGTACAGGAAAAACATGTTTTCAAAATTTACCTAGACGGAGCCCAAGTCGGAGCCTGAACCCAATTGGGAACCTGAGCCCAAGTCAGACTCTTGGCCTAAGTCAGAGTCTTGGCCCAAGTCGGAGCCTGAGCACAAGTCTGAGCCTGAGTCAAAAATTGTCAAAAGTTGTTTCCATACGACACCCATACGGGTTTCTGCAAACCCTGCCCATGTGGGTTTGCCCTGGCCCTTCCTATATGACGCTAATATGGGTCAATGCATACTCTACCAATATGGACTTCACAGGTATTTCCCATAAGATCCCAATATGGGCCTTTGCATATTCAACACACATGGGCTTGCCAAGGTCCTTCCCATGTTACCCATATGGGCCTGTGCATATTCAACACAAATGGCGTTGCCAAGGTCTTTCCCATATGCTAACCATCATGGCCTCTGCATATTTTACACACATGGGCTAACCCAGGTATTTCCCACACAGAATACCGATATGGGCCACTGCAAATTCTTTACCACAAGGGCTTGCTAAGGTCCTTCCCATATGATACCCATAATAATGGGCCTTTGCATATTCCACCCACATGACCTCGCCCAGGTCTTTCCATATGCTAACCAAGAGGGCCTATGCAACCCACATGGGCTTGCCCAGATCTTTCGCACATGATACCCATTATGGGCCTATGCATATTCTTCCTGTATGGGCTTGCCTTGGTCTTTCCCGGATACCCACATGGAATACTGTTGATTCATCCCACATAAGCTTGCTTTTGTGGGGCCCATAAATGGGGCCCATATGGGAACAACCCCCAAACGAAACCCATATGGGGTCAATATGGGTTGTCTTTTGCCCATGCCCAGGGCCCAATTTCATAGAGCTGCTTAAGCAAAAAAAGTAGCTAAGCACTAAATATTTCTGCTTACCATAATAGGGTTACCAGCCTAACTCCAATCTCACATGCACAATTTTTGACTGGCGTTCTGCTTATTTTTGCTGAGCATGCAGAAATCTGTTAAGCAATATTTTCTGCTGAAGCATCTCCATGAAATTGGGCCTATTATAGGTGGTGCCCATTTTGGGCCCCACATGGACTTGCTACCTGAGAACTGTTTCGGTCATTTGCCAGATTAACCAATGGCCAATCCAACAGAAACGGCTATTGGTTAATGTGACAGCCAGTGCGCGAGGTTGCAGTAATACTGAGTTATTAAAGTGTTCATAATTCACTCTACTATCCACACCTGCTGTGATCATAACGACAGTCCCCCTTTAATATAAATTTGTCAATAATTTTAGTTGACATTTCCACTAAAACATGACCCCCTGAAGAAATACGGTGGCAAATATTGTGAACAAAAGGTGACCTTTTGAATAATAATAATCAGGCGCGGATCCAGGGGGGGGGGCGTGGGGGGCGCACGCCCCCCCCTTTTTCATATAAAAAAAAAAGAGGGAGAAAAGAAAAAAAGAGGGAGAGAGAGAGAAGGGGAGGGAGAAATGGGGAAGCTTTGTGTTACGCAGGCGCAACAAACTTCATTTATCATTTTGCTGCTTGGTATATTTTCACGCCCCCCGTTTGGAAAATCCTGGATCCGCCGCTGATAATGTTAAATTTGCATCGGGGATAAAGAATGTTGTCTTTGCTTAATCCGTACACCGATTTTTATTTAAAACTGTACCAGTCAGTACTTTCCCAAGTCATGTGACCCGCTGTTGACAATACATGATTGGAACTGCCTGTTCCGGGAACGTAGGGTGGTCTATGTGATGAAGATAATGAAGAAATCTGTCATAGAATGGCAAAGGTCATGTATGGGTTCGATTCGAATCAATCCCGACCCACTGATTATGCCTGTGGTTTCTTGTTTATCATTATGACTCAGGAAAGTTTAGATACGCCACCTTCATAGTTTGAACTATTTTGTATTATACAAATCAATTATTCAATACCAAATGCTTATAAATGAATACATAACTTGTACAGTCAGTGTCTGGTAGCTAAGTTGTTATTGGCCGTGTTTGAAACCATGGCTTGGGCTTAGACTCCGACTTGGGCTTGGGCTCAGACATGGGCTCAGGCTCGGGCTTAGACTTGGGATGGGCTCAGGCTTGGAAATGGGATAAGGCTCCAAGTATCCGACTTCGGCTCTGGTTCCCACTTGGGCTCAGGCTCCGACTTGGGTGCAAGCTCCGATTTGGGTCCATGCCCCGACTTGGGCTCCGTAGGTAAATTTTGAAAAACATGTATTTCCGGTACAGGGTTCAGACAGGCAGAAGGATTCAAGCAGGAGGCAATGTCGAAGCCTTGTTTTCGAAAATGGTCTTAGATCTTTATTAGTGTATAGTCACCTTGTATTTCTACCATTCAAACCGAGGCTAGAAGGGAAAATCAGTCAGATTCCTCTTTGGTTAAATAAAAACAGTATTCAGTATTGCTACTGCAGACAGGGAACACGATTTGTACCAGCTGAAGGTCCATCGTGATCTGCAATTCCAGAGAAATTAATTCAGTCGATGTGTATTTCAGAGAAGATGTGTGATGTACATTTTAATTTCAACAAGTTTTAGGAAAGTAATAAACATCTATGTCAAGAAATGATTGATGAGGGTAACTTGTGATTATTGTTGGCATTGGTGTTTAAGATTGATCTTTATAGCAGGTATTCATTCCACATTGTCATTTATTCACATTATTTTTTTTATCGAATTCACTTATTGAACAGCGGGGCTTCTTCAACCAAATGCTGCAACATCCCTATTATAAATAAATCAAACCAGTAATGTGTTTCATGAAAATCTTTATTATCTACGGAAAATAACTACACAATATGTATTCCCATCACAAATCTAAAGAAATAGGTTTGGTTTTTAAACTGAAAACAATCATTTATCACTTTAGGCTTCACGCAACTAAGCATCAGAATAAGGTTACCAGCCAAAATATGATACACCGTCTTTGACTGGTTCCCTGCTTAGTTTTGCTTAGCAGCTCTATGAAATTGGACTCACCCCAGTTGAAGATATCATACAGGATTGGTAGAGCTGACAAATAGTCGCAGACAAAGTTCATGGTTTTTTTTATCAACCATTATAAAAAAAACCCAACAACCTGTGAACATTTTGGCCTAATCCGTTGTTTGAGTCAGGAGAAAGTATGAAGCCAACATACACAATTGTCAGCATGTCAACCTATTGGCTTCAATTTTGTTGTTTATTATTTGTTTAGGTTTTCACATTCAATTTTCTCGATAATATCTTCATTTTAGAGGAAAAATGTTCTAATATGAACCAATTCATGTATAATCAATAAGCTTTCAGATTGAAAATAAACATGTGTTTCATCTTTATCAATCCTGTACAATACCTTACACAGAAACTTACAAACTTAAAGGCAAAGTATACCCCCTTTTTCAAACCGTTCGATTGTTTTAATCATGTATAAATGTAGACATATATACTAAAACTAACCTGTGAAAATATCATTTGAAAAGGTGGTAGCGTTTTTGATATATCGCCGAATATCTGGAGCGGCATGTCCACGCAGAAAGGAATAATCCGCAATGGAATACACAATCTGAGAAACGTTTCATGCAGAGACGTTTCTCAGATTGGAATGTTTCTGAATCCCTCTCTCTAAACCACATTCCTTAGAAGGAAATCGTTTCTCAACATGCTATACATTATCAACAGCTGCAGTGATTATAATACCCAAGTAAGTTTTTATGGCCATTATTTTTTGGAGTAATTACCAAAGGTATCCTCTCTCTATAAGAATACTATACATTATCGGCATTATTAATCTTGAATGAAACTCACTACTACTTGTTTATCAATTATTTATCTACGGGAGTATAATATCAATTAGTGTTTTCTCCTGATCAATCCAGTCTCATCCGTCTCTCCACTAACTTGACAAGAAGGCATCCCCATGGAGATACCCATCGTCATAGAATGAGTCTGTGCTGAGTACGTACCTGCATTGCATGAGTGAAAATGTATGGTTAATCAAGTTGAAATCATGGGGGTCATGTGGTCTTGCCAACAACTATGGTGGTTTTAAAGGAACATGCCATATGATTGCCACAAATCACAAAAAGACAATAATTGCCACGTCAAATTGATGAAGACGTCAGTATTTGTGAATCGGAAAAAAATCGCAAACTAATTTAACAGGGCCATTGTCACAAGCGCCTTGAGTATTTTATTTAAACCCTAGTTAATTATTTCAGAGTATTTGCAACTCTTTTGCTGTATTTTACATGTGCAAGTTTGCCTCTTTAATGTAGCTCCTTTAAGTTTGCTAGAAGTTTTGTGACAGACAAGAGTGTCACAAGAGGGCGCCAAATATATTGAAATTAAGACTCCAGAGAGGGTAGTATTTAGGGTGGGGCTATTAAGAAAGGTCGGTATTTACTTTTATATTGTCCCTATATATGAATGGGTTCCTTTTGTATTCCATTTTGTTCTGGTTGGGTGTACACATTGGTTTTAAGATGTAGGCCAGTCAGTCTTGGGTTGAAGTTGCATAAGAGCGGTCTGATCCAAGGCTCACAAAAATCTGTGTAGGCTTAAATAAGCTAGAAGTGTAATAGTCTTATCTTTGCTTTCTCTTATACATAATGACACAGAGACACGTGTTGTGTTAAGGAGATTAGCGAAGCACTTGAGTGACACGTGCCAGCAGCCCTTTATTTACATAAATAAATCAGTTTGTATCCAAACAATAATTACTTGAAAAAACTGCAAGTATAGTTTAACAATACTCTTGCTATTGCAATAAAATAACTTTGTGCTGTAAATCTTTACGCTTGATTACAGTGGCCTACTTTCAATCCCAACGATCAAACTATCGGGATATCATAATATGTAACAATCGCCGCTAAAATAACCATCCGTCATTTCGACTCACTTCTAACCATCCGTCACAATGTCAAATGACATTTCGACTCACTTTATCAGAGAATACGACGTCCAGGCAAAAACAGAGATCTTTATAATTCCTCTTAAAACCTGTGCCCAAAAACTGTCAGTGCCCTCCTCCGTGAGGGTGTTGGACCTCACCCTATTCAATAACTATTTTATACCCCCCAACAAAATTAGTAAAAATTAAAGTATGTGTCCTGTGTGTGTGTGAAACGCTAGAACTAACTCTATTCACAATTTCTCCTCTATTTAAACTTCCCGCTACCACACCCCGATTACGTAATCAACATTCTTGTACCACAATGCGCTCCCCGCATTTCCAAGACAACTATTTCCTGCTAGTCTATGAAACGCTGGAAATGTCTATTCTGAGTGGATTGGAAAACTTCCAAGAGCTTCGTCCTGTGTGGACTAGCGTCAAACACAAATAAGACGCAAGACGGCCAACCATAAAAAACCCCTCAAACCAGTTGGGTTACGCTGCAACATCATGTAGATGTACAACAACACAAAATCCATCCAACTCATGAGGCTGGCATCAAACTGCTGCATCAAAGCTGAAAAGCAGAGTGAAGCAACAGCAACACCTTCACCCAAAGCTTTGCAAAAGGACACGGGCAAGTAACCAAATACCTCCCAGTCATAATCAGCGAGAGAGCTGAATAAGATTGAACATTTTGCCTGCAATCTTAAATCATGAACATTGGTGGTGGGCTTAATCAAATAGAATATGTGATTTTCATTGTCTTGGATTAATTGTGCTTGAGCTATCAATATTGTAATTAATTGTGAGGACAAAAGTGTGACAAAAGTGTGACAAAAGTGTGTGGGGAAAAGCCGATGTATAGAACTGATCAAAATGACTTCATGGGTAGTGCGCCCTCTCTTGGATTGGTCAAAATAGGTTGTTCGTGGGCCAATCATTGTGCGCAGCGCATACAAATCTGTGCGCTTTCATTGAAGTTATCATTGGTTAAACTCAAATAAGATGGCGGTTGGATGACGTCAATGCATAAGGTATATATGGGGGAAACTGAGCTGTATTAAAAGTGGTATGACTCACCAGCTACTTGTTGCCCGTGTACGGATCCTTTTCAAGTACGTCATTTGCGACCCACTTCCGGTTGACCTCGACAACTGCTTCGGGTTCTTCAGTAATCAACAACAACAAAATAATAATGATAAAAATGAAAAAAACAAAAAACTTCATAGACCTTTCTATATTGCAACGTCACAGCCCGAGTTTTTACCAACCAAGGAACCAAGGTTGGAAAATGGGAAGCCATTAACGTAAAACAAAAACAGATAGCCACAGTATGTAATAATGTTACACAAATATTCAAAAATAGTGTTGAAGTTGTTGGAAACAAAGCAACCAATCATGGGGATGTTTTTGTTTGTTTTTTTTTGGGGGGGGGTAATTGAAAGTTTGCAGAAGTGTTAAATTTAGTTACAACATCTGTTAACACGATTAATTGTTTTGCTAATGTTCGGCCGTCCATGCCAACCAGCGCGGTTTGTTTATCAACAATAGAAAGTTCAATATTTGATGAAGATCACTGGCTTCGATCCAGGATCGTAGACTTGCCCAGCGCCCTCTACCGGTGACTAAAACAAAAACGAGCGTCGAATCAAGACTAGGTAAACACTTCATAGACCTTTCTATATTGCAACGTCACAGCCCGAGTTTTTACCAACCAAGGAACCAAGGTTGGAAAATGGGAAGCCATTAACGTAAAACAAAAACAGATAGCCACAGTATGTAATAATGTTACACAAATATTCAAAAATAGTGTTGAAGTTGTTGGAAACAAAGCAACCAATCATGGGGATGTTTTTTTTTTTTTTGGGGGGGGAGGTAATTGAAAGTTTGCAGAAGTGTTAAATTTGGTTACAACATCTGTTAACACGATTAATTGTTTTGCTAATGTTCGGCCGTCCATGCCAACCAGCGCGGTTTGTTTATCAACAATAGAAAGGTCTATATTTGATGAAGATCACTGGCTTCGATCCAGGATCGTAGACTTTCCCAGCGCCCTCTACCGGTGACTAAAACAAAAACGAGCGTCGAATCAAGACTAGGTAAACGCGGGAAGTACATGTGCCTGCATAACATTGTATGATTCGATGTTAAACAAATATAGACGTAGAACCCATCCGTTCAACCGAAGAGATGTACTTTGCACCACCTATAGGAACGTTGTTCATTTGGGAAAAGGACAAGTGTGCATTGAAAATCAAAGATTTGTCTTCTTATGAGATCACTATACGACTTCACATCATTTGCTATGAAGGATATTTTTCCCCCAAATAGGCCTACACCGAACCATCATTGTCTTTGAAACACTCGATGATGTCATTGTACTGTTTTAAACAAATTTTTAAACAAATTTTGTTCCCTATTGAGACCTAAACAAATGCATGGACAATTTCAAATTACCCTGAGTCGATTCTTTGAATAAGAAAAAATCCACCAACAACCGCTCTTTAAGAATTCCCAAAGGAATTGTAAATAAATCTCTCAGCCTTGGGCTAATGCCATGCGCTCCTGGCTGAAATCAATCATGTCTTCAACATATGGCCTCCACATGGCTTTGACAGTTGGAATCTGTTTAATTGAGTCTGAAGGCTCTTATCATACGTTTAGAGACTATTTGACAGGGATTGCGTTCACACACAAACAAACGAACACACCCACTCAACTATGTGGAGACATCTTCTGTTCTTTCCCTTTGTCCCTGTACTTATAAAAAATTTCCCCCATAGACTTTGTACACAAATTTCTTTGTGGAGCACCCCAGTCTTTAGAATTCCCCAATGGAGAATTGTGTGTTTTCCCATAATTTGTTTTGTTCTTTATGCTGTTCCAAAGACGGCAGGTCGCGTCGCCGTCGCCGCCGCCGCCGCCGTCGCCGTCGCCGTCGCCGTCGCCCCCAAATTTAGTGCTGGCAAGAAATTTAGTGCTAGCACCAAATTTCAGTGCGAACACCAAATTTCAAAAGAAAAATTGTCAACGCCCGTCATTGACAGTGCGAACGGAATCCCGAATTCTCGTGTTATTAACTCGTTTTCAGTTGCAATGTTTTCATCGTAAACACGTGAAATCGCAATGGTTTTCTTCACGTCTTTCTTATTATTCCAAACCATACTGCATATAGGCGACCCCAATTAATTAGGCTAGACTGTTTAGCTGCTCAACACACCTAATTAAACAATTGCATAACCATAACCCGTTTGCGAATTTACTATACGAGTTGTAGATGATTAACTCGCAACTACCTAATTTTCATTTGAAAATTAGTCATCGAAAACCCATAAAATCTTTAGTTTGTTCTTCACAGATGTCTTTCTTATAATTATCCCAAACCATAACTCATAGGCGCCCCGATTAAATTGGTTCACTAATTAGCTCAGCCCAACTAATTAAATATCTGCATAAAATGGCCCGTGTGCGAATTTACTATACAAGTTGTAGATTAAACACGCAACTACCCATTTATTTTTGAAAAGTAGTCATAATAAAACAACGAAATCTGAAGTTTATTTCTCATAGATGTCTTCCCTGATCCCAAACTATATAACTTATATTAGACGCCCCAATTAAATTGGTTATAGGTCAGCCCAAGTAATTAAATATTTTGATAATAATAGCCCGTGTGCGAATTTACTATACGTCTACCTAATCCTTCACATATAGATGTCTTCCTTGTATCCCAAACCATAATCCATAGGGCGCCCCAATAAAATTATGAATGGATTAATTTCAAATGAAAATTAGGTAGTTGCGAGTTTAACCTACAACTCGTGTAGTAAATTCACAAACGGGCTATGATTATGCAATTGTTTAATAAGTTGTACTGAGCTAACCAGTCGACTAATTTATTGGGGCACCTATGCAGTATGGTTTGACATATTAAGAAAGACATCTGAGAAAAAAAACCCATTACGATTTCACGTGTTTAAGATGAAAACATTGCAATGAAAACGAGGAAATAACACGAGAATTCGGGATTCCGTTCGAACTGTCAATGACGGTCGTTGACAAGGTTTTTTGAAATTTGGAGCTAGCACTAAATTTCTTGCCAGCATCAAATTTAGTGCTGACTGCAGTCTGGTGACAGCAATCGATCAAGCAATCTAAGTGAAATGTACTGTTGCGCCCTCAAGAGTTCAGAAATTGCGACGGTGACGGCGACGGCGACGGCGACATTCCGTCGCCGTCGCCTCTGAATCGGGTTTATTTTGCACAAGTTAATGGGCTAAATGAGACGGCAACGGCGACGTCGACGGCGACGGCCACCTGTCGTCTTTAGAACACCATAGTTCTTGGTCTCCATAAGGTACCGATTACGAGCACACATGACACGCTATGTTCAAACGTACTGTTGCAAACAGTACGGTGGTGTAAGCGTGTGTGTAGATTCTGAGGGTGTCACCGAAGGTTTAATCACCATCTACTCATACCATACCGTTAAATTCTCCGAGCTGTGTTGATCTCTTGACCACTCCGCTGCGACGGCGTCTTGTGACTCCCTCTGTAACATCATAAACCGAAACATTCAATTGAATCGAAGGCAGGCTGAGTTATAATTAAATGAATGAATATTACAGATTGGTTTGTCGCTGCAAGAGAAATGAACACATAACCCCAATCCTACAATCTCTTCCCTGGCTCCCCGTCTCACATCGAATAATCTTCAAAACACTCGTCCTCACTTTCAAATCAGTGTTCGGGCTAGCACCGTCATACCTCCAAGAGCCGAGTTGTTCAAGTCTCGCCTTAAGACTCATCTTTTCAAACAGTATTTTTGTAACATTGCAACTTATTGAAAGGTTTGTATCTATTATTCGTTTTCTACAACTATTTTTAACTAATTCATCTTTTTAGCTTACTGTGTATTTGGCTGGTCCAGACGTAATTTTTTGTAAAATTGTTTAATTATCGTTGTTTTTAATTTAATTTATGTTGTTTAATCCATTTTGTTTGCTTCTATTCAGCGCCTTGGGGCGGAACCGATCTGCAACTGTTTGCGCTTTATAAATCTCTCTTTATTATTATTATTATTATTGCATAAATCACTTGGAAGCCAAACTACCGCCAACCAGATTCGTCTCCTTAGGAGTATGCAGCCCCGGAAACTAAACTCGTTGGAATGTTATTTTGCTCTCACGCATCACCACCCACACCCCTACCCAACCCTTGGCTTCGCCATCTGCGATGTCACTGAAATTTCTTTGTATGTGCTGTATCATTAGACTAGCCTAAATTTAAGTCCACCAAGCAGTCTAACTACCCGTATAATTAGTTAAAGATTTTTGACCCAGCACTGTGTTTATTGATTGTTCTGACTAAGCCATTCTCTTACCAGAGGTCGGAATGACCAGCAGCATCGCCACAAAAAGGATACACGCTGTCTGCAACTTCATTTTGTTTGCTGTGAAATAAAAAAAGTGAACACATTTAAAGGTAGATTAGATCATTTGCAGACATGAAAAAATGAACTTCAAAGCTACTTAACAAAATTACTTGACTGAAAGTTACATAGAACCCTCAAGTATTCAGTGAAATCGTTTCGCCAGGTGTAATTGTTTCATTTTAAAGAAAATGCAATTTTGTATCATTTGAAAGCGTTGGTCGGCCGACCATCGTTTGAATGTGTGAGTTTAAATACAACAAGCTTGAAATCGTCACCATTCTAACCTCCTTTTTGTCGGCAGTCACAAACGAACAAATTGTAAACAGTCGGTGGAACGATATTTCATATTCAATCCTACCCATAAAATCCACCCACATTTTCTCGAAAACTACAACATAACCAATAATGTAAATTCCCTTTAACTCTGGCACAGGCCATAACCAGCACAGGCCCAACGACTTGAACAGTGGACAGAGCGCATACGACCACTGCCTCCAGACACTGAAATAACTATTACTGCCTCCAGACACTGAAATAACTATTAGAAGCAGAGAACATCCCGCGAGACAAAACAACGGCGGGAAAAATTCCTTTGGAGAGAACACATGTAAATGTGCACGTCTAAAAATGCGCGCTTCGGCTAAAGATGCATACTGCACTGCAAGGTCGTATCCGAATTGACGGCTACGGCTACGGCTATAGGAAAGTGTAGGACGTCCTTAGCAACAGTCGTAGCCGTAACCACTAATTCGGATACGGCCTCAACACACAAGGGAATCGGAATCCCCAAAATGGTGCAACCAAGATTGATTGTGATGACGTCAGGTGACTTATCTCAATACACAAACCATTACACTCGACTCGTTGTTCCCACGTGAACTATTACAGGTTATTATACGGGATCGGTAGAGCGGACCAAATAGTCGCAGTTCATTTTTGGTGTGATCAACCATATCCCCGAAAAAACAAGCCTGTGAAAATTTGTGAGTCAGGAGAAAATAGTGAAAAACCATGCACAATTTTCATAATGTAAAACATAGTTCTTAAATTTGGTTGTAACAACCTAAATCAGCTGTTGAGTATTTTTAGGTTTTCAGATACGGTTTTCTGGAATACGACTTTATTTCAGAGGGAAATATGTTACAGAAAAAAGGTTCTAATATGAACTTCATCATCAGTAAGTTTCAGACTAAAATAAAATAAAAAGTATTTTGTTATCCTTTTTCCTGTCTAATACCTTTAAAGGGTCTGTATACGTTTGGTAATGACTCTGAAAATTAATGGCAATAAAAAGTTACTTGTTAAGAAGTACAGCATCTTTGGATAGTATAATGCATTTTGAGAATCTGAGAAGCGTTACTGACACTAACGTTTCTCAGATTGTGTATTCCAATTGCAGATTATTCTTCCTGCGTGGACATAACCACTCCAGATTTTCGGCAATATCTCAAAAACGGTACCACCTTTTGAAATTAAATTTTCACAGGTTAGTTTTATGGTATATATCTACAACTATATAGGATTGAAACAAACTGTGGTTTCCAATTACCAAACGTGTACAATCCCTTTAAGACCCAAAAAAGGTATTCCTTTACATTCACCTTTCATATTAATTTCCACACGAATGTTTACCTTTTGTATTTACTTCGGAAGTTTTCTGAGGGTCTCTGTGATTGTTTTTGCAGAACAGTCTGCCGAGACGACGTCAAACAAACCGGCAGGAGATATCAACTTAAAGGGGTAGCACATTGAGATGTTTTGAAGAGTATTTTAGTCCCATTCTTAATTTCTTTCAACAAATTTCAACAAACAAATTTGATCACTAACATGTGAAAGAATCATCAAATTCGAAGTTCGAGTTTTATTGAAAATAACGGAAAACTGTTGATGTTTTATGTGGATTTTGTACACGTTCTTTGTCTGATTATTTCGATCGCTATAAAATTCGAAATAATCAAAGGCCATTTTAGGGATGTTCAACTGCTATTATCCGACTTTCAGCATCACCGAAGGAAATATACCTCCGTGAAATTGCGATGTTATGAAGTCTATAATTATCTATGAGCTTTCAGTTTGGAAAAACACCCTTTAAACAAATTATATACAAATAATGTAGAATCTATGTGGCGTATTATCTTTAACTACTACCCCCTGGCCTATAAGATTTGCTCAACCGGCTAATTCAACTGGAGACAGATCGGTCGTTCTGTTTGCTGTCGTTAATTGATGTTTGTTCAACAAAGCGTGTGCCGAATAGTTAATCAATTACCCGCGAAAACAATGAGTGTGGCAAAAGTTGTGACCGAAGAGCTCGTCTTGATGAAACGGCTATCCGAACAATCCGATGCATGGTCAGAAACCCACTGGTTGAGCTGACAAAATAGTCACAGATAGTGTTCGTGTTCTGTGTGATCAACCATACACATGAAAAAGCAAACCCGTAAAAATTTGGGCTTAGGGGTCTGTATACGTTTGGTAATGACTCTGAAATTTAATGGCAATACAAACTTGGTAAGAAGTACAGAAGCTTTGGATAGTATAATGCATTTTGAGAAACTTTTCACATTGAAGAACTGCGGTTATGGAAAAAGATATTTTCTTTTTATCCCCCAAAATTTGAATCTGAGAAGTGTTAAAGACAGTAAAGTTTCTCAGATTGTGTATTCCAATTGCAGATTATTCTTCCTGCGTGGACATAACCGCTCCAGATTTTCGGCAATATCTCAAAAACGCTACCACCTTTTGAAATTAAATTGTCACAGGTTAGTTTTATGGTATCTACAATTATATAGGATTGAAACAAAAAGTGGTTTCCAATTACCAAACGGTCCCTTTACAGTCCTTTTAATCCGGTGTGTGAGTCAGGGGAAAATAGTAAAAAAACATGCACAATTTCAGCACTGTGTAAACACAATCATCGTTCCTTATTTTGGTTGTAACAACCGATCTATTGCGTATTTTGAGGTTTTCAGGTGCAGTTTCTCAAATATTACTTTATTTCAGAGGGAAATGTTACAGACAAATGGTTTGGTAGATGTTAATTTTGCATCGGGATAAATTTGTTTTTACTCTTACATCGTAGTGCATCAAGCAACTGTTTTACTCAGTATACTTTCCCGAGTTCTGTGAAAAAAATCTACAGGCAAAACCTGTGAGAAATATGGTTCTGGTATGAACTTCATAATGAGTAAGCTTTCAGACTAAAATTAATCAATGATGTTTTTTATCCTTACAAATCCTGTATAATACCTTTAAATTGCACATAAATAATGTACGAACTTTTTCGAATGGCACGCGTAAGGTGGGCCCAATTTAATTTACCGGTAAGGACAATTATTTCTGCTTACTTTTAGTGTAGGGATTCACGCGAGGGGCAAAACCCTTGGGTAGTGATCACGGGTAGCAGTCATCACTGGGTTGACGGATTACTCCATCGGCAAGGGGACAATTAACTCTGATTCTTTATTCCTCCATCTCCATATGGTATTCGTGTCTTTATCCAAACATCCAAATCCCTAATGAAAGAAAGGTTCACAACATAAACGTTGCTTTTTGTAATCACACTTGAATAACTTGAAATAAACTCAGACAGTATTCTGTTATGAAAATAATCAGACAATTTGATTTAGAAACTCACCCAACACCAAGGTAGTGAGTGAAACGAAACTAGCACATCAGCAGTGGCACATCGCCCCTAAGGCCAACACTGAAAGAAAGTACACACTACTGCAATTACCAAACTCCGACCATTCACTTAAATAGTTTTCATTACTCTTAAATAACTGTCTGTTCATCAATAGTAAGTCTCAAGCTAACCTAATAATTAGTACTCACCGACACCCTGCACATAAACAACTCAACGAGATTCTTGGCACAATTCCCCTATCAAGGAGGAAGATACACCGATTCAACACGTTACAATAAATCGTAAACCGGCATCCTTGAACTTCTACGGCCAAGTCCCTTTCAAGTCCACGCTATGGCATATAGTGGACTGACCACTTTACATGCCCCTTGAGATATCAATGCGCCAGGTGCGATGATTGAATAGCATAATGATAATTTTATATCCATAAAAGAAACTTAATGTGGTTAATGACGTAAACCCACTATAATTACATAATAAACAATTACACAATAATAAGCAACAGTAGTTATAAGGTGTTGATTAAAACAATGAACATGCACTACTTTAAGCTGTATGAGTCCAATCAGGTGGATTTGTGAATGAACTCCCACAACTAGATTAAAGGAACACTCTCTATAAAAGCTTAACTTCCGAGTCCCCACATTAGCATCAAATGTTGTGCATAAGCAAACAAATATTACTTTTGGTAAAAGATCAAGAACATTTAAAAGTGTGTGTGTGCATTCACAATGGATTTCGTTGATGCGTTCCTCGTCCGCCTATACAATAGACCTATTTCGTGGTGCGGCCATCTTAATTTTTCTCCAATCCAAATTGATGTAATCAAACCGAGGCTGGAAGAAAAATAGTCTGGTCCCATTTTGTCCCGATGGATATCAGCATTCATTACTGTTATTTGATACAGGGAACATGACCAAGATGGTGATAGCATGATAAAGGTCTATACAAGCCGCTCCGAACTGCCAGTTACTCTGGTCACCTGTTATGTTGTTTTCCGAAATAATGTAAAAACGATTGCTTCGCATAAGCGCAGGCGTAGTGGATGATTGGATCGATCAGTTACTATTGCGATAGTCTACTGCGCATGCGTATTATTTTGGGCTCCTTAATGAACACAAAATCACCCTACTTATTGTATTCTCGAATATTCTCATAACGCATGATCATGGTTGGTCTTTCATCATTAGAGACAAGCCATTCACATCAACCGTCAATACTGACAAGCCATTGGGGTTTGGGGTGTTATTTTCTAGGTATACACAAACAAAAAACCGGGGACCAATAACAAAATAGGACAATCGGGCCCCCAGTTGGGTACAAAGGTCCCCAGTAGTTGGAGAGCGTGTACAGAACCAACGGGAGCGGTTGCTAAAAAGTTGAAGTACAACCCGGTTGCAGGTGTTTACACACTTGCGTGTGTTTACTCCTGGTTTGATAACCATCAATAGAGACTGTGTGTTCCCGCCATGTTTGTGGGTGTGGTGTTGACCTCTGTTTAATAACAACTTGTTGTACCTCACCATGCAATGCCTCAAATCCTATATAACTTTTTGTACATTCGGTGGCGCCTTGGCCGAGAATGTCAGACCACTAGTCCGTCGGACAACTCGCCAGTCAGACAACTCGACATGTCAGACAACTCGACGGGTCAGACAACTCGACGTCTTGTATGTTCAACCGTAAGACAAGTCGACTAATGGTCAGACAACTCGACGGATGGAGTTCTGGCGTGCAGCTGACCGCACACAGGGCCTTCGACACGCACGGGTACTGTGCCTGGGCGGGCAAGGCCCTCCCCCAGGGGGGGGGGAATACAAGATTTTTACAGGAATTTCGTGTAAATATGGTCAGTAACGGAGATCAGTCATTCACCAGTCGACTTGTCTTAGCACTTCGTCGAGTCGTCTCAATGACGATTTTTCTGACCCGTCGAGTTGTCTGACCCGTCGAGTTGTCTGACCCGTCGAGTTGTCCGACTGGCGAGTTGTCCGCCGGACGAGTATTCTGAACTCCGTGGCCGAGCGGTTATCAAGCGCAACGGACTCGGGCTCTGGTGTTTCTAATCAGCAGGGTGTGGGTTCATAGTGGGGGGGATACCAATTAGGGGACATTGACAATAAAGAGAGGGGAGAAAGAAGCAAGTTGGAAAGGTGAAATAACAACATGCAACGAAACCAATAATAATTTCTGTACAACTGCTTGTTCATTATGACTACTGCGAAGCCTGTTCCGAAAGTGGACAACTTCACAGGTTGCTGATTGTCTTTAATATACATTTTCACCACCTGAAAACTAGAAAAACGACAAATACTTCCTGAAAGCCCTCATGTCAATGCATGGGGTAAATATGGAAGAAATGCGCAACATCTCAGTCTATTGGGACAAAGGACAATTATTATTTCTGCTTGATGTTTAAATTAATCCACAAAGGCGAATTCGGGAGTGCGCACCGTGTGCGCCCCTTATTTTCGTTGGAAATGAAATTACTTAAAAAAGGCAAATAAAGTTACGCCTACTCGACGGCGTGTCGTGGCCGAGCGGATAAGAACACCGAACTCAAGCTCTGGTATTTCTGATCAGCAGAGTGTGGGTTCGAATCCCAGTCGTGACACTTGTGTCCTTAAGCAAGACACTTAACCACATGCTTCGTCCTTCGGATGGGACGTTAAGCCGTAGGTCCCGTGTGTTGTGTAATGCACGTAAAAGAACCCAGTGCACTTATCGAAAAGAGAAGGGGTTCGCCCCGGTGTTCCTGGTTTGATCGGCAGCATATTGCGCCACAGCACCTTGTAAACCATTACATGGTGCTATGCAGTCTCATACTTCAAAAACGTAGCTCCACAATACCTTGCAGGAAAATAATGAACGTTAAAGCGCCTTGAGCGTCACTGAGTGACGGATATGTGCGCTATATAAGAAGCCACTATTATTATTATTATTATTACTCTACTCTAGTTTCGCCTATTCTCTGTTAGATTGACTGCCGATTTCGCATGGCTAAAAAGAACTCCAACTAAAGTTGGACTGAGTTTAATGCCACACAATCGCATTTCTCAAATTGAAATTGACTGACGGTTTCAATTGAAAAGGCAAATTCGCCTTTTATTATGAACGCATGAAAGTAAAGCTACTTTTTGGTCGAAAATGACCGGGGAAAACCTATAATACCTTCAGGGAGCACGAAAGGGAAAGTTCAGATATCACTGTATAAATTACGCCATTTTATAATCATTTGCCCAATCATGTTGATGTACATGGTGTTAAGCTTAACTTTTGAAAAACATTTCAACGTTGGTTTTCGCAGTCGCCGAAATAGCTCAAAATTAAGACTTGCCTAAAACTTTGCACAATGTATAATGTAAAAATAATGACACAATTTCGTACGTGTGGAATTTTTAAAGGTAGGGCCATAGCTTGGTGAATACTCCAAAAATGAATGACCATAAAATCTTACTTGGTAAGAAGCACTGCAGCTGTTAACAGTGTTAACTATTTTGAGAATGGATTCTCTTCAAAGTAATAATGTTTTGCAAATTGTTCACCCCGTCCGGCTTTGTAATGTTAGGCAATTTCTCATATGAAAAACCCAAAACATTTGAATCTGAGAAAGGATTCATGAATGAATTGTTTCTCAGATTTTTGAGGGTTGACTGAAAGTTCAAACTTCCGTGGTTTCACTTTCAATTATTGCCAATGAATGCTGCGGCCAGAGATGCGGTTTGCACCCGCTGTCACCTATAGCTAAACGTGGATGGATGGATTCAACGTTCTTTCTGAAAATACCGAAACAGTTTGTGCTGTTTTCTCAACAAGTGGAAACTGTTTCCAGCTGGTACTTTTTCAGGTGACTTTTATTGTATCTTTATCGATAACTTAGCCTATAAACCAAAAAACAAGCTATGGCGTTTTTTTGAAAAAAGGAAACGTACCTTTTGGATGTTGAGTTAACTCACACAGCGGAGGCTTTCTTGTTTTTTCCTCAAAAGGTTGCAAGCACCTCACTAGCCGGTCAGAGTTTTGTAAGTGAATGATCCCGAACAGGATAATGACAACACACATCATTTCAAACCTGCGGGATTTCTTTAGAAAATCTTTGTGGTGGTCATAAAGCCTCACAATGAAACCATTATAAATCAACAGTGCGTGCACACATTGAAAAGCTGTTATGATAAGCAAGTTTAGCAAATTTGTTTTGTGGGTTTTTGAGCCGTTACTTTTCCAAGGTTACCTGGGTGCAGATCAACAGAAAATAGTTGGCAAGCTGACATGGCCAGCCATCCAAGGACACAATCACGGGCTGTAAAAACACATTGAAATGACTGAATATTCAGACGATTGGGAATTACAAAAAAACAAAAACCAATAGCATTGGCCAGATACAGTATTAGGACTTGGTCAAGTCTATAATTTTTAGAGCCATGGGTTTTGTACAAAGATACAAAACGCGCAATAAATGATGTCATGGTGACATCGTCCGGCATTTGAGGCCAATCAAACAGTTAAACAGTATCCCACAAGTATATAATCGAAAACAAATTTGATGATCGGGCATATACTTTTTGAGATATGGTGGTTTCAAGATTGGCTTATTAAATATTCATGTCATTATAACTAATAAATTAATTATTGATGTTAACCTAGTTATGTTTTAGGTAACTTCAAGACCATAAGCTTTGATAGGATATAGGATCTGACCCTTTCGTATTAAGCTAAGTACGGTATGAATTTCGTGTACAATCCAATGGGATTTTGATAGAAATAAAGAATAATCAGGGAAGATAAAACAGTAACGAAAACAGTAGGACAAAACAAAATATGTCTCCACAGTGATGTAACAATTATAATGCGTGCCCGAACAGCTCCGCTGTGGCAGGAGATTCTGTCCTCCCGGAGGTTCTGTCCCCCCATACGGCGAACTGTGTACACATTTCTTCTGATAGCACCCTCTTTTGAATCAACCTCCTTCAGCCAATGCCAATTTTCCTTGTTGGGGGACGGAATTTCCGGGGGACAGATTTCCCTCTGACACTGCCTTGCTCGATCCACTCATCAATGCTGACAGATTTTCGCGTTGTCTCTTGTACTATCCGTGCTGCCCCAGAGGTTAACTTCCGCGTTGCTCCTCCCACCATCCACACTTGTTTTCGTTTGGTTCTTCATTTCCGCTCCCGGTTCCCGCGTTTTTCTTATAAATAATTTCCTGGATTCCTCTTAAAAACACCATGAAGCTATATATACTGATCCGGTTTAGCCATCAAAGATCTCCGCACATCACCATAGCAACCCATCCATTATTTCTCAGCCAATTTAAATGAAAACCAGGTGACCTTTCTGTGGAATTGTATGACTTTTCGAGTTTTCTATTTTCGATTTTATGTTTCTGTACTTTCTGTGTTGTAGGTCTGTCCTTACATGTCTTTATGTACCCCCTGGGTCATGGGGTGTATGTATTAAAGGTATTACCAGGTTTGGTAGAGCGGGCAAAATAGTGGTACACAGTGTCCATGTTTTGTGTGTGATAGACCATACTTACAAACCTGTACAAATTTGGGCTTAATCCGTTGTGTGAGTCAGGAGAAAATAGTGAAAAACCCCACTAACAATCAGCATGTTGACACATTGTTCTTATTTTTGGTTGTAACAATCGAAATCAGCTGATGCGTTTTGTTGTTGCTGTTGTTTGTTTGATTGTGTTTGTTTTTGGTTTTCGGGTATTTACTCGGATATGACTTCATCTTTATGTAGAGAGAAATGTTTCATGTTTGAACTTCATAATCAGTAGGCTTTCATACTAAAATAAGCAATGATGTTTCAATCCTGTATAATACATTTAAAGGTATCGTACACCCTTGGTAATTGGAACCAATGTTTGTTTCAATCCTAAATAGTTGTAGATATAATACCATAAAACTAACCTGTGAAATTTTATTTCAAAAAGTGGTAGCGTTTTAGAGATATTGCCGAAAATCTGGAGCGGTTATGTCAACGCAGGAAGAATAATCTGCACTGGAATACCCACTCTGAAAAGCGTTACGGCCGTAACGCTTCTCAGATTCAAATTGTTGGGAATAAAAGTGATAAATTTTTCCATATTAACCGCCATACGTCGAAGTGAAAAGTTTCTCAAAATTCATTATACTATCCAAAGCTGCTGTACTTCTAACCAAGTCAGTTTTTATTGCCATTAATTTCAGAGTCATTACTAAACGTGTACGATACCTTTAAATAAAAAACTAGGTTGACTTTTCGAGTTCTTATTTTGTGTACTCTATTTTTGTACTCCTGGTTTGAAAGGCTGTATTGTAAGTCTGGTCTTACATGTCTTTATGCATCGCCCCCCGGGTATACAGGATGTGTTAAAGATGGCCCGGCTCAGGGCGTTTAAAAGCATACCCAAATGTGTCACCTCCTTGTTAAATTTCCCTCGAGATTTTACCAGCAACAATCATCTTCTATTACCGACATGATTGCATTTTGCATTCAAAGACGTCTTACAAAAAGGTCAGAGCACTTACTATTTTCCAGCAATGCGTAAGAAGTACTTGTCCTTAATAATGAGCCTCGTGGTCTTGAGAAAACAAAAACACTTTTGCAAGCTTTGATTGTTTTCATTTTGTATTTCAACCGTGAAAGTGTTTGACGTCGTATCAACATGCAAGTCTAATTCCCGGCAGTTTACTTAACAGTCAGATTTCAGCGGAATAAATTTTGTTTGACCGTTGAGAAGTGAACATTGTTATGCTAGATCAGCAAATCTGCCCTAAAATTGCTTTTCTAATTTCCAGTGACGTAGACTACAACAAAATAGACGTGAAATGACGTCAAAGTTATATGCAAGGGTCAACAGTCTTCGGGTGTGCAAGTCCGTGGATTTCATTGGCCGACGTATATAGCGCTGGTAACCAAATGAGCGCGCAATTTCATAGATTCTTTAACTGTACCCGTAAATTTTACGTACCCAAACCTCACAAATAATTTCAAATAATTAAACTTAAGTGATGGTAGCACTAATTCGGGCGTGATTGACAACTGGGGTTTCTAAAAAGCAGCATCCTTGTCTCAAGTTTTAATTTAGTTTCAATGTTAACTGTAACAATTTATTCGTATTATATAAACATTGAAATTGTATTTATTACAAATTGCTATGGGTATTTGTTATTTTAAAGAATTCTGTATAAATAGAATTTAAAAAGAAGGTTTGATATAAAGAAAAAATATAATACTTGTGCGAGTTGTTTTCTCGTCTCAATACGAGCTAGACTTGCACAGTCTATAATGACTTATACTCGGCTATAACAACATGAGATGCAATATTTGAAAGGAAAGAATCAAAGCAACCGGGCCATTACTAAACTACGGCCCATCTGTCTTTAATCTTTCATATTTTTGAATTGTTGTGAAAATAGTCAAATTGAGTAATAAAGCACCCGAATGCTGAGAGCGTGTATATAGGCAAGTATTTCAAGTCATTAGAGATTGCGGTGGTTCAAAACTTGCGTGTGTGACCGGGCATAATAATTTGCCGCCACTGAAATTCAGATGATTCCGACAAAATAAATTGGAGACACATTAGGCCTATATAGTTGATATAGATGAAAAACCTGGGCCGTAGCTATACATGTAGACTGTGCATGTATCGCGCATAACATTATTTGAACTTCCGGGACCATTGTAGTCCCAACCATCTTGAGTTTTACGTGGGTGTTTTTGCCGATTATTTTAGTTTAACGCAGTTTATGGCCATGCAAATTACATAAATGTTGTTGAGAATGTAATACTTAGTGATTAAACAATATGAAAGTAAAATCAATTCAACAAAATAACCAAGAAAACCTGAGAATAAGACTTGACCTCCGTTTCCGGTTACTTGTAAAAAATTAAGAATGCTGCCCAACTGACGGTCATGTTGTTATTAAACATAACAGACGCACACATTTGGGCGTGATTGGCAAATGGGGTTTCTAACAATGTTAATTTGAACAAATTATTTGTATTATAGGCCTATATACAAAAATTGAAAATTTATTTATAACAACTTGCGATGGGTATTTTTCATTTTCAAGAATTTTGTATAATTTCTTTTTTAAAAGAAGATTTGATTTCAAAGAGAAATATAGTCTTCCCTTCAAGTTCTCGATATCCGCGAGACTTGCACATTCTATATATCAAACGTCACCAAAAGAAACCAGGAAGAAACAAACGACAGCTGTCGACAGTGAACGTTTTCAATTGAAAATCATTTTTAATGCAAAGTTTGTTATTGTAATTCGCATGATAATAACTACACACAGTTGCACTATTTTTGTCCAGCACATTTTGATCTTGTTAAAGGTTATAAGGTCATAGATTGGTTTTGAAGTCAACTTAATGCTGATATAGGCAAAATTATCAAGAAAGAAACAACAAAAGTCATTGTGAAAGTTTTAGCTGAATACAGTGTCTACTTGCTGAAAAAAAATCCCAGCAAAAAATGGTCACGGTAATTGTAAAAGAGCGTAGAATCATCCACGTTAAGCGAGGTTATGGCGGGTACCAGCCGCATCTCTGGCCGCAGCATTCGCGAACAGCCACCAACCCTTAGAAGTCTGAGAAACGATTCATGCATGAATCGTTTCTAAGATTAAAATGTTTTTGGGGTTAAAAATTATCAAAACCATATTACTTCGAAGGGAATCTTTTCTCAAAATACTTTCTACTATTAACATCTGCAGTGCTTATCACCAATCATTGTTGTTGGTCATTCATTTTTGAAGTATTAAATGGTCGTACGTTTGGTAATGACTCTGAAAATGAATGGCAATAAAAAATGGTAAGAAGTACAGTAGCTTTGGGTAGTATAAAGCATTATGAAAAACTTTTCACTTCAAAGTACTGCAGTTAACACTTTTTATCCCCAAAAATTGAATCTGAGAAGCGTTACTGCTGTCACGTTTCTCAGATAGTGTGTTCCAATTGCAGATTATTCTTCCTGCGTGGACAAACCGCTCCAGATTTTCCGCAATATCTCAAAAACGCTACCACCTTTTGAAATGAAATTTTCACAAGTTAGTTTTATGGTATATATCTACAACTATATAGGATTGAAACGAACAGTGGGTTCCAATTACCAAACGTATACAATCCTTTTAAGGCCTACATTTACCTTTAAGGCCCTAAGCTGTGCCGTGTGACCATTATCAGCAATGATGGTTTATACAAAATGCAAAAACCAAAAATGCATAAACAATAATTTGAAATTTCATTACCGGGCCTCGTCGTAATTATTTTCACAGCGCTGAACAAAAAAGAAAATCTATTAATCGACTCATATTTCACAGAAATTAATGCATTGGGTTTGCTTAGAGTTTGATGCTGCATTATTGGAAAACCGAAACTGGTGTTCCTCGGGGGTTGCAGAGCGTATTTCATTACTCATAGTGCATTGGCAAATGGCTTATGAATTTTACCTTGGGATGACTGAACATAAATACTAAGAGATATCAATGCGACCCTTGGGAATTTCCTGGGCAGTGATCTGTGAGAAGCCAGGGGAAAATTTTTGGCATAGTAACGTGTCCAATTTCGCAGATAGGGAAAAAAAACCGAAAAAAAATTGAGCAGAAAATGTTGCTTAAGACAAATTTTGCTAAGCAAAAACGAAGCGGGCATTTGTCTGACGGTTACACCCCTATGTTCCGACACCCCTAGTTTATTTTCCTAATCCTAACCCTTACCCTTGCCCTAACCCTAACCCTAACCCTTACCCTAACCCAACCCTGTCCCTATAACCCTAACGTGTAAATCACGAGTGGGTTTTCGGAACCTATATATTGTCGGAACATAGTTGTGTCGGAATAGGGCAGTCAGCAGTCAGACCAATATGCATTACATGATATTTTGCCCGGTAACCATTACACAACAAATGTTGCTATTGACCCCCTTGCACTAACGTTACACGCAGATACTGTCTACCAGTGGTTTGCCATTTTTGAAGTCAAAATGCATGTAAAGATAACGTAATGGTGCACGAACTGCACGTGCGTCGCCTAAAATGCGACCTTAGCCCAATTTCATAGAGCTGCTTTATAAGCATTTTTCTGCTCAGCAGAAATGGGCAGGACACCAGTCACAAATGTGTCACTGTCATGGTAGTTTGGCTGGTAACCTTATTCTGGTAAGCGGGCCCTGCACAGTTCCAGCAGGGAGTCTGACACCCAAAATGGCACACCCAGAAGGTTTATCGTGTGATGACGTCAGGGTGAATTGTGTCAATAAGGGGACCAGTCAGATCCAATATACCTTAGGCCTTATGGCTTTTTGTCTGGTAACAATATATTTAAGGTTCTTAGCGATATTTTGTTATGCTAGGCACATTACTTTGCTGAAACAATGCACTGTAAAAACAGTGTTTAGAGTATAAACACTTTTCTAAACACTTTCTTGCTATCACTTTGTAAACACGTCCTAATGATTAACATGTTTAATAGCTAAACGTCTAATGCACTAGACGTTTAGCTATTAAACATGTTAATGTTTAATTTCTAAAATCTAATGTTTTAATTTAAACTTCTAATGTTTAATGTCTAAACATATAATGTTTTAATCTAAACTTCTAATGTTTAATGTCTAAACATATAATGCTTAATATTTAAACACCAAGTGTCCTATACTGCTAAACACTAAACATGTTAATCATTAGGACGTGTTTACAAAGTGATAGCAAGAAAGTGTTTAGAAAAGTGTTTATACTCTAAACACTGTTTTTATCAGTGTGACTAGCAAGGCCTCGGATGTCCAGGATACTTGGATGTTGAAAAAACTACGAGACAATAAATTATTTGCCTTGAGTGATGTTTGAAATCAGCCATAGGGCTAACGGACGTTGTACATCCTGCAAAAACTGGGGTGTTAAATTTGACACCATAGGTGTTGTCACATGTAGATACCTCTCTTGGGTATCTATATGTGACAACACCCATGGTGTCAAATTTAATACCCCCGTTTTTGCAGTGTACTTAAACAAAAAATAAAAGAATCGTAGCTATTCAAAATAAATATCAATCCAAACTCACATTTATTTCCATACTTGAAAATTCAAAACAATACGTAACCAACAAATTGAATTAAAGGCAGAAAATTATGGAGGCATCTTCTATAGAAGATGGGGCTTGTGGTGAGATGCTTGACGAGCAGACAAACAGAACGTGAACAGGAACAAGAATTACGTACGGACAGACGGGTTAAACAAACACAGAAATGAGAAAATAGAATTAGTTGTTGCAAACTGCTCAACAACCCCCAAAAAGACCTATATATGGTATAAATGCAAACAAATTTCAAGTTAATATCGGTAGTTAGTAGTTAAAGGCACTGTATACGTTTGGTAATTACTCAAAATATATATTAGCATAGAAACTTACTTGGTAACGAGCAACAGAGAGCTGTTGATAGTATAAAACACTGTGAGAAACGACTCCCTCTGAAGTAACGTAGTTTTTGAGAAAGAGGTAATTTCTCACTAAAGTAATAAAAGACTTCTTGCAAGAAGTTTTTATTCCTATCTGAAAGCACACAAATTTGTACAACTAGGGTGTTTTTTCTTTCATCATTTTCGTGCAACTTCGATGACCAATTGAGCCCAAATTTTCACAGGCTTGTTATTTTATGCATATGTTGGGATACACCAAATGAGAACACTGGTCTTTGACAATTACCAAACGTGTACGATGCCTTTACTAGATTATATAATTATATTTTATAGTTGGCAGGGGTCTGGTTGTACACATCTTAAGATGACAGTTTTTATACCTTTGTATAACCTTGACAGCCCCTGTCCTACTTGTAATAATTGTGTATATGTCTAAAGATTTACAATAAATAAAAAAAAGA
Organism: Plazaster borealis; assembly: GCA_021014325.1. Lineage (NCBI taxonomy): Eukaryota > Metazoa > Echinodermata > Asteroidea > Forcipulatida > Labidiasteridae > Plazaster > Plazaster borealis. Next base: position 3,275,167 of record CM037458.1, read on the forward strand.
TTGTTAATTTTGCTCCCACCCGAGTGATTTACCTGTGGATTCTTTTCACATCACTCGGGAAAGTACTAAATATATACAGTTCTTAAAGGCACTGGACACGTTTGGTAATTGTCAAAGACCAGTATTCTCACTTTGTGTAGCCCAACATATGCATAAAATAACAAACATGTGAAAATTTGGGATCAATTGGTGGTCGAAGTTGCAAGAAAGTATGAAAGAAAAAACACCATTGTTGCACAAATTTGTGTGCTTTCAGATGCCTGAAAAAGACTTCTAGCCAAAAGTCTTTTTCAGATTCAAATATTTCAGTGAGAAATTACCTTTTTTTCTCAAAAACTACGTAACTTCAGAAGGAGTCGTTTCTCACAATGTGTTATGTTATCAACAGCTCTCCGTTGCTCGTTACCAAGTAAGTTTTTATGCTATTTTGGGGGGAGTAATTACCAAACGTGTACAGTGCCTTTAATACACATCGGTGTAAGGATCAAGACAAAATTATAATAGTTAATAGTTAAACATAGAAACGGTGAAAAAATAACAATAAGTTAAGTAGTGTACACAGAAAACATTTGCTGACTAATTAGAAAATAACATATGTCAGATACTGGTAGAGAGGATACCTCTTTTACAAGCGATTTTAAATCTGAAGACCCTGCTATACTACCCTGAATCAAGATGACAAAAAGAGACAGTGTTTGTACATGAGGTAGAACAACAAATAATGTGAGATCAAGCTGAGCGTATCTTTTATTATTACATAAAAACTCTGCGATAAAATAATGTAATTAAAAAAACCATCCCATCCATACCACACTTTCCTTGTAAACCACATCAGGACACCCCGCAGAAGCCGTCACAGCTCCATACAAAACTCAATTGGTTCAAGTTAGCCTATATTTACAAAAAAGTACTTTCGGTCAGCTCTCATACGCCGACCTCCATCCCCAAATGCAACAACAATTAGATTTCACGAGAGTGCGAAGTGCATATTTTGCATCAATTATTATATTTCCCGATAGACGCCATTCTGTACGAGCAAAATAGACTGTGCAAGTCTCGCGCGTATTCGAGCATCGCAAACCGATAAAGTGCGCGAGTTTGTTTCCTTCAAGCGTTACAGCAATGTACGTGGTACCAAAGTGGTCCCAACCATTGATCTCTATTATATTGAGATCATTTTGTTGAGCCAAATGTTTGACTCCACAAAATGGCGGACCGTGTTAGTTCGCAAAGTAAAAGGAAAACTACGCAATTTCGAGGCATATTTGTGTGGATCATTGTATTATACTTTTAAAACATCTTTCTAACCATATGCATTTTATATCAAACGGTTACAAACGCTTTTCATAGACCAACTCGCCCGATCCAAGGCAACGTATCCCTTTAATGTTTTGCTAAAAGGGGCAAATATTTGCCAAGCCAGTTTAAACATTGTTAGCTACTCAATTAGGCCTCCCATACAAAGTGGTGTTTACCGATTGTAAACAAAAGAAAGGTCTATAATTATTAAAGAGCCACATAGTAGAACAAGTAGAACAAGTAGTACTCAATTGAACAAACAAAAGCATAACATCTAAAATTGCACTTCACAATTTATTATAATTTGAATTTTCTTTTTACTTTGATTTTTTTATATATTTTACTTTTGATATTTTAATATTTAACTTTGATTTCTTAATAATTTGTGTATTATTGTTTGTATCCAGGGCCCCCCAGGGAGAACAGGACCCAATTTCACAGAGCTGCTTAAGCACAAACAAACTATGCAGAACCAAATTATGCTAACCAGAATGAGGTAACTAGCCAAATTACCATTTCAAATGTACCACCTGTGGTTGGTATCCTGCTAAGGTTGCTTAGCAGAAATTAGTTTAGCAACATTTTTTGCTTAAGCATAAAAGGTAGCTAAGCACAACAAAATTATGCTTACCAGAATAAGGTTACCAGCCAAAGTACCATTCCACATGTACAATATGTGACTGGTATCCTGCTTAGTTTTGCTTGGCAGAAAATTGTTAGGCAATGTTTGCTGTTTAAGCAGCTCTTTGAAATTGGGCCCTGAAAAGTACAAGGTCACAAGATTGGTAAAAAAAGAAGAAAAAAAAGGGCTATGAACTCGCGGCTTCTATTTTCCCCTTTTCGTAACTCACAAAAAACATGGATCACTTGTTTTTGACAGCAACAACCTTTCTGAGACCAATCCAAGAACTGACTCCGCGGTAGTACAGTTAATTACGATCCTATAAGCTAAAGTAGTAGTCCCAGCCTATGTCTATACCTTCCGCCCAGGTAATAGTTAATAAACAGGACAGTTCTTTTCAGAACTGAGAAGTCTCCCGAACACCCGAACAATCTACTCAGCGGTAGTAGAATTAAGCAAGACAGTTCTCTAAGAACAAACTCTACCTGGCAAGTAGATACACACATGGTGTTACCGCAAACCAAATATATTAACAACCTTTCAGTTATTTGTAGCGTGTTGACGGCACGTATTTCATTTGCATTGAGCTGCCTCTCACCTAATGTGAAGGCATTGACATTATTCTAAGCAGCTGTTGTGCTCCCCAAACAAAAGATGACGTATACTTACCTGAAGAGTTGTGAAAAGAAATATATGATTTATTTGTCAACGATCTTCTATCTTCTTCATGTCACATTGATTGAAGACGTATATTTTTCTCATTCACGTTGTCCACATTCATCGGATGTCTTTGATCGAGTGAAGTGGCCCGTGGTATGAAAATTATACCTGCGGGATGCCAATCAATTAAAACACAATTGTGTGTTTTTTTATTTGAATGCAATCGGTTTACGCAGCACTGAAATGTGGGACGTACCGAGGGGTAATTTGGCTGCTCTGTTGTTCAGCGTTATGGACTGTTGGGTGGCACTGGCATCACTGACAAACATCACTGACAAACCTACAAATTGAAAGAGACGACAATCGTGACAGGTCGGACGTGGATGCAGGGATAGGCCTATGAGTAATTGTAATAAGTAACTTCTAGTTCTCTGTTGGCGGGACAGACGTATCCCCATACTGTTGTTTGGGCACTGGCCTGGTGACCAGTCTTTTATCTTTATTTTTTTCTTCCATTCTGTGCATTTTAACATGTGTTATGCGCTCTTGATCATTTATATGTAAGGGGCGCAATATAAATTTTAAATATTATTATTATTATGATGCAATTCATTTGGGTAAAAACGTATTATTATATATTTCTGGCAATGAAACAAAGGATGTCTCATAATTGAACTGAATCAATGTGGCTCGCAAGCCTGGGAAACCTGTAAACAAGGGTGCTTGCTATGTGAACCAGAAACACTGGGGTTAACCCCTACTCTTCCCCGATAAGTGTCTTGTACGCGTAAAGGGCCTACTACCAATCCTTGTACACGGGGCTTACGGCTTAAGGTCCCATCCGAAGGACATGGTAAAGTGTCTTGCTCAAGGACACAAGTGCCACGACCGGGACTTGATCCCACACGCTACTGATCAGAAGCAACAGAGCTTGTGTCCGATGCTCATAACAGCTCGGCCATGACACCAAACAAAACAACTTGAAAAGCGCACTTTCCCAATCCTAGTTTTCAAACACACTTCACCACAATCGATGATAACTCTCGAGGTTTTGTCCACGTGTATTATTTCGATTGTTGCAACCGAAATAAGCAACGATAGTTTGGGGTTGTCAAATGTTACGTATCGTCTTTGACGGTACTTGAGACGGATGTTTCACTGTGGTGCCTCTGATGTTAAGTTCAGTTTGTAATGCACTCATTTTCCAATAGATAGAGTCCTTATGGAAATGGAGCAAATAATACAAGTCTCCAACCCTACGGTGTGAATTAATAATAATAATACTGAGTTCTTATCTAGCGCTTTATCACACCCTTAGGGGCGTATCAAAGCGCTCAGTAATTTTTCTTGCAAGGTATGCGGAGCTACGTTTTGAAGTATATAAGACTTATTCCTTTACACAGCACCATGTAATGGTTTACAAGGTGCTGTGGCGCAATATGCTGCCGGTCAAACCAGGAGCACCGGGGCGAACCCCTTCTCTTTACGATAAATGCACTGGGTTCTTTTACGTGTATTACACAACACACAGGACCGTACGGCTTTACGTCCCATCCGAAGGACGCAGCAATAGTGGTTAAGTGTCTTGCTCAAGGACGCAAGTGTCGAGACCGGGACTCGAACCCACACTCTGCTGGTCAGAAACACCAGAGCTTGAGTCCGGTATCCGCTCGGCCACGACACACCATAATACAGTTCATAGATTCTCTCAGAACAAAATATTTGAAACATGACGTCAGTGGATGTCAATAATGTTCACGCATTCACACAGGACTTTTCCGCCAGTCAAAAGATCAAACTCAACGCCGTTTTTTGAAAATCATGGAAATTCAGGAATTAAATTTGTTTTAACAAGCACCAAAATGTACAGATCCATTTTTGAATTTTGAATTCACTTGGTTTCTTGCTGTTAACAAATTTGGATGGTTGTCAAATAAAATGGCATTTCTCACCTTTTTAAAGTGAGGTTAGAGACTTGTTTTTTAAGTTCTCCTTTTTCATAAGGACTAACAATCTATTGAAAAATAAAAATTCATCACAAAACTGAATTTAATCTTTAGATACTCTTTTTATTTGCGCGGAAAAGGCCGATTATTTTGCAGTGTCTCTGCTTTAAGTTCCATTTCAACTATATTCAAGGTTCATTTTTTCAAGGTTCATTTTATTTCCACAGTATCAAAAGCAAAAAGGCAATATCAATCAATCTAAAGAAATCATTACAAAATGCAAAGTAAATGTTTTACAACATAGGTTTGAAGAACTAGATGGAAAACATTGTGACACTGCAGAGGGATCCATTTAAGAAGCAAAGCTTGTAGGCAACGGTCCCTTATGACATGCATATGCATTGAGATTAAAAAGTAATGTTAAGTGAACCGTGGAGGTCCATGTTTACAAAGAATAATTAGCAAACACTTAAACAAACAGAAACAAACACAAACAGAGGACTAGGGCTTTAAGACAAAAAAACTACACGAACAGTCTTGCCGGTCAGTAACTACAACTCAGTGTCGACCAAAGCCAAGGTATCCCAAAGCACGGCATCCCGCGATGGATTTAACATAGTGTACAAATATTGACTGCTTCGTGTGCTATGGTTAAAACTACGACTCCCGAGGTGATCCCCGGAGCGTTCTATTTTCCCGAGGCGCAGCCGAGGGAAAATGGAATGGTCCGGGGATCACCGAGGGAGTCGGAGTTTTAACCATAGCACACGAAGCAGTCAATATTTGTTTTAAAACACGCCAACAGACTATTTATCATCCTCGTACACGTAACGTTCGTACGCGCATTTCAGATACACAGATGCGCAACTGATTGGGTTCGAGGTGGGTAAAAAAGACGTCTGGGTACCGCGCGCGCCATGAAATAGTCTTTTGACTATTGCATGGCAAACGACTATCACACGACCATCGGGTTTCTAGTAAGACTAAGACATATCATGTGACGCGCTCTGAACCAATGAAAAGGCAGAATTGTTGTAAGGGGTGTTATAATACATATTACAACGATCAGTTCAAAATCACAAACACTCTTCGCTTGATATTACAAACTGCAATTGCCCGGTGGTGTTCTCTGACCACGGTGACATGCCACAACTAAGTTCCGATGACGTCTCCAAAATTGGAACTCAATATATAATCACAAAAGAAGAAGGAGAAGAAGACAAAAAAAACCCTACTTTTGTTGTTTAGTAATGAAGAAGTAAAAAACATCTTTGTTAGAGGGGGAAATTTCCAGACTTCTTGTTCATTGAAAAGGCCAAGACGTCAGAAGAGTTTTGTAGTGTGCTTAATCGTTTCAAGCAAACCCATTACTACGTCCGGTCTAATCAGAGTGGCCACCCGCAACGTCTGACAACACGAACCCCGACACTAATGAAGTCAAAAAAGTCGCTGTCGAAAACTCTAATAAAAATCATTCATGTACATGAAACCCATATTGTTTGGGGGAAACATTTTATATTGGACCCATAAATAAAAAGGTAATTTGCGAAATTGACGATGGCTCTTGCATGCCAATGTTTTGTCCACACACGGATGAAAAGTTACATTTATGAAGTTTGACCTTTAATATTGAAAGAGACACTCTCTTCGTGTTTTCTTTTTCGCTCGTATTAATTTCATAGATTATGGAAATTTGTCTCGAGATTCTGGGCTACGAAACAACAGGCTGGACAAAAATTAATAAATAAGTGTGTCTGTGTCGAATTAAAAGCAGACATGAGTATCTTTTACTATAATTGTAGTTTTCTTTGTGTTCCATGTCTTTATTAATTGGTTAAAATTGTGAGCTTTGTTTTGCTTTTTAATGGTTTGTCTGAACTGTTTTTAAATTTACACCTTATTTTTTTTTTATTGGGATATGCTTGTAAACACCCTGAGGCTCTTGCAAGACTTGTGGACGAGTCGCTAAATTTCTGTTTTGTGATATCGAAACGGTTCTCTCGCAACTATCTCGCAAGAGGGCTGCTCCACGCAAGGCAGATTATTGTTCCTGCGTGGACTTAAGCGCTCCAGATTTTCGGCAATATCTCAAAAACGCTAACACCTTTTGAAATGAAATTTTCACAGGTAAGTTGTATGGTATATATCTACAACTATATGATTGAAACAAACAGTGGGTTCTAATTACTAAACGTAATACAATCCCTTTAAAACGACCGCTCTCGCCACTACAGTCGCAAGAGAGCCGTTTCGCTATACCCTCGACAGAAATTTAACGACTTGTCCACGAGTCTAGGATTATGCCTGAGGCACTATTATACTTTATTGTTATTATTCTATTTGTTCTGGTCATTTCCGGCAAAAAAAAAAAATAAAAATAAATAAAAGGTCTTAGCCTTTTTCAATTTCATGTTTTCGTATAAAAACGATTACTTCAGTTGAAACCATCATTCATTTTCACTTTTTTTTTCTTACAAATCATTTTTTTTATGTAATAGCAATATTTTCATTTCAATTCTTTATTCGGGCGTTTTTTCAGCCTAGCGAAAATACATTCAATTAGCAGTGTAGGCGCAACGAGGGAATTCTGCGAAAAGCTGCTTCGAACTTGAATGTTGTTCGTCGAGTGGGTTGTTAATTGATTGGCTACCTGTTTTTGTTTGTATCGCATGACACAAAGGAACAATTGCTCACAAATTAAGTGGGATCGAATTACTGTTTTGAAAAGCTTTCAATTTTCATGAAATAGAAAACAACACGACGTTTAAATTGACCGCTTAATTTTCCGGAAATGGGCGGGAAAACAAATATTAAAGGGTCTGTATACGTTTGGTAATGACTCTGAAAATTAATGGCAATAAAAAGTACAGCAGCTTTAGATATAGTATTACGCATTTTTATAATTCTTTCACTTAGAAGTACTGCAGTTAGGGAAAAATATATCAGTTTTTATCCGACACAAATTGAATCTGAGAAGCGTTACTGACAGTACAACGTTTCTCAGATTGTGTATTCCAATTGCAGATTATTCTTCCTGCGTGGACATAACCGCTCCAGATTTTCGGCAATATCTCAAAAACGCTAACACCTTTTGAAATGAAATTATCACAGGCTAGTTTTATGGTATATATATATAACTATATAGGATTGAAACAAACAGGCTAGTTTTATGGTATATATATATAACTATATAAGATTGAAACAAACATGTGGGTTCCATTAACTAAACGTATACAATCCCCCTTAAAGGCATCGTACACGTTTTGTAATTGGAGCCTATTGTTTGAATAATCTGCAATGGAATACACACTCTGAGAAGAGTTACCGTAACGCTTCTCAATATTCAAAATATTTTGGGGATAAAAAGTGATATATTTTTCCATAACCACAGTCTTTCGAAGTAAAAAGTCTCTCAAAATGCATTATACCATCCAAAGCTGCTGTACTTCTCACCAAATAAGTTTTTATTGCCATACATTTTCAGAGTCATTACCAAACGTGTACGATGCCTTTAAAACGACCGCTTAATTTCCCGAAAATGACCTGGACAATTAATAACGATGTAGTACATGGACGAGTTAACCACTTCCAATCTATAGGTCCCCTAGAGTGTTACCTGATACACAGCCACGCCGTGTAAAATGTCATCAAACGCTGCCATGTTTTCGTGAAAACCCATCATACTTTCGCCAGCTTTTTGAATGAGAGTTTGTACACGTGCATTTAGAGGAAACGTTACAGAAATGGAAATTAAAATTTTCTTTAAGATCACAGATTTACATAAAACTTACACGGTCTAATGACGATGATAGTAGAAAACATCCCTAGAAATATTTATGTCTGAAATGCCATATTTGATGAGAAATAAATAAAACTAATTTCCTGTTTTATTTATGCATTGTATAACACATGCAAATGTGTAATCGGTTTTTCACTATTTTCTCGTGACCCAGATGGCCGATCGATCTCAAACTTCTACAGGTTTGTCAGTATATGTAAATGGTGGATTATATAAAGTGCTTAACTGTTTTGTTAGCAAAAACCAATTCTGTAATGTTCCTTTAACAAACCGAAGTCAGATATTAAAATGTTTGGGAGCTTTTTTCTCGCGCATGGCAGAATTTCAACTTTATGGATACATCTCTCAGAGAAACTTGTAATGGTATCAAGTCTAGAAAGCGAGTGAGCTTTGAGTTAAACAAAAAACCATGAATGTTTAGTTTGAATTGTTATCAATTATGTATCTCCCCCCTACAGATTGCATATTATTTCCATGCACTCTAAAAACTTACATGTCAGCTTTTTACCTGGATCCTGGTCCTGTGGGCCTGACCGATTTATGGGTCAAAATGATGCAGAATCTGAGCTAAAATCCCATTTTTTTTTACCACTTTCCGGGTCAGCCTGACCCGGAAATGGGTCAGGCCCCCTAGGACCCGGAATCCGGGTCAATTCTGACCCGGGAGCTTTTTAGAGTGTAGCATTTGGGATCATATAGGCACAGTTTAAAAAGATGTTTTGATTATTAAAGGCACTGGACACGTTTGGTAATTGTCAAAGACCAGTATTCTCACTTGGTGTATCCCAACATATGCATAAAATAACAAACCTGTGAAAGTTTGGGCTCAATTGGTTATCGAAGTTGTAAGAAAATAATGAAAGAAAAACACCATTGTTTCACAAATTTGTGTGCTTTCAGATGCCTGAAAAAGACTTCTGGCCAGAAGTCTTTTTCAGATTCAAATATCTCAGTGAGAAATTACCCTCTTTTCTCAAAAACTACGTAACTTCAGAAGGAGACGTTTCTCACAATGTTTTATATTATCAACAGCTCTCCGTTGCTCATTTACAAGTAAACTTTTATGTTATTTTTATTTATTTAGTGATTACCAAACGAGTGCAGTGCCTTAAAAACAGACGCACGATTTAAAGGGTGTGCACAGCATTGGTAGGATTGAAATTATAGTTTTTCACAGATTTACACGAAATTAAATTGTATATAGAGATTGTCATGGTAGAAAAACTTCCCTTGAACATGTTTGCTTGAAATGCTCTAGTTTTTTTAGAAATGAGTGAAAAAGGTTACCAGCTAAAATACAATTTTACTTATACAAAATAAAGCTGATATCCTGCTTAGTTTTGCTTAGCAGAAAAAAATAAACAATGTTTTTTTGAATAGCAGTTCTATGAAATTGGGCCCTGGTATTTTGACAAATACCAATGTTTGCCGCGTGCTTTAAAATTATGCATCCCTCTCGTAGTCACGTCCATTTTCCCAAAATTTGAATATGCAGGTTTTTAAACATGTTATATAATTTGTTTATTTTATATTAAAGCACCGCTAAATTAAATCAAATTTTTCGCGATTCAGGACTTAAAGACACTGGACACTATTGGTAATTGTCAAAGACCAAACCTGTGAAAATTTGAGCTCAATTGGTCTTCGAAGTTGCGAGATAATAATGCAAGAAAAAACACCCTTGTCACACGAAGTTGCTTGATTTCGAGACCTCAAAATCTAATTCCGAGGTCTCGAAATCACATTCGTGGAAAATTACTTCTTTCTCGAAAACTACGTTACTTCAGAGGGAGCCGTTTCTCACAATGTTTTATACTATCAACAGCTCCCCATTACTCGTTACCAAGTAAGGTTTTATGCTAATAATTATTTTGAGTAATTACCAATAGTGTCCACTGCCTTTAAGTTGTCCGCTACACTTCCGGGAAGAATTGACCCGAATCCGGGTTCCATGGAGCCTGACCCATTTCTGGATCAGTATGACCCGGAATCTATGTCAAAATTACACAGAAATGGGTCACACTGACACTGAATCCGAGTTAAACATTTCATTTTAAAACAATTTTCCGTCAAGTCAACCTGACCTAAAAATGGGTCAGACCACCTGGAACCCAGTCAATTCTGACCGGGAATGTTTAGAGTGTATTGAACATAATTATTGTAAAAGTATTTATCTTGTTATTCCAACTATAGACGTGTGATAGGCACTGTTGATTCAATGCAATTTCTACATGACTCGGGAAGGGCCTGAATTTTAAAGACCTTTCTTTTGTTTACCTACGTTGCCCACCATGTTTTTATGGCAGCCTCGAGTTGCACATAATTGATGACTTAAAGACATCGTACACGTTTGGAAATTGTGAAAGACCAGTGTTCTCACTTGGTGTATCCCAACATATGCATAAAATAACAAGCCTGTGAAAATTTGGGCTCAATTGGTCATCGAAGTTGCAAGAAAATGATGAAAGAAAAAACACCCTTGATGTACAATTGTGTGCTTTCAGATAGGAATAAAAACTTCTTGCAAGAAGTTTTTATTATTGTAGTGAGAAATTACCTCTTTCTCAAAAACTTCAGAGGGAGTCGTTTCCTACAATGTTTTATACTATCAACAGCTCTCCGTTGCTTGTTACCAAGTAAGTTTTTATGCTAATATTTGTTTTGAGTCATTACCAAACGTGCGATACCTTTAACTGGCACAACTGTTTCCTTAAAAATAAGGAATTTACACCCTTTGCATGAAGAATATCAATTACTTTTTCAATTTTTTATGGGTGGCAACAAACAATTCGTAAGTGATGTTGGCTGAATTAATGATACAATGATAAACTGTTCCACTTTTCTGCCGTTAAGGCCACCCGTTTTATGCCAACCAAGGTTCGCAAAACTTTGCGGCTGTGACGTTGCAAAAGAAAGGTCTACGCAGTGCTTGTCAAACATCAGTAAAGGATGAAAAACAGATTTAATATATTCTTTATCCCCGATTTAGTTATCACATTTATCAAATTAAAAAAGAGCATTTGGAATTTTACAAATCGCAACATTTTCCCCGCAAGTTATTTGGGTTACTGAAACAGGTATTTGGCATAGCACAGAGACAAAAAGGCAATACATGATGATTGTTAAATTTAGATCTGAGTGAAATAGTTCTGACAACTTTAATAAAAGACGAGGTTGAATTCCCTGTCAAAAGGCTGTCTGCTGCTGGGATTCATGCACAGCACGTCGGACGTCATTAGGACAGTGAACAGTCGTCGACATGATCTCATGCTCCTGGGAATGAGTCGGCGACCCGAAGGGCGCGTTATACATCATAGCGTGGTTCCGTCTCAGACAGACCCAAAAGCCCCTACGGAAGTCCTTATAGCACATAGCGTAGATGAAAGGGTTCACGCACATATTCACCAGCGCCATCACAACCGAGGACCGGAAGAGGACCCCGCCCATGTCGACGTCACCATCCATATTAACATAAAAATACATAATCTCATTGGGTCCCCAGCAAATGAGATACGTCAACGACACCAGGAACGTCGTGATGATGACGTTGCGGGAGGCCTGTTGAACCAGGCGTTTTCTGGTCTGGCTGCTCGCGAGATCCAAGTCGGCCCTTCGCGAGGCTTTACGGAGTTTGTAAATAATGCGAGAGTAAACAAACGTCATGACGCAAAGTGGGATGACGTAATGGTCAATTAAAGACATGAACCCAACGGCACGGCCGAGTGTGACAGATGGCCATTCAGACGAGCAGGTGCCGTCGGTCACGTGATTAGTCAGGCCCCAGCCTAACTCGTGGATTGGACCTATGACCCATGGTAAAACACACAGAAGTCGAGCCTTGCGTAAGGTGAATTTAGAACGGTAGTAAAACGGATGGAACACAGCGATATACCGTTCAATCGTAAGGTACACAAGGTTACACGTGGAACTCGCTCCCAAGGCCCATATGGCGTACTCTGAAAGCCACAGTTTACATAGTAAATTAGCGGCGATCTCATCCGAAGGGATGCTTATCTTGGGACCGAGGTTGATGGTCAAGAAGACCAAACTCATAGCGAGGTCAATTGCTGACTGGTTACACACGATGGAGCTGGTTACGTTGCGCATGAACGATGGCGAACGCGTGTAAACTAGTATAACCACAGTGTTACCAATCACACCCACTGCTCCTATGATTCCATACACAGCCAATAAAAGAACTGTTGTCCCATCTGACGAAACGTCAGGTGTCAATTCGGATGAGGCATTGTTTAGTTGAGATCCATCCAAAGTCAAATTTGTATAGTTATCCATGGCTGCCGTTTTTAATTCAAGCATAGAGAAAGGATAAGATAGCCCCGCTCTGAAAGCAGAGTATTATAACATCCTTCAAGGTAAAACAAAATACGCGGGCAAAGTAAGCCTGAAATATTCTTCACTTTCTGCCGACCAGAAGAAGAAACAAAAATGGTTCGGTCCACTTTCCCGCCAATTTTAATTTCAGCAGACTAATCTTTCCTCACAATCAGCGCGGCGAGTGCGGAAATGTATAGATGAAATTTTCCAGTTCATTGACGTGTCAGACGCTCTACATTGATTCGCCGACGCGGTTTCTTCATAAATAGTAAGGTTCCTCCCCTCTCACTTTTGACACAAAAAACTGGGTGTTTTTGTTGTTGTTCGTGTCACCACGCCAAGGAGACTAACATCCCGTCTTGATTGTATTCAGTGTTGCGAGAACACGGTCTCCCCCTGCCACTTCCCGCGCGTGTGTTAATTTCGTGAGATTTCAACACCTTGAAGTCTGACCATGTCGATTGGTGGGTATCGATGGAACTCACTAGAGAAACGAATAACCACGAGACCATGTACTGTATTCGTCAGTTTCACTATAGGTTCCGGGTCCTAATTATGCAGAATATATCCAAGTGACACTTAATATACAGGGTCATTATGACTGCACAAATCTTCCGGGTCGTGCATATACGAGAGTGTGAGCCCAACATGAGTGTAAGCCAAACAGCTCAACTGTTTTGAACATCAGAATCGCAATCCGTCGGAACAGCTGCAACATCTGCTGTTTGAAAAGACTCGCTGGTCATCCTGAGCCGTCTATTCTCGAGGCAGATCACCGTAAGATGACGGGTCACCACTTGTTGTTTACCCTCACTCTGTATTTCCCCTTAGAGGACTGATGATGATATTGTTTTTACCCGCGGCAATAACCGACTAACATCAGTAGTTTTTTCCCCCCACGGGAAAGCCGAGCCGTCTGGCAAATACGTTAATGACTTTTTTTTCTAATCGCCCACACCTGAGCTTCCCTTCACAGTGTGCTTTGTATACAATTCCTTATAGTGTAAGTGTTCTGGCAAACAAAAGTATCAAAATCTTTCGACTCACATTCAATCCCATTTCATTTTGCTTCTTGGCTAAGTGGAGAATTTTAACTTAGTCCCAGACGGATTCTTCAGTTACGAGTGCTGTCATACGCCCGTGCAAAACAACGAAAACGCCAATCCCACTGAAGACGAAAAAACAAAACATAGAAAAGCTTTACATACCAATCACATCAGGACAAACTAGGTCAATCAATTCTAGAATCTCACTGAAATAAGTTCGTAGATTCATCAAGTCAGAGAAGAACAAATCTCACGGCAAATTGTCATTCCAGAGGAACTCAATAATACTACATAAATCAAGCTGATATATAGCCCTTAAATACAAAACATCGCTGAAGTCGAGTTCCAAGCAACCGCATGGCTACGAGTCTCACTTACATGATTAAAGAGGCGGGCAGCGTATTAGGAGAGGCTCCTTCATCATCTATCGGATGATGTAAGTAATGTTTTATAAAAGTAGACTGGCATTTGGTCCCGTCAAAGTAAGAATATTAATTCCATGGCAAGAGCAATAATAATCCGCAAGATTGATGTTCAATATCCGGTGTTTTATTACACCTAGTTCATCGAAGGAAGTTGCTATCTACGGTAGGCGTGGACATCACGCGTGTATTGTAATGGCACAGGCGCCCGATGTTGGTATCCTCCAGCACGCGCCGTCAACGTCTCACTGCTTTGATGGTAATGCACACGGTCGTACACGATCATGTGGTTTTCAATCAGCCAGATCCCATTGAAGAGCTGAACACGTTCCCGTGACTCCTTTATGGCAAAATTGAAAAGTATAATTGGTGCAGGTTAAAAAAAGGGGGTTGATGAATACTCAAATCCAATAAAATAAACATAGTTTTGATCGCTTATAAAATTGTCAGAAAAAAAGAGTTTACAACCCCTTCGAATAATGGTTTCGTCTTGGGCATTATTCTTGTTATGCACACACTCTTGATCTTCTCCTCTCCTCACTTTGGAGAAGGGGGTTGGGAAGGGAATGATCTGTGGGTACAATAAAATAAAATCCCGGGTCATAATTGACCCGGATTCTGGACCCCAGGGGACCTTTAAACCCATTGCTGTTTCAGAATGACTAGGAAACTGGTTACAATGGGGAGACAGTTACCGGGTCAGCTTGACCCAGAAATGGCTCAGGCTCCCTGGAGGCTTTTTTATAGTGTTTTTGAACCGGGAGTTTTTCGAGTGAAGAGCCTGATGGGGAAAATCGGAAAGTAAAAAACAACTAAAAAAAGAAAACAGAAAGGACCTGGAAAGGTTTTTGGCCAGTTTATGGCCAGTAAAAGTGTACATCGCAGCACTCGTCCGGCACTCGTGACCTCCCACTTAATGAATGAAAATCTCTGCATCTCTGCAAGGAGTGGTTACTTTGCTTATTTTCAAGGCGTGTTTTTGTTTATAAAAATACTTGTCTTGTTTAATTTTCTTACTGATTTTTTTTGTATTGTTATGCGCCCTCGAACAGGCTGGTCCTGGAGAGAGCGCAATATAAATTCAATAAATTATTATTATTACTATTATTATTATTACTAAAGTAACAAATTCATCTCCTGTTAAATTCCCATGTTTTAACCCGTGCGAATGGCTATCTGGTCAGCTGTATAAGGAAGTTAATCAATTCAATCGAAATTGTTGTATTGATCAATTTGTGCAGAAAACATTATACAATTTAATACTATAGTAGAATAAAAGATCTCCACGAAATCATAACACATGATCAACTATACTGTCTATCATAATATGTAGATAGATAGATAAATGGTTTATTTATTATTTCACAATAAAAAAGACATCACAATCAGAAGATTGAATTGCGTCTAAATTTACATTAATTCAATTAAAAATTCATTAGAAAGTTACAAAAAAACCTACCAATACAAAGCAATTAATTAAGGAGACTATAAAAAGGCGCTAGACTGAATACACTAATCAAAAAAAGGGAGAAGGGGACATTAATGGTGATCAAAGGGAAAGACAGGACAATAAGGGGAGTAAAAATCCATGGAGCAATTAAAAGATCATTCTGAATGTGAAGGCAATTTGTAAGAAACAAGTCATAAAAATTGGCACATGCATATTACCCTATTCTGCCTGATGGACTCATTCTTCATTCAAGCTAAGGGCCCATGTGTTACAATTTACCGAATTTTGCCTATGATACTATAAAAAAAGCAGCTGTAGGCCTATAGGTCTAAAAGAAGAAAAGAAGTAAAACAGTAATGATACACAGTCTGATGGGGCGTGTTATTAGAATGAGTTGGGGGCGTTTATTTAATTATTAATTGTGTTTATCGGAGTACATTACTTCGTAAACATCTCAGTATACAGGACTAAGTTTACTTTCCGTACATCGGGGGCACCAACCCATTGGCCAGGCAATGCGAGATGAATGCATTGCAGATCATATTAGTAAACAGAGGGTGTGTTAGGGGTTTTGTTCGATGCACGTCCAACATGACGTTAGTTATTGCTTAATTTTACTGTGAAAGATACTTTGCCATAATTGCTTTGTCCTTGGATGGGACATTAAGCCGTAGGTCCCGTGTACTAGGATTGGTAGTGCACGTAAAAGAACCCAGAACACTCGTGGAAGATTAGGGGCTTAACCCCGGTGTTTCTGGTTCACATTGCAAGCACCCTTGTTTACATTTACACTACAGGTTTCCTCAGGCTTGCGAGCTACAGTGATTAAGTTCACTTGTGAGGCATCCTTTCCAGAAATATATAATAATAATAATAATAATAATATCGAGTACTTACTCATTCGATAGACAATTGGCGCTGTATGTAAGTCAGACCGTTTTACGCAATCGAACGATTAATCCCAAGTTATCCAAGTTATCCAAATAACAGGAAATATACTATTTTGTACACAAACAAGACAAGAGTTTCTAATGTTGGATTGAACTGGCTGTTAAAGTTAATAAGAAAACAACTTTTGTTCACTAAATGCAGTACTTTCTTGCCTTTTCTGTGTGCTTTCATCTCTTTCCACTTGAATGCTTCTGTTACACCAGTATCTGTTTATGTGTGTTGTATTGTCATTTAGCCTTCGAGCTTGGTTCGAAACGTCAGGTCACTTACTATTTTTTACAAATATATTAAAATAAAACGACAAACCGGAGAGAAAAGGGGAGAAAATGCACAAACACAGCAAGTTAATACTTGTCAATGACGTAAATGAAGAATCACATTTAATGTCCAGCGCCATAGTTTCTGTACCAATGGGCATACATCACTGCAATCCACGTCACTGTTTCCACTTGGAAACCTCTTACAAACATAGTCGTTTCGAAAAACAAGTTAAAATACGAATTTGAATTAATAAATGAAAGACTGGTAGCTTAACTTTTAATAATTATGAACGATATACAAGAACAAACAAAGAAAACGAGCTAAATATAAAATATTAGTTACAAACTGTAATAGACTACTACTAGTATTAGTAAGGAAAACACGCCAGAAAGGAAACTTAATGAACGTCAATCCTGTTTTATTTCTGAGCTGTGAACTGCTGCTGTACCATGCATGTCATGTCATGTCATGTCATGCTCAATCAATACAAATTAAACCTCAACAGAGACCAGAAAACACGGCTTATTAAAACAGAGGATGATCACCCCCTCTTAATCGTTTAACCGGAACCGGTAAAACGATTTAGAGGGGCTGATCATCCTCTGTTTTAATAAGCTGTGTTTCCTGGGCCCAATTTCATAGAGCTGCTAAGCACAACAATTTGCTTAGCATGAAATTTCTTCCTTGATAAAAACAGGATTACCAACCAAATTTCCACGTGATTTTCAGGATCAGCAAACAACAGCTGAATACCAGTAACAAGCAACATGCAACATATGGAAATTCGGTTGGTTATCCTGTTTTTATCAAGGAAGAAATTTCATGCTAAGCAAATTGTTGTGCTTAGCAGCTCTATGAAATTGTGCCCTGGTCTCTGCATCCGTTTTA
This sequence comes from Plazaster borealis, assembly GCA_021014325.1. Classification (NCBI taxonomy): domain Eukaryota; kingdom Metazoa; phylum Echinodermata; class Asteroidea; order Forcipulatida; family Labidiasteridae; genus Plazaster; species Plazaster borealis. The sequence continues at coordinate 3,292,846 of CM037458.1, forward strand.
ATGAACTTCGATTTTTTTTTCATAGCAGTTGAGCCAAACATGTTTTTCTCCAAAAGCATTCTGTTATAATTGTTTGGATTTGGAAACAAAAAATCTTTAAAGCTGTAAGGTAGGAGACTTATCTTAAAAATGTTGTTATTTGCTGCAATGTGTATGAGAGCGTGTCTACCTGTTGAAACCGAGGACTTTCCCAAAAGGGATCCGGGTGTTTGACAGAGCGAGGACGTCCTCACTTCGCTTTCATGTACAAAACCAATGGGGACGTCGCTAAAAAACCCAAAAAACTAAGTCCAATGGGAGAACAAAGAACATTCCTCGATGTACGGGATTCACAGTAACGTTTTCTGGTCTCTGTTGAGGTTTAATTTGTGTTGATTGAGCATGACATGACATGCATAACAGTAGCAGTTCACAGCTTAGAAATAAACCAGGATTAACGTTCATTAAGGTTCCTTTATAGCTTGTTTTCCTTACTAATACTAGTATAAATGAGGTTTAATTTGTGTTGATCAGCTTGTTCATTGTTCTCCGAGGCAAAGGTCAAAGTGTGCCAGGAAGTCTACCTTAACTACTCCCGGGTTCCGGGTCAACTGACCGGGGTGTTTTTAGAGTGTAGGGTTGGGACCAACTTGGTCCTTGATCTTCGAATACGCGCGAAACTTGCACAGTCTATGGTCAAGGATTCGCCCTTACACTCTAAAAAATCCCCCTGGTCAGAACTGATCTGGATCTGAGTCCCGTGGGATTGACCCATTTCGGGGTCAATATGACCCGGAATTTGTGTCAAAACGACCCAGATGTGGGTCCAAGTGACGCAAAAACCGGGTCAAAATTAGATTTTTGACCAGTTTCCGGGTCAGCCTGACTGACCCAAAAATGGGTCAGGATTCTTGGGATCCGGAATCCGGGTCAAATTCTGACCCGGGTGTTTTTAGAGTGTACAATCACTTTCCTTCGAAGGGTTTGTAACTCTTGTTTGCCCCGCGAACCCTTTACTCCAGAACCTTGCACTTGGTCTAAAGAGCCGGCTACTTAATCTCAAAGGGGGGAATATCACATTGATTTTGCGGCTTCGCTTGAGGGGGGAAAAAGATCGTCTAGACTCTCGTGCACCACGGAACGTTTCAGGAAAATGAATTCACCATCGCCCTCACCAGTACAGTGACATTTTCCATCGGGTTAACGATGTTAGCCATGTTTAGATGTAGGTCACCCATGTTCATCTTGTTTCTCTGTCCGCTTCAAACCAATTATTCCCGTGCCACCTGTGTTTGCCTTACAATTGAATAAATGAATAAACGGGATTTCAAAGAAGTCTACCGAGAAGAATTGGAGAACCCCCGCCCTTACAGAAAACAATCGGTATTTCATGGGTTGCTAAAATAAAATGGAAATATAATTATTACTGTTCCAAAAGCAATTGGTGCTCGATATGGGGCATGGTGTACCCCCCTTCTCCTATATTGTGTCCTTCATTGTGTTACGGGAATCTCAGGAATTCGTCAGAGGATTTTAGGGGGTACTTTGAGAAATAGAGTGTATTAAAGTATAGGGGGGACACCGTCTGCCACATATTGGGCATGGTTTGTCCAAAAGGGGAGGGGAAAAATTATATCTGGAAATGTACGCCAGCCCCCCTAAAAAGAAGGGGGAAACACCAAGAATAAATACAGTGAGGACAAAAACAATATTAATACCTTTCCCTTTTGTCTACTCCTCCAACACTTCCCAAACATGCACCCCTTCCCCCGCATTCACCCCTTTCCAGATGAGCATTATTCCTCGGCCGTGCTCCCTAGGTGTACGACCCAGGGGTGGGGGAAACTGCTCTCCCAAATTCGGGCAAAGCAGTAGGGAACTAAATCTAGATTGTAAGGCACGATAAGAAGAAAGACAAATCAACAGAGAAAGCAAACAGAATTTTTTACCCGGTATGAGAAAGTGGTACGTATGTTTTTATCTGAGTGTAGAATTTCGGGCAAATCGAAGGTTACCACCTCTGTAACCCCCCCCCCCCAACCAAAGAGCACGCCCATGCCGGGCTCCATTGGTTAGACTGACTCCTTCATTGGCAAAACCGACGTCTGTATCTATTTCTAAATGGATGTGCAATTGCGTTTTATTGAAATTGTGAATTATTACTCTGATAAAAATGTCATACACTGAAGTTGTGAATAAATATTGCCTAAGGTACGAGCGATGTAGTTTTAGATGCACAGGTATACAATAAACAGTCACTGACCACAGCCAAAGTCCATCTGGAGACAGCTGCAAAATAAAAGCCAATTTAAATGCAATGGTTAGAAAAGTACGTAGAGCCTTAGATAATAGTCAGACCATGAAAAGTGTGCTCGGCATTTAGGATTTTTGTTTGACGAAATTTAAAATACGTGAAATTGAATATTATTTTTGTCTGGCTTGTATGGCGGCTCTGAAGGGACACCAAACATAAATATTTACGTGAATAATAGTTAAATATCGGATTTTTGCCCCAAATCACAAATATTCACGTAAATATTTGGATGTTGGGGCACAAATAGAGAATAGTATTTTCGCGAATATTTACGTAAATATTTGCGTGTTGGGACACAAGCCGTGAATATTTACGTGAATAACGTGAATATTTGCGTGTTGGGGCACAAATCGTGAATATTTACGTGAATATTTACGTTTCCCGACAAGGACAATAATCGGAACAATTTACGGGAAAATTTGCGATTTGGGCAAAACACGTTAATATTTACGTAAATATTTACGTAAAAATATATGTTCGATGTCCCTTCAGGGCCACCATAGGTTTGAGAACAGTTTTACGACAGCATATGTTTTAGTGGAAGGGACCGTATTGGAAATTCAGCCATGCTTCATATTTGTATTCATAAATGTATCCGGGATAAACAATATTCATGACTCTGTATAAAATATAGGCCATATCCCCTGCTAATATAGATCTTCGACGTCTGGATGTCGCAGCCGAGCGTTCTTGGGCGTTGGACTCAAGTTCTGTAATTTACAGAATGTGGGTTCGAATCCCGGCCTGGTCAGTCGCTATACTATTATTATTATTATTAATATTATTTATTCAGCCATTTCAACAATACATGACAATACAAAAATACTTCCAGATGGGCTAGGAAAAACAAAAGCAAAATAATTACTGTGGTCCGTAGACCTGCCTCCCCACATCTGGTCATAAAACAAGTAATAAAACGAGTAATAATATGTACAAAAAGATAGGAAAGCTAACTATAAATAAAAACATGTCTGTGTACATCAAAGGTTGACAACTAAAAAATAACATATAAAGCATGGAATATGTAAAAGTAAAACCAGTTTTAAGAGTGTAAATTTGAGAAAGTTTGCGAGTATGTAAAAAACAAAATAAAAACAAAACAAAAAACAGAACAATTCTTAAACACTAAATGTAATATGAATGTAATAACGTAAATGAATATCCAAGTAGAATGCAAACTAATAAACAAATGACCAAATATACACTTGTGTTTCCTTGAGAAAAATTCACTTTATCATGATTGCTTCTCTCCACCCAGGAGTACAGTTGAATACCCGTGAGAGCTGAGGGGTAACCTTTGGACAGTCAGAAAATGCACTAATGGATCAGAAAAGAACATAATTGGGTTAGTCGAGAGCTCGATCTCTCCAAGTCTGAAGTCTGCAAAAGCATCTTAAGTTGGAATGTCTTTTATAACAAGATTTGACATTTTAAAAGCGCCACCTGTTTCCAAAGCCTAAAGGTATAATACAGGATTGGTAGAGCTGACAAAAATAGTCGCACACAATGTTCATGTTTTGTGTGATCTCTAAACATTAAATAACAAATCTGAGTGTGAAAATTTGGGCTTAATCCGTTGTGTGAGCCAAGAGAAAATGGTGAAAAAACATGCACAATTTTCAAAATGTAAACACATTGTCCTTAATGTTGGTTCTTATTCTAGGTTTTCAGAGGTTTCATGAACATGACTTCATTTCAGTGGGAACGGTTTCACATTATAGTTCTAGTGTTCACTCCATAACCAGTAACCTTACAGACTAACACTAAACAATGTTTTTTTCTCTTCACTAAGTCTGTAACCTTTAACTACAAATTGAATTATTGTAGAATTAGATGGGAGTATGCTTGACGCCTTGAAAGTACAAAATATACGCAAAACAAGTGGCCAAGTTAGTACGTTTTGATCGGATGTCTGATCAATTTTCCAGCGTGCAGATTGTTTAAAAATAAGAAATCTATCTACAACTCTCGGAGAGAACGACGGTATTTTCATTTGTCCCCATTAAGTTGTCTCCGTTTTGTATCGTGTCACTATTTTATCTAGACAACCGAACGACGCCTTTCATTTCTTCTCCACTCAAAGGGCCACTTGAAATGAAAAGGAGTATTATTGGGGTGAAAGTACATTGTATTCGTTCTTATTGTTTCTGAAGTGCCCTCATCGGTTGGAGTGTTCACACAGTTTTTCCAGGTTATTGTGTAGCCTGAACATTTGACGTCACACTTCGAGGCTTGTGAATTACGCCAGATACCTGCCTTAAAGGCACTGAACACGTTTGGAAATTGTCAAAGAGCAGTGTTCTCACCTGGTGTATCCCAACATATGCATAAAATAACAAGCCTGTGAAAGAACACCCTTGTTCGTGTGCTTTCAGATAGGAATAAAAACTTCTTGCAAGAAGTTTTTATTATTTTAGTGAGAAATTACTTCTTTCTCAAAAATTACGTTACTTCAGAGGGAGTCGTTTCCCACAATGTTGTATACTATCAACAGCTCTCCATTGCTCGTTACCAAGTAAGTTTTTATGCTAATATTTGTTTTGAGTCATTACCAAACGTGTACGATACCTTTAAGCGCCTGGCCGGATCCTGCCAGATGTGCATAAATAACTAGTTCTTATATTATATAGCGCATTTTACAATAACGTATCAAATGCGCTTTACATTAGTGCCCTGGTCATTGGGCCAATAACATTCCTTTAATCTTTCTCAGCTCCCTGGGGAGTATACAGCCCCGAGCTGCTGTGGCGCTCCGAAGGCTTTTCAAACACACTATCAACCTCTACCCTCGCAGGTAGGCTACCCATTTAAACCCGTGGTTGAAGAGAATCAATTATAGTGAAGTATCTTGCTCAAGGATACGAGTGTCATGACCGGGATTCGAACCCACACCCCGATGTCTTAACCATTGGAACTTGAATTCGATGCTCTAAACCACTCGGCACATGATATCCAATTCATACGGAGATTCACAGTACATGTACATGTACAAATCATCATTATACACAATGAATAAAACAACTACATGCAAGTACAAACATTATGCACACGCTGCATGCAGAAGATTGAAAGTGCAAGCTGACAAACTACGTCACCTCGGACCAATCATAACACAGATATGGAAAGCTTACGTCACGTCACTGCACGTTTAGCTCATGAAATCGTTGTATCCAATAAAATCATTGAGCCTGTAAGACCAGTGCCTGTATTTATCCTTGCGGAGGGGACCAGTCTAATTATTGTGTTGATCTTGATCTTGTGGCCCTTTTCGAAACCAAGGCTTCGGCTTTGTATAGGCTCCGGCTTAGGCTCGTCGGTAATTTCGAAAACGTACACTTTCGGTACTGATTTGATTAGCAGTCGCATGGTGCCAAAGCCGTAGCCGTAGCCGGAACCGGAGTCAAAGCCGTAGTTTCGAAAAGACTGTGTCCGAATTTGCGGTTGCGGCTTCATCGTCACGTGAACAAGCGTTGAAGTATAGGAGACCTACAACTGCAATACCTGGGTGTTAATATTGACACCATGGGTGTTGTCACATATAAAGATACCCAAGAGAGAATCAAAATTAACATCATAGGGGTTAACAATAACACCAATGTAATTATGTTGGCAATATTAGTGTTATTTTAACACCCAATGGTGCTAATTTTGATTTTTTTTCCGGTAAAATCTATATGTGACAACACCCATGGTGTCAATTTTAAAAAACCCGTAGTTTGTGCTGTGTTTAACAACCCCCCTTTTAGCAAAAAGGAAATTTACACAACACTTGAGATTAGCCTCCACTCAATGCGCTCGAGGCAAGACCGGTGGTAGCCTCCACTCAATGCGCTCGAGGCAAGACCGTGGTAGCCTCCACTCAATGCGCTCGAGGCAAGACCGGTGGTAGCCTCCACTCAATGCGCTCGAGGCAAGACCGGTGGTAGCCTCCACTCAATGCGCTCGAGGCAAGACCGGTGGTAGCCTCCACTCAATGCGCTCGAGGCAAGACCGGTGGTAGCCTCCACTCAATGCGCTCGAGGCAAGACCGGTGGTAGCCTCCACTCAATGCGCTCGAGGCAAGACCGGTGGTAGCCTTCGAACAGATTGAATTAATAGACTATAATTTAAGAAACACTGTTTCCGTGTTGATTGTCATTTGCAGAAACACAAATGTATCCAATGGCCATGAGGAAGGGGCAATATTGACAGAAAACCAGTTCCAAGCAATAACAAATAAGAAAAAGGCATTCACATTCCAAAATTCACATAATTTTCTTGCGTCGGTGAGAAATCGTTAGAAAAATTAATATTATTAGCTGTTCCGACGTAGTAGTCGGAACAGCTATTGTTTTCGTCAGGATTTGTATTTGTTTTTCTTATTATTCTTTAGATCTGTCGAAAATCCCATTTACACGAGTTTGTGACCTGAAAAGTCACACCTAGCCAAGTATAAAAGAGTCAGATCCTATATCATATCAAAGCTTAGGTCACGAAGTTTCAAATAAATGTAATTAGCTTACCCTAATTAATTAGGTTACTTTGTTACAATGACATGAATTTTTTAATTAGCCAATCTACTAGTGTTTTTTAACTTATTACTTTCTTTATTTTTGTTATAATCCTTTATGTGTTTCTTTGTTTTGGTTTGTGGAGTACTTTAGAGTTGTTGTCCAGTAAAAACACATTTCTTTAGCATGGTGATTGCTGTGCATAGTGAGTATTGCTAGTGTACAGGTGTTCCATATTAGGTGGGTCTATTTGATTTATTCTGATGTATGACTGAAAGATTGCAACGCAAGCTATTCATGAACAGCAACCAACTCCCTGTTTCTTTCATTTTCAGTCTTTTCATGCACATTGATGTGTGCAACAATTATGCTGATACCCTTTGATCGTATAGAAATATTTTCTTGTTAGTATAATCTCCACACTTGCTTGATTTATGTTTACTTAATACACACGCACAAACGTCCTTGGGGATACGTCAGTTGCTTTCAATAAGTTTATTATTTGCAACAGCAAACACGAAATAAATCAATGTACAAAGAATCCTCACCATTACTTTGCAGTTTTTCTGAGTATTTCAAAGCATTTTTGTAAAGAGTTCGTTATAAATAGCAGTAATTGCCTGACTAATCGACCATAGCTGAGTTTTCCTGTTGAAAAAAAATTCAAAAGCTCAAACTATAAATCACTTTCCAGTGGCAATCCTTTTCAGATTTGACAACTGGTACAGCTTGCAGGAGATTTCCCACCGAAAATTACTAAGACGGTACTTTTCACCGGGATGTGACTTAAGTCAGATTTGATTCAATCTGCTATTGTTTGTCTAGCCCAAAAACTTTGCCCGAGACCGAAATAAAGCTGAGCCCTCAATGTTGCCCGGACCGAATTGCAACTAAACCATGTGGCCCTTACCGTGAACCTAAATATGTAGACAGGAACTAGAGCCAAAACTTTGTACATCAATGAAGCCTTAAAATATGTAGCCCTGAACAGGTACCTAAATAATAGCCCCTACACTGCAAAAAAACGGAGGTGTTAAAATTGACACCATGGGTGTCGTCACATATAGAAACCGAAGAGAGAATCAAAATTTACACCAAAGGGTGTTAAAATAACACTAATTTCTGCCAAAACATTTACCACGGTGTTATTTTAACACCCTATGATGTTAATTTTGATTCTCTCTTTGGTATCTATATGTGACTACACCCACGGTGTCAATTTTAACACCCTAGTTTTTGCAGTGTATTATTACACCGGGCAACCGTCATAAAAAGAAGTACAAACCCTACAAGCGCGTGATTGCAGCATATCAGATTCAGACTTAGTTTGTGAATGATAATTTTCACACATTATCACTTTTTATTATTTGATTTTTAAAATAATAATAATTAGTTTTATATATATATATTTTTAAATCTTCCCTTTATTTTTTTAAAAAATAACTACCACTTATCATTGGCGGTTTTGTGTTTATGTATGCAATTGGCCTACCTTCAATGAAAGCTTACAACTTTCTCAACTCGCCAAAATTCATACATTATAACATCAGAGAACACATAACAATGATCGTTGCAAATACAGCACACCGCGCCGCACAGTCTTTTGAACGTTTTTTTTATTGTATCGCAAAGGCCTAATTGTGACGAGAGAACCGTATTTTTGACCGCTTGAGGGCGTATGTGAACCGAATGACCGAATTCACGTGGTGCAAAACAAGTAAACAAACTGGGTTTTTTTTCAATATTATTATTATGTTTATGTATTTGGTCATTGATACAAGAAAACTACATACAGGCAATTAAAATAAGATGAAACTGTAATTGTGATCCAAGACAATTCCTGATGAAAGCGCCCTCATGCGGTCAAAAATATGGTCAATTGACTTTACGTCTTCACGTTTGATGCTGTATCCGTCGGTAGTTTATTCAAAATGCAGCAATCTCCAACACATTGCAAACAGCAATTTTTTTCAAAGTGAACTCATGTGAACTCAATTTTTACATAAAACTGAGGATTTGGTCCGAACATCCATTTCCAGCCACTTTCATTGATACAGGAAAAGCTTCTTTCCAAGTTGATGGAAATGGATGTTTGAACCAAATCCTTAATTTATGGAAAAATTGAGATCACGTGAGTTCACTTTGGTAATGTGCTGTTTAGCACCCTCTACCAACGTGTTAAATCTACACCAAAAGATGAACTCTTTGAAATTTCAGGGTTTTCCTTCGAAGGCGTTGCATCGTGACAAGTTTTATTCCATTGTAGCTAAACAAAAAAGTTACATCTACTACTGTGTCTGGAAAGTAACAATACTAATGCCTTGCTGCATGACTGCTTGCAATGATTTATTGTCTGACGCATCACACTAAACAAAACTTCCGAGTAGACATTATTATGTACATTTAACAAGTGCGCTGATGGTTTTAACATTGGTATTGTCACTAAATTCGGTTCCATGCTATCTGATACCTTCAATACATAGATTTCTTTTGATATCAGGTTGATTGTGCCCTGATTTATGGTTCGCTGAATGTAAGGGGTGGTGGTGGTGGCGACGACACATTTTTACCCCTTTAAACTGAAAGTATAATTTATTATCTCATGTCAGTTCGACCCTAGTAGAGTTCTTCTCGTTTAGCTAATAGGGTCGAAACGAGAGGCCGTTAACAATGTTTTGCATTTAAATACTTTACATATAGTTTTGGTTGGGAAGCAGTTTGAAACAGATAATTGTATTTTATTTTAAAATGAAGTCAGAAGTGATTTAGTTTGCTTGTTACATCCAAACCCTTTGGAAAATGATGCCTGCATTGATCTTTACAAAGGTCTTTTAAAGGCCATCGAAAGTTAAGTCTATAGTTTCTAAGTAACTGCTTAAAATGATGCACCAGCTCTGAAGATTTTAGTGCATGTTTGCTGATGTACGGTATTTTCCCCAAGGTGCCCACAAACATCTCCAAGGAATACAAATCATATTTCGACATGTTTTTCAGGATATGTTAAAGGCACTGACCACGTTTGGTAATTGTCAAAGACCAGTGTCCTCACTTGGTGTATCCCAACATTATGCATAAAATAACAAGCCTGTGAAAATTTGGGCAAGAAAATGATGCAAGAAAAAAACACCCTTGTGAACAAATTTGTGTGCTTTTAGATAGGAATAAAAACTTCTTGTAAGAAGTTTTTATTATTTTAGTGAGAAATTACCTCTTTCTCGAAAACTACGTTACTTCAGAGGGAGTCGTTTCCTACAATGTTGTATACTATCAACAGCTCTCCGTTGCTTGGTACCAAGTAAGTTTGTAGGCTAATATTTGTTTTGAGTCATTACCAAACGTGTACGATACCTTTAACTCATAGGCCTATGCCTCTGGCCACAAAATAACTCCCAAACAAAGATAATCATTGGCGAAATGGAGACCGCAAACATTAGAGCTATAGATTGCTCAGTTTGGTAGAGCGCCGGCACGTTAATCCGGAGATTGTAGGTTCAAATCCCGCTCTAGTCAGTTTTTCTCTGTTCAACCCAAAATTAATTATAATGTACCCAACAGTCAGTTTCCCTTGTGTTGAATTATAACTCTCGCGCTACCATCGTGTGCAATATTGGTTGACTCCAAGTTGTATTGTGACAAGGTCCGATCTTCCCTCTTCCTTCATTTTTCATGCAGTGCTGTACTGTTTGTTGCCTCCATAACATTACCTGTAGGTCTACCTTGTGGCCCAACAACTCTCTAAGCACCCCCTCCGAGCAACACCTGTTGTGACAAAAATAGGTATTGGTTCCCACACTGCCCACAGTATCGAACCATTAAAGCAGTATCGACCCCTTCACTTGAGGGTACGCGCTACCCCGTTGTCCTTAAGTTAAAGGGACACGTTGCCTTGGATCGGACGAGTTGGTAAAAAAAAAGCGTTTGTAACCGTTTGTTATAAAATGCATGGTTAGAAAGACGTACAGAAAAATGTATAGAGCCAAATGTTTGACTCTACAAAATGGCCGACCGTGTTAGTTCGCAAAGTAAAAGGAAAACCACGCAATTTCGAGGCATATTTGTGTGGATCATTGTATTCTACTTTTAAAACATCTTTATAACCATATGCATTTTATAACAAACGGTTACAAATGTTTTTTATAGACCAACTCGCCCGATCCAAGGCAACGTGTCCCTTTAAGCGCATCGGGATGTAAACGACGACATAAGTGCCGGAAATCTGGCCAAAACACGCTCAATTTTGAGTCATAACTCAAAAACGGTTCAATGTTTTAGAAAGTTTCACTCGGAAAAGTTGAGTTCAATTCCTTACCCAAATAATCATATCTTTTATTTTCTGGTGGGTAAAACATTGGACCTGTCAAAATCTCATTTAAAGGTATCGTACACGTTTGGTAATTGTCAAAGACCAGTGTTCTCACTTGGTGTATCCCAACATATGCATAAAATAACAAGCCTGTGAAAATTTGGGCTCAATTTTTATTGGTCATCGAAGTTGCAAGAAAATGATGACAGAAAAAACACCCTTGTTGTACAATATTGTGTGCTTTCAGATAGGAATAAAAACTTCTTGCAAGAAGTTTTTATTATTTTAGTGAGAAATTACCTCTTTCTCAAAAACTACGTTACTTCAGAGGGAGTCGTTTCCTACAATGTTTTATACTATCAACAGCTCTCCGTTGCTTGTTACCAAGTAAGTTTTTATGCTAATATTTGTTTTGAGTCATTACCAAACGTGTACAATACCTTTAAAAGTAAGAATCTGTTGGATCTGTGTGTGTGACGGCGAGTTTTTGGCCATATTTTGCTGTCACATCGCCTTGTAGTGTAACTCACAAACTACACGGTCTATTAAAGAGATTCACTCGAGATGTCAAAGCTCATTTCTTGTTCTTTTCAATGATGTAACGATGAGCTTGATTGGATAAACTTTGGGCCCGTCAAATTGAACATCGAATAATAGGCTGTTTTAAAGAGCTTGAGTGTTCAATATGCCACCCAAATCCGCCAAATATATACACTGACGACTTACATGCTCAGAGACTCTCTGATCCAAAGTATGTTTTCATGTTAAGATTTCATTCTAGTCATTGCAAAAAAAGTAAGGTCTTAAATGCCATATTATTTCAAAGAATGCAAGCATATAAAGACAGGCAGTTTTGTGGTATATTTGGGATAGAAAAGTGCAGAAGAAAAGTTCAACCTTGGTATTACTTGAGAAACAAATTAGACTGTAGCGGCTGCGGTTTCTAAGTGTAGGTCAGAGCATTTTCTTATGGGGGTGATAAAAGCCGATGTGTGCAATCAAGGTACTGCCAAGTTAAGCCAAGGTTTAGCGCCCCCCAAAAAACTTGCTTGCCAGCCTCTAAAGTTTGTGATAAAAGGCACTGGACACGTTTGGTAATTGTCAAAGACCAGTGTTCTCACTTGGTGTATCCCAACATATGCATAAAATAACAACCCATGTGAAAATTTGGGCTCAATTGGTTATCGAAGTTGCAAGAAAATAATGAAAGAAAAAACACCCTTGTTGCACAAAATAGTGTGCTTTCAGATGCCTGAAAACGGTTTCAGACCTGAAGTCTTTTTCAGATTCAAATATTTTAGTGAGAAATCACCTCTTTATCAAAAACTCGTTTCTCATAATGTTTTATACTATTAACAGATTTCCGCGTGTGCTCGTTATTAAGTATAAGTTTTTAAGCTCATATATATTTTGAGTAATTACCAAACGTGTCCAGTGCCGTTAACAGGAAAAAACATTTGTTTTGTGTAGTTATATTGAAAGTTTTGTATTATTTTTGACCGGGTTGTTGTGTTATTATTTAATGGACAAACTGTTTTTATTCAAAATGATCACATTGTACCAAGAACCCCCCCATTATCAACAATGGTTTGATCCGCTAAGCAAGACTCTTATCTCACGGAACCTCCATACAGACACTGCTGTAACACTGCCCACACTGCCCAAAGTGCACATCGTAGCCATTTGGCAGTGATCTATTCTTAGGTTGACATTTTTTTTGAAGAAAAAAATCCATACTGTGCTTATTGATTTTAAAGCCATAAACACGTTGTGGAGTTCCTTGTATACAACCTAAAGAGACCTCTTAATTGATTTCCCAACCCGTTTTACAATAAACTTGAATCCATTATGAAGGCAACTACCTCCAAGGAATCAATACATCGTCGCTGCGTTGGTCTACAGAGAAGATTTCGGTAGCCATTTTGTTCTTCTCGCTCCCGTAGAGCGACAAACCCCTTGGATATATATTTTTTTGCGGGAATTTAACATGGCCAATGGACTAATTTTGTTCCTTTTGGGTAAGTCTGAATTTAGAGTGTGACTGATCGGGAAAACGATTCCATTTTGTCTTTGCTTGTTGAGAGATGAGTCCGAAGTCATTGTTTGTTAATGAATAAGCATCTTTTGCGTCTTGTATATGCCCCTCGGCGCGGCGTTGTGGTTTATTCTCTTCAGTGTGTGCTATCTCGGCGCCAGAGATCCCCATTAACTAGATTTGGCGAAGAAGTTATTGTTTTATTGCATTCTTGTGGGAAATAACCAGATGCGAAATATTTACGAGCATACCCCCAAAAGGGTAGATATTACTATTTGGTTTCAGTAGCAAATTTGCATAAAATACACACTATTAAGCAATCGGAACGCAGCAGTAAATGTGACCGTGTTTTGCCCTTCAATCTTTATTTAAATGGACATGTTATGAAAACAAATGCTACACTTAAAGGCATCGTACACGTTTGGTAATTACTCAAAATATATATTAGCATAAAAACTGACTTGGTTTTGAGTAACAGAGAGCTGTTGATAGTATATAACATTGTGAGAAACGACTCCCTCTGAAGTAAAGTAGTCTTTGAGAAAGAGGTAATTCCTCACTAAAATAATAAAAACTTCTTGCAAGAAGTTTTTATTCCTGTCTGAAAGCACACAAACTTGTACATCAAGGGTGTTTTTTTCTTTCATTTTCTTGCAACTTCGATAACCAATTGAGCCCAAATTTTCACAGGCTTGTTATTTTATGCATATGTTGGGATACACCAAATGAGAACGCTGGTCTTTTACAATTACCAAACGTGTACAATGCTTTTAAAGGGGAATTGTATGCGTTTGGTAATTGGAACCTACTGTTTGTTTCATTTCAGTAGTTGTAGATATATACCATAAGACTATACCTGTTAAAATTTAAATTCAAAAAGTATATATACACCAATCCTTCACCGATCTTGAACTCTTGGTGGCAGCAGACAAACTGCGGTGGTACTGCGGTGGTACGACCTTGCCACTTATGTAACTATTATTTATAAACAACCATTATTTACATATAACCATTTATAAATTAACTAGTGTAGCCCAGCCCTTAAGCTCATCGATAGGCAGCACAGTACCACCCAGGTACCACCGCAGTAATGGAGGCGTTTCTGCTGCCACCAAGAGTTCAAGATCGGCGAAGGATTGGTGTATAGCGTTTTTTAGATATTGCCGAAAATAGAGCGGTTAGGCCTCATAACAAAACAACAATTGTTGATCGTCCCCGCCCGACCCTACGAAACCCCCTGACTCCCCTCTTTTCTTTTCTTTTTTAATCATAAAAACGGCCTTTTCAATGATCTTTTCTGTCAAATTTGGCTCCGTTCTGCGCCGCACACACAGTTAGGTTTGAAAATATGTTTGAAGAAAGGTTATTCATGTTGGAAAAAACAAGAACAATTCTTCAAACATTTACTTAGGCTACACTGCGTTTTAGTGTTTTGAAAATGTTTACAGAAAATGTCATCTATAGGAGTTAAATGGGTTTAACAAAACAATTAAAAACATCCAAATAACACAAACTGTCTGTTTTATAGTGATTGTGATTATTTCTTTATAGTTTTTTCATATTTTGCCATGTCAACAAAACTCAATAAAAAAACTTTAAAAGAAAAACCGCCCCCCACCCTAAAAAAAGGACGCTCGATTATTTTTATTTTTTTGGCCTTATTATGTCCACGCAGGAAGAATAATCTGCCAATGGAATACACAGCCTGAGAAACGTTTCTGACAGAAACGCTTCTCAGATTCAATTTTGTTTTGATAAAAACTGAAATCTTTTTGATAACACGCTACTTGAAAGTGAAATGTTTCTCAAAATGCTATAATCAGAAGATGCTGTACTTCTTACCAAGTTAGTTTTGTTTTTGCCATTAATGTTATGAGTAATTACCAAATGTATACAGACCCTTTAAAGGCATCGTACACGTTTGGCATTTGTCAAAGACCAGTATTCTCACTTGGTGTATCCCAACATATGCATAAAATAACAAGCCTGTGAAAATTCGGGTTCCATTGGTCATCGAAGTTGCAAGAAAATAATGAAAGAAAAAACACCCTTGTTGTACAAATTTGTGTGCTTTCAAATAGGAATAAAAACTTCTTGCAAGAAGTTTTTTATCATTAAATTTAGTGAGAAATTACCTCTTTCTCAAAAACTACGTTACTTCAGAGGGAGTCGTTTCCTACAATGTTTTATACTATCAACAGCTCTCCATTGCCTGTTACCAAGTAAGTTTTTCTGCTAATATTTGTTTTGAGTCATTACCAAACGTGTACGAATACCTTTAATCCACCATTGAAGAGTGGCAGAGTTCATCAACGGAAAAGAAGCTTCAAGAAAAAGGGGAAACAAGAAAATAGAGAGGAAATCAACAACGGGCTATTATTTATTCATTTTTATTTATTTTAAATCTTTGGACATATTCACAATAAGAACAAGTTGAACAGGGTTGTCAAGGGTATACAAAAGTATAAAAACTGTCATCGAAAGATGTGTACAACCAGACCCCTGGCAGCGATAAAATAATAACTATATAACTATTAAAACGGAGATAGCACACTTAAAGGGTGTGTACAACATTGGTAATTGCCAAAGACCTGTATCAAAACTCGATGTGACCCAACATGAAATAACAAACCTGTGAAAGTTTAAGCTAAATCGGTCTTTGGAGTCCTGAGTAAACAGTGAAAAAAAACCCTTATGTTTTTAAACTTTTTTCAAACATCGGAATTTATCCTGCAGGATAAATACTAATATTTTACTCATTTTGTAAAAACTATGGCATTTCAAGCGAAACTATTTCAAGGGAAGTTTTCTACCGTGACCATCTTTATACCATGTGAGTATGTGCAAATCTGCGAGCATTTGTATTTTCATTCTTACCAATGTTGTACACACCCTTTAATACAAACAAATCACACAACAGTAAAACATTTGAAAACAGAACACATATTAAATTTAAAACACCCTTAAAAACAAACTCAGGAGGCAGGGAAACAAACTTCAAAAGCCACAACAAGACTAAGATCCCGAAAACCCCCCCTGTATGAGCCTCATAGGGACTTAAAACCCTCCGAAAACAAAACATTCCCGGTATCCACATGGTGCACATTGAGTTCAGAAAACATCTTAGGAACATCTGATGAAAATGTTGCGTCGGGGATTTTGTGCTAATTCATTCATGTACTTATTTAAATAACTTAAATTAATAAAAAATATAATAAAGCATTATCTGAATAAACCTGCTAGGCCCTCGTATAAACTAAACCAAAATCGTGCTTGGCAACGTGAGGAAGGTTCCGTAGTCATTCTTGAGCGAACAATCAGATAGATATTTCTTCTTCACTAACTTGATACATTTCTTTCTTGTGGTTACAGGTGCTTGGGAGCTGATGGGATGGTTTCCAACATCAAGTAAGTCCAATTATCACAATATTGATAGTTTCGTCGATTGTACCATGAAGTGACCTATCTCGTTCACAGTAAAAACAAAACGTGGTTTGAGAAAATTACGATTTTCTTTCGTTTGTTTTGGTCGAATAAATAATAAATAATAATAATAATAATGATTGAAGTTGCACTATTTTTCAGAACTGCTGTTTCTGCGTCGAAATCGATCACCCCTGGGAACGAGGTTGTGCGTATTATAGATAGGTCACTTCGTGAAAATACACAAAATGGCAAATCTAATTAGTGTAATTACGAAACCATTACGTACGGTACATACGGTACTGAAATTTGGTGAAAATGTTGACTGTAGGCCTAATGTGTATATTAACAATTTGTATAAAAAATGATTTGCAAAGATTTTTGATTTTTGACAGATAGGTTACTTCGTGGTCGAGCGACGATTTTTGTACCGTCAGAGACCCGAGTAAATATGGGGCAGTGTAGAACACGCACTAACTCGTTATAATGCAACATTGAATAGGGGGAACTACCACTTCCGGGGGGCCTGACCCCTTTACTGGGTCAGATTGACACGGAATCTGTGTCAAAATGACTCAGAAAAGGGTCAACATGACGTAGAATCCGAGTTACAATCCCACTTTTTAACCATTTTCCGGGTCAGCCTGACCATAAAATGGCTGCCGTTTTGAACAATTTTTGTATGCGGAGTATTTTCATAAATTTCAAGCCAAAATAATAATGTAAGTTTCATTGGTTTCTTAATGTCAGCCTTCTTGATTTTCAAAATGGCAGCCATATTGAAATCCAAGATGGCCGCGTGAATTGCTTTTTCATACGGTTGTATAGGCCTACTATTTTGCTATCGGACCTGCTATTACTGTTAAGTTAGCCTTGATCAAGGCAGTCGCATTTTTCACTCCAAAAAAGACGCCGTAAACACACCCGTATGTGTGTGCGTAAGGTGTGTATCGCATCGCACGACCCACCCGTATACACTGTGTGTGTATCACGTCGTACGAGGCCCGTACACACACTGTGCGCAGGTCATCCGCACTCGTACCACTCTCCGCATGCGGAGGCCGTCAGGCCGACAGCCTTGACGGGTCTGTAACTTCCGGGTTTAATGTGTTTCTTGATATTTTCGTCCAATATTGGACGAAAATGGGGGGGCTCTCGGATATGCTAGTATGCAGCTCATGAATATTTAAATCTTTCGTAACACAGGATGGGAAGCAAATGAATTATTCATGTTGACGTCCAATCACGAGCTTCTCTCACTATGACCTTTGTACCATATCAATATCATGCTTGCTGTATGTGATGCGATGTGAGTAGTTACCGACTTAATGGCGTTTGTGTGTAGCATTGTCTCAGCCATTTTTGACCGGTAATCTGCGAGGCTGGTCAGTCAGCTCACAAGTGCTGAACCCGGGCGCGGCCCCTGGAGCTTTTTGCGCTGCACTCAAGTTCCCTCATTGGACTACCCTGATCACTCGCCATTCTTTTGGTTATTAATTCTGGAGTTGATGTAGTTTCTGCATCTGTCTTTTCCTGACATGTCCTCTCGAAGTCCGACTCTGTGCAGCCACACCGTCTTCATACTTTTGAATTGTTCTCAGACAGGGTCTTATAAGAATTTACTGCCAAACAAAAATTGACAGGATACAGCCACACATGATACATGTGAAATAGATTTTTAGCTACCCTATTCTAGTGAATGTTCTTGGGAAATTTGGTTAGGCAGCTCTTTTTTAGTGGGGCGGCCCAAATGATATAAAAAGTGCAATGAGCTATATGCCTTCATGATGAAACAATCAATAATGGTATTTTATTGAGGTCTTTGTTTTGTATATTCTACCTCCAATGAATGCACCAACAATGATTAAATCACTGTTTAATGATGCAAGATGGAGACAGTAGATGGTCAATCGGGCCTTACGTCACTACGAAAAATACATCAGAAAGCGTCTTCCTGCTGGAAAATGGTGTATGTAATGTATGTAACAAATCGATCCACGCAACCTCATTTGTTTAATTCCATGCCCTCATTGTCTCGCTCAGCTGAGGAGAATACGCAACATTTTCAGATAGATATTATTATAACAAAGTATTCCCAAATTCAAACCGGCGCGCCAGTGTAGCCACATCTGGATTCTGCATGCATATTCATAAGAATGAGTAAACAAGACTTCCGCCACTGACCAATGGGGTCTCGCCTTTCGCGCGCATTATAGTAATGAGTCATCGGCGGGGAGACAGAAACGTCAAGGCGTTGATCGGTGAGTGTCGCATACAGCTCACACGACCACGCGCGCACCGTATACTGCACACACAGACACCATGCGCACAGCTCGGGCGGGTTGGTAGCTCGGGTTGGTAGCTCTGGTGTGTAGCGCGGCGCAAATAAAATAAAAATGAAAACAATATAATAAAATTGAGAAAAAACTCCAACGCCTTGATCAAGGCTACTGTTAAGTGGGCTATTTTTATGCTGTTGAATAATATATATGGCAATATTAATTATTTCTTGTTTTGTATTCCTAACAGATGCAATGTCGCAATGCCGTAAAGAGTGGAGCCAATATGGCAACCAGTGCTTCTACGTCAACACAAATACGCTGACGTACACGAACGCAAAGGCGTACTGCCAGTCACTCGGAGGAGGGGCAAATATCGCTAGCATATCCGACAGTGGAACCAACAGTCACGTGGCATCACTGTTGTCGTCCTCATCCAGATACCACATTGGTAAGAATGTCGGGTTAATACCTCCCACAAACCCGCCACCCCCCCCCCAAAAAAACAAAAAAACACAAAAAACAACCAAAAAAAACACACACAAAAAAAACCCCAAAACCCCCACACACACACACAAAACCACTTTCAAAAAAACACAATTAAAATAAAAAAAATGTATTCTTCCTCCCTTTGGTATGTACCGATCTAATACTATGGCCCTTTTCGAAAGCATGGCTTGGGCTTAGGCTTGAGTATATGCTACGTCATAGGCTATCGTAACATCGCGAAAATGTTTTTGCCGCAACGTTGCCTGAAGGTTGCACTTTTGTCATGTTACATACTGACGTATATGCAACGTTGCAACAACATTTTATTTGGACATTGTTTTGAAACATTGCTTGCACGAGTAACTATAAATATAAATATGAATAGTAAACTTGCGGGTACAACCATGTGTAAAAATCTCTCGAGAGGGAGTGTTGGCTCTGAAATGAGCCGGTTTGGTCTCGACGTTTCGAACAGTATACTCTGCTCGTCTTCAGGAGAATGCTGGACTACTGGTGGTGGTTGAGCTTATGTATGGCTTAAATACGTCACTTCGGAGCGGACCAATCATAACGCAGATATGGAAAGCTTACGTCACTGCACGTTTATCCAAAGAAATTCTTGTATCCAATGAAATCGTTGGGTCTGTAAAACCAGTATCTGCCTTTAACCTTGCGGATAAAGACAGGGGAACAGTTAATGGCCACCTTGAAAAGTTAGGTCCACTTTAGCCCGAACATCTGACTTCACACTTCGAGGCTCGTGAATAACGCCATAAAAAGCGGCCTTGAGCCAATAGACTGTGCAAGTCTCGCGCGTATCGGAACGAGAAAACACGTCAAACGAAGAACATTTTTTTCTCTGAAATCAAATCTTTGTTTTAAATTATATTCAATGATAAAATCTGAACAACAAAAATACTCATTACATGTTTCCGGGCGTAAAAAGGTCTTCGCGTTGCAATTACAGCATGGAGATTATCATCGCGCATGCAAAACAAGCGTTTACATAAGTTTTGTGATCGGAGGTGAGCACAAAATTCTTATTTTTTTGCAGCAACCGGAAGCTGAGGTCAAGTTTAATTCACGGGTTTTCTTCGTTATATTGTTGAATTGATTTTACTTTCCTATTGTTTATTACTAAGTATTACATTCCCAACAACATATATTTTTTTCATGGTCATAAACCAAAAATATCAAAACAAAATCTTGCCCAAGTAAATCTTCATTATGGTTGGGATCACAATGGTCCCGGAAGTTCAAATAATATGCGCGAGACTTGCACAGTCGCATTCCATAGCAGAGATTCGAACTTCACACGTGTTGCGGAAAGACAGGGGACCAGTCTAGGTCCACTTTACTACAGAGGGCGCACTTAAGAACGCCGTAAAGACTCCAACAGAGAGGGCGGAATATAAAAACAGGCGCTGGAATTAATTAAAATCCACTTCTCGAAGTGTGACACTGTACCTGTCAATGGTTCTATGTTTGTAATGTCATTCCTTCTTGTTTGTAGGCTTCCAGGATATTGATAGTGAAGGGACATACACTTGGGATGACGGAGCAAGTGTAACGTACACTAACTGGCACAGTAACGAACCAACTGGAGGTTACGAGAGAAACTGTGTCGGATTATTTAATGGAGGTTGGGATAACTACAAATGTTGGCAGGAATTTGCGAGTGTGTGCAGGGGTAGGTATGCAAAAATATTGTAACATTTTAGACCCAGTAACTGGCGAAAAAATGAGTACAGCGCCCCAGTTACTGGGTCTAAACTATAGTCTTGAATGATTGATAGTACTTTTTAGTAGTATTTTATTTAGTAAAATTTTATGAGTCATGTGACTGTGTGAGTCAATCATTCATGATTCATGATTATCTGATATTGATAATAAAGTCAAGGTGGTTTACAAACGGATGATTTCAGAAAAGACATTTGAGGAGTCGGGAGGATGGAGGATTACTGAAGCTTAATACTTACTCCTAAAACCCTACTCCCTAGCTAGCCCCATTTAGTGCCAATACTCTGGACTTCCTATGATCCATATCGGAGGAAGTCCAGAGTATTGGCACTATAAATGGGGCTACTCCCTAGCATGGTCCTTTCTCTATATAATATGCTCCTCCCTATTGATTCCATACTCTAGTCCTAGTCCTAGACTCCTACCTATCCATAGTCCTAGCCTAAACTAGGGTTCGTTCCGCTATATATAGTACTTGGCGGATCAGAACGAACTCCATCATTCATAGTGCTACTTCTCTAGGACTAGGATAGGAGTAGCTGAGTACAACATCATGTAAGGCGGGGGTTGGACTTTGCCGGCGACTGCTTTTATTTTAGGTAAACCTGTAAAAAGCCACCGTGTGCAGTTACTGTTTTTATTGTGCAGTTACTGTTTTTATGGGACATAAACTGTGAGAAATGTTTGTCTGGGGTTCTGCTTTCTGCGCCAACATTTATGCCGTTGTGACTTCCCTTCAACGGTAGTTTCACAAAAAACATGAACAGAAATCCATGCTCCAAATTGCACAGTATGGCTTTGAAAACCAAGAAAAACACCAAGTATGAAACATTCCGAAACATCCCAACATTTTGGCCCAGAATGCCCCACAGTTTTGGAAAAACCTGGGGAGAACCCGAAATTATTCATTGTCGAGAGTTGCGATGGTAATCAGACCATTATAATGAATTTTTGACTTTATTTCCCTTTTATGTCAAATGTCTTTGTTCGGGGGTGCCAGTCAGTAGGGCTAGCTAGATTATAGATAGCTATGTTGGTAGAGCACCGGCATGCTATAAATCTGAAGGTCATATTGGTTCAAATCCAACTCTGCAGTCAATTTTTCTTTGATCAACCCCAATTTATTTATTTACCCAGAGTCGGTTTCCCTTGCGGTTTACTACTTTGATATTTAATATTAATTTAGGTCATTAATTAATTTGACCTTTGACCCTAGCACTAATCCAGTATACAGCCACTACTACAGGATGCCCGTGTTCGTGGGACACTACACGCAATGACTGCGCTTGCTGCTACACTGGAGGATGTCATTGTGGAGCTGATTACGCGGATCGCTGCGTGGCCTGCGGAGGTGACTGTACCTCGGCTGAGGCTGAACCACTGGAGGGTAAGAGTTTACATCATTCAGTCGTGGCTGAGCGGTCAAGCACCCCAAACTCAAGCTCTGCTGTTTCTGATCAGCAGAGTGTGGGTTAGAGTCCCGGTCTTGACATTCGTGTCCTTGAGTAAAACACTTAATCATTGTTTCGTCCTTCGGATGGAACGTTTAAAACTAGTTGGTCCTGTGTGTCGTGCATTGCAAGTAAAAGCAGGCCTGATACAACATGAGGCAATTGCCCACCTTGCCCTTGGACATTGCCTTGGTGCCCCTTTAATTTTCCTACAGAAATTTACAATTTCCCTATCGAGGTGCTCTTTACCGAGGAGAAAACGCCTGGGGTACCCTTGCCCTTTAAGAAAAAAATATCAGGCTTATCGTTACGAGAAAGGGTTCTACCCGGTGTTTTCTGGCATGGTTGGCTGCATTCAGATTGCGTCGCAGCCCCTTGTAAACTGTTACGAGGTGCTTCATGCATATAAATGAGCCTTATAATTGAAAACATAACTCTACATACGGCTTTATGCCTAGTGAACAACGTTGATGTTTTTAAGCATGATTAGGGGGTTAGAGGGATGTTGAGGCAAATGTAAGTTTACATTATGAGAAAGAATCCAAAATCCACAGGCATATTACTTGAGTGGGATTCAAACCCATGACCTTTGCCATTCAAGAGCAGATGTGTTACCACTAGACCACTGAGCCTGCCCGGTAGCTAGAGGCAGTTCGAATCCTTTATTTTATCAGCGTGTACCGCAACATTTTGAATAGATGATAAATTTGCATCGGGGGTTAAAGAATATTATTTGGGTTTTACCTGTACACTCAATGTGTGTTAAAAGCACTGTATACTTGGTACTTTTTTTTCTTCTTTTTCCCAAGTCCTGAGGTCTTACTTGGGGATGTTACCAATTGTTTGTCAATATACAGTCCCTAAATGCGTATGCTGTAGCAATCAATCCAGTTTCACCCTTCAATTTTCTGAAAATGTTACGGACTATAGCCTATTTGGAATTATTTCTGATTCTTTTCAATCTTTGAAGTTTTGATCTGCAGACATTGATCTAAACTTGCTTGTGGTGCGTAGTCTTAAAATAATTGACTGGTCCAGTTTTTAGTTTAATATTTTGTGTCATCTTTTAATGCTCTTTGATTATTTTATCCTTTTGTTTGGTGTTGTTTGAATTTGTACAGCGCCTTGAGATCCAGTCGTGGGTATATAAGTTATTATTATTAATAATAAATAATAATATGAACATTTATAATGCGCCGGTATCCATCACAAAAGA
Organism: Plazaster borealis; assembly: GCA_021014325.1. Classification (NCBI taxonomy): domain Eukaryota; kingdom Metazoa; phylum Echinodermata; class Asteroidea; order Forcipulatida; family Labidiasteridae; genus Plazaster; species Plazaster borealis. The sequence goes on from CM037458.1 coordinate 3,316,565, forward strand.
TGCTCATGGCGCAATAACCGGAAAAATTAACTGAAAGAAAATAAGTAAATATATACAAAGCTACTACATGAACCTGAGAGAAAAACAGAACAATACTTTATGGGCTATAAGCTTGGGTGAACAACCATGTTTTGAGAGTATCCTTAAAACTACTCACAGAAGATATGTTGCGAATTTTTTGAGGAAGTTTATTCCAAAGAAGAGGACTGGCATCATTAGAGAATGATCGATCCCCCCAGGTATTGTGAGTGAGAGAAACAACAAGCAAGGACAAATCTGAAGATCTAAGGCTCCTAGCAGGCTTAATACTGAGTCATTAGAGCAGAATTATATATTGGGGCGGAACCTCGTAATGAATGAAAAACAAGTAAGATTGTGATTTGTCTGTACACAGACTGGACACTCGTCTTCAAGCATATCCGCTCCTCTGGGATTAACATCGTTGATCTTTGGTCGGGGAGTGGCACCTACAATGATGGGTCCGCTTCTGCTCAGATTGTCACGTCAACTGCTGATAACTACAAGGCCAGTGCTGCTAATAACTACGACACTAACTCCATCCAATATGTAAGTCGGGAAAAAGAAATTGTGTTTAGTACAGTTTCAAACGAAAGAACCTTGACTCCCTACGTGGAGAGTGTGGAGATATTTTTGTTGTTGACAGTTTTGGGTGTCCTGCCTGTGCGTTGAGAATTTGGAATGCATTTGGGACGCCATTGGAGTGAGAAAAGGGCTGTATAAGAACTAGTTATCATTGATTTCTTGTTTTTTTTTTAAAAGGAACATACCCCCATTACCCTGGGGAAGGGTTACAACAATATTTAAAATAATTACAATGAGGTTTACATCATGACGGAGGAGTTTGCAAAAAGCATTAATTTTAAAACTTATTATTTGAAACATTGATTTCCTTTAACTTAGCAGACAAAATATACTTTGCTAAGCAATACACAGTGCTTTTTCCAGAGAAGTCATTAAAAAAATATTATTATTATTATTTACATTTGAATGGTCTTCTGTCATTGATTCAGGCAACTTTCAAATAGTTGGTGTACATTTTTTTAAAATAAAATTCCTTTTCATCATTCTATTCAATTCAACTCGGTTTAACATTTCTCTCTCTAACTTTAGGTCAAGTTTGCCTACTATACGTCCGGTGGGACAGAGGTCATGTCGCTGACCTTCAACGCGGCGAATACCAACAAGAATAGTTGGTACTCGTCAAGTCAGTTACTGTATGCACCATATACAGACATCTACACTGCGGGACAAAACTATTTCTCACAGGATGGGTAAGTAAGAGACCAGGGGCCTTTCTCAAACCTCGGCTGCAGCTCTGGCTCCAGGCTCCGTCTGATGTTCGAACCACCACGTCAAAATACACGCTGCTCCAAAAATGTATAACGAAGCCCAAGCCGGAGACGGAGCTCAAGCCGAGGTTTGAGAAAGGCCCCAGGGCTTGAAATTAACACTGAACCGCAGGCTCGAGGCCAGTGATTTTAGCATCGGGTCAGTAAACTAATGACTGTACAAATCCGGCGGTCATGTGTGTTTTTAAATTTAAACTGATAAATACAAATATCTTTCAATTCCGTTGAGTATTGAAGTATTATTACCCATAAGAAAAATGAGATTTAAACCTTCTCTTAGTGCTTGTTCCAATAACAGCTCAAATGTGAAACTGTGTAGATAGTAAGTAAGATTTGAAACTTTGCATGGTGGAGGTATAACTAAGAGAGGTTTCGGTAACACCATGTGAATATCTCTTTTGGGTTGAGTTGGTTCTGAACAGAACCGGTGGTTAACGACTCAACATTTCGATCAGTATGCTCTGATCGTCTTCAGGAGAATGCTGGACTCTGTTGCTGGATGCTGCTTTTGTGTAGATAGTGTTCTTCTCATTTTGATTCTGGTCTTGTAACAAATTCTCTGGTCCAGTAGACGTTTTGAGCTACAAGCCCTGCAGTCTTGTGGATTTTCCCCCCAAATTCAAACCCTGGAGACGCTGCCAAGTTCAGGTTAACTTCCCCAAGAAGCTTAAGCTGTGTCCGGCTATGGCTATAGCAACGTCTGTGACTGTTGCTAAGGTTATTGCTGAGGATGTCCTGTAGCAGGCATGATATTCTTCCTACTTTAGTCTGTTTCCGATTTTTGTTTTCCAATGAAAAATTGTTATTAATTAGGCCATGAAAAGTCTTTAAGAGCCTACACCTTGTACATAGGTCAGCCCTTGTACTCAATAAAATGTTCCTACTTTTTTCCAAGGACGTACTACCTTCCCAACCTTTTACGAAGCAATTATGGTTAAGTGCCTTGCTCAAGGGCACAAGTGTCATGAAAGGGATTCGAACCCACACTCTGCTGCTGACAACACCAGAGCTTGGGTTCGGTGAACTAGACCGCTCGGCCACGACACGCCATGTAATGTAATGTAATGTATTAAAGGCATCGTACACGATTGGTAATTGTCAAAAACCAGTGTTCTCACTTGGTGTATCCCACAAAAACACCCTTGTTGTACAAATTTGTGTGCTTCCAGATAGGAATAAAAACTTCTTGATTTTTATTATTTTAGTGAGTAATTACCTCTTTCTCAAAAACTACGTTACTTCAGATTGTTGTATTAAACTACAGCACATTCTCCATCTATGCCCTACGCATACAGTTGCTCGTGCATTATGACTAGCCCACCAATTAGATTACCCATCAATCAACCTACATGGAGTCAAGTACATCATGTTGATGTGGTTAGTAGAGCACTTACTCTATCAACGTGGTAACAGGTGCAACTCTCATCTCATTCCTATATAACCCACATTGGTTTCTAATTAACACTTTATTAACATACATAAGACATAAGCTACTTCTCATTAAAGGGATTGTATACGTTTGGTAATTGAAACCCACCGTTTCAATCCTATATAGTTGTAGATATACACCATAAAACTAACCTGTGAAAATTTCATTTCAAAAGGTGGTAGCGTTTTTGAGATATTGCCGAAAATCTGGAGCGGTTATGTCCACGCAGGAAGAATAATCTGCAATTGGAATACACAATCTGAGAAAAGTTACTGCAGTAACGCTTCTCAGATTCAAATTTTGGGGGATAAAGAGTGTGATATATTTTTCCATAACCGCAGAACTTCGAAGTGAAAAGTTTCTTAAAATGCATTATACTATCCAAAGCTGCAAGTAAGTTTTTATTGCCATTAATTTTCAGAGTCATTACCAAACGTATACAGACCCTTTAAACAATGGTAACACTTTTTCAAGCAAACTTGGATGCTATATTACAGGTGTGGAAAAGTCGTTAAATATTTGCCGTGGAGCATGTTCTCACGCGACTGTACTCCCAACCACAACCTCATCTAACAACATGTACCTGAATGTGTTATGTATTCATTTATTCATGAGTGTATGTAGTATACATTATTACCGTTGCCATGGATGGCCAATGAGACTGCCTGGATGAGTCCATTTTTATCTGAGGGTGGTAATATTTTCAAATATTATTGTAAATACACCGAATGTTACTCTACAGAGCATTTGTAAATGATATTTTTGTGAATGTTAACTGCTTCAATATTTTAATAATTAAAGTACTTGACAACACAACATGTTTAATCATTATTTATAATTAATCTGTTAAAGGGAAAGTATACCTTTGGTTTTTGGAACCATTCGATTGTTTTAATCCTATAAATGTAGATGTATAATAAAACCAACCTGTGAAAATTTCATTTGCAAAGGTGGTCGTGTTTTTTAGATATCGCCAAAAAATCTGGGGCGGTTATGTCCACGCAGGAAGAATAATCCATAATTGGAATACACAATCTGAGAAACGTTACTGTCACTAACGCTTCTCAGATTCAAATTTGTGGGGATAAAAAGTGAAAAGTTTTTCAAAATGCATTATACTATCCAAAGCTGCTGTACTTCTTACCAAGTAAGTTTTAATTGCCATTAATTTTCAGAGTCATTACCAAACGTATACAGAACCTTTAAAGGCACTGAACACGTTTGGTAATTGTCAAAGACCAGTATTCTCACTTGGTGTATCCCAACATATGCATAAAATAACAAGCCTGTGAACATTTGGGCTCAATTGGTCATTGAAGTTGCAAGAAAATGATGAAAGAAAAACACCCTTGTTGTACAAATGTGTGTGCTTTCAGATAGGAATAAAAGGCTTCTTGCAAGAAGTTTTTATTATTTTAGTGAGAAATTACCGCTTTCTCAAAAACTGTTACTTCAGAGGGAGTCGTTTCTCACAATGTTTTATACTATCAACAGCTCTCTGTTGCTCGTTACCAAGTCAGTTTTTATGCCAATATATATTTTGAGTAATTACCAAACGTGTACGATGCCTTTAAGTAATGTAATTAATGTTATAAATTTTGTTTTCCCCCTCTATTCAGGGATACTGGACTCCAGCGAAAATTCTTCATTAACTCTTATTATGGAGGCTGCAACATTGACTCTGGTTGGGTGGCTGTTAAAGACACCGGCACCAGCACGGCGTGTTCATGGGACGGGTATTTCACCAAACCCTTCTTTGTTTACAGTACTGCTAGCACCTACACTTCCTACCAATCTGGTAAGACACATTTTTCTTTTGCAGCAGGGCAATAGACTGTGCAAGTCTCGCGCGTATCCGAACGAGAAAACATGCAGAACATTTTTTTTCTCTGAAGTAAAATCTTTGTTTTAAATTATATCTTATGACAAAATCTGAACAACAAAACTACTCAATACATGTTTATAAAATCAGTTTTAGTTTTTATAGACGGGTACACAAATAAGTTATTGTTGAAGCAAAATTAAAACTCTGGGACAAGGGTGCTTATTTGATCTTAACTTTTCAGAAACCACTTACATGGATTCTCGATGGTCACACAGGCATTAAATTAACGCTTGACGCAGTTTATAGAGGAGGCTGATGCCTCAACAACCATAGACTGCAATGAAAAGGCTTCGCGTTGCAATTACACATCTGGTGATTATCATCGCGCATCCAAAACAAGCGTTTACATAAGTTTTGTGATCGGAGGTGAGCACAAAATCCTTAATCTTTTGCAGCAACCAGAAGCTGGGGTCAGGTTTAATTCTCGGGTTATATTGTTGAATTGGTTTTACTTTCATATTTTGTATCACTAAGTATTACATTCCCAACAACATCTATATTTTTCATGGTCATAAACCACGTTAAACTAAAATAATTGACAAAACAAAATCTTGCCCGCGTAAATCTCCGTGTGGTTGGGACCACAATGGTCCCAGAAGTTCAAATATGCGCGACACTTGCACAGTCTGTTCCATGGTTGTTCCCGAAGGCGTTGCCCTTCGTGGCCGAGCGGTCAAGTGCACCGGACTCCAGCTCTGGGCCAAATTTTATAGAGCTGCTTAAGCACAAAAAGTTGCTAAGCACAAAATAATTATGCTTACCAGAATAAGGTTACCGGCCAAAATACTATTTCACATGTACAATTTATGACTGGCATCATGCTCTTTTTTGCTTAGCGGAAAATTTTTAAGCAATAATTCCTGCTTAAGCAGCTCTATGAAATTGGGCCCTGGTGTTTCTGATCAGCAGTGTGTGGGTTCGAGTCCCTGTCTTGACACTTGTGTCCTTAAGCAAGACACTTTTTCCATTATTGCTTTGTCCTTCGGATGGGACGTTTAAAGCCATAGGTCTTGTGTGTTGTAATGCACGTAATCGAACCCAGTGCGATGTACGATGTTTATCAACTTTTGATATGAAGGGAGGCACATCTCAAAACTTGTAAAAGCCATTATTTGTTTAACTCTTGGTGGCGCCATTTGTTGTAAATCCACCAAATTGTAATGAAATCATTTTGTTTTCTTACTTTCCCAGGGAGCAGAGCTTTTCCTGAAATCATGGCAATTTTTTACAAATATTACGGTAAGAAAAGGCCTCATTTTCTCAATGTTTTAATTCTTTCTTTTGTTTTGTCCACAAAGACTTTGCTTTCAAAATTAACTGGCAAAGCTTTTTTTATTGTTTCTATATTTTCTTTTTGTTATTTCTTAGTAAAAGTTTATTGCAAAAAAGGTTCATAATATTGGTTTGGCAATATTAATTCATAACTTCAGAGATGCTTCGACCAATCAGGATGAAACACTAGATTTATGAATAATTCATTACTTACATCCACTAATCAGGGTGTAGCATATAACTGATGAATAATTCATTACTTAACATCAACCAATCTGGGTGAATCATTCAACCGTATGAATAATTCATGTCTCTGTATCTAGACACATCCACCAATCAGGGCATCTGTGATGACAGCTGGGCCCTTGGTAACAGCGCGAGGTCATGTTATCGGGTCGTTGAATCTTCGGTGACGTGGCAAGACGCGGTAGACGCGTGCCGCAACCTTCGGTCCGATGCTGATCTTGTTAGCATTGGGACTGCCGTCGAACACGCTTTTGTACTGACAATGTCTCGGTAGGTTTAGAGAATTTACTTTTTTCAACTGGAAACATTAATAGATCGTCTGTTTGTTTGTTAGTTTTGATGATCTTCCTGTCAACGGAACTCAGCAAACTCCCACAAGAGAAATATTAACACCAAGTTGGCAACAGCCAATTTCTCTCATACAAACATTGGTTTTATGAATTGCACATTAAGAAATTGTGATTCAGTAACTAGACGGCGATACTTATTCTAGCCATTGTGAAATCAGTGGTTAGGCTTGGTAGGATTCGAACCCACAACCTTGTGATTGCAAGTCCTGCAGTGTAACCATTGGACCACGTTGACCATCTGCCTCAAATGGTGAAACAATTCACAATCAAATGTTAATAAAGGAATAGAAGAGTGGCGACAAGGTCTTATATTTTTGAGCGTCCATAATGAGCACACTTCCACTCCGACGCAAAGGGTTTTTCTCTATTTTCTTTGAAATGTTAGCCCTAGACGCTATCCAGGGACAAGGTTTTAGCCATGATTTGGTAAAAGGGTGTCAAAATTTGCTGGAGATTTAAAAACTGGGTGTCCAAATTGTTCACTTGCAATACATTTGCATGTAAATGACAGATCAAACAGGGTGTCCAAATATAAAACAGGGTGTCCAAAAGACACCCAGACACCCCTCTGGCTAACACTATATGGAGGGAGAATGAATGAGATCCCTTTTGTTGGTCGGAATTTGTCTCATCTTAATCCCGTACAATTTGTAATACATTATTATCAATCCCCTACACTGTGTTATACATTTTGCTTTGTACGCCCCGAAAAAAAGTACACCAGCACTCGAGGGATGTGCTGCAAAACTGTGGTTTGTGACTATCAAGACTGGGTAAAGTGTTCTATTTTTTAATCCTGAAAAGTTGCGTTGACATCTGCTCCTCCTTTATAGGTCGGCTCGAAATACACACAGAAAATAGAGAGCTGGCATCAAAGATCGTTGGTACCCTGCACCATAGTTCCGATTCTCAATTTGGATTGGAATTGGTAGAATCGGTAGAAGTCACAAGTTCTGTTTAGCTGCTGAGGAAAATAATTGTATGCACAACAGAGCGTCAGCCTCATTAATATTTTGTAGGCTCTCAAAATATTCTATATTAGACAGATTTGAGAGCTCAATCAAAGGTACATTATAAAAAAAAATCCCCATTGTTACTTGGGGTTGTTGACTTCCAACTTGAGGTATTTTGGATGACTTAGGCCCTGAAAAAATGGTCCTATTTGCCGAGAGGTGAAGGGACATTTTTCAATATTGATGCTCGGACGTTTGGAAAAATTTCACTGCTGTAGGTTTTTTTTTTTATTTGGAGAGAGAATAACTCGCCAGACCTTGGGACTCCCCATATTAAATTTAAGCAGAGGATAAAAGTTCAAGAGTCAACTAATTATTTTCCTTTTACTGTAAAAAGCTGATTTTGGGTTGAACAAAGAAAAATTGACTAGAGCGGGATTTGAACCAACGACCTCCGGTTTAACGTGCTGGCGCTCTACCAACTGATCTATCTTGCCCTATGTTGGCGGTCTCCCTATTTTGTCAATATCTTTGTGCCAGTCAGAAGCCGTTCAACCGCAAACTGCCGTGTAGCCAGGGATCACACCCGAGTATACGATACAACCTGGGAAGCGGCAGCCAGGGGATCACCTTAAGGGGATGCGACTTTTTATACCAGATATCAAATAATTAACCACAAGGGAAACTGACTGGGTAAATTTTTAAATGATTTTTGGTTGAACAAAGAAAAATTGACTAGAGCGGGATTTGAACCAACGACCTCCGGTTTAACGTGCTGGCGCCCTACCAACTGAGCTTTCTAGCCGTAAAAAGCTGTGAGACTTTGAATTATTGTTTTTGTATTTTGAATATTTAGCATTTTGCACTGTATGGTATGGGAGTTTATTTAGTGGGGTGCACTCCCAATGCACAGAATGATCATCACTGTGACATCAACTAATTCTGATTTTTTTAATTTAATTTTTTAAACTTTAAGTCGGACTACCGCTGAAACTGAGTACTGGATTGGCTTCAGTGATAACAACGAGGAGGGAACCTGGGAATGGAGTGATGGTACTTATAGTACCTACACCGGCTGGTACTCCGGAGAACCAGACAATGGTGAGTACATGTAGCATCAGAAAAAGGGTTGACATTTTGCCTGCCAGATTAGACTGGCTGGTTGTTTTGTTGGCGTAGTTTATCTATCATTTTATAACGACAGTGGGTGATATTGAAAATGGTTAGACAGTGGGAGGGTTGACTGTGTACTGTGTAGTTCATTCACCATATGATATCATATTGCAGGCTGGCATAGTGTATTATTGAAAACCACAGTGGATGATATTGAATGGTCAGACAGTAGGAGGGTTGACTGTGTACTGTGTAGTTCATTCACTACATGATATCATATTGCAGGCTGGCATAGTTTATCTATCATTTAAAACCACAGTGGATGGTATTGAATGGTCAGACAGTAGGAGGTTTGACTGTGTACGTGTACATGTAGATGCATTCACCACATGATATCATGTGGCATATTGGAGACCATAGTGGATGATATTGAATGGTCAGACAGCAGGAGGGTTGACTGTGTACTGTGTAGATGCATTCACCACATGATATCATGTGGCATATTGGAGACCATAGTGGATGATATTGAATGGTCAGACAGTAGGATGGGCCCAATCATCGAGAAAACAGCATTTCGCTGCTAGTAATTTTGTGTCGTGGCCGAGTGATTAAGAGCATTGAACTCAAGCTCTGGTGATTCTGATCAGCAGAGTGTGGATTTGAGTCCCGGTCTTGACACTTGTGTCCTTAAGCAAGACACTTAACCATTACTGCTTCGTCCTTCGGATGAGATGTAAAGCTGTAGGTCCTGTGTGTTGTTATAAAAAATTATCAATGCACGACGTAAAAGACCCCAGTACACACTTATCGCTAAGAGAAGAGGGTTCGCCCCGACGTGTCTGGCAGTGCGTTTATCTTCAATCATGAAGGCTGCACTCAACAGGAAGAACAAGAAGACCCTCAGATTTTTAACGAGTTTGTTTTGATTGATTCTCCAGCCAATGGTAGAGAGCATTGCGGAGTGATGCAGTATTCTGCTGAAGGTTTATGGGAGGACGCGGATTGCAGCAGCTCCAAACACTACATCTGTGAATACCCATTAAACATAAGTAAGTACAAACTTTTGTAAGAAACTTTTTTGTTTGATGTTCTCGTTGCATCTGGGGAAATGATGGGAAGTAACAGAAATGGCCCGGATAAGATAAGGCCCCCCCCCCCAAAAAAAATGTTTTTGTTTGTCCTTCTCCGACTGACAGTCATTTGCGTCGCGACCGAATTTATTATTATTATTTTTTTATATTTTTATATCTATTTTTTAAAATTTGTATTAACATTCTCAAAAAAAGTTGTCAAAAAATGTTGAAACAGGAAGAAACTATATAATATAAAGCAGTCTACCAACCCACGGTCTTTATACATTCCTGACTTTTGTTCTGGTGATACTGCAGAAGTGCTATGCACTCATCAGCTGGTAGCTCCATAGGGCATTCATCAACAACATAAAATCTTGTTAGTTGAACAGTTGTTTGTTGAAGACCTTCAACAACTCTTGTTTAGAATGCTTGCCAACTCTTAAGTTTTGGTTTGTTATTTTCTCTTCTGTAGTATATTGTGCAGAATGTTGCCCACTCTAAGTTTTGGTTTGTTATTTTCTCTTCTGTAGTATCTTGTGCAGAATGTTGTCAACTCTAAGTTTTTGTTTTTGTTATTTTCTCTTCTGTAGTATCTTGTGCAGAATGCTTGCCAACTCTAAGTTTTGGTTTGTTATTTTCTCTTCTGTAGTATCTTGTGCAGAATGCTTGCCCACTCTAAGTTTTGGTTTGTTATTTTTCTCTTCTGTAGTATCTTGTGCAGAATGTTGTCAACTCTAAGTTTTGGTTTGTTATTTTTCTCTTCTGTAGTATATTGTGCAGAATGTTGCCCACTCTAAGTTTTGGTTTGTTATTTTTTCTTCTGTAGTATCTTGTGCAGAATGTTGTCAACTCTAAGTTTTGGTTTGTTATTTTCTCTTCTGTAGTATCTTGTGCAGAATGTTGTCAACTCTAAGTTTTGGTTTGTTATTTTCTCTTCTGTAGTATCTTGTGCAGAATGGTGTCAACTCTAAGTTTTGGTTTGTTATTTTCTCTTCTGTAGTATCTTGTGCAGAATGCTTGCCAACTTTCCGTTTTGGTTTAATTAAGAGAGTTTTGCGGTAACACCCGTGAATATCTCTTTTGAGTAGTCTAGTGTTGGTTCTGAAAAGAACCGGTGGTTACGACTCAACGTTTCGATTAGTATGCTCTGATCGTCTTCAGGAGAATCAGAGCATACTGATCGAAACGCTGAGTCGTTAACCACCGGTTCTGTTCAGAACCAACTCTACTCAAAAGAGATATTCACATGGTGTTACCGCAAACCTCTCTTAGTTATACCTCCACCATGCAAAGTTTCAAATCCTACTTAAGTTTTGGTTTGTTATTTTCTCTTCTGTAGTATCTTGCGCAGAATGGAAACGCCAGGGTTATACCAGCAGTGGGTATTATGTCATCGATCCAGACGGACCAGGATTTGGGAACGATCCGTATCGGATTTACTGTGATATGACGTCCGATGGAAACACAGGTGAGACATCCAAGCAATTTCACCATTTAATAGACGTTAATTTTGCATCAGGGATAAAGAATATAATTTGTTTTTACCCGTACACTGATGTGTATTAAGCACTGTATACTCAGTACTTTCCCGAGTTCTGTGAAAAAAAAAATCCACAGGCAAATCACTCAGGTGGGATTCAATTCCGTGACCTTTGCATTGCTAGAGCAGATGTCTTACCACTAGACCACAGAGCTAGCCCGGTGGCTAGAGGCAGTTCGAATCCTAACTTTTAGCAGCGGGTACCGCAACGATTTAACAGATATTTTCATCATGCTGTGTAATCGCAGTTTTTTAAGATTGGCATACAATGTTCTTCCGAGTCCGATGGGAATCGAATTCATAACCGTCACTTCATTCTCAGAGCAGACATCTCAACTACTGTATCAAGGAACCAGACGCAAATAGTCGTACACTGCCACTGACCCCCCACCCCGCCCCTTTTTGTACTCATTGTATGAATGTAAAAATGTTTTGAAATGTAAGAAGGCCCCTTTGTAGCAAGTCAGTGATATTACAGTTGCATGGCTGCCCAGAGCTGCCAACTCTTCCTGATTCTGCAGAAAGTTCCCTGAAAATAAACAAATTTGTCCATGCTCTGACAAACAAATTTGAAAATCTCCCTGATTATGGAAACTTTTTCCTCATTATGTTGAATGTAATTATAAATATCTCCCTGATTGTTGTACAAAATCTCCCTGATTGCAAGATTCAAATGTTGGCAGCTCTGATGGCCCAATTTTCATTTTTGTTTTTCTCTGAACATATTATGACGGGTGATGCTGTTTCAAAACGAAAAACATATTACGCATGCCACGGCAAAACAAAAAATACATGTAACATGCAAATTGTTTGTACATCACTGATGGACATGAGATAATGTCAGGATCCCGACAACAATTCATTTTTAGTTTTAATTTAACTACCACTAATCACTGATGGTTCTTCTTGTGCAATAAATTAATTGAAAGCTTGTAACTTTCTCGAATTTATTAAAATAGATATTTGAAGTATAAATTTTCGGGTTAAAGGCATCGTACACGTTTGGTAATGACTCTGAAAATTTATGGCAAGAAGAACTTACTTGGTAAGAAGTACAGCAGCTTTGGATAGTATAATGCATTTTGAGAGACTTTTTACTTCAAAGGGCTGCGGTTATGGAAAAATATATCACTTTTTATCCCCAAAATATTTTGCAATTGAGAAGCGTTACGGTAACACTTCTCAGAGTGTGTATTCCAATGCAGATTATTCTTCCTGCGTGGACATAACCGCTTCAGATTTTCGGCAATATCTCAAAAAATGCTACCACCTTTTGAAATGAAATTTTCACAGGTTAGTTTAATGGTATATATCTACAACTATATAAGATTGAAACAAACAAATAGGCTCCAATTACCAAACGTGTACGATGCCTTTAAGTTGGCTAAAAAAACGGACCTAGCCGTGTCGGATAGATTCTTTTTTTTTGCATTTTCCCCTACCCTGTTTATTTCATTCCAACGGCTTCCAACGGACAAACCCTGCTTAACATCTTCCCTTTTCTCTCCCCCCCCTCCCCACCCACCTAAGGCATCACGGTCTTCAACCATAACCAAGAGATGCGGCAACATGTGCAAGGTTATGAGTCAGCGTTATCATACATACGGACCGTGAGGTACAACGACGTCACCACGGCTCAGGTTGCTTCATTGGCAGATATAGCTGGATCATGCACTCAATACATACAGGTACACACAGCTATAAACCTGGTTAGCTTAACTCTTTCACCCTGCGCCGACTGCGGTTGCTAGCGACTGGTTGAAATCTCTTCAGAAAAATAGTTGTAAAACGAGATATAAAGATCGCACGGCCACACAGTTTTCAGAATTTAAGCCATATAGACAATCCGTTTAGGCAGTGGATTACTTCTATCTTTGGAAAGAACTGACCTACAATCCCAGTCTTAATTCATTGCCCCCCCCCACCCCGGCCACCGATTGATGTTGACTCTCATTTCGCAGTCTGCGCTCCAGTTGGGCTAGTTACTATTATGATTATTATTAAACTCATTACTATTTATTATTCGGCCGAGTTTTAAAATAACATATTACAATAGACCTTACGCACATGGCGTCATTTGAGTAGAGGTCAAGAGAAAGTAGCTCATTGGCTGATCCTGTGTGCCACGCGTACATGTACATAGCTACGCGTTTCCCATTGTTTATCATGGTTTTACTCCTAAGATGGCGGCTTGATGACGTCAGTGCATAAGGTCTATACAAGAAAGTAATACTTGCAACTGTTTCGTTACTAATGGTGTAATGGAACAGTAACTGGGCCAAGACAACTGTTGGAATCAGATGACAAGACAAACTCATTCTAAAATGACCAGGGTTAATAAAAATTTATTTATTCATTTATTCATTTATTCATTTATTTACATAACAGTTTGAGTGTTATGGCTCCACGGGATCATTGGGCTACACGGCGTGGTTCGACCGCAATGGAGACGTTACCACCTACTGGGGTGGAGCGCCCTCATCGACTAATCTTTGTGCGTGCGGTTACTACGGTAAGACCAGCTCTTTATAATTGCAATGGATTGCTGAGCCGAAACCCTCAACTATAATTACCAACGTGAATTTTTAAATACCTCAGAGACTTTATGCACTCTGACTGGTCGAAGACTGGTCACACGGGGGTGTAGTAACATGCATAAAGACTAGCTCTGTGCACTAGCGAATAAATGGTCCCTAAACAAGCATATTATTGTGTGAAAGCTTGTATGCACTATGTGCTTATTGTGCAGGAACTATCTAATCAACTGTTTGCTTTGTGTGTATGTGTTTTTAAAATTTTGGCAAGAGATTTAGCTGCTACGTGTACGCGCATACTATGCGTATGTGTGAACGCGCATACCATGCGTTTGTATGAACGCCCAAACAATGTATCAATTTAAGGTAGCTGGTACACACATGAAACCAACATAATGCTAAGCATAAAGCCGAATGCCAACCAAAGTATTTCTATAATGTTGTAAAGCAAATTTTCAGAGCTCATAGTCTGGTTCTTGAAAATACGCAGATATAGTTAATCATGTGTAAGAGATTAGGTGCCACACAAAAAGATGATCATCCTAAGGAAATGGCCCTTGATGAACATGAGTAGAACATTTCTAAAATTTCATGACAGGTATGAATTAATGGGAATAACAGTACGATGACCCGGTCTTCGCTGCGTGGTAATGACCTTAGTTGGTGGCTGGCCGCTGTTAATGGACCTCGACGAGGTCCATTAACACTAGAAATGGACCTCGACGAGGTCCATTAACACTGTTAATGGACCTCGGCGAGGTCCATTTACACCGTTAATGGACCTTGGCGAGGTTCATTAACACTGTTAATGGACCTTGGCGAGGTCCATTAACCCCTGACTGGTTATTGACTCAACTGAACCCTGTTGTTCCCCTTTGAAGGTAATTGTGACAACGGCCACTCCCGGTGCAACTGTCAAGTAAATGACTACAATTGGCGTAGTGACGAGGGCGATCTAAGCGATAAGAACGATCTACCTGTAACGGAGATAAGAATAGGTGATACGGGCAACGGGGACGAGCAGGCATATCACACAATCGGCCCGCTCTACTGCAAGTCAGATGAGTCACGTAAGTAGGCAGAGGAGTTACTAGGGTTCCCTCTTAACCCTTATCTTACCGTAGGTGGCTTTAGTCGACTGCACTCATACCCCCTCTTCCTTACCATAGGTGACTTAGGTCGACTGCACTCATACCCCCTCTTCCTTACCATAGGTGACTTTAGTCGACTGCACTCATACCCCCTCTTCCTTACCATAGGTGACTTAAGTCGACTGCACTCATACCCCCTCTTCCTTACCATAGGTGACTTTAGTCGACTGCACTCATACCCCCTCTTCCTTACCATCGGCGACTATAGTCGACTGCACTCATACCCCCTCTTCCTTACCATAGGGGACTTTAGTCGACTGCGCTCAAACCCCCTCTTCCTTATCATAGGTGACTTTAGTCGACTGCACTTCTACCCCCTCTTCCTTACCATAGGTGACTTTAGTCGACTGCACTCATACCCCCTCTTCCTTACCTTAGGCGGCTTACCATAGGCGCCACAGCACTTTGTGAACTGTTACATGGTGCTACGTAAATAATTGAGTCTTCTATTTCCAACATAACTCCTCGTACCTTGTAGAAAAAATAATAAGCGCTTTGAGATGCCCTCGGGCGTGATAAAGCGCTATATAAGAAGTGCGTATTATCATTTATATACCAGCTGTACAAGAAACCCATGCACCCTATTCTAGCCTAGAAGGTATGATACTTTGTGGCAGTCTGTGGTACCAGTGTCAGCTGTGGAAACAGAACAAACCCATGCACCCAACGCTAGCCAATAAGGTATGATACTTTGTGGCAGTCTGTGGTACCAGTGTCAGCTGTACAAACAGAAGAAACCCATGCACCCAATGCTAGCCTGGAAGGTATGGTACTTGGTGGCAGTCTGTGGTACTGTCACACCATGGGACTGGATTTCCCCTGGCTGACTTTACAGTTATGCAGTAAGGCCTAGACACAACACATGATAAATAATTTTCAGAGAAACAGGTTATATATATTCAAAAATTGATCTACTTTAATAACAAACAACCAGTAATGTCCTATAAATTCATTGGAAACCAAACCCCTACTAAACTATGTACAAATTAATTATGCGAGTTTTAAGCAAGGGACTATGATCGACCGTTCTTTACAAGATTTTCTCTACATAGAATATTCTGGATTGAGGCACACCTTTTCTCCTCACAATATTAATAATCTAGCAAAATTGGCGACAATGAGAATCTTAAATCTACTTAGTTAAGCCCACCACCTGGATGACTTTCCATTGTTCATGATTGGTCATGGCCGGTGAATGTTCAATGTTTTTCATCTCTCTCTCTCTCTGATTATGACTGGGGTGTTCGGTTTACTTGCCCATCTCCTTTTGTGAAGCTTTCTACTAGAACTCTTTCAGCTTTGATGTAGCAGTTTCCTGTCAGCCTCATAAGTTGGGTGGCCTTTGTGTTCTTATACTTGTACAAGGGAAGTTGCAGCCTACCCCAATGGTTTGGGTTTTTGATGGTTAGTCGTCTTCCGTCTTACTTCAACCTAAATCCACTCAGGATTTGGTGATAGATGCAGGTCCACACAGGACAGGTCTGATGGGTCCACCAAGGACAAAGTCCACACAGGACAACCTCAGGGAAGTTTTCCAATCCACTCAGGATATTATACTTCGATAAACATTTAAGCCCACACAGGACTTAGATTTATTGTGAGCCTTGACTCAGAATAATATTAAGATGGACTGCTCTCCTCAAACTCCAACCCAAGACTTAATGTATCTTGACTTATTTGCCTTACCAGTGGTCAGGTATGGTTCGTTGTTCTCAGCGTGTGCCCACAACTTAGTCAATGTCGGATCACTGCGTTGAGCTGTCGTGACCTCCTCACGAGATACCGTCTCCCTGCAAGACTCTGATACAAGTAGGGGTTTGTAGGGTCTGTCTTTCTTGGCTACCACACTTCGGGTTTCCACCGCGGCCACTGTCTTTCCTGCTTTCTCTCTCTTCTTCATGGTCACTGGTCTTTCAGGTTGCCATGTCTCGTTTGGTTTCTGTGGATCAAGTGCTCCTGGAACATTACCAATAATGAGATCATACAGGGGAGTATCCATACATAAGGCCTCTACCTCACCAACAAAGAATGGAGTATTCACCTTGATCAATGCTACCGGTACACTTCGCACAGTTCCATCTAAAAGAACACATCTTTGGACTCGGCCTAACAACTGATTGTCATCCACAATGTCTCTACGGACTACCACAGTACTACATCCTGTATCTCTTAGGACTGTAATAAGTTGATTTCCAACTAAACCTTTTCTCACTGGCATTGACTTACCAAGAGTGCATGCAGCACTAACCATGGGAAGGTCATAACTATCTACCACGTTGTCATTATTGAATACTTCGTTGCAACTTGGTTGTTGTTGTACTTCTAAACAAACTGCAACTGTTTGTGTGATGGTATTAGGTAGAGAGTGTAATTCTGTCCTCAGTCCTGCTGCTTTTGATCTTATTCTTTGTTTTTCTGTGTTCGGCTTGGACTTACAGTAAGGTGCAATATGACCCATTTCACCACATTCGTAACACCTACGACTCTGATAATGCTTTGCTTTAGGTTCACTTGGCCTAATCTTACTTTGAGCAAAGTTGGGTTTCTGGTTCGAGGGGTTGTTACTTTTTGACCTTACCGTATCTGACTTTCTCTGGTTCCATGTGTGAGCTTCCATGTACTGATCAGCTATCTTTGTAAGTTCAGACAAACCTTTGGGCTTCCGTTCCTTCAAAAACAAAGCCAAATCTTTGTCTGCCATTTCTAGAACCTGTTCAGAAACAAAAAGATCTATAACGTCAGTATATGTTTTCTCTGTCTTACCAAGTTCAACCCATCTAATTACATATCCTTTGAGACGCTCAGCAAACTGAGAGTATCGCTCTCCACCGTCACGTTTTGTTGTTCGGAACTTCACCCTGAAACCTTCCTCCGTAAGTCTAAATCGATTCAATAAAGCTATCTTTACTTCGGAATAATCTTGTGCCTGTTCTGCTGTGAGCCTAGAATAAACCTCTAATGACTTACCCTTGAGTAGAGCACTAAGGGACATGCCCCAGTCTGATTCTGGCCATCCGTTTACTTGTGCAAACTGCTCAAATCTGCGCAAGTAAGCATCTACATCATCAGTTTGATCATTAAGTACAGGTAATTTGGGAGCTTTAGCATTTACAGAAGCTCTAAATGTACTACTTTGAGGTAGAGATTTGGAAGATGCATGTTCTTGTTCAATCTTAAGCTCATAATCTTTCATTTCTAGCTCATGTTGCCTTTCTAGTTGTCGCTCTTCCCTCTCAATTCTACGTTCTTCTCTAACCATGTGGTCATGCTGTCTTTTGTCTTGTAATTCTTCTCGACCACGAGCAAACCTTTCCAATTCAGAGCCTTCTAATCCTATTTCTTGTCCAAGTCGTATAAACTTTTCAAACTCCATCATTGATCCTAATATACTGATCACCAACACTACAGCTACATGTATGTAAAACTTACGCATGCAAATTTCCGACTATACGAAAATGCTTTGCACCACGGCTACGTATTTCAACCCGCTGCAATGATCTGACGTGAACAAGCGCACACAATCTTAAAAGCTCTGCCAATTCGATAGGCCTATTACACACACAACGATTATAGAAGGAGAATGTACTTTGATCTGTTAACAAACAAAATTTTCATAGATAATTGGATCAATCAAATTGAACAATTTCGCGCAATCACACTAATTAGCAAGAGACTAGTAGGTTCTTACCAGAGATTAACCTTCTCAAAAACCCACGAGCAAAGTTCTACATCAAGGCAACCTAACGGTATTTATCTTGCTACCTATAAATGTGTCGCTTCAAAAATCATTTACCTGCGCTGTCTCAGCCATAACTGCCACTGTATTTTTGGTTTGTTTTGAATTTCCCGGACAAGCCCCCATTTGTCACACCATGGGACTGGATTTCCCCTGGCTGACTTTACAGTTATGCAGTAAGGCCTAGACACAACACATGATAAATAATTTTCAGAGAAACAGGTTATATATATTCAAAAATTGATCTACTTTAATAACAAACAACCAGTAATGTCCTATAAATTCATTGGAAACCAAACCCCTACTAAACTATGTACAAATTAATTATGCGAGTTTTAAGCAAGGGACTATGATCGACCGTTCTTTACAAGATTTTCTCTACATAGAATATTCTGGATTGAGGCACACCTTTTCTCCTCACAATATTAATAATCTAGCAAAATTGGCGACAATGAGAATCTTAAATCTACTTAGTTAAGCCCACCACCTGGATGACTTTCCATTGTTCATGATTGGTCATGGCCGGTGAATGTTCAATGTTTTTCATCTCTCTCTCTCTCTGATTATGACTGGGGGTGTTCGGTTTACTTGCCCATCTCCTTTTGTGAAGCTTTCTACTAGAACTCTTTCAGCTTTGATGTAGCAGTTTCCTGTCAGCCTCATAAGTTGGGTGGCCTTTGTGTTCTTATACTTGTACAAGGGAAGTTGCAGCCTACCCCAATGGTTTGGGTTTTTGATGGTTAGTCGTCTTCCGTCTTACTTCAACCTAAATCCACTCAGGATTTGGTGATAGATGCAGGTCCACACAGGACAGGTCTGATGGGTCCACCAAGGACAAAGTCCACACAGGACAACCTCAGGGAAGTTTTCCAATCCACTCAGGATATTATACTTCGATAAACATTTAAGCCCACACAGGACTTAGATTTATTGTGAGCCTTGACTCAGAATAATATTAAGACGGACTGCTCTCCTCAAACTCCAACCCAAGACTGACTGGTAATCTCCAAACCGCTACACACCCAATCAGAACCATATGGAACACCTATATGGAACACCTAAAGAATCCATTCCTAAGGACAATAAAAGTAAATACCAACATTCCTTATAGCCCCACCCTAAATACTGCCTTCTCTGGAGACTTAATTTAAATATATTTGGCGCCCTCTTGGGACACTTTAGTCTGCCACCAAACTTCTAGCAAACTTAAAGGAGTTAAATTAAAGAGGCAAACTTGCACATACAAAATACAGCAAATAAAAAGTAATTTTAAATAATCTGAGATATTTAACTCGGGTTATCATAAAATCCTCAGGCACTTGTGACAGGTACCAGTGTCAGCTGTACAAACACAAGAAACCCATGCACCCAATGCTAGCCTACAAGGTACGGTACTTTGTGGCAGTCTGTGGTACCAGTTTCAGCTGTACAAACAGAACAAACCCATGCACCCAATGCTAGTCTGGAAGGTATGGTACTTTGTGGCAGTCTGTGGTACCAGTGTCAGCTGTACAAACAGAAGAAACCCATGCATCCAATGCTAGCCTGGAAGGTATGGTACTTGGTGGCAGTCTGTGGTACCAGTGTCAGCTGTACAAACACAAGAAACCCATGCACCCAATGCTAGCCTACAAGGTACGGTACTTTGTGGCAGTCTGTGGTACCAGTTTCAGCTGTACAAACAGAAGAAACCCATGCACCCAATGCTAGCCTGGAAGGTATGGTACTTTGTGGCAGTCTGTGGTACCAGTGTCAGCTGTACAAACAGAACAAACCCATGCACCCAATGCTAGCCAATAATGTATAGTACTTTGTGGCAGTCTGTGGTACCTGTGTTTTAAAAAATATAAAATAAATCTTTCTATTTTAAGATAGTTTACAACTTATTTCCCTTTTTCTGTTCTTGTGCAGATGTCTTAACCAGTCGGACCGATTTCATCCTGACCGACAACAGCTACCTAGAGGACCACAACGAAGAAACCATATCGAGTTCGACGGTGGAGAGTTGTGCCGCAGAATGCGCTGCACGAACCTCCTACACCTGTCGCTCGTTTGATTTTGAACGTAGCTCCTCCAACTGCTACCTCAGTGTTGAGACTGAAGAAACTGTGCCACTGACTTCAAGCACTAGTTTCTTCTTCTACAAACGCAAACGTAGGTTTTGATTTCGATCAGGAGTTAATAGTCGTCAAGCAGAACTGGTTCTAAATCAATTGGCGTGTCGTGGCCGAGTGGATAAGAGCACCTGACTCAAGCTCTGGTGTTTCTGATCAGCAGAGTGTGGGTTCGAGTCCCGGTCGTGACACTTGTGTCCTTAACTCTTTGGTGCACGGATTAATTCTATTGTTTTTAAGATTACACAAAAACAAAAAAACGTTCATCCATGTTTTTCTGGAATTTTTTTCAATAGCGCCCCCTATTGAAAATGGCATCAAAAGAAAGCCCAACCATTGCTCTAAACAACCGAATGAGGGCGACATTTATGGGACCTTTATTTTTTAAGTTATGACCACTTTTCCAAAGTCCAAATTGAACGCGCTTTTGGCGGTCGCTAGCGACCGCTCTGTGCACCAAAGGGTTAAGCAAGACACTTAACCATTATTGCTGCGTCCTTCGACTGGGACGTAAAGCCGTTGGTCCCTTGTGTTGTGCTCGTAAAAGAACCCAGTGCACTTATCGAAAAAGAGAAGGGGTTTGCCCCGGTGTTCCTGGTTTGATTGGCTGCATATTGCGCCACAGCACCTTGTAAACCACTCCATGGTACTATGTAAAGGAATTGGTCTCATACTTCAAAAACGTAGCTCCACAATACCTCGCAGGAAAATACTGAATGTTGAAGCGTCACTGAGTGATGGATATGTGCGCTATATAAGGAGCCACTATTTTTATTATTATTATTAATTGTGAACGGATGTTTTTGAATATCAGTTGTGACATATTCCCGCAAAGTTGCCAGTACGAAGCATAAGAGATGCATGGGTGGCTAATGCGTAAACCGCTCGCTTCTCACCAATGTGGCCCTGGTTCGATACCCGGCTAAGGCCATATGTGAGTAGAGCTGTGCGTTGGTTCTCTCTTATGCCAAGGGTTTTTTTTCCCTGGGCCCTCCGGTTTTCCTCCCTCCCGAAAAATCAAACACTTTCGATCTCTGGCTGTGCTTCGTGGTCATAAATGGTTTGATGTGGAAGACTGCCAGAGGCGCCCTTAAATGCCTGCAGCCCGAACACGTTGTAGCCGCGTCCTGCGCAATTCAGCTTCCCAGCTGCGAGTAAGGATGATTAGCTTTCCAAATTATTATTATTATTGTAAGCTATAACCTATAAGCATAACCTCTATCTCGTGGCATGTCGTGGCCGGGACTCATGCTCTGGTGTTTCTGATCAGCAACGTGTGGGTTCGAGGGTCGGTCTTGACACTTGTGTCCTTAAGCAAGACACTTAACCCATCATTGCTTCATCCTTTGGATGGGACTTAATGCCATCGGTCCTACGTGTTGTGTATTGCACGTAAAAGAACCCAGTTACACTTACGAGAAGGGGGTTGGCCAAGTGTGTCTGGCGGTGGCTGCTGAGTGCACCGCAGCACCTTGCAAACTCTTAAAAGGTACTACATAAATTGGTCTCCTAGTTTAAAAATTTATACACCTCTGGTCTAGGAGAAGCAATTATGCTCAAGGACACAAGTGTCATGACCGGGATTCGAACCCACACTCTGGCGATTCAGCCATCGAAACTTGGCCACGACACTTCACTTCATTTTTATGAATGAAGGCTTTGATTTTTTGTAAGCAGTTTTTTTTCTTTTTCTCAATTATAAGTTTTTGCCAGATTTTTCTCAAAACAGTTGCCACAATAAACAATTCACTGACATTTAACCAAATTATTTCCTCTCTTTTTTTGTGGGGTATCGTGGCCAAGCGGTTAAGAGCACCGGATTCAACTTTGGTGTTTGATCAGCAGAGTGTGGGTTCGAATCCCGGTCGTGACACTTGTGTCCTTGAGCAAGACACTTAACCATAAGCTTCTCTCCACCCAGGGGTAAATGGGTACCTGTGAGGGCAGAGATGGTTCTTGTGATTGATTTAGCCGAGTAGCGCATTAATGTTGCACAGGCTGCATACTCCCCAGGGAGCTGAGATGGTTTAAGGAATGATTTAAGGCCCAGTGACCAGGGGTAATAATGTGAAGCGCTTTGGGACGCCCTTCGGGCGTGAAAAGCGCTATATAAAAACTAACTATTATTATTATTATTATTTTTTTGTCATAGTACCAAGGCAGGAAAACCCCAACAGAGGTGAGTCGAAATAAATGTGCATATTGTTTGCAATTTAAGACAAATATCAAAATTGATAACTATGAAATAATTTTCGGGAAAAATTGACTAGAACGGGATTTGAACACTGTGACCTCTCGGGCCCAATTTCATAGAGCTGCTTAAGCACAAAAAGTAGCTAAGCACAACAAAATTATGCTTACCAGCCAAAATGCAATTTCTCATGTACAATTTGTGACTGGTATCCTGCTAATTTTTGCTTAGCAGAAACTTTTTCCGCAATATTTTCTGCTTAAGCAGCTTTCTACCCAACTTAGCTATCTAGCCCTATGACGGCAGTTTTATTCTTCTTTGTTCGAACAGAAATTGAATTGCGGTGGCCGGGTTGGCGTAGTGGTATCTTTCCTCGCCTTCCACCTCTAGGACCCCAGGTCGAATCACGCCGGGGGCACTTTGTGGATTGGGTTTTCAGTCCCAACCTGATTTGTGTGGGTTTTCCCTGGAATAATTATCTGGGGTTTTCCTCCCCCAATCTAAAAACTGAAACTTCCTTCCTTGTCTTCTTTCCATTGGGTTCTTGGCTTGTTGTACAGTGATTAAGTTTGCTTTTCTGAGAGTCCTTGGCATCACAACCAGAATAAAAGAATTGAAATGAAATGAAATTGAATGAAATGTACCATGTCAGTTTCCCTTGTGGTTATTACTTGATACTTGGAATCAAACTGTCTGCACTGTGAACCAAACCAAGCTAATTTGAAATCCTATTTCCACAAATTCATGCAACAGTAAAAATCAGTATGAACTGACCGTGACCTATGAAATTTTCTTTGTTCAACCCCAAATCATTTATATTCAATTTACCCAGTCAGTTTCCCTTGTGGTTAAGTGGCATCCCCTTAAGGTGATCGCTATCCTGCCGCTTTCCAAGTTGTATCGTTAATTTTGGTTTGATTCCTGGCTATCTGGCAGTTACAGGTTGAATGACTTCTAGATTCACAGTACAGAGAATCGCTACCTCCCTGTAGGTCTAACAGTCTTTGAAACTCCAACCATCTCGCCATCCCTCTTTGCCGAACCAAAAGATATAAGAACAGCCCCATCCCTTTTCTAACTAAAATGCTCAATAATAATTCTTTAGTTATATGTTTTGCATGTGTATCTTTTACTCTTTGTTTTATGAATTTTAGCATGTTTTTACTTCTTCTTTTGTAAATTTAGATGTAAATCGGCCCTTGGGCTGTGAGATTTGAATGTTTTTAATGAACCAGGGGCGGATTGCACCAAGTTGTCTTAAACCGGTCTATATGCTATAACCGGCTAACTTGAGACGTGCTTAGACAGTCTTTAATTATAGACTGATTGCAATACCACGGTCTATATTTTAAGCCAGTCTTAAATCTTACGCCTGTGCTGAGCTGGCTATGACCGGTCTTTGTTTTGTTTTTAAACGTGGCGCTACATCTGTTAGTTGTTGATGATTTCGTAGGGTGTCGTGGCCGAGCGGTTAAGAGCATCAAATTCAAGTTCTGGTGGTTAGTCACCAGGTTGTGGGTTCGAATCCCGGTCATGGCACTTGTGTTCTTGAGCAAGACACTTAACTATAATTGCTTCTCTTCACCCAGGGGTATAAATGGGTACCTGCAAGGGTAGAGGTTGATATTGAGTTTGAAAAAGCCTTCGGAGCACCACGGTTGCCCAGGGTTGTATACTCCCCAGGGAGCTGAGAAAGATTAAAGGAATGTTATTGGCCCAATGACCAGGGCACTAATGTAAAGCGCATTGAGACGTTTATTGTAAAATGCGCTATATAAGAACTTGTTATTATTTCATGCAAAGAGCCCCATGACGAGACCGTATATTGATAGCGTTTACTCGGTCTGTAATTTTGTCCAAGGCTTTTTGTTTTCCCTCCATTGTCGCCTAATGTTTGATCTTCGTTGACCTTTCAAAGCCATTGTCACTGTCTCAGTGTGCTATGGATAATGGGGGCCATCGTAACTAACCAAGCTTGTAGGAATGCTTATACTTGTATTTCACTACTGCTCACTGACTTATCTAAGACCGGCTTATTGCAACAGGCTTAATGACTGACTAAGCTGAGACTGTCTAAGGCAGATAGCTGGCTATAACTGACTGGTCTTAGACCACTGGCTAAGACCGTTTTATTGCAATCCGCCCCAGAACAATAATAACAACAATACTACTCTTACTAATAATAATAACAACTGCTGCTACAGAAGATTTGATGAACCGTGATTTTGTTTTTGTTCAGAGAGCAACAACTGTGCGAGCGGCTGGGCAGAGTACAATTCCAAATGCTACTACGCTGGAGTCTCCAGGAAGTCATGGTATGATGCTGAACTCTACTGTGAAACACAAGGAGGTAAAATCCGAGACTATTTTTTTGCCCAGTTTCAAAATCCTGTCAGTTAGCAAAATATTTCAAGTGCTAAACAAATCTTGCCTAGCTTAGACCATGGGGCCCAATTTCATGGAGCTGCTTGAGCAGAAAATAAAGCTTAACAATTTTCTGCTCAGCAAACATGTGACATTGTATTTTGGCTGGTAACCTTTTTCTGGTCTATGAAATTGGGCCCTGGGGCCAACTTGATGGAGCTGCTTAAGCAACCTGCTAAGATCTGAACAGTTATACTTAGCATGAATGGGTTACCAGCCAAAATAATGTGTAATTTATATTGGGTACGACTGGTTCCCTGCAAATGCTTGCTTGTCGGACAAATTTACTAAACAAAGGTTGTGATATATGCCTGTGAATTTTTTTTCAGGACTTTAGGGTGGGGTGGGGAGTGTGGATGTACTGAGTGTACAGTGCTTAACACACATCGGTCTATGGGTTAAACAAACAGTATTATTTATCCCGATGCAAATTTAACATCTGTGTGATGTGTTGTGGCCGAGTGGTCAAGAGCACTGGACTTAACCTCGGTGTTTCTGATCAGCAGAGTGTGGGTTCGAATCCCGGTCATGACACTTGTGTCATTGAGCAAGATACTTTAGATACTGAACCATAATTGCTTTGTCCTTTGGATGGGACATTAAGCCGTAGGTCCAGTGTACTAGGATTGGTAGTGCATGTAAAAGAACCCAGAACACTTATCGTGGAAGAGTAGGGGTTAACCCCAGTGTTTCTGGTTCACATAGCAAGCACCCTTGTTTACAGGTTTCCTGAGGCTTGCGAGCTACAGTGATTAAGTTCACATATGAGGCATCCTTGCTTTCATTACCAGAAATATGTTGATTGCTTTTATATTGGTTCTACGAAAATTAACCCAGGCCACCAGCAAAAAATTGTAAACTGTTTGCTTTGTATGTTGTCAGCTCAGTGCTACAAGGTCGTTAATTGCAATATCATTTCCATATTGATCAAAAGGGCATTAAATGAAAAATGCATATATACATTTGACAAAATTAATCATAATAAATATTTTACTTAGAAAATGAATGTTTCTTTTTGCCAAACAATTACTTTGGAGGCCACTCTTGATCAATAAACTCCATTGTCCAGGAGCTCCAAAATATGCAGAAGGAATTTTATGAAATCAATACAAGCTGCTTAAACGACCATATTTCTGGGCTGAAGATATGTAAGGCCAAAAAAATAATAATAATTGTTTGTCCATAGAGGGTTCTCAAAAGGTAGGATCGGTCGGTTAATTTTTAATTTTTTTTTTTTAGATGGATATTGTATTTTGGAATATGAGCCTTTTGGTATTAAAGGCACTGTTTGGAAATTGATTATTTTAGTGAGAAATTACCTCTTTCTCAAAAACTACGTTACTTCAGAGGGAGTCGTTTCTCACAATGTTTTATACTATCAACAACTCTGTGTTGCTTGTTACCAAGTAAGTTTTTATGCTAATATTTGTTTTGAGTCATTACCAAACGTGTACGATACCTTTAACATATTTAAAGTCAAAACACAAAACACAACACTTTCACTGTATTGAACTCTTTTATTAAATGTCTTTGAATACATGTAGTATTTTAATACTAGCAACTGTCATGACTGTTCAACTAACAAGATTGTATGTTGTTGATGTTGAGATGATTGTTTTACCGGAGCTACCAGCTGATGAGTGCATAGCACTTCTGCAGTATTGGAATTTCACAAGAATAAAAAGTCAGGATTGTATAAACACAGTGGGTTGGTAAACTGCTTTAAATTCAATATATTGTTTCTTCCTGTTTCAACATTTTTTGAACAATTTTTTAAAGAATTTCAATGAAAAAACCCCACAAAAAACCCACAAAAAAACCTGCTAAAAACATTATGGTCACGACGCAAATGATGGGCTGTCGGACGAGGACAAACAAACAATATTTTCTTTTTTTTGGCCTAACATGATTGTTTTTTCTTTACTATTTAAATAAAAAGGTTCCTTGGTAACCGTGGACGATGAGGCTGAACATGACTTCCTTGTTAGAATTGGACGCTGGGCAAATCCTACCGACGAATGGTTCTGGATCGGACTCAGTGACATCGAAAATGAGGGTAAGACATTGAATCCTTTCATTCTATTTCATTTGTATCAAATAATAAACCACAAGGGAAACTAGTTAAATTTAAATAAATTGGGGTTGAACAATGACAAATTGATTAGAGAGTGATTTGAATCAACAACCTCCGGATTAACGTGCCGGCACTCTACTAACTGAGCTATCTAGCCCTATGTTGGTGGTCTCCCTATTTTGTCAATATCTTTGTTTGGGGGTGCCAGTCGGAAGCCATACAACCGTTAACTGCCGTGTAGCCAGGGATCACACCCAAGTTTCGATACAACCTGGGAAGTGGCAGCCAGGGGATCATCTTAAGGGGATGCAACTTTCTTGATAACATGTATATTTATATGGGTCGTACTGTACGATTGATGACAATTTTTAAGTACATAAAATAGATCGTACATGTACGATAATGGCGCTTTTGGAATACATAAAATAGATCGTACATGTACGATCGTACATGTACAAGCTTGGCACTGAAAGAGTTAAACCTTCATTTTGTTGTTGCAGGAACGTGGGTAAATGTGGACCAATCGAATGCTACTTATACGAGATGGCGCTCTGGAGAGCCTAACGGTGGTGATATAGAAAATGGCGCCATTATGTCTATGTACAGTAGCTTTGACTGGCTGGATATTGCGGTGGATTCAACTTACAGTTTCTTCTGTGAGACGAACATCGGTAAGTAAACTCTTCAATAGTAGTATGGGCGTTGTGCGTGTTTGCGCGTGGGGTTACGCCGTCTTTTCGGGGTGAAAACAACGACCACCTTGAGCAAGGCTTGTAAACCTCCTGAATTATAACATTTTAGAGGTTCCGGGTCTGGAATAAGGGGGACCAGACCCGTAAGCTATTCTTTAGGAATTTTCACATTCGTCCAATCTCATCCTTGCTTATATTATCACTGTTTTCCACCCTAGGTGCAAGCGCAATCGCCGCACCGACCACCCACTCCCTCTGTAGCTCCGGCTGGTTCCACGATGACCACAGCTGTTACCACTTCTCTACGGGTACCAGCAACTGGGATAATGCCAGGGCGTCTTGTCAGTCATCCAATGCCGATCTGGTGATGATCACGAAGGGCAGGGAGTGGGACTTTCTGATAAATCACCGGAGGTATCACTTCTCCAATCAGCGCTTCTGGGTCGGGGCAAGTGATTCAGCGAGCGAAGGTGAGTTTAACGGACGAGCTGTGGATGACTCGCAGTTTGAGTCACATCATTTCAAGTTCGGGGGTCTTGTCTAAATTAATCCAGGACAGGTAGTCGGAAACAATTTTACAATGTCAAATTTGTGTTGGATTTCCGTCGGACTGTAGTTCTATTACAGATATGGCTTGCGAGCTACAGTGATTAAGTTCACCAGAAATATGTAATAACAATAACAGCAAAATAAAACAAACACACCGCAACACAAAGTCAGCCATCACCAAAACAAAATTCTGATTAAAGTCAAACAAAGATCAAACAAACTTAACTCTTTCAGTGCCTGCTTTTTTTTTGCATTTTAAACCTAAAATGCCCAACTTTTTGAAGTTTTTCAAAAATAAATAAATAAGTCTTACTCACCAAACAAAATGTACCACCTTGGCACTGAAAGTGTGTTGTTAAAGGTATCGTACACGTTTGGTAATGACTCAAAACAAATATTTTCATAAAAACTTACTTGGTAACAAGCAACGGAGAGCTGTTGGTAGTAAAAAACATTGTAGGAAACGACTCCCTCTGAAGTTACGTAGTTTTTGAGAAAGAGGTAATTTCTCACTAAAATAATAAAAACTTCTTGCAAGAAGTTTTTATTCCTGTCTGAAAGCACACAAATTTGTACAACAAAGGTGTTTTTTCTTTCATCATTTTCTTGCAACTTCGATGACCAATTGAGCCCAAGTTTTCACAGGCTTGTTATTTTATGCATATGTTGGGATACACCAAGTGAGGACACTGGTCTTTGACAATTTCCAAACGTGTTCAGTGCCTTTAAAGAAGGATACAGTCCCAAGAGTGTTTTGCTCATATCTTCAATATCATTGTTTGTTTCTAGGTGAGTTCCTCTGGATTAACGGGGATGCGTTCTCGTCTACATCACTGAAGTGGGCGAGTGGTAGTCCGGACGATGGTGACTCAAACGAGGATTGTGTGGAATTCACCGAGTCTGTGAAACTCAACGATGAAACGTGCACTGATGGACTGTACTACATTTGCGAAAACGATTTGTGTAAGTTGATTTAACTTTTGGGGGGTTGAACAAAAAAAAAATTGACTAGAGCCGGACTTGAACCTTCGGATTAATGTGCCGGTGATCTACCAACTGAGCCATCTAGCCCTATGTTGGCGGTCTCCCTATTTTGCCGATATCTTTGTTCGAGGGGTGCCAGTCAGAAGCCATAGCCAGGGATCACACCCAAGTTTTCGATACAACAAAGGGAGCACCTTAAAGGCATCGTACACGTTTGGTAATTACTCAAAATATATATTAACATAAAAACTGACTTGGTAACGAGCAACAGGGAGCTGTTGATAGTATAAAACATTGTGAGAAACGACTCCCTCTGAACGTAGTTTTTGAGAAAGAGGTAATTTCTCACTAAAATAATACAAAACTTCTTGCAAGAAGTTTTTATTATTCTATCTGAAAGCACACAAATTTGTACAACAAGGGTGTTTTTTCTTTCATCATTTTCTTGCAACTTCGATGACCAATTGAGCCCAAATTTTCACAGGCTTGTTATTTTATGCATATGTTGGGATACACCAAGTGAGAACACTGGTCTTTGACAATTTCCAAACGTGTACGATGCCTTTAAAGGGTGTGTACAACATTGGAAAGGCTGAAAATATAATTGTTCACAGGATGGCACATAACTTACATGGTATAAAGATGGTCATGGTGGAAAACTTCCCTTGAAATAGTTTTGCTTGAAATGCTATAGTTTTTAAGAAATGAGTTATACAACTAGTCTTTATCACTGGTGATAAAATCTGATGTTTGAAAACAGTGAAAATATATGATGGGGTTTTTCACTGTTTTCTCATGACTCCGAAGACCGATTTAGCTTAAACTTTCACAGGTTTGTTATTTCATGTATATGTTGGGTCACATCAAGTGTGGATACTGGTCTTTGACAATTACCAATGTTGTCCATTAAAGGGGATGCAACTTTTTTATTTCAATTATCGAGTAATCAACCACAGGGGAAACTGACTGGAATTTTTAAAAATAATTTTGGGTTGAAGTAAGAAAAATTGACTAGAGATCATTGGGACTGTAACCTGCGACCTGCAGATTAACGTGCGGACGCTCTACCAACTGATCTATCTAGCCCTAATAATATAAATTTTATAGCAATAGGTTTAACCCTTTCATGCACCAATTATTTTAGTGATAAATTGATCATAAGGACACATTAATTGTTTACTAGGTTTTTTTGCAAATGGCGACCCCCTTAAAAACAGGTCACAATAGCACCCTCAAGAGTCCTCTTTCCCATTCTGAAAACTGTGTGGCCGTGGGATCTTTATTTTTCATTTTACAACTATTTGTCTGAAGAGATTTAAACCGGTCGCTAGCGACCGTTCGGCACGTGAAAGAGAGAGTTAAAGGCAGTGGACACTATTGGTAATTACTCAAAATAATTATTGGCATAAAACCTTACTTGGTAACGAGTAATGGGGAGCTGTTGATAGTATAAAACATTGTGAGAAACGGCTCCCTCTGAAGTAACGTAGTTTTCGAGAAAGAAGTAATTTTCCACGAATTTGATTTTGAGACCTCGGAATTAGATTTTGAGGTCTTGAAATCAAGCATCTGAAAGCACACAACTTCGTGTGACAAGGGTGTTTTTTCTTGCATTATTATCTCGCAACTTCGACGACCAATTGAGCTCAAATTTTCACAGGTTTGTTATTTTATGCATATGTTGAGATACACCAAGTGAGAAGACTGGTCTTTGACAATTACCAATAGTGTCCAGTGTCTTTAAAAAAAGAAATAAATAATAACAATTATTGCATGATTTTCTTTTGAAACAGACCCTGTAGCTGTTCCAACAAACTTCGCCGTCGAGGTGAAAAGTACCAGTCAAATTGAGGTAACATGGAGTCCAAGTATTCTGTCTTCTGGCCAGGACCAAGATGTGACTGGATTCAGAGTAAGTGATCAAATGAATAACAATAATACTTCACTCAGAGGCAGCGAAGATTCAAGAAACCTCCCCCAATTCACTTAGCATAAGTGGAAGTCCCAGGATTTTGTCCTGTCTACTCCATAGACCTTATATGCACATGACGTCATTTGAGTAGGGCGCCCTCGCCTAGAGGTCAAAAGGAGGTTGTTCATTGGCCAAACCTGTGCGCTGTGTGTACAAATCTGCGCGTTTCGATTGTTTCATCATCAGTTTACCTCAAAGATGGCGGCTGGATGACGTCAATGCATAAGGTCTATTGTGGTATAAAAACAGCAAGGGCGAGTTCTAGTTAGAATTTGGTTTCTCCCGATTCCAAATCTACTCCCCAGAAGTATAAAAACAGCAGCCCAAGTTGTAATTAGTAGAAGATACATGTAAACAGCCGGACAGTTCTTACAAGAACAATTTCTACATAGCAAAGAGATATACCATTACATGGTGTTACCGCAAACCAAATACACATTAAATCCTGGTATTTTAATCCACGCCAAGGAACTGATGAGCACCAGTCTAAGTCAATCTTTCGGATATACCATGCCCAATATGTGGCAGAGGGTATCCCCCCAATGTTCCCATACTTGAACGCACTATTTTCCTCTTATACAGTACCCTCCCCCCCTAAAATCCTCAAAAGAATTCCTGAGATTCCAAGCACACAATGAAGACACAATAGGGGTGGGGGTACCACCATGCCCCATATCAAGCACCAAATGCTTTCGGAAGGAGACAGTTGTCAGCTGGGCCAATTTCATAGAGCAGCTTAAGCACAAAAAGTAGCTAAGCACAACAAAATTATGCTTACCAGAATAAGGTTACCAACCAAAATACCATTTCTCATCTACAATCTGTGACCGGTATCCTGCTAACTTTTGCTTAGCGGAAGCATTTTAGGCAATATTTTCTGCCTAAGCAGCTCTATGAAATTGGGCCCTGGTGAAGTTCTGTCTAAGCTTTCTGTTTCAATTTGATAAAGTTGTCTGAGCACAAAGGTATACTAAAACACTAATCAATGTTTGCGCACCAGCCAAAATGCTATGTCATTTGTCATGTTTTGGACTGCTGGTTCCCCGTTTATAGTTTTGCTTAAAAGCAGAGTCTTGTTAAGCAGTTTTTTTTTTCCCTGCTGAGGCAGCCTTTTGACATAGGGCTCTGGGTTGTTTTGTTTGTCTTTATCATATTTTTTTTGTGGTGATGAAACCATTGAATCCCCAAAAGTGAAATCAAAATTTGAAGAATTTTTTTGAGTCTTAAATCTTACCGGATCGATAGAATCGTTTTTCTGTTTTTTCAGTTTTATTATTGGGTGGTGAACGACATGAACAGCACCATCATCAATGTCGACGTTGCCGCTGATGTTTATCGGTACATCTTAACATCGCTGACACCTGGTACTTCGTACGAGTTCATGATCGCTGCATTTAGTTCTCAGGGAGAAGGGCCCACTACAGACCCACCACTCCTTGCTACGACAAAAGCATCAGGTAACACCTGGTTCAGACAGGCGCTCTAGAGTCGCGCCGAACCACAAATTATTGCAAGATAAACCGAAGCAGTCTAAAGATAAACCCTCCAGCTCGACAGTCTAACTTTTCCGGGTTAAACCCGATTCTGTTTTATTTTAGAATCATTCAGACACACAGAGTTGAACTCGATCGAGTTGAACCATGAGTTAAACCAACTTTACTGTCGGCTTTGTTTAAACAGATTTCAATGTTTGTTAAAATGATTAAACGATTAGACGTCCCAACCCTATTTTGTTCTAATTATTACTTGTAAGTGAAAAAATGAAATGACTGCAGTTCCGCCATTTTACCAGCGTTTTTGTTTCACTCTTATTTACAGTTATCCGGACTGACACTGACCGTCTGAAAGTTTACAACATCGTTAAAGGACAGCGCCTGAGGCAACACTCCATGACTGACCACCAAATAGCCTCGTTCACTCAGTGCACAAACATCTGCACGTCGCACGAGAGCTGCGTGTCGGTCAACTTCCATTCCAAGTCGCGAGACGCTCTGAAGACGTGCGAGATCAACGACGAGACCCACACGAGCATGGCCAGCGATATGGAAGATGATCGGGAGTACACCTACGCCTCTGTCGAGGGCTACTAAATGTGGACTTTATGAACTACTTAGGGTTCTCCCCATGCACAAGCTAGCGTATCGGGCCTATACGCACGATTTGCGTGCCGATACTCGCAAATTTCGGCGGATACGCAAACAAACACATTTTTAATTTTTTTATTTTATTTTTTTTCCCACAAAAAAACCTTAAGAGAAAACAATAAAGAATGCTCCAGATTGCACAGTAGGACTTTTAAAACTAAGGTAAACACCAAGTAGAAAACATTCCGAAGACCTTGGTTCAATTCAGCGTTCTTCGGCCAAACCTCCAAAATTTTGGCCCAGAATGCCCAACAGTTTTGAATAAACCTGGGGAGAACCCTGCTACTTAGATATAGACTCAGCCCCAGTTTCATAAAGCTATGGCCAGTGATGCGGTTGGTACTCGCTGTCACCTCGCTAAACGTGAAAGTTTCAGCTGAATACAGTGTCTACTTTTTGAGAAAACAGCATTTTTTTTCATCCAGAATGTCGAATCCATCCACATTTAGCGCAGTGACAGCGGGTACCAACCGCATCTCTGGCCGCAGCATTCACAAACGGACACCACGGAAATTTGAATCTCCAAAACTCGCCTTGAGGTGAGTTTTGGAAAATCAAAATTTGTCAACTTACTTTTATTGATTACCAATCAACGGGGGCATTTCAGACGAAAACAATTAGCAGGATGCTTACTTCAATAACCATCTTTATACCAAAGAGGCTTTTGTATAGAAATTACATTTTTTTTTTTGGGGGGGGGGGTCAATACCAAAGTATGACCTTACCTTAGTGCCAATAACGGGATGAATAAAAGATGATGAAGAAATGTTCACTTTTAGAGGAGGAAAAAACCCAAAGAAAATCCTGCAATCGGGGCCCCATTTCATATAACATCTATCTGAAAATATTGCTTAACAAATTTCTGCTGAGCAAAAATGTGCAGGATACCAGTCATAAGTGCTGCATGTGACATGGCATTTTGGCTGGTAACCGTATTCTGGTAAGCAAAATTGTTTTGTGCTTAGTTTTTTTGTGCTTAAGCAGCTTTATGAAAGTGGGCCCAGGTAGGGACTGAAAACTCCAGGCTGCAGTCTGAGGTAGGATTCGAACCGGGTCCACAGAGGTGACAGCCACGGACTCGGACTCGAGGGGCAACTAAAACAGCCTAGTCCCAGAATATTATTATTATTATTATTGTTATTATTATAATATTGTTTTTATTTGCCAAAGAAGACAAAAAAAAGTTTGATAAGGCCCAACACAAAAACTGTTTTTGTTTCCTATAACCCAGCCGACTGTTTAAAAACCTGTCCACCGTTACGAAAATGGTGTACAAAATTTGAAAATTTCGCTGACTGACTGCATGTTTCACTTCTATACCACCAGAATTCAAGACTAATAAGCTAAAAGATTTTATCAAAATCTGATTGAATAACAAAGAATCCTTTGAAAACGACATCTTGCTTGTTAAAGTTGCAGGTTTTGATTTTTCGCCGAATTATTTTCTCTTCAGAATTGTTTTCTCTGAATGAATTTTGACAGATGATGCTGTTTCAAAAGGGAAAACATACAAAAACTTTCACATATGTCACGGACACTGTACAAAATACATTGTAACATGCCAAATTGTTTGCACATGCCTGATGGACGTCAATTATTGTTGGGATCCCAACAATTTCTTTTAATCAACTATTGGTAGATTTTTGTGTGCAATATCTTAAAGGCCCTGTACACTATTGGTAAGATCGAAAAACACAATGTTCACAGATTCACACATAACTTACATGATTTAAAGTAAGTAATGATAGAAAGGGTTCCTTAAAATATTTCTGCCTAAAATGCTATCGTTTCTGAGAAATGAGTAAAACAATAGTTTTTTATCACGCGCGCGACAATTTGAAAAAACAGAAAACACATAAGGTCTCTTTTCACTATTTTTTCGTGACCTCGATAACCAAATTAAGCTCAAACTTTCACAGGTTTGTTTGTTCATGCATATGTTGAATCACAAAAAATGTGGACACTGATTTTGAGCTGTTACAAAAAGTGTACAATGTCAAATTCAATTTTGTGATGTACTCAATTTCCAATAGATAGAGTCCTCATGTGAGTGGGGGAAAATTACCGGTCTCTAATCTCATGTTCAAAAGGTTTAACATCCCCCCCGTACAAAAATGTATAGACCCATTTTTCTCATATAATGATGTCATGTCATCGGATGTTTTGGATGTTTTTGGCAATTTATACACCATTTTAACGTGAGGTTAGAGACAATTTTTTTCCCCACTCACATGAGGACTCTATCTATTGGAAAATAAGTACATCACAAAATTGAATTTGACATTTCCCTTCCTCTTTATAAATGAAAGCTTATAACTGTCTCGAATCTATACCAATAGCTATTTAAAATTTTCGGGTAAAATCGGCCACAAAGCGGACCTGGCATCTTTAATTCATTTTATTTCTTGGTGTGCGGACTGCCCCATGTGAAAAACTAACATTCCTAAAATATCTGTTTTTCCCCTATACCTACCGACCCTTTTTCTTTCCAGCATGTTACAGAAAACAAAAATCTGTTTTTGTTATAAGCCTTAAGGTTCTTTTTGTACAGTGAAATACAATTGTAAATATTAAAGTGAGATTGTAACATAGATCTATTCAGAGTTCTAGATTAAATTAGATGTTTCCAGGTCATTGGACTTGTGGGATGTTGAAAGGGGAATTTACATTTTTTGTAAGTTAATGTTATTTTTTTAAGAAAGTGTGGATTTGTGTTGTAGGATATAATATTAAATATCATTCCACAGACCTGTTTACTTATTTAACTTAGCTTTCTTTACTCCACTGCTCGTTTTGAAAGAGAGCTTTTTAGCTGCTCTTAAAGGCACTGAACACGTTTGGTTATTGTCAAAGACCAGTATTCTCACTTGGTGTATGGAGGTAGAATCTAATTCTACCTCCATGCTTGGTGTATCCCATATGCATAAAATAACAAGCCTGTGAAAATTTGGGCTCAATTGGTCATCAAAGTTGCAAGGAAATGATGAAAGAAAAAACACCCTTGTTGTACAACCGGTAAGGAGCTAATAAAACAGATAATGCCAGGGCATAATGACCCAAATTAAAGGGTACACGTTTGGTAATGACTCAAAACAAATATTAGCATAAAAACTGACTTGGTAACGAGCAACAGAGAGCTGTTGATAGTATAAAACATTGTAGGATTTCTCACTAAAATAATACAAAACTTCTTGCAAGAAGTTTTTATTCCTAACTGAAAGCACACAAATTTGTACAACAAAGGTGTTTGTTCTTTCATCATTTTATTGCAACTTCGATGACCAATTGAGCCCAAATTTTCACAGGCTTGTTATTTTATGCATATGTTGGGATACACCAAGTGAGAACACTGGTCTTTGACAATTTCCAAACGTGTACGATGCCTTTAAGACAAACACAAACAAAAACCACCAACAATATTGTAAAAACGTTTTATCGTCTTAAATCACCTTGAACTGAGGTGATGATTTGTTTATAAGAAAATGAAAATTAGTTTATTCTGGTTTCTCCAATTCATTGTAAAAACAGGTTTGGCATATCTTGTTCTACCGCTTAGTTGATTTTCATATTGTGATTTTGATTGTTTTAACAATTTAGTGGACTGGTAGATTATTATTAACTTTTTAACAATAATTTATTAAAAAGAGGAATTACAAACACAATTCAAGAAATGTTAATTTTCTGATGAAGTAACATCTGGCAGAGTTAAAACAAAAAAAAAAAAAACATAAAAACGAAAACAGTTTTGTGATGTATATTTGATAGATAACTGTCAGACCTTTTTTAGTAATAATGAAAATGCGACTTTTAATTAAAGGCAAAGTATTTATGGCTTTTGGAACCGTTCGATTGGTTTAATCCTATAGATATATTCAGTAAAACTAACCTGTGAAATTTTCATTTCAAAAGGTGGTAGCGTTTTTTAGATATCGCCGAAAATCTGGAGCAGTTATGTCCATGTAGGAAGAATATTCCATAATTGGAATATACAATCTGAAAAGCGTTTCATGCATGAAACGTTTCTCAGATTGACATTGTTTGAATCCCTTTCTCGAAAACCACATTCCTTCTTTCTCAAAAGGTTACACAATCTGAGAAACGTTCCTCAGATTGAAATGTTTTTGAATCCCTCTCTCTAAAATCACATTCCTTTGAAGGGAATTGTTTCTCAAAAAGTTATCATTATGCAGTGCTTCTTATCCAAGTTAGTTTTTATGGTCATTAATTTTTTGAAGTAATTACAAAAGGTATACCCTCCCTTTTAACTTTTAAAGATTATAGGGTCTGTATACGTTTGGTAATGACTCTGAAATAAAAACTTACTTGTAAGAAGTACAGCAGCTTTGGATAGTATAATACATTTTGAGAAACTTTTCACTTCAAAGTACTGCGGTTATGGACAAATATATAACTTTTTATCCCCACAAATTTGAATCTGAGAAGCGTTACTGCAGTAACGTTTCTCAGATTGTGTGTTCCAATTGCAGATTATTCTTCCTGCGTGGACATAACCGCTCCAGATTTTCGGCAATATCTCAAAAACGCTACCACCTTTTGAAATGAAATTTTAAGCGGTTAGCTTTATGGTATATATCTACAAATAAATTGGATTGCAACAAACAGTGGGTTCCAATTACCAAACGTATACAAATGTATTTTATATATAAAGATCTTATGAAATAAGAAATATTAATTTTGTAGGTGTTTCTAGCCTAGCGGTGTAAATGATTTTGTTTTCAGAGGGCCTTGCACAATGATACAAAATAAATTATATCTTATAAAAATCAAAATTGGAGTCTCATTTTGTGTCTCTGTTTGTGATCATCTATTTATTTATTTATTCATTATTTATATCCTATTTAATCCATTCAGTAAGAAAAAACTCACTGATCTCCCATGGATCCCAGCTTACATAGAAACTACAAAAATGCACTTAAGATACAAGAATGAAATGTTACAGGGAAAACATTGCACATACATTAAAAAAAAAACTGGATCATAGCACTCAAAACAACTAACAAAACAACTAACAAAACAACAAAAATGGAATTAAGGCCACATAAAAAAAACAAAATTGTTGAGCTTTTTTTTAGGGTTGGGGGTGGGAGGGCGTTTTTTATTGCTATTATTATTTATTTTTTGAGTTTTTTTTTGACATGGCAAAATAATATAACCTTTCTTCAAACATATTTCAAACCTAAACTGTGTGTTCGGCGCAGAACGAAGCCAAATTTGACTGAAAAGATCATTGTAAAGCCGTTTTTATGAGAACAAAAAGGGTCGGGGTTTTCGTAGGGTCGGGCGGGGACGTTCAACAATTGTTTTCTTTTATGTGGCCTAATATAGGATGGATAAAAGTTAAAGGGAAAAATCTATGTATGAATTCTAAATGGACATCGGGATTGCATGATTGTACAATTATCTTGGCTCTATGCCAACAAAGACGACTATGCAAACATGATTGTGAAACCATTGTTTGTTATATAATCAAAAGAATTTCGGATTACCTATGTGGGTCAGTTTGTTGGTTAAACACACTTAAAACAGTCACAAGGCCACCCTACCCACTCTCTATTCTGTACGCCCCTCCCCCCTCGTCCACTCCCATAACCCATCCCATCATATTAAAGTGCATTGGTCTCTTGCCATCCTACGAATAAAAAACAGTTATCGTTTCTAACCAAACAGCGCGTGAGAAAGAAGAGGTCAATAGGTCATATCTGTTGATGACGTCGCAGCCGGATCGGCCATTTTGACGCAACGAAGACAGATTTTTAACGGGTTTTAAATCCCCTTTCATCCACTATTTCCCACTATCAAACAGCTTTTATTTTCAAAGTGAAGGAGGAGAGTGAACAGCAGCAACCATGCAGTCGGCTATGTGGAAGATTCGTGAGATACAGGACAAAGTGTGAGTAGATAAAGACAGAGTTTCGTGGAGAGTTCCCGGTTGGAATATCTTTGGCCAACTGTGGGCGTAGCGTAAAAAAAAAAAAAAAAAAAAATCTAATTCACTTCACTTTTGATACAGGCTTCGGTATGTTCATGGTGTGGAAGTAAAAAAACAACACTAAGAAAGATGGCGTAGATTTAACCATAATTCCTTTTGAAATGTCAACCACGTCATCAGTCTAATTTATGTTTAAATTTAAAATAACACTTAGAAACAAATCAATATTTTTATATGATATGAGCCCATCATCATCCCATGATGATCATTAGTCATTACACACTCACACAGCCACATAAATAATCCCCTACACGGCACGGTCAACAATGGAGGTAGAAATATATCTAATAGTAATTGTGGTACAATTAGCTTTATTTGACAGTGGGGATTAAAACTAAAGCTAAAGCCTTGTTTTCTCATTTCCCTTTGTAATGTTAGCACCATTTCAAATCATTGTTAACTGGTTAAACATTTTATTATTAATTATTCACACAGTTGCTCGGATTGCCACATCCACGTCATTATTATTATTATTATTAATTTGTAGTTTGAAAGCTTATGTTGTTCAAATACCTATGCGGGATACTGACAAGTTTCCGAAAAGAAAGTGTCTATTTTGTTTATTTCTAACACAAGTTGCGTTAAATTTGCTACCCATTTTATTTTTTAACAAAACTTGTGAGAACCATACTTTCAAATGTTTTCACTGTAAAAAGTAGCAAAATAGCTGTTCTGACATTTTTCAAGGGTAGTAACGACGGTTGACCAACTTGACTCGAGATAGCCCCATTAACAGTGCCAAATTCTCTGGACTTCCTCCGATCCTTGGCCCTACGCCCACGTACCTCCAGGAGGTGACATTTGTTTTCGAAAAGAAACTCATGTTTTTATGCCAAGATTTTTTCCCCAGTTGTCACTTATTGTAGCTCATTTGTGGACAGCACATTAATTCGAAAAAGAGCTCACTCGTTTTGGTGTAATTTATGAAGAAAATCGGCGGCGTTACTGACACGGTTTGACTGCCCGGCATCCGCGATTTTGCTAATGCGCTATGGTCTTGGTGCAAGACGTTTCTCGTTTACCTTTCACGCATAGTGCGGCCGACGACCCGCTCATTCCAGGCCTCAAATTTCACAATTTTTAGGGCAAGGCCACTTTGGCCTTGGAGCAGTCCAAATTTTGGAGGGCACCAAGGCCATTAGAAAGGGCACCAAGGCCAAAATGTGAAAACAAAAAAGGCACGAAGGCCATTAAATTATGAGAGTTGAAAAACAAAATAAAACCATAATGCACACGACTTTGTTGCATTTTTCTTTGTTGTATTTACCCTTCAACAAAATTAAAAAATTGGCCAGAGGTTCCCCTATGGGTGGTGAACCCAGTGAAACAATTCACATGAGTAAGATATTAATAAATCATATCTTATTCATGAAACTGTTAAGGATTTCTAAGTCAATATAAAAATAATAAAAAAGGTCACAAAAATCACCACCAAAAGAAGTTTAGTTTCTTGCATTCAGCAGCAGAGTTTTCAAACTGATCCTTCACTGATCACTTCAAGCGCTGTATTATTGGCGAATTACCCCGAAAAGTTTTCCCAGGAGACGTTCCATTCACTGAGTTTTCGGTCCGTCCATTCACAAACTGCTGTTACAGAGCGACAATTCAAACGAAAGAGGGCGCTCATGACAACAGCGCCCTCTGTTGTTCAAGGGATCGTATTAGACTGGTCCCTTGTTAAAGCGGGACGTCAGCAGTTTGGGCTATTGGTTTGTGTGCAGTGTTTGCGGCATAGCGTCGCGGTGGTGAACAACAAGTTGCGTTGAATCTCCGTCGTTGCGCCATCCGTATATTGTACCGCGACTCATCATCCCCTCATGAATATATTTCGCTGGATAATAATTATTTTACCTCCCCACATCGTCGGCTGAAAAACAAAAAAATATGTAAAAAGGGCACGACGGCCATCGGGGGAAAAGGGCACGGCAATTACGGCCGTGAAGAAGGTATTTTTTCGAGGGGCACCACGGCCAGTTGCAAGGGCACCGACGGCCATGGCCGTCGTGGCCGCCGTGAAATTTGAGGCCTGCATTCAACTCGCCAATAGCGCGCATGGGGCGGTTCGTGGGCTAAAGTCAGGTGTTCGTGGCGCGCGCTATTGGCGAGTTGAATGAGCGGGTCGTCGGCCGCGCTGTGCGTGAAAGGTAAACGAGAAATGTCTTGCACCAAGACCATAGCGCATTAGCAAAATCGCGGATGCGGGGCAGTCAAACCGTGTCAGGTAACGCCGCCGATTTTCTTCATAAATTACACCAAAAGGAGTGAGCTCTTTTTTGAATTAATGTGCTGTCCACAAATGAGCTACAATAATTAACCACCCCAGGCCTGCCAAAATCAAACAGATGGTTTTGTTGAAATTTGGATGGTTTAGTCCTGTGGAGAGTACCCACTAAATCACAGTCCAGAAGCACAGGACCTGTTGGAGTATGATGGGTTGTGTACTGTTCCAAAAAGTAAACTGTTGGAGTATGATGGGTTGTGTACTGTTCCAAAAAGTAAACTGTTGGAGTATGATGGGTTGTGGAAGCTTTCTGGTAGAAATGCTTGGGGGGTTAGGGATAAGTGACAACTGGGGAAAAAATCTCGGCATAAAAACGTGAGTTTCTGTTCGAAAACAAATGTCACCTCCTGGAGGTATGTGGGCGTAGGGCCAAGGATCGGAGGAAGTCCAGAGAATTTGGCACTATTAATGGGGCTAGACTCGAGACAACTCCTCGGTTCAGACAATTCAAGGGTTTAGACAACTCGACCGTTCGCCAACTCAACAGTTTTATTTATAAGACAAGTCGAAGGTTAGGGTTAGAGACCAAAGATGCGAATCCTTCCACTTCCTTTTTGATAGATAAGCGGATGCCGACTGTTCCACTTCCAATTCTGATAGAAATTGATTCTTTTGCGAGTGAGTTGCATTTGTCGTGTTGGTCCCCTTGTGTTCTTTACGTAGTGCTACCAACTGGCAGCCTCGCCAGCACGCTTGCGCCCAGTCTGTTTCTAAGTATTCCTGTGGCCAGTCGGCCTGCCCGACCAGGTCGTGTAAATGCTTGAAACCCCGGGTCCGACGCTAGAATCTGCTGCGGATTCTCAAATTATTATCAGAAAAGTTATTCATAGCCAATGTGTTTTTCAGGTAATAAACACATCTGTCAATTTATTAAGTAGTTTGGATGGAGGGGGTAGGCTGAGCCTTATATTATAAGGTGCCACATAAAATTTGGTCTTAAAATATTTCTGTCTGTTCAAGTGTCTTGAGTACCTTGCTGGTAGATACGCGCTCTATAAGACTATTATTATTATAATTATAATTTTTTTTTTTTTTCAGAGTCATTTTTTTCTAAACAGTCACAGATGCAGCTCCACTTCCCTCTTAGGTTTCCATGAAATGTTTATGTCATCCCTTCCTTTATTTTGTTCCTCATCCCGATTGATTGTTTGTTTGTTTGTTTGTTTGCTTTTCACAGCACCAACATGGTGATGAATTACACAGACGTAGAGGCCAAGGTACGGGAAGCCACTAACGACGACACGTGGGGTCCGCACGGCTCCCTCATGGCCGAGATTGCCAAAGAGACGTACACATACGAGCATTTCCCGGAAGTGATGGCCATGATATGGAAACGCATGCTGCATGACAGCAAGAAGAACTGGAGAAGAGTCTATAAGGTTTGTAGCCAAGAATTACAAATTTTCTTAATCCTTCCTCAGGGCTTGAATTTTATACTGGATCACCGGCCCGAGGCCAGTGATTTCAGTGTCGGGCCAGTAAACTCAAGACAGGACAAGTCCGGTGGTTGGTTTTTTTTTTCAATGCAACATCCTTGTCTCAAAAGAATGATCTGTTCAAATGTTGAGTTTGAGTCTCATCAATATTGTTCAATCCTGCTGGGTATCATCCATAAAACAGAAGAGATCAATCTTGTCTTAGTGTCATTCAATATCATTCGCTGTGGTTTTGAGCCATAAGGCCTTTTCACAATATACAGACAATTTCCGTGTTGGACGCGGGTCAGATCCGTGTAATCTGGACTGACCTTTTCACACTACAACTAGGGTGTCATGTGGCCGAGTGGTTTAGAGCATCAAATTCAAGTTCCGATGGTTAAGTGTGGGTTCGAATCCCAGTCATGACACCTGTATCCTTGAGCAAGATACTTCACTATAATTGCTTCTCTTCACCAGGGGTATGAATGGGTACCCGCGAGGTTAGAGGTTGATATTGTGTTTGAAAAGCCTTCGGAGCGCTACGGCAACTCGAGGCTGTATACTCCCCAGGGAGCTGAGAAAGATTACAGGAATGTTATTGGCCCAATGACCAGGGCACTAATGTAAAGCGCATTGAGACGTTATTGTGTTTGTGTTTGAAATGCCTTCGGAGCGCTACGGCAGCTCGGGGCTGTATACTCCCCAGGGAGCTGAGAAAGATTACAGGAATGTTATTGGCCCAATGACCAGGGCACTAAATGTAAAGCGCATTGAGACGTTATTGTAAAATGCGCTCTATAAGAACTTATTATTATTACAACATTTCAACACAGTGTTGACCCGTGTAGAGAGCTTGATCCGTGTCGATGCATCAACACAGTACATAGTCAACCCTCCTACTGTCTGACTGTTCAATATCATCCACCGTGTTTTAAATGATACACGTAGATGCACTATAGATGCCAGCCTGTATCATGTGGTGAATGACGTCTACATAGTACATGGTCAACCCTCCTACTGTCTGACCATGCAATGTCACCCACTGTGGTTGTGATTGGGTTTTAATCGGTTGGTCGACTCGCTGAAAATTGTTTTTTCCAAGTGTAGAAGGGTTG
Organism: Plazaster borealis; assembly: GCA_021014325.1. Classification (NCBI taxonomy): domain Eukaryota; kingdom Metazoa; phylum Echinodermata; class Asteroidea; order Forcipulatida; family Labidiasteridae; genus Plazaster; species Plazaster borealis. The sequence continues at coordinate 3,361,185 of CM037458.1, forward strand.
ACTATCGGACCATTGGTCATTTTCACTCTAATGCGTGCATGCAGCTAGCAAGGGACAAAGGATAGCTGGGAAAAAAGTAGCCACACTTTCATTGAAAACATGGATAAAGTCAATTGATTTAATTTTAATTATTATTCTTTTTTTTTCAGTCGCTATTACTCTTGGCCTACCTTATACTGAACGGATCGGAGCGCGTCGTCACCAGCGCTAGGGAGCACCTTTATGACCTCAGATCCCTTGAGAATTATACCTTCATGGACGAGTTTAACAGAGACCAAGGACAAAACGGTAAAACTATTTAACCCTTACTCATCCCCTCAATCCATCAAAATCCAACTGCATGTTTTGTTTGATTCAGTTGGACTGAGGACTGCACTAGTAAACTAATCATGCTTTACATGGGCTTAGGCATACCACCATAATCAGAGTCCAACAGTTTGGGTGTTGAGTTACCGTTTGTTATTAGATTTTTTCAGAGTCGGGAAGGATCCTAGTCAATCACTCAATGAAGTGAATGCTAATGTGCAGAGATGCCACTTTTCCGGATTTACCCGGATTTCCGTTTTTTTTTTTTTAAATAAACCTCAACTTCCGTTTTTTTAAATTTTTTAAATCAAGCTTGAATAAAGTTATAATTGTTTGGCCTCTAAAGCAAGTCTGCTTTGCAATAAGTGATTTTCGCTGAAAATATTACTTTTTATCGTAAATGTCGTAATTTTCCTCTTTTTACGGCTCGGTGAGTTGTATGCCTGACTTGAACTAAAGTGCTCGGCGGTGCTACTCTTTTTGGGAATTCAATGTTGGCATCTCTGCAATGATTGCTCTGCGACAATTTGTCACAATGGTTACCACTCGCGACATTCATTCAGTGGCTTTCTGCTTTTGTCCAAGGAAAAATAATTTCAGTTTTTTGTTTGTTACCACAGTGGCATCTCTGATTGTGATACACTTGTCTAGGGAAAGAACAATCATAATGTTCCTTATCCCAGGGCCAAATTTCATAGAGCTGCTTATATTTCGAACAAAGCTCTGCATACTCTTATTATAAAAAATAATGATCACTTTGAGACGCCCTCGGGTGCGATAAAGCGCTATATAACAACTGCGTATTATCATTAAGCAGACATTATTGCTTAAAGATTTTCTGCATATCAAAAATAAGCAGGATACCAGTCACAGATGGTATATGTAACATGATTTTTTGGCTGTTCACCTTATTCTGTTATGCAAAATTGAATTGTGCTTAGCTACTTTTTGTACTTTAGCAGCTACAATCCCGGCCATATCTCGTTGGGCCCCCCTGCAGGCCTCAACCTTAAGCTTCAGAGGGTCAAGTCCACTTGGCCTTGAAGGCTCCAAAAAAGAGAGGGGCACCAAGGCCAACTGAAAGGGCACCAAGGCCATTTTCAAACTTTTATTTGTTAATGACATGTATACTCCAACACGCTCACTTGACAAAAAATCGTTGCCCCAGAACACAGAATTCTTGGAAAAAATCATACAGAAAAAATATTAAGAAAGTTAATTCCCTGCGTGCTCATCTGAAAAAATATCAATCCCGGATCACCATCGCCCCATCTCCCCACCCTACCCCAATGCTCAATAAAAAATGTTGTTCCGGAAAATTCAACCAGACCTTGAAGTTGAATATAAAATTCTTGAAAAACAATATTCTTAAAAATAAATATGATTGTGAAAATTGAAAACGAATCCCCAACGTCTAATAATTGGCCTATGTAAACATGCATGCCGACCATGACGAGGTTTATGCCTTCCGAGTTCCGTCTTAACAATCTCACCAAAAAAAACCCGCGTCTAAACGTTTGCACTTTGCTGCTGCTCCAGCCAATTCGACCTTGTGCTTTTTCTTTACGTCTGTTATGGGATTGCATGATGATGGATCAATATTGAATTGATAGATTATGATAAAGATTTCCGAATTTTTTGCACCGTTAACTGCTCCGATTTTGACATTTCCACGCGTGTACACAAACGTTTGTTTGACGACGAAAAAGAAAGTTGCAACGCAGGCAGGTCGCTGGTTCACAAACATTTATCCAATATATTTATCCAAAAGAACAAGCCTTGGATACCAGCGAAATAGCGAGAAAAAAACATAGACTGAATCCCGCTCCCGGCCCCATCCCCTACACATACAGATCTCAATAGACAGAATCAATGCGAAAATGTGTAATTCAGTGTAGGGACCTGTAGCCAGTCTATACATTAGAGTAGTCTGGTGCCGTGCTTTTAGTAGTAATCAACTCAACAACGTTTGATATGGTTGCCATGCCACATTCTCCACACTGCAAGTACTTCGATATTTTGCGCGATGGCAAACAGCCTTATGAAAACTAGTGTGCGGGAGCGTACGTTACGTACGTCCAGATACAATTTGACCTTAATTAAATGGGTCACAACGTTAACATTATTTTTAATAACACTTTTAAATACATAATATAATGGAGTGGAAAGGGGCACGACGGCCAAGTGGCCGTAAGGTACGTGTTTTTTAAAGGGGCATCACGGCAATTCGCCGGGGCATCGCGGCAATGGCCGCTGGTGGCCGCTGTTAAGGTTGAGGCCTGCCCCTGCCCCCCTTTAATGTTGAATCACATTGTTGCACGGTCTTCTGCGTTCCAGTCAACATTGAGCGGGGGGACGGGGGAGAGAATGTTTATTGTCAGACAGGGAATGGTTGTTGTAACGTTAGGAACGGGTGACCCAAGCATTTTGGCCGGAATTGTAGCTCCATTGGGCCCTGGTGCAATACCTTTATGGGGAAAACCCTGCATCAAGTGTCTGTGGAGGTCAAACAGTTGTATTTTTCTTCACATGCAATCATGTACAACTTTCATCAGCTCAAGTGATACGTTTTATTTTATGTTAGACCTTTTCACTAAAAGATGGATGTAATTTGTTACTTTTTAACACATTTCTGTTGTAGTTTTATTCAAAGTTATACTTCATCCCTATTCTTCGCTTTGTCCTTTTTTTCTATTTGATAACTAATATTTCTTCTGGTTTTTTTTTACAGTGAGGCAGAAAGTTAAAGATGTAGTTGATTTTATCCAAGACGATGAACGTCTACGAATAGAGCGAAAGAAAGCAAGAAAAGCAAAAGATAAATATATTGGACTGTCTTCGGAAAACCAGCCCAACAAATACAGTAAGTCGTCTTTCTACTAAATTATTTTCTTGCCTAGTGTTTTTGTCTTACTTTGTCAGCAGGTAGTATAGCTTTAGGTTTTTTGGGGTGTTTGAAAATAATTTGTTAAAAATTTAAATAAAATCAAACAAAACTTCATCGAGTGAAGTATCAGATTTTTGAGGTGTGATTTTTTGGGGGGCATTTTTAAATATTACATGAAATCATTTTATACCCGGTTCAGATAAGACTCTAGAGTCGCGCCTAACCAAATTATTAAATAATTACATGAAAAGTTTGACGTCTGAAACAGTTTGGAGCAAATGGACGAGCTGGAAGTCGAAAGATCGCACGGTCGTATTTTCCTACGAGATACAACTTTTCGGCAAAATAAACCCAGCTTTATTTGAAATGTTTTTTTCTAATATTTTTCTTGTAGGTGATCGATACGATTCAGAGCCGAGGATGCCAAGGAACAAGATGAAAGAATACGACGATGAGATCGACACCTACAAAAGCAAACAGTCAAGATTCAATATCGGCAGAATCACCAAAGACAAAGTTGAAGAATCGGACGACTCACCTCAGGAACTAGTAGAGTAAGTATCGAAACCAAATGGGTTGCTTTGCAATTCTGATTCTGAAATGAAACAAACCCATCCAGCTATTTCAGGGCTTGATTTGACACTGGACCGCAGGCCCGAATTTTAGCCCGGGTCAGTAAACTCATGACCTGACAAGTCAGGCAGTCTTGTGTTTTTCAATTGAATAATAATACCTCACTGTTTAATATCTTTACCAGAAAGAAATGATGTTAAAATGTTGACTTTGAGTCTGGTAATACAATTCCGTTGAGTATCAAAATATACTGACCCTTAACACAGTGAGATAATCTTCTCTTAGTGCTTGTTCAAATAAAATAAAAGAATACATTATAAACTTTGTAGAAAGCTCTTTCTTTTGAAGATTCTGGTCTTGTAAAATAAATTCTGGTCCAGTAAACATTTTGAGATACATGCCCTGCGGTGTTGTGGAATTTTGCGCCAAATTTGAGCCATGTATTTAATAATGATACTAATAACTGTAATAATGATGGGTATTTATAAGGAGCTGTGAATACCAGTCTCTCAACCAAAGGTATCCCTGGAACCATCTCAACTCCTTGGGAGTAAGCAGCACCGCAACAAAACTTATGAACAAATAGCAGATCAATCATGATCTCAACCCTTGCATGTATAGCTTTGCTATGTAAACTAGTTGTTCTTCTTTTTATGATCATAAGTTTTGAGCATTTAATACCAATATAAAACTATTCGTTTCTGAGATCATCATGAGTGACCTTTGAACTATGACCTTTCTGCAGGGATGATGACTTTGGAGAGGAGGACGAGGCTAAACCGAAACGATTTGAGTTCAAGGATGAGGAGAATGAGGAAACGTTTACACACACAACAACGACAGAGAGACGGACGAAAAGAACCAAGAAGAGATCAGGCAAAAAAGTGGACCTGGGCGCCGCAGGTTCATACGCGGAGGACGCCAAATCAGACAGCAACAATAGCATTAATACGGTAGGTCGGGGACAAGAGGTCATACTAATGCTAACTTGGGTGGGGGGATGCTTAGCAGGGAAGACGAGAGAGACTTAAAATACCATAAGCGAGTTTGAATCCTTATGTATTATATCGGATTGTACCTTGAGAGATCTCGTACAGATAAAGAAATCAAATTTCCTAATAGATCTAAGGAATTTTAGCAAAACACTATACTTCAGGCAGGCAACTTTTTCAGCTGATATAAGATGATTTCCCAGTTTGGGGTTTCTCAGATGTGCCATTGAAAATTTAAAAACATAGTACAAATTTTGCTGTGTTTGGAAATTTTCCCTCTTCTTTTGGCGAAGAGGAGCCACATGCCTGTTACTAGGCACTCACGAATAAGTGACACCAGATACCTTGTATGTAGACCAGTACCTTTCCTGTTGTAAGCGAACGAGGCATATGGATGTCTTTTTGATGACCTGATGTGAATTTGAGCAACCTACTTCATTGTTCAACTTGCACATAAATCTATTGATGATTTGAAATAAGCCATTTGCGAGTTAGATTGGAATAGATACAATGACTTGCTTCGTCACAAGTTACCGCTTAAATTTGAATTCCTCAGTACTTGAGACAGTTGCTCTGTCACATGGTTCGGGGTAAGCTTTTGCGTAGTTGCGTAAGAGATGGCAAACACCTATACACAATTCTGATTGAATGTTTATTGCACAATGGTACCCGGCTTGCAGCACCGCCTTTAGACTTGGGAATCCAAGTGTTCACTTCTGACCAATCAAGTCACTGTACCATACATTATTCAAAATTTTATCTTAAATCTGGATTCAGATTAATTCAACAAAAGTTACTCTGGACCACAGGCCCGAGGCCAGTAAGCTCATGACTCGACAAGTCCGGCGGTCTTGTGTTTTTGTTTAAATGTTGACTTTCAGTCTGAAAAAAATCTTTCAATTCTGCTGAGTATTGAAGAATATTTGCCCATATTACAAATAAGATAAATCTTCTCTCAGTGCTTGTTCAAATGAAACAGTTCAAATCTTTTCTTATGACTGGTCTTGTGAAAAACATCTGGTCCAGTAAACATTTTGAGCTACAAGCCCTGTAGTCTTGTGGAGTTTCTCCCCAAATTCGAGCCCTTGTCAGGTTATTCGATCTGTTTAGTATATCTGTGTCCATGAAGTTGCCAATGTAGTTAATATTTTTTATCTCATATCCATCAGACTCCAACTACGATGTCAGCATTCGACAGTCTCATTGATACCTCCCTGAAGGCTGCCGGCAGCGAAGACGTCTTCGCGGACTTCACGTCAGCCGCCGCAAATAACAGTTTCAACGATTTCAATCCAAGGGGTACAACAACCTCACCAGCCGCTAATAGTTCCACCGACTTTGCTACATTCCAGAGTGCTGCACAAGCTCCAAAGTATGTCAGAGCAAAGATCAGAGTTACTAACAGATATTAACACACCCCCTACATATTTCAGTGATTTGACCAACCATTCAAAACCATTGAACTGTGCATGGTGGTACATTTTTCCCACAAAGCCAATGGTGCACATAGTTATTATTATTATATATTTCTGGTAATGAAACCCAGGATGCCTCATAGTGAACTTAATCACTGTAGCTTGCAAGCCTGAGGAAACCTGTAAACAAGGGTGCTTGCTATGTGAACAAGAAACACCGGGGTTAACCCCTTCTCTTCCACGATAAGTGTTCTGGGTTCTTTTACATGCACTACCAATCCTAGTGCACAGGACCTATGGCTTAATGTCCCATCCGAAGGACAAAGCAATTATAGTAAAGCATCTTGCTTAAGGATACAAGTGTCATGACCGGGACTCGAACCCACACTCTGCTGATCAGAAACACCAGAGCTTGAGTCTAGTGCTCTTAACCGCTCGGCCACGACACGCCACAGTAGTTCTTTGTAGGAAACCGTGCTCCCTAGGTGACCTCAATCCACCACTATGATCCACTCTTATGTCACTTCACAGCAAGATGTTTGGATTAAGATGAATTTGGTACACCTGGCCCAGTGATATGCAATTGTTATTTGAACCTACAGTCCTCAATCCTCCACTATCCTCCACTCTATGGTCACCCAAACCCAAAATATTTGGACTTTGATAAGATTGGTATGCCGGGTCTAGTGATAATCAATTGTTATTTGTGCCTACAGTCCTTCATTTTCATGAAGAGGATTTTGGAGGATTTCGGAGGATTAGGGTTAATCTTCAAAACACCTTTATTGTTGAAATTTGCTAAATCAGTTTCCTTGTCTTTTTCTTATGAAGGGCACAAGAGGCATCCTTCGGTGATTTCCAGAGCTTCTCGGGTTCAGTTGCCCATCAAAGCACCACACTAACATCATCAGTACAAGCCAACACAATCAGTCCTCAATCCCCTATGCAACCCATCAATGCACCGTTACTGCAACCCCAAAGTGCCCCCGTACTCCAACCCCACTCGGCTTCCCTACTCGCCCCGGCCGGAGCGCTCCAACCCCAGCAGATGAGCCTGATGCAGTCGCCCCAGCCTACTAACGTCATGCAATCGCCCAACGTGCCTCTACCAGCAATGCAGATGGGTATGCCACCGCAGTCCCTCGGCGGGGGTGGATTGCTGCAGTCGCAGCAGCCCATGGGTGGCGGAGTGATGCAGCAACCCCAGGGTGGGGGTATGATGCCCCAGGGTGGGGGCATGATGCCCCAGGGTGGAGCAATGCAGTACAACCAGCAGTCACTACTTCACATGCAGTCACAGCAGGCGGCAACCCCATACCAAGCACAGCAGGTAGGCATTTTAAAAGTCCGTAATAAAATCCCCAACCTTCCCTAGTCCTTCAAAATCAACTGGCCGATTTGGATGAGTTTGGAAGAATGAGGCACGTTTGACATTCACCTATTGATCCACTTCACCTGGGCCCAATTTCCTAAACCCTGTAAGCACAAAAACTTGCTTAGCACAGAAAAAACTTGCTTGGTAGAAACAGGTAACCAGCCAAAATTTCATTGAGATTACATTGTTGCCACTGGTTTCCAACTCTTTTTTTGCTTAGCAAACCAATTTGCTAAGCAGTATTTTCTGCTTAACAGCTTTATGAAATTGGGCCCTGTTGTCTAAGCCTGGGCATTTAGTGAAGTTCACTACTCGAGTAGTCTTGCGTCAATTAGTTGAGACTACGACACCAGTCGTGACCATTTCTGCAATACATCACAATAGACGTGTAACACAGAGAACACAGCCTCCAAACCAAAAGATTGCGAAAGATTGTTTAGGCTGAGACTCGAGATGGGAAGTCGTGCTAAATAATGTGAAGTTTGCACTGTACGCCATTTTAGTAAGCAACTCTTCTGATGTACCAATAGATCAGTGCAGACAATGACGATTGTTGTCAATCCAAATATTTGCTTACTGAAATGGCACCCTTAACCCTCCTTGTGGCACTGTACGATCTTTGCTCCAAACATCGGAACAACCAGAAAATAAACAGCAATGCAATGCGACACTGAGTTAGCATCCCTTGCCTTTGTCCAATGTACAGGATTATTCTATTATTCAATCGGTAGATTTGCCAATGCTGCCAAATTTATTAAAGATTCAAAACTTGTCTTAATAATAAATATAATACTCAACTAAATGAATTAACCTGTAATTCTCTGAGTCATACAAGGTTCACCTCTACGGCGTTTAGTGTTACATTGTAAAAGTAAACTGACTGTTCGAACCTGATTGTTGGAAAGATCTACCCACAAAAAGTTTAACTGGCACGCTCCGGACATAAATTTTGTTTGCCGTACCCCATGAGTAGGCTGTGTATAACTCAGCCGTGTGGTGCAGGAAAAAACAATTTCGGGAAATATTTTTTTTACAGTCTAGAGAGTACTCATAAGTGGGGTGTGGACAATGCAGACACGTAATACTGTGTACAAACCGGCCCCCCCCCCGATATTCCACACTTTGAGAGCGCGCAGACCGCACTGATGTGTGGTTAGTGGTTGGGGCACAATAAGTATTTACGATCCCCACACTCTCTACCTGTGGAATATCAAGGGGGGGGGGGGTTTGTGCACAGTACTACAATAGGGCTTGAATTTGGGAGGAATATTTTTTTACAAGACCAGAATTGAAGTGAGAAAAAAAACGTGCTTGAATTTGGGGGAACATTTTTGTACAGAATTTGTTTACGAGACACAGTTTAAGGTTTGAACTGTTCTAATTTGAAAAAGCACAAACAGAAGATTTATGTCATTTCTATTATGGGTAAAGTATTCTTCAATACTCAACAGAATTGAAAGATATTTACCAGACAGAAAGTCGACATTTGATTAACTGCCGGACTTGTCTAGTCATGAGTTTACTGGCACAACGCAGTGTAGTGCAAATTTCAAGCCCTGTACAATATGTGTGTGCATCAGTGTATGTATGCTTTACCGTGAACTATTTCCCTTGTATAGCAAAGCAAATTGCTACACAAATGCACGAGTTGCTACTCCAGAATCAGAAATTGCTTCTCAATATTAGCATTCAGTGTGCACAAAACAAGTTCAGTCTAAATAATTTGATAGGCAAAATTGTTGGATGAAATCGTTCCCTGCTTTATCCACACTCTTCATGTGGGTACACTCCCTAAGACTTTATCTATTTAAATTTTCCCACACTCTCCATGCCATTGAGTCTTAGTTTCTTTCTTCCAATAACTATACGTTGCCTTTTATAAATATAATTTGCTAAATCCACCGTAGAATCAATTTCCAAATCTGTCAGGTGTCCTTTTGTGTCTTTTTTCATTTATTTGTTTCCTGTTTCAAATCTCTCTCCTTTTCCTGCCTCCTAATTTGGTTGTGTCTGCTCAAATGTAGTTCCAGCTGCCGTATCAGGTTTTTTCTGGCAACATGGTAGGTAGTCGGTGAATAGAAAGGCACTTTTGTTACTTGTGAACAAAAGAAGAAATAAGCTTCCTCTTTTAGCTTGATTTTTTTCTCATTTAAATGTATTTTCTCATATCTCATTTGTCAGTTCTACCAATTCTGTATATTATACAGGATTGGTAGAGCTGACAAAAACGTCGCAGACAGTGTTCATGTTTTGTGTGATCATCGACCATACACATAAAATAACAAAGGGAAATATTTCACAGAAAAAAATGGTTCTAGTATGAACTCTATAATCAGTAAGCTTTTAGAATAAAATTTAACAATGTTTTTTATCCTTACCAATCCTCCTGTATCCAATACCTTCAACGGCCTGAAATAGTGCCCAAGGGTAATTTATTTTAATTAATTTTTTTAAACAGTCCAGATTTTGCATCCGATAGCCCACTTCCTGCTTCAATGCTTTTTATCTACATACCTTTCTTTGTACATTTTTTATGCCTTGGAATAGTGGAATTTTTGAAAGGCCTGTTTTTGGGTGTTTAAAAAAAAAATTATTGTTCAAAAATGTTTTGGTTTGTACTCGGTGAACATAATGATTGAGGCCATTTCCAAATTGGTGGCTACGGCTGTGACTGTTGCTAAGGGTATTGCTAAGGATGTCCTATACTTTAACGCATGATGATGCGGCTATCCAGCTGTAGCCGTAGCCGCCAATTCGGACATGACCTAAGCTTCAAAAACTAGGGCAAGGTTGATATAACTAAAACCTCCCATAAAATTTGTTAACAGTCAGTAAATTTACTACCAGTATTTTGTTAAATTATTTAAGAAACCGAAAAGAAGGGCAACGTTCCCAGCGCGTTTTACCAGCCGTTTAAAACAGTTCAACTGCCCAGTTTCTTTATGATACTTTGTGCTCGTAAGGGCAAGGCAGTTTTTCATAAGTAAATGATGGAAAGAGGTATTTGTACTGGAACATTTCAAGGGGCACCAAGGCAATGACCTGGGGTAGGCCTATGGAAGCAACTGCCTGCATTGCCTCCGTGAAATATCTGGCCCGCTACGTACAAGCATTCACCACATGATAGCATAGTGGAGGCTGGCGTAGTGTATCTTTCATTCAAAACCATATAGTGGGTGGTGATATTGATTGGTCAAATAGTAGGAGGGTTAAGAGTTGTATCGAAAGGATAATGATATTGTTTGATGACTGGTTTCTATAGCATATGCCGTCGGAGTACAATGATAATATGACTACCTATCATGGAGAACCGATGACAATGTATATGATGGTACGTCACTGTTGGGTTTTGAGGGTTACTTAGGGGAATAGTCATGGTTTTAGAGAGAGTTGCAACAACTGATCCTCTAAATTCTGGCCCAATTTGATAGAGCTGCTCAAGCACAAAACGTAGCTAAGTGCAACAAAATTATGCTTACCAGATTAAGGTTACCAGCCAAACTATCATTCCATTTGTATCATCTGTGACTGGTATCCTGCTCATTTTTGCCTAGCAGAAAATTATTAGCACTATTTGCTGTTTAAGCAGCTCTACATAATAAACTACATTTCATAGAGCTGCCTCAGCTAAGCGCAAGAAAATTATGCTTACCAGAATAAGCTTACCAGCCAAAATACCATTCCAAATGTATCATCTGTGACTGGTATCCTGCTCATTTTTGCTTAGCAGAAAATCATGATTAAGCACCATTTGATGCTTAAGCAGCTTTATGAAATTGGGCTCTGATTATACTTATAAATAAAGGAGACATGAAAGCAACTGGAAATTAACAATGGGAGACTTTTGTGGACTCTTGGTGGCCAGACTTACCAGGTAAATCCATAGACTACCTCGCAAATACTCCGTGCGCATGCGTTAGCCGTGAAATGAGGAGCATGCTGGTCTAGTTGGTGAACAAAATGTTTCACTACTATACCAGCATGCACCTCTTCCCACGGCAAATGAGCGCGTACCGAGTATTCGCGAAAAAGTCTATTGTTCTTTGGAAAATGCCTTTGCTCAGAACTTTTGCAAATTTACCCAGGATGTCTACTGCCACTGGTATCTAAAAACTCTTTTTGGTGTGAAATTGCCTTTTTATGCGCGCACATTTTCTTTGTATTCCCATGCAAAATGTCAATGCCTGATCACAGAGCTGCCAACTCTCCCTGATTCTGCAGAAATTTCCCTGAAAATAAACCAATCTTTCCATGCTCTGATTTGAAAATCTCTGTGATTATGGAAACTTTCCCTATTACACATGTATGTTGAATGTAATTTTAAATGTCTCCGTGATTGTTGGACAAAATTTTCAAAAATCTCCAAAATGTTGGCAGCTCCACATTCCGTGTGTCATGTTGCAACTCCCTCCATACCATAGCTGCCTTCCATACCAACCTCGTCCCCAAGGTGTGTCGAGCAGTACAAGGTTGACCGCTCTCTCACCCTGGTATTGGATCATTTGCATATCCAAAAATTTTGGATACGTATGCAAATTAGAATCTGGCTGTGAACATGGTGAATACTGAATGAGTACAACTTAACATGCTTACGTTAGACTTTTGTAAACCAGTTGTTTCCAATCAGGGTCCAAGTAAGGAGTTTCCCTCCCAGGGTTTACTATTGTAAACATGGTTGGAAATAAAGTAAACCATGGGGACGAGGTTGTCTTCCATACATCTAGTTGGAAGGGCAGGTTGGATGCTTTTATTCTTGTAAGGGCAATGCATGTTGTTTTTTCCTTGGTAAAGGACACCTCTCTAAGGTAAAGTTATCTTGTTACTATAACTTTTAAAGGGGCACTACGGCAATGACATGGGGGCATCGAAGCAGTTGCCTTCATGGAAGCGTCAGGACTGGGAGGGCATTTTTAAAATGTATTTTGCTTTGAGTACAACCGTGCATGTTTCAAACAACAACATCTTGTCAGCTCAGTTTTATAAGATCATTTATTGCAATTTCATATCCATAATGATCAAACGGTTAAATAAAAAAAAATTAAAAAAATCAAAATCCACAAAAAAGTATTATTCTTCGAAAATAAATGCTTCTTTTTTGCCAATCAATTACTTTGGAGACCACTCTTGATCAATAAACTCTATTTACCAGGAGCTCCAAAATATATGCCAAACTAATTTTATGAAATCCATACAAACTGCACTAACGACCTTATAGTAGTCCTGAGCTCAACCGACAATATTTTTGGTTTGTTGGTTATTGAATCTATCCTAATACCTGATTGCATGTTGGAATATTGTTACAGCTTTCAGTACATCAGATTTCTCGTGCTGGAGTTTTTGATCTGACAAAGTAGTACGATTTGAGAATAGAATAGTTGTTTTGATCCGGAAATGTTATGGCCAATTCTTTTAAAGGATTAGTGGCTTTGCATGATGGAGATAGGTATTCATTGAATCTTATGGTATGCCATGTAAACTTTTTCGAAGAGGTTGTGGTTCTGGTAATTTTGAAAGGTTCTTCGGGTGCCCTTACACACCCCTCCATTCCCCTTTCTCTTTTGCATTTAAAATTCTCCAAGGAATTGTTGACATTTTCGTATGAAATGGGGATTTTCTCTCAACTATGGTGGTTGATTATGTTGATTAGTTCCTAAATAGATACAGTAGACACCTTTTGTTTTACATACATTTAAATTAACGCTGGAATTCAACCTTCAGTTTCATTCCATATCCATGCATGCATTTTGTTGGTTTGCTTGTGGTTTTTGTAATCATTCAAGGTTCTTGTTTCATGTCCAATGTATTAAGTCAAGTTCTAATGTCCTTTGATTTTCCTTGTCTGATGTAGCCGCATATGGCATCCATGATGGTAGGTTCCAGTGGAATTGTTCAATTTAAAAAAAATTAAGTTCTTTGTGTATTTTTTGTACAGGGTCAGTAATACGGACGCTAAGCATTTGCTGTAATGTCACTTTGTTTACAATCAATCTGTATGCGTTAACCATATATCGGTATACTATCCTGCCAAACTGGCTCTTTCCACAAAAATCCATAGGTGACTAAGTCCACAGTACACAAGCCATGTGGTTTCCACATAATACCAGCTGTACAGAAGAAACCTGTGCACCCAATGCTAGCCTCTAGGTTTGGCACTTTGTGGCAGTCTGTGGTACCAGTGTCAGCTGTACAGAAGAAACCTGTGCACCCAATGCTAGCCTCTAGGTTTGGCACTTTGTGGCAGTCGGTGGTACCAGTGTCTGTAGAAACTAGAAACCCATGCACCCAATGGTAGCCTGGAAGGTTTGGTACTTTGTGGCAGTCTGTGGTACCAGTGTCAGCTATACAAACAGAAGAAACCCATGCACCCAATGCTAGCCTAGAAGGTATGATACTTTGTGGCAGTCTGTGGTACCAGTGTCAGCTGTACAACCAGAAGAAACCCATGCACCCAATGCTAGCCTGGAAGGTATGGTACTTTGTGGCAGTCTGTGGTACCAGTGTCAGCTGTACAAACAGAAGAAACCCATGCACCCAATGCTAGCCTAGAAGGTATGATACTTTGTGGCAGTCTGTGGTACCAGTGTCAGCTGTACAAACAAGAAACCCATGCACCCAATGCTAGCCTGGAAGATATGGTACTTTGTGGCAGTCTGTGGTACCAGTGTCAGCTGTACAACCAGAAGAAACCCATGCACCCAATGCGAGCCTGGAAGGTATGGTACTTTGTGGCAGTCTGTGGTACCAGTGTCAGCTGCACAAACAGGAGAAACCCATGCACCCAATGCTAGCCTGGAAGGTATGGTACTTTGTGGCAGTCTGTGGTACCAGTGTCAGCTATACAAACAGAAGAAACCCATTCACCCAATGCTAGCCTGGAAGGTGTGGCACTTTGTGGCAGTCTGTGGTACCAGTGTCAGCTGTACAAACAGAAGAAACCCATGCACCCAATGCTAGCCTGGAAGGTATGGTACTTTGTGGCAGTCTGTGGTACCAGTGTCAGCTGTACAAACAGAAGAAACCCATGCACCCAATGCTAGCCTGGAAGGTATGGTACTTTGTGGCAGTCTGTTGTACCAGTGTCAGCTGTACAAACAGAAGAAACCCATGCACCCAATGCTAGCCTGTAAGGTATGGTACTTTGTGGCAGTCTGTGGTACCAGTGTCAGCTGTACAACCAGAAGAAACCCATGCACCCAATGGTAGCCTGGAAGGTGTGATACTTTGTGGCAGTCTGTGGTACCAGTGTCAGCTGTACAAACAGAAGAAACCCATGCACCCAATGCTAGCCTGGAAGGTATGGTACTTTGTGGCAGTCTGTGGTACCAGTGTCAGCTGTACAAACAGAAGAAACCCATGCACCCAATGCTAGCCTGGAAGGTATGGTACTTTGTGGCAGTCTGTGGTACCAGTGTCAGCTGTACAAACAAAAGAAACCCATGCATCCAATGCTAGCCTGGAAGGTATGGTACTTTGTGGTAGTCTGTTGTACCAGTGTCAGCTGCACAAACAGAAGAAACCCATGCACCCAATGCTAGCCTGGAAGGTGTGGCACTTTGTGGCAGTCTGTGGTACCAGTGTCAGCTGTACAAACAGAAGAAACCCATGCACCCAATGCTAGCCTGGAAGGTATGGTACTTTGTGGCAGTCTGTGGTACCAGTGTCAGCTGTACAAACAGAAGAAACCCATGCAACCAATGCTAGCCATGGTACTTTTTGGCAGTTTGTGGTACCTGTGTTTTTAGAAGGGTCTAAGAGGACAGTTTACATTTATTATTTGCTTGACTTACACAAACCTGGCAGATGACCCAGTTCTTCTTCAAAACCCTCCTACTATCAACATCTGCTGGGAAGTTGAGTTCCACCATTTGGAATCATTCAATTCAACTGCCAGTTTGTTAGAACAACTGTGTACAGATCTGTGTATTGTATACATGCAGTCCTCAGAGTGCATCAACCATTCAAGGCCATGTTGATGAGTTCAAATGGTCAGACATCAACAGGGAAAATTGTTGACAAAAGGTCTGCGGTAATTCAACGTATACCCAACTTCTTATTGATTTCATAAAAATGATGTAACAGCTATTCAAGCTTTTCCTAACCTTTGACCTTGATATAGGGAATGGGTCAACCCATGTCGCAACAATATCCAAACCAGCAGCAGATGATGTCGCAGATGTATAGTCAACAAAATCAACAATCAAACGGCGTCTTGGCCAGTAAAACAGTGTCAGTATCCACCTCCTCCACACCACAGGTATGTCACTAATTTTTAATTTAAAACAAATTTCTCTTCAAAAAAAAAATAATAACCAAATATTCCTCTTGGACTATTTGTCTGTCCTACTTTTCGTACAAAAAAATCAGCGAGTTAACCAACCGTTTTGAAACCGTGGCATGTTAGGGCCGAGCAGTCTAGTTCACCGGACCCAAGCTTTGGTGTTGTCAGCAGCAGAGTGTGGGTTCGAATCCCGGTCATGACACTTGAGCAAGGCACTTGACCATAATTGCTTTGTAAAAAAAGTTTGGAAGGTAGTGCATTCTGCTCTTTCTACCAGCCAGGCTCCTAGTGGATGATACCCATGCCTACATCCTTACGGACTGTAAAGGGGTAACCCTGTTTCAGCCCCATTAGTTGGTGGTAACGTGCCCCTGGTGACAGTTGATCTGGGGGTTGCCAGTCAGAATCCACTCAACCTGTAGTTACATAATTTAAAAACATATATATTTTAGCAAATTCACTTTTAACAAATTAAGACATTTTCTTTTCCAGCCTGCAACGCCTGCAAGGAAACTGTGCATTGCATG
Organism: Plazaster borealis; assembly: GCA_021014325.1. Classification (NCBI taxonomy): domain Eukaryota; kingdom Metazoa; phylum Echinodermata; class Asteroidea; order Forcipulatida; family Labidiasteridae; genus Plazaster; species Plazaster borealis. The sequence continues at coordinate 3,377,538 of CM037458.1, forward strand.
TCACTGAACAAATTAATCTTGCTTTTAAATGTTAAATGTTCCCAGTCCACTGTGGTTATGGAAAAATATATCACTTTTTATCTCAAAAAATTTGAATCTGAGAAGCGTTACTGCAGTAACAATTCTCAGATTGTGTATTCAAATTGCAGATTATTCTCAAGTCCAAATATCCAATTAACAATTAATTAAATTTTGTGAATAATCAAACCTGTCCAGGTGCTGATAGTTTCCTGATATGTTGGTCTAGATTTGGAGGATTTGACTTTTATGTTTATGCTTGAATTACACAGAAGAAAACGCTGTGGTCAGACGTGAATGTGGACATCAAGTTAGACAACCTCAGTCCTGGGGATAAGTACAGGAAGCCATCTCAGCCTTCAATGAATCAACTCCAACAACACAAGCAACCCACGAGTGAGTTACAATGTCCTTGCTTAGTCTCGTCTGGCTGCGACTCCAAAGAAGTGTGCCAAAAATATTGGATTTTTCATCTTTAACTGTCTTTGTCGTTGATCTTCAGGTCTTTGTCTCAGCACTTTGGGTCTCAGGCATGGCTTTTGTCTCAGAGGAATGGGCTTAAGTCTCAGACCTTCAGATCTTGGGCATAGCTTGTCTCAGTCCTTTGGGCTTTGGGGAAGGCTTTTGTCTCAGACCTTCGGGTTTCGGGCATGGCTTTTATCTCAAATCTTCAGGTCTTGGGCATGGCTTTTATCTCAAATCTTCAGGTCTTGGGCATGGCTTTTATCTCAAATCTTCAGGTCTTGGGCATGGCTTTTATCTCAAATCTTCAGGTCTTGGGCATGGCTTTTATCTCAAATCTTCAGGTCTTGGGCATGGCTTTTTTCTCAGACCTTCAGGTCTAGGGCATAGAATTTGTCTTGGCCCTTCCTTGGGGTTTTGGGCATAGAATTTGTCTTGGCCCTTGGGGTTTTGGGGATGGCTTATGTCTCAGACCTTTGGGTTTTGAGCATGGCTTTTGTCTCAGACTTAAAGGTCTTGTTTTCAGAGCTTTGGGCCTTGGGTGTGGTCTTTGTTTCACACATTCAGCTCGTAGTGTCCGACTACAGACGTGGGAGTTCCAAATCTTGCCTGGTTTAAATTGGAAGAAAGAATAAAAAGCTGCAGAATGATGAACCAATTTATCTTAAATCAACATTGTTTTGTTTTTCCCCGCAGGTATGGGACAGCCACAAATGGGCCACTTAGCGCAGGGCATGGGCCAAATGAACCTCGGTCAACAACATCCGCAACAGAGCATGATGGCTAGTCCCATGGTGCAACAGCAACCGCAAGGCATGATGGGAATGCCAGCCCAGGGCATGGTGGGAATGCAACCGCAGGGCATGATGGCCGGCTTTCAGGCAGGCATGGGTGGCATGTCACCTCAAACACAACAATATAGTGCCTACGGAGCAAAGTGATCGACTCGTTGTAGCCTGTGTTATACTTCAAAAAAGACTCTGCTAACAATATAGACCTGTGTCATTCTGCGAGCATCCTCGTCAAAATCCTCATATACATAAAATGTCTATGGGTCATTAATGTTAAAGGAACCAGACTATTTTTTTTTTCTTTCCAGCCTCACTTTGGGGTATGTAGAGTTGAATACAATGAAACAATTTCAACCATGATAAAGGACTGTAAACAATCTCCCCCCCCCCCCTGAGCTTACTGCATCATTCGCATGGTGTCCTGCTATTGATGGTTCCTCTAGAAGTCTGTAGACTCCGAAATTGTCCCGCTTTAGCTTGCTGAAGCTCTGCAGAATGTGGAGTAGTCTGAAGACTCTACAGAATATGTCTAACCAGTTATCACATAAAGGATTCCACTTCAGAGAAAAAAAACCCCAAGTGTTTGTGAATTTTTATAATTTCATTTTTAACGCTTTAGAGACCATGCTTTTTCTGTATAGTCTTCACCCATTACCTAGTAATGACCGATTTTGCTGTTTTTTTTATTTATTTATTTTTTAAAACGTATCTAATATCCGATGGGGAAACATGAGGTATAGTCAATTTTCTTTAGTACTAGATCATAGGGTGTCATGGCCGAGCGGTTTAGAGCATCAAATTCAAGTTCTAGTGGTTAAGTCATCGGGGTGTGGGTTGGAATCCCGGTCTTGGCACTTGTATCCTTGAGCAAGATGCTTTACTATAATTGCTTCTCTTTATTGAGGGGTATAAATGGGTACCTGCAAGGGTAGAGGTTGATATTGTGTTTAAAAAAAGGCCTTCGGAGCGCCACAGCAGCCCGGGGCTGTATACTCCCCAGGGAGCTGAGAAAGATTACAGGAATGTTATTGGCCCAATGACCAGGGCACTAATGTAAAGAGCATTGATACGTTATTGTAAAATGCGCTATATAAGAACTAGTTATTATTATCTTTGTTCGTCTGCAGCCAACGTGGTCGCTATGGTCTCTGAAGGGGTTAGTAAACACTCCTGACTCATTACTTTATCAAGTTTCAACTCTAAAAAACTTTGACCTCATTTTTTTTTAGTGGTATGTATGAAGAGCATTTCTACTGAAACAAACCTGTTTCTTACCTTTTTGAAACTATTCCTGCATAACTTGTGGAAAGACTTTTGCAGAGTTGATTTTCCAACCTGCAAGATATCTCCAAACAGTCCAATTATAATTGTGGATAAGTTTGAGGGGAAAGTATTACAACAAGACCAGGAAATCCCTCAAGATATATTTGGTCGATTTTTTATGATTCGAAGTTGCCTTTCATGATAACTTTTAAGGGTGTTTCCCAATACTTCACATTATAAACAAAAACCTGTGAAATGTTGTCGTGGAAGTGCCGTGGCCGAGCGGTTAAGAGCACCGAATTCAAACTCTGGTGTTTCTGATCAGCAGAGTGTGGGTTCGAATCCCCAGCCGTGACACTTGTGTCCTTAAGCAAGACACTTAACCATTGCTTCGTCCTTCGGATGGGACGTAAAGCCGTTGGTCCCATGTGTTGTGTAACGCATGTAAAAGAACCCAGTGCACTTATCGGAAAGAGAAGGGGTTCGCCCCGGTGTTCCTGGTTGTGGCTGCTGAATGCGCCATAGCACCTTGTAAAAAACATTATAAGGTGCTACATAATTGGGTCTCATAATTCATAACTTCAATAACCCATCTTTCTGTTTAAAAAGTATATACTAAGCACCTTGAGTACCTTGTTTGGTAGATACGTGCGCTATATAAGACTTCGATATTACTATTATTATTATTACTGGTGTCAGTAAACTCACAGGCAGTGACACTCTAAACCACATGTTTATGCCTGATGAACATTTTGATCAGATAAGAAAGATGGTGTTGTTGGACACTGCTCATTCCCAAATTAGTGAGTACCAGCCCCAGTTTGTCACACCTTGCCTCAGGTCTGCTTTGGGTGATTCACATAATGGCAGAAGTAATAAGACTAAAAAGTGTCCTTGATCAAAAAAATCAGGCATGATTTGTCACAAGATGTTAACATTGCCAAGGGCTATTAGATCTTATCAGTCGGCCAAACCACAGACTGCTCACTGCGGAGTCTGTCAACATACTTGCAGATAAAATGAACTTCGTACTGGGCAAACATCTAATTCTGAAGAAACAAAAATACATCCGCAACTTATCCTCAATTACCGACCCCTTGTGGATAAACTTTCTTGCAATTTATCCTGGAATAGTTGTAGTGTATCACCTTGCTTTGTTTTTTTTCTTTACTTTCCACACAAATTGTCCGCTGAAATGACCATGCAAGTCTTGTTCGTACTCAAAATACTTTTGGGGACCATTGGTGGGTTTCTGTGTACTATGTGCTAAACAAGACTTGCAAAGTCTTCAAAGACTTGCAAAGGCTTCATATATAGCACATAATGGGGCTTTTTATCCAGTCGATTTTGCACAAAATTTGAAAAAGAAAAAAAAAGGCTTTTGCGAGAGTGTCAATTTGATCCGTTTATTATTAGCATACAGTGTACAGCTTGCTGATTTATATATATATTTAATAGAAGATTAATTTTTTGTACAGTTCTTATCCACAAAAAACAAAACAACTAAAATTAATATCAATGAACCATGTTGTAAATAACCTTTTTATAGAATCATATTCAGATAATGTGACAATTTTTGTATAAAAAAAAAGAAGAAGAAAAGAACACAAGCAAGCAAGGAAGTCTGTCTTCGATCTGGGACCATTTTCTTGGTGCTGCTAAGCATATTATTCTGTGCTTATGGCCGTATTAAAGAGTTATGTGCTTATGATTTTGTTATTAAAACTAGGGTCATCGTTTGGTTTTTTGTTAACGTAATGCTGATTTATAGGCAAAATTATAAAAAAAGATACAATAAAAGCCTCCTGTGAAAGTTTCGGATGAATGCAGTGTCTACTTGTTGAGAAAACAGCCAAAAACTGTTCATGGTATTTTCACATAAATGTGGAATCCATCCTCGTTTAATAGCGAGGTGACAGCCGGTACCAACCGCATCTCTGGCCGCAGCATTCACGAACGGACACCAACCCTCAGAAATCTGTTTAATAGCGAGTTGACAGTGGGTACCAACCGCATATCTGGCCGCAGCATTTGCGAACGGACACCAACCCTCAGAAATCTGTTTAATAGCGAGTTGACAGCGGGTACCAACCGCATATCTGGCCGCAGCATTTGCAAACGGACACCAACCCTCAGAAATCTGAGAAACGATTCATGCATGAATCATTTCTTAGATTCAAATGTTTTTATTGATTTCCATTCAACAGGGGCATTTCAGACAAAATAATTTCACAGGATGCTTACTATCATTACCATCTTTATAACAAGTCGGCTTTCGGATAAAAATTATGTTTTCTTTTTTGGGGGGGTCATTACCCTAACTTTAACACGGCACCATAAGCGCAGAATTCCACGGTAAGCAGTGCTATGAGATGGACCCGTTTGTGATTACAAATGCATGTATTAAATAAACAAATTCAAAAAGTATCAGTAGAAAGTCACAACTTAAGATTTATTTTATTACTCATTTTAAAGACAATTATTTCAATCTTATCCCATATGCTTTATATCTTTGTGTTAATTTTATTTTGTAAATCTAACTGTTTCAAGTAAAACAAAAAGTATCTATTCGTGTAGAGAGATCCCACTGCACGTTACGTCCCACAACCATCTGGATATGCAGTCTTCATTATGTTTCTCGAAATATGTTTCTTGAAATGCAGACATCATGCAATAACTCGGATGTTTCTATCTCCAAAGACAGTAACCCTCCTGCTCTAAGTAACATTTGCCAAGGATTGTTCGACCATTCAACGGCATGCGTTGTGTATAGTGCAGCTACTGTGCAAAGAATGATATGTACTGCAGCTTCTCCCTAACAGTGTTCCGCTGGCCAAATACCAGTTAATACCAGTACTACTTACTGAGTACCAGTCAAAATTTACTCCAAGTGGTCCGGCTGGCTAGTTCAGTGTTGAAAATCATCCCTAAATACCACATCAACGTTCTCCCTTAACAGTGGTCCGCTGGCCAAATACCAGTTAAAACACCTGAGGACCAGTCAAAGTTCACTCCAAGTGGTCCTGCTGGCCAGTTCAGTTTTAGAGAGCATCCCTGTTTCATTTGAAATATGGACTTGTGGAAAAGCTGACGGACTAGTGAAATGACAAGCTAACTGGTCTTGCTGGCCAGTCACTAAAAAGGTTTAGGGCAAACCCTGTACTGCTCTGCCGCACATTTACCACACGATATCATATTGCTGACTGGCGTAGTGTATCTATCATTTACAACCACTGTGGATGATAAATTGAATAGTCAGATGGTAGGAGGGTTGACTGTACTGTATACAGTCTACTCTCATTATCAAGATCGCTGGTACTGGCCAAATTACCTTTTTATAACGGGAACGTTGTTACAAGAGGACAGTAAAACAAAGAAACACAAAAGCAGAAAATGAGATTTGGGACTTAAAAGTTTGCTCTTTATAAGTCGAACCTCTTCATAACAGGCTCGTTGTGACAAGGGTTGACTGTATACGGTTTCAACACATAATATCATATTGCAGGCTGGCATAGTGCATCTATCATTCAAAACCACACTGGATGAGATTGAATGGTCAGACAGTAGGAGAGTTGACTGTGTACTGTGTATGCATTCACCACATGATAACATTGCAGGCTGGCGTAGTGCATCTATCATTCAAAACCACAGTGGATGATATTGAATGGTCAGACAGTAGGAGGGTTGACTGTGCACTGTGTAGATGCATTCACCACATAAAAACATATTGCAGGCTGGCACAGTGCATCTATCATTCAAAACCACAGTGGATGATATTGAATGGTCAGACTGTAGGAGGGTTGACTGTGCACTGTGTAGATGCATTCACCACATGAAAACATATTGCAGGCTGGCATAGTGCATCTATCATTCAAAACCACAGTGGATGATATTGAATGGTCAGACTGTAGGAGGGTTGACTGTGTACTGTGTAGATGCATTCACCACACGATAACATATTGCAGGCTTGCATAGTGCAGCAGGCTTGCATAGTGCATCTATCATACAAAACCACAGTGGATGAGATTGAATGGTCAGACAGTAGGAGGGTTGACTGTGTACTGTGTAGATGCATTCACCACATGATAGCATATTGCAGGCTTGCATAGTGCATCTATCATACAAAACCACAGTGGATGATATTGAATGGTCAGACAGTAGGAGGGTTGACTGTGTACTGTGTAGATGCATTCACCACATGATAGCATAATGCAGGCTTGCATAGTGCATCTATCATTCAAAACCACAGTGGATGATATTGAATGGTCAGACAGTAGGAGAGTTGACTGTGTACTGTGTAGATGCATTCACCACATGATAGCATATTGCAGGCTTGCATAGTGCATCTATCATACAAAACCACAGTGGATGATATTGAATGGTCAGACAGAAAAAAGGTCGACTGTGTACTGTGTAGATGCATTCTCCACATGCTATCATTTTGCAGGCTGGCATATAGTGCTACTATCATACAAAACCAAAATAATAAAGGTTTAATAGTAAGAAGATTAAGACATAATGAAATTTGATCGATTTGTATAAGGTATGACAACTCATTATGCTAATTTTTTCAAAAATCACCCCTTTTTAAACCTTCAGAAACAACAAGTTGGTTTTTCATCTTGAAAGAGTTATATTTTTAATGTGATTAGAATGATTTTTGTTTTGTTTAATAGCTGCTAATAAAAAAAGACAAAACATTATTATTTTGTGTTATGTAACAACATTTGCATGTAGTTTATTTTCACCATAAGTACATCATTTGCAAATAGTTGATTGTTTTAATTGTCCCTCGTCTAATAAACATAATCATTTGAAAGAAATAAACATTGTTTTAAATTGTGTTCATACATACTGGTCGCTATTTTGTCTTATTAAGTAACATTTTGTTGGTTTAGAGCAAGTAAAATGTCAAATTCAATTTTGTGATGTACCCATTTTCCAATAGATAGAGTCCTCATTTGAGTGGGGAAGAAATTACAAACCTCTAACCACGCGTTAAAACAGTGTGAAATAGCCATTGCATACAATACCTTCCGGGGCAAAATTTGTCAACATCCGATGACATCATTCTGAGAAAAATGGGTCTCTACATTTTTGTAAGAGGACGTTTACGTTGGTTCACGACTTTCAATGATATTCAGTTCAGTATTTGACATTTTGTCTGACAAAATATTCCTCCAGGAATGTAAAGACCAATTAGTTGTTAAAATCCAATGACTTCAAGTTTCAAATTCCACTCTATTAAAGTCAGAAATGAACCAAAACATCCCCGAACCAAAACATCCCTGAACCAAAACATCCCTGTACAAAAATGTACAGAACCATTTTTCTCAGAAAGGTCTCCTTATTGTCAATATAGGGAGACCGTTAATCCGGAGGTCGCAGGTTCAAGTTCTGCTCAAGTCAATTTTTCTTGTTCAACCCAAAATTAATTTTAAAAGTGTGGACATCAGAAATATTATGGATATCTTGAGGAAGGCTGTTCTAGAGAGAAGATCCAGCATGTGCGAATGAACGATTCCCCCCAGAATTTGTGTTTTTTAGGTATTTAGATACAAGTAAATATGATTTGGAGGACCGAAAGTTCTTAGAGTGATGATATTGAGTATGGCTTTACGTCCCATCTGGAGGATGAAGAAATAATGGGAAGCAGTCCTGCTTAAAGGGTCTGTATACGTTTGGTAATGACTCTGAAAATTAATGGTAATAAAACTTACTTGGTAAGAAGTACAGCAGCTTTGGATAGTATAATGCATTTTGAGAAACTTTTCACTTTGAAGTACTGCGGTTATGGAAAAAGATATCACTTTTTATCCCCCAAAATTTGAATCTGAGAAGCATTACTGCAGTAAAGTTTCTCAGATTGTGTGTTCCAATTGCAGATTATTATTCCTGCGTGGACATAATGGCTCCAGATTTTCGGCAATATCTCAAAAACACTTTAGACCACCTTTTGAAATGAAATTTGCACAGGTTAGTTTTATGGTATATATCTACAACAGTCAACTATATAGGATTGAAACAACTGTGGGTTCAAATTACCAAACGTATACAATCCCTTTAAGGACACAAGTGTCAAGACCAGGACTCGAACCCACTCGCTGCTGTGATCAGAACAAAGAGCTTGACTCCAGTGGGGTGCCAGGCTGCTCAACAATTTTTTAAGAATCTTTTTCATTATTTTTTCAGTTATTATTTGGAGAAGAAAACTGCAAAACCTCAAATAAGGTTAACTAAACTATTATAAGGGTTTCTAAAATAGAGACTTTAGTTGCTTGGGTAGTCTCTCAATTTCTTTCGAGGGTTTACAAAGTTTAAAATAAACCATTATTAAAAAGAAAACCAACCAATGCCCCGCCCCTCCCCAACTTGCACTGTCGTGTCGTTGCCCAGACTTAATTAAGATTCTTTTGTGTATAGATGGAGCACCAGACTACCTTTACAGAAAGACGAGGAATGTGAGTGGTTCCCGCCGCTCGTTTTATTAATGATTCCAATGACCTCGCGTGTCGGTTACCAGTCCATTAAAGAAAAATACACATGTTATGAGAAATGCATGTGTGAACCTAGAACCGCCACGTTTCTCGAGGTGTGAGAAAATGTAAGTAGAATTTCCTGTTTTTTTAGTTGAACGATATCCCATAAGAACGTGAGGATTCAGCTGAAAACAATTTAGTAAAAGATTGCAGGAATGTAGACTGTCATTGTCCCAAACCATATCGTGTTTCTTCAAATATGAAAGAAAGTCAAGTGTGACATTCTGTGTTTGGAAAAGGACTTTTTAATTTGCACATGTTTTTGACTGAAATTCTGAAACTGAATCTGAATAATGTCGGCAAAGCATCCTAATGAAAACATCACTCAGACTTTTTTTAAAAGACCACAATGACGGAATTTCAACTTGAGACGTGGGAATAAACCCTAAATAGGGAAAACCCACACAACAAAGCATGGAATGTCTATAAATAATTTAGAAATCATATGGTCCACATGGATGGTCAGACAGAGCATGGAGGTAGGAATCTATTCCTACATGTACCTCCATGGACAGAGTCAGCATGGTCAGTACGTAGCGTAGGGATGGACTGACACTGAGTCTGAGTGAGAAAACACAATCCACATGATTGCAAGGCTTTGGTGTCCGTGAATCAAACCGGGGTCCACAGAGGTGAAAGGCAGAGAAGAAACCACAATGTAACTTAATTGTTAATTGAAATTAAAAAGGGGGAGCTGATCGTGCTTCAGAAGGATAATTTTCCGCAGCATGCCACCACGTCTTCACAACCATGACAACCCTACTTGCTTACACTCCGTTTTAGTTTCTTTGGGTATGAGCATGATGAGTGTGCGAGAGTTCCATCTACAAAACAATGAAATGTGCGCTTGAATTTCCATTTTTAAAGGTCAAAATTTAGCGTTTATATCTACCAATTCCTCACAAGGAATATTTAAAAAAAGGGAAATGAAGTCCACCATCCATTAAAAAATCTAATAAATCCCTTAGAAACAGAGAAAATGGTGCACATGGGTAGACCCAGTAACTGGGACGCTGTACTCCTTTTTCGAAATTTTGAACGACCGATGATGTCTAAATTTCGAACGACCGATGATGTCAAAATTTTGAAAAAGAGTAACTGCGCCCCAGTAGTACTGGGTCTAGCACGTGGGATGATATGGAAATTTTTCCCATCAGAACTTCAGAAGATTTCTATATTCTTTCATTAGCAGTTATACATAAATAAAACAATGTTAATAATAACATTGTACAATAAATAAAACAGTTCCACACATGTAAGTCAAATGCCAAGGAATACTTATTGATCAAGGTATATAACTTAACTGCTGGCACATGTGGGAGCGAGATTTGAACCCACATTGTGATGGCTTAGCCACCACAACGTCAACTCAGTTCTCTAGACCCCTCGGCCACGACATACTCGTGCTTGACCAAAGAAAAAGTGCCTTTTTGGCTCACTGGTATTTCTTTGTTATGTGGCTTAAAATCTTTTCAGTTACAGGTTTCTTGCTGACTACCAGAGGGAGTAACAAAACATGGAGGAAGACCCAGAAGATCTGACCTCCCTACATTACCAAATAATGTTCCCCCCTCGTGAGCCGTGCCATCGCCAGAGGGAGTACGAACTGGAACAGCATCTGGCCCTCATGGACGAGCCGGCAACAGCAGGCCCGGCGGCGTCCATGGACATGGGAGATTTGGGGAATCTAACGATAGAGCATCTCTCTGGCTACGATGACAACAGTGAAGCGCAAACGTTTCTGCTGGGGGATGACGAAAAATATCCAAAAGAAGATGTGCCGGAGATAGGTAATGGCTTAATGCACAGCGCCCTCTATTGGCGGAATAACTTAAATCTTTTTAACTGAGGCAATGAGGGTGCACCCCACTAAATAGGGAGAAAACAGAGTATCGACCTCGTTAACATTTTGTAGGCCCTCAAAATTTTTATACTTTAGACAGATTTGAGAGCCCAATAAAAGAGGGAAAGTGTACAAATGTTTCCCAATTGTGACCTGATGGTTGTTGACTGCCAACTTTTGGTATTTTGGATGACTTAGGCCCTGAAAAAATGGTCCTAATTGCCGAGAGGTGTTGGGATTTTTTCATGATTCACGCTCGGACGTTTGGAAAATGACACTGGTGTAAGAGTTGTTTTTATTTGGAGGGAGAATAACTCGACGGGTCTTGGGACTCCCCATATCAAGTTCAGCAGAAGATAAAAGTTCAAGAGTCAATGGATAATTTTCCGTTTACTGTAAAAAGCTGTGAGACGAAAAAAGAAAAAAAAATTACATTAAGAGAAAACCATATAGAATGCTCCAGATTGCACAGTAGGGCTTTTAAAACCAAGATAAACACCAAGTAGAAAACATTCCAAAGACCTTGTTTCAGCGGGCTTCGCCAAACATCCCAAAATTTGGGTCCAGAATGCCCCACATTTTTGAAAAAACCTTGGAAGAAACCTGGTTATTGTGTGTGGCGTTAACAGTCCAAATGTTTAAAAAATACATGCAAATTCTCTGCATAGGATGACTAATGAATAAGACATTGTTTTGGTAATTGTTCTTTGTTCCAGGAATTGAAGCCAGCGACTTGGGAAGTCTGCTGCAACAGTTTGAACAAAAGGAGGCAGCCCTTACGATAGCCGACCCCAGCGAAGTCAGGTAAGATAGCCACTGATGATTAGTGAAATGCTGTGAAACCAGACTCTGTATACAATACAAGGGTGTCTAAACTTGCTTTGAATTGAAAAGTTGCCCTTAGTGTCCCAAAGACACCCGGATACCCCTGGGTTCTGGGCTCTGGGTTCAATGCTCTGGGCTCTGGGTTCTGAGCTCTGGGTTCTGGGCTCTAGGCTCTGGGCTCTGGGTTCTGAGCTCTGGGTTCTGGGCTCTAGGCTCTGGGCTGTGGGTTCTGAGCTCTGGGTTCTGAGCTCTAGGTTCTGAGCTCTGGGTTCTGGGCTCTGGGCTCAATGCTCTGGGTTCTGGGTTCTGAGCTCAATGCTCTGGTCTCTGGGTTCTGAGCTCTAGGTTCTGAGCTCTGGGTTCTGGGCTCTGGGCTCAATGCTCTGGGTTCTGGGTTCTGAGCTCTGGGTTCTGTACCCTGGGTTCCGAGCTCTGGGTTCTGTGTTCTGGGCTCTGGGTTCTGGGTTTGGGCTCTTGGTTCTGGGACCTGGCTAATCCCATGGGTTGGAAGGGGGGGGTTGAGAGGCCTGTAACACCCATGGGTGCCGTTTTTTGTTTTGTTTATCAACCTTAAAGGTTAGTGTCCGTTTTATCATACTTTACCATCTTTGTGAAGTTTCTTGTGTTGCACAGCAATAATGAATGCTAAACATTGTTATTCCCCCGGTTTGGTCTTATTGATTTTGATAGGAAAAATAAGTCAACTTCAGGCATGATGCCCTTCCTACTTCAGTCTGGTTTCCGTTTTTGCGCCCTCAGAAAAATCGTCAAAATTGTTTTAAAAATGCCTGAAAAGTCTATGTACACGTAGAATAGCCCTTGTACTAAAAAAAAGTGTCCTGTTTTTTTCTGAGAGTCAGATATCTTGCCTGCCTTGATTTATGAAGATCAGTTGTCCTATATCTGTTGACTGAATGTCCTTGTCAGGCCTGGAGTTACGCGGAAGCCGTGGAGGCCATGGTCTCTGTTGCCCTGGTCTTGCCCTTGATTCCCCTCCAAAAGTTCCCAACAGACTTCAAGATTTTTCAATGGAAGTGCCCTTTGCAAAATGAAAATGGCCTTGCCCTCTCAAAGATGAAGTCCAGGCTTGCCCTGTGTTTGAGTGTAAACTAAAACATCCAAATTTGATCAATTTGATAAACGAACCTAAAGAGAGAAGACTTTTTTTAAACTTCACAAGTTGTTTGTTTTTTGTTTGTTATAGTGAGCCCCAGCAAACCAGTTCAGTCACAAAGAGAATATCGGGTAAGTGACAGTAAAGGAAACTTCACTGAAACTGTAAACGTTATTTTCTTACTTTAAAATCCCTATGTGAGGGCTAGTAACACTAAGTCGTGGCACATTTGATTTATTACACTGTTTTTCTTCAAAGTGCAAATGCCCTGGGGGAGTCAAAGTCTTTGATATCCTAGACTGGACAATTCCACATCTATTAGGGGGATGAGGTCCTAGAAGGGTTTTTGGGGGTTTTTTGAAAAATATTTTCACTCATATACTTTGTGTACAAAATTGTACAGCCATAAAGACCTACCCAGATCCAAACCCTCTGATAAAGTGGAGCCGTCTGTTCCTTGTAGCGGGCTTCAAGATGTCTTGCTGACAGCCTGTGCTAGGTTCTGAAGTTCCCCCCCACCTCCCCCACCACCCCCACCACCCCCCGCCGATCAAACTTTTTGGCTTACTGGGGAGCCAGTAACTATTGGAACCTTCCCTCATAGTATTTGCATCAGTGAAACATTTCATTACGAGCCAATTTTGTAACCGCTTTTAAATAACATTTGAAAAGTCATGATAATTATTGCTGTCTACCTCTGTTTTTTAGTTTTTTGGGGAGGGTTTTAAATAAGACTTTCACCGGTTAGTTTTTCAAAATATATTTGAAACTAGAAGACAGGGATGCCAGTTTTCCGGCTATTGCCGGAATTCCGGCTTTTTCAATTTTTCCCCAAATTTTTCCGGCGCTCCGTGTTCCATCAGGCCGGAGAAAATATATTTTATTGAAAACAGATTTCCGGCGCTTGTTTGGAGCAACTCATGTTTAATGATAATGTGTTTTGAAAGCGCCCTCAAGCGTTCGTACATGTATAAATGCCGGAAGTATTGAGCAAAGACACGACTTTTCTGTTGAATGTGTGCGTGGTGCCGTATGGTATGTACTGATATATTTTGTGTGTACATCCATACACGATCTTTGGACCGTACATGGAATCGCTCTGAGAATTTTGTTTCGCGGACGATTGGCGTTACCATTGAGACATACCGACTGACTTTTTGGCGTTACATTCAGTCATTATGGATGTTGAAAGAGAAGCTAATTTGAAACAAATTGATCGAGGGGTAAAGAATAGGTTTAATTGGCGGTGGCTGAAGTCGAAAGACAGTGGGGGTTATTTTTTATCAGACTACATGAGGAAGATCGACAACCAACGCGGGTAAATTTTCTTTTTCTTTATGTTTTATAAAAAAAATAAATCGCTGTTATGTTTTTTATTGTTTTTTGGTCTGAGCGGCGGGGGTGGGTGGGGGGGGCGGTGACCCCATTTCCTTCGCATCAAATTTTTTTCAGGCTCTGAAGGAAAGAGTCACTGGCATCCCTGAGAAGATCTAATAAATGTGTTGCTCTTGAAAAAAATGCAGGGCTCGTAATTTACACTGGACCACGGGCCCGATGCCAGTGATTTTAGCGTCGGACCAGTAAACTCACGACCAGAAGTTGTGTAGTTTTCCTTTTTATTCATGAACTAAAAGGGTCCGCCATTTTGTAGAACCAATTTTTTTTGGATCGTGTTGGTTCACGATGTAAAAGGAAAAGCACACGATTTCGAGGATATCTGTGTGGATCATTATATATTCTACTTTTAAAACTTCTTTCCAACCATATTCATTTCATAACAAACGCTTTTATAGCCAAAGTACCCAATCCGAAGGCAATGTGTTCTTTTAAATGTCAGGATGATTTCTTGAAACATGAAAGACATCTTTTCAGCATCAATTTTTTTATTATTTTATTATTTCAGTACCAAAGAATCCAACAAAGAAGATTGCCCCTGTGAAGCGTAAATCCACCATTTTAATGGAGCCCATTGCCATGCCCAGTAAACGCCTGAGGGACAAGGTTCCAGATGAGCGAATGTCCATCAGTCTACCGGGCAGCCGGACCTCCAGCCCACTGACGGTCCAGCCCCAGGGGATGTCGGTCATCTGCAGTGCCGACCAGGGCTTCGACTACCTCATTATGGACCATGATTACTGCAACGTACAGGACACGAAACTCGCAAATCAGGAACCGCCTGTCAGTCAGCTGTCAAAAGCCAGTCAGCTGGCCGCCGAGCAAAGGAAAGCTTTGTATAAACAGGCCAAGTACAAAATCCGGAAGAAAGGGAAGATAAAAGGAAGGGTTGTCGGCGGTCATTACAGTGAGAAGGCCCTGGCCGAGGGGTTGGTCGGCGAACCGAACAAGCCAGCTTTTATAAATAAACTACCTGATTACATACACCCAATGCCGGAGGTGTCACCTGCCCAACAGTCTGAAGGGAAACATACAAAGCAAGGGGTGGTGCCGATGCCTCAACCACTCCTGGAAAAAGGGGCTCCGCCCAAAGGGAAAAAACCTGAATTCTTTGACAAAATCCCTGACTATTTTATCGGGAAACACATGTATCAGGAGATCAGTAAAGTAAAGGAAGCGGAGGAAGCCGAGAAGCAAGCATTAGAAGAAGAGATGACAAAGTTGAAAGAAAAGCCCGCCGAGACAGAGTCGCTACACAAGAAATCCAAGGTAGAGCCATCAAAGGACAATGAGGGTGCCGTTACACATCCAGAGGCTCACCGTCACAGATCGCGACATCATCACCACCATCATCAGAAAGTCCATACCCACGGCCAAATCAGAGACACTAGTATGAAGGACAGGGATGCTCCGATTAACAACAATGGTGAAGTCATCGACGCAATTGAAGTCAATTGCCAGCAACCACAAGACAATGAGACAGAACAGACCTCGATTCAACAGAGCAGCGGTGACAAACAGACTATTAAGGAAGAGCACATCAGAAAGCCTAGAAAGAACAGTTATTCAGAACGACTGTCACGATCTCGTTCTCGGTCTCGCTCGTACTCGTCCTACTCAAGCTCAAGCTCAAGATCATCTGTTAGATCGCGATCGTATTCATCCTCCTCATTGGACTCCAGATACTCACGGTCCAGACATCGAGGGCGGTCGTACATCTCAAGGTCGAGATCGAGGTCGTTTTCTAGATCGAGGTCACGTTCGAGGTCGCGTTCTTACATACGTCGACGGAGACGGTACTCCACTTACTCGTCAGCTTCACACTCATCAAGTTCCATATCAAGGTCACGCTCGAGGTCACACTCAAGGTCACGACATTGGCGACCCCGGTCGCATTCAAGGTCATTTTCAAGGTCACGATCGAGGTCCAGGTCAAGGTCACACTCCGGCGATTCCAGACGAAGACAGCGTTCCAGTCGCAGAGAGAGTCGCCCAAGAACACACAGGTAAACAACCTTTAAAGTTAAATAGATGCTAAATTTGCATCGGGGATAAAGAATATGTTTTGTTTTTTTGTGTAAAAGCACTGTGTATAAGCAGTACTTTCCCCGAGTCCTGTAAAAAAAATTTCATGAGGCATTTTACTCAGGTGGGATTCGAACCCATGACCTTTGCTATTCTAGAGTGGATGTCTTACCACTAGACCTCGGGGAATGCCCGGTATCTAGAGGGACTCCTATTTATTATAGCAGCTGGTATCACAACAACAAGTGATTTCCCTCTGGATTTTGTTTTCACAGAACTCGGGAAAGTACTGAGTATACAGTGCTTAATACACAGCGGTGGAAGGGTAAAAACAAACTATATGAATTCTTCAAAATTAACATCTTTTAAATCGTTGGGGTACCCGCTGCTAATAATTCAAACTGCCTCTAGCCACCGGGTTAACTCAGTGGTCTAGTGGCAAGACATCTGCTCTAGCAATGCCAAGGTCGTGGGTTCGAATCCCAACCGGGTGATTTGCCTGTGAATTTTTTTTTTTTCAAAGAATTTGGGGGAGAAAGTACTGAGTTTACCGTGCTTAATACACATCGGTGAAAGGGTAAAATCAAATTATAATTTAAGAGATATAAAGCGACAAAGGAGTGGAGGATAGTGGAGGACTGAGGTCACCTGTAGGCAAGTAGGCCTTGGGGAGTATGCCCTAAGGGTTGTGTTGACTTGTAAAGGCCATAGCAATGCTGCGAAGATGCAGCGTACATTCATACTTGCCAACTGTTCCGTTTAATCTGATTTTCCAGATTTCTGAGTTTACAGGCCGCAAAAAGTCTGAATATTTCAATTTCCGACAAAAGAACAGAAGTCCAAACGGTAAAAGTTCTGGCAAATCTGTGCCTGCAGTATCTGTGCCTGTGTAAATAAAAAGCAGGTGCTGTTTGCTATTTCTTTCATTGACTGTGTCATGTCGTGCAACGCGGGACTTCTTTTCCGTGAGACTGTGTGGACCCGCAAAAGAGGTGTTCCTATTTCTTGCCAATGAAACTGTACTATGTATAAAAATGTCTGTTTCAGTGTTGGCAGGTATGTTGTATTACAAAAGAACCCAGAACACTTATCTTGGAAGAGAAGGTTGGTTAACCCTGGTTGGTTAACCTCAAGCTCTGGTGCTTCTGATCAGCAGAGTGTGGGTTCGAGTCCCGGTTGTGGCACTTGTGTCCTTAACTAGATACTTTACCATAATTGCTTTGTCCTTCGGATGGGACATTAAGCTGTAGGTCCTGTGTACTAGAATTGGTAGTGCACGTAAAAGAACCCAGAACACTTATTGTGAAAGAGTAGGGGTTAACCCTAATGTTTCTGGTTCACATACATGTAGCAAGCACCCTTTGTCCAGGTTTCCTCAGGCTTGTGAGCTACAGTGATTAAGTTCACCTATGAGGCATCCTTGGTTTCATTACCAGAAATATATAAAAATAATAATAGACCTTATGCATTGACGTCATCCAGCCGCTATCTTTGTGGTAAAACGATGACGAAATAATCAAACCGCACAGATTTGTACGCGCGGCGCAGAGGATTGGCCAATTACAAACCTCCTTTTGAATTCTGGGCGAGGGCGCCCTACTGAAATGACATCATGTGCATAAGGTCTATAATAATAATAATAATTTAATGCTTATATTCTCCACTTAACAGCAGATCTGAAAGAAGACACAGACGAAGCGTTAGCATAGAACAGATTGAAGAAAGAAGAGAGCAACGTCTTGAGGAGCAGCTGGAGCAGTGGGTGAGGAAATCTTTCTGTTTCTAAGATATTTTCTTTTGCCCCATCAGGCGCTTCATACTTTAACCCTATCCCTGCCAAATATAACAAAATGCGCCAAATGGTAAATGGTAAAAGGGTCACCTACATTTAGGGGTTAAACGTGACCGAATGTTTTTTTGTTTTTTTAAGAATCCTCTATAGGTGTCATGAACATTCACACATTTCTTTTCCTGACAAATCCTTGTCGTTTTTAAGATACAACCCCCTCTAACAATTTAGCCCACTCTGTTTTCCTCTATGTTGCATCAGCAAGTTTTGGACAATTTCAAGGCCTATATACCCCTGAATGATTTTTATGATGACTGGTGCCCCTATTATCAGAATCTACTGTCGCAATTGGTATAAGCCTTGCTTTTAGTGCAACAGGTCCTCAAAAACCTAAAATTGTACTGACGTGGACTTTTTGTAAACTTTAAACCTTCCTTGTGCCCAAATGAACTGCCGCTTTGCCTTTATATGATATATGGGTAATGTCTAGGTACATTTGTGTGCCCCCAAGAAAAGGAAATACCAATCACGGCTTCACTGGGTGTTTGGCAGGGTTGGAAATATGGGTCCAGTGTTGAAAACGCCCAAAATACCTCTGAACATTCTATTGGAATTTTGAAGATGTGGCACATTACTCAAGGACTTGACAATTTTTTTTTTCTGATCTGAACACTGTATCTCAAAATTTTTGTAAGAAAATTTGGTTGGGCTTTTTAAATTCTTCAGTGAAACATGACACCAGACAGCAGCAATGTAGGGCATCAGCACAAGGGGTTTAAAGGGCATTCATGTACATGCAGTTTTCATTATTTCCTGAATAGAGGATTGGCAACAAAACCTATGAAAAGCCTTCAGGGTAAAAACCTAGGGAAATTACTGTCCAATGTTGTTATCAACTGTTTCATTCACTTAAAGGTGACTTATTTGCTCTTCCTTATTTCAATCATACATCATACAACTGTGAAGCAGCGCCCTCTATTGACCTATTTTCTTTCTCCTCCCCCCTCCCACCCCCCCCCCAAACAGAAGGATCGTCGAGTTGTTTACATCGGAAGAATTCCGTACGGGACAACGCGTACGGTCATCAGGAAGCGATTTGAGAAGTTTGGTGAAATAGAGCGCATCACACTTCATTTCCGAGACGAAGGGTAAGGCTAGAGATTCTGTTGGCCTTCCGGGGGTGGGGGGGGGAACAATGTTTCAGCCATTTGGGTTTTTTCGTCCATTGAAGTAAGTGTATTCAAACTAAGGCTGAGGGAAGTTAGTCAAGCAGGATTTTTTCAGCTCATCAGCTGATCCTCTTTTTTTCAATAAGCTTGAAAACTGAAAAAATGCAGTGCAAAGTTGTCTGTGTGTGGTCATTTACCTTTACTATTATTATATATTTCTGGTAATGAAACCAATGATGCCTCGTAAGTGAACTTGATCACTGTAGCTCGCAAGCCAGAGGAAACCTGTAAACAAGGGTGCTTGCTATGTGAACCAGAAACACCGGGGTTAACCCCTACTCTTCCACGATAAGTGTTCTGGGTTCTTTTATGTGATGTGTACTACCAATGCCACGACACACCACCTTTGATATGAATATTCATGAATTTGTATCGTTTCTCTCACAGGGATAACTACGCTTTTGTGACATACAACTACAAGTGTGACGCCTACGCTGCCGTCGAAGGTAAGTACGCAAAGAGAATTGTAGTTATGTAAACTCAAACGTAAAAGGTTTTGGGAAATTTTAATGTTCTTATGGTCCTCCTCATTCCATTCTGTGCTTTTGGATTCATATTGCCTGTCGTGTTCTTTCAAAAGTGAAGATTTTAAACAAATGCGGTCAAATGTCCCTTTGTCTCTTATTTGTTTTTACCTTATTTACTTCGTTACTCGTTTACTGCAATTAGATGACCTTTAATGTTAGTTACAAATGTTAATGTGTGTATTGGTTAGCCAGAATCTTGCCGTTTTGACGGTTACTGGCTTTTGTTTATTCTATCTTGTTTTAAAGTTATCTAAACTCTGACATATTTGCCTTTCTTTTGCTTAACTGCAGTGCGATGGTGTAGTCCTTTGTGCATGTATAGTTTTAATTGTTTTTTCCATGTATTATGATCATGCGCCCTGCTTTTGTGATTTGTTTTACATTTTTGTAACTTTTCGTTAAACCTTTTACGATTTTGTTTTGTTTTCCACTCGGGTTGTCTGTTTTTGATTCATGACTTTTCTTCTTGCTCTGTATTTTTACTAATTTACGATTTTACTGTTTACTGTTGTACACATGGCCCTTATGGATGGCAGTTGTAATAATGACAAGACTACCCTGTCTAAATAAATAGTAAATAAATCGATAAATGTGATTTTGATGTTGGTGTCACTTTGGCCGTTTCTCCGTAGGTGCAAATAAGGATCCCGATGAACCTGTGTATGATATATGCTTCGGTGGCCGAAGACAGTTCTGTAAATCAAACTATGAAGACCTTGGTAAGTTGGCTATGTCATAGGTCACTGACCTCATCTGATCCCAATTTCTTGTCGCTGCTTACCACGGCATTTTTGGCTTGCTTATTGTCGCCATTCTCCACGTACTGCGTTAGTGCCATCAAGTGAGGTTTGCGGTTGACACCATGTACATAAATCTCCTTTGTGAGTAGTGGTGGTTCTGAGAAGAACCGGTGGTTTGACAACTCAGAATTGCCACTACTCACAAAAGAGATTTATATACAAGGTGTCACTGCAGCAAACCTCACTTGTTTGTACTCCCACCATGCAGAGCTGCTTAAGCACAAAAAGTAGTTAAGCATAAACAAAATTATGCTTACTAGAACAAGGTTACCAGCCAAAATACCTATGTGACTGGTATTCTGCTCATTTTTGCAGGTAGAAAGTAGCAAGTTGGCAAGCAGTATTTTCTGTTTGAGCAGCTCTTTGAAATTGGGGCCTGGATATAAGGCCATGTCCAAATTAGCGGATACAGCTATGGCTTTGGCTGGATCGCCGCGTCATGCGTTGAAGTAAAGGATGTCCTAGGCAATACCCTTAGGAACAGTCGTAGCTGTAGCTGCCAATTTGGATACGGCCTGTGACTCCCACTATTCTTCCAAAGACTAGTAACGCAAGATTCAAATTTTTGGGGGATAAAAAGTGATATCTTTTTCCATAACCGCAGTACTTCTAAGTGAACAATTTCTCAAAATGCATTATACTATCCAAAGCTGCTGTGCTTCTTACGAAGTAAGATTTTATTGCCATTAATTTTCAGAGTCATTACCAAACGTATACAGACCCTTTAGGCTTAGTATATATGTTATTTTTATTAATCCTATCTTTGGTGCAGACTCCATGGCCCAGGAGGAGGAGGCGTTCGACTACGGCTACAAACAGCCCTCTTCATCGAGTAGTCATGGCAGTGGCAAAGTAGAGACGGATTTTGATCGACTCCTTCAAGAAGCAATGAAGAAGGTGAAGAGGTGATGTAAACCACCGTTAAGACCACAGTATTATATTAAAAGGTGTTATACAGGATCAAGCATCATTGTTTAGTTTCTAGTCTGAAAGCTTTACTGATAATGAAGTTCATACTAGAACCATTTTTTTCTCTGAAATATTTCTCTCTGACATGAATTCATATTCGAGAAAACTGTATCTGAAAACCTAAACAAAAAAACACGCAACAGCTGATTTCGGTTGTCACAACCAAAATTTGGGAAAATGTGTTTACATGCTGAAAATTGTGCATGTTTTTTTCCCCACTATTTTCTTCTGAAACGCACAACGGATTAAGCCCAAATTTTCACCGGTTTGTTATTTTATGTGTATGGTTGATCACAAAACACCGTCTGGGACTATTTTGTCAGCTCTACCAATCCTGTATGATACCTTTAAATCTTAGCAAAACTCCAGAATTATTCATTCATATGTTTCACTTTTGTTACACATGTTGTTTAGGAGTAAATCTTTGTTTATTTATTTAAAAACAATTTTTTTTTTAGGTAACTTACAAAAACCAAAGGTTGTAATGATAATCTAAATCATGTCACAATATTGTAAATTAATTGCAAATAATTATTTCCGTATAGAAACATACAGATCATGTGACCTGTGACATCACATGTTTATAAAAGAGCCACAGAGCCTGGACTTCCTGCAGGCTCGATTTGTACACATTTCAATGGGAGAAAACATAAAATCCGATATTTTATGGAGATTGCATTGTCAGTTTTTCATCAAGTTGTGATTTGAAGAAAGGGGGCACATTATCTCAAAACTTGTTCAGCTGTTATTTTGTATAACTCTTGAATTTATGTGGGAATTACGACACACAAAATGTCAAATTTAACGTACATGTATGACCAGTGTAGTATCTTGCCTGCCAGAAAGGCCCTGGAATGTACAAGTTCACTCTTTTTGTAAACGATGAATGTAATTTGTTTGTACCCTTACGCCGATGTGTATTAAGCACTGTATACTCGGTACTTTCACGGGTTCTGTGAAAAAAAAATACACAGGCAAATCACTCGAGTGGGATTCGAGCCCACGACCTTTGCATTGCCAGAGCAGATGTCTTACCAATAGACCACCGGGCTAGCATAATTAACATCTATTAAACAATGAAGGTTACATGGTCTTCAATGAGGATCAGTGCTATACAAAAAAACATGAGTGCATTGCAGCTTTTTCTTCAGGGCCCAATTTCATAGAGCTGCTTAAAGGCATTGTACACGTTTGGTAATTGTCAAAAACCAGTGTTCTCATTTGGTGTATCCCAACATATGCATAAAAGAACAAGCCTGTACAAATTTGGGCTCAATTGGTCATCAAAGTTGCAAGAAAATGATGAAAGAAAATACACCCTTGTTGTACAAATTTGTGTGCTTTCAGTTAGGAATAAAAACTTCTTGCAAGAAGTTTTTATTATTTTAGTGAGAAATTACCTCTTTCTCACAATGTTTTATACTATCAACAGCTCTCTGTTGCTCGTAACCAAGTCAGTTGTTATGCTAATATATATTTTGAGTAATTACCAAACGTGTACAGTGCCTTTAAGCACAAAAAGTAGCTTAGCGCATAAAAACTATGCTTACTAGACTAAGGTTACCAGCTAAAATAACGTTCAATATGTATGATTTGTGGCTGGTATTCGGCTCATTTATGCTTAACAGAAATTTGTTAAGCAATATTAGCTGCTTAAAGGTATTGTACACTTTAGGTAACAGCTCAAAATCAGTGTCCACATTTTGTGTGATTCAAGATATGCATGAACAAACAAACCTGTGAAAGTTTGAGCTCAATTGGTCATCGAGATCACAAGAAAATAGTGAAAAGAGACCTTTTGTGTTTTCTGTTTTTTCAAAAAATTGCGCGTGATAAAAACTATTGTTTTACTCATTTCTCAGAAACGATAGCATTTAAGGCAGAAATATTTTAAGGAACACTTTCTAGCATTACTTACTTTATATCATGTAAGTTGTGTGTGAATCTGTGAACATTTGTGTTTTTCGATCTTACCAAAAGTGTACAGGGCCTTTAAGCACAAAAAGTAGCTTAGCGCATAAAAACTATGCTTACTAGACAAAGGTTACCAGCTAAAATAACGTTTAATATGTATGATTTGTGGCTGGTATCCTGCTCATTTATGCTTAACAGAAATTTGTTTAGCAATATTAGCTGCTTAAGCAGCTTTATGAAACTGGGCCATGCTGTTGGTCTACATCTTGTTATTTTTCTCCTGTTTATTTGAGTGCAACCAAAATGAGGCTTGGAAGACAAATTGGTCAGGTCCCTTTTTATTAACAAGAAAATGAGTTATGAACATCATCCTGTATACAGGGAGCATTACTTTAACAATTTTTTAGTACTTTATCAAATTGAGAAAGTATCTCAAATGAAAATCGTGATTTTTGGTTTTTGGTAGGAAGTGCCTGGTTTCGGCACAGAGCGTCCCAAATAAGCGGGGCCTTGAGGAATGCATGTTGAAATGTGTTTAACCAGTTAACCCTGGATGACTTGTAAACAAGCCAATTTTTTCTTTTGTGTCACATTTGATGACCATAACATAGCTTACCCAGAGTGCACAGAGCAAGAAGCAAAGCTTCATTTCACCCACACAAAGAGGACAGGTGGAGGTAGAAAAATTGCACAAATTCTGCCTTAGTGCAAGGTAATTGTGTAATTCCGGGCCTTTTTCCTTTCATTGTAAAACGAGGATCATGTGGCATCCAGAGACCTCCACCATTGTATTTCATTGTACTTCGGCTCATTGGAGGAAAGTCCGAGTGGACTGAGATTCCATCCTTGGTTCCAGCCCATTTTCAGGCCCAATTTGGCAGTGTCTCACGGCAAAGGTTGCGCGATTCACGGAGTGTGAATATGGCGTTTTCTCAAAAGAGAAACAAAAAATACCGGTGCTTCAATTGTTTCTTTAATGCCAGCAGTACTCTCAAAGAAACCATGGTCTGGTTCGCGTAGTGGTTTCTTTTCCTCGCCTTCCACCTCTAGGACCCCGGTTCGAATCATGCCAGGGGTACTACAGTATGTGGATTGGGTATTCAGTCCCTACCTGACTGATGTGTTTGCCCTGGATTAATTCTCTTGGGTTTTCCTCCCACATCTAAAACTGAAACTTCCTTCCTTGATTTTTCTCCATTGGGTTCTTGGCTAGTACAGTGATTAAGTTTGCTTTTCTGAGAGTCCTTGGCTTCACAACCAGAATAAATTAAATGAAATGAAATGACTCGGACAATTCCGTAACTCCGTCAGAGTGGAACTGAAAAAATGGAGGATCCCTTACGCTAACTGGTTAAGCACAGGTTGGCTGAAAATCATTGCACTGCATTCATACATTCTAATGAAAGAAGAAAAAAAGGAAAATTTCCTAATTTTGTCTTCGTTGATTGATTTACTAAATCATTTATTAATATGAATTGAAGAAATTTTGTGATTAGTTTTTGTTATCAAAAAGCAGTGATTGTTTTGATAAATTTGTTGGACTCTTCGTCCCATGTATTTCTATAAAAAAACAAAACCCAGATCTGTTTGCTTTATTTTCAGGGATTCAGTTAACCAAAGAAAATTTAAATGGAATTAGTTCTTTTAAAATCTATACATTAAAACTCTCTGCATAAAGCCATGAAATTATGTAAATTGCTTATCGTGCATGCGCACGAACACTACTGGTTGACAATTTGAGGACAAATCACGCTTTTTGTATTGACTGATGGTGGCTTGACGCGCACGCCTTTGTGCATAATTAGCATATTTCATGGGAAGGGTTTATCGTCAAAGACCAAATTACCCACACTTTATGGGACCAAAACTGTATACATGAAACACCGTAACAAACCTGTGAAAGTTTAAGCTATATCGGTCATCGGAGTTGTGGGAAAATAGTGAAAAACCTCATTATGTGTTTACACTGTTTTCAAACATCTGGTTTTTGGACTCAAAAGATCAAAACTAATTGTTTTACTCATTTCTCAAAAAGTGAAGCATTTTCAAGCGATTACACCATGACTGTCTTTATACCATGAGTTATGTGGAAATCTGTTTAATAACTTTCAATTTGAAAGCTCACTGTTGATAAAGTTCCTACCACATACATGTACCAATCCCTAAGAGAAACATTTCCATGCCTGGTACTTGCTGTCAGGTCACAAAACGTGGATGAATTCGACGTTCTTGATGAAAATACTGTGACAGTTTTGTTGCTGTTTTCTTAACACGTAGACACTGTATTCAGCTGAAACTTTCACAGGTGACTTGTATTGTATCTCTATTGATATTGTGGCCTATAAATCAGTATTACATTGACAAAACCAATCTACGACGCTAGCTTTAATCATGACCAGCAAATTGAACTAAATTTTCACAGGTTGGGTTTATGGTGAAAACCAGAGAGTGTATGTACCTTATATTTTATTTTGTGTTACAAAGAACGCAGGTGATCAAAGAATACAGCTTTAGAAGGCCTGCATTCTTTTCAAATTTTGTTTACATTATCATAAATTGTCGACTCTAGTCTGCACTCCTTCTTGGTGGAATGAAAATAAATACTCATGATTGCTTGTATAACACAGGGAACAAGTCCAAATAGGTGCCTGCATGACAAAGATGTATTGTTTTAATTTATTTCAAATCGGACGATCCCACTTAATTCATTTTGCATGTAACTTTTAGAGGAAACGTTTACACACAGAATAATCTTTCCTTATCCCGTACTGAATAAAAGTTACAAGAGATGTCGCAATTAAATTGATGACAAGTAAAGAATGTCTTGCAAAAATTGTAATTGTTTATTTTTGTCATGTTGATATTTACATTATTAGTAAACAATACCACCTTGGTTGTTGTTGTTTTGGGGTTTTTTATTACTTTTTTTTAAACATCACACTGAAGGTCTTCATGAAATATCTGCAATATTTATGGAAAGTACATGGAAAGAACTAATCTTAAACATGTAGTACAAATGCATCTTTAAAGCCATGGTACATTTGATTAGGAAAAAGAAACAAAAATAGCCCAAAATAAAAATACACTACAATGCATCTTGGGGAAACCGAGTAGAGTTAAACATAAATCAAGCTGCCAAGATTGACGCCATGCTGTAGTAAGTTACATTTAACTATGACAGGTTTTAAAAGCAAGTTTCTTTAAACCCGTTCCTGAAAAAAACTATGTGGCCCCTTGCATAGGACAGCATCGTGAGGTCAAACAATGGAAATGTGCATTTTGTACATGCCATGTACTACTCTCGGCCAATGACAAGTTCTCCTAGTTAGTAAGGGGCATGTTTGAGCTTGTGACATCATATACAATGGGTCTTTGAAAGAATCATTGTCCCCTCCCAAATATTAAATAAATAAATGAAATGCAAATTTAATTCAAAATTAAAATATAACTCTTTGGCTAATTTCAGATTTAGTTAAATCAAAATAAGCTCATACATACAAAATGTACAAAATTACTGACAAAAACATGAACCACTTTCGCTATCATTTTTAAATATTTCAACTTATTTTAATGAAATTTTCACAGGCTGCTTGACTGATTTTGTTAAAATCGGAATTCAAATTGGAATGGATAAGTTTCTTCTCATTTTTAACTTCTTTATTTTAAATATGTATCATACAAATTTGATGTTGACATTTCGAAAAATAATTCGCATACAAAAAGTCTGCTTAGTTCAAAGTATGCTGTACAGGAAGGGTGGGCGGAGCTCTAGTTCAATCTAGCAGGTGTGCCTCTATCAAATCATGCACACAGTCCCCTCCAGCACCCTACAGAGGATCCCCTCTGCTGCTTGTCCTCCATTTCAGCCCATGGGAGTTTAAAGTATGCTGTACAGGAGGGGTGGGCGGAGCTCTAGTTCAATCTAGCAGGTGGGCCTCTATCAAAGCATGCACACAGTCCCCTCCAGCACCCTACAAAGGATCCACTCTGCTGCTTTTCCTCCATTTCGGCCCATGGGTTGATACTTAAATAGGAAGTTGATGCTGTGAAATGAGAAAACAAGAAAACAAAATGAAAATAATTTAAATTAGGTCAAAAGAAACACATGAAAAACTGCATACTGCAAACCCAATCGAGGCTTACATATATACAGCTTTTTTGTGGCGTGTCATGGCCGAGTGGTTGAGTGCACTGGTTAAGTCATCAGGGTGTGGGTTCGAATCCCGGTTATGAAACTTGTGTCCTTGAGCAAGATGCTTTACTATAATTGCTTCTTTTCACCCAGGGGTATAAATGGGTACCAACGAGGGTAGAGGTTGATATTGTGTTTGAAAAGCCTTCGGAGCACCACGGCAGCTCGGGGCTATACTCCCTGGGAGCTGAGAAAGATTAAAGGAATGTTATTGGCCCAATGACCAGGGCACTAATGTAAAGCACATTGATATTTTATTGTAAAATGCACAATAAGAACTAGTTGTTATTATTATTATTCTATAGAGAATAAATAATTCGTCGTTGTTTTTACGAAGTGGCAAATGTGTCAAAAATCATACAATTGAGCACATCGGTTTTTTTGTAAATTATTGATGTGTTCAATGCTGTTAACATTTTCACAAAGTTTCAGGACCTAATACGTTATATTTTCGTAATTACACTAATTAGAATAATCGACGAATAATGTATTTGACATGTTTTGTTTTTACGAAGTGACAAATCAAAATTCGCCACTGAAGTCCATTGAACTATAGCGGGCGGCACGGTGCAAAAAAAGGCGTTTTTTTTTTTTTTTTTTTTTTAAGTGAAAAAACATTTCATTTTTTTTTTTACGACAAAAAAACCTAAATAAATTGTTTTTTACACAGCGCCTGCCGGCAGGGGTCTGTTGGGGGTTTTACGAAGTGACAAATGTGTTTAGGAATTAATTGCTCATCAAATGAAAAATGCTAACAGTTCTGAATGAATGAAGTATTCAGCTCTTTTTGATAGTAAACTTTCAAAGAAAAAATATTAAGTAGTGTCCTTAACAATAGTTTTGAAAATAGTTCAACTTCAAACGCGATTTTCTAAAAACCGGTATTTCTTGCTAAAGGGCTAAATCGTCGCTTCGTAAAAACGGCGACGAATTGTTTAGCCTTTCAACAGTGAACTAGCCAGCCAGCCACATTGGAGGGTATTTTGACCTGTCCTCAGGTGTTATAACTACCATTTGGCCTGCGGACCACTGTTGAGATAAAACAAGCACCAAGAACATGGCATAACATGTAGTAGGTCAAATAAATTCTGAAGTTAGAAGGAAAACAAATCAAACAATTATATCAAAAGATAACACAAGAAAGCCAATAACTTTGGCTGATTTCCATTGGGGTCTATAATAATATTATTGGCATAATAATCACCTTTAAGATGGCTTGGGACCTCGATCTTACGTCGCTGTGTCTGTTTGGTCGGTACCCCGCCAGGTGTCGACATCCCAGAGGGTGAACAGAGGTCTTCGTTTTCAAGAATGACACCCATCAGACAGTTGGTCTCATTGGGTGAAGTCACAGAAATATCTGACAAACTTTAAAAGGGATAGTATACGTTTGGTAATTGGAACCCACTGTTTGTTTCAATCCTATATGGTTGTAGATATATACCATACAACTAACCTGTGAAAATTTCATTTCAAAAGGTGGTAGCATTTTTGAGATATTGCCGAAAATCTGGAGCGGTTATGCCCACGCAGGAGTAATCTGCAATTGGAATACACTATCTGAGAAACAGTACTGTCAGTAACGCTTCTCAGATTCAAATTTTTGGGGGATAAAAGTGATATATTTTTCCTTCTCGCAGTACGTCGCAGTGAAAAGTTTCTCAAAATGCATTATACTATCCAAAGCTGCTGTACTTCTTACCAAGTAAGTTTTTATTGCCATTCATTTTCAGAGTCATTACCAAACGTATACAGACCCTTTAATATTCAAATCATTAAAACAAATATTTTATTAAAGTACAATAGTGAAAACAAATCACATCGGATAGTAACTATAAACACAATGTCAGACACCCCTAAAAGCGACACCCAGTTCACTTGATCAAGTGGGTCACTGCCATTAATAAAAATAGTTTGTGAACTGCAAATTTATAAACGTAAAAAAAACAACATATGAAACTAGTAGTATGAGAATAACGTAAGGTTCTTAATAAGCTCTTTCTTTTTTATTGAAATTCTAAGACATCGAGGCTGGCTTTCACAAAGCACTAAGATTCATCTTAAGATGATCGAGTTGTCAGTATCACCATAGTGATTTGTATAATTGTCACATCACACTTTGCTTAGCAATTAAGAATGATTTGAAGTTAAGATCAATCTTAGCTCTTTGTGAAATCAGCCCCAGCAGCTCTATGACATTTGGCCCAGTTGGGCAGGGGAGTATACCAATAGTGAGAGGGTTAAGAAAAATTATGGCATATGTCTGTCTGTTCTAATTTGTTTTAACGGAAATACAAGGATCAGCTGACAATATGGGTTTTGAGGCATTGCGTGGTGAGGTGTCAATGTACATGTATATTTTGCTGCTAGAACTTGTCTTGCTATTTATTCTACTGCCACGGAGTAGATTTCGGAATTCGGGAGACTACCGAGTTCTGAAAAGAACTGTCCTGCTTATTAACTACTACCTTGGTGGAAGGTAGGAAATCGGCCGGGACTACTCCTTTGGCTTAGTGGAATGAGGGGACTTCTCAACTTCACTGCCGTGGAGTGAGTTCTTAATTTGTCTCAACGTTTCGACTAGCCTGCTCTAGTCATTGTCAGGAGACTGAATAGTGTCTGAGACGCTGGTCTCTTAATAGGGATTGAGAAGTTTCACTGTAGAGTCAGTCACTGCGCTGATTATTAGTTCTTCTGAAAGGAGAACTGTGGTTGGAGGGCTTAGAGTGGGTTGCCTATTGTGTGTCAGTCCCCTGTGTAGACCAGCTGACAAGTTGAGATACCAGTAATCTACTCACCCAAAATCCGTTTCATCCAACGTCGACATTGACTGGTTAAATCTGAGGTCGGTCTGAGATCCAATGCTAATGGTTTCCATTGTTGGCTAAATCATGAAGAATCAGAGACGAGTCAGGGTTTTATACCACTAAATAAGTCCTCATGAAACATAATCCTTATGGACCCAGTTTCATGGCTCTGCTTACCGCGGAATTCTGCGCTTACAGCCCATAGAATTATGTGCTTTACAGGGCATCGTAAGCGCAGAATTCTTCGGTAAGCAGAGCCATGAAATTGGACCCTGGGCAGTTTTGAGTCTGAAAATTGGATCATCCTTTCCCCGATCTTCTGTGCTTATTATTTTGCTTATCTATGTATTATTCTGTTTATGTTATATTTTGAGAAGAGAGGTATGAAATAAATGTTAACTTGAAAGTTACCGTCAGTTGAACATTTCATCCTTTTATAACTGGTTTTATTGACAAACACTAGACGGTATTTTTCTTTTAGGGGGTTAAAAGGAGGAAAGGTGTTTATCAGACTCAAAGTCAACATTTTAACATCACTTGTTTTTGTTTGAGATTTTACAAAGTGTGGTTTTATTATTCAATTAAAAAACACATGAGTCCGTCCATGAGTTTACAGGCCTGACACTAAAGCTACTGGCCTCGGGCCTGTGGTCCAGTGTAAAGTTCGAGCCCTGTACCTGGTTGGACTGATGAACCTGTTGGCAAAGATACTATTGGATATGTACCTTGGGGGTGTCCACAGTGAACCCTTGTGTTCCAGTTATTTGCTCCAGTACCTCCACCTTTTTCTGTAGGTAGGCAACCTCAGCAGATAGCTGTTGAAATAAATGTTAACTGGTTCTTGGTAAAGGCTAAAATCAGGGATGGTGAGAGTGTCCACATTGGTACATGTTATACAAATATTGGATGCATATGAGAGCATTGTCGCAGAATATAATAATTATTATTATTATTATATATTTCTGGTAATGAAACCAAGCATGCCTCATAAGTGAACTTGATCACTGTAGCTCGCAAGCCTGAGGAAACCTGTAAACAAGGATGCTTGCTATGTGAACCAGAAACACCGCGGTTAAACCCTACTCTTCCACCAGAGCTTGAGTCCGGTGCTTTTAACCGCTTGGCCAGACGATCACGAGATGTATTCGTGCACCTTGTGGAAATGGAAAAGCCAGATTTCACCGAATGATTATATTCTGTAACGTTACACGAAGGAAATACATTAAATATTTGTTTAATATTTAAAACTCACACATAGATCCTTTTCATTTGAAATTTGTTCACAATAAACACAAAATAGACACGGAAACTCGGCCTTCCCACTCTCTGAAAACTCTTTTAAAAAAACCTCTTAACAACATGGACGACTCCATGTAGACACCAACCTTGTCGGTCGTGACATGACCTTGCCTCTATTGGGACAAACAGACAGGGATTGATTATTTGGGAACAATGCTGCGAAGTGTCCAATAATTATCCATATCGGACTCCAATATTGTGATGTGTCGCAGCAGTTTAATACATGGCAAAATATTGGACAACATGTGATGCATGTTCCACCAATCAAATAACAAGCATCTCTGTGTGTGGTTTATGGGCCCTTTTCATAACCACAGCTTGGGCTTGGGCTCTGGCTGCGGCTTCAATTTGAAGCTCCATAATGAAAGTCCAAGCCTAAGCCAAAGCCATGGTTTCGAAAATAATAACTGGATTTATATAGCGCCAAATTACCAAAGGATGCAAGGCGCTTAAAGGCACTGAACACGTTTGGTAATTGTCAAAGACCAGTGTTCTCACTTGGTGTATCCCAAAATATGCATAAAATAACAAGCCTGTGAAAATTTGGGCTCAATTGGTCATCGAAGTTCGAAGAAAATGATGAAAGAAAAAACACCCTTGTTGTACAAATTTGTGTGCTTTTAGATAGGAATAAAAACTTCTTGCAAGAAGTTTTTATTATTTCAGTGAGAAATTACCTCTTTCTCAAAAACTACGTTACTTCAGAGGGAGTCGTTTCTCACAATGTTTTATACTATCAACAGCTCTCTGTTGCTCGTTACCAAGTAAGTTTTTATGCTAATATATATTTTGAGTAATTACCAAACGTGTACAGTGCCTTTAAGGGAGAAAGAGAAAGACCAATGTAATGGGGACAACCAGTTACAAGTTGGAGAACAGGTGAGTCTTGAGACCCTTTTTGAAGGACAAAACAGTCTTAGCGTTTTTAATTGGGACAGGAAGACCGTTCCATAGGCGGGAGGCAGCAGTGGAAAAAAGTTCTGTCACCGGCTTGTTTGCATGACTTGTTCACCACGAGGGAGATAGCATCATAGCTTCAAAGGGAGTACAGGCAGTCATGGATTTCAAAAAGTGAAGAGAGATAATCTGGAGCACTGGTTTAATGATTTGTAGGTATGGACAAGAAAAGGCCAATGATATTAAAATGTTCAAACTTTGCTATTCTTACTTTGGTATTCTCGTACACTAGGAGACTACTGGATAATGCTTTGTCTACAAATAGGTTTTGAGCTGATCGATTCACTGGTTGTACTGAAGAGCGACTGGTAGGAAGACTAGCTTCAGTGCGTGCACCTTTGTAGTAGTGGCCCACCTCTCTGAGATGTTTGGCAATCTCTTCAGAGAGTGACGCGCCTGTTGAAGGAATGATTCATAAATAATAATAATAATAATAATACACAACATTTATTAGGCGCTTAATACGGATGTTTCTAAGCGCACAATTGTTTGACTACAAATTTTTTCCTGCAAGGTATGTGGAGCTACGTTTGAAGTATGAGGCCTATATAGCACCATGCAATGGTTTACAAGGTGCTGTGGCACAATATATGCTGCCGATCAGACCAGGAACACCGGGGCGAACCCCTTCTCTTTACGATAAGTGCACTGGGTTCTTTTACGTGCATTACACAACACACGGGACCAACGGCTTTACGTCCCATCCGAAGGACGAATCATGTGGTTAAGTGTCTTGCTTAAGGACACTAGTGTCACGACTGGGATTCGAACCCACACTCAGCTGATCAGAAACCCCAGAGCTTGAGTTCTGTGTTCGGTGTTCTTATCCGCTCTGCCACGACACGCCACAAATCATCACCCCAAAAAAGTAACAAAACGATTGAAAAGTTCACTGATCTCATCATCACCATCATTAAGGCTTTAGTTCAACCACCTGTTGTGGGTGTGTCATGGCCGAGCGGTTTAGAGCACCGGACTCAAGTCAAGCTCTGGTGTTTCTGATCAGCAGAGTGTGAGTTCGAGTCCCGGTCATGACACTTGTGTCCTTGAGCAAGGCACCAAAATTTTATTGCATAATTTGATGGGATTTTCACAGATTGGTTGTAATAATAATAATAATTTGGGAGGATGGTCATCCTTACCCGCAGCTGAGAAGCTGAGTTTCGAAGGACGCGGCTACAACCTGGCTGAGCCACAGGCATGCAAGGGCGCCTTTTGGCCTTTTGACCACGGGGCACAGCCAGAGATCGAAAGTGTTTGCATTTTCCGGAGGGAGGAAAACGGAGTGCACGGAGGAAAACCCTTTTGGCGTAGGAGAGAACCAATGCACATCTCTACTCACATATGGCCCTAGCCGGGAATCGAACCAGGGCCACAGTGGTGAGAGGCGAGCGCTTTAAGCACAAGCCCACCCTAAATGGTGTGTCCATTGAAAACTAGAGGATGGGAGTAGACCTTTATCAAGGTGCGGCCATCTTGATTTCCTTCCATTCAAATCAATGTAACCAAACCGAGGCTGGAAGGAGAAATAGCCTGGTTCCTTTTTGTACAATGGATAATAGCATTCATTACCGTTATGAGATACAGGGAACATGACCAAAATGGTGGCAGCAAAAGTTTATTCTTGTACTCTTCAAAGAAACTAATGATATATACAAACCTTTGCTATCTAGAGTGCAAGTTTCTATCCCAGCCATGGAGTCTTGCAACTTCTGCTCAATGCACATTCTCAAATGTTGAAGACGTTGATGCAACTCACTCGTAGTATTCACATCTTCTGTCGGCAGAGGGCGGTATTTCTCGCTTTTGCCAGTGATACCAAAAGTTGATGGGCTGTGATAATGAAATTATACATCAGAAGAATGCTCTAACCAATGTACAAAGATATTTATAAACACAGACAGAGATCTAATATTGCTGAGAGATTTTGCGGAGATGTTTTGTTTGTCACCTTGCAATGCCACTATCGTATGTCATGCTAAGAGGATGGTCAGTGAGGTTGGAATCAGCACTGCTCTGAAGGCTAACAGCATCGTCCATGCTGTGAAGAGACGGATTAGTTGAGTGAGCGATGATCAAGGGGTCGTCAAATGATCTGAATTTATAAATCAAACAACAACAAAAAAATGACATCTTAACAATAAAGGGTCCGTATACTTTGGTAGTGACTCTGAAAATTAATGGCAGTACAAATTACTTGGTATGAAGAACAGTAGCTTTCTATAATGCATTTTTAGAAACTTTTCACTTCGAAGTACTGCGGTTATGGAAAAAGATATCACATGTTATCCCCCAAAATTTGAATCTGAGAAGTTACTGCAGTAATTCTCAGATTGTGTATTCCAATTGCAGATTATTCTTCCTGCATGGACAAACCGCTCCAGATTTTCGGCAATATCTTACAAACGCTACAACATTTTTAAAGACCAATGGGAGGAAGACAATGAGGCTGAACTCCTTGATGAGCCCAAAAATAAAGATGATGCCAAGGAAGATGAAAACAGAAAGATGAAGATGATTTTATAAGTGATAAAGAAGTTGAATTACAAGAAACAAACAAAGGAAAAGGTGTGTTCAGGATTTACCTGTGGACATCTGACATCACCGAGGACATCTGGGGAAAACATGACGTCATTTCAGATGTCTTGTTCTCACTCTCTTGAACCGTCTCCAGAGCAGCATTCTCCATCATAGTTTCTTCAGATTCTTTCAGAACGGAGGTTGAGCCTATATGGTCAATTTATTGAATGTTTACAATCACCATGGTTTCTAGTCTTATATCTTTGACCTCAGTCAAGCAAATCTATGAAAATGAATCTGTTTTTGACCCACCCCACACCACGCCCAGTATCCCACACCAAAACCCAACCAAAACCACACCCCAATCAATGTTTGTTTTACATATCATTAATTGTAAGCATCCAAAATCAGCAGCCCGGTTTTTATTTTCTTTTTTAATACAAAACCTTACAAATAAAAGCTAAACAAACAAGATAATTACACAAGCATGCAAGTTAGGCCTACTCTTCCACCACGATATCCATGGAAATCTAGTTTGATAAAACTCACCTTCATCTCTAGGTATATGGGGCAACAAATTGATCGCCGCATCCACAGCCAGCAGAAGTTGGCTTGATTGGTCATCACCAACCGCAGAGGGCAGTATACACTTTTCTTTTTCTGAGTTTTAAACATGGTTAAAAAGTACAATATTACAAATAAAACATTGTGCTAATATTTTGTTTTTTTAACTGACTGGTGGAAAAGGATAATTCATGGAAAGCAATCATTTCAAAGCATTAATTATGTAGTTCATTAAAACAATGAATGTTCCATTAAAAAAAAGGTTGGCAAAAACTTACCTTGCATGAAGCGGTCAGCAGCAGCCGACAACAAAATCAGTGACGTCACATCAGCTAAAAGACCACCCATAATAGGTTTTTTACCCGATGGGATGGAGTAAAGGGAAGTGGGCGTGACTTTGCGTTTTACACGAGGGGGCGGCTCCTCCATGTCTTCACTGGTTAGTTCTAGAGTGACAAGGGGGAAAATCGTTATAGCTGCGCCAAGTGGAGACAGGTGAAATTACCGCATGTGACTTGCACAAAGAAACATTGAACATTCTCTTCTGCTGACGAACTTAACGAAGAGCTAAAAGTTAAATGTGCATCAAGCCACTGTTGGCAAGCCTTTGGGCATTGTTGGGAAATATTATGTAAATATTGTGTAAATTGAGTTGTTTCGATGGATCGAACATGTTAGCAGTGAGGCCCCTCGTTTTTGGCCATCCAAGTAGACGACTACCCAAGCATGGTTGCACCTGCATATAGCTAAGGTGAAAACAACGCATGTAGGCCTGTGACCCTGCTGCCTGGATGGAACAACATGCCACCATGACAAGCTGCTGGTGCTCAGCAGCTACGTATAGGACTCACCACGTACTGATGGGCTGACAAACAGGTGAGCAGTTATTGCATTCTGTCTAATTTGTTTTACTAAAAATCTTTTTTTAACCATGTACATGCATGTGTCATACTCGTAAAGCAATCATGAAAGTGCCAACTCGTTTAAACAGCCATTATTGTCATTCTTACAATCTCTGAGTGACTGGGATCTTGTCGTTTAGCAAATTCTCCTTGTTGCAATCAGTTATGGGTGCGTGACTCTTGCACTAAATGACCACGGCGCCCATTGCATACGTAGCGTGCCACAGATCACTCTATACATTTTGTATGCCTTTATTATGTTGATTTTGACGCTGTTTAACCACGTGTACCTATTTAGTTTTGAATGACCCGCCAATGTCATTAAAGGCATGTACACGTTTGGTAATTACTCAAAATATATATTAGCATAAAAACTGACTTGGTAACGAGCAACAGAGAGCTGTTGATGGCATAAAACATTGTGAGAAACGACTCCCTCTGAAGTAACGTAGTTTTTGAGAAAGATGTAATTTCTCACTAAAATAATAAAAGACTTCTTGCAAGAAGTTTTTTTTTCCTATCTGAAAGCACACAAATTTGTACAAGGGTGTTTTTTTTTCTTTCATCATTTTCTTGCAACTTCGATGACCAATTGAGCCCAAATTTTCACAGGCTTGTTATTTTATGGATATGTTGAGATACACCAAGTGAGAACACTGGTCTTTGACAATTACCAAACGTGTTCAGTGCCTTTAAGCGACGACGCCCAATCACGAATAAAACTTATTAAACAGAATCAAAAACTAGGCTATTAGTAAACTTGCGGGTACAACCAGGGAGTAAGTCTCTTTTTGGAGGGGTGTTGGCTCTGAAGAGCCAGGTCTCGACGTTTCAAACATGATCTCTGCTCGTCTTCAGAACACTTATTTAGATGCGATCAATATCCTTGAAAAATTATGGTCTACCTCCATGTTGACTAGGCAAAAAGCCTCAGAGAATTTTCAAATTGCCTGTCAACCTTTCTGGACAGGTATTAGGATATAATTTGACCTAAATGAAGTAGATAAAGTGGCAGTAGGATGCGGAAGTTTAGCAGTTGACCCAAAACTCAATGAACATAGGCCTAATTAATTTGTTTTTAAAAATTATCATAGTTTGTAAAACGTGTCATGGAGACAGGCTGTAAAAAGCAACAGTATCTTTATTTCTTTTTCGAATTAAAATCAACATTCATTAAATTCCTAATATCATTAAAACTATTTCAAATAACGACGAAAAGAAAGAGAAAACACTATTAATGTAGTAATTTCAATGTTAATTGTTCTTCCCAGTTGAGGGCGTTTTTCATAGAGCTGCTTGAAGCACAAAAAGAAGCCAAGTACAACAAAATTATTCTACCAGTATAATTTTACAGCCAAACTAACTTGTCACATGTCACATGTAAAATTTGTGACTGGTGTTCTGCTCAATTCTGCTTAGCAAAAACTTGTTAAGAAATATTTTCTGCTTTAGCAGCTCTATGAAATTGGCCCCCTGGTTCGGATTTATCAACAATAATAATAACTGAATTTTAACAAACCAACAAAATCTTTAACTTGAATAAGGCATAACGTTCATCTACAATAAAATACAAAAGATGTTAATTTGAAAATGGCTTTAAAAATATCAACTTTAGATTAAAAGATCAAGCTTGCCCCTTAAAGAAAATTATTACAGCTTTCCTTGTCGACAACAAGGATCACGTTTTGTAACAAAGCAACAGGAGTCAAGCAGGCCTTTAATTTCATCTTTGAGAGGGCAAGGTCATTTTCATTTTGCAAATACAAAGGGCACTTCCTTTACAAAATTTTCAATGTCTATGGGAAAATTTTGACGGGGCACCAAGGCCAAGAACAAGGGCAACAGAGGCCATGACCTTCGTGGCCTCATGTAATTCCAGGCCTGCAATTGCATACACCTGCTTAAAGGCACTTTACACGTTTGGTAATTACTCAAAATATATATTAGCATAACAACTTACTTGGTAACAAGCAACGGAGAGCTATTGATAGTATAAAACATTGTAGGAAACGACTCCCTCTGAAGTAACGTAGTTTTTGAGAAAGAGGTATTCACACTAAAATAATAAAAATTTCTTGCAAGAAGTTTTTATTCCTATCTGAAAGCACACAAATTTGTACAACAAGGGTGTTTTTCTTTCATCATTTTCTTGCAACTTCGATGATCAATTGAGCCCAAATTTTCACAGGCTTGTTATTTTATGCATATGTTGGGATACACCAAGACTTAGTGAGAAGACTGGTCTTTGACAATTTCCAAACGTGTTCAGTGCCTTTAACTTCAGAGGGAGTCGTTTCTCACAATGTTTTTTACCATCAACAGCTCTCCGTTGCTCGTTACCAAGTAAGTTTTTATGCACACACAGGAAATCATTGCAAATTAACTTGATATGAAAATGTTATTTTGGCTAGTAACCTCTGGAAAGCGAAATTATTTTGTGCTTAGCTAATTTATGTGTTGAAATGAAGGGCCGCCTTTTGTTTTTTTGTCAACGTAATGCTGATTTAGAGGCAAAATTATCAAGAAAGATAAAAGTCACCTGTGAAAGTTTCAGTTGAATACAGCGCCTACGGTATAGTTATTGAGAAAACAGAAAAACAAAATAATGTTTTCGTCAAGAACGTCGAATCCATCCACGTTTAGCGAGGTGAAAGCGGGTACCGGTTACCGTATTATTGAGGGCAAAATTCAAACGGAAACCACGGAGAGTTCCAATGAGTCGCCCAAAGGAGATCTCTGAAGATTCAATTTTGTTGACATACTTTTATTGATTTTTATTGATTTATAATTAAAGGGGACACTTCAGATTAAATAATTTCGCAGGATTCTTACTACCATTACCTCCTTTGTGACAAGTAGGTTTTTATATGAGAATTACCCAATTTCTTTTCGGGGTCATTACCAAACTATGACCCTACCTTGCAGCTCTATTCAAGGTTTTAAAGCGGACGAACATTCGGTGATAACTACATTGTAAATGATATTTACGTCACCACATTAATAATAGAGTCATCGTCATCATCGGTGACTTCATCACCGTTTTCTTTGGACTTCTCCGGTTGCACAGCTCCCGACCATTCACTGCTTCTCGTCTGCTGATCGGTTCCTGACAGATCCGAAAGGAACCGTTGGAATAGCTGAACGTCGGGAGCGACGACCGTACGACGCTCGCTCCCCGCCGCATCAACGTCACCATCCGGGATATGTAGATTCAGAGATCGCTCGTCGTCATCTAAATCAACGTCACATCGACCAGGATGACGTGCCGAAGCCGTTGAGTCGGAGCGGGGGCTGGACGAGTTTCCATTCTTGCGTTCCTCGCCTGTGGATGAACCGAACGTTGCCTGGACTGATTCTGCCTGTGGTGGCGCCCTGTATCCCAAGTCAGCAACGTGAGTCACCTGAACGCCTTTAAGCATGTTGACTGTGTTGTGGTTTGATGTTAAATTTACAGCTGTTTGCGCACGGCCTTCATTGACGAGATGTAAGACAGCGCCCCCATTGGCCTGGTAGACAATTTTATTTTGTTGAACCACTTGAGAGGATGGATTATTCAGCAGGATTTTAACAGGCTGGATGGCCGTTTGTCCGACTGCTGTTTGACCTGCGGCTGCTGCATGACGTATTATTTGTGCTGAATCTGGTCGGCGAGGTGGCCCCACTGGTTCTATCACGTACTGCTGAAAAAGGGTTCACACAACTCTCTTAATTGTAAGTAAGTTTGACCGACTATAAGATCATAATATTGTGGTTTTCTAATAAACATGTAGATTTGCTTTCCGCAAAAAATAGAAAAGATTTATTAAAATAGTTATTTTCCTTCAATTACCTGAGCCTGAGGAGGTGCGTATTGAGATGTAGCATTGGCACCACTGGTACCCGGCCTTTGCAATTGAGCGCCTGCTGCATTGTCACAGTGCGTCAGTGGTCGTTGGATACCTGTTAACGTTCAACAAAATAAATTGTGCCACAGTATAGAAGTGGAATATCTGTATATCGGGGCAGGCTGTTTTCCATTGTCTTTAATGGTTGGGTCACACTTTGGTAAAGACTCTAAACAGAAATTGTGTAATTAGACCTCGTTCGGTCAGTTTTCACGAAGAAACAATTAACAGTAAATTACTCATTAATTAAACTTAACACTGATACGAATAACAAAATATTTGCATAATTTAAGATCTCCACTTTCATGGTTGGTAAAATGTCAAAGTTTAATTGGAAAACGGTCTCCGAAACAATGATTTAAAAAACAAAAACCATAACGGTTTTCTAAAATAAAACGCAACTTTTTGGAATGCACAATTTTGAGCTGAACAAAACAAAACCTTTAAAATGTTTGTTATTTTTTAAGAAGTTATATGAAACTTACCAACGGGTCCATGCTGTGAAATGACGTAACGGGGGTTCGACGAAAACGTGAAGTACGAGGTTGAATTCGGATTGAGTTTACAATTTGGTAAGCTATTGGCGTGGTCACCACTGGGTACGAGCCTAAAACCTGTGTTTTTCTGTTTGGGCGGTCGAGGGCTATAAACCCAACCTAGAAAAAGAAAACCAACAATTCAATCCAGAAATAAAATATTTGACTTCTGTGTTTAATTTTATTAGCAATATCTGACATTTTTTAATTACAACCTCACAGTCATGTTGGTCCGGTGTTATAATTGAAGGGTCTGTCTACCTTTGGTAATTACTCATAAAATTAATGTCAATACAAACTTTCTTGGTGAGAAGTACAGTAGCTTCTGATAGTATAAAGCATTTTGAGAAACATTTCACTTTGAAGTAATGTGGTGATGGAAAAAGATATCAGTTTTTATCCCAAAAAATTTGAATCTGAGAAGCGTTTCTGTCAGAAACGTTTCTCAGATTGTGTATTCCAATTGCAGATTATTCTTTCAGCGTGGACATAACCGCGCCAGATTTTTGGCAACACCTCATAAACGCTACCTTTTGACATGAAATTTTCACAGGTTAAATTTATGGTATCTATGATTGAAACAAACAGTGGGTTCCAATTACCAAACATATACAATCCCTTTAATTAAAGCATTGTTGTTTCAAATCTGGATAACTTTTGACTAGTTGCAGCATTTCGTAGAGGGCGTGATTAGACTTACCCGGATGTTCCTTCCTGTGCTGCTTCTTCAGCTCCTCCGCCTCCCTGTAGAAAGGGTCTTTCTGACCATGCGTCAGAGCATTCCAAGCTTGACCTAACCGGATGCTAATGTCGGCATTGTTGTTGCCCCGGAAGTTTTTGGCCAGGAGTGGTCTGTTGACGCGCGCCCACACCATGAAGGCGTTCATGGGGCGTCGGACACGGTCGGCGTTGCGGCGTTTCCGACCCCCTCGGCTTGAGAGGGTGTCTTGAAGAAGAAAAAACATTTCATAAAAACATCTTCCAGCAGAGTTTGGCAAATTGTTCATGTTGCGCCCGAGCTCTACTTTAAAGCTTGGACGAGGGAAACTGATAGTAATATTTCCACTGGATTCACAGCACCCTTTATCTTATAACTGATATAGAGGTGGTCCAATACTTTTGCAAACAGGAAGAGGTGACCGGGGGTTATTTAGGTCACGAATATTGTACTATTGCGCGACGTGCATCCATTAGCCTATCAGCGTCTTTGATTAAGGCGATTGGGGCGAGAAAGGTGATGAAGAGCATAAAGCAGTGTGGCGTATCCTGGACACATGAAACATTTTTGTTTTTAATTGCTGTGCCCCCCCCCCACCACCACCACCTCCAACCTCTTTGATGTTAATGTACGCGTACTGCTAGGGTGAGTATTGTTATTTTGTACACCAGACATACCTTCATGTTGGCAATGTGAACCAGCAGCGGCGGTTGGGTCAACATCATCTTTGCCATCCAGGGAGGATGGGATGGGTTTTGATGCGACCGATGAGGGCGCTTGCTGACCAAGTACCCCTACACCAGCCATGGCTCTCTCGGTTAGGATGCTTTGGTGACTTGCATTCCGAGGGAGACTTGAATTATTCTCGTTGATTTGTACGGACGGGACAGCATGGTGAGTTTGCAGCGTTGGGTCATCTTCGTCGACGATCGTCCGAGGTTTTTCGGCCGCGGAGCCCATGGGATGTAGGATCTCCGGGCTCCTTGGTTTATAGTTGGTCAACTCGGTGAATGTCCTGTCCACCGCAGGGGAGGCTGCCCCACCGCCGCTCTCGGGCACGGCCACCGTGCTTCCCTCGTTGAGACTCTGCCGGGTTGGTGTCGTCTTCTTCGGCTGGTCATCTTCAACATCTTGCGGCGTTTTCGGACTTGTTGCCGGCTGGTTTACTTCGGTCGATACGGACATGTTTGTAGGGCCTAAGCCTGGTTGCGCATGTGGACTGAAAACAAAGGAATAAGTGGAAACATTACAAACCTTATGCATTGACGTCATCTGGCCGCCATCTTAGAGGTAAACAATCTTATGGAAAACGCACAAGTATCGCGCCAGCAGGATCGGCCAATGAGCTTCCTTCTTTTGACCTCTAGCCGAGGGCGCTTTACTCAAATGATGTAACGTGCATAATGTAGCCTATATCGAAAATATAAATT
Source organism: Plazaster borealis (assembly GCA_021014325.1). Lineage (NCBI taxonomy): Eukaryota > Metazoa > Echinodermata > Asteroidea > Forcipulatida > Labidiasteridae > Plazaster > Plazaster borealis. The sequence continues at coordinate 3,420,850 of CM037458.1, forward strand.
TAAAACACTTTAGAATAATACCTTTGTGCGTTTATACTCGTGGATTAGCCCTAATGCATGTCCCAGCGCGCATGATCGGCACGTAAAGGATTCTGGGTGAAATCCGAGTCCAAGCAAACCGGCAACCATCACGGAGCGCTGATTTTGAAGCAATGCTGTACACGAGTACCGGTATAAATTGTGGCATATTTACATGTAAACTACAGCAAGGCGTCCACCATGGCGTCATCTTGGCAGCTAGATTTATTTTGTAAACTCGGTTTCCAAAGATGCATTGCGGTATATTTTGTAAGGTGGCGCTTGTGCATTATGGGCTATACAACCAAAAGTTGGATGATTCAGAGCATAAATACATCTAATGTGAAATCTAAGAAATAACAAACCCTCCACAAGAAGATTGAACCGAGTCACAAACAACAGCCTGTCCAGTAGATCTAGGCTGTGACGTCGCCGATGACGTCAAGACTGATTCTTGTTGAAGAGGACGTCGACTTGGAATCACTTCGGAGATTTGAACCGATGAACAGCCGTCTGCTTTCGTGATGTTCGCCGTTGGCTGTTTCCCGATCTCGACACACCTGTAGAGTTTCTCTCCAATCTTGCAGGTGATGCTGGGTGGAGTTGTTTGCAAAGTTGAAGGCTTTGTTGGAACTGCGGCTTGGGGTTTTGGGTAGCTAGTAGAACCGGTTTGGTGGAAGCTGAAATGATTCCCAGTAAAAACAAAATTGCACAAAATAATTTAAAAACAATTCTTGTTGATTGAAGTATAGTATTCGTAAAACATAACATCAGTTTATAATCGCAAATCCTACTAACAGAATGAAACACTTCAAAACTTTGGTTTTCAATTTATTATTTGGTATAAAGATGGTGTTAATTAACCAAAACTTTGAAATAATTTTATAGCAAATGTGGATGGTTGTGTCTTTGCTTATTGTTTTATATGTCTAGGGCTGTTCCCCACACCACAAGCCTCGGCTAATTTGAACAGCCTCCTTTCTCACAGCTTACATTGTTTTTGTTTATTTCAGTATCATTATCATTGGTCATGTTTACTCTTTGCTTGTATTGCACTACTATATTTTTTGTTCAAATGATTCTGTCTGTTCTTATTGTGAGTGCAGAAATATATGTTACATCAGGGGCGGATCCAGGATTTTCCAAACGGGGGGGGGCGTGAAAATATACCAAGCAGCAAAATCTTCCCTTCCCCATTTCTCCCCCCGTCTCTCTCTCTCCCTCTTTTTTTTTGTTTCTCCCTCATTTTTTTTTTTTTTTTTTTTAATGAAAAGGGGGGCGTGCGCCCCCCACGCCCCCCTGGATCCGCGCCTGTACATTGAATTGAATTGATTTGAATTGAATTTGAAATCAGTTCACTTAAACATGGATTTCCATCGGCAAGGGCACACTCATCCTGGGTTTGGTATTGAAATAAATTTATTCAATGTGATGGCGAACGAATCAAACACCAACGTTTTCGCAGTAAACAAGGATTGTTTTTGTTCCTAAAGCACATAACTTAGACTCTAGAAACTCCCGGGTAAGAATTGACTCATGAATGATTCATGGTCCAGTAGGGCTGACCCATTTCTTGGTCAGTATGACCTGGATTCTGTGTCAGTGATATGACAAACCGACACAGAATCCGAGTTCAAATCAATTTTTTTAAAAGACCAAAAACAGGGCCCAATTCTATGGAGCTGCTCAAGCAGAAAATAGTGCTTAATAGTTTTCTGCTTAGCGGGAATGAGCAGGGTACCAGTCACAAATTGTACACGCGTCATAGTAGTTTGACTGGTAACCTTATTCTGGTAAGCTTAATTTTGTTATGCTTAGCTGCTTTTTGTGGGAGGTTTGTTTTAGAGTGTAACCCTTCATTATTAGAGCAAACAAATATCAAGCACAAACAAGAATACATAAATGATTTACTCATAAGTAAACCGTGAGATAAACAGCTGGAAAAGTTCTTTAAATAATATTTATACAAAGCAAATCATTACATAATTGTGATGTTACCGCAACCCAAATCATGTATGAAGACTCAATTATAGTATTAATATAGCAATACTTTTGATAAATTGCAATAGATTGTGGTAAAAAGAGAAAGATTTGTATACCGATTATTCGACACTCCATGTAGAATCGACGAACCACTATTGACCTCAGAAGCCGGTACCAAGTAGAACAACTGCCTCCCATCGTTGGAATCGCCGTTTCCAACCCGCGAATTCGGGTAATCGGGAGTCGACGGCGTGAGAATCGTCAAGCTGTTTGGGCGGGACTGTGATGGTGAAGGGTTCTGGCGGGAATGTGAGGTAAACGTTTGTGGGTTTTCTTGTGCGTTTATTGTGTTCTCGTCTGCTTTCTCAAGACAGGATTTGGTAGCGGTGTGAGATGATGGAGCATCGTGCAGTAGCAGACGAGAGGAAAGTGTTTCCCGCCTTTGTGAGGCATCAGCCCTCTTTTCTTCAAGTAGACAAGGCCTGATATCAACTGAAGTCGCGAGATTTGCGGAAGACATCAGATGAACGGTTGAAATGGACGTGTTCGGTCCCAAGACAAGACTGCATCTATTTGATGTTGGTAAGTTCAGTCCAGAGAGCATTTTGATTCCGTATTTGAGTATTCTTTGAAATGGTGACAATGTTTAAAGCTTTTATACACACTACAACCGATTCATTTTACAGTTGCTGTCGAATAAAAATAAATAAATTAACACTGCATTTTTCCACAACAAAGAGAACTCTACTACTACTACGACTAGAAATCGTCACGTCATAAATGTAATTCAAATCTATATTATTACATCATAATAATTGAATGTAAACAATGGAACAATGGAATCGAACAAAGTGAGCGCGTACGCACGATCTTCAACGGAACGCACAGTTACGCGCGCGCGCTGTTGATCTCGCCGGCGCACCGTCCGTACGCGCGTTTAAGTTTACTACGCGTGCGTTTCTGCAGCACGCCAACAGAGAAAGCTTGATCTTATTAGTCTTTGATAATAAAGGCCTAAAAGACAAGTCTAATAATATTAAACTTTTGTTTGCATAAAATATCGAAGACAACCTAGCTCAATGTAACTCCTATGGGGTTCTGGTAATCAGTGGAGCCAGTTTTGTGAAGTGGGCGTGGCTACAGTGGACATACGTCACACTTACGAAAGGGACTTTCGCTGAGCATGTAAACCGCTCGTCTGTATGTGTAAATAAAACTGTCTCTACTCGAATAACATCTTCTTTGAACAAATTCTCTGTTTTCCCACTTGAAATAATTATTTCGTTCCCTTGAAATCCATTTGTATATAATATTCCACACCAGTCCAAACAACTAGGTAAGATTCGTCTTAGTTTGGTATTTAAGTGGGGTGCTTATTATTTTGTGACTTAAGTAGTTTCGTGAATATACGGCCCGTGGCTTTCTGCCTGTTCTCACTAAAGGTCGTGTTACAAAGGGATTTTTTTCCCAGGCAACTTGGAGGCAACCATTTGCACTGTATGTACATGGAACACTTGGGCAGCACAAGATACATTTAGCTGTAACTCACCATCCCCAAGAAAACAATGAAAAACTGAAATACAAAACAATTTTCTTCTTGGAGATTGCCTGGAATTGGTTGCCCGTAAATTGCCTCGTGTGACATGGCCTTATTAACAAACTCATTTTAGCCGAGCCGAGATGTAGAACAAAGGGCCATTCCAGGTTGGCTCGGTGGTTTCTTTCCCTGCCTTTCACCTCTGTGGACCCCGGTTCGAATCCACCTCAGACCCGAGACTTGCATGGATTGGGTTTTCAGTCCCTACCTGATTGCGTGGGTTTTCCCCCATTGGGTTTTTCCTCCCACATCTAAAACTGAGCATTTCTTCTCGTTTCCTATTCATTCTGTAATTGGCTCTAATTGTGCTGTTGGATGTGTAACCAAATAAAATTAAAATTAAAAAAAAAATTCCAATGACTTTTTCCCACGTATCTCTTTGGAACTCCTTGCCTTGTGTATAATTAATTCTATCCTACGATCTACCCTGTAGGAATTAAAGACCGACTTTAACGAAAACTGCATCAAGTGATCTTTGCTGAAATTCATTTAAATTGTTTTCAATCAATAAGGAAATTGAGTTCACATGAGATTAAACAGATTTTAATTGTGTAAAAAACAATATTATTTGAATACCCTTCTCCGGTGCTTTTCAGAAAGATTCGCGAAAAGCCCTTACGTTATCACTCATGTTAGTATGTCATCATGTGGGAGCTCCGTTTTGTATCCGCTTTGTTGCAGCATGTAGGTATAACAAAGCAACATCCCACACATAACGTCAAAGTATTGTTATTTTGACGAACGCCGTCAATGGCAGAATGTTTCTAGTTTTCAAAACCTTGAGGTTGGGGCCCAATTTTTTGATCGATTATTACGAAAAATTCAGAAGTTTACAAAATCAAAATTACATTTAAAGGTATCGTACACGTTTGGTAATGACTCAAAACAAATATTAGCATAAAAACTTACTTGGTAACAAGCAACGGAGAGCTATTGATAGTATAAAACATTGTGAGAAACGACTCCCTCTGAAGTAACGTAGTTTTTGAGAAAGAGGTAACTTCTCACTAAAATAATAAAAACTTCTTGCAAGAACTTTTTATTCCTATCTGAAAGCACACAAATTTGTAAAACAAGGGTGTTTTTTCTTTCATCATTTTCTTGCAACTTCGATGACCAATTGAGCCCAAATTTTCACTGGCTTGTTATTGATGCATTGGGATACACAAAGTGAGAACACTGGTCTTTGACAATTTCCAAACGTGTTCAGTGCCTTTGAAGCTACACAGTGAAGACTCAAATAATAACAAATTGTTTTGTATTTTCTTTTACATAGAGCGAAAACTTGAAGCGCCACCTTGTCTGTGAACGTTTTACAAACAATACAAATTCAAATCGTTAAAGATTAGAAATAATGAAGTACCGGTATCGATTAGCCGTCGGGCATTCGCCAATGATAGCTTTAATTGCCTGCTTCACGTTCAAGGCCGCATCACAAATGGTTTCCGTCAAAATTAAACCATGCTTGGTTCGAGATATTATTACAAATGGACAATAATTTCTTCATTATACTAATGAGCAATTATTATTAGTAGTACTTTTTAATTTATTTTGACTTATTTTGGTCAAATATAATAAGTTACGCTTCCCTGCGTTTTTGTGAAGTTGATGTGAAACGTTCGTGACTTGTTTAGCAGTAGTTGAGTTGGTTCTGGGGGTTTTAAGAGGAAGGGAATTCATGTCAAATTCGTATTCATTTTACAAATAGATAATAGTCTTCACATGGATGTTTTGGTTCATTCCTGACTCTCGATAATAGGCCTATTTAATCAAAACGGCATTGAAATTGACCTTTTGACTGACGAAAAATCCTCCTTGGAATGTAAAGATTAGGTGTTGAAATCCAATAAGCCGCCACGTTTCAAATTTCGCTCTGAAAAGGTCACTTATGAACAAAAACATCCCCGTACAAAGATGTAGAGACCCATTTTTCTCAGAATGATGTCATCAGATGTTTTGGATGTTGACAAATTCGGCACTGGAAGAGTTTTGAACACAATGGCAATTTACACCATTTTAACGTGAGGTTAGAGACTTGTAATTTTTTCCCCACTCACATAAGGTCTTTATCTATCGGAAAATGAGTACATCACAAAATTGACTTTGTCAATTCCCTTTCTCTTTAAAGACACTGGACACTATTGGTAATTGTCAAAGACCAGTCTTCTCACTTGGTGTATCTTAACATATGCATAAAATAACAAATTTGAGCTCAATTGGTCGTCGAAGTTGAGAGATAATAATGCAAGAAAAAACACCCTTGTCACACGAAGTTGTGTGCTTTCAGATGCTTGATTTCGAGACCTCAAAATCTAATTCCGAGGTCTCGAAATCAAATTCGTGGAAAATTACTTAAGAATTATCGGTGTCAGTTTTTTAGTTTTTTGGGTGTCCGGGTAGAGTTCCTGTCCCCACGCGTGCCAATAATCTGCCCTCTGGATTGACAGCGATGAGGGACTATTGCTTCCATCTTAACACACCCAATCTCGCGCGAACTAGTTAAAAAAAAACTCTTGTGACTTAACATGCATAAAGCATTAGCTACTGACCAATCAGAACGCTTTCCTGTAGTTAGCGTGTGGTACGGGGAAAAATATCGCGCGTGGGAATCATGCCTGTGTAGCTTGAACATCTGACACCACACTTCGAGGCTCGTGAATAACGCCAGATACCTGCCTGGCCGGATGCTGCCATATATTATATACCTTTGACCTCGCATCCATTTCACATGGAGATTCGCAGTCAATTCACACGTACTTGTAATGAATAAAACAACATTACATGCATGTGCAAACATTATGCACACGCTGCATGCAGATGACCGAAAGTGCAAGCTGACAAACTACATCACCTCGGACCAATCTTAACATATGGAAAGCTTACGTCACTGCACGTTTACCCAATGAAATTATTGTATCCAATAAAATCATTCCGGGCCTGTAAGACCAGTGCATGTCTCTATCCTTTACAGATAAAGACAGGGGACCAGTCTATCATGCCCACAGATGGGCGGTGAGATGGCATCACCTCGTACCCCAAAAAGAAAACAAGTTCTTTTTTGAGCAGCTGATACCCGAGGGTCGTGAATTGATGCAGTAAACAACACATGGACGGAAGATAGGTTTGTGCTGAATAATCAGGGTGGGCTGAGACATAGTCACCGTGGTCCAGTGGTTAGACTACTGCAGGACTTTCAATCACAAGGTTGTGGGTTCGAATCCTACCAAGCTAACAACTGATTTCACAATGGACTAGAATACGTATTGTCGTCTAGTTATACTGAATAACAATTTCTTGATTTGTGCAATTCATAATTATAGACGTTAAACCAATGTTTGTATGAGAGAGATTGGCTGTTGCCAGCTTGGCGTTTATATCCCCTTATGGGAGTTTGCCGAGTTCCCTTGACAGGAAGATCATCTAAACAAACAAACAAACAAACAAACAAACAAACATCGTCATCATTGTGGCGGGCCTAACAGTCATGGCGGTGCCTTCTATAGTGATCGACGCCATTGCACCTTGTCTCAATATAAATGTTTACAAATTAAAACATAGTTTACATCCATCAAGCTTAAAATTGAGTGCACCATACTTTGCAAACTGGCCTTAAACGTAGAGTAATAGATTGGTTAGTTTGTCATCGTAATACTGATTTTGTATTTGTTATTGTCATGTTTTTGCTTAATATCAAGACAGATACAATATAAGTCACCTGTGGAAGTTTCAGCTGAATACAGTGTCTTATTAAAGGCACTGAGCACGTTTGGTAATTGTCAAAGACCAGTGTTCCCACTTTGTGTATCCCAACATATGCATAAAATAACAAGCCTGTAAAAATTTGGGCTCAATTGGTCATCGAAGTTGCATGAAAATGATGAAAGAATAAACACCCTTGTTGTACAAGTGCTTTTAGATAGGAATAACAACTTCTTGCAAGAAGTTTTTATTATTTTAGTGAGAAATTACCTCTTTCTCAAAAACTATACGTTACTTCAGAGGGAGTCGTTTCCTACAATGTTTTATACTATCAACAGCTCTCCGTTGCTTGTTACCAAATAAGTTTTCATGCTAACATTTGTTTTGAGTCATTACAAAACGTGTACGATACCTTCAAACAAACAAAAAAGCAAAACAAAAAACTGTCACGCTAATTTCATCGAGAAAGTCGAACCCATCCACGTTATTAAAAGTGCACGCGTGTACGCGCTGCGCACGCGAGCACGCGCTGCGCACGCGAGCACACGCTGCGCACCACTCTCAGCCAATGGCAGCCTTTCACGCGTGCATGTTTCGTCAACGATGGCGGCCAATTTAAGGGGGTCTGTTCTAGGTGCATGTGGTAATTATGTTTTCCTCCTTTTCGCGTTGAAGATAAATATTGAGATAAACCATGGGCGGCTTTCGTCAATGATTCATTAGTATTTTTGTCAAGGGCGAATCTTAATTGCTTTTGGACAGTGGATTAGGACTAATGGGCAATTATTTTTGTATTAATTGTCAAGTTGTATAAGTTACGCTTCTCTGCGTTCCTCTGCGAAGTTGGTATAAACACTGCTACGTCCGCAACTTATCGTCACAATTTCGCAGCAGTTGTTGAACGGTTTTGGGTTCATTTTTCAAGATGATGATGTTTGATATTGTGAGAGTTGTCTGTGTCGGCTTGTTAGTTTTCGTGGTGTCGGGGTCTATTCCCTGTCCCCACACCAGCCGATGCCCTCCAGACTGGCTGCCATGGGGTGGCTACTGCGTGACGCTCTAACGGGCAAAACCACGAGGGAAGAGGCGCGGGGCGCCAGTGCCTGAAGATGGACGCTGAGATGGCATCACCTCGAACCCCAGAGGAAAACCAGTTGTTCTTTGAGCAGATACCCGAGGATTATTACATGATCTATCTTCCCTGTGGTAAACAAACGGATGGAAGATGGGTTTGCATTGATCAGGGTGTGGTCGAGACATCGTCCCCATTTTGGAAGCACGGAGCACCTACCAATACTGAAGGTTTAAATTGTGCAATCTTGTTGAAGTGGGATGGTCGGTGGTATGACACCAGCTGTGGTGACCCCGGCCGCATTGCCATGTGTAGAAGGGATGCTATCTGCCCGCGGAGATCCCATGTTGCTCTGTGGCAAAGGGTGCCTCTTTGCCACATCGGGCAGGCCATCGACGAGTTCCGAAGCAAGACCGTCATCGGCTGTGCCTCGGCCTGCTTTAGAGAGCCCCGATGTCGCTCCTTCAACTTCAGAAACCTTGATGATGGCGGTGAGACACTTTGCCAGCTATAAACACAGCACCGCTATCCGACCAAGCACATATCAACGGCGACTATACTGGAGCTACGCCTTCATGCAGTGCCCACAGGTACAACCTCGACTAGTTGAAAACAAGCGAAAAAGGCAATTTAACAACGGCCAAAAGTATTCCAACAATTTGTACTGAGAGACCACGGAGTCATATCACGTGGTTCATGGCATCATAGTTCAACGACTGATGATGATGTACAATTTAGAATAATTGTAACACAGTAATACAATTATTATTTACCGTCACATTTTGAATGTACTTTGCACAACGCCCGTACGCCAGTCACTTCGGGACGCTTTAGTTGAACAAAAAATAGGCTACTTTAAAGTGGAAACTGCATTGTTTTTCAAAATGGATAATTAACATTCTCTGTTTTCCACACGCGGTCATCATTGCACCCAACGTTTAAAGGTATCGCACACGTTTGGTAATGACTCAAAACAAATATTAGCATAAAAACTTACTTAGTAACTAGCAACGGAGAGCTGTTGATAGTATAAAACATTGTGAGAAACGACTCCCTCTGAAGTAACGTAGTTTTTGAGAAAAAGGAAATTTTTCACTAAAATAATAAAAAACTTCTTGCAGGAAGCCTTTTATTCCTATCTGAAAGCACACACATTAAAATTGTACAACAAGGGTGTTTTTTCTTTCATCATTCTCTTGCAACTTCAATGACCAATTGAGCCCAAATTTTCACAGGCTTGTTATTTGATGCATATGTTGGGATATATACACCAAGTGAGAAGACTGGTCTTTGACACCTATTTCCAAACGTGTTCAGTGCCTTTAAAGTGGAAACTGCATTGTTTTTCAAAAAAAAATTGGATAATTAACATTCTTTGTTTTCCACACGCGGTCATCATTGTACCCAACGTTCCTCTTCAACATTAGATGCTCACTTTTTTATTTTGAAACCAGCAAAAACAGTTCCGTTCACTTTGGGATGTTGTGCGTGCACTTATGGATAATACGTCTTGATGTTAATCTAGCGGTAATCGAAATAACAACGTGTTTTGTGAACCCTTGAAATGACATGTCGTCGTTTTTGACAGTGTTTCTAGTTTGAAATCTACTCCTATGAATTTCATATCGAGTGACTTACTAGATTGAAACTGACCCCCCCCCCCCGCAATATTTAACATTCATGTTTGTCTTTTTGTCTGTGATCGATGACAACTCTTCTCTAATGTTCTACGTCATCCATAGCGACACATCATAAGTTAACTTTAAATGTCGGATCATCGTTTGGTTTTCTGTCAAGGCCAAATTATAAAAAAGGTACACTAAAATGTCACCTGTGAAAGTTTCAGTTGAATACAGTGTCTACTTGTTGAGAAAACATGAACAACAATTCAAACTGTATTTTCATCAAGAACGTCGAATCAATCCACGTTAATAGCGAGGTGACGGCGGGTACCATCCGCATCTGTCGTTATAGTATTGATGAGGGCAGCATTCAAACGGACACCATGGAAATAGTCATAAGTTGCATGTAGACGATCTTTGGAGATAAAAACAAAATATTAAGAACAAAAGTAATAGATGGATAAATAGATATAACTTTATCGTTTCACCGTGGAAATCGTCGCCAAACTAAGATTTTAACAAAACGTTAGATCTCGATTCGTACGTAATGTTACATTAAATTTTAATCTAGAGCGACCATACAGCATTACATGCGATTACGAAAGTCTGTAAGAATTGCAATATTTTATAGTGCAACTTGTGCAGCGCCCTCGTTGTTCAATAAAAGCCAATTCCAGCGACTCGGTATGCGGCGTATGTGTAGTCATGGCAACCCACTGCAGCTGTCCAAACGTGGCCGGTAAAAAAAAAATCATATTATGAATCAAATGATATTAACGTTGTTTATATTCACCGTGTACCGTGTGTGTGACGTGGGGGAAAGACTGGATGGGTGTCTAGCCTTCATTTGACGGCAGTGGGTCAGTGAAGGGTGACCCCAGCTGCAATGCGCAGGCCATCTCCGCCGTGAGTGCGCCATACAAAAGCAAAGCGGATCAAGGGAAATGGACTAACTTTATTGATCGGATTACTTATCCCATGGATCTGAGGGTTTCTGTGTTATCACAACAGCAACATCTTGTGACATCGTGAATATTTTAAAACCTTATTTTATAGTATTCCTTGAATTGGAACTTCTCTGTTTAGTGAGCAAGGCCTGTGGTGAAGTTATTGGGAAATGGTCACATCTCTACGTCAGCAGTTGTGTCGGTGCGTGCATGAACCCGGAACACCAGTAGGAATTCTTGTTTCCCATTCAACAGTCTCTGTGGATTTTTTTTTTCCAAGGCAGGTTTTAACGATAATAGAGTGGTTATAATGGCTCATTGAGTTTTAGTTTATATGAAAAGACTTCTTATCTATGCATGGGGTGGCCGGGCGGCCGGGCCCAGTGTGCTGAAAACCACCGAAGCAGAGCAGCCTGATGAAAAGCACTAACTTCTTGTGGTGGGATCCCGGACTTTTGTCACGCTGTTGATTGTGGTGAAAAGTGGTATTCTCTTCTTCTCTGGGGGGTTTTCAAGCCGGTGAGAATGGAGTTAGTTATACAGGTTGACATTCTTTTGGAAATTTTGTTCGACCAAGTCTCAAATGGTTTGACGACCTTCTATAGATGATCATTAGTGTAATTTGTACACGCACGGTTCTAACGCACGTTGATCGCCACACAAGGTGTTGACAATTATTTTCTTTTTTTTTAAAGCTAAGAATTGTGGGATGTTTACGATCGTCTGCTGCCCACCAGACGGCTGTTGGCTATTTTTTTTTGTCATAGTAAAAAGTGGCATTCGTTATGGATCATTGTGTTTGCCATTACCGTGTCGCAAATAGAGATGCGGGGAAACTTAATTAATATTTCCCAGTCTTGCGCATGAGTATGTACAGGAAATAGTTGTTTCTTGATGTGATCGGTTCCCAGAGGAGAGATCGATATAAGAATATGACTACTCCACCGCCGCCGTCTCCTCAGGATAACCATCTTTGGAAGTCCCAATTTCGGCAGCAGATTTCACCTCACCAACCCCACGACTTCAGCCTCAAATCATCTTGCCATCCCAACGGCAAAATGAAGTTGGGAAAGACCACGAGTTGCCCTGCGACACAGGGGGAATTGCCCCCGCTTGTCGGAGTACCACACACCCAGGACAAATCCCGGTTCCACAACCCTACGACACCGGACTCCACTGCGAGTCAGACTTTACATCATGGGCCAGCGGAGAGTGAATTTTCCCCCGGAGCAGGCGGAGGAAGTCCGCTCATCCACCGCCGATTAAAATTCATGGTACGTCAGTGTTCCGACTCTGAACTTTTAAAACATAAGCAGAACTTGCCATCAGGAAGCGCGGCTGCAAGCCCCGTTCCGCATCCTCCGGACACCAGTCCCCGCTCTCGCAACTCTTCCGGATCCAACTCACCTCAAGTTTTCCGTAAACCCTCTTTACTAAACCCCGCCGTGGTGGCGACGAACAGGATGAGTCGGTCCTTGGAAGGTTCCCCAATGATTGTCCGTAGAATACGAGGAGGTTCGAAGCACCTTAGCGGTGGGGAGTCCCCGACGCCGAACGGGAGCGAGCAAGGGAAGACCCGTCGAACCAGACCCTTTTCGTTCGGCTCTTTCACGGACGTCTTACAGCATGTAGCGAACGCGGGCGATGCCTCACCGAGGAGTGGCGGCTCCCCGTATATTCAACGGAGGGCAGCGAGCTTGCGGGGCGGGACCCTCGTGCCCACAGCAAGTCGACCGGACACGCCTGCCACGGAATACGACCCAAGGAAGTCGCACCACCATTCTTCATCCTCAGGTAATTCAAAACTTGATCCTCTTTCTTAGAATTTCCATCGAGATAATTCACTTATTTTGAAGATATGATAACATAATGTGATTGCAATTTAATGTTATGGTGTATCATTGCTTTTGGGAAGAGTACATTTATTCCAGTTCTAAATTTCACTAAACAAACCCTATAGATTGGTTATGGTATTGTGCCTTTAATAACACACGAATGATATTTGACAGGAAATTCAAAAGATATCTTATCATTTTGAAAACTGTAATTGCGAGCCTATGTAGTATATCTACATTTTTTCAAAGGACAACATTTCCAATTGCCTACAGCCAAATATCGTTCCCATGACATACTCTGACTGTGTGCCAAGTTCCATGCTTGTATCATCAAAGGCACAATTCCCCATAAAAATCTCACCTATCTGCCCCACTAAAATGGTTTATGGGTTGCTTTTATATTGTCTATGTTTATACGGGATTATCTGAATTCCGCCAATCGAAATAAAAACTTAGTATTGTGGGCCTCCGACCTTGTGAAAAGTTTCATACAAAAATAACTCTCGAGAAAGCCTTGCTTGTACCAAGTTTATGAGAACAAAAAAAAGCTTTTCAGATTCAATTTTATGTGTAAACGGGATTATTTCCTCCGATAACGACCAGGGCCCAATTCCATAAAGCAATTTAGAAGAAAATTCTGCTTAGCAAATTTCTTTGCTAAGCAAGAAATTTGTGGGATACCAGTCACAGCAATGGTAATCGATGGTATTTTGTCAGGTAACCTATTTTTCCATAGCAAGAGTTGTCTGTGCTTAGCAAGTTTTTGTGCTTATACTTTATGATATCGGGCCCAGAGCATACTGGTCGAAACGTAGAGTTGTCAAACCATCGGTTCTCTCAGTACCACCACAACTCGTAAAAGAGATTGACATTGGTGTCAACCGCAAACCTCACTCGGTAGGTTCAGTTTTATTCTGCTTTGATCAAATCCATTTGCATATAGGTTTCATGCCTACAACCCCCCGCCCCCATACGCTTGGTAATCACTCTTAAAATCAATGGCAAAAAAACCCTACTTGGTTAGAAGTACAGCAGCTTTCAATTGTATAAAGCATTTTGAGAATCATTTCACTTCGAAGTATTGTTGTCTGGTTATAGAAAAATATATAAGTTTTCATCCCCAAAAATTTGAATCTGAGAAGCGTTACTATTACTTAGTAACGTTTCTCAGATTGTGTATTCCAATTGCGGATTATTTTTCCTGCGTGGACATACGCACTCTGGATTTTCGGCAATATCTCAAAAATGCTACCACCTTTTGAAATTAAATTTTCACTGGTTAGTTTTATTATATATCTATCTACATTTATATATGGTTAAAACAATCGAACGGTTCCAAAAAACAAATTTATACTTTCCCTAAAAGGTTTGGGCCTCAACTCAACGGTTGTTCATGAAAATTTCACGATGAATACACCAAAAATGATATATTTAATTCTGAAACTTGTTTACCATCATTTTGTTGAACGTAGAAATCCCACATGCACAATCCATACCCAAAAATCGATTTGAAGCCCTTTTTGTGGCCATGAAAAAATGTTTGACTTGTCATGTGATGAGGTTGACATGACGTGGAAGCGAGTTGTAAATTATGGCCCCACAGTAGTGCAGTTATTGTGGGAGTTCACGGTAAAACTCGATAGTTTACATATTTTCAAATTCGTTCTTTTTTATTTGCTACATCCAAGCATAGAGAAAAAACCACATGATCCATTTTTGGCGTTTGCGCTGTGGACGCTATTAATATATAAACTAAGGTAAAAACATAGAGCAAGTGTCTAAAATGTTGAGCCAATTTTGACCTTGTTTTCCCCATAATATTGAGCACAATGCAGTTGCCAATTTCAAAGAAACGTCAAATGGGGCTTTTAAAATTGAACAAAGCCGGGATAAATGGAAGACAGTGACAATCGATATGACTCTGCTAAACCATGGACGTAGGAATGGCTAAACTAGTTCGGCTCACCATGAGGTCTCTAAGCTTTTGAGTCACGGGCTTGCCACCATTGGAAGTCAAGGGAGACAGATCTGTGGACTCGCTAGTTAGTAAATATAAAGGGGTCTGCATTATCTCCCACTCGCTAATGTTGATGAGGTTGGCCATCCGCGAGCTGTTATTGAACACGAAATGTAATTACCTTGAATTGACCGACCGCAGCGTCCTCTAAGTCAACGAAAAAATCAATTAGGCGGACTGTCGGACAAGAATAGTATATCTAGTGGTCCTTGCTCTGTGTTCTAAGTGATGTTTGAAGCTTTGCATGGTGTGGAAGATCAGTAACTATAACTTAACTAGCGAGTACAACCATGTGTAAATCTCTTTAGTGCTGGCTCTGAAAAGAAGCGTATAGTGGTGTCGTCTTTCTCCTGAAGACGAGCAGAGTATCGGTTCGAAACGTCGAGACCACACCGCCTGGCACTTTTTTTCAGAGCCAACACTCCTCCCAAAAGATATTTACACATGGTTTGTACCCGAAAGCTTACTAGTTATATACTTCCTAATATTATATATATTTGATCATGCAGAGTTTCAAAGGCTATACACAATAAACTAAAGCCATGTGGAGCATCCAAGTGGGTTGTCAAACTTAGTCGCTCAATTCAAAGCCGTCAAATATTGTTTATTTTCACATTTTCTCCTTCGTAACCCATCCTTTGGTATGTACTTTGCTAAATTTCGTAAACCCATGGCAAAATTAATATAGATTTTAAAGCATTTTTTGACTGGCACGCCTAGTCAAAAGAGGTTCAGAAGCAGACGACTGTTTGCAAAAAAAGT
This sequence comes from Plazaster borealis, assembly GCA_021014325.1. Lineage (NCBI taxonomy): Eukaryota > Metazoa > Echinodermata > Asteroidea > Forcipulatida > Labidiasteridae > Plazaster > Plazaster borealis. The sequence continues at coordinate 3,436,402 of CM037458.1, forward strand.
ACGACCAATATAAACATGTAAAAACGAAAAAAGAAGACACAAACCAACAACATCAAATATCAGTAGGGGTCCTTCTTTACTTGTTCAATTGCTTCATTTATGAATACAATACTGCTAAACGCTTCTCATATACATAAGCAGGCACAGTCGTCATGTTTTTTTTAAACACATGTTATGTAGCTAGACTTTGCCCGAGGACATTTACATGCTACACTCATAAAAATAATTTGAAGTGTGGGGTAGATCGTCGGCATGATAAAAAGAAAGGCATATTAAAGGGCCTGTATCGTTCGGTAATGACTCTGAAAATTAATGGCAATACAAACTTACTTGGTATAGAAGAAGTACAGCAGCTTTGGATAGTATAATGCAGTTTGAGAAACTTTTCACTTTTCAGTACTGTGGTTTATTGAAAAAGATATCACTTTTGTATCCCCCAAAATTTGAATCTGAGAAGCGAGATTGTGTATTCCAATTGCAGATTATTCTTCCTGCGTGGACAAACCGCTCCATATTTTCGGCAATATCTCAAAAAAGCTACCACCTTTTGAAATGAAATTTTCACAGGTTAGTTTTATGGTATATATCTACAACTATATAGGATTTAAACAGTGGGTTCCAATTACCAAACGTATACAATCCCTTTAAAGCGAATCATTGAAGCATAAAACATTGGATTTTTTTTAGGAGTTAGTTTAAATCCTATCCGCTAATTTTTGTATTAACTCACTACCGGTATTCAATCAAATTGTGAAATATTTCAACAAATTTGGCTATGATGTCTGGCAATCAAATTGTGAAATATTTCAACAAATTTGGCTATGCTGTCTGAAGAAAAATAACGTTAAAAAACAGTGTTTCAGACGTACATATTTCTCTGGAGGATTGGTACCGGTGTGAACTTTAAATACTCGGCAAGCTTTTGGAATGGGCCTATGTTTTCCCGCGTAATTTTCAATATTGTAAAATACACCTGTAATCTTTAACGGGGGGGGGGGGCGTAATACACCATAATGACAGTCATGGATTGGTCTTGTTTGCAATCGCCCTAAACATTTAGTGTTTCCATCAACGTATACTCTGAAGTATGTTCTGACAATTATGTTGACATTTGGGGAAATCTAGGCGGGTCATTCTTGATTGGTATAGTTGATATTACACCACAACAACGCATTACGATTGTTGGGGGAGGGGAAGTGTTTTTCTGTCGGCATTTTATTGCCTTCGATCGGTTTAGTGCTAGGTCGCTGCGCCAAGGTACGTCAATATTTCATTTTAGAGAACACATTCGGAAAAATTACACAAAATGGAAATTAATTGACACATACTAACTAAACCAACCACTGACTTGATTTTAAAACTGTCGAATGAATTATTGTAAGGTTTATGTCAGTCGAATCTTCTGATTTTCGGGGTCGGGGAAAACTGGGCTAAATTTGCCACCCAAAATGGCCAACAACCAAAAGGTTTCCATTATGCATTAGTTAGGTTTCATTATTCATCTGTCTACGTTTTGGTTTGTTTCAAAGGAGAATTTCTAAGACAAGTATTCTGCTAAATTTCACAACTAGGCCCTAGAGAAAACTAAAAAGGACTTTTAAACTCTAAAGAGATACAAGAGTGTAAATAATTAGGTATTATTGAATGTATTAAATCAATTCATCATTCAATTAGATAACCTACATAAGGTCAAATGCGTGTGTGGAATATTCTTTTCTGAAAATGATTAATTAATTTTCATAGGTTCAAGTACCCAATTAATTAATAAGAAAGGTGTAACAAAGTCATGATAACGCAGAGGCACAAAATAAATTATACGAAGTGATTAAAGTCCAGGAAGATCTCCTAGTTCTTTTCGCTCTGTCCCTCTCTCACACCAAACTTTAGAAATATCGGCCACATGAAGAAAAACAAACAGTCACAGCCAGATCTGAATGTTTGCAGGTGGTAGTGATAAATCGTTCGGCTGAAATTGCACTCTAAACTGATCCGGATCCGGGTCCCGTGAGGTCTGACCCACTTCTGGGTCGGTATGGCCCGGAATATGTATCGAAATTACCCAGAAATTAGTCAACACGACACATAATCCGAGTTAAAGTACCAATTGTTATAACCACTTTCCGGTTCAGCTGACCCAGAAATGGGTCAGGCCCCCTTTTTGGAGCTGGAATCCTGGTCAGTTCTGAACCAGAAATTATTTTGTAGAGTGTATTATGGCACTGATAATAAAGTTCTTTTCTGTCCATCCTCCTCCCCGGGAAAGACACTGTCTAGAAACTTTGTGTATATGCCCCTGACATTTCGTTCCGGTACGTAAAATGGAACAATTTTTCCACGAGTTAAAGGGATCGTACGTTTGGTAATTGGAACCCACTGTTTGTTTCAATCATACATGTATATATTGTAGATGGGCCTATATACCATAAAACTAACCTGTGAACATTTCATTTCAAAAGGTGGTAGCACTTTTGAGATATTTCCGAAAATCTGGAGCGGTCATGTCCACGCAGGAAGCATAATCTGCATTGGAATACTCACTCTGATAAACGTTTCTGACAAAAACGCTTTTCAGATTCAAATTTCTTTGGATAAAAACTGATATCTTTTTCTATAACCGCAGTACTTCAAAGTGGAATAATTCTGAAATTCTTTATACTATCAGAAGCTGCTATACTTCTTCTAACCAAGTAAGTTTTTATTGCCATTAATTTTATGAGTATGTTACCAAACGTAAAAAACCCCTTCAACCCAATAACTGCGTAGTGGGGCAAATCTGTTTCTTTCCAATCACAATAACAAAACGCTGACATGCCGTTACCAAGGTTTGTTGTATCTTCACCGATTCAAAGGCGATGTGTGGGGTTGGGTCAGAGGTGAAAGTGGTTCCCAGCCCCTTGCGTTTCGTGTGGCAATCAATCATCTCTCAACGATACTTCACTGGTTCGCGGCGCCAGTTACAACGAAAGTTGTTATTCAAAGATGGTCTTTGTGAGTGCTTATTGAAAGGAAGTCGTGTCAGACTGAAGGGAACCATGGCCATGAAGGCGTCAATAAAGTTCACCACTACAGCGATTAAAAAACACAACTTCTGACAAAGCTATATTTAAAGGGTCTGTATACGTTTGGTTATGACTCTGAAAAAATTAATAATTAAAACTTACTTGGTAAGAAGTACGCTACAGCAGCTTTAGATAGTATAATGCATTTTGAGAAACTTTCACTTCGAAGTACTGCGGTTATGGAAAAAGATATCACTTTTATCCCCAAAAATTTGAATCTGAGAAGCGTTACGACTTCAGTAACGTCTTCAGATTGTGTAGGCCTATTCCTATTGCAGATTATTCGTCCTGCGTGGACATAACTGCTCCATATTTTCAGCAAAATCTCAAAAACGCTACCACCTTTTGAAATGAAAATTTAACAGGTTGGTTTTATGGTATATATCTACAACTAATATAGGATTGAAACAAACTGTGGGTTCAAATTACCAAACGTATACAATCCCTTTAAGTTGCATGGCTTAGTTTTCGCCGAAAGAATTTTTTATAGTAATTTGTTTCTCTGAACGATTTTTGACAGATGATGCTGTTTTGAAAACGAAAAACATACACCAACTTTCGTATAAGCCAACAATGTATACAAAATACATGCACAATATGTTTGTGCATGGTTAATGGCGGGAGATAAATAACAATATTTTTTGTTTTTTAAATAAATAGGCTTACCACTTATCATTGGAGAATTGTTTCGTACAATACCTTAAATGAAAGTTTATAACTTACTCGAATCTATACAAACAGCTATTTGAAATTCAAGAGTAAATTTTGGAGTCAATTTTTAAATTAAAATGTGTTGTTATTATGCTTTGAGTTTATTAGAATTCAGAAAACATATTTTCACAATTTCCCCCTGACATGGTGTTACCTGCAAACCTGACTAGATTGTATCTCCACCATGCACAGTTTCAAATCCTACTCATGAACATGGTGTTACCGCAAACCTTACTAGATTTTATCTCCACCATGCAAAGTTTCAAATCCTACTCATGTACATGATGTTAAACCTTACTAGATTGTATTCCCACCCTGCAAAGTTTCAAATCCTACTTTAAAATAGCGTTGTCCTCATCCATTATTTTCACCCTAGAAGTCTTACTTTGCAAATGAGAAAACATTCTTCGCGTCAGTTGAAGAAATTCAGTGGCCTGCAAATTACAAAAACAGTTTTTGATTTTACTGAATCCTTCGAACTTTTCGCCAGAGGCAGTGAGTTTTGTTCACAAAACAGGAACGGGTGAATGTGTGAAATGGTGCGAAGCCAATCCAGCTCTAGACGTATTTATCACTTTCACAATTGTTTGACGTTGTGAAAATATTATCCTTTGTTAGCCTGGCGTGTCGTCTCTGACAATGAAAGATCTAAACGTCAGGAGACAAGACGTGGGTTTCTAAATCGCCTTAAGGACCTCTGGCTAGCGTGGATTTACTGAAGAAGAAACCTCACAAAGTTGCATCCTTCCTAGAAGTTGGGGGAATTACTTCTAATCCACACCGAAGGAAACAGCAATGTCTAACAGTGATACCGCCGAGTCTGTGTCTATTTTCACTCTTCATGAGGATGGGAAATGTCAAATTCGATTTTGTGATGTTCTCATTTTCCAATAGAAAGAGTCATCATATGAATGGGGAATAATTAAAAGTCTCTAACCTCAGGTCAAATGGTGTAAATAGCCATTGAATTCGATACCCTCCCAGCGCAAAAATGTGGTCAATATCCCAAACATCCGATGACATAATTCTGAGAAAAATCGGGGTCTGTACATTTTTGTACGGGGATGTTTTAGTTCATTACTGACTTTTTCAGAGCGAAATTTGAGACATGACGTCATTGGACTTCAACAACTATAATGGGTCTTTACATTCCAAGGAGGATTCACTGGAGGAACATTTCTTCAGTCAATATGTCAGATTCAATGCCGTTTTGATTGAATATCATTGAAAGTCAGGAATAAACCCAAACATCCCCATACAAAAAAAAATTCAATGGCAATTTACACCATTTTAACGTGAGATTAGAGACTTCAGTGGCCTGAAAATTACAAAAACAGTTTAAATTTTACCGAATCCTTCGAACTATTCGCCAGAGGCAGTTAGGTTTTTTTTCCACAAAAACAAAACGGGTGAATGTGTGAAATGGTGCGAAGCCAATCCAGCTCTAGACGTATTTATCACTTTCGCAATCGTTTGACATGAAAATGTTATCCTTTGTTAACCTGGTGTTCCACTCTGACAATGAAAAGATCTAAACGTCTGGAGACAAGACGTGGGTTTCTAAATCGCCTTAAGGAATTCTGGGTAGCGTGGATTTACTGAGGAAGAAACCTCACAAAGTTGCACCCTTCCTAGAAGTTGGGGGAATTACTTCTAATCCACACCGAAGGAAACATTGCTCTCACAGTGAAACCGTTGAGTCTGTCTGTACAAAAAACATTTGTATTTGATACCCTCCCAGCGCGAATTGTATCAACACCCCCAAAACATCTAATGAAGTCAAATTTCATATGGGTCTGTAAATTTTTGTACGGGAATTTGTTTTAAAGTGCATTCCTGAATTTCGATGATATTCAATCAAACGGCATTGAATTTTATCTTTTGACTGACGCAAAAAATTCCTCTTTGTACAGACCCATTTCTTGTTGATATTCAACGAAAAGTCATGTTTCAAAATTTTCTCTGAAAGAGTATCAAATAAAATGGCACTTTACACCATTCTAAAGCGAGGTTAGAGACTTGTAATTTTTGTCCACTCTCAAAGACTCTATCTTCTTGAAAATTAGTGCATCACACTACTGATTTTTATTTTGTTAAATATTTTTTTTAGAAGTCAACTGAACTTAAAACAAACTTATATTATGACTTGGTCTTTCAAGTCTATACCCACGTTCCGAAAGACAACCCTTCGAGAAAAGTCGACACACCGTGTCAAAGACTGGTTTGTTTGCTTGTTTGTACACGGAAGTGAGTTGCTACAGCAACAAAAAGAAGACATACACATAAATAAACAGTAATACGAATTCAATCTGTACGTTATCAAAATTTGCACCAAATGTTTCTTCCCAAGAAAGTTTGAAAATATTAAAATTAAGGACGCTGCGCAAAAACAACCAAACAAACGAACAACCCCATCAAACAAACAAACAAACAAACAAACAAACAAACGCCTCAACACCCCCAACAAATAAACCCAAACACCAAAAACCAGAAACCAAAACACATAAGGTAAATACAAGTACTGTATTCGTTTTAGTAGTGCTTACTAGATATTTTCATGAGGGGGGAGGGGGCAGGTAATTCAAGAGACTTGTTAATGTACTAAAACAGAGTTGTGCATTTTGTCGATCTCATTTGGGGCACGATGGGAGGGGGGGGGTTCTGAGCAGCTCAGGGGTCGATTTCACAAAACTCTTCCTAACTTAGGACTAGTCCTAGGCAATGCTAAGAGATAGGGCTAGTCTAAAGTTAAGACTAGTTACTGGTCCTAACTTCAGATAAGACTATGTAGTCTTATCTCTTTGTGAAATCGGCCCCTGGTTCCCCAAGTGGTTGTGCCACTGCGTTTTGGGGCTCAACACATTTCCCTTTCCAACTGTTGTCCCTACCTCAGTATCCTATATTGAAGAATTGAAAAGTGTTTTCAGTCATAACTGTTGATATAAAACCATGGAAACGCATGACCCGCTCGCATGCATGCATTCTTTATGTTAGTCCAACGGTAGTTCATAAAGAATGGTGCTAACAATGTTACTTTTTACAAGTTTCTTTATACTTCTGTGTTCCCCAACCCAGAGAGTGACAAACAGGGACAGTTTTCCTAGAATGTGTAAAAGCAATACTAGCCCAATGTTTGGAAAAATGGTGTACCCCCATTGTGCGCCCCTCGCTAGCTTGCCTCAATAGAATGAAGTATGTATATTTTGCATTAACACTTTGTGTACCTCCCATGTACGTATGAAAAATATAATGGCCTTCACACCTAGACACCAAAATGACATTTCTGTTTTATTGTTCGCAATTTGGTTTGGCCTCTTTTGTCAGATGTCATTGATAACAAATAGACCATGAAAGTCTTGTTGCTCACGGAATGTGTTTCGTTAATACCCGGTTAAACCTTGTATAAACCTGTCATTCGGTCTAGGGGGGGGAGGGGTCTTCTTTTCCAAACCTCGTTCACCTGTACGCGGCTCTAACTTAAAGAGTTGGTAAATAATTACTCATAAAATTAATGGCAATAAAAAAATCTTACTTGGTAAGAAGTAACAGCAGCTTCTGATATAGTATAAAGCTTTTTGAGAAACATTTCACTTTGTGGTTATGGAAAAAGATATCAGTTTTTATTTTTAAAAAAAATTGAATCTGAGAAGCGTTTTTGTCAGAAACGTTTCTCAGATTGTGTATTCCAATTGCAGATTATTCTTTCTGTGTGGACGTAACCGCTACAGATTTTTGGCAATATCTCACGCTACCATCTTTTGAAATGAAATTTTCACAGGTTATAGATTAATGGTATATATCTACAACTATATAGGTTTGAAACAAACAGTGGGTTCCAATTACCAAACGTATATAATCCCTTTAAGCATAGAGAAGAAGGGCTAAGACAGCAATGGGTTTGTACACGGTGTAACTTTATTTGAGTCCTGAGCCCTAGCCAGAGTCGGACCTTCAGCTGCAGCTGCAGCAGCAGACGGAGTTTACGAAATGCTCAAAGTTGACATAAGTTGAAGTAGAGTGTGGGGTGGGGTGGGGTGGGGGTCACGGGGTCAAGTAAAAACGTCACAGTGCGGAAAACAAGGTTTTTTGTGAAAGGAACTTTATTACAAAACGACGACGGTGTTTTGGCATTGACGTCATTTTTTTGTATCGGAAATTTTCAAGGAGCAGAGTTTTCTTTTTTTTGCTCTGGCGGTCGCAAACTCCCCAGGGAGACCAAACAATGACAAGTGGAAAACGTCTTAAGACTTTGCAACCCCTCAACACCAGTGTTGAGTAAATATCAAAATGCCAAGTACCGGCAATATGTGACTTTATACAAACATAGTGTTCTTTCATCGGTGAACATCTGAAGAACCGGAGTAAATGTTTGCTAAACTCTTCGAACCTCAACAAGTAGACTCGAGGTTATAAGATACTTTCTGTCTGTGAGATGGGCGTTATGAAACTGGGCATAGTCAGAAACGCTATATTCTCTAAAAACTTCCCGGTCAGAATCGACCCAGAACTGGGTCAGAATTGACCCGAATCCGGGTATCGTATAGGGCCTGACCCAGAAATAACCCCTGTGTCAAATTGACCCCGTAAATGGGTCCAATTGACGCAGAATCCGAGTTAAAATCACATTTTGTTAACCACTTTCGAGGTCAGCCTGACCCGGAAATGGGTCAGGCCCACTGCGACTCAGAATGCGGTTCAATTCTGAACCGTAAGTTTTTAGAGTGTGAGCTTTGATATAGCCTATACACATTTTCTCATAATTAAGTTCTCTTTCATCCTATTATCCTGTGAAGTTTGTAGACAAAGTACAGGACTGGAAATTACCAAAAACTGAGTTACTCTTCAAAAAAAACAATGATACATTTCCCCTTCAAACATAATTATAGAACACTCTAAGCATAGATAAGCATAATAATGAACAACGTGGTCCATAAAAATACAATTCCCTCGCAGCGGCGTAGCCAGGATTTGTTTTGTCGATGGGGGACTAGAAGAGGGGGCATTGTTTGTCAGTGATGGAGAGGGCAGGGGCCATGTTTACCCCTTTTTTTAGGGCACTATATGTACCCGAAAATTGGGGGGGGGGGCACAGGACCCCCTGTGGCTGAGCTGGTGTTCCGCGTGGTCATTTTCATTCAACCCCATTATAACAGTCATTTTTATCTTCACGGGTTTTTTCATTGCATCTTTCAGGTGAACGGAATGGTGTTGACGATAGTGACGTCACCAGCGTCGCTCTGGAGGACAGCTCTGACCAGGAGTGGAACATCCACCTGAGACGGAGGCTACGTCACGACTCGGGATCCCAGCATGCACAGCGAAACTCCCTCGGACACGTCGATTACAATCGAAACTCGCCAAAGCAACCGTCGACGGCCTACGATGATCAGGAGAGTGATCACGAGGTCGATGACGACACCAACTTCCCTAGCAACCTGTACGACATACAAGAAAGGCGGGAAAGTGTTTTGAGTATAGAGGCGTGTCAGGAGATAGCCCGCAGAGTTGCCAATGAGGCGAGCAACGCCGACAAGAACGATAGTGACGAACATGACGACACGAAGGGAGACCACACAACCAAAAAGAAGAACTCTACTCCTGAATATAGAAAACTCCCATTGTCAGCTGACGTCAGAGTGACGTGCTGGCTAAAAGGCATTCAAGATCCTACGGAAGTGGCACCGCCTAAATTCGACAGAATTTTACCGGAAATTACTTGACAACACCAACCCGGGTATTAAAGGCACTGTACACGTTTGGTAATTACTCAACATGTATATTAGCATAAAAACTTACTTAGTAACAAGCAACGGAGAGCTGTTGATAGTATAAAATATGGTGAGAAACGACTCCCTCTGAAGTAACGTAGTTTTTGAAAAAGAGGTAATTTCTCACTAAAATAATAAAAGACCTCTTGCAAGAAGCCTTTTATTCCTATCTGAAAGCACACAAATTTGTACAACAAGGGTGTTTTTTCTTTCATCATTTTCTTGCAACTTCAATGACCAATTGAGCCCAAATTTTCACAGGCTTGTTATTTTATGCATATGTTGGGATACACCAAGTGAGAATACTGGTCTTTGACAATGACCAAACGTGTTCAGTGCGAACGGATGTGACTAAATACGCCAGGCAATTCGTGCATTAAAACTTAAACTTCGTTGTGGTGACCATTTAAGGATTCCCAGTTGGTCAAAGAAGTTCCCTATTGTGATAGACTATTGTTGTTACTGTGTAGTCAAAGCAAAGTATTTGTGCAGATTCTGTGCAGATTCTATGCAGAAGGTATTAAATAAAATACATTTATTCGTTCAAGTTGTAGCGATCGCGTTATTATATCTCGGCCCAATTTCACAGAGGTGCTTAAAGTTTGGGTCAGGGATTGGTTTTTGTCAACGTAATGCTGATTTATATGCAAAGTTGTAAAGAAAGATACAATGAAAGTCACATGTGAAAGTGTCAGTTGAATACAGTGCCTACTTGCTGAGAAAACAGAAACAAAACTGTCACGGTATTTTCGCACGAGCGTCGAATCCATCCACGTTTAGCGAGGTGACAGCGGGGACCAACCGCATCTCTGGCCGCAGCATTTGCGAACGGACACCAATACTCAGAAACCTGAGAAACGATTCATGCAATCGTTTCTCAGATTCAAATATTTTCGGGTGAAAAATTATCCAATCCATATTACTTCGAAGGGAATCCTTTCTCAAAATAGTTTATGCTATCAAACAGCTGTAGTGCTTCTCATCACCAAGTAGTTTTTATGGTCATAAAATGTTTGGAGTATTTACCAATCTATGACCCCACCTTTAAAGGGAGTTTATACTTTTGGTAAATTTCAAAGACCAGTATCCTCACTTGGTGTATCCCAACATAAACATGAAACAACAAACCTGTGAAAGTTTAAGCTCAATCGGTCATTGCAATCACCAGAAAAAAGGTGGGGAAAAACCTTAAGTGTTTTCACTGTTTTCAAACATCGAGTTTTCGACTCATGAGATCAAAACTAATTGTTTTACTCATTTCTCATAAACTACAGCACCTCAGCCAGTAATATTTCAAGGGAAGCTTTCTATCATCATTATCTTTAAACCATGTAAGTTTAATGTAAATCTGTGAGCTTTTCTGTTTTACCAGAAGTATAGAGACCCTTTAAAGGTATCGTACACGTTTGGTATAATGACTCAAAACAAATATTAGCATAAAAACTTACTTGGTAACAAGCAACGGAGAGCTGTTGATAGTATAACACATTTTAGGAAACGACTCCCTCTGAAGTAACGTAGTTTTTGAGAAAGAGGTAATTTCTCACTAAAATAATAAAAACTTCTTGCAAGAAGTTTTTATTCCTATCTGAAAGCACACAAATTTGTACAACAAGGGTGTTTTTTCTTTCATCATTTTCTTGCAACTTCGATGACCAATTGGGCCCATATTTTCACAGGCTTGTTATTTTATGCATATGTTGGGATACACCAAGTGAGAACACTGGTCTTTGACAATTACCAAACGTGTTCAGTGCCTTTAAGAAAAAAAAATAAAAAAAAAAAATTAGCCGAGAAGGAATGAGCAGGATCATTCAGTCACAATGAACATGATACTGTGATATGATATTGGCCTTGGCTGGTAAGCATAACATTTTTTTTTTTTTTTTTTTTTTTTTTGCTTAAGCAGCTCTATGAAATTGGACCATGGGCGCAGTTACTACACTGTTAAAAAAGGACTTCATGCAATGTGACGGCATATGCCTGTGGCTTATAGTCATCCTTTTAAAGTTGCTCCATTCGAAATACCATGGGCCAAATGTAATAAAGCCTGTAAGCACAAAAAATTGCTCTGCACAGAAAAATCTTGCTTAGCAGAAACAGGTTACCAGCCAAAATTCCATAAAGTTAACATTGTTGCCACTGGTGCCCCACTAATTAATTTTTGCTCAGCAAAAAAATCAGCTTAGCAGCAAGTTCTGCTTAACAGCTTTATGAAATTGGTCTTTCAGAACATCAAGCTCTGTCTTTTTACCAGTAAAGTCGTCTAGACGCCAAGGAAAAAACATCAGAAGAATCATTCTGATAATATGATAACAAAAATTGCAGAAACATGATACATGATACATCTTGTATACTGCTCAATTTAGGGCCCAGGGCCCACTTTCATAAAGTTGCTTAAGCACAAAAAGTAGCTAAGCACAACAATAATTTTGCTTACCAGAACGAGGTTACCAGCCAAAATACTCTGTGGCGTATAGCATTTGTGATTGGTTTCCTGCTTACTTTAGCTCAGCATGGAATTTTTAAGCACGCATTGTTTGCTTCAAGAACAAAACAAGTAGCTTAGCACAATATAATTTTTCTCACCAGAACAAGATTATCAGCCAAAATCATGCCACACGTGTATCATGTGTGACTTAATTTCTGCCTACTTTTGCTTAGCAGAAAATTATTAAGCACCGTTGTTTGCTTAAAGCAAGTAACTAAGCACAAACAAAATGTTGCTTACCAGATTAAGGTAACCAGTGAAAATAACTTTTGTAAGCACTATTATCTGCTTAAGCAGCGCCTATGCAAGTGGGCCTGATTGCCAATAAACTGTATAGGCGTAATGATTGGAATTATGAACTGGTCCCAATATGGGACTACGACCGAATTGGTGTCATTGGCTAGGGCTACGGCTAGATCTATAGTTCTGCCATACTTCAGCACTGAGGCTAAAGCCATGAGCAGCCAGCTGTCATAGCCAAACACGCTCGATTCGGAGTCGGTCTCTTTCGGCAAACCCATTCAAGAAAATTGTTGACAAAAGTGCGATATCTTGCGTCACTTGTATTAATTTGTGCATGAAATGTGCCTTCTGTATTTTTTCAGAGATGACTCCATAATATTTCGCAATTCTTATTAATGTGAGGCACATCTCTGATGACAAAAAAAACCAACAACAACTAAACAAACTAACAATATTATTTTATTGTTAAATGTCATGTGATAACAATTGGATGCGTAGCATTTCGTGTTGTTTTTATTTGTGTATAATTTACTTTTATTTATGCATAAGCCAAGAAAATAATAAATCAATAACTATTGATGAATTGAAACATCTAGTTTGGAATATTTTGTTTTTAATATCCAAGTGTTTTTTTTCGAAATGTGTCAGTAAGATGTAACTTATTAGTTGTAGTTTTTTATCAGACAGGGTAGCCTTATCAGTTTTACAAGTGCTTTACCCTAGGGACCTGCAAACAAACAGAGCAATTAAAGACAAGCTTGAACGAAAACGGCAACAAGTGATCTTTGCTGAAATTCATTTGAAATGTGTTCAATCACAAAGGAAATTGAGTTCACATGAGAGTAAACAGATTTTAATTGTGAAAAGACAATCATTTTGAATACCCTCCTCCGGTGCTTTTGAGAAAGATTCGCGAAAAGCCATGTTATGTCGTCACTCATGTTTCGTCAAGTACAAGTTTTGGATAGCCGCTTTGTTGCAGCATGGAGGTATAAACAAAGCAACATCCCACACATGACGTCAAAGTATTGTCATTTTGACGCACGCCGTCAACGGCAGAAGTCTTTCTAGTTTTTCAAAACCTTGAGGTTGAGGCCTAATTTTGTGATCGATAATATTACGAAAAATTCAGAAGTGTACAAATATCAAAATTTCATTTAAAAAAAACCCACACATTCTAAACAAGTTAAAATAGCATTCCCGTTTAAAACATTTTCGCTCAAGTATAGTTGTTTAAGAATGGCCATGAATCAAAAACAGGAAACTGAGAGTAAAAAAAACAAAAAAAAACATGGGTAAAGAAGGAAGGTTCACATAATGTAAAACACATCACCAAGCAACGTGCGTGATAATAAAAGAAATATTAACTAAACAAAATAAATTATACATTGCGCAAAGAATAACACCATGCGCTTCGCAACGAAGCAAAAGTGACAACTAATATTATTATTTTGTTACCGTATGTACTTTGGCTGGGTTATATACAATTTGGTGAAAATGGTGTCCCCAAATTTGATGTCAATTTAATTATGATTATGAGAGGCGGTCGTGTCCAATAGACACTCTTTTTGAAACAATGGCTTATGCTCCGGCTCCGCAAAATTTCATGGAAAATGTCACGACTTTTCCCCCACGTCAAGAGATTTGACGTCCAATTTTGCGACTTGGTGAAAAGTTGTAAATTATTTTCCCTCACGAATATTGACGTCAATATTGTTTCCCTTCAGTGCCATTGGGGTTTAGTTGCAGACCATGAAATTTGACGTCAAATTTTTGGCACTTCGGGGGAAAGCTTTGAAAGTGTCCATGAAATTTTGACGTCAATATTTAGGTATTTTATGTTCCTCCCGGGCCACCATTATAAATACGATGAGAAGCTTTTAATGATAATGCGTCCTTTTCAAGCAAGGTAGGCTCCTCAAAGCGCCTTACACTATTAATTTGTTTCTACCCCTGTTTTTCGGGCCCTAATCATTCCCGAAATTGTTTTAACTCCTTAGGATTATGCAGCACCGGCAGCCAAATGGGCGCACAGGTTGCTATTCATTCACATCGCTAACTCTCTACCCTTGCAGGTACCCATTTATACTCCTGGGTGATGAGAAGTAATTATGGTTAAAAGTGTCTTATAACTCAACGACACAAGCGTCACGAGCGGGATTCGAACCCATTCCCTGACGACTTAGTTTTGTTTTATAAAGTCAGAGAAGAGTTTGGGAAAGTTGTACATGTTCAAACGTTCCTGATGTCGAAATTTTGAGGACATGTGCAATAATTTGTTATGGGCTATTCCAGAGTAAATTTGTGTGGGACATTCCAGACTCTGGTCCTTTCGAAACGACGGTTTGAGCTTCGGCTGAGGCTCCGTCAGCCTATTTGAAACCCCCGTAAGGAAAGCGTACGTTTTCATAATAACTGCCGGAGCCTAAGCCCAAGCCTTGATTTCGAAAAGGCCTAGCTTGTCAACACGTTGAGTTCATGTGTTACATTCAGGGACAATCTGGAGATTTGTTTAAGGTCACATTATTAACATTCCAATACGGGACAAAAGAAAGACGACCGGCCATTCGCAGACAAGTCACGATCCTAATGTGCACGAGCACAGTGAGTGGGCGAACATGGTAAATTGATTTCTCCTCGGACGTTAGACTGGTCCCCTGTCTTTATCCGCAAGGATAAAGCAGATAAAGACAGGTACTCTTGTCTTACAGACCCAATGATTTCTTTTGATACAATGATTTCATTAAACTTGTAGTGACGTAAGCTTTCCATATCTGCGTAATGACTGGTCCGCTCTGAAGTGACGTGTTTGTCAGCTACACCATCTGCATGAACTTTTCGATCGTCTGCTGCATGCTGCGTGCGTGTACATGTACATAAATGTTTGTATGTAATGTTGTCTATACACAATGTAATACGTGTACACGTACCGTACGAATCTCTGCTGTGGAATGCGAGGTCAAAGGTACATCTACCAGGATCCCGCTCCATTGGCTCAAGGCCGCTATCTGGCGTTAAACACGAGCCTCGAAGTGTGACGTCAGATGTTCGGGCTACTCAGACTTGAGCCTGGCCGCACCACAAGAGGGCGCTACCAATGATTTGGCCCAAGTTCTAAGGTTGCACCACATGAGCTTCCCACAGCAACCAATATTCAAAAACACTATTAAAATAACGATTTAAAAGTCTTTCAGCCTATTGTAACCAGATCAAATATATTTTCTGACAACTGAATTTTCAATTTTTAGTAAGTTAGCCGTTTAACATTTGAGCATAGGCTCATCCAAACTAAACACACCCCTGAATGAGTAAAACTGGCCAGACTATAAATGAACCCTATATGTAAGCTTCATGGTGGATAACAATGTTAACCAATTTATGAGAAGTAAACCAGTCATTGTAATGAATAATTTGAGCACATGTTGCAAAATTGCCAAAAAAAAGGGTCGAGTATAAAGGGTTTTGAATCATGTCATATCATAATATCTGTGCTATTTCCAATCTTACCAAAATGTTGTGTAGGGCCTACACCCTACCTGCTTGGTACGTGGTTGTTTTCCTCCGGAACTCCGATCTTCCACGAGGGAAAATCTACTAGGAGGTTTGATGAGGGTGGTCAATCTTTTAATTTCGCCTATATATTATCATTTTCAAGTAATGATATAAAAACAAGGTGTGAAGGAGAGTGTATTATATGCTGCGGCAGGAGGTTCCAGTCTCTGATGGTGCGAGGGAAAAAAAGCATTTTTACAGATTGAAGTCTTTGCGGTGGCCTGTTGACAATAATTATTGCTTGTCGTGCCATCTTTAACTTGTTTACTTTAGGTGCATTGTAGACGTTTGTGCTGGGTGTCACTGGTCCCCGTGGTGGTTTTGTAAAGCAAGTTAGGAAATGTTAACTTCTTCGACAAAGTGTCCCAATTGTATAGAGATCATTTTTGATAACGCCAAGTTACCGGTGACAAAATAGGCCTAACTATCTAAAATTATTTTTTTAACAATGGCTTTTGAGGGGACAGGTATAACAATTTCCTGGTGTAATTGAATATCGGCTTCATACGGTCGTTGTATGGTTACTCTCGGCAATAGGTGCTCCGGTTGCACTAATGAGACCGTCCGAAATCGCAGATTATGCACATTTCGTTTTTGCAATATCGTGCTTTTTGTCGTTTGATAGGTGGTTAGTAAATTGACCCCAAAAAGCCAAGCCACTTCTGCGTCACAATGGTGCAAGATTATCAACTCGATCAAAGTTCAGTAGGCCGGGTTAAAGGTCATTAAACAAAAGTATTTTAGCGACGCTAGTGATTTTATCCAATTTCAATCTGGAGACTGGCGAGAGTTGATGCACTGTCATTGATCCTGACTGGACTATGGAAGTCTTGTCCATGATCTGCCCAACCGAACATGAACTTTAATCAGACACAATAATGAAAGTTTCCAGCTGGAACAATATTTTGTTTTTAAGGTGTTTTAAAGGTGGCCCTAAAACATATATCTTCTTCTTACCGTAATTGCTTTGTACTTCGGATGGGACAATTAAGCCATAGGTCCCGTGTACTAGGATTTTGTACTGCACGTGAAAAGAACCACAAAACACTCATATTCTGGAAGAGTAGGGGTTAACCCCAGTGTTACTGGTTCACGAAGCAAGCACCCTTGTTTACAGGTTTCCTCAGGCTTGAGAATTGAGAGCCAAAGTGATTAAATTAATATATGGGTCACTAGCCATCCTTGGTTTCACTCATTACCAGAAATAATAATAATGATAATACAAGTTTTTAATTGTTGGTATAGGGATTTTTGAGCGAGTTCAATTTCGCCCCGCTAAAAAGAAACAAACACTGTGTACACCAGCTATACACTGCAAAAACTGGGGTGTTAAGATGGACACCATTGGTGTTGTCACATATAGATACCAAACAAAAAATAAAAATTTACACCATGGGGTGTTAAAATAACACTAATTTCTGCCAAAACAATAACATTGGTGTTAGTTTAACACCTTATGATGTTAATTTTGATTCTCTCTTCGATATCTATATGTGACAACACCCATGGTGTCAATTTTAAAACCCCAGTTTTTGAAGTGTAGTTAAATATTTATGAACAATGAAAAATTACATGACAACATCCATCATTTTTTGATCTCCTGTGCAAGCCTTTAGAACAGTTCCGGAAAATAGTAGCTACGTTGTTTTTGTAACTCTGCAACTTTAAGCAAGACATTATGCTTAAAATAAATTTGACGTTAATTGAGTGTTGTTGTTGTTGTTGTTTTTTGTTTTGTTGTTATTAAGTATTGTTTAAATGCCGGATAGACGATGACCTATAAAATGAATGCCAGAAATGGCAAGAGAGAAACAAATATATCATATTTTAGACTGAATCATATTTTCCCTAATAATTGTTTTAGAAATTGGTTAATAAGAAACAACAGTCAATTGTCACTGGCCTAAATTGAATTATCTCATATTGACAGGCCAGATACAAACATTCCCCAAAGGCCTGCGGTGTTAAATCGACTATCGTCCGACCTCACCCCCCTATACAAAGATCGTTCACCTCATCCTAAGTAATCGATTCGGGCGAGTTGTGTTTATTTGTCAACCCCGAACGTTTTCAAAGGCTAAGAAAACGGTGTGTTGGTGGATTAGGACGGGCAAGATGTGCCTTGTTTTGACACTTGTAGTCCATTCTTATAGCCCGAGGGTTATCCTACGCAGTAGTACTAGTACTGTAAGGTTTGATATTTTACCATCAGTCCGAATGCTATTTATCACTCCGTATTACTATTAACGTCAACGGGTTTTACAAATAGCGGTTGCACTTTTTGGAAGTCATATTTTGGATCTTCAAACAAATGCATTTACAAGCAAACGAGTGCATACAAGGCTATTGTACGTGATGGACAGATATCAATTGACTTATACAACAAGATCGTTCCCATGTTCTCAATGGGGTCTAGACCTCCTTAAGCAACATGTTAAACCTTATCAAGAGTTGCTCCTCTGCGGGAACGTCAAGCTCCCTCCCATGCCATCAAAGCTCCCCGACGAATAAATTCTATCGATCTAAAGTCTTTTTATGAAGAAGAAACCAGACTATTGTTCACGAAAGCATTTTTCACTATGAGAGGGTTAAACGTAGGTAGTACTGACTATAGAAAAGTATAAGTGACGGTAGATTATGGAAAGATATACTTAGTATGTGGATTGGTGGTTGAACAAGGAGGGTGCGTAAATTATTTAAACGCTGAAATGATATCCTTTCGGCACATGGTTATGAAACTGCTGTAGAGCCTGCACTGCTGTGACAGTTCTGATCATGGCTCCTTCGATGTTGTTGTTCATGAGTGACTCATTAAGATCTGCAATGCTACGCAAGAGAAGGTGTGAAAGCTTGATGAAGTGCTCTTGTTGATTCATCTTTAGAAGGTTGCCTTCTGGTGTGTAATCACGTCCCATTGTTTCTGCATGGGTTCGACCAAGGATGGAGAGAACGAGGACAGAAACTTCATGAGACCTTCCCTGGAATAATGACTGCTAAAGATCTACTGCGACCAAAGCCCAACAGGCTCACCAACGGGACAAAATCTGCCGCATTTCATGTGGGAAAAAATCACCGTGACTTAAATGATTAATTTTTGGAATTATGCCGAACACCTGGTTTCCAATGCGACTGCATGGTAAAAAGAGTCAACTCGAAGCGGCCATCTTGGATTGACCTCCTGCGAGGTGCTTGAGACGGGTTGATATCGATTTCGACAAATACTGGTTGCGTTTAAGTGATTAAGTTATGGAAGTAACAAACTTGTATGATGTACTAGAACATGTCACCAGGTGTGGGTATAGGTCATTGGACTTTGTTCTATAGTCTCAGTTGTGACTCGCTATCGATAGCACGGCGTCCGCTCTCATTACATGAATCCAGACTGGTTTGTTGTCGAATGAAAATTGCCACCATGGTTACGTTTTTCATATCATTGTGACATTTACCAGAATACCTGTAATTTTTTGTATTTGCTCGTTGCGGCTTGGCGGTGCCGTGACACCGGATCCACTGAGAGGCTTCGACCTGTTGACTTCGCAAGGGCAATAAATATGTCAGTAAAGTTATGAATTACATCCAGGTGGTTGTATATCTTTAAGATTTGACCGAAGGAATATCACTGATCATTGAATTTGAGGGAACTAAAACTAACCCAGTGTCCATATACCATTAAAGGACTGAACCCATTTTTATCTGATTGATGAGGGACGGTACACAATCGGGGTTTTGACTCTGGGACGCCTCAAACTGTTCGAAATTACTTGAACTTTGTTTCCCGCGAAATTTATGACATATCGCAGCCGGTTTTTTTTTCAAGAGGTGTGGCAAAACAGCACAGCTTGACCTGCATAATGTTACTTTGATGTACAGAGCATACTGATCGAAACATTGAGTCGTTAACCACCGGTTCTGTTCAGAACCGTCTCTACTCAAAAGAGATATTCACATGGTGTTACCGCAAACCTCTCTTAGTTATACCTCCACCATGCAAAGTTTCAAATCCTACTTATGTACAATAGATGTTTTACACATTTGAATTGAGCCTTGGTTTGTTGATTTGATAACTGTGTCTCTAAACTTAAGACACTTGTCACCATGAAACCTCACAATGGTGCCCTCGAGCTCCAAGTATAAACTTAGCACCCCAGTAGAGTATGGAGAAGTTAAAGGCGAGGTGAAGTCACCGGGTGAGCTGCTGAGTGGCCAAAAGGAAGCCGTTCAACACCGAGACGGGAATCAGACCCTGATGGGGCCCAAGACTAAAGCGCCGAGGCAGGAGACGGACTCCCCTCTGACTGGTAGAACACAGCGACAAAGACGGCGAGCACAATTACTCGAATCCACACAAAACATGGCGGTCAAAATGCCCCAAGCGGTTTTCTCATCAACTCCTGCGGCAACATCGTCGCCATGGATTTCGTCACAAACGTCAGCATTGCGCATGCGCCCAGACAGATCAAAAACAAGAAGTACGGTTTCGTTACAGAAACAGCCAACCAGTCAAACTTCTGATAGATTAGTGTGTAATAACATTGCCAAGAAGTCATCACCGAGACTATCTGATGGTGAGAGGGAATGGACCGAGAGAAACCTGCCAAGGAGACCCGTCGAGAGGCGCTC
This sequence comes from Plazaster borealis, assembly GCA_021014325.1. Classification (NCBI taxonomy): domain Eukaryota; kingdom Metazoa; phylum Echinodermata; class Asteroidea; order Forcipulatida; family Labidiasteridae; genus Plazaster; species Plazaster borealis. Next base: position 3,456,846 of record CM037458.1, read on the forward strand.
AGACACGGGGAGCAGCGTCGTCTCGATGAAGACCGCCAGCTCGGAGAGCCGAACATCCGGGGAACCATATTACGAGGTCACAGGTCAAATTAGGTCAAACCCTCTCCAAGGAGGACCAGCCTTCATGCCGAGCCCGAGAAATATAAAACAAGGTGAATTTGATGGTTATTGTAATTATTTTCTCTATAAACGTATCCAATAAAATGCTCATAATGTAAGTTAACCTTCAAATATCGTGGGAAATCCTGAGGTATAGGGACAAAACTTTACTAGTATACAGGATAAAAGATAGAAATGTTAAGCTTTAAAACCCGCTTAGCTTAGAGTTAGTAATCCCGCTGATCTCCGAGTGAATGCCGATTATCCTTTGATGTTTTCCCTCATGCAGGAACAAGCCTACCAACGGTCAAGCCGAAGTGTTCAGCCAGGCGGTCATCGGAACCAACGATCCCCACAACATTGTCTTCCACAAGGTCTGACATATTCCCCATCCAAACAGCACCAAGGCATCCTTTAAAGGTTCCGGCTAATCGGACGTGCTGGGGCGTTAAGACTCATCAGGACCCCTCCTCCTCCGTTCCGGTGTTGGTGACTTCTAATCACGAGGAGAACAATGTTGCAGTACTTGATCCGAAATCAATCCAACACAGCCGGATACATCGGAGCGTACTACGGAATAAGCTTGAGGCAGGGAACGAGGGTGGCGTTGACTTAGCTGGGGATGAGAACGATGATGAGCACGAGGAGGAAGAGGATGATGGCGACGACAACAAAAACCTCGACCAGAGAGTGATGACATGGTTGGACGGTTTGGACAGCGCCACCTGCCGACGATTTATGAGAAAGCAGATGGCTGCCTTGCAAGAGATTGATGACGCTGATTAGGAGAATGCCTCAATGATGGTGCAGCCATTTTGTCTATCACTCATTCAAATCAACATAACCAAAACGAGGCTTGGAGGGCATATCTGGCAGTTCGTATAATTAAGAAAAGAACTCGGCAAAGATGATTGCTTCATGTTAAAGAGGGCTCTAAGGTCAAAGCAAGTTTATTGATCCACTCATTTTCCAATAGATAGAGTCCTCATGAAAGTGGAACAAAAATCACAACCAGTCTCTAACCTCAAATTAAGACGGTGTAAAATGCCATTGTATTTCATAACCTTCCTTTGCAAAATTTGTTAACATCCACAAAATCCAAACATGACGTCACATTTCAAATAGATCTGTACATTTTATGTACGGGATATTTTTAGTTATTAAATGAATTACTATGATATTCAATCAAAATATATAGCGTTGAATTTGACTATTTTGACTAACACAAAATGCAATGTACAGTGTCGACATTCAATAACGTCATGCTTCAGATTTTGCTCTGAAAGAGTATCAAATAAAATGAAAATGTTAACCATTTAATGTGAGGTTAGAGACTTTCATACGAACCCTATCTTTTGGAAAATGATTGCATCAAAAAAACACACTTAGAGTCCCTCTAGTGACGTCATTATACCGTGTTTGATCATCAATACACGACAAAAACTACAAATAAAAAAACAATAATTTTGAACATTTCAAACTACCTCAAATGTGAAATTGTTTCTCAATTAATCTTTACAATGTTATGCAAAATTAATTATCAACGTTAATAGTAACCGTGGCAATGTTTTATAAATAGGCCTACAGGAATTTTCCATTAAATCAAATTAATAAGGAATAAACGAACATTGATCCCATTTATTTTTGTGCTTATAGGTATTATACAGGATTGGTAGAGCTGAAAAAAGGTCGCAGACAGTGTTCATATTTTGTGTGATCAACTATACATGATATAAACCTATAAAGTTTGGGCCGTAAATCCGTTGTGTGAGTAAGAAGAAGTTAGTGAAAAACCATCACAATTTTCAGCATGTAAACACATTGTCCTTAATTTCGGTTCTAACAACCGAAATCAGCTGTAATACTTTAGGATTTCAGAGACAGTTTTCTCGAATGTGACTTAATTTCAGTGGAAAATATTTCACAGAAATGTTTCCAGTATATGAACTTCAAAGTAAGTCAACTTTCAGACTAAATTTAAACTGTTGTGTTTTGTATCCTTACCAATCTTGTATAATACCTTTAAATATATATTTATATATTTTAACAAATCAGGTTATTGTTCAACTATTGGTTAGGCATCAGTTTCCATTGTTTTATTATGATTTTACATCCAATATGGCGGCGTTATGACGTCACTACCGTGCATAAGGTCCATATGACGTAAACACAATGAGAGAGCCTGGCGATCAAAAACTAATGATTGTTCGACACTTACGTAAACCTATACTTTGTCTTCTTTCTATTAAAGTAGTAAAGTATTTTCTCCTTTAATTTTCTTCCGAAATAATATCCCCTTTTTAAAATTATTTATTTGGTGTCTGACATCTACACAACACAACACAGTTGTTTACATACAGGCTTCTTGCTAGGCCACAACAAAAATGTATACAGGTATTTGAATGCAGACAGAAAAAAACCATTGATAACAAAGTGTCCCACAGCTTTGACCTGTGGTAAGTAATGACAAGCTGGTTTCCCAGTTCTCGAGTGTGTGCTTACTTTGCAAGTGTATCTAAGTTCAATTGACATGCACACCGTTCGTTTTGTTCCATCAGTTGATACCGTATCAAAAGGGACGTCAATAACAGATACAGGGTCACGCCATTGTGTGTAAAGGTCCACATGTAACGATTAAATAACTGCGTCGCGATAAAACCCGTTTCTGTTGTACTGTTTTTAAATTGTTCATAACACTTCACATTATGCTAATGTTGTACAGTCTGAAACTCAGCTTGCGAGTAGTGAGTGGAAATTAATTAATTTATTTGTTTATTTATTTCAAACAAAACCTCCATAAAAGATGAGGATAAAATACAACAAAAGGTACAAGAAGATAAGAAAGCAAAATAGAAATCATAACGACCCGACATGAGGGACGGCCTCAGAGCCCAGACTAAAAATTGTCAAAACGAGTCAAGCAGCCGAGCAACCGTGTCAAGCTTTATCACAATATTGAGAAATTTGTTACGAAATAAAACTGTTTTTTCTTTGACACTTTCACAAATACCATGATGGACACAGTCTACATTCTTAAAGGCACTGAACAGGTTTGGTAATTGTCAAAGACCAGTGTTCTCACTTGGTACCAACATATGCATCAAAATAATAACAAGCCTGTGAAAATTTGGGCTCAATTGGTCGTTGAAGTTGCAAGAAAATGATGAAAGAAAAAATACCCTAGTTGTACAAATTGTGTGCTTTCAGATAGGAATAAAAACTTCTTGCAAGAAGTTTTTTATCATTTTAGTGAGAAATTACCTCTTTCTCAAAAACTGCGTTACTTCAGAGGGAGTCGTTTCTTACAATGTTTATACTATCAACAGCTCTCCGTTGCTTGTTACCAAGTAAGTATTTATGCTAATATTTGTTTTGAGTCATTACCAAACGTGAACGATACCTTTAAAGGTATAGGTGAATTTTGTCTAAAAGATGGACTGGCAATGCATTTCAGAAGCGAGCATTCATCACAAAGGCTAAAACTATGTTTGACTCTATCAAGGTATTCCTGTATGCAAAATTGGCCTCACAGTTCAAGAGGCGAGCATAGAAAGATCTCGCCTTAGAGGTGTTATTTGAAAAGGATAGATCACCGACTTGAAGGTGAGTCTAAACTCATTCAACATGGGACAACGGGCAAAACGGCCGGAATGCCAGACATTGATAAGTACGACCTATGGTGCACGTGAAAGCTCGTAGAATTGTTAATCTCCCGCTTGAATTGAGTCTAGTGACATATATGTCGTGTCTCATTTGTATTCAACACATTTTGAACTGCATGGCATATTGGAATGTCAAACATTGTTTTTGGCGAGCAATATGGAATTGTCGCTGTGGTGTGGGGTCGGCGACGGGTCATGCCAGCTGCTGCGGATCGAGTTTATAGACCCCCCCCCGTTGTCTAGGTAACTATTAAACAGAAAGATCAGGCAAAATGACCCCCTTGTGCGGTTAGTGTTGCTGTGGACGTATTCTCTTGATTTGAACCATGATTTGAAGGTGTGGAATCTAATAACAGTGTTTTTCTCCATCGGCAAAGAAACAAAAATAGAACCTTGACGTAGCAATCACAGTGACTGGGTGGTTTTATTGTTTCAGTGTGTCATCAGCACCCACGAAATCGGCTGATGTTGTTACCACTGGAGGTGAGCCAAATTATAATTGTATAAGTTATTGATTGAAAGTGATTTGGTCTGTGCAATGTTAAAATACATCATGCTTGAAACGTTGACAGTCTGTGCAGTCCATGCCCTCGTGGACTGCGAGGCCGTCTAACGAAAGAGACATACATCATAGCTCCGGTGGTGCATATGATTATAATTTCATACGAGGACCTTGTCACACTCTTCAAATTTAATTAAGTACGTGTACTTGGTGATACTGGTAGTGTGATTATGGTATACAATCGTTATAAAGTGATACAGTTTGTGCATGAGGGTTGATTTCAAATGTTTTGTTCACCATAGATAGAGAGATCGCCGTTGGGCAAAGAGGCGGCTTAACAACTGAAGATTGATGACGAGCGAATAGAATTGAAAACCACAGTGGGAGAGCTATGTATGGCCTTGACGCTCTGAAAAAAGAGACACCGGAAAAGTGCGTGGATTACAATGGCTAAATCTGTACAGGGCGGTTTTGATGAAGCCGCAGAGCTCTCCAGGCAAATGGCGACGTACCTGCCGTCGTTAGGTTCGCGAGCCCCCATGTTTATCAAGAGCAACTCGCCTGTTTCCGAGTCCATGTACACCATGGGAGACGCGTCCCCGGAACTTGTGAACCCACCGGTTACCCCGTGGGAAGATCTTGAGGACGAGAGGGATTTCAACCCGATTCGGAGCCCCGTCAACATGCTTCTTGCGACGGACCTCTCCGAGGTGGGACGTTCCGCCACGGAGTCAGTGCCCATGCAGGCTGCAACGCGGTGGCCGTACCTCAAGCAGCACGCAGCCCGCCATGTGTACGGAAATCTCCGTTCGAGGTTACAGAGCAGGGAGAAGGTACCGACAAGGGCACCGGTGAGTTTGACTTACGCACCGACGAGCACAACTACCGGACAATCGCTTCAACTGGAAGGACTACAAGTTGAAACTTTTGGAATCGGGAGAACGAAACACCAACTCTCGAAAAAAGGAGATAATACGAGTGAATACCGACCTCTGTCGACGAAGGGAATCAAAACCTCGGAAGAAGCGATCGATTATCGAATATCATTGATTAAATCGGCTGAGGTTGAGTCACGGGGCTGCGTGTCCGCTCCCCCACCGACGGCAGAGTCGACCACAAAACCATTCGAATCTATGACTAAAACTACCCACCATCGCCAGCGATCAAAAACGGCGAGAGAGTTCTACAGGCCCAAGAAGGGACCGCACGTCAAGTTTGACACCTCGGAACTCCCGCAGAAACTTCAAAAGGAACCCCGTCTGCCGGTGTCACCGAGCCTTGGTAGTGATTTGCGAGTGACGTTGTCTGATGTTGTGACTGCGAAGTCCAACGGCGTTTACCGTAACAAACCGAACAGACTCAACCGACGAACGGATGAAAAAGACCCACGAGGAAACCAGGAGCATCTGTATCTATCCCCGGAGCTATGGGGAATATTAGATGAAGATATCGGTTCCATAAAGAAAGTGGCGGGAAAGAGCTGATTGGATTAATAATAGTGGTCTAGTGGAAATACCGAAATTTGCAGGCTTTGGGGTAATTTCATATTTGTGTCGTTATTACGTGGCGTGTCGTGGCCGAGCGGATAAGAACACCGGACTCAAGATATTGTGTTTCTGATCAGCAGAGTGTGGGTTCGACACTTGTGTCCTTAAAGCAAGACTATTGCTACTTCCTTCGGATGGGACGTAAAGTCGTAGGTCCCGTGTGATTTGTAATCCACGTAAAAGAACCCAGTGCATTTATAGTAAGAAGAAGGGGTTCGCCCCGTTGTTCCTGGTTTGCATATTAAACCATTACATGGTGCTATTAATGTAAAGGAATAGGTCTCATATTTCAAAAACATAGCTCCGATACCTTGTAGGAAAACAATATTGGGCGCTTTGATACCCCCATCGGGTGTAGTAAAGCGCTATATAAGAACTCAGTATTATTATTAATACAGTGGCAGGTATTAGATGTGAACATTCCAACCATACATAAAATGAAACATCATAAACTTGACCTATTTTTAGTTTTTTTATATTGTATAGGCCTAGAGAAATGCGATTTACAATCATGATTTTGCAAAACCTCAAGGAGATATATCATCAATACAATAATTGTATTACATTGTGTGGTAAAATGACCTTTTATCGGTAAAATGACCTTTTATCCAACAGTATTTTTTCGACCATAACAAACCAGTTTCTTGCCAAAATGTATTAACGGAAACACTTGTCGTAAACATTAACTGTATTAGTTTAAAATAAAAATCATATTTGCACACCAAGGACGATCATACCTAAAATATTTTACTTGTTGTCAGTAGCGAATTGTTACTTTGTCTTAAACGACGTGCGATGGAATGCGTTGTTTGTTCCTTTGAATTGATGTTATTGTTACATTTTGTTGTGAGACCACCTGTCATTCTCTTGGGAAAATAGTACGTCAATAGAGGGCGCTAAAATAGCCGGCCAAGCAGAGCCGTATATTGAGAGAGTTGCGACAACTTGCGATTAGAAGCCATTTTGTCTCCAAAAAATGCATTGGCGAATACAGGGTGCCAGACTAGTCTGCCCATTGGGTTGTACTGCATTTTGGAACAAAATGGCGTCCAGCAACCACGTGACCGGAGAAAGCTGGTCCCTCCATGTCGCAACTCTCTCAATACACAGCTCTGCGGCCAAGCAAGTAGACTGACGGTTGCACCCAAATAAATAAACTCCCATAGCATACAGTGTAAAATGATTAACATTCAAAAATAAAATACTTATGAAGTCTCACAGCATTTTTACAGTAAAGGGAATTGTCCATTGACTCCATTGACTCTTGAACTTTAATCCTCTGCTCAATTTGATATGGGGAGTCCCAACCCGTCGAGTTATTCTCCCTCCAAATAAAAACACCCCTACACCGGTGTAATTTTCCAAACGTCCGAACATCAATCTTGAAAAATGTCCCTACACCTCTCAGCAGATAGATCCATTTTTTTCAGGGCCTATACCATCCAAAATACCTCAAGTTGGAATTAAAAAAAACAGGTCACAATTTAGGCAATATTTTAAACACTGTACCCCTTTTTTATTGGGCTCTTAAATCTGCCAATAGAATATTGTTTTCTCCCTATTTAGTTGGTTGTACCCTACAGGGCGCACCACACTAAAAGGGGTTCCCATAGCAACCATTTTTCGTTTGACGTGTTTTCTCGTTAGACCTTGCAGTAGGGCGCCCTCGCCTAGAGGTCAAAGGGAGGTTGTTCATTGGCCAATCCATGCGCCGTGCGTACAAATCTGTGCGTTTTCATTGTTTCATCATCGGTTTAACCTCTAAGATGGTGGCTGGATGACGTCAATGCATAAGTTCTATATTGGACCTTTTTTTTTCAACACTCCATAAAAGTCATGACCTTCAAATCTTTGATTTACAGAAAAAGTTTTGGGTTTACATTTTATTCATATAGTGCACTCTGAGCAGGCCCACTGGTCTATATTTATATTACGATTACAGGCATGCTGCATCTGTATTAAACGGCTTCAGCTATCTGGCTACGGCTATACCAGTTGACTGCAGCGGGATAGTTAAAATACTGAGCTCATCATTCAGCGATCTGGTCGTAGTAGCCATAGCCGAAGTCATCAATTTGGATATGGTTCGAACCTATAGAGGGGAAAATAGAACTAGAGGGCGCACTCATTATTACACACAACCTTGCTGGGTGCACCGCACTAACAAAAATAGGCAAAAATTCATGCGCCAAGCTGATCATCATAATTTGTAGGTCCTCAAAATCTTTTGAATAATAACGTTTTGGGGGTCATGCAATTAAAATACTGTGTAATTATAACAATCTACCAGAACCTGGGGGCTCTGTGCTTCAACTTTTGAGGAGATTTGATAAAATTAGGCGTTAAGGTTGGTCCTATTTGGCTTGGGAATTAGACAAGTGCCTCGATGAAAACTGGCAGCAAGTCGGTTTTGGAAAAAGCACATTTTTGGGGGTGTTTTTTTTCTGGGGTAATCGAAAATTCCAAACGGCTGACCTGCCAAAAATTGAAAAGAAATCTTAAGTTTAGTTGTCTGAAAATATATCTGATCGGTTTTCAAGAGACTGAGAGACTTTGAAATATTTTGTGAGTATTTTTTAATATTTAGCTTTTATCGTTGGTCGCTATGGGAGTTTATTTAGTGTGGTTCACCCCGCTGTCCCGCCATTACTTATAATAAAGATGTCCACTTACAAAATGTTTGTCGTGTAAAGTAATGCGTGACCTGTGTTTTGCTTGGTTGTAGATATTTCCATTGCAACGTCACAGGCCGAGTTTTTGCCAACCAAGGTTGGAAAAACATAGGAAGCCATGACCGCAAAACAAGAACAGATAGCCTCAGTTAATAACCAAATATTCAAAAAGCATTTTGAATTTATTGGAAACTAAGCAATCAGTCATGGGGTGTAATTGTTTAAAAAGGGTTCTTTGAAAGTTTGCAGAAATATTGAGTTTGGTCACCACTTCTGTTAACACGATTGAATGTGTTGCTAACATTCGGCCGTCCATGCCAACCAGCGGGGTTTGTTTATTAATGTCTGTACAATGGGTCAGCGCCATTTTCTCAGTGGCCAAAAATTGTTCTTCTTGTTTCAAATTCTGGAGTTATATAACTATAATGTTCAAGCCTCGAGTCTGTTGTGAAGAGCGTGACGTCATGTTGTCGGGTTTAGTAGCATCTTGTGAGTGCAAACAAGTCTAGCTATATTAGTAGACTCGCAAGGTCGCATGAGTTATAATTATCAAAATGTTCTGCACCCAAATGTGGATGATTTCGGCGCGAAGACTTCATCGAAATCGGTTGCAATTTAAAACTAGTCAATGTTCATATAGTCTTCAGGACGCAAACTTGAAGAAAGTCAAGAATGATCATCACCAAACGTTTGTGCCAACTATTTTGCAAGACAGGGCGCCACCAACCGTTTGTGTCTTGTTGCTCATTGCAAGTCGATTGCTAGACTGGTCCCCTGTCTTTATCCGCAAGGATAAAGACAGGGACTGGTTTTACATGTCCAATGATTTCATTGGACAAGGTGTGCGCAGGTTTGCATGCAATGTTGTTTATAGTGTGACGTCAGATGTTCGGGCTAGTCGATTGCAAGTCGATGGAAAGAAATGTTAGGTGAAGAAGAAAAATCATATTAAAGGAGCTGTGTCGTCATGATCAAAGCAGGCCTTTGGCTGTACTTATGAACTCCCACCCAGTTACTGTACGCACGCGCACTCCCTCTGCATCACTCAATGTCGAGTGCGCGGTCGTGCAATAACTGGGTGAGAGGTCATAATTCCATGTTTCGGAGTAGACTAAAAAATGTTTGGCCAATGGAAAATTAAAACCAGGTTGTGCTTTTCATTTCATTACATCTGGTATTTGTAATAAAGAATGTGGCAACTATACCCAGATTGGCTCTGATTGGACAAGGGGGAATGTGGTAGGCGAAGGGGTGGGGGCGGGGCAGGAATGTAGGTGGAGTCGACGTTCTTGATGAAAATACCTTGACATTTGGTTGCCGTTTTCTCAACAAGTATACACTGTATTCAACTGAAACTTTCACAGGTGACTTTTTTGTATCTTTCTTTATGAAGTTCCCTATAAATCAACATTACGTTGACAAAAACCAAACGATGACTCTACCTTTAAAGATATTTTGTACTATTTACGTAAACACCCGTAGGTCTACCAGTGCGCAACACGAATCCCTATATACTGACTCAGTGACTAGGAGGTTGTTAATCTACTGATTGGCAAGATACTTGCTCAATTTGCAGGATACTTGCGCAATTGGCAAGATACTTGCGCAATTGGCAAGATACTTGCAAAATAAATTGGTAGGATACTTGCGCAATTGTCAAGATACTTGCACAATTGGCAGGATACTTGCGCAATTATTGGCAAGATACTTGCGCAATTGGCAATATACACTTGCGCAATTGACAAGATACTTGCGCAATTGTCAAGATACTTGCGCAATTGGCAAGATACTTGCGCAATTGGCAAGGTACACTTACGCAATTGGCAGGATACCTGCGCATCAGAAAACTACAATGCTTATAGATGTTCCATGTTAACATGTTTGGCTTATGTGTTTTGAGGCATTGCAGTGCAAGGTTTCAATGTGTATTCAGCTTGCGGTAACACCATGTGTAGTTATAATCTACTTTGCTGTGTAGATTTGTTGTTGAAACCCAGTGTCTTGCTATTTATTCTACTGCCAAGGAGTAGACTTCGGAATTCGGGAGACTACTTAGTTCCAAAAAGAACAGTCCTGCAGTTATTAAGTACTACCTGGGTGAGGTAGGAAATCAGCCGGGTGTACTACTTTTGCATATAGTGGATCGAGGAGACTTCTCGTTGTTAACTTCACTGCCGCATAGTGAGCTCTTAATTGTAATAGTCACTGAAGATGTACATTGAATCGGTTTGTACAGACTTGTTGTGGGAGAGGAGATGCTTTGCGAACTCTCTGCTGATGTTTGTCGGCATTGAAGAGCAGGTTTTGGTTTTTGGGTTTGTTTCGTGATGAGGTTTGAAACTCATGATATAAACATGCTTGTATCTGTTTTGCTGATTTCCGATAAAGGTCTCGGAGACAGAAATGTTGCTCATTTTAGTAAATCCTGGCATTGGTGTATTTTATAAAAATGCTCTAACTTAACTCCAACCATTTTGGGTGACCCACAAGAGAAACTTCCACCGCGGAGTTTATTTCCGTACGTTCAAGTTCACCTGGGAGGACTTACACAAGTCTAGTTACGAGGTTTACGCACTCAAATTCCCACTCCTTAGTGTAAATAAAGCTATCAATTATAAGTAAACAATGTGAGTTGAATGACACTATAAGTGTAAAGCCTACTGAATGTGAAACCTTTGTTGTGTATCACAAAGTAATGAAAACTGAAACTGAGCGATCGATTTCACCAGTTTCTTCGAAAGAAGAAACAACTGGAAAGTCTTAGCCAGTTGCAACGGGTTAAGTTTCGTCTGGTAAACCATGTAGGTAAAATCAATTCCCCTAACAGGAAAACCCCCCACAATAAAATAAACAATTAAAAAAAATAGTTAGGGGCGATTGGGTTGTCGTGTGGTATCTTACCTCGCCTTCCACCTCCAGGACGGTCACCCCGGTTCAAATCCTGCCGGGGGCACCATGTGGGTGTTCAGTCCTACCTGATTGCGTTGGTTTCCCCTGGAATAACTCTCTGGTGTTTTTCACCCACATCTAAAACTGAAACTTCTTTCATTGTCTTCTCTCCATTGGGTTCTTGGCTACTATAGTGATTAAATTCGCTTTTCTGAGAATATTTGGCTTCACTTAATCTCGATCGATATCAACATTGTAATAACAAATTCAGCTTAATTGTAAAAATGAACCCGCGTATTCTAAATCTCGTGGCCAAATTCATCAAACTGATAACATGGGACTGAATTGCTAGTCTGTGCTCACAGACAGAAACTTGCCACACACTGTGCCATTCCCTAAGGGGCCATTCAGAATAGTCATTGTGAAAAAAAAAATCGACTTTTAAATTTTGAATGGCTTCATAATTATAATATAATCTATACACTGAATAACAAAGTAATGCCTCAAATGAACCAGATATTTTAGATCAAAGGTATCCAACATCAGAGTTTTCAATGGCTTTTTTCCGGTTTAAACAAACAACTTTGTAGTTTAATCATGGAATGAAATTAACGATCTTGGCCAGCTACTGGGTGAAATGAACCATAATGGTTTCCAAATGGATTTTTCTGTATACTTGTACAATGGTTGTAAGCAGTGACCTGGTTGTTTATTTGGATGAATTGAGTAGGGTCCATATCTAATGGTTTTGGGCCATTTGAAAGTGATTGGGTTCTGAATCTTACTTGCTTTGTGAACTCGACCACGTTGTACTGTACACTTGTTGCAACTGGTCCCCCATACTCATTGCTTGGTGCAATTAATGCTGTTTATAGAAATAGTCTCATCTCACCATCATCATCGATCGACTACAGTGGTCACCGTGATCAAGTGGTTAGACTGCAGGACATGCAATTACAAGGTTGTGGGTTCGAATCCGTCCAAGCTACCCGCTGATTTCACAATGACTAGAATATTGTATTATCATCTAGTTACTGAATCAGAATTTATTGATTTGTGCAATTCATAATCATAGAAGTTAAACCAATGACCTGTATGAGAGAGATTGGCTGTTGCCATCCTGGCGCTTTTATTCCCTTGTGGGAGTTTGCCGAGTTCCCGTGACGAGAATATCATCTAAACAACAAAAAACAAAACACAATCTGTGCTTCTTGAAAATTTCCCCATTAACCCATAAAGCACAGCGGTCGGCAATTGCTGCCCCATCGAGTACGGAGCCCCTAAAGGGACAGGTAAAATAAAATTTGAAAAGGTAAAATAAATGTTGAAATTATTTCGTCCCCTCGAAATAATATTTCGTTCCCACGTAATAACTTATTTCATTCCCTCGAAATGTTATTTCGTTCCCCCGAAATAACATTTCGAGGGAATGAAATAATATTTCGAGGGAACGAATTGATATATTATTTCGTGGGAATGAAATAATATTTCGAGGGAACGAAATAATTTCAACATTTATTTTACCTTTTCAAATTTTATTTTACCTGTCCCTTTAGGGGCTCCGTAATCGAGCAAGGCAACTTGGGAAAGCTGCCAACTCAAAGACCTTTGTTCGTCCGACAGCAGACGCTGAACTCGTAACGTGGTAGAATTGGCTTTTTATCAGTGCACATTAAGTACCGCAACTAAACAAGCAGTCTTGATTAAGGGATCTTCATAAAGGTTGCGTAAGTTACCCTCAAAACACTGGACAATTTAACACGAATGGGGTGTTTGTTGTTGAATTGGGAGTTAAGCCGATTTGAATGGTAAGCTTATTACACGGTTCATAGAGGCTAAGCTTACCCCCTCCCTAGCCCACCAGGCATACGCCATTCACGAATCTAATTGCGTTAAGCCATGTTTTTGCTTGTGTAATCTCCTTATAAAACAGCATCAACAACCCAGAGCTGTGTATTGAGAGAGTTGCGACATGGAGGGACCAGCTTTCTCCGGTCACGTGGTTGCTGGACGCCATTTTGTCCCCAAATGCAGCACAACCCAATGGGCAGACTAGTCTGGCACCCTGTATTCGCCAATGCATTTTTTGGAGACAAAATGGCTTCTAATCGCAAGTTGTCGCAACTCTCTCAATACACGGCTCTGCAACACCCCCCTCCCTCACTATACACCCAATAAGTCTCAACTTTAGCTTCGTCCTGGTCCAAAAATGGCGTTTATTTATCCTTCTTGCGGAGATGTATCATCATTATGTTGCCCATTTTAGTAAAGGTCCATGGTTACATCAAGGTTAATGACCTCTGGCTGGCTGGGTCCGGCGATCGATATGTCTGAAAGGTGTCCTCTTGAGGTGTCTTATAGAGAACCAACTTCGGATGTAAGACTATATAGGGACTAGACTTCAAAATAATCGAAAAGATTCATAGTTTAGGATTTTTGTCCAAAGGAAACTCTTCCTTGCTTTGACATTCAACTTATAAGATGTATAGAACATTATTTTAATTGTAAAAAGCTCATTAGATTTTTAAGCAAATACAGGATCGGTCATTATCAAAGGCAAGCTCATTTTTCTAACGTTAAAATCTGTACCAATCCTCCAGTGAATTATCTCTGTCTGAAAGCTCACTTTAATATTCTAAAGTTCATGTACTAATCCTCCAGTGAAATATTTCTGTCTGAAAGCTTATGATTCTAAAGTTCATAACAGTACCAATTCTCCAGAGAAATATTTCTGTCTGAAAACTCAATTGTTCTAAAGTTCATGTACCAATCCTCCAGAGAAATATTTATTTCTGAAAGCTCACTGATTATAAAGTTCATGTACCAATCCTGCAGAGAAATATTTTTTTCTGAAAGCTCACTGATTATAAAGTTCATGTACCAATCCTCCAGAGAAATATTTATTTCTGAAAGCTCACTGATTATAAAGTTCATACCAGTACAAATCCTCAAGAGAAATATTTATGTCTGAAAGCTCATTGATGGTAAAGTTCATGTACCAATCCTCCAGAGAAATATTTATTTCTGAAAGCTCACTGATTATAAAGTTCATACCAGTTACAAATCCTGAAGAGAAATATTTCTGTCTGAAAGCTCACTGATTCTAAAGTTCTAGTAAAAATCATCCAGAAAAAAAAATTCTGTCTGAAAGTTCACTGATTATAAAACTCTTACCAGTACCAATCCTCCAGAGAAATATTTATGTCTGAAAGCTCACAGTTTCACAATCGTCGGTCGTTATGTTCGATTGCAGTTTTTCACCGCAAAGGAAAAACCCCGACAAAACAAAGCGTTTTTCGTATTTTCGCTAAAACGTGACTACCGAATTGTTAAAATTGTCATAGGTTGGTGTCACGGTGTGTTTATTGAACAATTTAAGAATTTGTATAAATTTACTCTTCCAAAGACCATTGGTGTATGGTGTATTCAACTTTGTATAACTGATTTTTGTTAATGTGTTTTACCCACACACTAATGTGTGTTAAGCGTTGCAAACCCTTGTAAGGTGCTAAATGGGTCTTATAAATCATAAACTTCAAAACCTGTCTAAAAAGTAATTCTCTTTGTTCAGGCGCGCCTTGATCACCCTTTGGTGGGTACATGCGCTATATAAGACTCCAATATTATATGTTATTACTCAGTACATTTCCTAGTCATATGGAGAAAGATCCAATATTACTTGGGTGGGACTCGAACCCCAGCGACCTTTGCCAATCTAGGGCACTTTTGTTTTCGAAAATAATGGTTCGTTCTGTGGCGTGACGCGAGTTGATGTTGCATGGAACTGTATTCAAAGTTACTTTCCGCTCCAATTGTTTCCTTTTTGGTCGAATATTCGGAAGTAAGCGTCAAATAATGAACCCAGCCGTAATAATTACATAAAGGAAACAACACTGATCTTTTAAACACTGATCTTATAAAACCTTAAACACGATAGACGCCCTTCGTTTTCCTTCTTGGTGGAAGATGATCACGTAACCCGCACGTGACCCTGGGTTTGTTCATGGTTTGTTCCACTCTCCCAGCACGTTCCATGCCGAAATGGGATTAATCAGACTTGTGCCAGTCGTACCTGTTGTTTCATTTGAATCCCTCATTCATCAAGTTACACTTAGAAATACAGCAGTGTAGACACAAGTTACATTTCAGCGAGCCGGGTTACCTCGAAAACAAGTTTTTATAGTGACAGCCCTTGCTCTATGGGCAGATCTATTCGGAGCGTCCGGATGAAGGATTTCGTGGTAACCCTCCATTGACCCCCCTGTGTCTCAATTGATGTCTCCTATTTGGAGTGTTGATGCGTATTCCAGTGGTTTAATCATGAGTAAACGTTGTATTGAGGTTAAGACTTGCTGATTAATTCACGTATCGATCACGCATCGAAAGAAACAGTCCTCTGCTAACCGTATAAAGAGAGATTTCATTCACTTCTCACATTACCGTGGTACCGGACTCACCGAGGATGGCGAGTGGGGAAAACGGGTCGTCAAACCGCCTTGTCCTGCGGCAAGGAAATGACAATCCAGGGATCTTCGTTGTGTCTCCTGAATCAATACCACGCCGACTTTCTAACTCAAGGGAGCTGCACCTACCACCGATCCTCCCACAGAAGACGGACACCATGGGGTTAAGCGACCGGTCGCCCGTGGATCAGACCCTAGTCGATGGTCAAGGGGTGGCAGCTCACCTGTCACGCCGATTGTCGGCAACAGATCTTCAAGTAGGAACCCACCGTATTAATCATCAAGTATCACTGCGTAAAGAAACTGAAGAATACTCAAAAACAAGAGAAAACAGATCCACTTTAAGGACTAAGGATCAGATCTCATGTTGTGACGACACGGGGAGGGGAGTTGAGATTGATGACGAAGTGAAACAGCGAACGGAGCTATATAGATGCCGGGGGAGGCGGTACTCCCTGCCGGTGGGAAGATCGTCACAACCCGCCAGGATGCAGGCAACAAGTAGCCGCTTTGCTGAACATCAACAAGAAGGGTGTAGTGGTGAACGGGATGCGTCCAAAGAATTGCTGAACGACTCTGACACGTCGCCAAGGAGGGTGGACCATTACAAACTGCCTGGGCGGCGGTACTCGCTACCTCCCCAGGGCCTTGCGTCCAACAGGCGACAAACCGATGCCCAACAGAGACCACCGGAAGGTACGGCAAGCGACGTAAGCCGACCTGGATTACTGGACTCGTCAAGCGATACCGACGATCATTTCTCGTGCACTGGCAGCATGCGGTCCAATTTGACACCATTGGATGAGGACCTCGACGAGACGGACCTACAAATAGAGCGCTACATTCACCGGGGCAGGAGGAGCTCTCTTCCCCCGGCAAATCACTTAAATTTACGGTTCAAGTCAAGCAACGGGACAAATAATTTACACCATCAGGCCGAAGTGCTGAGGAGGGCATCGACGCCCATTGCTGTAGACTGCCCGAATTTGAACGGCTGGTATGTAAAGCAATCCGGATTTCACACTATGAAAGCATACAAGTCCGCGGAGTCACTTCGACGTGCGGACCCCTTACCACCAAGCCCCTGGCGGAACGTGAGTAAAGATATACCTGATCTTAACGCCGTCCTGCCTGGGCGGAGACCGAGGGGGTACCGCGCCAAGCAAGACGCGCCGACGGGAGTTACGTGGGAAACAAAACCGACTCACAAAACCTTCTCGTTCACGTACAACGACAACAACAACGTGAGCGAGATGCTGACCCCACCGGTTACCGGGGGAGTCGTTCTGAAATCCCTGAAGGCCGACCGGCCCTCCGAGTCGCAGAGCCCCGAGCCCGAATCAACCACGGACCCCGTGGGAGTAGATAACAAGGAAACCGAATATATTCGGAATAAGAAGTTTATTTCGCCGACCCTGCAGGTTTTGAAAGATTCTTGGTGGAGGGAGAACAATCAGGAGAAGACAATTCGGATTCTAAGATGGATTGCAGACGAACAATCGCAGAGATCGAACGAAGATGGTTATTAAAACTATGTAACATTTTTTGTCATTTAAAGGTATTTAAAGGTATTATACAGTGCTGGTAGAGTTGACAAAATAGTCGCAGATAGTGTTTATGTTTTGTGTGATCAACCATTATACATGAAATAACAAACCGTTGAGAATTTGAGCTTAATCCATTGTGTGAGTCAGGAGAAAATAGTGAAAATCCATGCACAATTTTCAACATGTAAACACCAACCGAAATAAGCTGAATTGCTTTTATTTTTTCAGGTACTGTATACGAATCACTATCTCTGTTATCGCGAGATAATACGTTGAAAATATATACTTCAAAAGATTAAAACAAAGGCCTACACTTTCAAAAAACAATCCTTAAATATTTTATATTAACGTAAATATTCACGTTTTTTGCTGCTATTCGCAAATATTCACGTAAATAATCACCTAAATATTTGCGATTGAGGCACAAAATGTGAATATTTACGTATGTTCACGATTTGTGCCCAAAATCGCAAATATTTACGTTAATATTCATGTAAATATATATGTTTGGTGTCCCTTTATGGCCACCATAATATACACAACCCGTGCAGTCGTATAGTTTTGTATGGAAGCCCGTTAGTGCCATGCAAACATAAATAAATATTGTAACATAAAATATATTGTAATATTCACGTAAATATATGTTTGATGTCCCGTAGGGGCCACCATGCAGAGCACCATGCGCAAAGCTACCTGTGCACTGTGTATAATGCATTCTAGGAGTATCTTTAATTACCGATTACAGGTTAGCATAGTTCATCTATCTTCAAAAACCACCACAGTCAACCCTCGTTATAAAGAGCACTTATAAAGTGGTTCTGCTTTATAAAGAGTACTTCTGAAGTCCTGAAACTCATTTCTGCATTGTGTTTCTTTGTTTTGCTGTTCTCTTACAACAACGTTCCGTGTCCGAATTGCCGGCTACGGCTTGATCGTCAAGTGAATAATAGTTGAAGCTTAGTGAGCCCATAGCAACACCCTTAGCAACAGCCATAGCCATAGCCAATTCGGAATTAGCCAATCTTTCGATTTCGTACCTATGCATTAGCCAAAGTTGATATTCGGACTAAGCCTCCACAACGCGTCACTCTAGTAAAGTACATCGAACTTTAATTTGTCAGCAGTATTAATGGATGTCAATCTGTTTAGTAAGTCGTTTGGGTTTCTCTACTAATTGCATTTTTTGTTTATGGGAACTTCCGAGGATTACCAGATAATTACATTGTTTGTCGATTATAATTATTGTGTGTAAACTCAGAACAATGAAAACTATACCTTTGGCCTTTTCCAAACCTCGGCTTAGGCTCCAGCTCCGGGCTCCATTTGACGTTGAAACACCTGTGCAGAATGATACCGGGTTCCAACATTGATGACAGAGCCGGAGCCCAAACCTTGGTTTCGAAAAGAGACCATACCACGTGACCATTGGGATGTTGTTGAGTCACTAGGGTTACACCACACTAAATAAACTCCCATATCAACTGATACTAAATGCTAAAATATTCAAAAATGTACACAAATACTTTAAAGTCTCTCATCCTCTTGAAAACCAATCAAATAAATATTTTCGGATATCTAAACTTCAGATTTCTTTGAAATGTTTTACGCAGGTCAGCCGTTTTGGAATTTTGGCTAATTACCGAAAATGTGCTTTTTTCCAAATCTACTTTTTGCCAGTTTTCATGAAGCACTCCTCCACTTTCCGAGCAAAATAGGACCAACTTAAAAGACTAAATTTATCAAGTCTCCTCACAAGTTGAATCACAGAACCCTCAGGTTGTGATAACTTGTCATATTTACACAATCTATTAGTTGCATCACCTCCTGGCCCAAAACGTTATTAATCAATAGAATGTGAGGACATACACATTACGATAATCAGTTTGGTGCATGGTTTGTACCTATTGTATTAAGTAGACACTGTGAAACTGGCTTTGAAGTTCTGAGTGATCGTTGCTTTATTGATTCTGTAAATATTGGTGAACAGGTTGTTGTTGAAGTTTCGGCCAATTTCAGAATAAAGTTAACCTCAAGTTAAACAATAATAACAAATGTATAATTGGAAAATGAATAAAATGTAAGTACCATTAAAACTCTTGGCTGCCATTTTAGCGAATTGCACATCCCATATACGAAATCCTTGCTAAAAATACGATGTTGATTTATAGAAAAACCTCAGAATTCCTACACATTCCTTTGAAAAATAAGGGCTAAAGAAATTTAGGAAATGTTGGGATATCAACCAAACGATATAAATACCTGTAAATTGGTGAACAAGGTGTTGTTGAGAGTTCGGCCAAATTCAGAATAACGCCCAGATTATTGAACAGCAGAAACAAATAAATTTAAAACGCCCGGGGCGCTTTGCAAATTTAAATGATAAAGATATATTTACGACAACAAAGGGTTTGAAATGATTATGCAACGTTAGGAGTTATATAAACCAAAATTAAACGGGTGTGTTCTTTATCTACACCTGGGCAGTGACATCCTCCTCTCTTTTGCGAAAATGTGAGCCCGACATTTGCAGAATATTATTATCGATCTAAAAAATCTTATTTACAAAATTGCAAGTTCGCAAGTCAACATTATATAATTTATGGTATTAGTTCAACTCGATGTACTCTAAAGTGATATGTTCAAAAACGTTTGGAAAAATTGCAGTTACTCAACCGCGCCCTGGTTTCGTAAAGACAATCCTATAAAGACAAATATTCTTCAAAATTAGAATAATTAATATTTTCGTTAAACCACTAATTGCATCTGCTTATACATGTTCAAAATAAGATGAACAGATTCAAGAATTCATGCTAAGGGAAGATTTACACTTCAGAGCTAATCATCCTGAGAATTCATGAATGTCAAAATGAATATTTGATACTCATCTCAAATAAATAAGTAAATGAAATAAATAAACATTGAAGCCCAGTAAGCCCATAGCAACACCCTTAGCAACAGCCATAGCCGTAGCCAAATTGGACTTGGCCTCTTTTTCGATTTCCTACCTATGCATTAGCCAAAGTTGATATTCGGACTTAGCCTCCACAACGCGTCACTTTACCAAAGTGCGTCGAACTTTAATTTGTCAGTAATATTAATGGAGGTCAATATTTATCATCGTCAATTTTATCAATTGTTGTTTTGTTTAATAAGTCGTTTGGGTTTCTCTACTAATTGCATTGTTGTGTTAATGTGAACTTCCGAGACTTACCAGGTAATTACCTTGTTCGTCGATTATTATTATTGTGTGTAAACTCAGAACACTGAGAATTATACCTTTGGCCTTTTCCAAACCTCGGCTTAGGCTCCAGCTCCGGGCTCCATTTGACGTTGAAACACCTGTGCAGAATGATACCGGGTTCCAACATTGATGACAGAGCCGGAGCCCAAACCCTGGTTTCGAAAATAGACCATACCACGTGACCATTAGAATGTTGTTGAGTCACTAGTATTCAAGAAAAAATTATACCTTTGGTTTTTGGAACCTCATTATTGTTCTAGTCCTGTATAAATGTAGACACAATATACAATCAATCTAAGCTATTAAGTAAATGGAATAAGCAAATGCAATATGCTCATCTGCTTTCACCTTGCCTCCAAAGTGAACTGTCTTTTCCGCGTGCATTATTGTGAATAGACATTTTATCAAATTGAATTAATAAAGACAAAGTTACAACTATTTCTAATAACAAGTATTGGTAAAATATTGACGTATGTGTCCAAATTCATAGAGCTGCTTGAAACCCTGAAGCGAGGGACCTATTTGGTTACAACGCCCCTGTGGTTCGTTGTCAACACATGCTGACAGTCTCTTTCCATAGGTGAAGAGGGTTTGTCTTGCAAAGTTTCAAAAAAATCATCTGAGTTTGTTGTTTACATGTCCAGATATTACCTGGGTTAATTTAAGCTTATTGTTTTAATTAATTTGTTCATCTGCCATTGACAACTCACAGACCGATTTTGAACACAAATGATGCAAGTAGTGTTTCGTTCTGCAACCTTCTTACCAACCCATGTTGATTGACACCCCCTCTATAGGACGTGTTGCTTGGTTCAGCTTAGGATATCATGGCATGAGCTGACCAGTGTGTACGATGTGCTTAAGACAATGGAATTATTTAGATAATGTCAGCATGTGCTGACAGCGGCCCTCGATACAGGGTTTTCAGCACAAAAGGTAGCTATGAGCACAACAAAATTATGCTTACCAGAATAAGGCTACAAGCCAAAGTACCATGTCACACGTACCATCTCTGACTAGTATGATCCTGCTTATTTTTGCTTAGTAGAAAACTGTTAAGCATAATTTTCTGCTGATGAAGCTCGATGAATTTGGGCCCATGTCTAAAACGAGGCCACCGTAAAACTGTATGCCGTCAAAAACCTCTTGAAATACAGCCAGAGCACGAATTTCGACCGAAGCCATTTTTTCAAACTTTTTTAGAAATGTTTTAAAATCACCAAGTTTTGTTCGGGTTTTTTCTGTTTGACCAAACAGATCAAACAGATCAAATTTTAATTCAACCGGCTACTCGTTTAACTCCGAGTAATTTATGCATGAAAATCCGACATCTACCAACTTTTCCGGATCATCAGAGGGAGTCGAGTCGTTGAGCTGACAAACTTTCTCTCCTCCTTCTTCGGTGATTCTGATGTTGATGGAGCGGCATCGAGGCTCCTTGATGCAGGCGAAGACACAGCTATGGATGCTGGTGATGACGAACTCTTTGATGACGCGATCGACGAGGCATGATGTGGGATGATCAGGGTTGGTAGTTCCGGTCGAGAACCAACGGTGGGGTTTCCATCTGAGGGGTCGATGGACACAAACGGAACTTAAAGTAGAACCGCATGGGAAATTGTACCACAGCGTGTAGGGTGGCGAGATAAAACCGCAATTTTTGTAAGAATTGGTACTGTAGTTAGGGTTCCAATTTGAGAAGGATATGCCATTGTCGTGTCCTTCACATTTCCACTCCCCTGGCGTCTCCAAGTCATTGCAACCGATCCAGAATACACCGTCCATTTGCATTATGCTGGTCAAAAACGTGGTCTCCGAGAGGGAACGAGGTGCAGCCAGCTCACCACCCAAGTCCCGGCAGGCTGAGCGCGCTTCTTGCCAGGAGAGACGCGTGGAGATAACTCGGTAGCAATTATTGCCCCATCGTTGCCACAGTGGCAGGCAGTAGTCAGCTCCGGACTGGCAACTCCCTGACCCCATCGGCACAAGGGCCGCCAAAAGAATCAACAGAACTCTGGTTAAAATCATATCAGCGACCTTATGACTCGGTCTTGAATCGTAAAATGAAAGTCAGGGAGATTTTGTGGGCTTTTATAAAGTAATTACTTTGTCACCATCCCTTTGGTCTTGAATCGTGTGCTTCTGTACTAATTACTTTGCCACTAAGCAATTAATATTCCTCCCATAAACAATCTTCATTAGTTGCTGATTGGTGTTTAATTACGAGCCAGGGTTGAATATCCTACTGTCATTATTGATAGTAATTATCGTTTGTCATCAGAAAAGTCAGAGTACAATCGCCAGATAACTGCAGTGCGGTGCCGTGTATCGAAACGCACAGAACCGGTTCGGCAGGAAATGTTGTCCCTCCGCCGTAGTGAATTGTGTAAAAATTTCGTCTGATATAGCGCCCTCTTTTGAATCAACTTCCTTCAGCCTATGTTTGGTTAGACTGGTCCCTTGTCTTTATCCGCAGGCACTGGTCTTATATAGGACCAATGATTTAATTGGATAAAATGACTTCATTGGATAAACGTGGAGTGACGTAAGCTTTCCATATAATGTTTTGAATGGTCGGAGGTGATGTAGTTTGTCAGCTTGCTCTTTCAATCGTCTGCATGCAGCATGTGAATAATGTTTGTATATGCTTGTAATGGTGTTTTATTCAGTATCATGTACATGTGTACGGGTGAATAGACTGCAAATCTCCGTGTGAAATGGATGCGAGGTCAAAGGTACATCTGGTAGGATCCGGCCAGGCACTCAAGGAAGGTATTTGGCGTTATTCACGACCCCCAAAGTGTGACGTCAGATGTTCATGCTAATTATTGTGTAGCCTGAACATCTGACGTCACACTTCGGGGCTCGTGAATAACTTTCAGCCTGGTAAACTGGCTCTCTGAAAGCGGCCCCATTTTGCTGAAAAGTTCGGAGTCATTTTTTCCAAGATGGAGTATGGACTGTTTACTCCTTCGAGGCCCATATTCATAGTGCTCCTTAATAAATATTGTTTAACAATTTTCTGCTTATAGCATCAATGAGCAGGATACCAGTCACAAAATGGTACATGTAAAATGGTATTTTGGTTGTGACCTTACTCTGCGTAAGCATAATTTTGTTGTGCTTAGCTACCTTTTTGTGCTTAAAGGCATCGTACACGTTTGGTAATTGTCAAAGACCAGTGTTCTCATTTGGTGTATCCCAGCATATGCATAAAACAACAAACCTGTGAAAATTTGGGCTCAATTGGTCATCGAAGTTGCAAAAAAATGATGAAAGAAAAAACACCCTTGTTGTACAAATTTGTGTGCTTTCAGATAGGAATAAAAGGCTTCTAGCTAGAAGTCTTTTATTATTTTAGTGAGAAATTACCTCTTTCTCAAAAACTACGTTACTTCAGAGGGAGTTGTTTCCTACAATGTTTTATACTATCAACAACTCTCCGTTGCTTGTTACCAAGTTAGTTTTATGCTAATTTTGAGTAAATACCAAACGTGTACGATACCTTTAATAATAATAATAATAATATACAGCACTTATATAGCGCACGGTATCTGACAAAGAAATGCCATTCAAGGGCGCCGGTTCCGAAAGTCAAGAGTCCATGATTAAGATATTTGTTTGAAGAGGTGTGTTTTGAGCTGCCGTTTGAAGATTGAGGGATTACTTTGAGTTCTGAGGGCAAGCGGCAGTGAGTTCCAAAGACGGGGTGCAATGCTGTAGAAAGCTCTGTCTCCGTAGCTAGCGAGGCGGGGTATGGGTACGTGGAGTGTGAGAGCCGATGACCGTAGACCAGGCCTGACATTACGAAGTTGTAGCATGTCCCGGATGTAGATAGGGGCGAGTTGATGAAGAGCCTTAAACGTGAGAAGGATGATTTTGAACCGAATTCTGAAATGTACGGGGAGCCAGTGAAGTTGATGAAGTATTGGTGTGATGTGGTCATATTTCTTGGTTCCAGTAATCAGGCGAGCAGCAGCATTCTGCACTGATTGTAGCTTGTGTATGGTGTGTTGTGGCAGTCCAGATAACAAACTATTGCAGAAATCCAATCGTGATGAAATGAGGGAATGGACAAGACACTCGGCCGTTCGTTGGGTAAGTGCACCTCTGATTGCTGCAATGTTCCGGAGATGGTAGAAAGAGGAATTACATATATTTGAGACGTGCTTATCCATGGTCAAATTCTCATCGAAGAAGACGCCAAGGTTCCGAGCACCTTGGGAGGTAGCGATGAGGGCATCACCAATCTGTATTGATTGTGTGGTGAGTCTGCTTCTAAGACGAGGAGAACAGATAGCGATGAATTCTGTCTTGTTGTCGTTCAGCTTCAGGAAATTTGCTGACATCCAAGACTTGATGTCATTTATGCATGATGTCAGCTTATTGATTGCATCTTCTTCACTGCCGGGGAGGTTTGGATTACATGATGTGTATATCTGTGTATCATCAGCATAGAGGTGAATCTCAAGACCATGATGTTGGGCAATACGACTGATGGAAGTAGTGTAGAGCGTGAAGAGCAGAGGGCCAAGAACTGATCCTTGTGGAACGCCGAAATTGAGATCCATAGTCTCAGATGAGGACCCATTAATGATGACAGCTTGACGTCGATCATGCAGATATGATTGGAACCATCTAAGGGCAACTCCTCTAACACCGAAGTCGTGATGGAGTGTGTGCAGAAGTGTCTCATGGTCAATCGTATCGAAAGCAGCTATATAAAATTGGGCCCAGGTTTGATAAATATAGATGAGCCTAAAAAGGTTAATGGCTAACCTACTAAAAATCGAAAAGAAAAATGTATACTTATCAGTGACGACAGTGCTGTATACGGTTTTAACGCGCATCAGCAATGATTATTGCACTGTCAGGGGAATAACGGTTTTCCAGAGGATGCGCAAATCTCGGATGACTCAAGGCGTTTGTAACGTAGTCCCCAGCCTCGGCTACAATGGGCAGCGCGCCGTATCGATACCTCTCGTCACTAACCCCTGGTGGTACGGATGTACCGAAAAACAACGCTGATTGGCTCCCAAAAGTGACTACTTTGCGTGCACGCTTGTTAACAACTTTCGAGCGCTTGTATGGCGCTTGTAGGACGCTTAGTACGCGCGTGCTTAAATGCAAGTATTTTGACGCAATTCCATTTCAAATGAATCATGTTTTTACACGGTCACCCTAAACTGCATACAGTTGGATAAATCACAAGATCAAAGAAAAACCAGAGGGGACCAGTTGCTCTTTGAACCACGTTCACAATGGTTTTGCATTGGTACGTCATTCATTTTCGTGCAGTAAGCACCGGAAGGTTATTAGCATGCCTGTTCGTGTGCTTACGGTTAGCAGCGCTATGAAATGGAAACTCGCTCAGTAAGCACAAAACGTGTGCTTAGCAGCTTTATGAAATTGGGCTCAGAACTAATACAAAATCACGAAGAATGTTAAAGATGCATGCGGTTTTCACATAAACAATGTTTATTTAATTATTTATCTTATTAGTTTTGTTGGTGGTTTTTTACTCTGAACGAATTTGGACAGATGTTGTTTCAAACCGACAAAACCTAAACAAAAACATTATTTCCATGCCACTGACAATGCACAAAATACAATGTAACATACAAAGATAATACTTGACTGATGGACGTGAGAAATAATGTCGGAAGGCCGTAAAATTTTAATTTTTAGTTTTTGAATAACTACCACTTATCATTGACTGATTTTTATTTTCGTGCAATACCTAAATGAAAACTTTGATTTTTATCAAATCTATAAATATAACTATTTAAAATGTTAATCTAAATATTCGCGCAAAATCAGCCCAAAAAAGAACCTGGCATCTTTAATGACTAATGACCTATGGAAAATACTAATGGTATTTTTAATGGGCTATTCTTTGGACTGCTGATGTTTATTTATTGATTAAAAGGGTCTGTATACATGTGGTAATGACTCTGAAAATAAATGGCAATAAAACCTTACTTGGTAAGAAGTACAGCATCTTTGGATAGTATAATGCATTTCGAGAAACTGTTCACTTCGAAGTACTGCGGTTATGGAAAAAGGGTATCACTTTTTCTCCCCAAAAAATTGATTCCGAGAAGCGTTACTGCAGTAACGTTTCTCAGATTGTGTATTCCAATTGCAGATTATTCTTCCTGCGTGGACATAACCGCTCCAGATTTTCGGCAATATCTCAAAAACGCTACCACCTTTTGAAATGAAATTTTAACAGGTTAGTTTTATGGTATGTATGTAACTAATTTAGAAGTTTACTGATAACTTGATTAAGCAAAAGTTTTGCTGAAAAGTAAAACATTGAATTTAATTTTAACCAGACTCTGTATTTTCGCTGTCAATCCCGTGAAAAAACCAAGCAAGTCATTGCAAGAAGCCACACAAGCAATTTGTATAACGGGTGGGAAGTGGTGGGATTTGAAAAAACTTTATAATCCCCGCAAATTATTTCCATGCATTCAAAGGCAAGACTGTGACGAAAGTGATTTATCCCCCAACTTTCCCGCTTGCTCGAGCGTTCCAAGCAACGCAAGAATTGAAGCCAATAGTTGCTTTTCCTGTACCGCGTCAAAACTGCTTATATAACATAATTTGTAACACATTCATTTTCCCAATACATTATACAGCAATATGTTTTCTGCCCGCGAAATTGTTGTGATTTGTAAGAATTTACACAGTGCGCCCGCACGCACGTGAACCTGAGTTGGTTCACAGTTGTCAATGTTTTGTCAATAATAAAACAATACATGCATGCGTACCGCCGTGACGTGAGAAACTGTCTTCCCTGCGTATAAACCATTTGATCGTTTAGGCGATAAAATGAATTATACTCAGATTCGACTCGAAACAAAGGAACATGTTATTCTTTGATTGAATGTCACAGCCTTGAAAACTGTTTTTTATTTTCCGTAAATAGAATTGTGCCGGATGCCGAAAACTGTTTGGCTATCCTGCCGCACATAAAACCTTATTCGGGGCACACCTCTCCCCAACCTTTTAGGGCATACACTGCGCCTAAAACAATAAAATGCACACAATAAAATAAAGGGGGTACACCAGACCCAAACCATGTCAGCATTAAGTCTGACTAAATTGTTTGCACACGGGGGCAAAACATATGGGTACACCTGACCCTAACCATGTCAGTATTAAAACTGACTAAATGATTTGCACACGGGGGCAAAACATTATGGGTACACCTGACCCGAACCATGTCAGACTAAATTGTTGCACACGGGGCAAAACATATGGGTACACACCCACCCTAACCACGTCAGTATTAAAACTGACTAAATGATTTGCACACGGGGCAAAATGACCCGAACCATGTCAGTATACTGACGCACACGGGGGCAACAAATATGGGCACACGTGACCCGAACCTGCGGTCACGGCCCAACTAAATTTAAGAACAATATAGTAATCACACATGTAAATTATACAATGATTTTAACCGATCAAGTAAGCTGTGAGTTTCCACCTTGGCACATACGGTCGGAAATAGCCCCTGTGGTACATCAGAGCGCTATCACAACTTCTTGTAACAATGCATGTAACTAATTTAGAAGTTTACTGATAACTTGATTAAGCAACAGTTTTGCTGAAAAGTAAAACATTGAATTTAATTTTAACCAGACTCTGTATTTTCGGTGTTGTTATGTTCGTCTCTGCCCCCAAAGTTACGCCTTTTTTGGTCTTGCGCCCTCTCATGTTGCCCTAGTGCTTTCGTCAATAAGTTTTCTGAAGTGTTTAGTTTTCGTCGAACCACTCCGTAGAAAGTGCCTCTTTTTTCACCTTGAAGGCCTTTTTTGGACTTGTTGACAACAAGTCCAACAAGTTGTTGTAGATACTATGAAGACTAGTGGTAATCTTGGATTATATTTGTAATGGTATTGTAGATTAATTTTCAGTAAATGTTGTCTAATTAGCGTGTACTTTTTTAGACATGTTTTCCCGCCTTATCTCTTTTACTGCCTCTTTAAGTTTTCTCTCATTTACGTAGTTTTCGTTCCTTTTTTTCCCAGGATTTTAATTTTGTGTCAAGGCCATTGTTATTAAGCTAATTGGTAGTTCGGAGAACTAACTGTTCAGGCCCCCTTGCTTAGTAATGTTTTCTCTTACTGGAAGTTCTAGGTCCTTTTTATGGTTGTATAACTACATTTGATGTGTGAGTTTGTAAGGTTAAGACTTGGTTTTTGCGTGTAGTAGGGCTTGCCTAAAAACATCCACTCGCCATTTTTATTTTTGATGTCTTGAATATTCATGAGCTTGCTTCCTTATTTGGGCGTTGCCTGTTAATGAATGGAGGGCTTACACTCGCTGTGTGTTTTGAGTGCATTAATTAAAGAATCTATGCATTGTTGTTTATTTTTAAGTTGAAGATGACGAGAAGAGCAGTGTTTTGAGCAGTGTTTTATAGTTGAGGACTTCTTGAGCTCACAGAGAGAACAATTCTGTAAGAGAAATTACATGCTTTGGAAATTGTTATTTCTTTAAATAAGTGGGTTTTTGTGACCTTTTTTTATAGTTATTCATTGTTCCTGATGATTTTATTGTGCTATTGATCTTTATTCAGATTTGGTACTTAATCTATTGCTCTGTACTTATAGTTGTTGTACTTTCTGCATAAAACTTTCAGTTTTACCGTTTGTGGTACACTACACGTTGCCTTGGTTATCTGTTTGGAGTAGAGGGCGCCCTGGCACCCCAAGTCCTTCACAGGTGCCAATCCCGTGAAAAAACGCCAATCGAGCAACAAATGTCCCACAGGGAGAAACACATAAAATACGTATTATTGTTGTGTCGATAATTTTTGTCACTTTTGGGGGGCACTACGTTATTCAAATCTCAACTAAAATGTGTATGTAAATAGATATCCTGACATATAAATAATACTACAAACTGTCTATCACTTTTATTGACAGTCCTTGAGTATTTACATCGCTGAGATCAAGCCTA
Organism: Plazaster borealis; assembly: GCA_021014325.1. Lineage (NCBI taxonomy): Eukaryota > Metazoa > Echinodermata > Asteroidea > Forcipulatida > Labidiasteridae > Plazaster > Plazaster borealis. The sequence continues at coordinate 3,486,444 of CM037458.1, forward strand.
ACTGAACTGCAGTGTTCGTATTAACACTAACCATGCTAACACAACAGCCCAATGCATCGTTGTGTTTTTAGGGCGGCAGTTTCGAGATTTTTTTAATTTTCTTTTAAAAATCTTGTTCTTAGTACACACACACAAGTATACAACAAATTGTGAAACAAGATAAGACTTGGGCTCACTATATTCAACATCATGAGCACAGATCAGCCCCCTGCTAAAATAAAACCAACATATTTCAGTCTGTGCATTAAGTGTCAAGATGTTCTGAAAAATGACAAACTTACAACACCAAAGCATTTGTCTTCAGTTGAGATATTAGAGGTGTGAGAATTAGGCAATCCTGATTTCTTAAATATTTCACTAAGACTGCGTGCAACAACAGGGGATTAGTTCCTTGAGAAAGGTGCACAGTGGCATCGCATGTGCTTTGGTGATACAACTTCAAAAACTAGAAATGAAATGAAAGAGATGAAAAGTGGTTCCAAAAATATTGACCCACTACAAAATCTAAAAGGTCGATTTTCTTCACCCCCTTGTATGAAATCAGGAAAATTTACAAGATCTAATGCTGAGCATTTTAATCCTCAGAAGTGTTTCTTTTGTCAAGGATGGGATACTACTAAAAAAAAGATGAAACCAAATATGCTTGCAACAAAGTGTCAACCGTGGAAGATCAATTAAAGAGAATGTTGAAAAAAGTGACAATGATTTGTGGAAATTACAACTCGCTGATGTAATAGAAGAGGATGACCTACTTACAAGGGACATTGTGTACCACAATAGTTGCTAGCTCAAATATTTGCACAAATAAGTTAATTGGCCTAAAAAATGCACAACTTACAAAAACCTTCACAACACGAGACAGTTCATTGCAGAGATTGATTTTGTTTCTGCAGGAAAACATTGACTCTGGAGATTGACTCTGGAGACTACATAACCACAATTCAGGCAGAAAATTTGTATAAGGAGATAATAGACAAAACATGGCATCAATTCAACCATAACATGCAGAGCATTAATAGCTAAGAAATTAGAGAATGTACCAAATATTGTCATATCGCAACATAAGGGAAACTTACCAGGCGTATTACATTCTAAACAGGCAGGCCGTGAAGAACTAGACTTAGCTACAGATTAGCGAGACAAGAGCTGATGTAAATATTATCTTCAAGTATTATAAAATAATCAGGCGAATTGTTTCCAATGTACATGAAAAGTTATGGACATTTACAGGGTCCCTTGATAACCTTACGGGGCAAAATTTGTCAACATCCAAAACTTCCGATGACATCATTTGAGAAAAATGGGTCTGTACATTTTTGTACCAGAATGTTTTTGTTCATTCCGATCCTGACTTCCAATGATATTCATTCAAAACGGCCCAAAATTTGACATTTTTGTCTGACGAAATATTCCTCCAGGGAATGTAAAGACCCATTAGTTGTTGAAATGCAATGGGCTCCGAAAACGTCAATAATTAACCAAAACATCCCGTACAAAAATGTACAGACCCATTTTTCTCAGAGTGATGTCATCGGATGTTTTGGATGTCGACAAATTTTGCACTGGAAGGGTATTGAAAACAATGGCAATGTTAGAGACTAGTAATTTTTTTCCCGACTCACGTGAATACTCTCTTTATTGGAAAATGAGTACATTACAAAAATGAATTTGACATAGCCCTTCCTTTTTAAAGGTACATATGCCACTGTTTATTGAAGTCAGATAGGTTATTCAAGGCATTTGTATTTCGAAGAAGACCATGCATATGCTATCTATAATAATAACGAGGAATTTGCTAAAGCGCCTTTTCCTTAGGATACAAAGCGCATACAAGAAATACATAAATTGTTTAAATCTAACATAACTTGGATCCAAAATTAATAACAAAGTTATCGTTAAAACAAAATTAAGGTCTCTTTGTTCCAGTCCAGGGGCTATCCTTTTAATAATACAATGACAGATGTGCCCAAAGGGATGCTATGCAACATCATCAAGTTATATCCTAGAAGTGTTTATCGTAATTTTTGCTCAGCAAAGTTGTGATCTGTGGGTTTCCAGAAGGTTTGACATGTCCATTAGAAGAGTCTTGGGGTATCCAGTCTTTCTTTGAATATGTTGTCTTAACCTGAAGGTGCCACTCTTTGACTGGCTGTAAAAAAATATTCTTTTTGGCAGAAAAAGCTCCTAAGATGCAATCCCATCTCTGTATTTTTCCAGAAATGTTAACACCAACTGTCATTTGTTAAACTAGTCACTGTAGAGATGATCAGTGGCTAATATGTTAACTGTGCTAAAAAAAATAAAAGTAAAAAAAGTAAAACATTTATACGAAAATGTATATTTATTATCGTGTACATGTATTACCATAAATGGCGGCCATTTTGAATTTCATAATGAGATGCAATCTCATCTCAGTATTTTTCCAGTTAATGTTAACACCAACTGCCATTGTTAATTTGGCCAACTGTGCTTAACAAACAAATTAAACAGTGAAACATTGAAACAAAAATGTATATTTAATACGTGTACATGTATTACCACTAATGGCGGCCATTTTGAAATTCAAAATGGCCGCTGAAACACATCAAAGTATTGGAAGTATTAAAAAATGGAATAATACTTTAATACAAGTTTGGAAAATAAAGATCTTTGTCAATTCAATCATATTTAATGTGCTCATAATTATGCAAAAAAACATGTGCTAAATATGCCCAAAATAGCGGCCATTTTGATTTTCAAAATGGCCGCCCTAGGGGTGATAGGAAAATTAGGCATCAAGTGGATTTGGATTTGTTGATGTGTAGATAGATGATTCTGAAAGTTTCAAAGATTGTATACAAAAGTGCATATGGACTCTTTAAGCTGACAGACTAATTGCATTCATTTGCAAATTTGATATTTGAAAAGGTATAGGTCAGTAATTGTCGCATGACTGCTTGCAATGCAATGGTTTATTTACTTATACAATTTTCACTATACAGCCCATGCACACATGCTCCTGTACGTAATAGCCTTTTTCAGGCGATTGTACAGTACTATCCAGATCCAGAAAGCACAATTAAACACTTTATGAGTAGTTTCTTTTTAAAGGTTAAAACAGCAAAAGTTAAAGTGTGTTACATACTAGGGGACATCAATATTAATTTGTTAAATTATGGGAAACAGTCCTCCCTTGGTAAAAGTTGTAGTGAATTTATTGACACTTTGTTTGCTGACAATTATGTTCCACTTATCTTGCGACCAACCAGGATTGATCCAAATTTGAATTCCTTTACGTTGATAGATAATATTTTTACAAATAGAGTGGACAGAGATGCAGCTTCTTTTATTTTAAAAAGTGATCTCTCTGATCATTTCATTTCACTGTATTCTTTTGAAAGTGGCAAAACCAAACAGTCTAGTACAGAACATAAATCTGCATTCAGAAAATTTAATCCTGTCAATTGTCAGGCATTTCGCAAACTGTTATCCTCTGCGGATTGGTCCCAAGTTTATGTAACTGATTATCTCAATTCCAAAATGTCTGTGTTTGACGAAATTCTCCAATCTGCATTTGATCTAGCATTTCCCTTACAGGAAAAATCGACTCGTCGTGGAACACTTAGATCCCCTTGGATGACGCCTGGTTGATTAATTGCTTGTCATAATAAACAAAAGTTATATGACAACAGAATAAAAAGCCCAGCCAAGCTTGCATTTTATAAAAGGTATAATAATTTATTTAATAAACTGAAGCATATTGCTAAAACCACTTATTATCATAATAAGCTTAATGGTTTAAAAGGTAATGCTAAAGAAACATGGCGTCTGCCTAATTCCATGATCAGATGCAGCCCAAAACATTCTGCATGGAGTATAGTAGTATTGTTGTTAACAACAAAGTTATGTGTGATGTACAGGGTGTTGCAGATGCTTTTAATTCTCATTTCTGTTCAATAGGTGAAAATACTTGCCAGGGTGTACCAAATTCTAACAAAGATGTCAATTATTATGTTAAAATTCTTTTTTTGCAACTCCTACGGAACCCAAAGAAATTATTTGTATTGTTCAGAAATTTAAGGACAAGTCTAGCTCTGGCCCGGATGAAATTAGCAATACTGTGTTAAAAAAAGTCATTGATATAATTTCTCCCCCTTTGTCTAATATTTTTAATGCTTCATTTGGTCAAGGAACATTCCAAAAAAAAATTAAAATGGCTAAAGTTGTTCCAATTTTTAAAAAGGGTGATGTCCAGGATCCTAGTAATTATCGGCCAATTTCATTATTGAATACCTGTTCAAAATTTTTAGAAAAGTTGTTGCATAAACGTTTATTGTCTTTTTTGGAATTTAATAGTTTACTCTGTTGTAACCAGTATGGATTCCGTTCAGGGCGAAGTACTGTGCATGCTATGCTTGATTTGTATAATAATGTACAGACCCATTTTTCTCAGAATGATGTCATCGGATGTTTTGGATGTCGACAAATTTTGCACTGGAAGAGTATTGATAACAATGGCAATGTTAGAGACTAGTAAATTTTTTCCCGACTCACGTAAATACTCTCTTTATTGGAAAATGAGTACATTACAAAAATGAATTTGACATATCCCTTCCTTTTTAAAGGTACATATGCCACTGTTTATTGAAGTCGGATAGGTTATTCAAGGCATTTGTATTTCGAAGAAGACCATGCATATATGCTATCTATAATAATAACGAGGAATTTCCTAAAGCGCCTTTTCCCAAGGATACAAAGCGCATACAAGAAATATATAAATTGTTTAAATCTTACATAACTTGGATCCAAAATGAATAACAAAGTTATCGTTAAAACAAAATTAAGGTCTCTTTGTTCCAGTCCAGAGGCTATCCTTTTAATAATACAATGACAGATATGCCCAAAGGGATGCTCTGCAACATCATCAAGTTATATCCTAGAAGTGTTTATCGTAATTTTTGCTCAGCAAAGTTGTGATCTGTGGATTTCCAGAAGGTTTGACATGTCCAGTGGAAGAGTCTTGGGGTATCCAGTCTTTATTTGAATATGTTGTCTTAACCTGAAGGTGCCACTCTTTGACTGGCTGTAAAAAAATATTCTTTTTGGCAGAAAAAGCTCCTAAGATGCAATCCCATCTCTGTGTTTTTCCAGAAATGTTAACACCAACTGTCATTTGTTAAACTAGTCACTGTATATGATCAGTGGCTAATATGTTAACTGTGCTAAAAAAAAAAGTAAAAAAAGTAAAACATTTATACGAAAATGTATATATCGTGTACATGTATTACCATAAATGGCGGCCATTTTGAATTTCATAATGAGATGCAATCTCATCTCAGTATTTTTCCAGAAATGTTAACACCAACTGCCATTGTTAATTTTGCCAACTGTGCTTAGCAAACAAATTAAAAAGTGAAACATTAAAACAAAAATGTATATTTAATACGTGTACATGTATTACCACTAATGGCGGCCATTTTAAAATTCAAAATGGCCGCTGAAACACATCAAAGTATTGGAAGTATTAAAAAATGGAATAATACTTTAATACAAGTTTGGAAAATAAAGATCTTTGTCAATTCAATCATATTTAATGTGTTCATATGCACAAAACATGTGCTAAATATGCCCAAAATAGCGGCCATTTTGATTTTCAAAATGGCCGCCCTAGGGGTGATAGGAAAATTAGACATCAAGTGGATTTGGATTTGTTGATGTGTAGATAGATGATTCTGAAAGTTTCAAAGATTGTATACAAAAATGCATACGGACTCTTTAAGCTGACAAGACTACAGTGCGCCCGCACGCACGTGAACCTAAGTTGGTTCACCTAAGTTGTCAATGTTTTATCAATAATAAAACAATACATACATGCGTACCGCCGTGACATGAGAAACTGTCTTCCTTGCGTATAAAGCATTTGATGTTTAGGCGATAAAATGAACTATATATGATTGAAAAAAACAGTGGGTTCCAATTACCAAACGTATAAAATCCCTTTAAGTAAGGCCTGGTATAACACTAAAGTCATGGCACAATGTTATTTATTTCACTGTTTTCTCCATAGTGCAGTGCCCTGTGGGAGTCAAAGTCCTTGATATCCTAGGCTGGACTATTATTCCAAGAGGGGCGGGGTTCAGGTCCCAGAGTTTTTTTGAGGGGCTGAAAATTTGTTTTACTCATACTTCGTGCACAAAATTGTACAGACATACAGACCATACCCAGAATCTGAACCCTCTGATAAGTGGGGCCATTTGTTCTTTGTAGCATGCGAATAATAGTACGAAAACTATTCTTCTTCTTTTTTTTAGTAAACCACAAAAACGCTTACATATTGTCTTTATTAATATTTTATTGATAGTATACTATTCTCTAATCAACAAACCTTTTTAATGTTAAAACAAAACGTTGAAACCCGCGATGATCATGTTCTCACGGTGGAAAAACTATCTATACTATACCCGCCATTGTGATGGCTATGGGCATGTATCAACGCCAAAGGTCGTCATGCTTAAAAATTCATACTTATATTAATTGAACTAGAAGATTAAATAGTGCTCATCAATTATAGTCAACTACCGAAAATGGCGTCAAGCAACCACGTGACCTAAGAAAACTGGTCCCTCCATGTCGCAACTCTCTCAATACACAGCTGTGCTAATTTCAACAATGGAAAAAAAAACTTCGTTTAACTTGTTTGGTACCACACAATTTGCTCACACACGCCCTCACACGGTCAAAAATGCTGCGAATGCACATGAAGCGAAATTGAAATACTGTTGAAGAGCTTTCAACTTCGCGCGAAATAGAATAATGCAACCTTTCAAAATACCTTGGCCCACTTTCATAAAGCTTCTTAAAAGCACAAAAAAGTAGCTAAGTACAACAAAATTATGTTTACCAGAATAAGGTTACCAGCCAAAGGTACCATTTTTTTTTGTTTTTTTTGTGTGTCTACCTGATATCCAATACAAATTGCCTGAAACAGTGCCCTCCGATTACTAGTCATAGGGCTTATGCTAGCCAATTCGCCCTTTGCACTGTCAGCCAGTTGCGTGTAGAACCTCGACTTGGGGACATCAGTGAATAGAATCATTATAAAACTCTGTATTGTCACAGATTCATAAATACAATACAATTGAAGCATGTAAAGCCGGCCTCAGGTCGACCTTGCGTCAACAAAAAACAGTCGGCGACTGACTTCCAGGATCACACTGCGCCTGAGCTAAGACCATCGGAAACTTTTCAGTCGGCGATTATTTACGACCTGAGCGTAACTGCGATGATTTTAAGACAATCGGAAACAGTCGCCGCTCGAAAAAATTAACAGTCGCAAGAGTAGAACAATTTCAACTTGTACGACGTGATCCCGACGGTCGGAAACCAATCGCAGTCGACCTGTGAGTATTTGGGACATCGTGCGTGCGCAAGGAAATCGTAGGTCGACCTGAGGCCGGCTTTACGCACACCGGAATCGAGCAAAGGGCGAATAGAGGCATGTTGGGTTTTGCACAGCTGATGCAGACAAATAACCGCGACCTCAGACTTGAAATCAAGTCTAGCTTTTGCGGGGGGGGGGTGGGGGGGGCTTGTAACGTGTTGGCTGATTAAGCTTTTTTAATGATTCCATCAGCTCCATATACTTTCCAAGGGAATTTCTTGAACAGATAAATTGCCATTTTCAAGGAGACTCGGAGTTTATGCAAAAGTTGAAAGAAAAAGTGGGCGTTTCCTGGATTGAGTGTGTGGAGTCTAAAACCGTATGCATGGTAACCGTAGCGTCATGTGTTCATTTTATGACGCTCGTTTCCTACTACAATGATTGTATGTGTCTTGTACACTATACATAAACCATATTTTGTTTATAAGAACCCTACAATATTGTAATGACAGTCACAAGGACTTTAATTAGGTTTGTACCATTTGCAACGTAGGCCTACCTTGCAATGTGGCATTGTTTAAAAAAAAGCAACTGTCGGTTGCTACAGCCCAACTTAAGTACAGTGTGTTAACATGCTGAAAATTGCAATTCTTGACTCGCACATCAGATTAAGCTCAAATTTTTACATGTTTGTTATTTCATATAGGCCTATATGGTTGATCACACAAACCATGAACACTTTCTGCGAGTATTTTTGTCAGCTCTACCAATCCTGTATAATACCTTTAACGAATATAATTCTTCTTTATATACCATTTGTGACGTCCTTGCAATGCGGCAATGTTAAAGACCTGTGTTATTTACCTATATATTACTGTAATCTTATTGTTAATGCCCTGTCACACAGGGCAATTATTGCAGGCAACTTGGAAGCAACCAACATGCACTGTTTGCTCAATGAACCCTTTGGCAGCACACGAGAGCCTTTTTCTATAGCTGTAACTCACTATCCCCAAGAAAATAACGAGAAAACTGAAAAATTTGAATGGATTTTCTTATTGGAGATTGCCTGGAACTGGTTGCCTGTAAATTGCCTCGTGTTACATGGCATTCATGCGCGCTGAGTGTGTTATTTTAAGCGCATTAAATACCATTGTTTTGGTGTTTTTAGAATGATAGAATTATTCACATCTCCTAGTTTACAACACTATAGAAAACATCATGCAACCATTATTGTAGTCAAGTGCATTTCAGTCGAGTCACAAGTAATGCCGAGTACTAAGGTGGCCAAGTATAGTACTCAAGTACGAGTACTTGGTCCATCGAGTCCGAGGTACTTAGTGTCCGAGTACCGAGTATTCTGAATCAACAGCCGAGTAAGTACTTGGATCTCCGAGTGCTATGTACAAGTACTTTATAAAGAAAAATATTGCAAAATGAGGTGTAATAACATTATTGTTTTTTGAACTAACTTCTAGATTACAATGTGTGCTTGTTATGATAGCTATTTTATTACTCATGAAGACATAAAAGACACCTTAAATTTTACCTTTTCCAGTGCTATTTTCCTAATATTTCCTTGAATAGCGATGCTATAAATTTATTAAGACAACCGTATTTTGACCACGAGTGTATACGTTTGGTATACTTGGAACCCACTGTTTGTTTCACTGTGAACGTTTTTTAGATATTGCCGAAAATCTGGAGCAGTTTGTCCACGCAGGAAGAATAATCTGCAATTGGAATGCACAATCTGAGAAACGTTACTGTCAGTAACGCTTCTCAGATTCAAATTTTGGGGGATAAAAAGTGATATCTTTTTCCATTACCGCAGTTCTTCGAAGTGAAAAGGTTCTCAAAATGCATTATACTATCCAAAGCTGCTGTACTGTCTTCTTATACCAAGTAAGTTTGTATTGCCAATAATTTTCAGAGTCATTACCAAACGTATACAGACCTTTTAAAACAAGTCCAAGTGTATATTTGTGGGTCGAATATCGAGTATATGACTTCGAGTACACATTGTTATTTTTCAGTCGAGTATTGAGTATGAACTTCGAGGGGGAGTATATTGCCAGCCGAGTACGAGTACGAGTACCATCAAAACGGTACTCGAGTAGTACTCGAGTATCGAGTACGAAATACGAGTACAATACAATACTAATGAGTGCATGGTTATTTTAACTGCATCATATCATTATTTTGAGAAGAGTAAAAACGTATGTTCGGTTTGCGGTAACACCATGTGTATATCTTTTTTATTTATTTATTATTGATATCCAACAGCGGATAGCCGCCACTTACAGGTATCATTAAAAACTATGTATAAATATATCTACCTTCTGCTGTGTAGATTTCGTTCTTTGAGAACTTGTCTTGCTATCTATTTTACTGCCACGGAGTAGATTTCGAAATTCGGGAGACTCTGAAAAGAACTGTCCTGCTTATAAACTCCTACCTGGGCGGAAGGTAGAAAATCGGCCCTGGACTACTACTTTCGCTTAGGACATTCATTTTTAACTACAGTTTTTCATTTTTCACTTTTTTTCAGTAATTCATAGCATTTTTTTCTTGAAGTTGTTCGTAAAATTTTAAAATCATGCTGTTTTTCTCCATAACATATCTCTAGAGGAACAAAGTAAGAAACTGGTGCACTTTGAAAAATATTTGGAACAGTTTTTTTAGTTATCCCTTTTTGTTAGCAAAACAATTTGCCATATTTTGTACTCAAAACTATTATTGCATCATAATATCAAAAGAAAAATATGCTCACCTTTTTATTTACAAAGACACTTCATTATTGGGAAAGCTGACAAAAATACAAGTTTATTTGTGGTTCGGGTGGTAATAATTTAAGTAAAGGGATACATTTTTTCCTCAAACCCAGCCGAAAAGAAGAGGGGATATAGTTTTCTATCCCTTGTTCCTCAAACCTAGCCGAAAAGTGGAAGGGATAGATCTTGTTATCCTTTTCTGCTCAAACCAAGCGAAAAAAGAGGAGGGTAAATTGTTGTATCCCTTGGACCTCAAACATTAAAAAATGTGCGTTATATTGCTACAAATAACTGGAATTTATCATTTTTTTAATGTTAGCCTATAGAAAAATTAGATTGATTAATTTTTTGTAACATATGGAGCATGTTTTTCACAATTTGGAGGAAAATAAGGTAAAAGAAAATTTTGATGCTTTAAAATCCTGTTTTGATTGCAATTATCGGACTATAATGACAATTTTAAGCCGTAAATTTAAAACTGAAAAAAGGCAGTTAAATAATTATGAACCTGTTTTAGTGAATCGAGGGGACTTCTCGTTATTAATCTTCCCCGCGGCAGTAGAATAAAAAGACAAGTTCTCAAAGAACCAAAATTTACACAGTAAAGAAGATATACACGTTACCGCAAACCGAATATACATTGATACCTCACCCTACAATGCCTCAAATCCCATATAAGAGTAAAACCATTCACATCCTCTATAACACCATGCAGTGAACTTGTAAATATTGTTTTAAAAAGGTTTCACCGTGGTCAAGTGGTTTACATTTGGGAAAAAAAACTTCCGGGTCAGAATTGACTCGGATCCGGGTCCTTTGGGTCCTGACTCATTTCTGGGTCAGTATGACCCAGAGTCTCTGTCAAATTTGTTGACTCCACAAAATGGCGGACCGTGTTTCGCTGGTTGTATTTGAAGAGGCAAATTTATGTTTGGTTAATCACTACTCACTAATTACAACGTGTTTATGTGCATGAACAACTCTTCAAAAAGGATAAGAGGAAATTCCAAAACATCAAAATTTTGAGAGATTTTGAAGGCAATGTGCCCCTTTAAATGAAAGCTTATAACTTTAACTATAACTCGCGAATCTATAAGAATAGATTCGAGAATTTAAAATCTAATCAATATTTTCAGGCAATTGGCCACACAATTTGACCTTAGCACAAATTTCAAGTAAATCTTTAAAACGCCACCAGATTAAAGAGGGTGGAATAAATCCAGCATTAACCAGGACCCTTTTGAACGCAATAATAGGAATTACATGCTGACGGACGAAAATAACAAGTTCGAGGCCTGAATGAAATCGCAATTTTAAAAACAAAATGCTCTCGAGTTTTTCAAGGGTGAGATCAGGGCCCAATTTCATAGAGCTGCTTAAGCACAAAAAGTAGCTTAGCACAACAAAATGAATTATGCTTACCAGAACAAGGTTACCAGCCAAACTGGTACAATTTGTGACTGGTATCCTGCTCATTTCTGGTTATCAAAAAATTTGCAAGTAATATTTTCTGCTTAAGCAGCTCTAGGAAATTGGCCCAGGCCCTTAAACCAGGAAGGGGCGGGGCGGACGCCCCCTCCCCCTTAAAAAAGTCAGCCAAAATATAAACAAAACAAAACAAAATAAAAGTCAGAAAAAAAGGGAAAAAGGCTTGAATTGGGCTTCATTTTCAAAAACTTTCCAAATTTCCAGACTCCCCCTGCGTCGCTGCGCGACGGGCGGCGCTGACGCGCCGATGTACATTTTCTTTTCACATTCACACCCCTCCCAACAAGAAAAACATTTTTTTTATAATTTCTGGTTACAGGCCTGGGTGGTATTAAAATTAAACAATAAAACTGTACGGAACGCCAACTTTAACGCCCCCCCACCCCCACAAAAAAAATTACGAAACTCCAATTAGTATAACGGATTGATTCATTCGCTTACCAATAAAGAGGCTTGGTAGTCGTTGCGTCGTCATTAAGACTAAAGTCGCTCCCATAAAGTTAAGTTTGAAAACCATTATTATCACCTATTGTTTTTATGCTTGCTATGGTGACAATGTCAGGTTGAACTACTGACTGCATTGTTAGAGAAATTGTTTACGGGTCCACAGAATAGTGCACGCACCCAACGCCGGGGTTTTGAAAATTGTTCGGATCATCAAAGCGGGTCGAGTCGTTGAGCTGACAAATTTTCTCTCCCCCTTCTTCGGTGATTCTGATGTTGATGGAGCGGCATTGAGGCTCCTTGATGCAGGCGAAGGCACAGCTAGGGATGCTGGTGATGGCGAACTCTTTGATGACGTGATCGACGAGGCATGAGTTTAGAGGCAGCGGGTTTCCCGTAACGGCGAACCGGTGGTACCGCGGTCTCGGGCACGGTCGACCGTCAACATTCTTACTGGTGGTGCCTTTAGTGGTAGAGGGAATGGCCTGCGGCCGTTTAACGCAAACAGATGAGTACAAGTAATCGCAGGTTCTGTTATACCATTTACCAAACCAGTCCTTTTGAACAATCCCCCACACGTACCCACAAGTACCCCCTTGGTTCCAATTGGGATCCCAATTAGAAAACGCTCCCACTTCGTTTGCCTTGCCCTCGCACTCCCACCGTTTGCGTATTTGCTTGTAACTGCAGGCAATCCAGGTTTGGCGGATGCCGCGTACCTTTGCCATGTCCGCCACGAATTTGTTTTCTTGGGCCGAGTACGGGACCACCATCTCGCTGTCCAGGTCGAGGCAGGCCGCCCAGGCGTCCGCCCAGGTGGCTGGGTCCATGAATAGGAAACAGGCGTCCCCGAAAGACTCCCATGATAACGGGCAAGACGTTGGAGCAGTTGACGCCGACCTCGATACAAGCAGCCCGGCTGAGATGACGCCCAGGATGTGCACGAACAGCATTTTTGAAAATGTTGAGACGGTCCTTAGCTACCGTGATTCAAAAACGATTCGAAGAACCAATCTCGGCAAAACAAAAACAGCGTTGAATTCCCGTATTGAATAGTCAGTATTATTCCTTCTCTCTTAGATCTTGTCCACAGTCCTTAGTCACTGCACCACAATGATAATGCGAAAATTTTGATATTTTTTTGCCTCCAACTGCTTGTCCACAAGATTGTTAATTGTGTTCATTCCTGTCGGTCAACTTAAAAGGACTCCACAGTTTGGTTTAAACAGTGTTGATAAGACCCTAGTTGTATCCCGAAATACGGTGAACAGTTTTTGGTAAATAATACTGACCAGGTTGTTTACACAGAGTAATCAACCCAATCTTATGTTGTCCAACGTTGTTTTGGTGTTTTTGCGGGGTTTATTTTCAGTAGAGATGTAATGAACAATGACGACCAACGTTTAGTGCAGGCTGCTCCTCTGCTTTTATAACCAATACAATGACGCAGAACTGACAGTATAATTTTAGACAATTAGGTTTGAGCCTGAGCTTGCATTGGTGCCGGTGGCAATCATCTCGAAATAGGGCCGAGGCTCCACCCTCTATTGGCATTTTATCCTTCCGGCGGTAAACTGTCAGTTAAAATTAAAGGTGTGCTACGTGTTTGGTAATAACGAAATAAAGTGACAAGTTCAAATCTGAAATCTTACTCTTTTTTTATAAACTAGATATCACTTCCAACTCTCAAGAAATAACCCCGCCCAAAATACTGCCAAGTGCAATAAATAAATTGATACCATGTTCTTAATTCGATTGCCCTGTAAAAAAATGTGAAATAATTCTATCATTACTTGGACGTACATAAACTCCAATAAACTATTATTTGGCGCTTTCTTTAAAAAACAGAGAGACCACCTAGTTTGATGAAATTTTCACAACGAGGTTGTATGGTGACCACCTAGTTTGTTAACATTTTTCACTATTTAGATTTTTGTATGGAGTTTTCTTGTGAACTAGAATTATTTTGGACTCTACCAAAAACCATATATCTAGGGGGCCAGCAGTCTCGCGAGAACATCGCCCGTGTCGCGAGATTCGCGGAGAGAATCGGAACGCTATCACCGCTACAAAGATTTAACGACTTCGCTAAGTACGAGAGCAATCGATTAGCGCGGCACGTGCAATTAAAGGGGACAAAGACAGATACACAATTAGCACGTGTGTTATATGGCAAGCACCATAGGAGTGTACCATTGGTTTGGGCGTATACAGACAGAGTCATTCCAAAACCAAACAGTGCAATTTCCACCATATCTCGAATAATGGCTTTATGGCCGTCATCCAATCAGTTTACTGGTGACTATCACTATCGTCAATATTGACCTATAGTTATTGTGATGACTGGGCCTTCATGTATAATTATCTCTACGGAGTTACTGAAGTGCCATAGCCAACTTGTTGAAATCGTACCACAATACCTTCGGGATGACATCTTCCCGAAGGGTCTTCTTCCTATAAGACTGAGTATACCGGATACGCATTTTTGCTGTTGTTATTAGCTGATCCGACATAGTAGTCGGAATAGCTATTGTTTTCGTCAAGATTTGTATTTGTTTTTCTAGACAAGGTATTTGTTTATTCCGCCAGAACCCCATTGACATAAAACATTCATTCTGTTCGCGCGAAAACTCGCATTTCTCAGAACAAAAGACCAGTCACATTTTATACCATATGAAAGCTTAAGCCTTGACTTAGATTTTAAACTGCAATAATATAGTAATTTGTTTAATTAATTAGTCATGTTTCAATTAGGTGAATATTTAATTAGTCAATCTTGTTGCCACCATATCTCAAAAAGTATACCGACGATCGTCAAACTTTTTTCAGTTATTCTTTTGTGGGATACTGTAGATGTGTCTTTTTGGCCTAATGTCGGACGACGTCACCATGACATTATTTATTGCGTGTTTTTCACCCGTGTACAAAACACATGGAATAAAGTGGGGAAAAAATCCGTCTTCCAGAAACATAATTACCTGATTAAGTTCATATTATACATGTCCTATATCGCAAAAAACTTTCTTAAAGGTATCGTACACGTTTGGTAATGACTCAAAACAAATAGTAGCATAAAAACTTACTTAGTGACAAGCAACGGAGAGCTGTTGATAGTATAAAACATTGTAGGAAACGACTCCCTCTGAAAATACCTAGTTTTTGAGAAAGAGGTAATTTCTCACTAAAATAATAACAACTTCTTGCAAGAAGTTTTTATTCCTATCTGAAAGCACACAAATTTGTACTAACAAGGGTGTTTTTTATTTCATCATTTTCTTGCAACTTCGATGACAAATTGAGCCCAAATTTTCACAGGCTTGTTATGTTATGCATATGTTGGGATACACCAAGTAAGAACACTGGTCTTTGACAATTTCCAAACGTGTTCAGTGCCTTTACAAAAAGAGAGATTTTATTGACGGTCAAGCATGAATTTTTACCTATTGTATTAAGTAGACACGGTGAAACTGGCTTTGAAGTTCTGAGTCATCGTTGCTTTATTGAATCTGTAAATATTGGTGAACAGGTTGTTGTTGAAGTTAAACAATTATATAAAATAACAAATGTATAATTGGAAAATGAATCAAATGTAAGTACCATTAAAACTCTTGGCTGCCATTTTGGGGAATTGCACATCCCATATACGAAATCAAATTGCTAAAAATACGATGTTGATTTTAAGAAAACACTAGAATTCCTACACATTCCTTTGAAAACTAAGGGCTAAAGAAATTTAGGAAATGTTGGGATATCAAACAAACAAGATAAATACCTGTAAATTGGTGAACAAGGTGTTGTTGAGAGTTCGGCCAATTAATTCAGAATTAACGCCCAGATTATTGAACAGCAGAAAATACAATTTAAAACGCCGGGGGCGTTTTGCAAATTTAGATGATAAAGATATATTTACGACAACAAAGGGTTTGAAATGATTATGCAAAGTTAGGAGCAACCTAAAATAGGAATATACCAAAAGTAAACGGGGGTGTTCTTTATTTACACCTGGGCAGTGACATCCTCCTCTCTTTTGCGAAAATGTGAGCCCGACATTTGCAGAATATTATTATCGATCTAGAAAATCTTATTTACAAAATTGCAAGTTCGCAAGTCAACATTTGACAATATTTATGGTATTACTTCAACTCGATGTACTCTAAAGTGATATGTTCAAAAAAAAATTGAAAAATTGCATTTACTCAACCGGGCCCTGGTTTCGTAAAGACAATCCTATAAAAACAAATATTTTTCAAAATCAGAATAATTAATATTTTTGTTAAACCACAAATTGCATCTGCTTCTGTTCAAAACAAGATGAAAAGATTCAAGAATTCATGCTAAGGGAAAATTTACACTTCAGAGCTAATCATCCTGAGAATGAATGAATGTCAAAGTGAACACTTTGATACCCATCTCAAATAAATAAGCAAATGGAATAAGCAAATGCAATTTGGTATTTTGTACTTGTCCTGTATCAAAGTAGACATATACAATAAAACTAAACTAAGTAAATGGAATAAGCAAATGCAAAGTGGTCTTTTGTGCTAGTCCTGTATAAACGTAGACATAGGCCTATACAATAAAACTAAACTAAGTAAATGGAATAAGCAAATGCAATATGCTCTTCTGCAGTCACCTTGCCTCCAAAGTGTACAGTCTTTCCTGTGTGCTTGTATTATATACATTTTATCAAATTGATTGAATAAAGACAAAGTCACAACTATTTCTACAGAAAAGTATTAGTTCAATATTGAAGTATGGGTCCAAATTCATAGAGCTGCTTATACGATGAGCTTAAGACAACGAAATTATTTAGATAATGTCAGCATGTACTGACAGCGGCCCTCACTGCAGGTTTTTAAACACAAAAGGTAGCTGAGCACAACAAAGTTATGCTTACCAGAATAAGGTTACCAGCCAAAGTACCATTTCACATGTACCATCTGTGACTAGTATCCTACTTATTTTTGCTGAACAGAAAATTGTTAAGCATTATTTTCTGCTTATGCGGCTCGATAAAATTGGGCCTAAAACGAGCCCACTGTAAAACTGTATGCCGTCAAAAACTCTTCCAAATACAGCCATCAGAGCACGAATTTCAACCATAGCAATTTTGTATACTCTTTTTCGAAATGTTTTAAAATCACAAAGTTGTGTTCCGTTTTTTCTGTTTGATCAAACGTTGTGATCAAATTTTAATTCAACCGACTACTCGTTTAACTCCGAGTAATTTATGCATGCAAATCCGACATCTACCAACTTTTCCGGATCATCAGAGGGAGTCGAGTCGTTGAGCTGACAAACTTTCTGTCCTCCTTCTTCGGTGATTCTGATGTTGATGGAGCGGCATCGAGGCTCATTGATGCAGGCGAAGACACAGCTAGGGATGCTGGTGATGACGAACTCTTTCATGACGTGATCGACGAGGCATGATGTAGGATGATCAGGGTTGGTGGTTCCGGTCGAGAACCAACGGTGGGGTTTCCATCTGCGGGGTTGATGGACACACACGGAACTTACACGAGCATTGCATGGGGCATTGAGCCACAACTGGTCGTATGCTGAGGAGATCAAAACGCATCGTTGGTTAGAATTGGGACTGTAGTAAGAGTACCAATTTGAGAAGGAAATGCCATTGTCGTGTCCGTTACATTTCCACTCCCCTAGCGTCTCCAAATCATTGCAACCGATCCAGAATTCAGCCTCCTTTTGCGTAATGCTGGTCAAAAACTTGTTCCCCGAGAGGGAACGAGGTGCCGCCAGCTCACCACCCAAGTCCCAGCAGGCTGAGCGCGCTTCTTGCCAGGAGAGTTTCGTGGAGATAATTTGGGAGCAATTCTTTTCCCATCGCTGCCACAATGGCGGGCAATTGTCAGCTCCAGACGGCTGGCAACTCCCTGAGCCCATCGGCACAAGGGCCGCCAAAAGAATCAACAGAACTCCGGTGAAAATTATCTCAGCGACCTTATGACTCGGTCTTGAATCGTATAATGAAAGTCAGGAGTATTTAGTTGGCTTTTATAAAGTAATTACTTTAGCAGCGTCCATTCGGTCTAGAATATGCTTCTGTATATACTCAATACTCTGCCTCTTTAAGCCATTAATACTCAACTTATAGCTAATAATCATTAGTTGGTGATTAGTGTTCATTTACGAGCCAGGGTTGAATATCCTACTGTCATTAGGTGTGTCATCAGAAAAGTCACAGTACAATCGCCAGATAACTGCATGTGCGGTGCCGTGTATCCAAACTTGAACAGAACCGGTTCGGCAGGAAATTAACGGCTACAGCTTGATCGTCACGTGAATAAACGTTGAAGCATAGTAAGCCCATAGCAACACCCTTAGCAACAACCATAGCCGTAGCCAATTCGGAATTAGCCACTCTTTCGATTTCGTACCAATGCATTAGCCAAAGTTTGTCGGTGATATTAATGGAGGTCAATATTTATAGCCGTCAATTTGATTAGTATTTGTTTTGTGTAATTAGTCCTTTGGGATTATACTAATTGCATTGTTGTTTAAATGTGAACTTCCAAGACTTAACTTAACCTTGTTCGTCGATTGTTATTATTGTGTGTAAACTCAGAACAATGAGAATTATACCTTTGGCCTTTTCCAAACCTCGGCTTAGGCTCCAGCTCCGGGCTCCATTTGACGTTGAAACACCTGTGCAGAATGATACCGGGTTCCAACATTGATGACAGAGCCGGAGCCCAAACCTTGGTTTCGAAAAGAGACCATACCACGTGACCATTGGGATGTTGTTGAGTCACTAGTATTCAATACAAAGTATACCTTTGGTTTTTGGAACCTTACTATTGTTCTAGTCCTGTATAAATGTAGACACAATATACAATCAAACTAAGCTAAGTAAATGGAATAAGCAAATGCAATTTGCTCTTCTGCTGTCACCTTGCCTCCAAAGTAAACAGTCTTTTCCGCGTGCATCATTGTGGATATAGACATATCAAATTGAATGAATAAAGACAAAGTTACAACTATTTCTAATAACAAGTATTGGTAAAATATTGACATTTGGTTCCAAATTCATAGAGCTTCTTAAAGCCCTGCAGTGAGGGGCCTGTTTGGTTGCAACGCCCCTGTGGTTCGTTGTCAACACATGCTGACAGTCTCTTTCCATAGGTGAAGAGGGTTTGTTTTGCAAAGTTTCAAAAAAATCATCTGAGTTTATTGTTTACATGTCCATGTATTACCTGGGTTAGTTCAAGCTTATTGTTTGCTTAATTAATGAAGTTTTATGATTTGGTTCATCTGCCATTGACAGCTCACAGACCGACTTTGTTCACAAAGGATGCTAGTAGTGTTTCGTTCTGCAACCTTCTAACCAAATCACTGACCCATGTTGATTGACACCCCCTCTAGGACGTGTTGCTTGGTCCAGCTTAGGATATCATGGCATGAGCTGACCAGTGTGTACGATGTGCTTAAGACAATGGAATTAGTTAAATAATGTCAGCATGTGCTGACAGCGGCCCTCGATACAGGGTTTTCAGCACAAAAGGTAGCTATGAGCACAACAAAATTATGCTTACCAGAATAAGGCTACAAGCCAAAGTACCATGTCACCTCTGACTAGTATGATCCTGCTTATTTTTGCTAAGCAGAAAATTGTGAAGCATTATTTTCTGCTTATGAAGCTCCATGCATTTGGGCCCATGTCTAAAACGAGGCCACTGTAAAACTGTATGCCGTCAAAAAACTCTTGAAAAACAGCCAGAGCATGAATTTCAACCGAAGCCATTTTTTAAACTCTTTTTTGAAATGTTTTAAAGTCACCAAAGTTTTGTTCGGGTTTTTTTCTGTTTGGTCAAGCGACATGATCAAGTTTTAATTCAACCGGCTATTTGTTTAACTCCGAGTAATTTATGCATGGAAATCCGACATCTACCAACTTGTTCGGGTCATCAGAGGGATTCGAGTCGTTGAGCTGACAAACTTTCTCTCCTCCTTCTTCGGTGTTTCTGATGTTGATGGAGCGGCATCGAGACTCCTTGATGCAGGCGAAGACACAGCTAGGGATGCTGGTGATGACAAACTCTTTGATGACGTGATCGACGAGGCATGATGTAGGATGATCAGGGGTGGTAGGTCCGGTAGAGAACCAACGGTGGGGTTTCCTAAAGCGGGGTCGATGGACACAAACGGAACTAAAAGTAGAACCGCATGGGAAATTGTACCACAGCGTGTAGGGTGGCGAGATCGAAACGCAATTTTTGTAAGAATTGGTACTGTAGTCAGGGTACCAATTCGAGAAGGAAATGCCATTGTCGTGTCCTTCACATTTCCACTCCCCTGGCGTCTCCAAGTCATTGCAACCGATCCAGAACACACCGTCCATTTGTGTAATGCTGGTCAAAACGTGTTCTCCGAGAGGGAACGAGGTGCAGCCAGCTCACCACCCAAGTCCCGGCAGGCTGAGCGCGCTTCTTGCCAGGAGAGATACGTGGAGATAACTCGGTAGCAATTATTGCCCCATCGCTGCCACAATGACGGGCAATAGTCAGCTCCGGACTGGCAACTCCCTGAGCCCATCGGCACAAGGGCCGCCAAAAGAATCAACAGAACTCCGGTGAAAATCATATCAGCGACCTTATGACTCGGTCTTGAATCGTGAAATGAAAGTCGTGTGTGTTGTGGGCTTTTATAAAGTAATTACTTTGTCACCATCCCTTTGGTCTTGAATCGTGTGCTTCAGTACTAATTACTTTGCCGCTAAGCATTTAATATTCCTCCCATAACCAATTTTCATCAGTTTCTGATTGGTGTTAACTACGAGCCAGGCTCGAATATCCTACTGTGATTAGTTCTGATAGTAATTATCGTTTGTCATCATGAAAGTCACAGTACAATCGCCAGATTACTGCAGTAAAGTGCCGTGTATCGAAACGAACAGAACCGATTCGGCAGGAAATTCTGTCCCTCCGTACGGCGAATATTGTGTAGAAATTCCGTCTGATAGCGCCCTCTTTTGAATCAGTCCATTTTAATTTACAATAAGGGGGACACGCACACCGCGACCGGGGGACTCACTCCCCTGTGAAACCGGCTTTTTTTCTGACCAAGAGGTTTTCCTGATTATTTTTGCTTTGCAGAGAATTCTTAATAACTCTTTTCTGCTGGAGCAGCTCTGTGAAATTGGGCTCAGGTCTCAAGACCTGGTAGTTGATGTGACAAGCCCGCTGTCTTTTTAAAATACAACCAGTACAAGAATTTCAACCAAAGTAACTTCTTGAACTCTTTTTCGAAATGCTTTAAAAGTAACCAAAGTTTTGTTCTGTTTTTCTGTTTGGTCAAACGATATGATCAAGTTTTTCATTCAACCGGCTACTCGTTTAACTTCGAGTAATTTATGCATGGAAATCCGACATCTACCAACTTGTTCGGGTCATCAGAGGGAGTCGAGTCGTTGAGCTGACAAACTTTCTCTCCTCCTTCTTCGGTGATTCTGATGTTGATGGAGCGGCATCGAGGCTCCTTGATACAGGCGAAGACACAGCTAGGGATGTTGGTGATGACGAACTCTTTGATGACGTGATCGACGAGGCATGATGTGGAATGATCAGGGTTGGTGGTTCCGGCCGAGAACCAACGGTCGGGTTTCCTTCTACGGGGTTGATGGACACACACGGAACCTGAAGTGTCCTTGCATGGGACATTGTACCACCGCGTATCACTTGGCGAGATCAAAACGCAGTTAGAGTCGGGGAAGTGTTGGTAGTTAGGGTACCAATTTGAGAAGGAAATGCCATTGTCGTGTCCGTTACATTTCCACTCCCCTGGCGTCTCCAAGTCACTGCAACCGATCCAGAAATTAAAATAACCGTCCATTAGTGTAATGCTGGTCAAAAATGTGTTCTCCGAGAGGGAACGAGGTGCAGCCAGTTCACCACCCAAGTCCCGGCAGGCTGAGCGCGCTTCTTGCCAGGAGAGATACGTGGAGATAACTCGGTAGCAATTATTGCCCCATCGCTGCCACAATGGCGGGCAATAGTCAGCTCCGGACTGGCAACTCCCTGAGCTCATCGGCACAAGGGCCGTCAAAAGAATCAACAGAACTCTGGTGAAAATCATATCAGCGACCTTATGACTCGGTCTTGAATCGTAAAATGAAAGTCAGGGGGATTTTGTGGGCTTTTATAAAGTAATTACTTTGGCACCATCCCTTTGGTCTTGAATCGTGTGCTTCTGTACTAATTACTTTGCCGCTAAGCAATTAATATTCCTCCAATAACCAATCTTCATAATTGCTGATTGGTGTTTGATTACGAGCCAGGGTCGAATATCCTACTGTCATTAGTATTGCTAGAAATTATCGTTTGTCATCAGAAAAGTCACAGTACAATCGCCATATAACTGCAGTACAGTGCCGTACTGCCGTGTGTCGAAACGCACAGAACCGGTTCGGCAGGAAATTAACGGCTACGGCTTGATCGTCACGTGAATAAACGTTGAAGCATAGTAACCCATAGCAACACCCTTAGCAACAGCCATAGCCGTAGCCAATTCAGATTCAGCAACTCTTTCGATTTCGTACCAATGCATTAGCCAAAGTTGATATTCGGACTAAGCCTTTACAACGCGTCACTTTAGCAAAGTGCGTCGAACTTTAATTGTTCAATAATATTAATGGAGGTCAATTTTATCATCGTAAATTTGATTAATTATTATTTTGTTTAATTAGTCGTTTGGGTTTCTCTACTAATTGCATTTTTGTTTTGATGGGAACTATTCAAACTTAACAGGTAATTTCTTTTTTTTCTTTTCTCGATTATAATTCAGAACAATAAAAACTATACCTTTGGCCTTTTCCAAACCTCGGCTTAGGCTCCAGCTCCGGGCTCCATTTGACGTTAAAACACCTGTGCAGAATGATACCGGGTTCCAACATTGATGACAGAGCCGGAGCCCAAACCTTGGTTTCGAAAAGAGACCATACCACGTGACCATTGGGATGTTGTTGAGTCACTTGGGGTACGCACACTAGATAAACTCAAATAGCAACCAATGCTAAATGCTAAAATATTCACAAAATACTTTAAACTCTCTCAGCCTCTTAAAAACTAAACAATATGTCTTCGGACAACTAAATTTCAGATTTTATTGCAACTTTTTTTACGCAGGTCAGCCGATTGGAATTTTTGCTAATTACCCTAAAAAAAAAACCACCCCGAAAATGTGCTTTTCCCCAAATCAACTTTTTGCCAGTTTTTATGATGCACTCCTCCACTTCCCAAGCCAAACGGGACCAACTTAAAAGCCTAATTTGATCAAGTCTCCTCAAAAGTTGAAGCACAGAACCCTCAGGTTGTAATAACCTGTCATAATTACACAATTTATTAGTTGTAATGACCCCAACAACTTTATTATTCAAAATAATTTGATACATACAAATGATGATAATTAGTTTGGCTCATGATTTTGTTTTAAATTAAGAGAAGTGTACCCCCAGTATTAAGCAGACACGGGGAAGGCTTTGAAGTTCTAAGTGATCTTTGCTTTATTGAATCTGTAAATATTGGTTAGCAGGTTGTTGTTAAAGGTTCGGCAAATTTCAGATTCAAGCTAACCTCAAGTTGATTAATAATAACAAATGTATAATAGGAAAATAATAAAACTTAAGTACCAATATAACTCTTGGCCCCCATTTAGGCGAATCGCACATCTCATACGAGAGAAAATTGCTTAAAAATACAATCATGTTGATTTAAGAAAACATTAGAATTTCTATACATTCCTTTGATAATTAAGGGCTTAAGAAAATTAAGAAATGTTTATGATGTAAAATAATCAAGATTCATACCTGTAAATTGATGAACAAGGTGTTGTTGAGAGTTCGGCCAATTTCAGAATAACGCCCAGATTATTGAACAGCAGGAAATACAAATTAAAACGCCGTGGCGCTTTGCAAATTTAAATGATAAAGAGATATTTACGACAACAATTGTTTTGAAATAAATATGCAAAGATAGTAGCAAGGTAAAGTAGGAGTATACCAAAATTAAACGGGGGTGTTCTTTATCTACACTTGGGCCGTGACACCCTCCTCTTTTTTGCAAAAATGTCAGCCCGACATTTGCAGAATATTATTATCGATCTAGAAAATCCTATTCACAATATTGCAGGTTCGCAAGTCAACATTACACAATTTATGGTACTACTTCAACTCGATGTACTCTAAAGTGATATGTACACAAACTCTTAGAAAGTTTGCATTTACTCAAGCGGGTCCTGGTTTCGTAAAGACAATGAGCAGGATACCAGTCACAAAATGGTACATGTGAAATGGTATTTTGGTTGTGACCTTACTCTGCGTAAGCATAATTTTGTTGTGCTTAGCTACCTTTTTGTGCTTAAGCAGCTATATAAAATTGGGCCCGGGTGGCGACGAATTTTTTTGTCCCAAACGACATTGCAATGATTACCTTTTTTGTTATGATTTTGATTTTTTTTTTCACGATCGGAATGCGGATGTTGGAAAGAAATAAAATATATAAAAAAGGTAAATAAATAAAAAGTTTGGGAAAAAAATTCGCGCACGGGTGTGATTAATACAGATGAGCCTAAAAAGCTGAATGGCTAACCTAAACTAAAAACTGAAAAGAAAAATTAAGTTTATACTTGTCAGTGACGACAGTGCTGTATACGGTTTTAACGCGCATCAGCAATGATTATTGCACTGTAGGTGAATAACGGTTTTCCCGAGGATGCGCAAATCTCGGATGAGTCAAGGCGTTTGTAACTGACGTTTTTAAAGGGACACGTTGCCTTGGATCGGACGAGTTGGTCTAAAAAAAAAGGCGCTTGTAACCGTTTGTTATAAAATGCATATGGTTAGAAAGAAGTTATAAAAGTAGAATACAATGATCCACACAAATACGCCTCGAAATTGCGTGGTTTTCCATTTCGAGACATATTTGTGTGGATCATTGTATTCTACTTTTAAAACATCTTTCTAAACATATGCATTTAATAACAAACGGTTTAAAATGATTCAAGCACATTTAAATGAACCAATGACCCCTTGCATGTGACGTCACACGCTCAAAACGCGCCCTCACTGAGGCCAAAGAAGGCAAATCATTGGACGATAGCTGTTCTTTGTGTGTAAAAACCTGTAGCGTTCCGCGTTATGCAAGGAGTCTATTCCAGGGGGTTTGGGCGAGCAAGGCATGCTTGGGAAAAATGGCTCGGCGAGATCGATCACCCTTGGGAACGAGGTTGCATAGTCGCCGATACCGCAACACGAATTACTGAATGAGAGATATATGGGTGCACCCCACTAATTCAACTCCCATAGCATTCAGTGCAAAAGGCTAAATATTCAAAAATACACGAAAAATACTTAAAAGTCTCACAGCTTTTTACAGTAAAGGGAAAAGTATTAATTGACTCTTGAACTTTTATTCTCTGCTCAATTTAATATGGGGAGTCCCTGGTCCCGTCGAGTTATTCTCCCTCCAAATCAAAACACCCCTACACCGGTGTAATTTTCCAAACGTCCGAGCATCAATCTTGAAAAATGTCCCTACACCTCTCGGCAAATAGGACCAGTTTTTCAGGGCCTATGTCATCCAAAATACCTCAAGTTGGAAGTCAACAACCCCCAGGTTACAATTGGGCAACATTTTTACACTCTACCCCTTTTATTGGGCTCTCAAATCTGTATAATATAGGATATTTTGAGGGCCTACAAAATATTCATGAGCTCGACGCTCTGTTTTCTCCATATTTAGTGGGGTGCACCCTATAGAGGAATTATTTTTACAGTTTGACTGGAAACCACATTCAGGATATTAGGAATATTGTCAAGAACATATTTCTTCAGGAAAATTTGAATTTGTTTAATCCGTTGAGAAATGGCAGGCTTAAACAAACAAACCACTCCTATGGTGTTTTGTGTACATTTTCAAATGAATGAGCATGCCTGATGGTGATACAAACACACATTAGATATTTCCTCTCATGTAATATGTTTCTTCCATTTGAACTACCCACAGAGTTTTGCTCTGTCTGTAAATTCCTTGACAATATATCCTACGGTTCTGATGAAACATTTTGAGAATGTGTTGTTTTTCTTAAATTTAACCTTTTAAGTGGGAGGATCCCTGGTGATAGCAACGGAGGGGCGGGCAATGGGCAAATGAACTGGAGAATTTACAGTTGAGGGCTTTAAACCATTCTTATACCCAGTGCAATAATTGTTTCATATTCCAAGTAGAAAAATAGGTAGGGTTAGGTTTCAAGTTAGAGTTAGGTAAGGGTTTATCCTCAATCAGCAGACAATTTAAGTTTTGGAACAAACAAAGGGTCTCAAATTTAGGCCTACATGTGTTCCTGTAGTGGCCTCACCAGAACAATGCCCCTCACTTATTACTGGCAAAAGGGGGTGGACCAGTGTATATGTCTATGTAGGCCTATTTCTATAGATCAAAGAGAGTGGTCAAAGAGAGTGGAGCTCCAGAATTGGATGGGTGGGGGGGGGGTAATAAAATTGTAATTAAAAACTGCATACACTAACAACTTGGACAAGTCATGATCACTGACTTTCTAAAGAATTTGTAAAGACACAAATGGGGTGACATCTGGGGAGGAGAGGGGGGTGTGAGAAAGAAAACTGAATGACTAACAGAAAGCTACACTTCTGCCTGGGAGAAAGTTCTGTTAGCTTCTCACTTACACAGTTCAATATGGGGCTGGTTGGACGTGGAATCTACAAAAAGAAAAAAGGATGGCTCAAAAAAACAAGAACACTGGGCCCCTGCCAAAGCTGAAAGTGAGACATGAACCCCAAGTGAGAAACTCACCAACTGTCTACATCAGGCCATCAAAGGATCATCTTGATTTGGCTTTCACTAGAGATGAGCAGGGTTTTTTTCAATCAAAACCCAATGCAGAGTTACCCACCAGACCTGTCATGGTACTTCGACCCACATATGCTGAAACGACCCCTGTTGAGGAAATCCAACACAAGAGTGGAGTTGCACTTCAGAAAATGCCTAACAAACTCCATCTCAAGAGTGAGGATGATCACCAGGAAGAAGAAGGAGGAGGCTACAGGTTTGTCAAAGTCAATTCTGCAGTAAATTTAGGAGTGGATGCTGCACTAGATCACCAACGAGCAAATCCTGAATGCAATGGTCGTCCCCAACTTGACGCTGGTGCAGAGGAACGTCGAGGTCTTGCCGTGGCCGAGATGATGTCATGCCGAAAGTGTGGGTTCCACACCGACAAGAAAAACTGTACACAGAAATACCTCAGACAAGGAGAGGACGACGAACTGCCGTCCCAAACATGGCGTTCCAAGTTGGCCTACACAATACTGGGATTGGAGCTGCTGGTGCAAGGAGACTTCTATCTGCGATGGATACAGCCGTTCCTCACAAAACGCCCTCCAGAAAAGCGCACACATAGTAGGTGCTATTTTGTCAATTGAAAACGAAGAAGACATGGCAGAAAGAGAAGGCTCGTGAAAGACGTTCACGAATTACAAGGCTACGAAAGGGAGAGTGGAGTGGCCGTTGAAATAGATCGACAGTACAACAATCCGCTGAGAAACTGTCGCAAAACACCTTTTGTTTCGGCAACACAAACGAGAGATGTCGTTTGTGAAAATGTGACTACAAAAAAAAACATTGTGATGTTCAACCATGAATCCAAACTCTGCAAACAATGTTCAACCTCCTTAGACAAAAAAGGACACAAACCTAGAAATGCAACATGCACCGCCACTCGTCCTGGAAACTACAACATGGGTGACGAACGAGAAGGAGGATTGCAGTGTGCAAAGAAACTGTTGAACTGTAAGGAGCCACTTAAAATAAATAGAGTCACAACTGATGCCGATGGGTGTCTTGCACATGGCATTAGTACATTTATGCACACACAGGCAGGTATGGAGACTGAACATTTGCTAGACCCCCCTCATCTTAATAGATCTCTTTGTGCAGCCATAAGTCGTGCTAAATTCAGCACAGATATGTTTCCGGGCAAAACCAAAAAAGAAAAGTCTAAATTGCAAGACAGATTTGCCGATGATGTCAGCCATAGGGCTCAGGCCGAGGCTGGTTCAATCCTTAACCAAAAACTTGGTGATCAGTCACAAAAGACAGCCATGGCTGCAAATGCAGCAATTGCAATTCCTGAATGTTACATGGGAAACCATGATCTGTGCAAAAAGACATCTCACATTTGCCATGGTGGTGCCAGACATCAGAAATACAAATTTCCATACCTGCCTGCTAGTGCTCGGGAAAAATTTAAATTGTCTAAACATGATAAAGAGACAGTCATCAAACTTTTGGACAAACGACTTGGTAAAGAAGCCATGGAAAAAACCCAGTACGGTACAAGCACTCAAAAAGCAGAATCCATGAACCATGCATTTTCAGTCACAAATCCAAAAGGAGCACTCACCTTTGCGAGAAATGGTCCTTGTAGAGATCACAGTGCCGTGCATTTGGTCAATAATGGTCATGCAAACTCGATAGTAAAAATGTAAATCTGCTGGGTGTCCAGTAACTGTTGGCTCAACAGCTGCTAAGGCCCTTTCTGAAATGGATAAGAAACAGAAATATTACTCTGACAGGGCCAAAGGAAAGGCATACAAGAGACGAAGGGCACAGTGTCGATACAATCGATTCCATTTGTACTATGCTTCACAACAACTGTACAAGAAAGGGCAACTAGAACCAAATTTTCAAAACGACTGGCACAATATTCAAAACGAACACAGTTATAGCAAACGTTGCCCACCATGAACAGATGAATGAATGAATTAATGATTGATAGTTAGTGATAGATAATTCGAACAAAAATCTTACACTTCTCATCAGATTAAGCAGTCAGGTACACACCGTGCCCCTCACAATTTCCTTTTCTCCGACATATTTTTCTTGAGTTGTTGATGTGGCGGGGCTCTAGAGATAAATGCTCAAAACAAACGCACAATGAATGATGGCACAAATGGCTTACATCACATCCGTTGGGCAAGTTTGGAGTTCCCGTGTATGCCATGTAAGCCACTCTGTGCACATGAATCATTGTGCGTTTGTTCGATCCGGGGACCTGGATATTTACGAACCCATAATTCCTCCTGGAATAGCCCCGCCACATCATACAACCCTTGCCACCTTTCGCTTTAGATTTATTGGCCAATAGCCCCATAACTTTACCTATCCAGGCTTCCATTTTGTCAGTTTGTTTATATGCAGTGTTTCATGTGTACAACCAGTGTTTACAATTTTCAGTATGTGGCTTGAAGTTCAACCCCAGTCAGTAATGTACCCTCTCATAATTTCCTTGAAAGCAATTTCTTTTTGGAAAAATTAGTGCTTGTAAAAATTACAAACCACATTTAAAAATCAGAAAATGAAAGGTTGATTTTTTTGAAGCAGTTTTGAGCAGTCAAAGGTGATTTATACACAAAACATTTACTCCCCAAAACTGCCAAAAACAACACATGCCGACTGGGGTGAGATCCACCATTTTGTAAGATTTAACGTAACTTTTTTACTGTAAATGAACTGTTTTGCACCGTAAAAATTGAAATAAAATTATCACTTGATTGAAAAAAGCTTCTGTATCACATTGATTGTCAGCTAACAAATTATTGTAAACAATGACACGTTTAAAACCCCATCAAGTAAATAAAATATGGCCGACACCATTCATGCTTATAGGGTGCACCCCACTAATTCAACTCCCATAGCATTCAGTGCAAAAGGCTAAATATTCAAAAATACACGAAAAATACTTAAAAGTCTCACAGCTTTTTACAGTAAAGGGAAAAGTATTAATTGACTCTTGAACTTTTATTCTCTGCTCAATTTAATATGGGAGTCCCTGGTCCCGTCGAGTTATTCTCCTCCAAATCAAAACACCCCTACACCGGTGTAATTTTCCAAACGTCCGAGCATCAATCTTGAAAAATGTCCCTACACCTCTCGGCAAATAGGACCAGTTTTTCAGGGCCTATGTCATCCAAAATACCTCAAGTTGGAAGTCAACAACCCCCAGGTTACAATTGGGCAACATTTTTACACTCTACCCCTTTTATTGGGCTCTCAAATCTGTATAATATAGGATATTTTGAGGGCCTACAAAATATTCATGAGCTCGACGCTCTGTTTTCTCCATATTTAGTGGGGTGCACCCATATCTGTATAAAGCAAACATCTGGATCAAAACGAGTTTGGATCCAGACTCGTAGACTTGCCCAGTCCCTTCGAGCCAGTTGATGTTGCGCCCTCTACCAGTGACTAAATACATCAAAGACTAGAGTCGCCAGTCATTATTTAGTAAACCAGTAATTTGGACTCTCATATTGGCAGGCCATTGGCAGATAGTGATTGTCGCTTGTGACGTCAATGCAGGGATAAACCAGGGGTGCGCTCCACTTGCGCAAACCTTGCCAACGTTTGCGCAAGTTTGCCAACAATTTCAAGTGGAATGAGATGTGTGCCGCCAACGTTGACGAACGTAAGCAACCAATAGGCAACGTATTTCTGAGGTGTTGGTGGGTGGTTTTTAAAATGGCGGACAGCAAGATTCTTGTCACGAAAATAGTTATAATGTGATTCAGTGATTGATAACGCAGTCAGGTGGAGTTGAAATAAAAACCTAATTAGTTTATGTCGTGATGTACAAACGAGGACTAAAATATATCTACAAATACAATACAGCAACAACCAAGTTACGAACAATAAAATACATACTGTATCGCCATCTTCATTACAGACCGCCGCCATATTGACATTACGAAGTGCACAACAAATCGTTCCAACGATCACAAACGTTTGCGCGAACGGTTGCCACATGGGCCCAATTTCATGGCTCTGCTTACCGCCGAGTTCTGCGCTTGCGATCACCATTCTTCGCTTACAGGGCAAGCGCCGAATTTTTGCGCTAGATGATTGTGTAAGCGAAGAACGCCTAGTAACGTGGACTACGCACGCGCACAAGCAGAAATTTCCTGCTAACCTGTGAAATATGCTTGACGTAGGCGCGGAATTCCCTGCATCCGTAAGCGCCAATTCTTTGCTTACCGTAAGCAGAGCCATGAAATTGGGCCCTGTTTGCGCAAGTGGAACGCACTCCAGGGCCCAATTTCACAGCGCTGCTTAACGGTAGGCAAATTTTCGTGTTAACTGTTACAGAAAAATTTGCTTAAGCGTAAGCGTATTTCATAGGTTAGCAAGAAAAAAAGGCGGCCATCTTGCACGTTCACAATGGTCTTGCATTGGTACGTCATTCATTTTTATGCAGAAAGCACCGGAAGGTTAGCATGCCTTTTCGTGTGCTACGGTTAGCAGCGCTGTGAAATGGAAACTCGCTCAAAAGGCACAAAACGTGTGCTTAGCAGCTCTATGAAATTGGGCCCAGGACTAATACAAAATCATGAAGAATGTTAAAGATGCATGCGGTTTTCACAGAAACGTTTTTTTATTTAATTATGCCTATTTATCTTATTAGTTTTGTTGGTGGTTTTTTACTCTGAACGAATTTTGACAGATGCTGTTTCAAACCGACAAAACTTAAAACATATTTCGCATATGCCACTGACAATGCACAAAATACAATGTAACATACAAAGATAATACTTGACTGATGGACGTGAGAAATAATGTCGGAATACCGTACAATTTTAATTTTTAGTTTTTGAATAACTACCACTTATCATTGACTGATTTTTGTTTTCGTGCAATACCTTAAATGAAAACTTTGAATTTTATCAAATCTATAAATATAACTATTTAAAATGACTAATGACATGTGGAAAATACTAATGGTATTTTTAATTGGCTATTCTTTGGACTGCTGATGTTTATTTATTGATTTAAAGGGTCTGTATACATGTGGTAATGACTCTAAAAATAAATGGCAATAAAAACTTACATGGTAAGAAGTACAGCATCTTTGGATAGTATAATGCATTTCGAGAAACTGTTCACTTCGAAGTAGGCCTACTGCGGTTATGGAAAAAGGGTATCACTTTTTCTCCCCAAAAATTTGATTCTGAGAAGCGTTACTGCAGTAACGTTTCTCAGATTGTGTATTCCAATTGCAGATTATTCTTCCTCCGCTCCAGATTTTCGACAATATCTCAAAAACGCTACCACCTTTTGAAATGAAATTTTCAAAGGTTAGTTTTATGGTATATATCTACAACTATATAGGACTGAAACAAACAGTGGGTTCCAATTACCAAACGTATACAATCCTTTTAAGTAAGGCCTGGTATAACACTAAGTCATGGCACAATGTTATTTATTTCACTGTTTTCTCCATAGTGCAGTGCCCTGTGGGAGTCAAAGTCCTTGATATCCTAGACTGGACTATTATTCCAAGAGGGGGCGGGGTTCAGGTCCCGGAGTTTTTTTGAGGGGCTGAAAATTTGTTTTACTCATACTTCGTGCACAAAATTGTACAGACATACAGACCATACCCAGAATCTGAACCCTCTGATAAGTGGGGGCCATCTGTTCTTTGTAGCATGCGAATAATAGTACGAAAACTAGTGGGTTTTTTTTCTTTTAGTAAACCACAAAAACGCTTACATATTGTCTTTATAAATATTTTATTGATAGTATACTATTCTCTAATCAACAAACCTTTTTAATGTTAAAACAAAACGTTGAAACCCGCCATGAGATTTTGTCACGGTAGAAAAACTATCTATACTATACCCGCCATTGTAATGGCAATGGGCATGTGGCAACGCCAAAGGTCGTCATGCTTACAAATTCATACTTATATTAATTGAACTAGAAGATTAAATATTACTATAGTTTAAACGTTGCTTTAGTTAAATTAGCAAATACAAAAATTTTAGAGAACCGGCCAAAGTAGGCTAAAAAATTCCTAGACAAAACAAAACCAAAAAACGGGTTGTTGAGGAATATTTTGTCGTGCTCAACTTACAAGTTGGGCTAGTGCTATTGATTTGCGGATTATCAATCAATTCAAGTGCAGGAGACCATTGTTTATACTTTTAGATGTGAATTTTGCTGTAGTATTTTAGTGAATGCTCATAATTAGGGCCGGTGTGGCAGGAGATTCTGTCCCCCGGAGATTCTGTCCCCCCATACGGCAAACTGTGTACAAACTTCTTCTGATATGCGCCCTCTTTTGAATCATCCTCCTTCAGCCCATCCGTATGGGGACAGAATCTCCGGGGGGGGGGGCAGATTTCCCTAGACACCAACCTATACTTCCCGTCCCCCAACCTCTAAATTATCGTACCGAAATTGGTTCTTCAAAGTTCAAGACTGAATGGATGAACAATGTCGTCATAACATCTAGGTTCTCCTGGCCATTTTCTGCAATAAGAGGCGGCCTATTTTAATACCTGTCATTCATTCGTGTTTAACCTTGGGGGCCAAATTACCCCTGAGTTAAAAATTATTTAATTTCATTTTGAGAGATGGGAACTTATTAACATATTAATCAATGAAAGTTTAACGGCTTTCTTTTTAGCCATGCAAAATCGGCATTCAATTTAAGCAGATAGGCGCAATAAATATATTCTACCAGCCAGATTGATAGTTCCGTTTTTGTTTTACGGCAAGTGATTTTGCAAAATGAGCAAACCCTATTATACAAATACAAACCTTAAATTCCTTTATTTTTGGTTTCTTTCTTAAAATTATGGAGACAGCAAAGGATATGTACAATGGACATTTTCAAAAACCTTTGTGCCAATACACTCTCTCAATACACAGCTCTTCTAATTTCTTTGCATGGCAATCTTATTTTGACTGTCTGTTTTATTTTTGTTATCAATGGCCAAATAAATAATAATAATAATGACAACAATGGAACAAAATTCGTTTAACTTGTTTTGCACCACATAATTTGCTCACATACGCCCCACACGGTCAAAAACGCTGTAAATGCACAAGAAGCGAAATTAAAATACTATTTTGAGGAGCTTTCAACTTCGCACAAAATAGAATAACGCAACGTTCAAATTACCTTGGCCCACTTTGCACAAAAAGTAGCTAAGCACAACAAAATTATGTTTACCAAAATAAGGTTACCAGCCAAAGGTACCATGTCACATGTACGATCTGTGACTGGTATCCTGCTTATTTTTGCTTATAGCAGAAAGTTGCTGAGCATACTTCTCTGCTTAAGCAGCTTTATGAAATTGGGCCCTGCTCATTTTGCCAAAAATGACAGTTAAAAACTTGCAGCACTGAAGATCGAGGAAAAGGCCCAAGGTGAATAGCTGTACCTGCGCGGTCTTTTGGCGCGGTATTTTGACATATTGGGTTTTGTGGTAGACTTGGTTCCAAGTCTGCAATCGTGTTTTTTGTTTGTTTTTGTTGTTTTGGGGTCTATCTGATATCTAATACAGAATGCCTGAAACAGTGCCCTCTTGTGCCTTAACCTTCGATTACTGGTTGGGGATTGTGCTCGCCAGTTCGCCCTTTGCACTGTCAGCCATTATTTTGCGTGTAGAGCCTCGACTTGGGGACAGCAGCAGTGAATAGAAAGCATTATATAACTTTGTATTGTCACGGTAATTAATGCCACTTTCATCCAAACAGATGCATAAATACAATACAATTGAAGCATGTACGCACATCTGAATCGTGCATAGGGCGAATAGAGGCACGTTGCGTTTTGCACAGCTGATGCAGACAAATAACCGCGATCTCAGACTTGAAATAAAGTGTAGCTTTTACGGGAGGGGGGGGGGGGGTTAACGTGTTGGCTGATTTAGCTTTTTTAATGATTCCATCAGCTCCATATACTTTCCAAGGGAATAGCTTGAACAAATAAATTGCCATTTTCAAGGAGACTCGGAGATTTTGGAAAAGATTGAAAGAAAAAGTGGGCGTTTCCTGGATTGAGTGTGTGAAGTCTAAAACTGTATGCATGGCAACCGTGGCAATATATTCATTTTATGACGCTCGTTTCCTACTACAATAATTGTATGTGTCTTGTATACTATACATAAATCATATTTATGTCTATAAGACCTCTACACACGATAATTAAGTTTTGAAATGATAGTTTTAAGGACTATAATTAGTTTTATACCATTAGCGAGGTAGGCTACCTTGCAATGTGGCATTGTTAAAGGTGTTATACAGGATTGGTAATTAGGATAACAAACACCATTGTTTAATTTTAGTTTGGAATCTTTACTGATTATGAAGTTCATACTGAACCATTTTTTTCTGCGAAATGTTTCCCTCTGAAATGAAATCATAATCCGAGAATATTGTATCCTGAAAACGTTTTTTTTTTTAAAGCAGCAACTTTCGGTTGCTACAGCCCAAATTAAGGACAGTGTGTTAACATGCTGAAAATTGCAATTCTTTTAAATATTTTGTCCTGACTCACACAACAGATTAAGCTCAAATTTTCAAATGTTTGTTATTTCATATATATGGTTGATCACACAAACCATGAACACTTTCTGCGAGTATTTTTGTCAGCTCTACCAATCCTGTATAATATCTTTGACGAATATAATTATTCTTTACCATTTGTGTCGTTGCAAAATGAGGTGTAATGACATTATTGTTTTTTGAACTAATTTCTAGATTACAACGTGTGATTGTTATAATAATAGCTTCTTTTTTTTACACATGAATACATCAAAGACAACTTAAACTTTACCTTTTCCAGTGCTATTTTCCTAATATTTCCATGAATATAGCAATGGTATAAATTTATTAAGACAACCGTATTTTGACCACGAGTACTTAAAGGGATTGTATACGTTTGGTAGTTGGAACCCACTGTTTGTTTCAATCCTATATAGTTGTAGTTAAATACCATAAAACTAACCTGTGACAAATTCATTTCAAAAGGTGGTAGCGTTTTTTAGATATTGCCGAAAATCTGGAGCGGTTATGTCCACGCAGGAAGAATACTCGCAATTGGAATACACAATCTGAGAAACGTTACTGTCAGTAACGCTTCTCAGATTCAAATTTTGGGGATAAAGAAGTGATATCTTTTTCCAAAACAGCAGTACTTCGAAGTGAAAAGTTTCTCAAAATGCATTATACTATCCAAAGCTGCTGTACTTCTTACCAAGTAAGTTTGTATTGCCATTAATTTTTAGAGTCATTACCAAACGTATATACAGACCCTTTAAAGCAAGTCCAAGTGTATATTTGTGGGTCGAATATCGAGTACATGACTTCGAGTACACATTGTTATTTTTCAGTCGAGTATTGAGTATGAACTTCGAGGGGGAGTATATTGCCAGCCGAGTACGAGTACGAGTACCATCAAAACGGTACTCGAGTAGTACTCGAGTATCGAGTACGAAATACGAATACTATACAATACAAATGAGTGCATGGTTATTTTAACTGCATTATATCATTATTTTGAGAAGAGTAACAACGTATGTTCGGTTTGCGGTAACACCATGTGTACATCTTTTTTATCTATTTATTATTGATAGCCGCCACTTACAGGTACCATTAAAAACTATGTATAAATATATCTACCTTCTGCTGTGTAGATTTCGTTCTTTGAGAACTTGTCTTGCTATCTATTTTACTGCCATGGAGTAGATTTCGAAATTCGGGAGACTCTGAAAAGAACTGTCCTGCTTATAAACTCCTACCTGGGCGGAAGGTAGGAAATCGGCCCGGGACTACTACTTTCGCTTAGAACAGGTTCATTTTTAACTACAGTTTTTCATTTTTCACTTTTTTTCAGTAATAGCCTACATAGCATTTTTTCTTGAAGTTGTTCGTAAAATTTTAAAATCATGCTGTTTTTCTCCATAACATATCTCTAGAGGAACAAAGTAAGAAACTGGTGCACTTTGAAAAATATTTCCAATAGTTTTTTTAGTGATCCCTTTTTGTTAGCAAAACAATTTGCCACATTTTGTACTCAAAACTATTATTGCATCATAATATCAAAAGAAAAATATGCTCACCTTTTTATTTACAAAGATACTTCATTATTGGGAAAGCTGACAAAAGTACAAGTTTATTTGTGGTTCGGGTGGTAATAATTTAAGTAAAGGGATACATTTTTTACTCAAACCCAGCCGAAAAGAAGAGGGGATATAATTTTCTATCCCTTGTTCCTCAAACTTAGCCGAAATGAGGAGGGGATAGAATTTTCTATCCCTTGTTCCTCAAATCCATCAGAAAAGAGGAGGGGATAAAATTTTCTATCCGTTGTATCCTAGCCGAAATGAGGAGGGGATAGAATTTTCTATCCCTTGTTCCTCAAATCCATCAGAAAAGAGGAGGGGATAAAATTTTCTATCCGTTGTATCCTAGCCGAAATGAGGAGGGGATAGAATTGTC
Organism: Plazaster borealis; assembly: GCA_021014325.1. Taxonomy (NCBI): domain Eukaryota; kingdom Metazoa; phylum Echinodermata; class Asteroidea; order Forcipulatida; family Labidiasteridae; genus Plazaster; species Plazaster borealis. The sequence continues at coordinate 3,523,826 of CM037458.1, forward strand.
TATCCCTTGTTCCTCAAATCCATCAGAAAAGAGGAGGGGATAGAATTTTCTATCCGTTGTTCCTCAAACCTAGCCGAAATGAGGAGGGGATAGAATTTTCTATCCCTTGTTCCTCAAACCTAGCCGAAAATTGGAAGGAATAGATTTTGTTATCCTTTTCTGCTCAAACCAAGCGAAAAAAGAGGAAGGGATAGATTTTTGTATCCCTTGGACCTCAAACATTAAAAAATGTGCGTTATATTGCTACAAATAACTGGAATTTATCATTTTTTTAATGTTAGCCTAGAAAAATTAGATTGATTAATTTTTTGTAACATATGGGTCATTCCATGTCAGACCAACGCACTTTTTTACCTTATGTCTTCTGATTTTGATAAAAATTGCTGTGCTTGTAGGTCCTAATGAGCAATGAATGCACACCAATTTTTAGCCCGATCCGACCTACCATTTGGTCAGGGCAGAAACCACACAAAATTGACATTTTTGAGTAAAACACCACCCTTTTGGTACAAATTTGTCAAAACCATGTCAATTTTCATCGAATAAATGCAAATTTGGTATAAAAATAATGAAAATTGCATGCTCAATTCAATTCTTTTGTCAAAAATAAATTTTGTGAAAAGTAGGTCACTGTGACCGTTAATATGTCACCATGACCTTTGACCCAATTTTTGTAATAATGTATCATTCCGAAAATCAACGAAATTAAAATGACTTGATAGAGCATGTCTTCCTCTATCAGAATCCACTAAGAAATACTTGGGCTCTTTAAAATTTACAACTTTATGACTATTTTTGTACAGTTGGTAGGTTATAAATTAGTCAATTTATAAATTTTACATTAGAAATCCACTAACACAACTTACTGTTCTGTTTCAATTGTTACTAAAGTTAATCTTGGTTGGGGAATTTCTCATGTTGAGGGCTGATGAAAGGGCGGCATTTTACTCAAAAAATGTCCATTTTTTGTGGTTTCTGCCCTGACCATATGGTAGGTCGGATCGGGCTAAAAATTGGTGTGCATTCATTGTTCATTAGGACCTACAAGCACAGCAATTTTTATCAAAATCGGAAGACATAAGGTAAAAAAGTGCGTTGGTCTGACATGGAATGACCCATATGGAGCATGTTTTTCACAATTTGGAGGAAAATAAGGTAAAAGAAAATGTTGATGCTTTAAAATCCTGTTTTGATTGCAATTATCGGACTATAATGACAATTTTAAGCTGTAAATTTGAAACTGAAAAAAGGCAGTTAAATAATTATGAACCTGTTTTAGTGAATCGAGGGAACTTCTCGTTATCAATCTTCCCCGCGGCAGTAGAATAAAAAGACAAGTTCTCAAAGAACCAAAACCTACACAGTAAAGAAGATATACACATGGTGTTACCGCAAACCGAATATACATTGATACCTCACCCTGCAATGCCTCAAACCACATATAAGAGTAAAACCATTCACATCCTCTATAACATTATGCAGTGAACTTGTAAATATTGTTTTAAAAAGGTTTCACCGTGGTCAAGTGGTTTACATTCGGGAAAAAAAACGGGTCAGAATTGACTCGGATCCGGGTCTTTTGGGTCCTGACTCATTTCTGGGTCAGTATGACCCAGAGTCTGTGTCAAATTTGTTGACTCCACAAAATGGCGGACTGTGTTTCGCTGGTTGTATTTGAAGAGGCAAATTTATGTTTGGTTAATCACTACTCACTAACTACAACGTGTTTAGGTGCATGAACAACTCTTCAAAAAGAGGAAATTCCAAACATCAAAATTGTGAGAGATTTGAAGGCAATGTGCCCTTTTAAATGAAAGCTTATAACTATAACTATAACTCGCGAATCTATAAGAATAGCTATTTAAAATCTAATCAATATTTTCAAGCAATTCGGCCAAACAATTTGACCTTATGCACAAACTTCAAGTAAATCTTTAAAACGCCACCAGATTAACCAGGACCCTTTTGAACGCAATATTTCCTTGAGGAATTACATGCTGACGAAAATAACAAGTCCGAGGCCTGACTGAAATTGCAAATATTTCATAAAAAAGAAAATGCTCTCGAGTTTTTCAAGGGTGAGATCAGGGCCCAATTTCATAGAGCTGCTTAAGCACAAAAAGTAGCTAAGCACAACAAAATGAATTATGCTTACCAGAACAAGGTTACCAGCCAAACTGGTACAATTTGTGACTGGTATCCTACTCATTTCTGCTTAGCAGAAAATTTGCAAGTAATATTTTTTGCTTAAGCAGCTCTATGAAATTGGGCCCAGGCCCTTAAACCAGGAAGGGTGACGCGCCGATGTCGTTTCCTTTCACATTCACCCCCACCAAAAAAACCAATTGTTTTTATAATTCCTGGTTACGGGCCTGGGTGAGATTAAAATTAAACAATAAAACTGTACGGAATGCCAACTTTAACGCCCCCCTCCCCTCTCCACAAAAAAATGACGAAACTCCAATTGGTTTGACGGATATTGATTCATTCGCTTACCGATAAGGAGGCTTGGTAGTCGTTGCGTCATCATTAAGACTAAAGTCGCTCCCATAAAGTTAAGTTTGAAAACCTTTATTACTACCTATTGTTTTTATGCTTGCTATGGTGACAATATCAGGTTGAAATACTGACTGCATTGGTAGAGAAATTGTTTACGGGTCGACAGAATAGTGCACGCACCCAACGCCGGGGTTTTGCAAATTGTTCGGATCATCAAAGCGGGTCGAGTTGTTGAGCTGACAAACTTTCTGTCCTCCTTCGTCGGTGATTCTGATGTTGATGGAGCGGCATCGAGGCTCCTTGATGCAGGCGAAGGCACAGCTAGGGATGCTGGTGATGACGAACTCCTTGATGACGTGATCGACGAGGCATGAGTTGAGAGGCAGCGGGTTTCCCGTAACGGCGAACCGGTGGTACCGCGGTCTCGGGCACGGCCGACCGTCAACATTCCTACTGGTGGTGCCTTCAGTGGTAGAGGGAATGGCCTGCGGGCGTTTAACGCAAACAGATGAGAACGAGTTATCGCAGGTTCTGTTATACCATTTACCAAACCAATCCTCTTGAACAATCCCCCACACGTACACACAAGTACCCACTTGGTTCCAATTGGGATCCCAATTAGAAAACGCTCCCACTTCGTTCGCCTTGCCCTCGCACTCCCACCGATTGCGTGTTTGATTGTAACTGCAGGCAATCCAGGTTTGGCGGATGCCGCGTACCCTTGCCATGTCCGCCACGAAAGTGTTTTCTTGGGCCGAGTACGGGACCACCATCTCGCTGTCCAGGTCGACGCAGGCCGCCCAGGCGTCCGCCCAGGTGGCTGGGTCCATGAATAGGAAACAGGCGTCCCCGAAAGACTCCCATGATAACGGGCAAGACGTTGGAGCAGTTGACGCCGACCTCGATACAAGCAGCCCGGCTGAGATGACGCCCAGGATGTGCACGAACAGCATTTTTGATATGTTGAGACGGTCCTTAACTACCGTGATTCAAAAACGATTCGAAGAAGCATTCTCGGCAAAACAAGAACAGCGTTGAATTCCTGTATTGAATAGTCAGTATTATTCCTCCTCTCTTATATCTTGTACACAGTCCTTAGCCACTGCACCACAATGACAATGCGAAAGCACACGCAGACACCCCTTCAATGGAAAGGTTAGCAAAAGCGGTGGATAATTTTGCCTCCAACTGCTTGTCCACACGATTCATAATGTGTTAATTCTTGTCGGTCAACTTCAAAGGACTCCACAGTTTGGTTTAAACAGTGTTGTATCCCGAAATACAGTGAACAGTAATTTGGTAAATAATACTGATCAGGTTGTTTACACAGAGTAATCAACACAATCTTATGTTGTCCAGCGTTGTTTTGGTGTTTTTGTGGGGTTTACTTTCAGTAGAGATGTAATGAACAATGACGACCAACGTTTAGCGCAGGCTGCTCCTCTGCTTTTATAACCAAAGCAATGATGCAGAACTGACAGTATAATTTTAGACAATTAGGTTTGAGCCTGAGCTTGCATTGGTGCCGGGTGGTAATCATCTCAGAATAGGGCAGAAGCTCCACCCTCTATTCGCATTTTGTCCTTCCGGCGGTAAACTGTCAGTTAAAATTAAAGGTGTGCTACGTGTTTGGTAATAACGAAACAAAGTGACAAGTTCAAATCTGAAATCTTACTTTTTTTTGTAAACTAGATCACTTCCAACTCTCAATAAATAACCCCGCCCAAAATACTGCCAAGTGCAATAAATAAATTGATACCATGTTCTTAATTCGATCATTACAGATAGTAGGGTCTTTGGATTCCGTGACCATTTTTTTGCTACCTTTTTTTCTTGATGGATTTGACTTCAGGAACCATTTAAAAGGAAAATAAGCTCCTATGTACCTCTGAAATGTGATAGGAACTTTTTTATAGCGCAATATTCAAAATGGCCGCCGACGCCATCTTGAAAAACATAAATTGTAATAGCTCTGGCACCAGATGACCTAGACGGACAAAAAAGATATCTTTTTCCACTATACCTGGCATGACAAATCCGCAGGAGTGGTAATTGTAAGGTTTGGGGACCATCTTGACCTCTAAATCCAAGATGGCCGCCGTCGCCATCTTGAAAAAACATAACTTGCATTAGCTCAGGCACCAGATGACCTAGACAGACAAAAGAGATGTCATTTCCAATATATTTAGCATTACAAATCTACTGGAATGGTTATTGTAGAGTTTGGGAATCACCCACATCTCCTAAATCCAAGATGGCCGCCGTCGCCATCTTGAAAAACATAACTCTCATCAGCTTTGGCACCAGAAGAACTATAAGAGAAAATAGGGCGTCGATTTCCACTATTCATGGCATTACAAATCCACTGGAATGGTAATTGTAGAGTTTGGGATCATCCTGACCTCCAAATTCAAGATGGCCGCCACCGCCATCTTGAAAATTAATGTGAAAACTCTGGCACAAGAAGAGCTATATTGAATAGGGTGCCATTTTCCACTATTTCTGGCATTACAAATTATTTTAAAAATGTTTTTCATGATTGATTGATTGAAAAATGATGGTGCTGTCCAATTCAGTGACACTCCAACACTGTTGACTTGAGATAAACATAAAACCGTAAAAGTGTTTTTACATGTTTTATGGGTATGGGTCATCGTCTGGATATTATGTTCGTATTTTGTCAAGTTGACTGGGGTGGTTGGCGAACATAAAAAGGACCAGAAGAACCGGTTTACAATGTGTCAGGTCAGTTCAGATCCTCTTTGTTACAGCAATATAACATGTTTAATGCCTACTTGGCACTCATTAGTTGCGTGTGGGTGATTCTATATTAGAATATGTAAGTCTCATGTCTTGTGAAAGACATTAGTTAGTGTATTCCGCTTAGGTTCAGGTAAGATGTATAATAAATCAGAATGCGGACTTTTAAACCTGAGTTGAGTTTTCAGTATAAGTGACCTGTTCCTCCAGTAAGGAGATTAGGATGTTTTAATAGTGTTTCGTCTGGGTCTATATAACCCGAATCATAGGGGGAGGAGCGAGCTGTTTGGGGGTGGAGTCAATTTGACTCCGGTTTAGTTTTGCTTTGATCAACCTTTCCCTTATGTTTTGACCTTTTCTGTATACGCAATGAAAGGAGGATCTTGAAAGATCTTCGAAAGTGTTTCATGGTTGCGTATTAGAGACCAATGTTGTTTGATGGATTTGTTTTAGGTCACTTTGGTTGATGTACGGGTTGTATGTCGTACTGACAACCAATGGAGTTTTGCTTTCTGCATTTCTCTGCTGTTTGTGAATCAAATTTGATCGGTCTTTGTGTGATACTTTTGTTGTGGTTTTGTTTATCTCTGAGAAACTGTAGCCTCTTGCAGTTAGCTTTTCAGAGAAGTTATTGACTTCTAGTAGGAAATCATCTTCGTTATTTGTGTTTCTGGCATAGCGAAGTGTTTCTCCGAAGAAGGAAATAATCCACAAATTCTGATATTTTGGCTGTAGGACTTGAACATCCACTTATTATAGGTCTCCCAACAAAAGGCGTGCCCGCGGGTGGTGTTTTATGTATTTTCGGAAGAAAATACATGATAGGGCAGTTGCCTGGTTGCGAGAGTGGATCAAGATAAGCCAGGGTGTGTTTATTGATGTGTTGGCCTTTATGCATATTTATGATTAGTTTGTGGACCAATGTAGTGGTCTGTTGGGTGATATCTTGGTCAAGCTTTGTGTAGTGCTCGGATTCAAGATGTCTGTAGCCTACTTCTAGGTAATCAGTTCGGTTCATATGCAAATGCCTCTTCCTATGTCGTAAGTTTAATTACGATATCTGGGTTGTGTTTCAGTTTGGTAATGGCTGATATTTCCTGTCTGGTCATATTTCTGAGCTGGTTGCGCAATCGAATATGAGCAAATTAGTATTTTGTGGCTACCAAATAATTTTCGAGTGTCGCACATTGTGTTGAAATTGGACGCCATTTTGAGGGCGGTTTGAATGGTCGGGCCTTGGCAGGTTTGTTGTGCATTAGGAAAGCAACCCTCATTCTTCTTTGGAAGATGTTGAAATCACTCAGAACTTTTTTACGGGTGGGTTTGGCAGGAGTGGGAACAAAATTTAGGCCTTTTCCTAAAGCAACTTTTTCAATTGTAGAAAGGTTTGCCCTGGATAGGTTTGTTATGAATTGTTCGCTTTCTTTAGCCAATTATTCAAGAATATTATTCTTAATGAACCGTTTGGATGTGTCGCACGTGTGAGAAAAGTTGTTGGCTTTTCTTTGAGAGCTGTTTGCTCGTTCAATAAACCTTCGTTTAGTCATGTTTAACAAAGAGGAGTACTGATTTATAATGCTTATAAATAGTAATATATACTTGGGAATGCCGTATTATATTATTATAATAAATATTATATTAAAAATTAACGTAGTCATCAAAATCTCTCCTTGGAAAAAGTGGTGGTCCTGAAAAGGACTGGTTGGTTTATTAAAGAGGTTGTTCTCTTTTTCTCTTGGTTCCTCGAGCCTTGGTTAGTCTTGGCCGGGTGAAGAAACCGAAGAGCTGGGTTGCTGTTCTCAGTTCCGCTCCCTTGAAGTATTGTACCAGCTGTGCTCTTGCTTCTTTCTTGGCCTTGTCAAGTCTTGTCTCCAACTCCTCCGCCTGGAACTTGTACTCCGCGAGTGTGAGCTGGACCAGTAGCAAGGATGCCTTTGAAGTGAGTCTGTTCCAATTCTCCGTAAAGGATGGTTGGAAGGTGAGACCCTTGTGTGGATGCGGTGGCCTTACTGTGTTCCGGCGGTTTGTTTGACGAAATGGCTTGGCCAAAAGTGGTGACTTGGTGCGTAATGTGGCTCGTAGCGGCTGTTAAAATGTTAACTGGCTCCGCTGAGATTTTTCTGTGGTTAAAGTCTTTTCTGCAAGTTTGATGCGTGGAGCAGGGGTTTCACTTTGAAATTCTTCCTGACATCAAACGACGTGATTAGTGAATCCTCCAACTGGTCGATGAGAGGGAGTTGTCCGCTGGTAAAATTGCTGATGATGGAGGAAGCTGGCGATGAAGGCTGAACTTGAATGCTTGAGCAGGAAGGCTGAGGGCTGGACTTTGGGCGTCGTTTAAACGATTTGCTCAGTTTGGTATAACAAAGAGGATCTGAACAAATATCCTCGCGGTCTCCCCAAAAAATAATAATTTTCCTGACACATTTGTCAACCGGTTCTTCTGGTCCTTTTTATGTTCGCCAACCACCCCAGTCAACTTGACAAAATACGAACATAATACCCAGACGCTGACCCATACCCATAAAACATGTAAAAATACTTTTACTGTTTTATGTTTATCTCAAGTCAACAGTGTTGCTGGAGTGTCACTGAATTGGACAGCACCATCATTTTTCAATCAAATGATTTGGACGTTAAGATGATCCCCAGACTCTACAATTACCATTCCAGTTGATTTGTCATGCCAAATATAGTGGAAAAAGACATCTCTTTTGTCTGTCTAGGTCATCTGGTGCCAGAGCTATTGAAAGCTATGTTTTTCAAGATGGCGATGGCGGCCATCTTGGATTTAGAGATCAAGATGGTCCCCAAACCTTAAAATTACCACTCCAGTGGATTTGTCATGCCAGATATAGTGAAACAGGACATCTTTTTTGTCTGTCTATAGGTCATCTGGTGCCTGAGCTAATGCAAGTTATGTTTTTCAAGATGGCGACGGCGGCCATCTTGGATTTAGAGGTCAAGATGGTCCCCAAACCTTAAAATTACCACTCCAGTGGATTTGTCATGCCAGATTTAGTGGAAAAGGACATCTCTTTTGTCCGACTAGGTCATCTGGTGCCAGAGCTATTACAATTTATGTTTTCAAGATGGCGTCGGCGGCCATTTTGAATATTGCGCTACAAAAAAGTTCCTATCACATTCCAGAGGTACATAGGAGCTTATTTTCCTTTAAATGGTTCCTGAAGTCAAATCCATCAAGAAAAAAAGGTAGCAAAAAAATGGTCACGGAATCCAAAGATATGACCCTACTCATATTAGTCGCATCTTCCGTTGGGGACGCGCGTACACGAACGACCCACACACACAGCATTCATAAATTTCCCCATAGTGATCTCACCCCCCCCCCCCCCTCCCATATTTACAACGATCTTGTGACCGTTTTGAGAAAACTATCAACAATTGCACACCAACCTTCTCCAAAAAGATTTGTTTGATATACCGGGTATTTTTTGCCAAATAAGTTACTAATGATCCGTACCTCGTACACATTGTGTCATTAGTGGACCTTGCGATTTTGCGGACGGCCGTTGAGCCTGTGTGGATTTACACGTGTATGCTGCGTGTGTGGCAACGGCGTTTTGTGACGGAGATCCACGTTTCACATACACAGAACACACGCATACCCTTGCGCTCTGAGTAAAATGCTCACTGACCATGATATGCATAATTTTATAAGCTTCGTTTTGATTGGTTATTTATTAGCATTGATGAAAATATACACCCGTACCTTCGACCATACAACTTTCTCCTTTCATGAACCTTTCTGCCGGGATCTGCTCGAAGTCTGCACGATGTGGTCATGCCAAGTACAACGCGTGGTGTGTGTGTGCGTGTACTGTACTGTGTGCGTGATGGTACTAAGTCAGCACGCGCGCGTGCTGTTGCCCTTCTCTGATTGGACGACCTCGCTAAATGATATAATGCGACTATCACAGTAAAAACTGTTTGTAATGTTGCTCTGTAAAAATATGTGAAATAACTCTATCATACTTGGACGTGCATAAACTCCAATAAACTATTATTTGGTGCTTTCTTTAAAAAAAAGAGACCACCTATAGTTTGATGAAATTTTCACAACGAGGTTGTATGGTGACCACCTAGTTTGTTTACATTTTTTCACTATTTAGATTTTTGTATGGAGTTTTCTTGTAAACTAGAATTATTTTGGACTCTACCAAAAACCATTCCTTTAAATTCCCAGGGGGCCAGCAGTCTCGCGAGAATATCGCCTGTGTCGCGAGATTCGCGGAGAGAGTCGGAACGCTATCACCGCGACAAACATTTAACGGCGACTTGTCCACAAGTCTAAGTTAATATTGGTTCGCTAGGTACGAGCACGATACTCAATGGGCCTTGGAATCAATTTGAGATCGGAAGTTGATAAATTTGACTTTCAATCGATTAGCGCGGCACGTGCAATTAAAGAGAACAAAGGCAGATACACAATTAGCCCTTTTGTTATATGGCAAGCACCATAGGAGTGTACCATTGGCTCGGGTGTATACAGACAGAATCATACGCAAACCAAACAGAGAAATTATAAATATTTCCATCATAATATCTCAAAAAACGGCTTTATCGCGGCCGTCATCCGATCAGTTTACTGGCGACTATCACTATCGTCAATATTGAGCTAGTTATTGTGATGACTTGGCCTTCATGTATAATTATCTCTACGGAGTTACTGAAGTGCCATAGCCAACTTGTTGAAATCGTACCACAATACCTTCGGGATGACATCTTCCCGAGGGGTCTTCTTCCTATAAGACTGAGTATCAAGATGAAGACTCGAGTATACTCCAAGTAAGAACACTGGTCTTTGACAATTTCCAAACGTGTTCAGTGCCTTTAAAAAAGGGGGGATTTTGCAGACGGTCAAGCATGAATTTTTACCTATTGTATTAAGTAGACACGGTGAAACTGGCTTTGGAGTTCTGAGTCATCGTTGCTTTATTGAATCTGTAAATATTAGTGAACAGGTTGTTGTTGAAGGTTCAGCCAATTTCAGAATCAAGTTAACCTCAAGTTAAACAATAATATAAAATAACAAATGTATAATTGGAAAATGAATAAAATGTAAGTACCATTAAAACTCTTGGCTGCCATTTTGGCGAATTGCACATCCCATAAACGAAATCAAATTGCTAAAAATACGATGTTGATTTTAAGAAAACACTAGAATTCCTACACATTCCTTTGAAAACTAAGGGCTAAAGAAATTTAGGAAATGTTGGGATATCAACCAAAGAAGATAAATACCTGTAAATTGGTGAACAAGGTGTTGTTGAGAGTTCGGCCAATGAGTTCAGAATTACGCCCAGATTATTGAACAGCAGAAAATACAATTTAAAACGCCGGGGGTGTTTTGCAAATTTAAATGATAAAGATATATTTACGACAACAAAGGGTTTGAAATGATTTTGCAAAGTTAGGAGCAATATAAAGTAGGAATAATACCAAAATTAAACGGGGTGTTCTTTATCTACACCTGGGCAGTGACATCCTCCTCTCTTTTGCGAAAATGTGAGCCCGACATTTGCAGAATATTATTATCGATCTAGAAAATCTTATTTACAAAATTGCAAGTTCGCAAGTCAACATTTTACACTTTATGGTATTTCTTCAACTCGATGTACTCTAAAGTGATATGTTCAAAAACTTTTGGAAAAATTGCATTTACACAACCGGGCCCTGGTTTCGTAAAGACAATCCTACAGAGACAAATATTCTTCAAAATCAGAATAATAAATATTCTAGTTAAACCACAAACTGCATCTGCTTATACATTTTCGACACAATATGAAAAGGAATTAAAAAATTCATGCTGAGGGAATATTTTTACACTTCAGAGCTATAATCATCCTGAGAATGAATGAATGCCAAAATGAACACTTTGATACTCATCTCAAATAAATAAGTAAATGGAATAAGCAAATGCAACTTGGTCTTTTGTGCTAGTCCTGTATAAATGTAGACATTAAACAATAAACTAAACTAAGTAAATGGAATAAGCAAATGCAATTAGGTCTTTTGTTCTAGTCCTGTATAAATGTAGACATATACAATAAAACCAAACTAAGTAAATGGAATAAGCAAATGCAATTTGGTCTTTTGTGCTAGTCCTGTACAAATGTAGACATATACAATAAAACTAAACTAAGTAAATGGAATAAGCAAATGCAATATGCTCTTCTGCTGTCACCTTGCCTCCAAATCCAAAGTGTACAGTCTTTGCTTGTATAATATACATTTTATCAAATTGATTGAATAAAGACAAAGACACAACTATTTCTACTGAAAAGTATTGGTTCAATATTGACGTATGGGTCCAAATTCATAGAGCCACTTATACGATTGTGCTTAAGACAATGGAATTATTTAGATAATGTCAGCATGTGCTGACAGCGGCCCTCACTGCAGGTTTTTAAACACAAAAGGTAGCTGAGCACAACAAAATTATGCTTACCAGAATAAGGTTACCAGCCAAAGTATCATTTCACAAGTAGGCCCTACCATCTGTGACTAGTATCCTGTTTATTTTTGCTAAGCAGAAAAATGTTAAGCATTATTTTCTGCTTATGCGGCTCGATGAAATTGGGCCTAAAACGAGCCCGCTGTAAAACTGTATGCCGTCAAAATCTCTTTCAAGTACAGCCATCAGAGCACGAATTTCAACACAAGCAATTTTGTAAACTCTTTTTCGAAATGTTTTAAAATCACAAAGTTGTGTTCAGTTTTTTCTGTTTGATCAAACGTTGTAATCAAATTTTAATTCAACCGGCTACTCGTTTAACTCCGAGTACGTTATGCATGAAAATCCGACATGTACCAACTTTTCCGGATCATCAGAGGGAGTCGAGTCGTTGAGCTGACAAACTTTCTCTCCTCCTTTTTCGGTGATTCTGATGTTGATGGAGCGGCATCGAGGCTCCTTGATGCAGGCGAAGACACAGCTAGGGATGCTGGTGGTGACGAACTCTTTAATGACGTGATCGACGAGGCATGATGTAGGATGATCAGCGTTGGTAGTTCCGGTAGAGAACCAACGGTGAGATTTCCTTCTGCGGGGTTGATGGACACAAACAGAACTTAAAGTAGAACCGCATGGGAAATTGTACCACAGCGTGTAGGGTGGCGAGATAAAAACGCAATGTTTGTATGAATTGGGACTGTAGTTAGGGTTCCAATTTGAGAAGGATATGCCATTGTCGTGTCCTTCACATTTCCACTCCCCTAGCGTCTCCAAGTCATTGCAACCGATCCAGAATACACCGTCCATTAGCGTAATGCTGGTCAAAAAAGTGGTCTCCGAGAGGGAACGAGGTGCCGCCAGCTCACCACCCAAGTCCCGGCAGGCTGAGCGCGCTTCTTGCCAGGAGAGACGCCTGGAGATAACTCGGTAGCAATTATTGCCCCATCGCTGCCACAGTGGCAGGCAGTAGTCAGCTCCGGACTGGCAACTCCCTGAGCCCATCGGCACAAGGGCCGCCAAAAGAATCAACAGAACTCCGGTGAAAATCATATCAGCGACCTTATGACTCGGTCTTGAATCGTAAAATGAAAGTCAGGGGGATTTTGTGGGCTTTTATAAAGTAATTACTTTGTCACCTTTGGTCTTGAATCGTGTGCTTCTGTAGACCTACTAATTACTTTTCCGCTAAGCAATTAATACTCCACCCAATCTTCATAAGTTGCTAATTGGTGTTTAATTACCAGCCAGGGTCGAATATGCTACTGTCACTAGTATTTTATAGAAATTATCGTTTGTCATCAGAAGTACAATCACCGGATAACTGCAGTGCCGTGTGTCGAAACTTGAACTGAACCGGTTCGGCAGGAAATCAGCGGCTACGGCTTGATCGTCACGTGAATAAACGTTGAAGCATAGTAAGCCCATAGCAACACCCTTAGCAACAGCCATAGCCGTAGCCAATTCAGACTCAGCCACTCTTTCGATTTCGTACCAATGCATTAGCCAAAGTTGATATTCGGACTAAGCCTTTACAACGAGTCACTTAATAGCAAAGTGCGTCGAACTTTAGATTGTCAGTAATATTAATGGAGGTTAATATTAATCTTTGATTAATTATTATTTTGTTTAATTAGTCGTTTGGGTTTCTCTACTAATTGCATTGTTGTTTTGATGGGAACTATTCAGACTTTACAGGTAATTTCCTTCTTTTTTTCCCGATTATAATTCAGAACAATGAGAATTATACCTTTGGTGTTTTCCAAACCTCGGCTTAGGCTCCAGCTCCAGGCTCCATTTGACGTTGAAACACCTGTGCAGAATGATACCGGGTTCCAACATTGATGACAGAGCCGGAGCCCAAACCCTGGTTTCGAAAAGAGACCATACCACGTGACCATTGGAATGTTGTTGAGTCACTAGCATTCAAGACAAAGTATACCTTTGGTTTTTAGAACCTTACTATTGTTCTAGTCCTGTATAAATGTAGACACAATAATATACAATCAAACTAAGCTAAGTAAATGGAATAAGCAAATGCAATTTGCTCTTCTGCTGTCACCTTGCCTCCAAAGTGTACAGTCTTTTCCGCGTGCATCATTGTGGATATAGACATTTTATCAAATCGAATGAATAAAGACAAAGTTACAACAATTTCTAATAACAAGTATTGGTAAAATATTGACATTTAGTTGGTAATTCAGAGAGCTTCTTAAAGCCCTGCAGTAAGGGGCCTGTTTGGTTGCAACGCCCCTGTGGTTCGTTGTCAACACATGCTGACAGTCTCTTTCCATAGGTGAAGAGGGTTTGTCTTGCAAAGTTTCAAAAAAAATCATCTGAGTTTGTTCTTTACATGTCCAGGTATTACCCGGGTTAATTTAAGCTTATTGTTTGCTTAATTAATGAAGTTGTATGATTTGGTTCATCTGCCATTGACAGCTCACAGACCGACTTTGTTCACAAAGGATGCAAGAAGTGTTTCGTTCTGCAACCTTCTAACCAAATCACTGACCCATGTTGATTGACACCCCCTCTAGGACGTGTTGCTTGGTCCAGCTTAGGATATCATGGCATGAGCTGACCAGTGTGTACGATGTGCTTAAGACAATGAAATTAGTTAAATATTGTCAGCATGTGCTGACAGCGGCCCTCGATACAGGGTTTTCAGCACAAAAGGTAGCTATGAGCACAACAAAATTATGCTTACCAGAATAAGGCTACAAGCCAAAGTACCATGTCACCTCTGACTAGTATGATCCTGCTTTTTTTTGCTAAGCAGAAAATTGTGAAGCATTATTTTCTGCTTATGAAGCTCCATGCATTTGGGCCCATGTCTAAAACGAGGCCACTGTAAAACTGTATGCCGTCAAAAAACTCTTGAAAAACAGCCAGAGCATGAATTGCAACCGAAGCCATTTTTTAAACTCTTTTTTGAAATGTTTTAAAGTCACCAAAGTTTTGTTCGGGTTTTTTCTGTTTGGTCAAGCGACATGATCAAGTTTTAATTCAACCGGCTACTCGTTTAACTCCGAGTAATGTATGCATGGAAATCCGACATCTACCAACTTGTTCGGGTCATCAGAGGGATTCGAGTCGTTGAGCTGACAAACTTTCTCTCCTCCTTCTTCGGTGTTTCTGATGTTGATGGAGCGGAATCGAGACTCCTTGATGCAGGCGAAGACACAGCTAGGGATGCTGGTGATGACAAACTCTTTGATGACGTGATCGACGAGGCATGATGTGGGATGATCAGGGGTGGTAGGTCCGGTAGAGAACCAGCGGTGGGGTTTCCTTCTGCGGGGTCGATGGACACAAACGAAACTAAAAGTAGAACCGCATGGGAAATCGTACCACAGCGTGTAGGTTGGCGAGATCGAAACGCAATTTTTGTAAGAATTGGTACTGTAGTCAGGGTACCAATTCGAGAAGGAAATGCCATTGTCGTGTCCTTCACATTTCCACTCCCCTGGCGTCTCCAAGTCATTGCAACCGATCCAGAACACACCGTCCATTAGCGTAATGCTGGTCAAAAACTTGTTCTCCGAGAGGGAACGAGGTGCAGCCAGCTCACCACCCAAGTCCCGGCAGGCTGAGCGCGCTTCTTGCCAGGAGAGATACGTGGAGATAACTCGGTAGCAATTATTGCCCCATCGCTGCCATAACGGCGGGCAGTAGTCAGCTCCAGACTGCTAGCAACTCCCTGAGCCCATCGGCACGAGGGCCGCCAAAAGAATCAACAGAACTCCGGTGAAAATCATATCAGCAACCTTATGACTCGGTCTTGAATCGTGAAATGAAAGTCGGATGTGTTTTGTTGGCTTTTATAAAGTGATTAGTTTGGCACCATCCCTTTGGTCTTGAATCGTGTGCTTCTGTACTAATTACTTTGCCGCTAAGCAATTAATATTCCTCCCATAACCAATTTTCATCAGTTTTTGATTGGTGTTAACTACGAGCCAGGGTCGAATATCCTACTGTCATTAGTATTGATAGTAATTATCGTTTGTAATCAGAAACGTCACAGTACAATCGCCAGATAACTGCAGTAAAGTGCCGTGTATCGAAACGAACAGAACCGATTCGGCAGGAAATTCTGTCCCTCCGTACGGCGAATATTGTGTAGAAATTCCGTCTGATAGCGCCCTCTTTTGAATCAGCCCATTTTAATTTACTATAAGGGGGACACGCACACCGCGACCGGGGGACTCACTCCCCTATGAAACCGGCTTTTTTTCTGACCAAGAGGTTTTCCTGATTATTTTTGCTTTGCAGGTAATCGTTAATTATTATTTTCTGCTGGAGCAGCTCTTTGAAATTGGGCTCAGGTATCAGGACCTGGTAGTTGATGCGACAAGCCCACTGTCTTTTTAAAATACAACCAGTACAAGAATTTCAACCAAAGTAACTTCTTGAACTCTTTTTCGAAATGCTTTAAAGTAACCAAAGTTTTGTTCTGTTTTTCTGTTTGGTCAAACGATATGATCAAGTTTTTCATTCAACCGGCTACTCGTTTAACTCCCAGTAGTTTATGCATGGAAATCCGACATCTACCAACTTGTTCGGGTCATCAGAGGGAGTCGAGTCGTTGAGCTGACAAACTTTCTCTCCTCCTTCTTCGGTGGTTCTGATGTTGATGGAGCGGCATCGAGGCTCCTTGATGCAGGCGAAGACACAGCTAGGGATGTTGGTGATGACGAACTCTTTGATGACGTGATCGACGAGGCATGATGTTGAATGATCAGGGTTGGTGGTTCCGGTCGAGAACCAACGGTCGGGTTTCCTTCTACGGGGTTGATGGACACACACGGAACCTGAAGTGTCCTTGCATGGGACATTGTACCACCACGTATCACTTGGCGAGATCAAAACGCAGTTAGAGTCGGGGAAATGTTGGTAGTTAGGGTACCAATTTGAGAAGGAAATGCCATTGTCGTGTCCTTCACATTTCCACTCCCCTGGCGTCTCCAAGTCATTGCAAGCGATCCAGAAATTAAAATAACCGTCCATTAGTGTAATGCTGGTCAAAAATGTGTTCTCCGAGAGGGAACGAGGTGCAACCAGTTCACCACCCAAGTCCCGGCAGGCTGAGCGCGCTTCTTGCCAGGAGAGATACGTGGAGATAACTCGGTAGCAATTATTGCCCCATCGCTGCCACAATGGCGGGCAATAGTCAGCTCCGGACTGGCAACTCCCTGAGCTCATCGGCATAAGGGCCGTCAAAAGAATCAACAGAACTCCGGTGAAAATCATATCAGCGACCTTATGACTCGATCTTGAATCGTAAAATGAAAGTCAGGGGGATTTTGTGGGCTTTTATAAAGTAATTACTTTGGCACCATCCCTTTGGTCTTGAATCGTGTGCTTCTGTACTAATTACTTTGCCGCTAAGCAATTAATATTCCTCCAATAACCAATCTTCATAATTGCTGATTGGTGTTTGATTACGAGCCAGGGTCGAATATCCTACTGTCATTAGTATTGCTAGAAATTATCGTTTGTCATCAGAAAAGTCACAGTACAATCGCCAGATAACTGCAGTACAGTGCCGTACTGCCGTGTGTCGAAACGCACAGAACCGGTTCGGCAGGAAATTAACGGCTACGGCTTGATCGTCACGTAAATAAACGTTGAAGCATAGTAACCCATAGCAACACCCTTAGCAACAGCCATAGCCGTAGCCAATTCAGATTCAGCAACTCTTTCGATTTCGTACCAATGCATTATAGGCAAAGTTGATATTCGGACTAAGCCTTTACAACGCGTCACTTTAGCAAAGTGCGTCGAACTTTAATTGTTCAATAATATTAATGGAGGTCAATTTTATCATCGTAAATTTGATTAATTGTTATTTTGTTTAATTAGTCGTTTTGGGTTTCTCTACTAATTGCATTGTTGTTTTGATGGGAACTATTCAAACTTTACAGGTAATTTCCTTCTTTTTTTCCCGATTATAATTCAGAACAATGAGAATTATACCTTTGGTGTTTTCCAAACCTCGGCTTAGGCTCCAGCTCCAGGCTCCATTTGACGTTGAAACACCTGTGCAGAATGATACCGGGTTCCAACATTGATGACAGAGCCGGAGCCCAAACCCTGGTTTCGAAAAGAGACCATACCACGTGACCATTGGGAAGTTGTTGAGTCAGGGGTACACCACACTAAATAAACACCCATAGCAACCAATGCTAAATGCTAAAATATTCAAAAATATTCACAAAATACTTTAACCTCTCTCAGCCTCTTAAAAACTAAACAATATGTCTTCGGACAACTAAATTTCAGATTTCATTGCAACTTTTTTTACGCAGGTCAGCCGATTGGAATTTTTGCTAATTACCCTAGAAAAAAAACACCCCGAAAATGTGCTTTTTCCCCAAATCAACTTATTGCCAGTTTTTATGATGCACTCCTCCACTTCCCAAGCCATAGGACCAACTTAAAAGGCTAAATTTATCAAGTCTCCTCAAAAGTTGAAGCACAGAACCCCCAGGTTGTGATAATCTGTCATAATTACACAATTTATTAGTTGTAATGACCCCAACAACTTTATTATTCAAAATAATTTGATACATACAAATGATGATAATTAGTTTGGCTCATGATTTTTTTTTAAATTAAGAGAAGTGTACCCCTAGTATTAAGCAGACACGGGAAACTGGCTTTGAAGTTCTAAGTGATCGTTGCTTTATTGAATCTGTAAATATTGGTTAACAGGTTGTTGCTAAAGGTTCGGCAAATTTCAGAATCAAGCTAACCTCAAGTTGATTAATAATAACAAATGTATAATTAGAAAATGAATAAAACTTAAGTACCAATAAAACACATGGCCCCCATTTTGGCGAATCGCACATCTCACACGAGAGAAAATTGCTTAAAAGTACAATTACGTTGATTTAAGAAAACACTAGAATTCCTATACATTCCTCTGATAACTAAGGGCTAAACAAATTTAAGAAATGTTTATGATGTAAAATAAACAAGATTCATACCTGTAAATTGATAAACAAGGTGTTCTTAAGAGTTCGGCCAATTTCAGAATAACGCCCAGATTATTGAACAGCAGGAAATACAAATTAAAACGCCGTGGCGCTTTGCAAATTTAAATGATAAAGAGATATTTACGACAACAATTGTTTTGAAATAAATATGCAAAGATAGTAGCAAGGTAAAGTAGGAGTATACCAAAATTAAACGGGGGTGTTCTTTATCTACACCTGGGCCGTGACACCCTCCTCTTTTTTGCAAAAATGTCAGCCCGACATTTGCAGAATATTATTATCGATCTAGAAAATCCTATTTACAATATTGCAGGTTCGCAAGTCAACATTACACAATTTATGGTACTACTTCAACTCGATGTACTCTAAAGTGATATGTACACAAACTCTTAGAAAGTTTGCATTTACTCAAGCGGGTCCTGGTTTCGTAAAGACAATCCTATAAGGACAATTATTCTTTAAAATCTGAAAAAATAATTATTATTCTCGTTACACCACAAACTGCATCTGCTTATACATGTTCAACACAAGATGAAAAGATTCAAGAATTCATGCTAAGGAAGATTTACACTTAAGAGCTCATCATCCTAACAAAATCATGAATGTCAAAAATAACACTTTGATACTCTTCTCAAATAAATAAGTAAATGGAATAAGCAAATGCAATTTGGTCTTTTGTGCTAGTCCTATATAAATGTTGACATAAATACAATAAAACTAAACTAAGTAAATGGAATAAGCGAATGCAATTTGGTCTTTTGTGCTAGTCCTGTATAAATGTGGACATAAATACAATAAAACTAAACTAAGTAAATGGAATAAGCAAATGCAGTTTGGTCTTTTGTGCTAGTCCTGTATAAATGTAGACATAAATACCATAAAACTAAACTAAGTAAATGGAATAATCAAATGCAATATGCTCTTCTGCCTCTTACCTTGCCTCCAAAGTGAGCTGTCTTTTCCGCGTGCATCATTGTGGATATAGACATTTTATCAAATTGAATGAATAAAGACAAAGTTACAAACATTTATAATGAAAAGTATTGGTAAAATATTGACATTTGGTTCGTAATTCAGAGAGCTTCTTGAAGCCCTGCAGTGAGGGGCCTGTTTGGTTGCAACGCCCCTGTGGTTCGTTGTCAACACATGCTGACAGGCTCTTTCCATAGGTGAAGAGGGTTTGTTTTGCAAAGTTTCAAAAACAATCATCTGAGTTTGTTGTTTACATGTCCAGGTATTACCTTGGTTAATTTAAGATTATTGTTTGCTTAATTAATTAAGTTTCATAGGTTAGTTTCATCTGCCATTGACAGCTCACAGACCGATTTTGTTCACAAAGGATGCTGGTAGAGTTTTGTCCTGCTCCCTTCTAACCAAATCACTGACCCATGTTGATTGACACCCCCTCTAGGACGTGTTGCTTGGTCCAGCTTAGGATATCATGGCATGAGCTGACCAGTGTGTACGATGTGCTTAAGACAATGGAAATATTTAAATAATGTCAGCATGTGCTGACAGCGGCCCTCGATACAGGGTTTTCAGCACAAAAGGTAGCTATGAGCACAACAAAATTATGCTTACAGAATAATGCTACAAGCCAAAGTACCATGTCACACGTACCATCTCTGACTAGTATGATCCTGCTTAGTTTTGCTTAGCAAAAAATAGTTACGCAATATTTTTTGCTGATGAAGCTTGATGAATTTGGGCAAAAACGAGACCACTGTAAAACTGATGCCGTCAAAACCTCTTGAAATACAGCCAGAGCACGAATTTCAACCAAAGCAATTTTTAAAACTCTTTTTCGAAATGTTTTAAAGTTACCAAAGTTTTTTCTGTTTTTCTGTTTGGTCAATAACTCGGTAGCAATTATTGCCCCATCGCTGCCACAGTGGCGGCCAATAGTCAGCTCCGGACTGGCAACTCCCTGAGCCTATCGACACAAGGGCCGTCAAAAGAATCAACAGAACTCGGGTGAAAATCATCTCAGCGACCATATGACTCGGTCTTGAATCGTAAAATGAAAGTCAGGGAGATTTTGTGGGTTTTTATAAAGTAATTACTTTGTCACCATCCCTTTGGTCTTGAATCTTGTGCTTCTGTACTAATTACTTAGCCACTAAGCAATTAATATTCCTCCCATAAACAATCTTCATTAGTTGCTGATTGGTGCTCAATTACGAGCCAGGGTTGAATATCCTACTGTCATTATTGTTAGTAATTATCGTTTGTCATCAGAAAAGTCACAGTACAATCGCCAGATAACTGCAGTAAAGTGCCGTCTATCGAAACGCACAGAACCGGTTCGGCAGGAAATTCTGTCCCTCCGTACGGAGAATATTGTGTAGAAATTCCGTCTGATAGCGCCCTCTTTTGAATCAACTTCCTTCAGCCTATGTTTGGTTAGACTGGTCCCTTGTCTTTATCCGCAGGCACTGGTCTTACAGGCCCAATAATTTCATTGGATAAAATGATTTCATTTGATAAACTTGCAGTGACGTAAGCTTTCCATATTAATATGTTATGAATGGTCCGAGGTGATGTCCGAGTTTGTCAGCTTGCTCTTTCAGTCGTCTGCATGCAGCATGTGAATAATGTTTGTAATTCATGTAATGGTGTTTTATTCATTATGTGTACATGTACGGGTGAATTGACTGCAAATCTCCGTGTGGAATGGATGCGAGGTCAAGTGTACCGTCTGGTAGGATCCGGCCAGGCGCTCAAGGAAGGTATCTGGCGTTATTCACGACCCCCAAAGTGTGACGTCAGATGTTCATGCTAACTATCGTGTAGCCTGAACATCTGACGTCACTCTGAAAGCGGCCCCATTTTGCTGAAAAGTTTAGAGTCATTTTTTCCAAGATGGAGTCTGGACTGTTTACTCCTTCGAGGCCCAATTTCATAGTGCTCCTTAATAAATATTGTTTAACAATTTTCTGCTTAGCATCAATGAGCAGGATACCAGTCACAAAATGGTACATGTGAAATGGTATTTTGGTTGTGACCTTACTCTGCGTAAGCATAATTTTGTTGTGCTTAGCTACCTTTTTGTGCTTAAGCAGCCATATAAAATTGGGCCCGGGTGGCGACGAATGTTTTTGTCCCAAACGACATTGCAATGATTACCTTTTTTGTTATGATTTTGATTTTTTTTTCACGATCGGAATGCGGATGTTGGAAAGAAATAAAATATATAAAAAAGGTAAATAAATAAAAAGTTTGGGAAAAAAAATTCGCGCACGGGTGTGATTAATATAGATGAGCCTAAAAAGCTGAATGGCTAACCTATACTAAAAACTGAAAAGAAAAATTAAGTTTATACTTGTCAGTGACGACAGTGCTGTATACGGTTTTAACGCGCATCAGCAATGATTATAGCACTGTCAGGGGAATAATGGTTTTCCCGAGGATGCGCAAATCTCGGATGAGTCAAGGCGTTTGTAACTGACGTTTTTAAAGGGACACGTTGCCTTGGATCGGACGAGTTGGTCTAAAAAAAGGCGTTTGAAACCGTTTGTTATCAAATGCGTATGGTTAGAAAGACGTTATAAAAGTAGAATACAATGATCCACACAAATATGCCTCGCAATTGCGTGGTTTTCCTTTTACTTTGCGAACAAACACGGTCGGCCATTTGGTGGAGTCAAAATGTTGACTCCACGAAATGGCCGACCGTGTTTGTTCACGATGTAAAAAGAAAACCACGCAATTTCGAGACATCATTGTATTCTACTTTGAAAACATCTTTGCATATGCATTTGATAACAAACGGTTACAAATGCTTTTGATAGACCAACTCGTCCGATCCAAGGCAACGTGTCCCTTTAACATAGTCCCCAGCCTCGCTACAATGGGCAGCGCGCCGTATCGATACCTCTCGTCACTAACCCTAGACTTGACTCAAGTCCCAATCCCGTGCCATCGCCAGAAAACTGTTGTTTTGTGATGGTCTGCATTCCCCAACCTGTTCCGCACGCGGGACCACATTTTGACTGCGAGCGCGCACTGTATACGGCTTGTTTGCTAGTTGGCGCGATATGCTTGGGGACCTCTCGCAAGAGAATGGGACTTGAATCAAGTCTACACTAACCCCTGCTGGTACGGATGTACTGAAAAACAACGCTGATTGGCTCCCAAAAGTGACTACTTTGCGTGCACGCTTGTTACAAACTTTCGAGCGCCCTTATGGCGCTTGTAGGACGCTTGGTACGCGCGTGTTAAAATGCAAGTATTTTGACGCAATTCCATTCCAAATGAATCATGTTTTTACACGGTCACCCTAAACTGGGGTGCGTTTTGGCGGCGGTAACCAAAAACTGTTTCGGTTCGGGTCGTTGGTTTTGCTGTTCAGACTGAACGATAACCGAGTTGTGAGCTCGGTTACCGTTTTGGTTATGACGTCAGAAACAGTTATTGGTTACAGCCGCCAAAACGCACCCCTGCATACAGTTGGATAAATCACAAGTTCGAAGAAGAATCAGAGGGGACCAGTTGCTCTTTGAACTGATGCCTCTTTTGCGGGTTACCATACTTGAGCGGACGCGTAAAGTGGATCGGCCACAGGCCAAATTAAAGGGACACGTTGCCATGGATCGGACGAGTTGGTCTAAAAAAAAAGGCGCTTGTAACCGTTTGTTATAAAATGCATATGGTTAGAAAGAAGTTATAAAAGTAGAATACAATGATCCACACAAATACGCCTCGAAATTGCGTGGTTTTCCATTTCGAGACATATTTGTGTGGATCGTTGTATTCTACTTTTAAAACATCTTTCTAAACATATGCATTTATTAATAAACGGTTTAAAATGATTCAAGCACATTTTAATGAACCAATGACCCCTTGCATGTGACGTCACACGCTCAAAACGCGCCCTCACTGAGGCCAAAGAAGGCAAATCATTGGACGATAGCTGTTCTTTGTGTGTAAAAACCTGTAGCGTTCCGCGTTATGCAAGGAGTCTATTCCAGGGGGTTTGGGCGAGCAAGGCATGCTTGGGAAAAATGGCTCGGCGAGATCGATCACCCTTGGGAACGAGGTTGCATAGTCGCCGATACCGCAACACGAATTACTGAATGAGAGATATATCTGTATAAAGCAAACATCTGGATCAAAACGAGTTTGGATCCAGACTCGTAGACTTGCCCAGTCCCTTCGAGCCAGTTGATGTTGCGCCCTCTACCAGTGACTAAATACATCAAAGACTAGAGTCGCCAGTCATTATTTAGTAAACCAGTAATTTGGACTCTCATATTGGCAGGCCATTGGCAGATAGTGATTGTCGCTTGTGACGTCAATGCAGGGATAAACCAGGGGTGCGCTCCACTTGCGCAAACCTTGCCAACGTTTGCGCAAGTTTGCCAACAATTTCAAGTGGAATGAGATGTGTGCCGCCAACGTTGACGAACGTAAGCAACCAATAGGCAACGTATTTCTGAGGTGTTGGTGGGTGGTTTTTAAAATGGCGGACAGCAAGATTCTTGTCACGAAAATAGTTATAATGTGATTCAGTGATTGATAACGCAGTCAGGTGGAGTTGAAATGAAAACTTAATTAGTTTATGTCGTGATGTACAAACGAGGACTAAAATATATCTACAAATACAATACAGCAACAACCAAGTTACGAACAATAAAATACATACTGTATCGCCATCTTCATTACAGACCGCCGCCATATTGACATTACGAAGTGCGCAACAAATCGTTCCAACGATCACAAACGTTTGCGCGAACGGTTGCCACATGGGCCCAATTTCATGGCTCTGCTTACCGCCGAGTTCTGCGCTTGCGATCACCATTCTTCGCTTACAGGGCAAGCGCCGAATTTTTGCGCTAGATGATTGTGTAAGCGAAGAACGCCTAGTAACGTGGACTACGCACGCGCACAAGCAGAAATTTCCTGCTAACCTGTGAAATATGCTTGACGTAGGCGCGGAATTCCCTGCATCCGTAAGCGCCAATTCTTTGCTTACCGTAAGCAGAGCCATGAAATTGGGCCCTGTTTGCGCAAGTGGAACGCACTCCAGGGCCCAATTTCACAGCGCTGCTTAACGGTAGGCAAATTTTCGTGTTAACTGTGACAGAAAAATTTGCTTAAGCGTAAGCGTATTTCATAGGTTAGCAAGAAAAAAAGGCGGCCATCTTGCACGTTCACAATGGTCTTGCATTGGTACGTCATTCATTTTTATGCAGAAAGCACCGGAAGGTTAGCATGCCTTTTCGTGTGCTACGGTTAGCAGCGCTGTGAAATGGAAACTCGCTCAAAAGGCACAAAACGTGTGCTTAGCAGCTCTATGAAATTGGGCCCAGGACTAATACAAAATCATGAAGAATGTTAAAGATGCATGCGGTTTTCACAGAAACGTTCTTTTATTTAATTATGCCTATTTATCTTATTAGTTTTGTTGGTGGTTTTTTACTCTGAACGAATTTTGACAGATGCTGTTTCAAACCGACAAAACCTAAAACATATTTCGCATATGCCACTGACAATGCACAAAGTACAATGTAACATACAAAGATAATACTTGACTGATGGACGTGAGAAATAATGTCGGAATACCGTACAATTTTAATTTTTAGTTTTTGAATAACTACCACTTATCATTGACTGATTTTTGTTTTCGTGCAATACCTTAAATGAAAACTTTGAATTTTATCAAATCTATAAATATAACTATTTAAAATGCTAATTTAAATATTCGCGTAAAATCAGCCCAAAAATGAACCTGGCATCTTTAATGACTAATGACATGTGGAAAATACTAGTGGTATTTTTAATTGGCTATTCTTTGGACTGCTGATGTTTATTTATTGATTTAAAGGGTCTGTATACATGTGGTAATGACTCTAAAAATAAATGGCAATAAAAACTTACATGGTAAGAAGTACAGCATCTTTGGATAGTATAATGCATTTCGAGAAACTGTTCACTTCGAAGTAGGCCTACTGCGGTTATGGAAAAAGGGTATCACTTTTTCTCCCCAAAAATTTGATTCTGAGAAGCGTTACTGCAGTAACGTTTCTCAGATTGTGTATTCCAATTGCAGATTATTCTTCCTCCGCTCCAGATTTTCGACAATATCTCAAAAACGCTACCACCTTTTGAAATGAAATTTTCAAAGGTTAGTTTTATGGTATATATCTACAACTATATAGGACTGAAACAAACAGTGGGTTCCAATTACCAAACGTATACAATCCTTTTAAGTAAGGCCTGGTATAACACTAAGTCATGGCACAATGTTATTTATTTCACTGTTTTCTCCATAGTGCAGTGCCCTGTGGGAGTCAAAGTCCTTGATATCCTAGACTGGACTATTATTCCAAGAGGGGGCGGGGTTCAGGTCCCGGAGTTTTTTTGAGGGGCTGAAAATTTGTTTTACTCATACTTCGTGCACAAAATTGTACAGACATACAGACCATACCCAGAATCTGAACCCTCTGATAAGTGGGGCCATCTGTTCTTTGTAGCATGCGAATAATAGTACGAAAACTAGTGGGGTTTTTTTTCTTTTAGTAAACCACAAAAACGCTTACATATTGTCTTTATAAATATTTTATTGATAGTATACTATTCTCTAATCAACAAACCTTTTTAATGTTAAAACAAAACGTTGAAACCCGCCATGAGATTTTGTCACGGTAGAAAAACTATCTATACTATACCCGCCATTGTAATGGCAATGGGCATGTGGCAACGCCAAAGGTCGTCATGCTTACAAATTCATACTTATATTAATTGAACTAGAAGATTAAATATTAGTATAGTTTAAACGTTGCTTTAGTTAAATTAGCAAATACAAAAATTTTAGAGAACCGGCCAAAGTAGGCTAAAAAATTCCTAGACAAAACAAAACCAAAAAACGGGTTGTTGAGGAATATTTTGTCGTGCTCAACTTACAAGTTGGGCTAGTGCTATTGATTTGCGGATTATCAATCAATTCAAGTGCAGGAGACCATTGTTTATACTTTTAGATGTGAATTTTGCTGTAGTATTTTAGTGAATGCTCATAATTAGGGCCGGTGTGGCAGGAGATTCTGTCCCCCGGAGATTCTGTCCCCCCATACGGCAAACTGTGTACAAACTTCTTCTGATATGCGCCCTCTTTTGAATCATCCTCCTTCAGCCCATCCGTATGGGGACAGAATCTCCGGGGGGGGGGGGCAGATTTCCCTAGACACCAACCTATACTTCCCGTCCCCCAACCTCTAAATTATCGTACCGAAATTGGTTCTTCAAAGTTCAAGACTGAATGGATGAACAATGTCGTCATAACATCTAGGTTCTCCTGGCCATTTTCTGCAATAAGAGGCGGCCTATTTTAATACCTGTCATTCATTCGTGTTTAACCTTGGGGGCCAAATTACCCCTGAGTTAAAAACGGTTATTTAATTTCATTTTGAGAGATGGGAACTTATTAACATATTAATCAATGAAAGTTTAACGGCTTTCTTTTTAGCCATGCAAAATCGGCATTCAATTTAAGCAGATAGGCGCAATAAATATATTCTACCAGCCAGATTGATAGTTCCGTTTTTGTTTTACGGCAAGTGATTTTGCAAAATGAGCAAACCCTATTATACAAATACAAACCTTAAATTCCTTTATTTTTGGTTTCTTTCTTAAAATTATGGAGACAGCAAAGGATATGTACAATGGACATTTTCAAAAACCTTTGTGCCAATACACTCTCTCAATACACAGCTCTTCTAATTTCTTTGCATGGCAATCTTATTTTGACTGTCTGTTTTATTTTTGTTATCAATGGCCAAATAAATAATAATAATAATGACAACAATGGAACAAAATTCGTTTAACTTGTTTTGCACCACATAATTTGCTCACATACGCCCCACACGGTCAAAAACGCTGTAAATGCACAAGAAGCGAAATTAAAATACTATTTTGAGGAGCTTTCAACTTCGCACAAAATAGAATAACGCAACGTTCAAATTACCTTGGCCCACTTTGCACAAAAAGTAGCTAAGCACAACAAAATTATGTTTACCAAAATAAGGTTACCAGCCAAAGGTACCATGTCACATGTACTATCTGTGACTGGTATCCTGCTTATTTTTGCTTATAGCAGAAAGTTGCTAAGCATACTTCTCTGCTTAAGCAGCTTTATGAAATTGGGCCCTGCTCATTTTGCCAAAAATGACAGTTAAAAACTTGCAGCACTGAAGATCGAGGAAAAGGCCCAAGGTGAACAGCTGTACCTGCGCGGTCTTTTGGCGCGGTATTTTGACATATTGGGTTTTGTGGTAGACTTGGTTCCAAGTCTTCAATCGTGTTTTTTGTTTGTTTTTGTTGTTTTGGGGTCTATCTGATATCTAATACAGAATGCCTGAAACAGTGCCCTCTTGTGCCTTAACCTTCGATTACTGGTTGGGGATTGTGCTCGCCAGTTCGCCCTTTGCACTGTCGGCCATTATTTTGCGTGTAGAGCCTCGACTTGGGGACAGCAGCAGTGAATAGAAAGCATTATATAACTTTGTATTGTCACGGTAATTAATGCCACTTTCATCCAAACAGATGCATAAATACAATACAATTGAAGCATGTACGCACATCTGAATCGTGCATAGGGCGAATAGAGGCACGTTGCGTTTTGCACAGCTGATGCAGACAAATAACCGCGATCTCAGACTTGAAATAAAGTGTAGCTTTTACGGGAGGGGGGGGGGTTAACGTATTGGCTGATTTAGCTTTTTTAATGATTCCATCAGCTCCATATACTTTCCAAGGGAATAGCTTGAACAGATAAATTGCCATTTTCAAGGAGACTCGGAGTTTTTGGAAAAGATTGAAAGAAAAAGTGGGCGTTTCCTGGATTGAGTGTGTGAAGTCTAAAACTGTATGCATGGCAACCGTGGCAATATATTCATTTTATGACGCTCGTTTCCTACTACAATAATTGTATGTGTCTTGTACACTATACATAAATCATATTTATGTCTATAAGACCTCTACACACGATAATTAAGTTTTGAAATGATAGTTTTAAGGACTATAATTAGTTTTATACCATTAGCGAGGTAGGCTACCTTGCAATGTGGCATTGTTAAAGGTGTTATACAGGATTGGTAATTAGGATAACAAACACCATTGTTTAATTTTAGTTTGGAATCTTTACTGATTATGAAGTTCATACTGAACCATTTTTTTCTGCGAAATGTTTCCCTCTGAAATGAAATCATAATCCGAGAATATTGTATCCTGAAAACGTTTTTTTTTTTTAAAGCAGCAACTTTCGGTTGCTACAGCCCAAATTAAGGACAGTGTGTTAACATGCTGAAAATTGCAATTCTTTTAAATATTTTGTCCTGACTCACACAACAGATTAAGCTTAAATTTTCAAATGTTTGTTATTTCATATATATGGTTGATCACACAAACCATGAACACTTTCTGCGAGTATTTTTGTCAGCTCTACCAATCCTGTATAATATCTTTAACGAATATAATTATTCTTTACCATTTGTGTCGTTGCAAAATGAGGTGTAATGACATTATTGTTTTTGAACTAATTTCTAGATTACAATGTGTGATTGTTATAATAATAGCTTCTTTTTTACACATGAATACATCAAAGACAACTTAAACTTTACCTTTTCCAGTGCTATTTTCCTAATATTTCCATGAATATAGCAATGGTATAAATTTATTAAGACAACCGTATTTTGACCACGAGTACTTAAAGGGATTGTATACGTTTGGTAGTTGGAACCCACTGTTTGTTTCAATCCTATATAGTTGTAGTTAAATACCATAAAACTAACCTGTGACAAATTCATTTCAAAAGGTGGTAGCGTTTTTAGATATTGCCGAAAATCTGGAGCGGTTATGTCCACGCAGGAAGAATACTCGCAATTGGAATACACAATCTGAGAAACGTTACTGTCAGTAACGCTTCTCAGATTCAAATTTTGGGGATAAAGAAGTGATATCTTTTTCCAAAACAGCAGTACTTCGAAGTGAAAAGTTTCTCAAAATGCATTATACTATCCAAAGCTGCTGTACTTCTTACCAAGTAAGTTTGTATTGCCATTAATTTTTAGAGTCATTACCAAACGTATATACAGACCCTTTAAAGCAAGTCCAAGTGTATATTTGTGGGTCGAATATCGAGTACATGACTTCGAGTACACATTGTTATTTTTCAGTCGAGTATTGAGTATGAACTTCGAGGGGGAGTATATTGCCAGCCGAGTACGAGTACGAGTACCATCAAAACGGTACTCGAGTAGTACTCGAGTATCGAGTACGAAATACGAGTACTATACAATACTAATGAGTGCATGGTTATTTTAACTGCATCATATCATTGTTTTGAGAAGAGTAAAAACGTATGTTCGGTTTGCGGTAACACCATGTGTACATCTTTTTTATCTATTTATTATTGATAGCCGCCACTTACAGGTATCATTAAAAACTATGTATAAATATATCTACCTTCTGCTGTGTAGATTTCGTTCTTTGAGAACTTGTCTTGCTATCTATTTTACTGCCATGGAGTAGATTTCGAAATTCGGGAGACTCTGAAAAGAACTGTCCTGCTTATAAACTCCTACCTGGGCGGAAGGTAGGAAATCGGCCCGGGACTACTCTTTCGCTTAGAACAGGTTCATTTTTAACTACAGTTTTTCATTTTTCACTTTTTTTCAGTAATAGCCTACATAGCATTTTTTCTTGAAGTTGTTCGTAAAATTTTAAAATCATGCTGTTTTTCTCCATAACATATCTCTAGAGGAACAAAGTAAGAAACTGGTGCACTTTGAAAAATATTTCCAATAGTTTTTTTAGTGATCCCTTTTTGTTAGCAAAACAATTTGCCACATTTTGTACTCAAAACTATTATTGCATCATAATATCAAAAGAAAAATATGCTCACCTTTTTATTTACAAAGATACTTCATTATTGGGAAAGCTGACAAAAGTACAAGTTTATTTGTGGTTCGGGTGGTAATAATTTAAGTAAAGGGATACATTTTTTACTCAAACCCAGCCGAAAAGAAGAGGGGATATAATTTTCTATCCCTTGTTCCTCAAACTTAGCCGAAATGAGGAGGATAGAATTTTCTATCCCTTGTTCCTCAAATCCATCAGAAAAGAGGAGGGGATAAAATTTTCTATCCGTTGTATCCTAGCCGAAATGAGGAGGGGATAGAATTTTCTATCCCTTGTTCCTCAAATCCATCAGAAAAGAGGAGGGGATAAAATTTTCTATCCGTTGTATCCTAGCCGAAATGAGGAGGGGATAGAATTGTCTATCCCTTGTTCCTCAAATCCATCAGAAAAGAGGAGGGGATAGAATTTTCTATCCGTTGTTCCTCAAACCTAGCCGAAATGAGGAGGGGATAGAATTTTCTATCCCTTGTTCCTCAAACCTAGCCGAAAATTGGAAGGAATAGATTTTGTTATCCTTTTCTGCTCAAACCAAGCGAAAAAAGAGGAAGGGATAGATTTTTGTATCCCTTGGACCTCAAACATTAAAAAATGTGCGTTATATTGCTACAAATAACTGGAATTTATCATTTTTTTAATGTTAGCCTAGAAAAATTAGATTGATTAATTTTTTGTAACATATGGGTCATTCCATGTCAGACCAACGCACTTTTTTACCTTATGTCTTCTGATTTTGATAAAAATTGCTGTGCTTGTAGGTCCTAATGAGCAATGAATGCACACCAATTTTTAGCCCGATCCGACCTACCATTTGGTCAGGGCAGAAACCACACAAAATTGACATTTTTTGAGTAAAACACCACCCTTTTGGTACAAATTTGTCAAAACCATGTCAATTTTCATCGAATAAATGCAAATTTGGTATAAAAATAATGAAAATTGCATGCTCAATTCAATTCTTTTGTCAAAAATAAATTTTGTGAAAAGTAGGTCACTGTGACCGTTAATATGTCACCATGACCTTTGACCCAATTTTTGTAATAATGTATCATTCCGAAAATCAACGAAATTAAAATGACTTGATAGAGCATGTCTTCCTCTATCAGAATCCACTAAGAAATACTTGGGCTCTTTAAAATTTACAACTTTATGACTTTTTTTGTACAGTTGGTAGGTTATAAATTAGTCAATTTATAGATTTTACATTAGAAATCCACTAACACAACTTACTGTTCTGTTTCAATTGTTACTAAAGTTAATCTTGGTTGGGGAATTTCTCATGTTGAGGGCTGATGTGGTCTAACTAGAATCATACTTTAAATTATCAACTGTGGAGTACCCAGGATTTGGCTATTTTTTTTAAATTTTTTTTTTTGGGGGGGAAGGGCTAATTTTTTTCCTTCAAATTTCTTTAGAAGATTGTTAAAAATAAATGACCAAAAATTTAAACAAACAAATTGACAAGCTGTATTCGTAGGCTAAGGTGAATATTCCAGGAATACAGTTTGATTTTGTGGACAACAGTGACGTGCAACAGTGCTGAGAATTCCTTAAGAGTCGTTTTTCATCAGCAGTGACTGCTCAGGGTAGGCAAAAATTCCATGCTTTCTACCCGCACACAGTTCAGCGGACTCACATCCAGGTGAAATTCATTTAAAAGGAACAAAATGCCAAGTCTGTGAGAGTCATTCAATTTTAACAAGCGCAGTGAAGAATGCGTAAGGTAACTTTGTTTGCGATTTTGAGTATTATCTTCAAGCAAACTTGAATCCTACATGTAGATCCTGATTAGTCTATCCATAGCAACAACAGTGTGATATTTATATAACAGGCCCGTAGGAAGCTCAAATACATTGGTCAGGCCCATTTGAGAAGCAGTGTTAGAATGCGAGCGCGAAGCCATTACGGCGTGGGGTCCGGGCCCGCTTAAGGGCCCCGGGAAATGTTTCATTCTAGATGCTCTTTGGTCAATATGACGTAACTCCTGGTCACTTTTCCCTCACTTTTTGCGCCAGTTATGAAATTAATTTTTATTGGTTTACTCTATAATAATATTTCTTAAGTACTCATAGCGCGAAGCCATTACGGCTTGGAATCCGGGGCCCGCTGAAGGGCCCCAGGAAACTTTTCATTCTAGATGCTCTGTGGTGCAATATGATGTAATTCCTGGCCACTTTTCCCTCACTTTTTGAGCAAACTATACGATTCATTTTTTATTGGTTTACTCTCTAGATTTCTTAAGTACTCATATTTCCATCTTCAATCGCCTATAGCTAGCTGAGGTATACAATCGCCAGCGCAGAATGGAAAATTAACTTGTTACTAAATAAGTTTTATTTCCAAGATTTTGTTTTTTCGTTTTCCTTTTTTCACTTGATTCCGGTGGGGAGGGGGAAAAAATAAAAAAGGAAAACAATAAATATATATAAATACCTAAAATATTGGTACGCCATGGCTGTACCGGCCGTACCGCTTCCTACGGCCCTGTATATTGCACAGATGTATTGCACAGCTGTATTGTGTGCTTTTATTTCCTGCTGCATGCACACTATGCACGTACATCCTCACCTCAAATGCATTCGCTGTCAAGTTTGCTTGAAGATAAATTCGCTATCGCACTTGCGCTCGTGGAACACAGAATAATGTAGTGCGTCGGCGGCATATGGGTCACAGCAGCATTGCATTATTTCGTATTCCAAACGTGCTCGTGGGATAACTAAATATCAGTGGCGCACCCGGGGGGTGTCAGGGGGCTTGAGCACACCCCCTCCAAGGTTGTCAATTTGTTTGTTTGATTTTTTGTCATTTATTTTTACAATCTTCTTAAGATATTTTTAAAAAAAATAGGCGCCCCGCCCCCCCCCCCCAGCCAAATCCTGGGTACGCCACTGCTGATAATTTAAAGTATGATTCTAGTTAGACCACATCAGCCCTCAACATGAGAAATTCCCCAACCAAGATTAAGTTTAGTAACAATTGAAACAGACCAGTAAGTTGTGTTAGTGGATCTCTAATGTAAAATCTATAAATTGACTAATTTATAACCTACCAACTGTACAAAAATAGTCATAAAGTTGTAAATTTTAAAGAGCCCAAGTATTTCTTAGTGGATTCTGATAGAGGAAGACATGCTCTGTCAAGTCATTTTAATTTCTTTGATTTTCGGAATGATACATTATTTGAAAAATTGGGTCAAAGGTCACAATAACTTATTAAAGGTCACGGTGACCTACTTTTCACAAAATTTATTTTTGACAAAAAAAATGAATTGAGCATGCGATTCTCATTATTTGAATACCAAATTTGCATATATTCGATGAAAATTGACATGGTTTTGACATATTTGTACCAAAAGGGCGGCATTTTACTCAAAAAATGTCCATTTTTTGTGGTTTCTGCCCTGACCATATGGTAGGTCGGATCGGGCTAAAAATTGGTGTGCATTCATTGTTCATTAGGACCTACAAGCACAGCAATTTTTATCAAAATCGGAAGACATAAGGTAAAAAAGTGCGTTGGTCTGACATGGAATGACCCATATGGAGCATGTTTTTCACAATTTGGAGGAAAATAAGGTAAAAGAAAATGTTGATGCTTTAAAATCCTGTTTTGATTGCAATTATCGGACTATAATGACAATTTTAAGCTGTAAATTTGAAACTGAAAAAAGGCAGTTAAATAATTATGAACCTGTTTTAGTGAATCGAGGGAACTTCTCGTTATCAATCTTCCCCGCGGCAGTAGAATAAAAAGACAAGTTCTCAAAGAACCAAAACCTACACAGTAAAGAAGATATACACATGGTGTTACCGCAAACCGAATATACATTGATACCTCACCCTGCAATGCCTCAAACCACATATAAGAGTAAAACCATTCACATCCTCTATAACATTATGCAGTGAACTTGTAAATATTGTTTTAAAAAGGTTTCACCGTGGTCAAGTGGTTTACATTCGGGAAAAAAAAACTTCCGGGTCAGAATTGACTCGGATCCGGGTCTTTTGGGTCCTGACTCATTTCTGGGTCAGTATGACCCAGAGTCTGTGTCAAATTTGTTGACTCCACAAAATGGCGGACTGTGTTTCGCTGGTTGTATTTGAAGAGGCAAATTTATGTTTGGTTAATCACTACTCACTAACTACAACGTGTTTAGGTGCATGAACAACTCTTCAAAAAGAGGAAATTCCAAACATCAAAATTGTGAGAGATTTGAAGGCAATGTGCCCTTTTAAATGAAAGCTTATAACTATAACTATAACTCGCGAATCTATAAGAATAGCTATTTAAAATCTAATCAATATTTTCAAGCAATTCGGCCAAACAATTTGACCTTATGCACAAACTTCAAGTAAATCTTTAAAACGCCACCAGATTAACCAGGACCCTTTTGAACGCAATATTTCCTTGAGGAATTACATGCTGACGAAAATAACAAGTCCGAGGCCTGACTGAAATTGCAATTTTTTCTTAAACAAAAAAATGCTCTCGAGTTTTTCAAGGGTGAGATCAGGGCCCAATTTCATAGAGCTGCTTAAGCACAAAAAGTAGCTAAGCACAACAAAATGAATTATGCTTACCAGAACAAGGTTACCAGCCAAACTGGTACAATTTGTGACTGGTATCCTACTCATTTCTGCTTAGCAGAAAATTTGCAAGTAATATTTTTTGCTTAAGCAGCTCTATGAAATTGGGCCCAGGCCCTTAAACCAGGAAGGGTGACGCGCCGATGTCGTTTCCTTTCACATTCACCCCCCCCCCCAACAAAAAAAACCAATTGTTTTTATAATTCCTGGTTACGGGCCTGGGTGAGATTAAAATTAAACAATAAAACTGTACGGAATGCCAACTTTAACGCCCCCCTCCCCTCTCCACAAAAAAATGACGAAACTCCAATTGGTTTGACGGATATTGATTCATTCGCTTACCGATAAGGAGGCTTGGTAGTCGTTGCGTCATCATTAAGACTAAAGTCGCTCCCATAAAGTTAAGTTTGAAAACCTTTATTACTACCTATTGTTTTTATGCTTGCTATGGTGACAATATCAGGTTGAAATACTGACTGCATTGGTAGAGAAATTGTTTACGGGTCGACAGAATAGTGCACGCACCCAACGCCGGGGTTTTGCAAATTGTTCGGATCATCAAAGCGGGTCGAGTTGTTGAGCTGACAAACTTTCTGTCCTCCTTCGTCGGTGATTCTGATGTTGATGGAGCGGCATCGAGGCTCCTTGATGCAGGCGAAGGCACAGCTAGGGATGCTGGTGATGACGAACTCCTTGATGACGTGATCGACGAGGCATGAGTTGAGAGGCAGCGGGTTTCCCGTAACGGCGAACCGGTGGTACCGCGGTCTCGGGCACGGCCGACCGTCAACATTCCTACTGGTGGTGCCTTCAGTGGTAGAGGGAATGGCCTGCGGGCGTTTAACGCAAACAGATGAGAACGAGTTATCGCAGGTTCTGTTATACCATTTACCAAACCAATCCTCTTGAACAATCCCCACACGTACACACAAGTACCCACTTGGTTCCAATTGGGATCCCAATTAGAAAACGCTCCCACTTCGTTCGCCTTGCCCTCGCACTCCCACCGATTGCGTGTTTGATTGTAACTGCAGGCAATCCAGGTTTGGCGGATGCCGCGTACCCTTGCCATGTCCGCCACGAAAGTGTTTTCTTGGGCCGAGTACGGGACCACCATCTCGCTGTCCAGGTCGAGGCAGGCCGCCCAGGCGTCCGCCCAGGTGGCTGGGTCCATGAATAGGAAACAGGCGTCCCCGAAAGACTCCCATGATAACGGGCAAGACGTTGGAGCAGTTGACGCCGACCTCGATACAAGCAGCCCGGCTGAGATGACGCCCAGGATGTGCACGAACAGCATTTTGATATGTTGAGACGGTCCTTAACTACCGTGATTCAAAAACGATTCGAAGAAGCATTCTCGGCAAAACAAGAACAGCGTTGAATTCCTGTATTGAATAGTCAGTATTATTCCTCCTCTCTTATATCTTGTACACAGTCCTTAGCCACTGCACCACAATGACAATGCGAAAGCACACGCAGACACCCCTTCAATGGAAAGGTTAGCAAAAGCGGTGGATAATTTTGCCTCCAACTGCTTGTCCACACGATTCATAATGTGTTAATTCTTGTCGGTCAACTTCAAAGGACTCCACAGTTTGGTTTAAACAGTGTTGTATCCCGAAATACAGTGAACAGTAATTTGGTAAATAATACTGATCAGGTTGTTTACACAGAGTAATCAACACAATCTTATGTTGTCCAGCGTTGTTTTGGTGTTTTTGTGGGGTTTACTTTCAGTAGAGATGTAATGAACAATGACGACCAACGTTTAGCGCAGGCTGCTCCTCTGCTTTTATAACCAAAGCAATGATGCAGAACTGACAGTATAATTTTAGACAATTAGGTTTGAGCCTGAGCTTGCATTGGTGCCGGGTGGTAATCATCTCAGAATAGGGCAGAAGCTCCACCCTCTATTCGCATTTTGTCCTTCCGGCGGTAAACTGTCAGTTAAAATTAAAGGTGTGCTACGTGTTTGGTAATAACGAAACAAAGTGACAAGTTCAAATCTGAAATCTTACTTTTTTTTGTAAACTAGATCACTTCCAACTCTCAATAAATAACCCCGCCCAAAATACTGCCAAGTGCAATAAATAAATTGATACCATGTTCTTAATTCGATCATTACAGATAGTAGGGTCTTTGGATTCCGTGACCATTTTTTTGCTACCTTTTTTTCTTGATGGATTTGACTTCAGGAACCATTTAAAAGGAAAATAAGCTCCTATGTACCTCTGAAATGTGATAGGAAATTTTTAATAGCGCAATATTCAAAATGGCCGCCGACGCCATCTTGAAAAACATAAATTGTAATAGCTCTGGCACCAGATGACCTAGACGGACAAAAAAGATATCTTTTTCCACTATATCTGGCATGACAAATCCGCAGGAGTGGTAATTGTAAGGTTTGGGGACCATCTTGACCTCTAAATCCAAGATGGCCGCCGTCGCCATCTTGAAAAAACATAACTTGCATTAGCTCAGGCACCAGATGACCTAGACAAACAAAAGAGATGTCATTTCCAATATATTTAGCATTACAAATCTACTGGAATGGTTATTGTAGAGTTTGGGAATCACCCACATCTCCTAAATCCAAGATGGCCGCCGTCGCCATCTTGAAAAACATAACTCTCATCAGCTTTGGCACCAGAAGAACTATAAGAGAAAATAGGGCGTCGATTTCCACTATTCATGGCATTACAAATCCACTGGAATGGTAATTGTAGAGTTTGGGATCATCCTGACCTCCAAATTCAAGATGGCCGCCACCGCCATCTTGAAAATTAATGTGAAAACTCTGGCACAAGAAGAGCTATATTGAATAAGGTGCCATTTTCCACTATTTCTGGCATTACAAATTATTTTAAAAATGTTTTTCATGATTGATTGATTGAAAAATGATGGTGCTGTCCAATTCAGTGACACTCCAACACTGTTGACTTGAGATAAACATAAAACCGTAAAAGTGTTTTTACATGTTTTATGGGTATGGGTCATCGTCTGGATATTATGTTCGTATTTTGTCAAGTTGACTGGGGTGGTTGGCGAACATAAAAGGACCAGAAGAACCGGTTTACAATGTGTCAGGTCAGTTCAGATCCTCTTTGTTACAGCAATATAACATGTTTAATGCCTACTTGGCACTCATTAGTTGCGTGTGGGTGATTCTATATTAGAATATGTAAGTCTCATGTCTTGTGAAAGACATTAGTTAGTGTATTCCGCTTAGGTTCAGGTAAGATGTATAATAAATCAGAATGCGGACTTTTAAACCTGAGTTGAGTTTTCAGTATAAGTGACCTGTTCCTCCAGTAAGGAGATTAGGATGTTTTAATAGTGTTTCGTCTGGGTCTATATAACCCGAATCATAGGGGGAGGAGCGAGCTGTTTGGGGGTGGAGTCAATTTGACTCCGGTTTAGTTTTGCTTTGATCAACCTTTCCCTTATGTTTTGACCTTTTCTGTATACGCAATGAAAGGAGGATCTTGAAAGATCTTCGAAAGTGTTTCATGGTTGCGTATTAGAGACCAATGTTGTTTGATGGATTTGTTTTAGGTCACTTTGGTTGATGTACGGGTTGTATGTCGTACTGACAACCAATGGAGTTTTGCTTTCTGCATTTCTCTGCTGTTTGTGAATCAAATTTGATCGGTCTTTGTGTGATACTTTTGTTGTGGTTTTGTTTATCTCTGAGAAACTGTAGCCTCTTGCAGTTAGCTTTTCAGAGAAGTTATTGACTTCTAGTAGGAAATCATCTTCGTTATTTGTGTTTCTGGCATAGCGAAGTGTTTCTCCGAAGAAGGAAATAATCCACAAATTCTGATATTTTGGCTGTAGGACTTGAACATCCACTTATTATAGGTCTCCCAACAAAGGCGTGCCCGCGGGTGGTGTTTTATGTATTTTCGGAAGAAAATACATGATAGGGCAGTTGCCTGGTTGCGAGAGTGGATCAAGATAAGCCAGGGTGTGTTTATTGATGTGTTGGCCTTTATGCATATTTATGATTAGTTTGTGGACCAATGTAGTGGTCTGTTGGGTGATATCTTGGTCAAGCTTTGTGTAGTGCTCGGATTCAAGATGTCTGTAGCCTACTTCTAGGTAATCAGTTCGGTTCATATGCAAATGCCTCTTCCTATGTCGTAAGTTTAATTACGATATCTGGGTTGTGTTTCAGTTTGGTAATGGCTGATATTTCCTGTCTGGTCATATTTCTGAGCTGGTTGCGCAATCGAATATGAGCAAATTAGTATTTTGTGGCTACCAAATAATTTTCGAGTGTCGCACATTGTGTTGAAATTGGACGCCATTTTGAGGGCGGTTTGAATGGTCGGGCCTTGGCAGGTTTGTTGTGCATTAGGAAAGCAACCCTCATTCTTCTTTGGAAGATGTTGAAATCACTCAGAACTTTTTTACGGGTGGGTTTGGCAGGAGTGGGAACAAAATTTAGGCCTTTTCCTAAAGCAACTTTTTCAATTGTAGAAAGGTTTGCCCTGGATAGGTTTGTTATGAATTGTTCGCTTTCTTTAGCCAATTA
Source organism: Plazaster borealis (assembly GCA_021014325.1). Classification (NCBI taxonomy): domain Eukaryota; kingdom Metazoa; phylum Echinodermata; class Asteroidea; order Forcipulatida; family Labidiasteridae; genus Plazaster; species Plazaster borealis. The sequence goes on from CM037458.1 coordinate 3,563,594, forward strand.
TTCAAGAATATTATTCTTAATGAACCGTTTGGATGTGTCGCACGTGTGAGAAAAGTTGTTGGCTTTTCTTTGAGAGCTGTTTGCTCGTTCAATAAACCTTCGTTTAGTCATGTTTAACAAAGAGGAGTACTGATTTATAATGCTTATAAATAGTAATATATACTTGGGAATGCCGTATTATATTATTATAATAAATATTATATTAAAAATTAACGTAGTCATCAAAATCTCTCCTTGGAAAAAGTGGTGGTCCTGAAAAGGACTGGTTGGTTTATTAAAGAGGTTGTTCTCTTTTTCTCTTGGTTCCTCGAGCCTTGGTTAGTCTTGGCCGGGTGAAGAAACCGAAGAGCTGGGTTGCTGTTCTCAGTTCCGCTCCCTTGAAGTATTGTACCAGCTGTGCTCTTGCTTCTTTCTTGGCCTTGTCAAGTCTTGTCTCCAACTCCTCCGCCTGGAACTTGTACTCCGCGAGTGTGAGCTGGACCAGTAGCAAGGATGCCTTTGAAGTGAGTCTGTTCCAATTCTCCGTAAAGGATGGTTGGAAGGTGAGACCCTTGTGTGGATGCGGTGGCCTTACTGTGTTCCGGCGGTTTGTTTGACGAAATGGCTTGGCCAAAAGTGGTGACTTGGTGCGTAATGTGGCTCGTAGCGGCTGTTAAAATGTTAACTGGCTCCGCTGAGATTTTTTCTGTGGTTAAAGTCTTTTTCTGCAAGTTTGATGCGTGGAGCAGGGGTTTCACTTTGAAATTCTTCCCTGACATCAAACGACGTGATTAGTGAATCCTCCAACTGGTCGATGAGAGGGAGTTGTCCGCTGGTAAAATTGCTGATGATGGAGGAAGCTGGCGATGAAGGCTGAACTTGAATGCTTGAGCAGGAAGGCTGAGGGCTGGACTTTGGGCGTCGTTTAAACGATTTGCTCAGTTTGGTATAACAAAGAGGATCTGAACAAATATCCTCGCGGTCTCCCCAAAAAATAATAATTTTCCTGACACATTTGTCAACCGGTTCTTCTGGTCCTTTTTATGTTCGCCAACCACCCCAGTCAACTTGACAAAATACGAACATAATACCCAGACGCTGACCCATACCCATAAAACATGTAAAAATACTTTTACTGTTTTATGTTTATCTCAAGTCAACAGTGTTGCTGGAGTGTCACTGAATTGGACAGCACCATCATTTTTCAATCAAATGATTTGGACGTTAAGATGATCCCCAGACTCTACAATTACCATTCCAGTTGATTTGTCATGCCAAATATAGTGGAAAAAGACATCTCTTTTGTCTGTCTAGGTCATCTGGTGCCAGAGCTATTGAAAGCTATGTTTTTCAAGATGGCGATGGCGGCCATCTTGGATTTAGAGATCAAGATGGTCCCCAAACCTTAAAATTACCACTCCAGTGGATTTGTCATGCCAGATATAGTGAAACAGGACATCTTTTTTGTCTGTCTATAGGTCATCTGGTGCCTGAGCTAATGCAAGTTATGTTTTTCAAGATGGCGACGGCGGCCATCTTGGATTTAGAGGTCAAGATGGTCCCCAAACCTTAAAATTACCACTCCAGTGGATTTGTCATGCCAGATTTAGTGGAAAAGGACATCTCTTTTGTCCGACTAGGTCATCTGGTGCCAGAGCTATTACAATTTATGTTTTTCAAGATGGCGTCGGCGGCCATTTTGAATATTGCGCTACAAAAAAAGTTCCTATCACATTCCAGAGGTACATAGGAGCTTATTTTCCTTTTAAATGGTTCCTGAAGTCAAATCCATCAAGAAAAAAAGGTAGCAAAAAAATGGTCACGGAATCCAAAGATATGACCCTACTCATATTAGTCGCATCTTCCGTTGGGGACGCGCGTACACGAACGACCCACACACACAGCATTCATAAATTTCCCCATAGTGATCTCACCCCCCCCCCCCCCCCCATATTTACAACGATCTTGTGACCGTTTTGAGAAAACTATCAACAATTGCACACCAACCTTCTCCAAAAAGATTTGTTTGATATACCGGGTATTTTTTGCCAAATAAGTTACTAATGATCCGTACCTCGTACACATTGTGTCATTAGTGGACCTTGCGATTTTGCGGACGGCCGTTGAGCCTGTGTGGATTTACACGTGTATGCTGCGTGTGTGGCAACGGCGTTTTGTGACGGAGATCCACGTTTCACATACACAGAACACACGCATACCCTTGCGCTCTGAGTAAAATGCTCACTGACCATGATATGCATAATTTTATAAGCTTCGTTTTGATTGGTTATTTATTAGCATTGATGAAAATATACACCCGTACCTTCGACCATACAACTTTCTCCTTTCATGAACCTTTCTGCCGGGATCTGCTCGAAGTCTGCACGATGTGGTCATGCCAAGTACAACGCGTGGTGTGTGTGTGCGTGTACTGTACTGTGTGCGTGATGGTACTAAGTCAGCACGCGCGCGCGTGCTGTTGCCCTTCTCTGATTGGACGACCTCGCTAAATGATATAATGCGACTATCACAGTAAAAACTGTTTGTAATGTTGCTCTGTAAAAATATGTGAAATAACTCTATCATACTTGGACGTGCATAAACTCCAATAAACTATTATTTGGTGCTTTCTTTAAAAAAAAAGAGACCACCTATAGTTTGATAAAATTTTCACAACGAGGTTGTATGGTGACCACCTAGTTTGTTTACATTTTTTCACTATTTAGATTTTTGTATGGAGTTTTCTTGTAAACTAGAATTATTTTGGACTCTACCAAAAACCATTCCTTTAAATTCCCAGGGGGCCAGCAGTCTCGCGAGAATATCGCCTGTGTCGCGAGATTCGCGGAGAGAGTCGGAACGCTATCACCGCGACAAACATTTAACGGCGACTTGTCCACAAGTCTAAGTTAATATTGGTTCGCTAGGTACGAGCACGATACTCAATGGGCCTTGGAATCAATTTGAGATCGGAAGTTGATAAATTTGACTTTCAATCGACTAGCGCGGCACGTGCAATTAAAGAGAACAAAGGCAGATACACAATTAGCCCTTTTGTTATATGGCAAGCACCATAGGAGTGCACCATTGGCTCGGGTGTATACAGACAGAATCATACGCAAACCAAACAGAGAAATTATAAATATTTCCATCATAATATCTCAAAAAACGGCTTTATCGCGGCCGTCATCCGATCAGTTTACTGGCGACTATCACTATCGTCAATATTGAGCTAGTTATTGTGATGACTTGGCCTTCATGTATAATTATCTCTACGGAGTTACTGAAGTGCCATAGCCAACTTGTTGAAATCGTACCACAATACCTTCGGGATGACATCTTCCCGAGGGGTCTTCTTCCTATAAGACTGAGTATCAAGATGAAGACTCGAGTATACTCCAAGTAAGAACACTGGTCTTTGACAATTTCCAAACGTGTTCAGTGCCTTTAAAAAAGGGGGGATTTTGCAGACGGTCAAGCATGAATTTTTACCTATTGTATTAAGTAGACACGGTGAAACTGGCTTTGGAGTTCTGAGTCATCGTTGCTTTATTGAATCTGTAAATATTGGTGAACAGGTTGTTGTTGAAGGTTCAGCCAATTTCAGAATCAAGTTAACCTCAAGTTAAACAATAATATAAAATAACAAATGTATAATTGGAAAATGAATAAAATGTAAGTACCATTAAAACTCTTGGCTGCCATTTTGGCGAATTGCACATCCATAAACGAAATCAAATTGCTAAAAATACGATGTTGATTTTAAGAAAACACTAGAATTCCTACACATTCCTTTGAAAACTAAGGGCTAAAGAAATTTAGGAAATGTTGGGATATCAACCAAAGAAGATAAATACCTGTAAATTGGTGAACAAGGTGTTGTTGAGAGTTCGGCCAATGAGTTCAGAATTACGCCCAGATTATTGAACAGCAGAAAATACAATTTAAAACGCCGGGGGTGTTTTGCAAATTTAAATGATAAAGATATATTTACGACAACAAAGGGTTTGAAATGATTTTGCAAAGTTAGGAGCAATATAAAGTAGGAATAATACCAAAATTAAACGGGGTGTTCTTTATCTACACCTGGGCAGTGACATCCTCCTCTCTTTTGCGAAAATGTGAGCCCGACATTTGCAGAATATTATTATCGATCTAGAAAATCTTATTTACAAAATTGCAAGTTCGCAAGTCAACATTTTACACTTTATGGTATTTCTTCAACTCGATGTACTCTAAAGTGATATGTTCAAAAACTTTTGGAAAAATTGCATTTACTCAACCGGGCCCTGGTTTCGTAAAGACAATCCTACAGAGACAAATATTCTTCAAAATCAGAATAATAAATATTCTAGTTAAACCACAAACTGCATCTGCTTATACATTTTCGACACAATATGAAAAGGAATTAAAAAATTCATGCTGAGGGAATATTTTTACACTTCAGAGCTATAATCATCCTGAGAATGAATGAATGCCAAAATGAACACTTTGATACTCATCTCAAATAAATAAGTAAATGGAATAAGCAAATGCAACTTGGTCTTTTGTGCTAGTCCTGTATAAATGTAGACATTAAACAATAAACTAAACTAAGTAAATGGAATAAGCAAATGCAATTAGGTCTTTTGTTCTAGTCCTGTATAAATGTAGACATATACAATAAAACCAAACTAAGTAAATGGAATAAGCAAATGCAATTTGGTCTTTTGTGCTAGTCCTGTACAAATGTAGACATATACAATAAAACTAAACTAAGTAAATGGAATAAGCAAATGCAATATGCTCTTCTGCTGTCACCTTGCCTCCAAATCCAAAGTGTACAGTCTTTGCTTGTATAATATACATTTTATCAAATTGATTGAATAAAGACAAAGACACAACTATTTCTACTGAAAAGTATTGGTTCAATATTGACGTATGGGTCCAAATTCATAGAGCCACTTATACGATTGTGCTTAAGACAATGGAATTATTTAGATAATGTCAGCATGTGCTGACAGCGGCCCTCACTGCAGGTTTTTAAACACAAAAGGTAGCTGAGCACAACAAAATTATGCTTACCAGAATAAGGTTACCAGCCAAAGTATCATTTCACAAGTAGGCCCTACCATCTGTGACTAGTATCCTGTTTATTTTTGCTAAGCAGAAAAATGTTAAGCATTATTTTCTGCTTATGCGGCTCGATGAAATTGGGCCTAAAACGAGCCCGCTGTAAAACTGTATGCCGTCAAAATCTCTTTCAAGTACAGCCATCAGAGCACGAATTTCAACACAAGCAATTTTGTAAACTCTTTTTCGAAATGTTTTAAAATCACAAAGCTGTGTTCAGTTTTTTCTGTTTGATCAAACGTTGTAATCAAATTTTAATTCAACCGGCTACTCGTTTAACTCCGAGTACGTTATGCATGAAAATCCGACATGTACCAACTTTTCCGGATCATCAGAGGGAGTCGAGTCGTTGAGCTGACAAACTTTCTCTCCTCCTTTTTCGGTGATTCTGATGTTGATGGAGCGGCATCGAGGCTCCTTGATGCAGGCGAAGACACAGCTAGGGATGCTGGTGATGACGAACTCTTTAATGACGTGATCGACGAGGCATGATGTAGGATGATCAGCGTTGGTAGTTCCGGTCGAGAACCAACGGTGAGATTTCCTTCTGCGGGGTTGATGGACACAAACAGAACTTAAAGTAGAACCGCATGGGAAATTGTACCACAGCGTGTAGGGTGGCGAGATAAAAACGCAATGTTTGTATGAATTGGGACTGTAGTTAGGGTTCCAATTTGAGAAGGATATGCCATTGTCGTGTCCTTCACATTTCCACTCCCCTAGCGTCTCCAAGTCATTGCAACCGATCCAGAATACACCGTCCATTAGCGTAATGCTGGTCAAAAAAGTGGTCTCCGAGAGGGAACGAGGTGCCGCCAGCTCACCACCCAAGTCCCGGCAGGCTGAGCGCGCTTCTTGCCAGGAGAGACGCCTGGAGATAACTCGGTAGCAATTATTGCCCCATCGCTGCCACAGTGGCAGGCAGTAGTCAGCTCCGGACTGGCAACTCCTGAGCCCATCGGCACAAGGGCCGCCAAAAGAATCAACAGAACTCCGGTGAAAATCATATCAGCGACCTTATGACTCGGTCTTGAATCGTAAAATGAAAGTCAGGGGGATTTTGTGGGCTTTTATAAAGTAATTACTTTGTCACCTTTGGTCTTGAATCGTGTGCTTCTGTAGACCTACTAATTACTTTTCCGCTAAGCAATTAATACTCCACCCAATCTTCATAAGTTGCTAATTGGTGTTTAATTACCAGCCAGGGTCGAATATGCTACTGTCACTAGTATTTTATAGAAATTATCGTTTGTCATCAGAAGTACAATCACCGGATAACTGCAGTGCCGTGTGTCGAAACTTGAACTGAACCGGTTCGGCAGGAAATCAGCGGCTACGGCTTGATCGTCACGTGAATAAACGTTGAAGCATAGTAAGCCCATAGCAACACCCTTAGCAACAGTCATAGCCGTAGCCAATTCAGACTCAGCCACTCTTTCGATTTCGTACCAATGCATTAGCCAAAGTTGATATTCGGACTAAGCCTTTACAACGAGTCACTTAATAGCAAAGTGCGTCGAACTTTAGATTGTCAGTAATATTAATGGAGGTTAATATTAATCTTTGATTAATTATTATTTTGTTTAATTAGTCGTTTGGGTTTCTCTACTAATTGCATTGTTGTTTTGATGGGAACTATTCAGACTTAACAGGTAATTTCCTTCTTTTTTTCCCGATTATAATTCAGAACAATAAAAACTATACCTTTGGCCTTTTCCAAACCTCGGCTTAGGCTCCAGCTCCGGGCTCCATTTGACGTTGAAACACCTGTGCAGAATGATACCGGGTTCCAACAGTGATGACAGAGCCGGAGCCCAAACCCTGGTTTCGAAAAGAGACCATACCACGTGACCATTGGGAAGTTGTTGAGTCAGGGGTACACCACACTAAATAAACACCCATAGCAACCAATGCTAAATGCTAAAATATTCAAAAATATTCACAAAATACTTTAAACTCTCTCAGCCTCTTAAAAACTAAACAATATGTCTTCGGACAACTAAATTTCAGATTTCATTGCAACTTTTTTTACGCAGGTCAGCCGATTGGAATTTTTGCTAATTACCCTAGAAAAAAAACACCCCGAAAATGTGCTTTTTCCCCAAATCAACTTATTGCCAGTTTTTATGATGCACTCCTCCACTTCCCAAGCCATAGGACCAACTTAAAAGGCTAAAGTTATCAAGTCTCCTCAAAAGTTGAAGCACAGAACCCCCAGGTTGTGATAATCTGTCATAATTACACAATTTATTAGTTGTAATGACCCCAACAACTTTATTATTCAAAATAATTTGATACATACAAATGATGATAATTAGTTTGGCTCATGATTTTTTTTTAAATTAAGAGAAGTGTACCCCTAGTATTAAGCAGACACGGGAAACTGGCTTTGAAGTTCTAAGTGATCGTTGCTTTATTGAATCTGTAAATATTGGTTAACAGGTTGTTGCTAAAGGTTCGGCAAATTTCAGAATCGAGCTAACCTCAAGTTGATTAATAATAACAATGTATAATTGGAAAATGAATAAAACTAAAGTACCAATAAAACTCTTGGCCCCCATTTAGGCGAATCGCACATCTCACACGAGAGAAAATTGCTTAAAAGTACAATTATGTTGATTTAAGAAAACACTAGAATTCCTATACATTCCTTTGATAACTAAGGGCTAAACAAATTTAAGAAATGTTTATGATGTAAAATAAACAAGATTTATATCTGTAAATTGATGAACAAGGTGTTGTTGAGAGTTCAGCCAATTTCAGAATAACGCCCAGATTATTGAACAGCAGGAAATGCAAATTAAAACGCCGTGGCGCTTTGCAAAATTAAATGATAAAGAGATATTTACGACAACAATTGTTTTGAAATAAATATGCAAAGATAGGAGCAAGGTAAAGTAGGAGTATACCAAAATTAAACGGGGGTGTTCTTTATCTACACCTGGGCCGTGACACCCTCCTCTTGCAAAAATATCAGCCCGACATTTGCAGAATATTATTATTAATCTAGAAAATCCTATTTACAATATTGCAAGTTCGCAAGTCAACATTACACAATTTATGGTACTACTTCAACTCGATGTACTCTAAAGTGATATGTTCAAAAACAATTAGAAAATTTGCATTTACTCAACCGGGCCCTGTTTTCGTAAAGACAATCCTATAAAGACAAATATTCTTTAAAATCAGAATAATTAATATTCTCGTTAAACCACAAATTATATCTGCTTATACATGTTCAACACAAGATAAAAAGATTCAAGAATTCATGCTAAGGGAAGATTTACACTTCAGAGCTCATCATCCTGAGAATTAATGAATGTCAAAATGAACACTTTGATACTCATCTCAAATAAATAAGCAAATGGAAAAAGCCAATGCAATTTGGTCTTTTGTGCTAGTCCTGTATAAATGTAGACATTCAACAATAAAACTAAACTAAGTAAATGGAATAAGCAAATGCAATTAGGCCTTTTGTTCTAGTCCTGTATAAATGTAGACATATACAATAAAACTAAACTAAGTAAATGGAATAAGCAAATGCAATTTGGTCTTTTGTGCTAGTCCTGTACAAATGTAGACATATACAATCAAACTAAACTAAGTAAATGGAATAAGCAAATGCAAAATGCTCTTCTGCTGTCACCTTGCCTCCAAAGTGTACAGTCTTTCCTGTGTGCTTGTATTATATAAACTTTATCAAATTGATTGAATAAAGACAAAGACACAACTATTTGTACTGAAAAGTATTGGTTCAATATTGACGTATGGGTCCAAATTCATAAAGCCACTTTTACGATGTGCTTTAAGAACATGGAATTATTTAGATAATGTCAGCGTGTGCTGACAGCGGCCCTCACTGCAGGTTTTTAAACACAAAAGGTAGCTGAGCACAATAAAATTATGCTTACCAGAATAAGGTTACCAGCCAAATTACCATTTCACATGTACCATCTGTGACTAGTATCCTGCTTATTTTTGCTGAGCAGAAAATTGTTAAGCATTATTTTCTGCTTATGCGGCTCGATGAAATTGGGCCTAAAACGAGCCCACTGTAAAACTGTATGCCGTCAAAAACTCTTTCAAATACAGCCATCAGAGCACGAATTTCAACCAAAGCAATTTTGACACCTTTTTTTTGAAATGTTTTAAAATCACAAAGTTGTGTTCCGTTTTTTCTGTTTGATCAAACGTTGTGATCAAATTTTAATTCAACCGACTACTCGTTTAACTCCGAGTAATTTATGCATGCAAATCCGACATCTACCAACTTTTCCGGATCATCAGAGTCGTTGAGCTGACAAACTTTCTGTCCTCCTTCTTCGGTGATTCTGATGTTGATGGAGCGGCATCGAGGCTCCTTGATGCAGGCGAAGACACAGCTAGGGATGCTGGTGATGACGAACTCTTTGATGACGTGATCGACGAGGCATGATGTGGGATGATCAGGGTTGGTGGTGCCGGTCGAGAACCAACGGTGGGGTTTCCATCTGCGGGGTTGATGAACACACACGGAACTTACAAGAGCATTGCATCGGGCATTGAGCCACCACTGGTTGTATGCTGAGGAGATCAAAACGCATCGTTGGTTAGAATTGGGACTGTAGTGAGAGTACCAATTTGAGAAGGAAATGCCATTGTCGTGTCCTTCACATTTCCACTCCCCTGGCGTCTCCAAGTCATTGCAACCGATCCAGAATTCAGCCTCCTTGTGCGTAATGCTGGTCAAAAACTTGTTCTCCGAGAGGGAACGAGGTGCCGCCAGCTCACCACCCAAGTCCCAGCAGGCTGAGCGCGCTTCTTGCCAGGAGAGTTTCGTGGAGATAACTCGGTAGCAATTATTGCCCCATCGCTGCCACAATGGCGGGCAGTTGTCATCTCCGAACTGCTGGCAACTCCCTGAGCCCATCGTCACAAGGGCCGCCAAAAGAATCAACAGAACTCCGGTGAAAACCATCTCAGAGACCTTATGTCTCGGTCTTGAATCGTAAAATGAAAGTCAGGGGGATTTTGTGGGCTTTTATAAAGTAATTACTTAAGCAGCGTCCATTCGGTCTGGCATATGCTTCTGTATATACTTCTCTATAAGCCATTAATACTCAACCCATAACTATAGTTGGTGATTAGTGTTCGTTTACGAGCCAGGGTCGAATATCCTACTGTCATTAGTATTGATAGAAATTATCGTTTGTCATCAGAAAAGTCACAGTACAATCGCCAGATAACTGCAGTACAGTGCCGTGTATCGAAACTTGAACAGAACCGGTTCGGCAGGAAATTAACGGCTACGGCTTGATCGTCACGTGAATAAAAGTTGAAGCATAGTAAGCCCATAGCAACACCCTTAGCAACAGCCTTAGCCGTAGCCAACTCAGACTCAGCAACTCTTTCGATTTCGTACCAATGCATTAGCCAAAGTTGATATTCTGACTAAGCCTTTACAACGAGTCACTTTAGCAAAGTGCATCGAACTTTAGTTTGTCGGTAATATTAATGGAGGTCAATATTTATAATCGTCAATTTGATTAGTATTTGTTTTGTTTAATGAGTCCTTTGGGATTATACTAATTGCATTGTTGTTTAAATGTGAACTTCCAAGACTTAACAGGTAATTACCTTGTTCGTCGATTGTTATTATTGTGTGTAAACTCAGAACACTGAAAACTATACCTTTGGTGTTTTCCAAACCTCGGCTTAGGCTCCAGCTCCGGGCTCCGTTTGACGTTGAAACACCTGTGCAGAATGATACCGGGTTCCAACATTGATGACAGAGCCGGAGCCCAAACCCTGGTTTCGAAAAGAGACCATACCACGTGACCATTGGAATGTTGTTGAGTCACTAGCATTCAAGACAAAGTATACCTTTGGTTTTTAGAACCTTACTATTGTTCTAGTCCTGTATAAATGTAGACACAATATACAATCAAACTAAGCTAAGTAAATGGAATAAGCAAATGCAATTTGCTCTTCTGCTGTCACCTTGCCTCCAAAGTGTACAGTCTTTTCCGCGTGCATCATTGTGGATATAGACATTTTATCAAATCGAATGAATAAAGACAAAGTTACAACAATTTCTAATAACAAGTATTGGTAAAATATTGACATTTAGTTGGTAATTCAGAGAGCTTCTTAAAGCCCTGCAGTAAGGGGCCTGTTTGGTTGCAACGCCCCTGTGGTTCGTTGTCAACACATGCTGACAGTCTCTTTCCATAGGTGAAGAGGGTTTGTCTTGCAAAGTTTCAAAAAAAATCATCTGAGTTTGTTCTTTACATGTCCAGGTATTACCCGGGTTAATTTAAGCTTATTGTTTGCTTAATTAATGAAGTTGTATGATTTGGTTCATCTGCCATTGACAGCTCACAGACCGACTTTGTTCACAAAGGATGCAAGAAGTGTTTCGTTCTGCAACCTTCTAACCAAATCACTGACCCATGTTGATTGACACCCCCTCTAGGACGTGTTGCTTGGTCCAGCTTAGGATATCATGGCATGAGCTGACCAGTGTGTACGATGTGCTTAAGACAATGAAATTAGTTAAATATTGTCAGCATGTGCTGACAGCGGCCCTCGATACAGGGTTTTCAGCACAAAAGGTAGCTATGAGCACAACAAAATTATGCTTACCAGAATAAGGCTACAAGCCAAAGTACCATGTCACCTCTGACTAGTATGATCCTGCTTTTTTTTGCTAAGCAGAAAATTGTGAAGCATTATTTTCTGCTTATGAAGCTCCATGCATTTGGGCCCATGTCTAAAATGAGGCCACTGTAAAACTGTATGCCGTCAAAAAACTCTTGAAAAACAGCCAGAGCATGAATTGCAACCGAAGCCATTTTTTAAACTCTTTTTTGAAATGTTTTAAAGTCACCAAAGTTTTGTTCGGGTTTTTTCTGTTTGGTCAAGCGACATGATCAAGTTTTAATTCAACCGGCTACTCGTTTAACTCCGAGTAATTTATGCATGGAAATCCGACATCTACCAACTTGTTCGGGTCATCAGAGGGATTCGAGTCGTTGAGCTGACAAACTTTCTCTCCTCCTTCTTCGGTGTTTCTGATGTTGATGGAGCGGAATCGAGACTCCTTGATGCAGGCGAAGACACAGCTAGGGATGCTGGTGATGACAAACTCTTTGATGACGTGATCGACGAGGCATGATGTGGGATGATCAGGGGTGGTAGGTCCGGTAGAGAACCAGCGGTGGGGTTTCCTTCTGCGGGGTCGATGGACACAAACGAAACTAAAAGTAGAACCGCATGGGAAATTGTACCACAGCGTGTAGGTTGTCGAGATCGAAACGCAATTTTTGTAAGAATTGGTACTGTAGTCAGGGTACCAATTCGAGAAGGAAATGCCATTGTCGTGTCCTTCACATTTCCACTCCCCTGGCGTCTCCAAGTCATTGCAACCGATCCAGAACACACCGTCCATTTGCGTAATGCTGGTCAAAAACTTGTTCTCCGAGAGGGAACGAGGTGCAGCCAGCTCACCACCCAAATCCCGGCAGGCTGAGCGCGCTTCTTGCCAGGAGAGATACGTGGAGATAACTCGGTAGCAATTATTGCCCCATCGCTGCCATAACGGCGGGCAGTAGTCAGCTCCAGACTGCTGGCAACTCCCTGAGCCCATCGGCACGAGGGCCGCCAAAAGAATCAACAGAACTCCGGTGAAAATCATATCAGCAACCTTATGACTCGGTCTTGAATCGTGAAATGAAAGTCGGATGTGTTTTGTTGGCTTTTATAAAGTGATTAGTTTGGCACCATCCCTTTGGTCTTGAATCGTGTGCTTCTGTACTAATTACTTTGCCGCTAAGCAATTAATATTCCTCCCATAACCAATTTTCATCAGTTTTTGATTGGTGTTAACTACGAGCCAGGGTCGAATATCCTACTGTCATTAGTATTGATAGTAATTATCGTTTGTAATCAGAAACGTCACAGTACAATCGCCAGATAACTGCAGTAAAGTGCCGTGTATCGAAACGAACAGAACCGATTCGGCAGGAAATTCTGTCCCTCCGTACGGCGAATATTGTGTAGAAATTCCGTCTGATAGCGCCCTCTTTTGAATCAGCCCATTTTAATTTACTATAAGGGGGACACGCACACCGCGACCGGGGGACTCACTCCCCTATGAAACCGGCTTTTTTACTGACCAAGAGGTTTTCCTGATTATTTTTGCTTTGCAGGTAATCGTTAATTATTATTTTCTGCTGGAGCAGCTCTTTGAAATTGGGCTCAGGTATCAGGACCTGGTAGTTGATGCGACGAGCCCGCTGTCTTTTTAAAATACAACCAGTACAAGAATTTCAACCAAAGTAACTTCTTGAACTCTTTTTCGAAATGCTTTAAAGTAACCAAAGTTTTGTTCTGTTTTTCTGTTTGGTCAAACGATATGATCAAGTTTTTCATTCAACCGGCTACTCGTTTAACTCCGAGTAATTTATGCATGGAAATCCGACATCTACCAACTTGTTCGGGTCATGAGAGGGAGTCGAGTCGTTGAGCTGACAAACTTTCTCTCCTCCTTCTTCGGTGGTTCTGATGTTGATGGAGCGGCATCGAGGCTCCTTGATGCAGGCGAAGACACAGCTAGGGATGTTGGTGATGACGAACTCTTTGATGACGTGATCGACGAGGCATGATGTGGGATCATCAGGGTTGGTAGTTCCGGTCGAGAACCAACGGTGGGGTTTCCTTCTGAGGGGTCGATGGACACACACGGAACCTGAAGTGTCCTTGCATGGTAAATTGTACCACCGCGTGTCACTTGGCGAGATCAAAACGCAGTTAGAGTCGGGGAAGTGTTGGTAGTTAGGGTACCAATTTGAGAAGGAAATGACATTGTCGTGTCCGTTACATTTCCACTCCCCTGGCGTCTTCAAGTCATTGCAACCGATCCAGAAATTAAAATAACCGTCCATTAGCGTAATGCTGGTCAAAAATGTGTTCTCCGAGAGGGAACGAGGTGCTGCCAGTTCACCACCCAAGTCCCGGCAGGCTGAGCGCACTTCTTGCCATGAGAGATACGTGGAGATAACTCGGTAGCAATTATTGCCCCATCGCTGCCACAATGGCGGGCAATAGTCAGCTCCGGACTGCTGGCAACTCCCTGACCCCATCGGCACAAGGGCCGCCAAAAGAATCAACACAACTCTGGTGAAAATCATCTCAGCGACCTTAGGACTCGGTCTTGAATCGTAAAATGAAAGTCAGGGGGATTTTGTGGGCTTTTATAAAGTAATTACTTTGGCACCACCCCTTTGGTCTGAAATCGTGTGCTTCTGTACTAATTACTTTGCCACTAAGCAATTAATATTCCTCCAATAACCAATCTTCATAGTTGCTGATTGGTGTTTAATTACGAGCCAGGGTCGAATATCCTATTGTCATTAGTATTAATAGAAATTATCGTTTGTCATCAGAAACGTCACAGTACAACCGCCAGATAATTGCACTGCAATGCCGTGTGTCGAAACGCACAGAACCGGTTCGGCAGGAAATTAACGGCTACGGCTTGATCGTCACGTGAATAAACGTTGAAGCTTAGTAAGCCCATAGCAACACCCTTAGCAACAGCCATAACCGTAGCCAATTCAGACTCAGCCACTCTTTCGATTTCGTACCAATGCATTCGCCAAAGTCGATATTCGGACTAAGCCTTTACAACGCGTCACTTTAGCAAAGTGCGTCGAACTTGAATTGTTCAATAATATTGTTGTATTGTATTTTATTTTATTCCGTAACTGGAACAAACCCCATAACCCTGGGGAGGGTGACATCAGTATAATAATAAATAACAATTAGTGAAGAAGTCATACGGAAAGCTAGGAGTGTTAACTTAGAACAAAAACAAAAATATTAATGGAGGTCAATTTTATCATCGTAAATTTGATTAATTGTTATTTTGTTTAATTAGTCGTTTTGGGTTTCTCTACTAATTGCATTTTTGTTTTGATGGGAACTATTCAAACTTAACAGGTAATTTCTTTTTTTTCTTTTCTCGATTATAATTCAGAACAATAAAAACTATACCTTTGGTGTTTTCCAAACCTCGGCTTAGGCTCCAGCTCCAGGCTCCATTTGACGTTGAAACACCTGTGCAGAATGATACCGGGTTCCAACATTGATGACAGAGCCGGAGCCCAAACCCTGGTTTCGAAAAGAGACCATACCACGTGACCATTGGGATGTTTTTGAGTCACTAGAGTTACACCACACTAAATAAACTCAAATAGCAACCAATGCTAAATACTAAAATATTCAAAAATGTAAAAAAATACTTTAAAGTCTCTCATCCTCTTGAAAACCAATCAAATAAATATTTTCAGATTACTAAACTTGAGATTTCTTTGAGATGTTTTGCGCAGGTCAGCCGTTTGGAATTTTTGCTAATTACCCCCAGAAAAAAGAAACCACACCCGAAAATGTGCTTTTTTCCAAATCTACTTTTTGCAAGTTTTCATGAAGCACTCCTCCACTTCCCGAGCCAAATAGGACCAACTTAAAAGCCTAAATTGATCAAGTCTCCTCAAAAGTTGAAGCACAGAACCCTCAGGTTGTGATAACTTGTCATATTTACACAATCTATTATTAGTTGCATCGCCTCCTGGCCCAAAACGTTATTATTCAATAGAATTTGAGGACATACACATTACGATAATCAGTTTGGTGCATGAATTTGTACCTATTGTATTAAGTAGACACGGTGAAACTGGCTTTGAAGTTCTGAGTGATTGTTGCTTTATTGAATCTGTAAATATTGGTGAACAGGTTGTTGTTGAAGGTTCGGCCAATTTCAGAATCAAGTTAACCTCAAGTTAAACAATAATAACAAATGTATAATTGGAAAATGAATAAAATGTGTACCAACAAAACCCTTGGCTGCCATTTTGGCGAATTGCACATCCCATATACGAAATCAAATTGCTAAAAATACGATGTTGATTTTAAGAAAACACTAGAATTCCTACACATTCCTTTGAAAACTGAGGGCTAAAAAGAATTTTAGGAAATGTTGGGATATCAAACAAACAAGATAAATACCTGTAAATTGGTGAAAAAGGTGTTGTTGAGAGTTCGGCCAAATTCAGAATAACGCCTAGATTATTGAACAGCAGAAAATACAATTTAAAACGCCGGGGGCGCTTTGCAAATTTAAATGATAAAGATATATTTACGACAACAAAGGGTTTGAAATGATTATGCAAAGTTAGGAGCAACCTAAAGTAGGAATATAACCAAATTAAACGGGTGTGTTCTTTATCTACACATGGGCAGTGACATCCTCCTCTCTTTTGCAAAAATGTGAGCCCGACATTTGCAGAATATTATTATCGATCTAGAAAATCCATACAAAATTGCAAGTTTGCAAGTCAACATTATACAATGTATGGTATTACTTCAACTCGATGTACTGTAAAGCGATATGTTCAAAAACTTTTGGAAAAATTGCATTTACTCAACCGGGCCCTGGTTTCGTAAAGACAATCCTATAAAGACAAATATTCTTCAAAATCAGAATAATTAATATTTTCGTTAAACCACAAATTGCATCTGCGTATACGTGTTCAACACAAGATGAAAAGATTCAAGAATTCATGCTAAGGGAAGATTTACACTTCAGAGCTAATCATCCTAACAAAATCATGAATGTCAAAAATAACACTTTGACACTCATCTCAAATAAATGAGTAAATGAAATAAGCAAATGCAATTTGGTCTTTTGTGCTAGTCCTGTAAAAATGTAGACATACAATAAAACTAAACTAAGTAAATGGAATAAGCAAATGCAATATGCTCTTCTGCTGTCACCTTGCCTCCAAAGTGTACAGTCTTTCCTGTGTGCTTGTAATATACATTTTATCAAATTGCAAATTGATTGAAAAAAAGACAAAGTCACAACTATTTCTACTGAAAAGTATTGGCTCAATATTGACGTATGGATCAAAATTCATAGAGCTGCTTTTACGATGTGCTTAAGACAATGGAATGATTTAAATAATGTCAGCATGTGCTGACAGCGGCCCTCACTGCAGGTTTTTAAACACAAAAGGTAGCTGAGCACAACAAAATTATGCAAACCAGAATAAGGTTACCAGCCAAAGTACCGTTTCACATGTACCATCTGTGACTAGTATCCTGCTTATTTTTGCTGAGCAGAAAATTGTTAAAGATGGACTACAACGAAAACTCACACATTAAATTTAATATCGAACCTTGTTTATGTTGTGTTCAGGTAACAGTTTATTGTTGAGGTCATGTTTTTCTCTAAATAATTTTGTTGCAATTTGAACGAAAAAATTAGACCTCGATTCTTGGATTTTGAAATTTCCCGCCCTGTACTGGTTCCTGGCAAAGATCCATTGAAAACCACAATAAAAACCCACGATATAGTACCAGCGGACTTGTAAACCAGCGAAAAGTGATGACGTACTACCCATGAGCAACCGAGAGTAAACAAAATACGCCATGTTATTCCGTGTGTATTATGTATGCGTTTACATGCAGAGGCATGAAGTTTTTACGAAGCTTTTTTGATTTGATAATTATTCTGATTAACGGTTATCGTCATTTTCTCTCCTTATCTCTTTTTCGTGCGTGAATGTGCGTTACACGATCCGACGGATATATCATGGAGGAAGAAAATAGGGATATATAAACGTAAAACAAAATCACTCGAAGGCGCCGCGAAACGCTGACCGCAACACGCCATACAAAATACAACACATGATCACACACACACGGACGTCGTTTTTAGGCCTGTAGTCTTTGTCACTTTGCGTGAGACAAAAATGCAAGAAACATTGAGCGCTAGACGGCGTTTCGGAACAATGCGATAGCGCGAGATTAAACGCCCTCTATTGGTGAAATAACGCGAACCAGTTACAAACGCCTTCAGACAAGACTCGACGTGTCTGCGCATGCTCGGAAAATCGGTTATTCCCCCAAAATTGCATCGTCCGGGTTTTTTTTAAATACAATTTTTGTCAGTAAAATACGACTTTTGGGAATAAAGAATACAGTTTTTGAACTCCAGAGGTTGGCAGGTCTGGTTTGGCGACAAAGTTTCGTTTGAAGCCTGGATCGATTCCCACACTGAAAGCGCCAAAGATTGAGAGAATGTTTTGTTTTGTATTTCTGTTATTCCGCATTGTATTGTACGGTAAAAATGCTTGCACACGATCGACCCGAGGTATAGCGTCATGGGTACTATGTCACACACAAAGTATGAATTATTCATGAGTTAAGGGCTTTTGCTGAAACTGAGTTTTTCTGGGTCGTAGAACGCCGATCAATTTGGGGTTTTTTTTTGCATGAAGGAACAAGTTTTATTGAACAATAATAATATGTTAGTAATCATTATACATTTCTCGAACGAAAACAGTAACACAGCCTTTATCATTATTCCGTTGTAGTCCATCTTTAAGCATTATTTTCTGCTTATGCAGCTCGATGAAATTGGGCCTAGGTCTATTAGAACGAGCCCGCTGTAAAACTGTATGCCGTCAAAAACTCTTTGAAATACAGCCAGAGCACGAATTTCAACCAAAGCAATATTATAAATTTTGGTTTTTTTTACCCATACACCGATGTGTGTTAGCACTGTATACTCAGTACTACTCAGTACTACTGAGTATACAGTGCTAACACACATCGGTGTATGGGTTAAAAAAACATAATTTATATACTTTATCCCCGATGAAAATTTAACATCTATTATTCGTTGCGGTACCCGCTGCCAAAACATAGGATTCGAACTGCCTCTAGCTACCGGGCAATCTCGGTAGTCTAGTTGGTAAGACACTGCTCTAGAATTGCAAGGGTCGTGGGTTCGAATCCCACCCGGGTAATAAGCCTGTGATATTTTTTCACAGGACTCGGGAAAGTACTAAGTATACAGTGCTAACACACATCGGTGTATGGGTAAAAAAAACAAAATTTATATACTTTATCCCCGATGCAAATTTAACATCTATTACAAAGCAATATTGTTTAAAAAAAAAATTCGAAATGTTTTAAAATTACCAAGTTTTGTTCCGTTTTTCTGTTTGATCAAACGTTGTGATCAAATTTTAATTCAACCGGCTACTCGTTTAACTCCGAGTACGTTATGCATGAAAATCCGACATCTACCAACTTTTCCGGGTCATCAGAGGGAGTCGAGTCGTTGAGCTGACAAACTTCCTCTCCTCCTTCTTCGGTGATTCTGATGTTGATGGAGCGGCATCGAGGCTCCTTGATGCAGGCGAGGGCACAGCTAGGGATGCTGGTGATGACGAACTCCTTGATGACGTGACCGACGAGGCATGAGTTTAGAGGCAGCGGGTTTCCCGTAACGGCGAACCGGTGGTACCGCGGTTTCAGCCACTGCCGACCGTCAACATTCCTACTGGTGGTGCCTTCAGTGGTAGAGGGAATGACTTGCGGGCGTTTAACGCAAACAGTTGGGAACAAGTTATCGCAGGTTCTGTGATACCATTTACCAAACCAGTCCTCTTGAGTATCCCCCCACACGATCCCACAAAGACCCTCTTGGTTCCAATTTGGATCCCAATTAGAAAACGCTCCCACTTCGTTCGCCTTGCCCTCGCACTCCCACCGATTGCTTGTTTGCTTGTAACTGCAGGCAATCCAGGTTTGGCTGATGTTGCGTACCTTTGCCATGTCCGCCACGAAGCTGTTTTCTTGGGCCGAGTACGGGCCCACCATCTCGCTTTCCAGGTCGAGGCAGGCCGCCCAGGCGTCCGCCCAGGTGGCTCGGTCCATGATGAATAGGAAACAAGCGTCCCCGAAAGACTCCCATGATAACGGGCAAGACGTTGGAGCAGTTGACGCCGACCTCGATACAAGCAGCCCGGCTGAGATGACGCCCAGGATGTGCACGAACAGCATTTTTGAAATTGTTGAGACGGTCCTTAGCTACCGTGATTTAAAAACGATTCGAAGAACCAATCTTGGCAAAACAAGAACAGCGTTGAATTCCTGTATTGAATAGTAAATGAACGAGTCAGTATTATTCCTCCTCTCTCAGATCTTGTCCACAGTCCTTAGCCACTGCAGCACAATGATAATGCGACATGCAGACACACACAGTAAAGGTGAGCAAACGCGAAGGGTATTTTTGCCTCTAACTGCTGCTCCACACGATTGATAATGTGTTAATTCTTGTCGGTCAACTTCAAAGGACTCCACAGTTTGGTTTAAACAGTGTTGATAAGACCCTAGTGTATCCCGAAATACGGTGAACAGTTTTTGATAAATAATACTGACCAGGTTGTTAACACAGAGTAATCAACCCAACCTTATGTTGTCCAACGTTGTTTTGGTGTTTTTGTGGGGTTTATTTTCAGTAGAGATGTAATGAACAATGGCGACCAACGTTTAGTGCAGGCTGCTCCTCTGCTTTTATAACCAATACAATGACGCAGAACTGACAGTATATTCCTAGACAAGGTTTGAGCTTGAGCTTGCATTGGTGCCCGGTGGCAATCATCTCGAAACCATCTCAGCGACCTTATGTCTCGGTCTTGAATCGTATAATGAAAGTCAGGGGTATTTTGTTGTCTTTAATAAAGTAATTACTTAAGCAGCTTAATTACAAAGTAATTACTTAAGCAGCTCCACCCTCTATTGGCATTTTATCCTTCCGGCGGTAAACTGTCAGTTAAAATTAAAGGTGTGCTACGTGTTTGGTAATAACGAAACAAAGTGACAAGTTCAAATCTGAAATCTTACCTTTTTTTATAAACTAGATATCACTTCCAACTCTCAAGAAATAACCCCGCCCAAAATACTGCCAAGTGCAATAAATAAATTGATACCATCTTCTTAATTCGATTGCCCTGTAAAAATATGTGAAATAATTCTATCATATAAGAGGGAACGAGGTGCCGCCAGCTCACCACCCAAGTTTCGGCAGGCTGAGCGCGCTTCTTGCCAGGAGAGTTTCGTGGAGATAACTCGGTAGCAATTATTGCCCCATCGCTGCCACAATGGCGGGCAATTGTCAGCTCTGGACTGCTGGCAACTCCCTGGGCCAATCGGCACAAGGGCCGCCAAAAGAATCAACAGAACTCCGGTGAAAACCATCTCAGCGACCTTATGTCTCGGTCTTGAATCGTATAATGAAAGTCAGGGGGATTTTGTTGTCTTTAATAAAGTAATTACTTAAGCAGCATTCATTCGGTCTGGAATGTGCTTCTGTGTGTACCTAACACTTTGCCTCTATAAGCCATTAATATTCAACCCATAACCAATCTTCATTAGTTGCTGATTAGTGTTCAATTACGAGCCAGGGTCGAATATCCCATACTGTCATTATTATTGGTAGTAATTATCGTTTGTCATCAGAAACGTCACAGTACAATCGCCAGATAACTGCAGTGCGGTGCCGTGTATCGAAACTTGAACAGAACCGGTTCGGCAGGAAATTAACGGCTACGGCTTGATCGTCACGTGAATAGACCTTATGCACATGACGTCATTTCAGTAGGGCGCCCTCGCTTAGAGGTCAAAAGGCGCTTGTTCATTGGCCAATCTTGTGCGCCGCGCGTACAAATCTGTGCGTTTCCATTGTTTCGTCATCGTTTTACCTCTAAGATGGCGGCTGGATGACGTCAATGCATAAGGTCTATAAACGTTGAAGCTTAGTAAGCCCTTAGCAACACCCTTAGCAACAGCCATGGCCGTATAAAATTAGGACTTGGCCACTCTTTCGATTTCCTACTAATGCATCAGCCAAAGTTAATATTCGGACTAAGCCACCACAACGCGTCACTTTAGCAAAGTGCATCGATCTTTAATTTTCCAATAATAGTAATGGAGGTCAATTTTATAATCGTAAATTTGATTAATTATTATTTTGTTTAACTAGTCGTTTGGGTTTCTCTACTAATTGCATTTTTGTTTTGATGGGAACTATTCAGACTTAACAGGTACTTTTTTTTTCTTTTCTCGATTATAATTCAGAACAATAAAAACTATACCTTTGGTGTTTTCCAAACCTCGGCTTAGGCTCCAGCTCCGGGCTCCATTTGACGTGAAACACCTGTGCAGAATGATACCGGGTTCCAACATTGATGACGGAGCCGGAGCCCAAACCCTGGTTTCGAAAAGAGACCATACCACGTGACCATTGGGATGTTGTTGAGTCACTAGAGTTACACCACACTAAATAAACTCCCATTGCAACCAATGCTAAATGCTAAAATATTCAAAAATATTCACAAAATACTTTAAACTCTCTCAGCCTCTTAAAAACTAAACAAATATGTTTTCGGACAACTACACTTCAGATTTCTTTGCAATTTTTGTTTTACACAGGTCAGCCGATTGGATTTTTTGCTAATTATCCCAGAAAAAAACACCCCGAAAATGTGTTTTTTCCTAAATCAACTTTTTGCTAGTTTTTATGAAAGATCCTCCACTTCCCATGCAAGCCAAACAGGACCAACTTTAAAGCCCAAATTTATCAAGTCTCCTCAAATGTTGAAGCACAGAACCCTTAGGTTGTGACAACTTGTCATAATTAGACAATCTATTAGTTGTATGAGCCCAAAAAAATTATTATTCAAAAGAATTTGAGGACATACACATTACGAGAATCAGTTTGGTGCATAAATTTGTACCTATTGTATTAAGTAGACACGGTGAAACTGGCTTTGAAGTTCTGAGTGATCGTTGCTTTATTGAATCTGTAAATATTGATGAACATGTCGTTGTTGAAGGTTCAGCCAATTTCAGAATCACGTTAACCTCAAGTTAAACAATAATAACAAATGTATAATTGGAAATTGAAGACAATTAAAGTACCAACAAAACTCCTGGCCGCCACTTTGGCGAATTGCACATCTCATACGAAATCAAATTGCGAAAAATACAAATATTGTTGATTTAGAGAAACACTAGAATTTCTTTACATTCCTTTAATAACTAAGGGCTAAAGAAATTTAAGAAATTTAGGGATATAAAACAAACAAGATAAATACCTGTAAATTGGTGAACGGAGTGTTGTTGAGAGTTCGGCCTATTTCAGAATGACGCCCAGATTATTGAACAGCAGGAAATACCAATTAAAACGTAGGGGGCGCTTCGTATAAATTAAAATGATAGAGAGGTATTTACGACAACAAAAAGGTTTGAAATGAATATGCAAAGATAGGAGCAAGGTAAAATAGGAGTATACCAAAATTAAACGGGGGGTGTTCTTTATCTACACCTGGGCCGTGAAACCCTCCTCTCTTTTTTTCAAAAATGTCAGCAAATCCTATTTACAAAATTGCAAGTTTGCAAGTGAACTTTGCACAATTTACTTCAACTCGATGTACCCTAAAGTGATATGTACACAAACTCTTAGAAAATTTGCATTTACTCAACCGGGCCCTGGTTTTGTAAAGACAATCCTATAAAGACAAATATTCTTCAAAATCAGAATAATTAATATTCTCGTTAAACCACAAATTGCATCTGCTTATACATGTTCAAAACAAGATGAAAAGATTCAAGAATTCATGCTAAGGGAAGATTGACACTTCAGAGCTAATCATCCTGAGAATTAATGAATGTCAAAATGAACACTTTGATACTCATCTCAAATCAATAAGTAAATGGAATAAGCAAATGCAATTTGGTCTTTTGTGCTAGTCCTGTATAAATGTAGGCATATACAATAAAACTAAACTAAGTAAATGGAATAAGCAACTGCAATGTGGTCTTTTGTGCTAGTACTGTATAAATGTAGACATATACAATAAAACTAAACTAAGTAAATGGAATAAGCAACTGCAATGTGGTCTTTTGTGCTAGTACTGTATAAATGTAGACATATACAATAAAACTAAACTAAGTAAATGGAATAAGCAAATGCAATGTGGTCTTTTGTACTAGTCCTGTATAAATGTAGACATATACAATAAAACTAAACTAAGTAAATGGAATAAGCAAATGCAATTTGGTCTTTTGTGCTAGTCCTGTATAAATGTAGACATATACAATAAAATATATACAATAAAACTAAACTAAGTAAATGAAATAAGCAAATGTAATTTGTGTCTTTTGTGCTAGTCCTGTATAAATGTAGACATATACAATAAAACTAAACTAAGTAAATGGAATAAGCAAATGCAATTAGGTCTTTTGTGCTAGTCCTGTATAAATGTAGACATAAATACAATAAAACTAAACTAAGTAAATGGAATAAGCAAATGCAATATGCTCTTCTGCAGTCACCTTGCCTACAAAGTGTACAGTCTTTTATCAAATTGATTGAATAAAGACAAAGTCACAACTATTTCTACAGAAAAGTATTAGTTCAATATTGACGTAGGCCTATGGGTCCAAATTCATAGAGCTGCTTTTACGATGTGCTTAAGACAATGGAATTATTTAGATAATGTCAGCATGTGCTGACAGCGGCCCTCACTGCAGGTTTATAAACACAAAAGGTAGCTGAGCACAACAAAATTATGCTTACCAGAATAAGGTTACCAGCCAAAGTACCATTTCACAAGTAGGCCCACCATCTGTAACTGGTATTGCTTATGTTGCTGAGCAGACAATTGTTAAGTATTATTTTCTGCTTATGCGGCTCGATGAAATTGGGCCTAGGTCTAATAAAACGATCCCGCTGTAAAACTGTATGCCGTCAAAAACTCTTTGAAATACAGCCATAGCACGAATTTCAACCGAAGCAATTTTAAAAACTGTCTTAGAAATGTTTTAAAGTCACGAAAGTTTGTTCTGTTTTTCTGTTTGATCAAACGTTGTAATCAAATTTTAATTCAACCGGCTACTCGTTTAACTCCGAGTACGTTATGCATGAAAATCCGACATCTACCAACTTTTCCGGATCATCAGAGGGAGTCGAGTCGTTGAGCTGACAAACTTTCTCTCCTCCTTCTTCGGTGATTCTGATGTTGATGGAGCGGCATCGAGACTCCTTGATGCAGGCGAAGACACAGCTAGGGATGCTGGTGATGACGAACTCTTTGATGACGTGATCGACGAGGCATGATGTGGGATGATCAAGGTTGGTGGTTCCGGTCGAGAACCAACGGTGGGGTTTCCTTCTGCGGGGTCGATGGACACAAACGGAACCTACAATTTCCTTGCATGGTACATTGTACCACCGCGTGTCACTTGGTGAGATCAAAACGCAGTTAGAGTCGGGGAAGTGTTGGTAGTGAGGGTACCAATTTGAGAAGGAAATGCCATTGTCGTGTCCGTTACATTTCCACTCCCCTGGCGTCTCCAAGTCATTGCAACCGATCCAGAAAAAGAATAACCGTCCCCTAGCGTAATGCTACTCAAAAACGTGTTCTCTGAGAGGGAACGGGGTACAGCCAGCTCACCACCCAAGTCCCGGCAGCCGGAGCGCGCTTCTTGCCAGGAGAGATGCGTGGAGATAACTCGGTAGCAATTATTGCCCCATCGCTGCCACAATGGCGGGCAGAAGTCAGCTCCGGACTGGCAACTCCCTGAGCCCATCGGCACAAGGGTCGCCAAAAGAATCAACAGAACTCCCGTGAAAATCATCTCAGCGACCTTATGACTCGGTCTTGAATCGTAAAATGAAAGTCAGGGAGATTTTGTAGGCTTTTATAAAGTAATTACTTTGTCACCAAACCATCCCTTTGGTTTTGATTCGTGTGCTTCTGTACTAATTACTTTTCCGCTAAGCAATTAATACTCCACCCAATCTTCATAAGTTGCTAATTGGTGTTTAATTACGAGCCAGGGTCGAATATCCTACTGTCACTAGTATTTTATAGAAATTATCGTTTGTCCTCAGAAAGGTCACAGTACAATCGCCAGGTAACTGCAGTACAGTGCCGTTTGTCGAAACGCACAGAACCGGTTCGGCAGGAAATTAACGGCTACGGCTTGATCGTCACGTGAATAAACGTTGAAGCTTAGTAAGCCCATATCAACACCCTTAGCAACAGCCATAGCCGTAGTCAATTCAGACTCAGCCACTCTTTCGATTTCGTACCAATGCATCAGCCAAAGTTGATATTCGGACTTAGCCTCCACAACGCGTCACTTTAGCAAAGTGCGTGGAACTTTAATTGTTCAATAATATTAATGGAGGTCAATTTTATCATCGTAAATTTGATTCATTATTATTTCGTTTAATTAGTCGTTTGGGTTTCTCTACTAATTGCATTTTTGTTTTGATGAGAACTATTCAGACTTAACAGGTAATTTCTTTTTTTTCTTTTCTCGATTATGATTCAGAACAATAAAAACTATACCTTTGGTGTTTTCCAAACCTCGGCTTAGGCTCCAGCTCCAGGCTCCATTTGACGTTGAAACACCTGTGCAGAATGATACCGGGTTCCAACATTGATGACAGAGCCGGAGCCCAAACCCTGGTTTCGAAAAGAGACCATATCACGTGACCATCGGGGTCCGATGTTGTTGAGTCACTAGGGTTACACTACACTACTTAAACTCACATTTCAACCAATGCTAAATGCTAAAATATTCAAAAATGTACACAAAATACTTTAAAGTCTCTCATCCTCTTGAAAACTAATCAAAATGTATTTTCGGATAACTAAACTTCAGATTTCTTTGAAAAGTTTTACGCAGGACAGCCGTTTGGAATGTTTACTAATTACCCCAGAAAAAAAAGACAGCCGACGAAAATGTGCTTTTTCCCAAACCGACTTCCTGCCAGTTTTCATGAAGTACTCCTCCACTTCCCAAGCCATGGACCAACTTAAAAGACTAAATTTATCAAGTCTTCTCAAAAGTTGAAGCACAGAACCCTCAGGTTGTGATAACTTGTCATATTTACACAATCTATTAGTTGCATGACCCCCTGGCCCAAAACGTTATTATTCAATAGAATTTGAGGACATACACATTACGATAATCAGTTTGGTGCATGAATTTGTACCTATTGTATTAAGGAGACACGGTGAAACTGGCTTTGAAGTTCTGAGTGATCGTTGCTTTATTGAATCTGTAAATATTGGTGAACAGGTTGTTGTTGAAGGTTCGGCCAATTTCAGAATCAAGTTAACCTCAAGTTAAACAATAATAACAAATGTATAATTGGAAAAATGATTACAATTTAAGTACCAATAAAACTCTTAGCCGCCATTTTTGCGTATTGCACATCTCATACGAAATCAAATTGCTAAAAATACAAATATTGTTGATTTAAAGAAACACTAGAACTCCTATACATTCCTTTAAGAACTAAGGGCTAAAGAAATTTAAGAAATTTAGGGATATCAAACAAACAAGATAAATACCTGTAAATTGGTGAATGGAGTGTTGTTGAAAGTTCGGCCAAATTCAGAATGACGCCCAGATTATTGAACAGCAGGAAATACAAATTAAAACATAGGGGCGCTTCGTAAATTTGAATGATAAGGAGATATTTACGACAACAAAAAGGTTTGAAATGAATATGCAAAGATAGGAGCAAGGTAAAGTAGGAATATACCAAAATTAAACGGAGGTGTTCTTTATCTAAACATGGGCAGTGACATCCTCCTCTCTTTTGCGAAAATATCAGCAAATCCTATTTACAAAATTGCAAGTTCGCAAGTCAACATTACTCAATTTAATTTATGGTATTACTTCAACTCGATGTACTCTAAAGTAATATGTACACAAAATCTCAGCAAAATTGTCTTTACTCAACCGGGCCCTTGTTTCGTAAAGACAATCCTACAGAGACAAAATTCTTCAAAATCAGAATAATTAATACTCTCGTTAAATCACAAATTGCATTTGCTTGTACATGTTCAACACAAGATGAAAAGATCAAAGAATTCAAGCTAAGGGAATAATTACACTTCAGAGCTAATCATCCTAAAAATTCATTAATGTCAAAATGAACACTTTGATACTCATCTCAAATAAATAAGTAAATGGAATAAGCAAATGCAATTTGGTCTTTTGTGCTAGTCCTGTATAAATGTAGACCTAAATACAATAAAACTAAACTAAGTATAAATGGAATAAGCAAATACAATATGCTCTTCTGCTGTCACCTTGCCTCCAAAGTGTACAGTCTTTCCTGTGTGCTTGTATATAATATACATTTTATCAAATTGATTGAATAAAGACAAAGTCACAACTATTTCTACTGAAAAGTATTGGTTCAATATTGACGTATGGGTCCAAATTCATAGAGCTGCGTTTACGATGTGCTTAAAACAATGGAATTATTTAAATAATGTCAGCATGTGCTGACAGCGGCCCTCACTGCAGGTTTTTAAACACAAAAGGTAGCTGAGCACAACAAAATTATGCTTACCAGAATGAGGTTACCAGCCAAATTACCATTTCACACGTACCATCTGTGACTAGTATCCTGCTTATTTTTGCTAAGCAGAAAATTGTTAAGCATTATTTTCTGCTTATGCGGCTCGATGAAATTGGGCCTAAAACGAGCCCGCTGTAAAACTGTATGCCGTCAAAATCTCTTGCAAGTACAGCCATCAGAGCACGAATTTCAACACAAGCAATTTTGTAAACTCTTTTTCGAAATGTTTTAAAATCACAAAGTTGTGTTCAGTTTTTTCTGTTTGATCAAACGTTGTAATCAAATTTTAATTCAACCGGCTACTCGTTTAACTCCGAGTAATTTATGCATGCAAATCCAACATCTACCAACTTGTCCGGATCATCAGAGGGAGTCGAGTCGTTGAGCTGACAAACTTTCTCTCCTCCTTCTTCAGTGATTCTGATGTTGATGGAGCGGCATCGAGACTCCTTGATGCAGGCGAAGACACAGCTAGGGATGCTGGTGATGACGAACTCTTTGATGACGTGATCGACGAGGCATGATGTAGGATGATCAGCGTTGGTAGTTCCGGTCGAGAACCAACGGTGGGGTTTCCTTCTGCGGGGTTGATGGACACAAACGGAACTTAAAGTAGAACCGCATGGGAAATTGTACCACAGCGTGTAGGGTGGCGAGATAAAAACGCAATGTTTGATAGAATTGGGACTGTAGTTAGGGTTCCAATTTGAGAAGGATATGCCATTGTCGTGACCTTCACATTCCACTCCCCTAGCGTCTCCAAGTCATTGCAACCGATCCAGAATACACCGTCCATTAGCGTAATGCTGGTCAAAAAAGTGGTCTCCGAGAGGGAACGAGGTGCAGCCAGCTCACCACCCAAGTCCCGGCAGGCTGGGCGCGCTTCTTGCCAGGAGAGATGCGTGGAGATAACTCGGTAGCAATTATTGCCCCATCGCTGCCACAGTGGCAGGCAATAGTCAGCTCCGGACTGGCAACTCCCTGAGCCCATCGGCACAAGGGCCGCCAAAAGAATCAACAGCACTCCCGTGAAAATCATCTCAGCGACCTTATGACTCGGTCTTGAATCGTAAAATGAAAGTCAGGGGGATTTTGTGGGCTTTTATAAAGTAATTACTTTGTCACCTTTGGTCTTGAATCGTGTGCTTCTGTACTAATTACCTTTCCGCTAAGCAATTAATACTCCACCCAATCTTCATAAGTTGCCAATTGGTGTTTAATTACGAGCCAGGGTCGAATATGCTACTGTCACTAGTATTTTATAGAAATTATCGTTTGTCATCAGAAACGTCACAGTACAATCACCAGATAACTGCAGTACAGTGCCGTGTATCGAAACTTGAACTGAACCGGTTCGGCAGGAAATCAGCGGCTACGGCTTGATCGTCAAGTGAATAAACGTTGAAGCATAGTAAGCCCATAGCAACACCCTTAGCAACAGCCATAGCCGTTGCCAATTCAGACTCAGCCACTCTTTCGATTTCGTACCAATGCATTAGCCAAAGTTGATATTCGGACTTAGCCTTTACAACGCGTCACTTTAGCAAAGTGCATCGAACTTTAGATTGTCAGTAATATTAATGGAGGTTAATATTAATCTTTGATTAATTATTATTTTGTTTAACTAGTCGTTTGGGTTTCTCTACTAATTGCATTTTTGTTTTGATGGGAACTATTCAGACTTAACAGGTAATTTCCTTTTTGTTGTCGATTATGATTCAGAACAATAAAAACTATACCTTTGGCCTTTTCCAAACCTCGGCTTAGGCTCCAGCTCCAGGCTCCATTTGACGTTGAAACACCTGTGCAGAATGATACCGGGTTCCAACATTGATGACAGAGCCGGAGCCCAAATCTTAGTTTCGAAAAGAGACTGTACCACGTGACCATTGGGATGTTGTTGAGTCACTAGGGGTACGCACACTAAATAAACTCACATAGCAACCAATGCTAAATGCTAAAATATTCAAAAATATTCACAAAATACTTTAAACTCTCTCAGCCTCTTGAAAACTAAACAAATAATGTCTTCGGACAACTAAATTTCAGATTTCTTTGCAACTGTTTTTACGCAGGTCAGCCGATTGGAATTTTTGCTAATTACCCCAGAAAAAAAACACCCCGAAAAGTTTTTATAATGCACTCCTCACTTCCAAAGCCAAATAGGACCAACTGAAAAGAAGGTGCACAGGTTTTGAATTTGAAATCTGGACTGTTTATTGTGGTTGATCATATACCCGTGATTCTACAGAGAAAAGACAATTAAACCCAATCAATTAAACATATTGGGCATGAAACAATAATCATCTTTATATGCAATGAAAGGGCCTTACATAAACGCAGGTTTTATAATATACTATGTATTGGCAATGCTGTTTACATGTAAACAAATCCAAACGTGAATTACATGGAATAATAAATCTCCTAAAAATCACCCTTTTTTCAATAACTTAAACAATACTCACTGTTATGATGTACGCACGGGGCTTTGGTTAATAAGGGAAATGATTCGAAGATTAAATTGACCTGGATATTTAGGAATTATGTGAGGAATTTCCGTGATTAGTTTAGAATTATGACTTGGAAAATGGCGATTGGTACGATCATGAAAACATTGGACATTCTGATTCGAGAGAGGGTGCTATTACAAAACCTGTCTTGAGGTGCTTTCGTACACCAACTTTTAAAGCCCAAATTTACCAAGTCTCCTAAGTTGAAGCACAGAACCCTTAGGTTGTGATAACTTGTCATAATTACACAATCTATTAGTTGTATGACCCCAAAAACTTTATTATTCCAAAGCATTTGATGCATACAAATTATGATAGTCAGTTTGGCGCATGAAATTTTTTTTTCACTTAAGTGAAGTGCACCCCTAGTATTAAGCAGACACGGGGAAACTGCTTTAAAGTTCTAAGTGACCGTTGCTTTATTGAATCTGTAAATATTGGTGAACTGGTTGTGGTTCGGCCAATTTCAGAATCAAGCTAACCTCAAGTTAAACAATAACAACAAATGTATAATAGGAAAATGAACAAAACTTAAAGTCACCTGAAAATAGTGTTTTTTTACATAAGAGTATAATGTATTACAATAAAACAATTTTTGGGTAATTGTTTGTCACGATTTATATGTTAAAAAAATAGATAAAATTGTTTGGGGGTGACTCCGCCTATCCCTTTTTGTGACGTCAATCGAGGCAGACTTCGCCGCGATCGAACATCGACCCCCCTCGAACTTGCTTGCATTTACGTGCAAGTAGTGAGCTTGTACGTTTCGTTTTGTTATCCCATTTAAGGGAGGGATTTTTCGTGCATTTTTCCGGAATGCCGACCAGGTGTATTGCTGCTGGATGCAGCGAAACGACTAAAGATTGGGTCAGCTAGCAATTGTTTCCTGCAGATCCCAAATATAGGCAGTTACGGGCATCGAAAGTCAGGCTAACGAGGGCAAAGTGGTCCGGTCCGACGTCGTTTTTAGCGCTGCAGCGAACATGTTGCTGGTGTTCGGATCGACTTGAGCTGTATGCCGCGCCGCGGCACGCCGATCCGATTTGTCATCACGGGGCCGCTAAAATACCTCGTATTATCCGTGTTCTCGTTATGACTGTGCTCGTATCTTCCGTTTTTTAAGACATAGAAACGCGCATGGGACAGTTCGGGACCGGTGAAAAACCTCGTATAAACGTCGACTGTACACTGTCCTAGGATTGCATTGGGTGACGTCCGAATACGAAAACGCATCATACTGATCAAGTACCCAGACGTAATGTACAGGGCCAGACTACACATTTTCTCTTCAAATATCCCGCGCCTCGATTGACGTCACGAACAGCGCCATGTTAACGGGGGCCTATTTTTAAATTTGCAATTAAAATAAAAACACAATTGTTTAACCTTAGTTAATTGTTTATTCACATTCCACTCATAAAAATGTATATATTAACGACAAAAGCTTTATTTTGACAAAATACCACTGCCGGGTGCCTTTAAACTTTCACAGGTTTGTTATTTCAAGTTCTTGGTCACACTAAGTGCGAATACTGGTCTTCGACAATTACCAATGTTGGCCGCAGGCCCCATTATTGCGCGAGACTTAAGCAGTCCACTGTCCATTTAAAATTAAACTTGACCCTCAAACTGAATTAATTTACCTTCATGAAAGTGGAGCAGGCTTTTGATGTGGAAGACACAGTTCCCCTGAAAACGCTAATAACACTAGATTAAGGTTCAAACTTTTGTAGCGTGGGTCAATGGGTAATTCAAACTCTAAATGTCGACGGTATTTTGAGACTGTTTTAAAGGTATTGTATAACTTTGGTAATTGGAACCCACTGTTTGTCTCAATCATGTATTGTTGTAGATACATACCATAAAACTAACCTGTGCAAATTTCATTTCAAAAGGTGGTAGCGTTTTTTGAGATATTGCCGAAAATCTGGAGCGGTTATGTCCACGCAGGAAGAATAATCCGCAATTGGAAAACACAATCTGAGAAACGTTTTCTGACAGAAACGCTTCTCAGATTCAAATTCTTGTGGATAAAAACTGATATCTTTTTCCATAACCATGTTACTTCAAAGTGAGATGTTTCTCAAAATGCTTTATATTATCATAAGCTGCTGTACTTCATACCAAGTAAGTTTTTATTACCATTCATTTTATGAGTAATTACCTAACGTATACAGACCCTTTAATTGTTCATTTTGTAAAACGATACATGAATAGTTATATATATAAAATTTAAAAAAATTATCGTGTGTGCCATTTTAAAGATTCCTCAATATACTTCACCTGTCGTTAGATGCCCTGTACCCCGAGTGACAATCGCAGTTCTATTTCTCAATACAAAAAAGGGGCCAGACCAATTTTCATTTCAGCGTCGGTTTAGGTACCATTGAGTTAAAATGGAAGAACATTACCATGGCTGCACAAATAAAATTGGCCTTAGCAGGTACGGTGTTGACAAAGGCAACTTTAATTTTCATATCAAGGACATTATTACAAATTGGCTTTTGTGAGAATGAATTTTCGGCAAAAAGTTTTCTCTTTTCTCACAAATGTTCATTTGTACTTGGAAGATTGACTGCCTTTTTCCAGCCAGCTGAAAATGTCTTCTTTCTGTTCGTCGCCTAGAACCTTGGGCGTCTGAATCCTCGCACTCTCGCGATTTCTCGTTTTCCTGTAATTTTCTCGCGTAGGGGGGACACCGTCCATGTCCTCTGTGACGTCAGCATATTTTGAGAAACTGTCCAATAGCTCTTTAATTCTCGGACCAATCGTCATTGTTTTTCTACGCAGGCGCCGTATGGGTAGCGATGAACTTGGGAGGAGAATCACGTCCATATTTGGTGGGTCGATGGGTTGGTTTTGTTCCCGTGGACTTCTCATGGAGAACTCGGTTGGGACACCATCCTCCCTCGGGCTTAGAAAGGAGCTATTCCTCGCCCGTGTTTCCGAGATCTCTCGACAGAGTCTTGGGGTATCCCTCGGTGAGATCTCCCCCGGCCGGTGGTTGAAGAGAGTGGCGTCTTTCTTCGGCAGTTCCCGGTCGAAAACTGCGGATAGTCTCGGCTTGAAGACATTCTCCACCGATATTCTGTCCTCGTCTTTTGGTAACATGTAGCTGATGCCTCTTTCGACGAGCATGTGGCGCCCCAGCGCGTTCCGGAGCTGTTCAAGCCGGTGCGATCGCTCCGTTCCACCGGCAGTCAACGAAGGCTGTCTCGGTGCCTCTCCTACGTCCTCGGGAAAGTCGGCAAATGTGACTTTTTTCGAGTTGTTGCTTTCAGGTGGCGATGTCAGACCTAGAGAGGGTTCGTCTCTATCCAGTTCACTCAGTCTGGGTGCGAATGATTTGGAGATATTATCTGGAAATGTTTTTACATTCATCTTGAAAGAGTCGCCTACAAGAGGCCCCACATAGAACTTCTCTGTATCTCTGTGTAAAAATGGGAAGGCCCTCTCTAGAGAGCTAGCACTCAAAGCAAATTCCACGTAGAAACAAACACGCTGTAGGCTCTCGAAGACGTTATAACGCACCAACCTTGCTCCGTCTCCTTCAGCACGGTGTTTTTAAGTTCATCTAAAATCCAAAAAGACCGTCTAGTATCTGAGGACCGTTTAACCTCTTGATCCCGGGTGATATGTCACGCTGCCGGTCGATCCCAATTATGGTACCAGTCTTTAAAATAAAGCGGTCAGGAAAAACCTTCTCCAACTCTGAGTCCTTTACACTTGTTTACTCCCATATATCACCGGTTCGTTATGGCACGTTGGAGAAATTTATGGAGGCCGCCATCTTGGACCGATTTGTCTACTTTGTGTTTGGTGCTCGTGTATCGCGGTCGTCTGATGTTATGACTTATTTATTTAGATAAATCAGACATAGGATGCCTGTATTATTGATCGTCTTTCTCCTCTGGCCGACAGTCATGCCAAAAACCTTTGGGTGGGGATTATATTGATGTCGCTAGGCAGCTAGCTGCTGCTTAGTGAGGATCTCCAGAAATCAATAATTTGGGGTTCCATCGAAGTTGTTTTCTACGGAGCACTGGAAGTACCATCCAACTTGTTGAGATCCTGTGATAATTTACCGCAGGATGATGAAATTATGATGACGACATCCTGGGATGATTTATCTCGGAATGACGACTTCTTGAATGTATAGGATGTTTAACTTTCTAAGATAGTTTATCTTGTATTCTCGACATTTTCATGATATTATCATCCCATGATAAATTTTCTCTGGAAGTCGACATCCTAAGTTCAGAATATCATCGTCCCGATATAATTTATCCCGAAAAGTCGATATCTTACTCGTTGCATGATGCCAACATCCCAAGATAAAATGTATCTGGAAGACGACATCTTACTTTAGGATGTCGTCATCCTGAGAAAGATCATCTCAGGATGTCGTCATCTTACGTTTATGATGTCATCATCATGCAGTAAATTATCTCATGGTCTCAACATATCGGATGGCACTTCCAGAGCTCCGTAGTTTTCACCTTCAATAACTGTTTGTTCTAAACGCATAATGTTGAGATTTTGCTGTTGGGAAAAAAAAACCTTTCATTTAAAGGCACTGGACACGTTTGGTAATTGTCCAAGACCAATATTCCCAACATATTCATAAAATAACAAGCCTGTGAAAATTTGGACTCAATTGGTCATCGAAGTTGCAAAAAAATTATGAAAGAAAAATCACCCTTGTTGTACAAATTTGTGTGCTTTCAGATGCCTGAAAAGGCTTCAGGCCTGAAGTCTTTTAATATTTTAGTGAAATTACCTCTTTCTCAAAAACTACGTTACTTCAGAGGGAGTCGTTTCTCACAATGTTTTATACTATCAACAGCTCTCCGTTGCTCGTGACCAAGTAAGTTTTTATGCAAATAAATATTTTCAGTAATTACCAAACGTGTCCAGTGCCTTTAATACTGCAATGGATTAAAATTGCTCCATTTGTACTAGTTGTTTGCCCCTGAAAGGATCCTGGCTTATGTTTTTCAGCGGCAATGTTGAAGTCATGGTATAGACTCATCGATCAAGCGCTAGACTTGGTGGACGTTACGGCATATAACGACTTGATGTCAAGTCTAAAGCCGTAGCAAGAGCCACTACCAGTTGCAATGGTCTGTTTTTGGACACAAGAGGGAGTCATAAGAATCATAACGACTTGATTTCAAGTCTAAAGCCGTATCAAGAGCCACTACCAGTTGCAATGGTCTGTTTTTGGACACAAGAGGGAGTCATAAGAATCATAACGACTTGATTTCAAGTCTAAAGCCGTATCAAGAGCCTCTGCCAGTTGCAATGGTCTGTTTTTGGACACAAGAGGGAGTCATAATAATCATAACGACTTGATTTCAAGTCTAAAGCCGTATCAAGAGCCACTACCAGTTGCAATGGTCTGTTTTTGGACACAAGAGGGAGTCATAAGAAATCATAACGACTTGATTTCAAGTCTAAAGCCGTATCAAGAGCCACTACCAGTTTCAATGGTCTGTTTTTGGACACAAGCGGGAGTCATAATAATCATCGCTCCCGAAGTGTCGATGCCCCCATTGAAACAAAAATGTGTTGCCCGATCTGGAATGCCACACTGAGCTTAGTTCAGTTGTATTAATAAACAAATGTACTTTCTTGAAAAGTGCTTTGATTAATGCCGGTGTCATAGGGGAGTTAGTCCCCAGATGTCCCCGGCGTGTGTGTCCCCTCATACGGTAAATTAACTTTGGCTGAAGGAAATTGAATTAAAAGAGGGCGCTATCGGGAAAAAAATTCTACACAATTCGGCATAATGTGGACAGAATCTCCGGGGACAGAATCTCCGGTGAAAGAATCTCCTGGGTGCAACACACTTAATAAGTTCCCCATAGCAACCAATGCTAAATGCTAAATATTCAAAATTACTTGAAAAATACTTAAAAGTCTCCCAGCCTCTTGAAAACAGACAAAATCATTATATTTTCTGACAACTTTATTTCTCTTTACAATTTTGTGTAGTTTAGCCTTTTGGCTTTTGAGCTAGGCTCATCCAAAATAAAAACACCCCTGAACGACTAAACTGGCCAGACTCTATCTTGGAATAAATATGCCCCTGCACCTTTTAGCATAGTGCCACTTTGAGAGAGCTCGTGTACCCCAAATGTTTCCAGGTTGCAAGTCAACAACCCCAGGGGCACAATATTTAACAATTTTTCAACAACCCATAGAAACCTTGACCTTCAAATTATTTGATTTACAGAAAAAGTTATGGGTTTAGTTTTGATTAATCACGACTTTCTCTCTATTTTGGTGTGGCGCACCACCTCCTACCACACCGGGTCGCCCCATAAGCCATTTTGAGATATGGCGGACACATTACTATAACACTGTTTGGTTTGGGTAAATTTGTCTGTATACACCCAAATCCTACAGTGCACTCCTATAGTGTCCACCATATCTCAAAAAGGCTAATAGCGTTTCGAGTAGCATGATGTGTGAGTCCATTCGTACGGTGGCCCAGGAAGGACATTACACATCGCAAATATCTTGTTTGTACTGTCGCAAATATTTCCAAAAAATTGCGATGTGTGATGTCCCTTCAGGGCCACCCTCCATAGGTTTGGGTATCGTCCGGGTAACTTCTTGAAGCAATGAATAATACTAACAACAAAATAGCAATGGAACAAAAAGTAGTTTGTGCACAGTCATTAATAACAAAAAGATATTAATACAAATACAGAATAAGAGACAATAATACAGTAGGCTACGCTTTTGGCCTCATTTATTCAACATTAATAAAACACAAAAATATTAATTTGTTTTCATCTGGCTTTATTTATCGAAAAAATCATTTAGACAAAACAAATAGGAACCTTAGAACTAAAATGGGACGCCCTAAAATGTTTTGTAGACACATGTTAAAAAGTTTTATTCAAGACGATCAAGATTGCATTCAAGTCTGTATATAAAACCTTTGATACGTAAAATAGCTGTTGAGGCAGCGTACATGTTTGGTAATTGTCAAAGACAGTGTTCTCACTTGGTGTATCCCAACATATGCATAAAATAACAAGCCTGTGAAAATTTGGGCTCAATTGGTCATCGAAGTTGCAAGAAAATGATGAAAGAAAAAACACCCTTGTTGTACAAATGTGTGTGCTTTCAGATTGGAATAAAAACTTCTTGCAAGAAGTTTTTATTATTTTAGTTAGAAATTACCTCTTTCTCAAAAACTACGTTACTTCAAAGGGAGTCGTTTCTCACAATGTTTTATACTATCAACAGCTCTCTGTTGCTCGTTACCAAGTAAGTTTTTATGCTAATATATATTTTGAGTAATTACCAAACGTGTACGATGCATTTAAACTATATAATTCAGTTAATTCAAGTACATGAGACTATAATAATGAGAATATACATGTTTTAATTTGTTTCCCCTTTTTTTCTAAAATAAGAATTGTAAAAAAAAATAATAATAATGTCCAGGGTGAACTGACCATGCATATTTTCTTCCTCCGGGACCCGACCAACTTCTCCGGACCCAATTTCATAAAGCATGTAAGCATAAAATCTTGCTAGGCACATAAATATATTGCTTAGCAGAAATAGGTTACCAGCCAAAATACCATACAGTTTACATTGCTGCGACTGTAATTGCGACTGCAAAGATATTTGCTAAGCAGAATTATCTTTTCACTACAATTACATTTCTTTTTTATATAATAATATCAATTTTTAGTCTTTTAAAAGAGCAGGGCCTGGGAGGGCACATCTTTTTTGATGACATTTTTCAGACTTTTGCCTTTTCCTGGACTGCCTCTGCTAATATTGTATTGTCCAAAGAATAAAATGAAAAATAAAAAATGAAAATTTAATCTGCTTAACACTAACAGCTTTATGAAATAAGGCCCAGACAAGTTAAAATCCTGCGGGGCACTAAATATTTAATCAAACATTAGGGCATATAATTTGCGTGTGTAAGAACCTCCACACATTTGTAAATTAGCCCCCCAGTCACGCTCCCATATTGTTCCCCATAATCTGATATACCAAGAGCAGAGCAAAATGAACGGCGAACCTACAATGATTATGGTCATTTGTCCCAAAACACCTATAGTCTTGATTGGCGACGCTGCTTTTTGTAATAGTCGCTGGTAGAGGGCGCAACGTCGACTGGATCGGAGGGACTGGGCAAGTATACGAACCTGGATCGAATCGAAACAGAGCCAGATGTTTTTGTAATACATATCTCTTCTCCAGTAATTCGTGTTGCGATATCGGCGAATACGTTAACACATAAACGTCGGCACGCAAGACTACATGACACACAGCCCATCAACAAAAGCACAATGTTGCGTTAGCGCTCCGTCCATGGGGCTCGCTCCATGGATAATGCAAACTATCTTTTTAGACCAAAGTTGCAAGAAGAATGTTGCAATCGAGCCCTATATTTAGTACAAGGCAAAGAATGACAATAATAATGAATGAAATGGATTTACAATACAGCAACATTGTTATTTATACTAAGAAGAGGTGACCGGGGGACTTATTAGGTCAGGGGGAATGGTCTAATGCGCATGTAAATTCGTCAGCCCATCTCATGGATGAGGCGCTGGGATCGACCGAAGTCCACTATGGTAAGTTAACATTGACTGAAGACAAAGAGGGCGCTATCAGACGAATAAAGGCAAACAGTCCAAGAACACAGCTCACGATAAAGAAATAATTGATACACCAGTTGCAAGATCTTCGCTTGGATCTCTTTGCATCCTTTCCACCTCCTCCAACCACCGACTTATCCGTCCAACCATTTCATTAGCATTCTCGTCCCCCATGTAAGTCCGTTGACTGGGCTCCTCTGTATCACCGGGGAGCGTCGGGTTCTCCGTGAGTCGGTGTCCAACGGTGCGCGGGGAAACGCAGCGCTGGTCCCCATCTCGTGGTAGACCCCGACCCGCTCCTCCTGCCTGAGTGATGTCCGGCATGAAACAGTGTCTCCTAGGACGTCTGAGGACAGTGTTATTTAAGAACAACCTTTCAGCAGCGACATCGCCGTCTTCTAAACAGTCGACAGTGTCGATCAATCGACTGTCACGCTGTTCGACACTTGCTGCCGTGCGGGTGCAGAATGCATTGACTTTGGCCGACACGACACGGAACTCTTTCACCGCGCGGTTGTGCAAATCTACCCGTCTGCTCTCCCTGAGTTCATCCTCTGATCCCTGGAAGCTTCTCCCCATGCCTCCGCCGCAGGAATGCTGACTATCATGTCTCGACCTCAACTCTTGCAAGGATGATCCACCATCGCTGCCCAGTGACAGTCCAGGAACAGACATGGATCTTTTCAAAGTCCGAACTTTTGAAGCGGGTTTTGCTCTCTCGACAGAGGGTGGAGAGGGCCCCGAACACCGGCCCATCATGGAACCGGTAGATATTCGCCTCTGCTTAGGGGTCTGTTGTTCCTTCGTATCGCCAATCTGAGGCAGGCGAAACGTCGACATTTTTTTCAGTGAATACGCTGGTATGATTTCAGGAGTGTATTTTTTCGATTCATTAGGCTTGCCCACAACCAGCAGTCACTGTCCTCGTGACGTAGCAGTGACGTAGGCTTGCATACATTATTCAGGCCACGTGCAAGCTCAAAACCAATCAACAGCCTTGTATACGAGCAATCAAGTGTCTTATTGCCTATATCTTTCCTCCATTCAGCTTCCTGTCTTGCTCGGGGTAAATTTGACAACATTCTCTCTGTTGATAAAAAATAACACATGCAAATATTAAGCGTTTATGGAATACGTATATGAAATGTCTTGACTTTTTGATGACGACATCAACACGCATAAACTGTGGTCATAGTCTTGTCAGACGTACGGTGGCCTGAACATCTGACGTCACACTTCGAGGCTCGTGAATAAGCCAGATACCAACCTGACCGGATGCTGCCAGATGTACCTTTGACCTCGCATTCATTTCACGCGGAGATTCGCAGTCAATTCACACGTACATGTACACATAATTACATGTATGTACAAACATTATACACGCGCGCAGTGCAGACGACCGAAAGTGCAAGCTGACAAACAATATCACCTCGGACCAATCATATCGAAAGCATAATTACGTCACTGCACGTTTATCCAATGAAATAATTGTATCCAATGAAATTATTGGGCCTGTAAAAGACCAGTGCCTTTCTTTATCCTTGCGGGGGACCAGTCTGGACGTAGGCTACGGCTGATTTCCAATTCGCAGTATTTTTGACCGTGTGGGGGCGTATGTGAACCAAATTGACATGATTCAAAACAAGTAAAACGAACTTGTTTGTCCATTGTTGATAATTTATCATTATTATATATTTGGACATTGATACAAAAACAACATACAGGCAGTCAAAATAAGATATAACTGTAGTATTGTGATTCAAGGAAATTTGCCGGCGTTGAAAGCACCCTCACGCGGTCAAAAATACGTTTAATTCGTCGATAGACATTAAACTTTATGATAAATTACAGTGATTATGACTTGGGTTTTTTCATGCAAACTATCAAAGTTTTAGCTGAATATAAACGCATGTTTTTGGTTTTGTCTTTATTTTTTCTTCATTGTTTTCCGTAATATTTAAGGTTTTATCCATTGTTTAATTTTAGTCTAAAAGCTTACTGATTGTGAAGTTCCACACTGGAACCATTTTTTCTGAAACATTTCCTTCTGAAATGAAGTCATATTCTTCGAGAAAACTGTATCTGAAAGTCTTTAAAAAAAAATGCAGCAACTGATTTCGGTTGTCACAACCAAAATTAGGACATTGTATTTACATGTCGAACATCGTGCATGGTTTTTCACTAGTCTCCTGACTCATACAGCGGATTTAGCCCAAATGTTCACAGGTTTATTATTTCATGTATATTATGGTTGATCACACAAAACATGAACACTGTCTGCGACAATTTTTTTTAGCTCTATCAATCCTGCATAAAACCTTTAATTTGCATCGTTGTGAGGCTGTGCGCGGAGTGACGTGCATGACTTATAGCTTATAAGATACCACGTATTGAATATAACGGGGCACAGTTACTTTATTGATTGCGCCCAAAACTTCCCGATCGATTGAGCGGCACAAATTCTTTCAATTGGAGTGATGATCAGATAGCGATCTCTTTATAAAAGGGGGCTACGTGGGTCCTCCTTGAGGAGGTAATGGGGTAACTCTGTTCTTAGACTAACACGACCATACCCACAGGGGGGGGGGGCAAATTGGATATGTAGTTCCCCCAAGTGTATCCCTCTAAAAGTGCATTGATGTACCTTTTTCAAGGGGATTCGTTTCATTTTGTCTTCAATATTTTTCTTTTGAGGCAATTTGTAATTTGGTTTTATATTATTAGGAGGTCATCAACAGGTGTTCTAATGGATTCAGACGCGACCTTGCTGTGAATAATTAATGACAGTGTCAGAGGTCACACGTTCTGTATTCACAAGGTGGAGCTATTTACAGTTCCTGCTGACGTCCGGCACTCGTCGTACCTTTCGGTGATCCAAATTTAGTGTAAATTTACGAGCAAATTGTTTTTGGGGTGGGTTTTTGGGGGGCAGAGGTTGTGTGAACAGTGATGCTTAATTCGATTGCAGCAATCGAAACAAGCAACGGTTGATGTGGGTGTTCCCTCCAAATGTTAGTAATTGACTTTGACAGTGCCCCCCCTCCTTCAAAAGGAACATAATATTTATTGTGATAAGAAACTTTATAATCAGTGAGCTCTCTGAATTTATCATGTTTGACAGAATGTTAAACTATGGCTGTAATAAACCGAAGTGAACACTCATTGTAGAGAGAGATGTGATTCGCTTTGGGTTGACAGAGTCAGGCAATCAAAATAAAAGCATCTGTATAATAGTTTTTGCTACGGAGTTTTAGACGGTAGGCCTACAAGCAAAGGAGCCTATCCCTAAAGTGCATTCTTCCTTGCCAACGCCAAACAGCTTTACACAATTTTTCTTAAAATTTAACAAATTTTCAAAAGTTCTGTTTGGATCGGAGCGAAGATCAGCTTTTGGGGTCTCCACTATCTCCTTAAAAAAGACACCCAAACCCCCACCCCCGTTTCCCTATTACCACCCATCCCCTAAAGTTAACTTTTTTAACTCCTAAATTCCGTGCATTAGTACGTGTTGACAATCTGATGAGTACCGGGTTGTGCATTAGATGCCGCGCTGTTACTAAATCTTAAACGAGTACATGATCAAAGTCACGTAATTTTAGGAGGCAGGTTTGTTGAAGTTGTTAACAACCTTCCTCAAATATTGACCCACGAAGAGCCCTCTATTGATTTAGCCCCTCGAGCACAATTAATTGCGGCAGTGGTCGATTAGTGTATAAACGACTCACTGAAGAATGTGCTATTGATTTTTCTACCGTTGTCCTTCTTTTGTTTGTCCTTTGTCAGTGGAAATTTCACAGTGTATGTCGAATACTTTGTGGAGAGCTGTAAAAATACAAACATGCGTCTTAAGAAGCGAAAGTTGTAAGTGATGATGGAACCTGTACTTGTTGTACAAGAGGCAAAGTTCAGATAGTTGAAATGCAAGATGACACTTCGGTGCCCTGACCGATTTCTTTCATATCCATTGACCGTTTTGTTTTACGCTTAAAGGCAGGTTACACTTTTGGTAATTGTGAAAGAAAAGTACCCTCACTTGGTGTATCCCAACATATGCATACAATAAAAAACCTGTGAAAGTTTGGGCTCAATTGGTAATCGAAGTTGCAAGAAAATAATGAAAGAAAAACACACTTGTTGCATAGAATTGTGTGCTTTCAGATGCATGAGAAAGGCTTCATGCCTGAAGCCTTTCCCAGATTCAAATTGTTGGGTTAATAATTACCCTTTTTCTTTAAAACTATAGGCCCTACTACTTCAAAAGGAGTCGTTTCTCACAATGTTTATACTATCAACAGCTCTTCAGTGCTCCTTACCAAGTAATCTCCTGAAGACGAGCAGAGTATACTGTTCGAAACGTCGAGACCAAACCGGCTCTTTTCAGAGCCAACACTCCCCCAAAGAGATTTTTACACATGGTTGTACCCGCAAGTTTACTATTCATATTTATATTTATAGTTACTCTTATTCTCCTCACCATGCAAAGCTTCAAACAACATTTAGTTGTTGTTATGGTTATTAACTTGTAGAGTATATTACCAAAAGTGTACCCTGCCTTTTACTATATCCACGTATACATCTAGTTATTGTATGGAGGGAGGAATACTTCCATGATACTTATGTTACGTTATTTGCTGAGTTTGACGATCCCTTTGGCGGGTGGTTATCGAGGCC
The DNA here is from genome assembly GCA_021014325.1 of Plazaster borealis. Taxonomy (NCBI): domain Eukaryota; kingdom Metazoa; phylum Echinodermata; class Asteroidea; order Forcipulatida; family Labidiasteridae; genus Plazaster; species Plazaster borealis. Next base: position 3,607,792 of record CM037458.1, read on the forward strand.
AAACCATCCACGATGTACCGTAGGACCTACTCATCCAAGCCACCCGAATCCCCATCAAAATCTAAACTGTGATACGATATTATAGGGTATCCCTTGAAGTAATGTTATGTACAAATTAATATTAAACAATATTATAAATAATATAATAATATAATTATACAATAATTTAAACTTATAAATAAATTAGATATCTGGGCAAAAGTCTTATTGTCATCCATTAAAAAGATCTATCAATTTTTCCAAAAGTGTTAAAACAGATTTTGCAATGCAAATAATTTTTAATTTTATATCATTTTCATTTTACCATTATTATATCTATGCGATCTATTTAAAATAATGACCTTTAGTTTGTTAATAGACAAAACATGATTTCTAATCCATCTGTGCTTAGAAAGTTAACCCCAAAAAATTATTACTGTAAACTATAAGATGGAGAAATGCAGATCTCCACTTTGAATGATGTTTTTCTCGAACACGTTTTCTTTTAGAATTCCTCTGTTATATACAGTAAAAAACAACCAACACATGACACCAAAGATTTTTTGAAAATTTAAGTGTTAAAAAAAACCGCCATCATACTTTAGAATTGCAGTCAAACAGTTCATCGAAAGAACATAGGCCTACTTGTGTTTTAGTAACAGATCGTTTGATATTGTTATAATTTTAATTTGCATGACTTTCCCCCTGATGAACTAAGTAAACCACAACTGTGAACAACAAGATGAAAAGATTTGCAATTAAAAATTTAGAATATGAGACACTCAACTTACCATTGTTCACTCTAAAAGATGTATGCAACTTTTCTTGTTCATAAACAATCCTTGAAAAGTGTATCTGTACCGCAGACGTGTATCCCACTGCATCATCACCGGGCGGTCTTTACTTTCTTTGGAACTCACAACTTCGGGTCCACTGCATACATCTTTTGGTATGTTAGATTACGTAATTAAACATAGCGCCCTCGCTTGATTTACACAGAACCCCATAGACTATACTTAAATCCTTGAAGGATCCAGTTAATAGATCACCACACCATCCAATATATATTTAAAATGTTTCTGTGCATTTCCGATGATATTTTACATATAAGAGAAAGTTTACATGCCCAGCAATTGTCTAGAATTATTTGAGTTCATTAATTACTCAGTAATTGATCCCTGACGAAAGGGCCAATATTACTAAATATTAATACATTTGTGCATTTCCCAATAATGTTTACATCCAAGTGTCTTCTTTACATGCCCAGCTATTGTCTAATTTTATTTAAGTCATTTAGCAACCAGTAATTGGTATAATATTTCTCTAATTATCTACGTTCTTAAAGGGACACGTTGCCTTGGATCGGGCGAGTTGATCTATAAAAAGCATTTGTAACCGTTTGTTATAAAATTCATACAGTTAGAAAGATGTTTTAAAAGTAGAATACAATGATCCACACAAATATGCCTCGAAATTGCGTGGTTTTCCTTTCACATCGTGAACAAACACGGTTGGCCATTTTGTGGAGTCAACATTTTGACTCCACAAAATGGCCGACCGTGTTGGTTCGCAAAGTAAAAGGAAAACCACGCAATTTCGAGGCATATTTGTGTGGATCATTGTATTCTACTTTTATAACGTCTTTTTAACCATGTGCATTTTATAACAAACGGTTTCAAACGCTTTTTTTTTAGACCAACTCGTCCGATCCAAGGCAACGTGTCCCTTTAATGGCATGGCATTGCCCTTATTTACTACCACACCATCCAATATTTTTCTTGACAAAATCCTTAATTTTTTTGGTTTATAATTTGGGGCCTGACCCCCTCTTTTAGATATGTGGAATGGTCCATTCTATGATATCAAGGAATTTGACTCCCCCAGTCATTACACTTTGGAGAAATTACTTAAAGGCATCGTACACGTTTGGTAATTACTCAAAATATATATTAGCATAAAAACTGACTTGGTAACGAGCAACAGAGAGCTGTTGATAGTATAAAACATTGTGAGAAACGACTCCCTCTGACGTAACGTAGTTTTTGAGAAAGAGGTAATTTCTCACTAAAATAATAAAAACTTCTTGCAAGAAGTTTTTATTCCTATTTGAAAACACACAAATTTGTACAACACGGGTGTTTTTTTCTTTCATTATTTTCTTGCAACTTCGATGACCAATTGAGCCCAAATTTCCACAGGCTTGTTATTTTATGCATATGTTGGGATACACCAAATGAGAACACTGGTCTTTGACAATTACCAAACGTGTACGATGCCTTTAATTAGTGATTGTGTGGAATGATTCATTGGCCCCTCCCCTTAGTTAAGGGTTGCTGTTTCTGTTCAGTACTGCACACAAACTCCACAATCGGGATATCAATGGGTTAAAAATCATTAAAGTTAAAATGACCCCACACAAATCAAAGTTTTCACTGTTTTCAAACATCGGATTTTGGACTCGGGAGATCAATACTATTCAATTGTTTTACTAATTTTTCAAAAATAAAGCAATTCAAGCAATTTCATGGTAGTTTTCCACCGTGACCACATCTTTATACCATGATAGTTATGTGCAAATCTGTCAACATTTTTAATTTTCAATGTTACCAATGTTGTGCACATAACACCGGTGCGAGAATTCCAAAACCACGCAAATAATTACAAACACGATCGACCACACACAAATACTTTGTATCGTCTTAGCCTTTTTTCTCTCTGGTTTATTCTGTTGTTAAAATAATTAGACCTTATAGACTTTTTCGCAAATACTCAGTACGCGGTCATTTGCCGTGGAATGAGGTGCATGCTGGTCTAGTTAGCGACACATTTGATCGCTAACTAAACCAGCATGCACCTCATACCACGGCTAACGCATGCGCGCCGAGTATTTGCGAAGTAGTCTATGCACATGGCGTCATTTGAGTAGGGCGCCCCCAACTAGAGGTTGAAAGAACGTTGCTCATTGGTTCATCCTGTGTGCCAAGCGTACAGTACAAAGATTTGCGTTTCATTGTTTCTTCATCGTGTTACCTTTTTAAAGATGGCGGCGCACTGATGACTATAAATAAGGCAAGTAACTTTAATGATTTTACAGCATTCTGGAAGACACTTTATTAAGTAATCAAAATATATACATACAAATTGCATCCCATTTGAACCTTTTTTTTTTTAATACAAACACGGACATCTAGGTCGCTGTTAATTTCACAGCGGACCGAAGAAAACAAGATTCTTACATTAACATTGAATTTGAAGATTCCTATAAACTTGTTTGAGGTTAGGCCTAAATGAAAGTCTTACAGGTCAAAATTTCATGATAAATCTGGTATACAAAGTAAGAAATGATGGGGAGGTGGGGTCAAACTTCAAGCACAAAAGTGTATTCAGCAAATAAAGATTAAGCTTAGTAAAAACAGGTAGCCAGCCAACACAATGCAGATTACTGTTGCAACTGGTACCTTGCTTGTTTACCCAGGCCAAAAGTTAATAAAACAAAATAGTTTCTGGCATAGGACTAGGACTAACTGCAGCTGATTTTTTCCCTCCTAGTATTTGTTATATTGTCCAGTAAATTGACCAACCATTTAAAAAACGTTCAACTTCATTATGGGATGTGTATATGGTGGCACAACTGTGCACAGAACTAACCGTGTACATGATTGTGTGTACTGTGTAGATGCATTCACCACATGATTTGTTTATCATATTGCAGGCTGGCATAGTGCATCTATCATTTAAAACCACTGTGGATGATATTGAATGGTCAGACAGTAGGAGGGTTGACTGTGTACTGTGTACGTACTGTGTACATGCATTGACCACATGATATCATATTGCAGGCTGACATAGTTTATATATCATTCAAAACCACAGTGGATGATATTGAACAGTCAGACAGTGGGAGGGTTGACTGTGCACTGTGTAGATGGGTCCACCACATGATATTATATTGCAGACTGGCATAGTAAATCTATCATTCAAAACCACAGTGGATGATATTGAATGGTCAGACAGTACGAGGGTTGACTGTGCATTGTGTAGAAGCATTAACCACACAATACCGCACCTACCACATGATATCATATTGAATGCTGGCATAGTGCATCTATCATTCAATACCACACTGGATGATATTGAATGGTCAGACAGTAGGAGATGTGACTGTGTACTGTGTAGATGCATTCACCACATGATGTCATACTGCAGGCTAGAATAGTTTATCCATCATTCAAAACCACAGTGGATGTTAAAGTACGAGGCATACTGTATAAGTGGAAAATCTATGTACTGACTCCGAGTTCCACATAAATAATGTCAAAATTTTACATAATAGTCAAATTATGATTTTTTTTTAAATGAGAAGCACTGTCTACACAATGAGAATAATTCAATTGCTTTGGAATAATAAATAATTATTGTTTATAAAGAGGTATCTAAAGATCAACTTGAACGAAATTAACATTATTGTGCTTTTGTTTTAGAATTAGAAAGGTAATTGAGGTGGTAATGATTTTTGAGTGGGTAATGATTTTTCTAAGAAATTGTGTACGTGGTTTTAGCGGTCAGTTTTTATGTGTATTTTAATGTTTTTAGACACGCAAAATCAAAATGCTTTTCACTGTATATAATTATGTGTATATGTGACAATAAAACAACTATACTATTACATATATATGAGTAAAACTCAATAAAAATTGTTTCAAAAAACATTTATTTGATCAGTGTCAAAAATAATGCTGAATTTCACGAAAAGCCCCCAAGTGCCTAGGAATCAAAGCAGCACTGTGACGTTACACCACGGAATATGCATAACAATAAAGATAAACAACCTTTATACAGTCCGCAGTGTGACATACACTGGTTTACAGAGGCACTGGTACTTCAGTGTTTATTTCACGTTGATTTTGTATGGTCTTTGCTGGGAACCATGCAGGACGCAGCCAATGGCGAGAAGAACAAAAACTTGTTCAAAAATTGAAGAAGGGGAGGGGGGGACTAATTTTCTGATCAAATTTCAACAAAATTACACGGAGGAAAACCTCACACTTATGATCAAATAATAACTTAACACAAAATCTACGCGGATAAATAATCAAACTAGTTTGAGTGATTTCGTTCAAGTTGATCTTTAAACAGACGGTTCAAATGCCTTTGTGATTTCTTTAATAATTTAGTGAAATATAAACTGCCTGTGAATGAATAAGACGATCTCAAGTTTTAATGAACAAGATTTGAAATACATCCTTCAAAATAAACGCCACTGGCACAAAAAAATGCCAACAATGTAACAAACTGCACTGTCTGAGTATAAATACTATAAAGAAACTCCACTTTATACACAAAAAACAACAACAAAAAACTAAACAATATTGGTTATTTCACGTTCGTACCAACTACATCCTATACAGCTTTACAACAACAACAAATTGCATGATTCCAAAAATATCATATTATTTACAATAAGTCAATCTTTCATCAGCTAGTTTCAGTTATTAAGTACATCAACAATATTACACTTGTGAAAAAATATCTTTTACTAAATAGATTGTGTTGTATATTTTTAGGGGGTGAATCTTACCCTTTTTTTATGTTGCGTTCAAAAGAAAATAATTTGAGAGAAAATTTTACAGGAAAAAACAAACAAAAAAAGCTGCAAAAGAATCTGAGAATCTACTTGGTTATCGATAAACATTGTTAAATTTAACTTATTTTGAAATTACCTTTATGCATTTGTTTTCTTTTGATTAAAAAAATGAAGCATTTAAGCATCACAGGAACAACCGATCTAAGTACATTAAACCATAATTCCTTCCTTTCACCTTGATATATTCTTGCAGTGTTCTGCATCGAACAGTACAAAATTTATAACTATCGAAACAAGAGTTGTTAAGTTTCGGTCTGAAAGTTCACTGATTATAAAGTTCACCGATTATAAAGTTCATACCAGAACCAATCCTTCGGAGAAATATCTCCCTCCAACAGTTGATGAAATAGCATCTGAAGACCTCCCCCCCATATCATCAAAGATTAATTTGATTGCCGCAATCAAAATAACCCCGATGTGCAATTCAATACGTGACAAAATATTTTGAGTACATTTTTTTGTGCTCGTCATATTTGGTACTTAAACTCTATAAAAACTGGCCCCCACAAGTTAGTCTTGGTTCAAGACGCCTCAACACATTTTGCTGCTGAATTCACCGATTTACTGATTCACCTTATTGCAGGCACTTTATACACCTTTCTATTGTTGATTATCGATTCACCTATTGCAGGCACTTTATACACCTTTCTATTGTTGATAAACAAACCACGCTGGTTGGCATGGACGACCAAATGTTAGCAAAACATTCAATCGTGTTAACATATGTTGTTTCCAAATTCAACATTTCTGCAAACTTCCAATTAACAAAAAAAACCTTCCATGATTGGTTGCTTTGTTTCGAATAAATTCAACATTATTTCTGAATATTTGTGTAACATTATTACAAACTGTGGCTATCTGTTTTTGGTTTGCATTTATGGCTTCCCATAGTTTTCCAACCTTGGTTGGCAAAATCTCAAGCTGTGACGTTGCAATAGAGAGGTCTATAGTATACGGGTCTACAGCCACAAGTGGCAACTCGTCAACAAAGTACTAGTTCGTTGATGTGTACAGAACGCCCTCTATCACCAAATCGTAAAAGAGACGAGTCGCTGTACAGAGTACAGTAACCATTCTGGCAGCAAAATGCGCTAAGAACGTCTTGCACCTAGGCTACCTACAAGTGAAGATTACATTGGTATATTTGTTAAACATAACTTTTTGATAAATATTATCAAGCAAGCCGTAACCTTCCCTCCAAGGTGTAGTTGTTTTAATAGCCAGGGTAGGGTCTGGATAATTTAACTGTGGTATTTGGCAGTGCGTTTTCGATGTAGTATTTCAAAAGATCGTTCATTCTAGTGAAGACAGGATCCGTGTTCAGCGAGAAGGTTGAAACCTGTGCAGGGATCGAAAACAAAGACCATTAAAGGGTCTGTATACGTTTGGTAATGACTCTGAAAATTAATGGCATTAAAAAGTTACTTGGTAAGAAAAACAGCAGCTTTTGATAGTATAATGCATTTTGAGAAACTTTTCACATCAAAGTACTGCGATATAGAAAAAGATTTCACTTGTTATCCCCCAAAAATTTGAATCTGAGAGACGTTTCTCAGATTGTGTATTCCAATTGCAGATTATTCTTCCTGCGCGGACATAACCAATCCAGATTTTTGGCAATATCTTAAAAATGCTACCACCTTTTAAAATGAAAATTTCACAGGTTAGTTTTATAGTACAACTATAAATAGATTTGAAACAAACAGAAGGTTCCAATTACCAAACGTATACAATCCCTTTAAAGCACACAGACAACATCGGTAATATTGTCAATGACCAGTATCCGCACTTTGTGTCACATATACATGAAATAACAAACCTGTGAAAGTTTAAGGTCAATCAGTCACAAGAAAATAGTGAAACACCACATTATATGTTTTCACTGTTTAAACATCTGGTTTTGGACTCGCAAAATCAAAACTAGCTGTTTCGCTCATATCTCAAAAACTATAGCATTTCAAGCAAAACTAATTCATGGGAAGTTTTCCACCATGATCATCTTTTATGTCGTGTAAGTTATGTGCTAATCTGTGAACATTTATATTTTCATTCTTACCAATATTGTACACCCTTGAAAGTATTGTACACGTTTGGAAAAGACTCAAAACAAATATTAGCAAAAAAATTACTTGGTAACAAGCAACGGAGAGCTGTTGATAGAATAAAACATTGTAGGAAACGACTCCCTCTGAAGTAACGTAGTTTTTGAGAAAGACATAATTTCTCACTAAAATAATAAAAACTTCTTGCAAGAAGTTTTTATTCCTATCTGAAAGCACACAAATTTCTACAAGGGTGTTTTTTCTTTCATCAGTTTCTTGCAACTTCGATGACCAATCGAGCCCAAATTTTCACAGGCTTGTTATTTTATGCATATATTGGGATACACCAAGTGAGAACATTGGTCTTTGACAATTACCAAACGTGTCCAGTGCCTTTAAAGTGAAAAAACTACCCAACAATTGAGAGATGCGGAGATGAAACCTTATCAGATCTTTTTCACCGTTTCTAGTTAAGGTTAAGAACAAGTCCAGCAAGTAATTCATGCCCTCAGGAGGAACTCAAGACATAAGGTAAGAACTGAAATCCTTGTCCAAACAATGTCTCCTGTGGGATTCGAACCATAAAGACGTGGAACCAGCGCCCCAATTTCATTGAGCTGCTTCAGCAGAAAATATTACTTCAGCTTTTTCTACCCGCAGGTTTACTACTATAGGTTTCTTATGATCCACACCATGCAAAGCTTCAAACATCCCTTACAAAATGTAGGACTGCAGTAAAAATTTAAAAACAGTGAATTTGTTTACCTCATCGCCGAAGACTTTGTAATGTTTGCATGAATTGAGATGTTTGTGGTAAGCCATCAGCACCTAGGAGTAAGGAGAAAGGGAGTGATTTTTGTTAGCGTCAAAGCAGCAATAATTTGTTTAAATTATAATATTAATTTGCCATGTTGATGGAAAACAAACACTGTATTGAGATTTCGGAAGAAAAAGAATTGATAATAATCTTGACAAATCACAGGCTTGCAGAAGATTTCACAAAACTTTATGTAACTTCTGTTGAGGACTGTACAAGAAGGCACAATAAAAATTGCTTATCACTGGGCCAGGCATACCTTTATCCAAGTCAAAACAATGTGGTGTTAAGTGACCATAGAGTGGAGGATAGTGGAGGATTGAGGACTGTAGGCCCAAATAACAATTGCTTATCAATAGGCCAGGCATACCAATCTTATCCAAGTCCAAACATATTGGTGTTGAGTGACCATAGAGTGGAGGATAGTGGAGGATTGAGGACTGTAGGCCCAAATAACAATTGCTTATCAATAGGCCAGGCATATCAATCATTTGTAAGTCCAAACATGGTGGTGTTTGGTGACCATAGAGTGGAAAATAGTGGAGTTTTAAGGTTGCTTGTGGTCAAGTTGGTGTTGAGTGACCATAGAGTGGAGGATAGTGGAGTATTAAGGTTGCCTGTGGTCAAGTTGGTGTTGGGTGACCATAGAGTGGAGGATAGTAAAGGATTGATGTTGCTTGTGGTCAAGTTGGTGTTGAGTGACCATAGAGTGGAGGATAGTGGAGTATTAGGGTTGCTTGTGGTTAAGTTGGTGTTGGGTGACCATAGAGTGGAAAATAGTGGAGTTTTAAGGTTGCTTGTAGTCAAGTTGGTGTTTGGTGACCATAGACTGGAGTATGGAGGTTGCCTGTGGTTGGAGAATAGTAAAGTAAACTGAAGTCACTTGTGAGCAAGTGGGCCAAGGGAGTAAGGTTCAATGGACATTTTTGAGTCCACATCCACTGATTACTAACATCTCTCTCTAAAGAAAACCAAAAACCTTGTCTAGAATTAAAAGTCCTACCTTTCCCTGACCAGAGCTTAACCGAAGTAGATACATGCCATCCTCATCGTACTGAGATAGCAACCTGTAATTAAAGAATACAAAATGACAAATTGGAGTACCGTACCACGAGGGAGTGAGTGGGTTCCATAGACTGTGCAAGTCTCGCGCATATTCAAACTTCCGGGACCATTGTGGTCCCAACCTATTATATGGAGTTTTTTTGTGGGCGGGATTTTGTTTCGTCAATTATTTTAGTTTAACCCTAACCATGCTAAATGCAACAATATGCACCAAATGGTAAAAGTTGTTGTAATCTGTTGCATTTGGCAGTCAACTCAGATGTCATTCTTTGACTGAATTTGTTGCATTAAGCAATCAAGTGACTTCATATTGGTGTTGCATTTTGTTGTAGTCACCACTACACTTATGTGCATACTGTTGCATTTAGCAGGGCAAACCCCCTTGCTCAGTCCTAACACAAACAACATGCCTGCACAACGCAACAAAATCCCTTATTGCATTTTGTTGCATTTGGCATGGTTCTCATTTCAACTGTGTTGCATTCTGTTGTATTTGGCAGGGTATGTGGAGGGACCCTGATGGGGGTTAGAGTTAATGTAGTTTATGGCCATGAAAATTGTATATGATGTTGGGAATGTAGTACTGAGTGATAAACACTATGAAAGTAAAACCAATTCAACAAAATAACAAAGAAAACCAGAGAATAAGACTTGACCTCCGTTTCCGGTTACTTGTGAAAAATTAAGAATGCTGCCCAAGTGACGGGCATGTTGTCATTAAACCTATGTGATAGATGCACACATTCGGGCGTGATTGGCAAATGGGGTTTCTAACAATAAGCATGCATCCCCGTGCCAAGTTTAATTTTGTTTCAATGTTAACTTCAACAAATTATTTGTATTATACAAAAATTGAAAATTTATTTGTAACAACTTGCTATGGGAATTTTAATTTTCAAGAATTTTGTGTTAATATAATTTAAAAAGAAGATTTGATTTCATAGAAAATACAGTCTTCGTTCGAGATTTTTTTCTCGTTTTCGATACGTGCGAGACTTGCACAGTGCATTGACTGGTGTCGAGAGTTCATTATGATGAAAGATACACCTGTTGGTTCTCTAAGAGAGTCTAAAACTGTTGCAGCTGAGCAGTCTTGTGCACCAGACTCAAGCTCAGGATCCAACTTCATAGAGAACTGCTTGAGCAGAAAAACAATTTTCTGCTAAGCAAAAATCAGCAGGATACCAGTCACAGATGATACATGTGAAATGGTATTTTGGCTGGTAGCCTTGTTATCGATTGACATGGTCTATGACCCTTTAAGCACAGTGTCTCATGGACTCGGAATCTCCAGTTAGAAAACACTTCTACATAGGCTTGTGCACAAAAATACTGCGGTTTTATAGTGTAAAAACACAATAATAAACACAAACAAAAAATAGTGTTTTTTTGTTTTTTTCTTCGTTTTTTTTTTTGGGGGGTGTAAAACTATCTCTACAACGTCTGGAAAGGTTTTCAGCTTTAAAAAAAGTATAAATCAACATTACGAAGGAGGTACATGTATACACGTTTCCCAACGGTCTACTGGCTGCAGTAACCAATGGCAGTCGTGTATATCTGACAGGGGTGGGGCAGTTTAAGACACTTAACCCTTAATGACTAAATGAATTACCCCTCGGCTTGTTTCTTGTCTTGTGAGTTGAAGAACGCTGCAGGCGGAAGGAAGTCTCTGATTGCTGGTTTTGGCTAAAATAAAGAAAGACAAATAAGAAAAAAATTCTTCATTATCAATGAAGCAATAATGTGGCGTGTCGTGGCCAAGCGGATAAGAACACCGGACTTGAAGTTCTAGTGTTTCTGATCAGCAGAGTGTGGGTAAGAGTCCCGGTCGTGACACTTGCAGGAAAAAATACTGAGGGCTTTGGTACACCCCTCGGGGTGTGATAAAGCGCTATTTTATAAGAACCTAGTATTTCATTATTATTCATTATTTATCCCAAAAAAATTGAGTACTTGATGGGGAAAAAAGCAATAAAAACCCTGATTTTTGCCTACAAAAAGCTCACCCTGAAAGGCGCAAGACTGCTTTGAAAAAAAATAAACATGGCTGTTTATTCAGGTTAGAATGTAGGGTTCGAATCCCGGTCTGGACTATCGTAATGCTTTTGATCTTGAGCACAGACACAATAATTGCTTTGTCCTTTGGAGGTGATTTTCAGTCATGGGGGGGGGGATTATGAGTGCATATAAAAGAACCCAGAGCACTTATACCTTTGAAGAGTTGGGGTTTAGTCTGAGGTTTCTGATTCTTTAGAAAGCACCCTTTGTTTGGGGTTTTCCCTCACATTTCTAAGCTACAGTGACTCAGCTAGTTAGTTTTTAAGGCATCCTTGATTTCATTATAAGCAATATACAATAGTTTGAATACAAAGCATCATAAACAAAATCATTAGAAAATGGATCGGATAAAAGTTGTCTTGCCAGGCCATTTACAGTACAAAACTGTTGACCCTGTAGTCTACTCTATACACCAGTGGCGTAACCAGAGAGGGGGGGGGAGCTGGATCCCCTCTGCTCAGAACCCCCCCCCCAAAAAATTAGATCGAATTTGTTTTACAAACAAATGATTCAAAACAGCGGGCCCCTTCCCCTAATTATGCCCGCCCCCCCCCCCCTGCCCCCACCCCAAATGAAAATGTCTGGTTACGCCACTGCGCACAGCCCTACGGATCCTGTTTGTGGGGTCCTGCTATTGTTGTTCCATTATTCCCTTTTCTAAAGAATTGCATTGTTCTTATTGATATGGCCTTGTGGGGTCCTTTGTTCTATTGTTGTCAGGACCCCACAAATGCCCGTCCGTAAGTCCAGTAAACCAAGCCCCCAAGCAAAGCATGAGTGTGTTTGGCCTCCACTTATCATCAAACTCAGTCAGAAGTTGGGAAATTGATTCTTCTTATAAGAGAAGTTGAAAAAAAGTTGTTGTTATCAACCCGACCATACCTTGGGTTTCACCCCTGGCTTAGGCTTCACCCCCAGCTTCGGTTTAAGGGGAACAGTCGGCTTCAATGCGGTCCTTGTGCCCTGAAATGAAGAACAATTTCCAAATGTTCATTTTTCAATGTAAAGAAAATTTCATATGTACATGTCTTTTATCTAAAAGTATTTTATACATGTTTTTACACTGAATGTATTTGGTGTAAGTTGTGCATAGGAGATAAGAACACAACGTTGGCTCAAGACTAAACGGTAGTTAGTGCAGTCAAGACTAAAAGGTAGTTAGTGCAGTCAAGACTAAAAGGTAGTTAGTGCAGTCAAGACTAAAAGGTAGTTAGTGCAGTCAAGACTAAAAGGTAGTTAGTGCAGTCAAGACTAAAAGGTAGTTAGTGCAGTCAAGACTAAAAGGTAGTTAGTGCAGTCAAGACTAAAAGGTAGTTAGTGCAGTCAAGACTAAAAGGTAGTTAGTGCAGTCAAGAGGCAAGTTGAATGGGACTCAAACCCACAACCTTCTGTATTCTAAAGCAGAATTTTCTTCAATGGAAATTCTGAATGTAACTTTTGATGTGGGTGCAAAAGTCTAATCCCAAGGATGTCTATTGTACATGTAACATCGTTCACCTGTGGTTGAATTCAAGACCTCAGGAGCAGGGCACAGGAGTTTGTCTGCATACATGTACATAGATGATCAACAAGTCTTGAATAAACTCACCCGAATTTCATGTGGGTTGTGTGACATTTCTTGGAATGGTTTTTTTCTGAAGCTGTTGCCATCTGGTCCTTGCCTGTCATAGAAGCAAATTTACACTTTTGTAATTGTATGTAACGCAGTCAGCAGTCAGTACTAATGCCCTGTACTCATCTCCACTCCAGCTCTTTTGGGGTTCGTTTATTTATAGGTCATCTTCTGCATCCAAATATCCCACCTCTGCCACCAAGTAATCTATCTTTGCCACCACTAATCCCACTACTGCTACCATTAATCCCACTCCTCTGCAACCAATGATCCCACTTCTGCCACCAACAGAACCCAACTTCCGCAACCAATGATCCCACTTCTGCAACCAACAGAACCCAACTACCCCAACCAATGATCCCACTTCTGCCACCAACAGAACCCAACTTCCCCAACCAATGATCCCGTTTCTGCCACCAACAGAACCCAACTTCCCCAACCAATGATCCCGTTTCTGCCACCAACAGAACCCAACTTCCCCAACCAATGATCCCGGCCCAACTCTCACATCAAGCTTACCTTGTCTCACTGACAGGCAATGGTGGTGGATCTGATCTTGTATAAGATTCTGGTTTTGCCTGTATTTCTGGCTTAGCAAAAGGCCTCATATTAGCCCTCACGGTCTCTTCTCTCTGCTGACAACCGTGTTGACTTCGTAACATCCGAGCTTGCTGTGGGTCGACTTCCTGTGGCATAATATAGTCTTCACTATCGGTGGATACTGCAGATTCTGTTGATGCAAACACAGAGAGGTATTCTTGAATTCCAAGGGGATTTGTTTTGTTGGTAAAGAAGATTTCTAAAAAACAAACCTTTTGGGTTAACAAAGTGGATGTCGAGACACAGACACGGGCAATGGAGGCATTCTGAAAGTATATTTTTCATTGCGTTGCAGTTTCATCCTCAGCATTTACTTGCAAGTTTGAAAATAATGAGGAAAAAAACAAAAGATAGAATTAAATGCTCTCTTTGTAGCATGCCATGCAAATGAGGAACAAACACAAGCACCACACAAATCTTAATATGAGATTGTATTTTATCTATCTCATTTTGCTTCAAAACAAAAATTTTCAACCAAAGCATTTATTCCAAAATTAATTACTACAGTCTGTATTCGGATACAGTGAAACCTTTACATGCAATATTCATTTGATAGCCTGGATGAGGATTGAGACAATTCCTGAAAAATGGCTCACGAGAATGGGTTCCCCCTTATTCTAGACCCAGAACCTCCCAGATGTTACAATTCAGGAGGTTTACAGACTCTGTGCATCACTACAAAAACTACAGGTTTGAACACAAGGTAGATGGTCCCTTTCTTCCGTTGTGACTGCTTTGAAAATTCAAAGGCTTAAGGAGATTTTGAGAAAATCGGCAAAAAACCCTGAGAAATCATTTGATAAATTTGAAACCATGTTTATTAAAACTAACTGTGCTTTATGTAAAGTAAAGTCTGTCCCAAGATAATATGGGGTCATCAGGCCAGTGTTTATACCCGGTTTCCTTGGCATTAAACGACTGAGAATATTTTTGTTCCCCCTGGACAGGAGGCCAGTCCATCGCAGGTTACTCCCCAGCTCATGCTGGTATCCATCTGTACTCCGGGGTGGAGAGAAGCAATTATGATAAAGTGCCTTGCTCAAGGACACAAGTGTCATGACCGGTACTTGAACCAACACTCTGATGATCAGAGACACCAGAGCTTGAGTTCGTTCCCTAACTGCTCAGCCACGACACGCCACAACTACAGTGTTGTATGCTTTATGAATCGGCAATCCCCACTGAATAGTTTGTTGCTGTTGTCAGTTACTGAACATCCCCGTGCCTTGACCCTTGACCCTTGACATTCACTTCCAAATGCCATGCATTTTAGAGGGATACAACGCATGCAAACACCACTCACGCTGAAACATCAAGAAAGACGGCTCAGGTAACTTAGGCCTACTACCGGGCGAGGCCGGGGCGCTACTTCTGTGATGAATTTTGGGGTTTGTGACGAAACTTATGCTCCGGTCCCGCATTTGGGAAGGAGAAGTGGGGTCGGACTGTGTTCTTGGACCTAGGGCTAAAGGGGTTGAGGGTAATATGACAGATTTTAATCAAAACTGGTGTGTCAACAGTTTTTAAATTTTGTCTCTACACTTACGTGTAATAGAATATCACAAAATTTTAAATCTTAAATAAATAAATAAGTAAACAAATAACTATTTTTGGGCGTGTCAGCTGTAATTCACATGTATCGGCTGATACGCTTGTTCGTGTGTGGAGAAAACCCTACATCAACTTTTGCTTTCAACTCAATTTCGTGGGCAGAGTTATGATTTGATTATTAAGTTTTTTCTTAAGCTGTGAATTCTTTCTAAAAAAGTGACCATAGATATTTGACAGCATGTAAAGGGGCTCTCCCAAGGATTTTTCAAAACTGGGGGGAGGGGGGGGGGATTCTGGACCCCAATTTTGCAAGTTTGGAGGAAGCACGCTAAATTGAAACAAGGTCCCCAAAATGTTTTTTACTTGGTGTTTATCTTTGATTTTCGAGCCCATTGTGCAATCTGGGGCTTCTTAGTGGTTTTATTGTTATGATTTTTGTGAATTTGTCTGAAGAGTGTCCCCCCCCCCAAACAAAAGGGGTAAAACAAAATATATTAAAAATTCCCTATCGGCCGCAATTCGCGCATATCAGTTCGCAATTCGCGTGTAGCTTGTGCATGGGGAGAACCCTAATGTACATGTACATTGTAGTTTGTCATGTGACCTACCTCTTCGGGGTACGTCTGGCCTTGGCGGAATGATCGGTAGTGGGCCTCTGTTCATTCTGACGTCTGTGAAAACTAACGATAAAGAAGTTTAATAGAATTGAAAGATCCAAAATACAACTTACCCTAAATGAATAATCACTAAACCTTCAAAAGTCCGATCCTCTGGTTTGCCTCACTTTCATGGATTTTGTAATGCAACCTGTTAAACTGATAGTACTTGTTAAGGGATCATTTCTTTGTGAAATGGAACAGTCCAGCTTTCACCTCATGATTATATTCTGCTACATTGTATTCATATGCATCCAATATTTGTATAATAAACCACAAGGGAAACTGGCTTGGTAAATTTGTTAATTAATTTTGAGTGGATCAAAGAAAAATTGACTAGAGCAGGATTTGAACCTGTGACCTCCCAGATTAACGTGCACACATCAAATTGTGCAAGTGACAATAAAAGAATGAATACAAATGTAAGAAACGTTCAGTTTTAGATGTGAGAGGAAAAACCCCACATGGGGGAAAATCCATGCAATCAGGTAGGGACTGGAAACCCAATCCACATGCAAGGGGTCTGTCTAAGGCAGGATTTGAACCAGGGTCCTAAAGAGGTGAAAGCCAGGGAAAGAAACCACTAAGCCAGCCTGGTCCCCCTAGATCTTAGCAGGGCCTACCAATTAATGCAAGGGCCTGGTCTGTAAGAAACGTTCTGGGACTGGAAACCCAATCCACATGCAAGGGGTCTGTCCAAGGCAGGATTTGAACCAGGGTCCTAAAGAGGTGAAAGCCAGGGAAAGAAACCACTCTAAGCCAACCTGATCCCTCTAGATCTTCGCAGACCTATCCAGGTAGTTCATTCCTGATTACTCTTAGGTTTCGCTGACCTGAACTAAACTGATTCAAGATAAATATAAGATCGAGATGGCAAAAACCAACCACAAGGATTTATTTTTGCAACACAAAACTTCCCAAGGAGAGGGTTCCAGGCATGATATTTGGAAAGTAGGAACATTTTATCGAATACAAGGGCTGCCTTTATGAACACATGGTGTAGGCTGTAATATACTTTTCAGGCCTTAATAATAACAATTTCTTTTATTTTTCCAGGGGCAAAACACACGAAAACACAGAATAAAGTAGGAAGAATATTATGCCTGGGATCCTTAAAATGGCTCAGAAATGTCTGATGAAAAACTAATAACGAACTCAGCTTTTTTCGTGAAATTGATTGGATTGAATCATGGAGTGTCAGACGAAGATGGATGAAACTTGTTTGTAACCCTTTACAGAACAAAAAAGAAAGTAAACTTTTCTCACAAGATTCTTTTTGAGGTGGTACCGGTAGATTTCGTGATATCATGGATGAGTTGGCCTTTGGAGGTAAGTATTGCTCTTCGCTCGATTCCAAAGGCTCCTCGATGTCCTCGTAGATTCCTGGCTCAAAGCTGGTGCTGCTTGCGTTTGACCCCCTATCCTGGAGGAACTTTGTCTCGTTGTATTTGAGGTCTTGCAGAATTTTCAAGGATCTGAAATGGAAATGTTGGTCCGGAAAACTTTAAGTTTTGCAATAACACCATAAAATTATAATTATTTAAAGATACCTGTGTGAAGAAGAGGATGAAGAAATGCTCAGGAAGGAGGAAATTGGGATAACCTGGAAAAAGGGAAACTGAAGAACTAAAATCCACATCCAAGGTTCCGGCCCGAGGTGGGATTTGAAATCTTGAAGAGCAGGGCAAGATACCACTAAGACAATTTACATGTAATCGCCTGAATCTTTGTACGTGTTAATGGTTGACATTAGAGAGTTTTCGCAAGCGTACGGATACAGATACGATAACAGTATCCATTCACATTGGGTGCGCGTCAGATTTTGTTTCGGGATCATCACTATGGTCAGCGTGCCTTTGCCAATAGTCTTTTTCGCAAATACTCGGTACGCGCTCATTTGCCGTGGGAAGAGGTGCATGCTGGTATAGTATTGACAAACTTTAGTTGCCAACTAGACCAGCATGCGCCTCATTCCACGGCTAAAGCATGCGCACGGAGTATTTGCGAAGTAGTCTATGCTGCACCTGCCATTTGGAACAAGCTCCCTGTTACACTACATCAAACAACATCTTTGAACATCTTCAAGAGGGAATTGAAGTCAAATTTGTTTCGCTGGTTTTTCTTTTCACTTGTTCTGAGCATAACTTTTGTGTCACTCTGTTGTTTTTTTAATGCGCCTTAATCAGTTTCCGAAGATGTGCGCATTGTAAGTCCATATTATTATTATTAAAGAACTTTAAGTGTCGGGCCTCGGCCTCGCATTGTAAGTCCATATTATTATTATTAAAGAACTTTAAGTGTCGGGCCTCGGCCAAATTATATTATGCTGGAGGAATTTGACTGAATAGAATTTTGTTTGCTTATAACTGTTCATTTTCAGACCCACATGGAATGGGTGTACATGTAGGCCTAACGTTAAACATACATGTGTAAAGAAAGTTTTAGTTTTAGGTGAACGAGGGGGCCGACTCAAACTACAAAATTCTTACACTTGTTTTCAAGGCTCTTCATAATCAAGCTCGGTGCAACCCAGATTCATCTTCAAGGATGATGACGTCAGATGAATTGTATTTATAGAACTTACTAACCTGTCCCTTGCCTTGCCGTGTATTGCTTTCTCCATCGTTACTTTGAAGAAGGCCATCCATAGCTGAAAGAAGAACAAAGAATACGGGAAATTAATAATCTACATGTAAGCTATTTTTTGACACCTAGAGCCCAATTTCACAGAGCTAAGCACAACAAAATTATATGCTTACCAGAATACGGTTACCAGGCAAATTGCCATGTTTCATGTACAATTTGTGACTGTGTCATGCTCATTTCTGCCTCGCAGAAAATTGTTAAGCAAAATTTGTTGCTTGAGCAGTTCCTCGGAATGTTTCTCGCTGAATTGAGGTCCTTGGAATGTTTTTGTACAGGGTGTTTATCTTGGTTTTAAAAGCCCTGCTGTACAATCTGTAGCATTTTAAATGGTTTTATCTTGATGGTACTTGTGAATTTGATATTAATAATAATAATATTATATATATATTTTGTTGCATATCCACCGCAATTCGCGCGTATCAGCATGATACGCTATTTTTTTGCATATCGACTGCACTTCGCGCGTATCAGCATGATACGCTAGCTTGTGCACGGGGAGAACCCTGGTCACCCTTATCTGCGTTTGCCAAACGCATTATTGTACAGACATTCACAAACTGATCGTCCACACACACAATGATACAAAATCAACTTTTATTTCAAACACAGTGCAATCATAGAGCAAAGACCTCATACAATCAAACGTATGATTGAACAAACAACGGCACTACATGTACAAGTACCATACACATTCTCAACATCTGGTACATTTATACAAGCTCACCATGAAGGACCCAATATTTACCAAACAGCCACTTTGTGTTATTCTAGCACCAAGTGTGGCCTTCAATATCAATGTCATTATTTTAAGTAAACAAGGAAACTTAAAGGGTGTGTACAACATTGGTAAGAATGAAAATATAAATGCTCACAGATTTGCACAAAACTCACATGGTATAAAGATGGTCATGGTAGAAAACTTCCCTTGAAATAGTTTTGCTTGAAATGCCATAGTTTTCACGAAATGAGTAAAATAATAGTATTTATCCTGCAGGATAAATTCCGATGTTTGAAAAAAAAGTTATAACGCATAAGGGGGTTTTTCACTGTTTTCTCATGACTCCGACGACCAATTTAACTCAAACTTTCACAGGTTTGTTATTTCATGTATATGTTGGGTCACATTGAGTTTGGATACAGGTCTTTGGCATTTACCAATGTTGTACAGACCCTTTAAAGGGTCTGTATACGTTTGGTGATGACTCTGAAAATTCATGGCAATAAAAACTTACTTGGTAAGAAGTACAGCAGCTTTGGATATAATAGTATAATGCATTTTGAGAAACTTTTCACTTTGAAGTACTGCGGTTGTGGAAAAAGATATCACTTTTTATCCCCAAAATTTTTAATCCCAGAAGCGTTACTGACAGTAACATTTCTCAGATAGTATATTCCAAATGCAGATTATTCTTCCTGCGTGGACACAACCGCTACAGATTTTCGGCAACACTCAAAAACGCTACATGAAGTTTTCACAGGTTAGTTTTATTTTCACAGGTTAGTTGGTACATGTATATCTACAACTATATATAGGATTGAAACAAACAGTTGGTTCCAATTACCAAACGTATACAATCCCTTTAAATGTCAGAGCTGTCCTACAATAAGGACAAAGGGATGTTGTTTGGGCAAAGCTACTTTCCCAGAAAAAAAGGGCAATTTTGTTACAAATAAAAATGTCACTGGGCAGGATTTGGACAGAGGAGGCCAAGGCCTAAGTAAACTACTTTTAATTCTACTGTTATTATAGTCAGTGCAGCTCCTATCATCAGCCATTTGCTTTTGTTCTTGGTAATAGTGTTTTTAACCTTGTGTGAGCAATGTAATTTCTTCTTTTTGGAGAGTAATAAAGTTTTTTATGTCTTATACACTGTTATGTCTTAATAGCCATGCTAGTTTAGACATATTTGTCTCATTGCAAACACAGTCTGTTTTTTCGTTTTGATTTGCGATACCTGTTTGTCTTGTCTCCACGTTTGTAGTTTGTCTGTCTAGGCTGTCTTCTTCAAGCCTTGGCTTAATCTGACAGCCTCATACTCTCTTTTGTTTTAATATACATAGATTAACTCTTTCCCCTCCATCTTCTGTGCATATCATTTCTCTTATCTATTATAAGAGAAGAGTATTTTGAGAAGAGTGGTATGAAATAAATATTGACTTGAAATTGAAAATTAAAAACATGAAAGTGGCCTTCATCCCCAGGGTTCTTCCCAGGTTTTTTCAAAACTGTTGGGCATTCTTGGCAAAAAATTTGGGATGTTTGGCCGAAGCGCGCTTAATTGAAACAAGGTCCTCGGAATGTTTTCTACTTGGTGTTTTTCTTGGTTTTCAAAGCCCTACTGTGCAATCTGGAGCATTCTATATATGGTTTTATTTTCGTGTTTTTTTGTAAAAGTACCGTAATAAAAAATAATTAAAAAAATTATAATAATTTTTTTTTTTTGGCGTATCGGCCGAAATTCTTGCGTATCAGCACGCAATTCTTGCGTATCGGCCCGATCTGCTAGCTTGTGCATGGGAAGAACCCTGATCCCCAATGTAAAACTGCCCCCTCTGAGTCAAACCCTAACCGCTAAGTAGAAGTGCTCTTTTTCGATGTGGAATTTTTCCTTAGTAAATAAAATGTTCAGTACATAAAAAGGTTACATGTACAACAGTTAATTCATTCCATTGCACTCTGCAACAAAGAACCCCCTAAGCTAAACTAAAATCAAAACCAAACCTGGTTTCCTGGATAGAGTCAAATACAAAAAAAAACAAATTAGACCATAGTCATCAGATCACTGAATCAACTTTTAGTTTCAGAAACGCCACGTGATTATGACAGACAATTTCTCTCGAAGACAGACTACATGTACTTGTTACTGAAAGTGAAGTTTGACAGTTGAGATTTCATGGTTAGGTGTTTATGTACAGTACATATGTACAGTACTAGACATACCATTGTATTGTACTACGATTTATTGTTTGTACAATAATAATAACATAAAATTTATAAGGCGCACAGTATCTGGAAAACCATTCAAAGGCGCTGGTTGCTAGAAAGTTCTGACAGGTTGAACAGATGAGTCTTGAGGTTGCGTTTGAATGTTGACAGATCAGGTGTGTCCCTTAACTCGTCCGGCAAGGAATTCCAGAGACGCGGTGCACAGCTGGAAAAGGCACGGTCTCCGTAACTTGCCAGACGAGTTTTGGGAACATAGAGTATGTGTGATGAAGATGAAGATCTAAGGCCTGGTCTCAAGTTCCGTAGTTGTAGCAGATCTGTAATGTAGCAAGGGGCTAATCCATGGAGGGCCTTGAATGTGAGAAGCAAGATTTTGAATTGTACTCTATGTTTAACAGGAAGCCAGTGGAGATTATATAATATGGGTGTTATGTGCTCGAAAGATTTTTTCCCGGTGAGTAAGCGGGCAGATGCGTTTTGGACTTTTTGAAGACGTTTTAGTGATTGCTGAGGAAGTCCTGTAAGTAGACTGTTGCAGAAGTCGAGTCTTGATGAGATGAATGCATGAATGAGTTGTTCAGCTGTATGAAGTGAAAGTGATGCCCTGATTGCTGCTATGCGACGAAGATGCGCGTAAGAAGATTGACAGACTTTTGTAATATGTCGGTCAAGGTTCATAAACCTATCAAAGGTAACACCAAGGTTACGTGCATCAGAGTAAGGAGCAACCAGGGCATCACCAATGCGTATGTGAGGGATGTTGACTTCCTGTCTGAGGTGTGGTGAGCGTATGACGAGAAACTGGGTTTTGTGTGCGTTGAGCTTGAGTAGATTGGCTGCCATCCACCTGGTAATATTGTCTAGGCATGTTTCAAGGATGCGCAGTGTGTGAATATCATCGTCGGGTGAATTGGGAGAAAAGGTTGCGTAAAGTTGTGTGTCGTCTGCGTAGAAATGGGGGTGGAGACCATGGTGTCGGGCAATGCGGCCAAGGGGTGATGTGTATAAGGTGAAAAGTAGAGGCCCCAAAACAGATCCTTGTGGTACACCGTATGTGGGATTAGAGTCATTGGATAATTTCCCTGAAATATAAACAGACTGACAGCGATTATGCAAATATGATTTGAACCAGTCGATGGCAATTCCCTGGACCCCAAATTGATATTGTAGTCTGTGCAAGAGGATGTTATGGTCAATTGTGTCGAAGGCTGCTGATAGGTCAAGTAAAACCAGTAGAACTGCCCTTTTGTTGTCGATGGCAATCATGATGTCATTGTGGACTTTCAACAAAGCTGTTTCTACACTATGGAAACGAGTGTAAGCGGATTGGAAGTCGTCACGCAAGCCATACTCCGTGAGGTGGGCGTTCAATCTGGCGGCTACTACCTTTTCAGCAGCCTTCGACACAAATGATAAGTTAGAAATTGGGCGATAATTATTTAAATCATTTTTGTCAAGGGACTGTTTCTTCATAACTGGAGTAATGAGAGCCCTCTTCAAGCAATCTGGGAAGTGGCCTGAGGTAAGAGATCTGTTGATTATTGCCGCTATGGGCTTAACCAACACGTCGATATGTTCCTTCACCATGGCTGATGGAATTGGATCTAGGGCACAGGTCTTCATGGGGGAGTTCTTGATTATCTTCATGACAATAAAGCACTGAACACATTGGAAATTGTCAAAGACCAGTGTTCTTACTTGGTGTATCCCAACATATGCATAACATACAAGCCTGTGAACATTTGGGCTCAATTGGTTATCGAAGTTGCAAGAAAATGATGAAAGAAAAAACACCCTTGTTGTACAAATTTGTGTGCTTTCAGATAGGAATAAAAACTTCTTGCAAGAAGTTTTTATTATTTTAGTGAGAAATTACCTCTTTCTCAAAAACTACGTTACTTCAGAGGGAGTCGTTTCCTACAATATTTATACTATCAACAGCTCTCCGTTGTTTGTTACCAAGTAAGTTTTGATGCTAATATTTGTTTTGAGTCATTACCAAACGTGTACGATACCTTTAGTAAGGCCTGCTACGATCATGATGACAGTCCCCCTTTAAAGGCATCGTGCACATTTGGTACAATGTAATTGTCACAGACCAGTGTTCTCACTTGGTGTATTAATCCCAACATATGCATAAAATAACAAGCCTGTGAAAATTTGGGCTCAATTGGTCATCGAAGTTGCAAGGAAATGATGAAAGAAAAAACACCCTTGTTGTACAAATTTGTGTGCTTTCAGATTGGGAATAAGGACTTCATGCAAGAAGTTTTTATTATTTTAGTGAGAAATTACCTCTTTCTCAAAAACTACGTTACTTCAGAGGGAGTCGTTTCCTGCAATATTTATACTATCAACAGCTCTCCGTTGTTTGTTACCAAGTAAGTTTTGATGCTAATATTTGTTTTGAGTCATTACCAAACGTGTACGATACCTTTAGTAAGTTTTTATTGCCATTAATTTGAAGAGTGATTACCAAACATCTAGCTTCCCTTTAAAACAGCTCTATGAAAATGGGACCCAAGGTATTTATCGGTGATTTTTAAGACCCTACCTCGTTTCAACCAATCAGAATGGCGGAACACTCTTGCCACTTACGAATTAGCTTATTGGATTGGACAAACTTTAGTTTCATTTTTTTTAAACTCCTTCAGGACTTTCTCCCTAACATAAATATTAGCAGTTCCGTTACCATTGTAGTTTTAACATTGCAATTCCTTCCTGGTACACTGTGGTTAATTGTTAGCGACTGTTTAGCATCCTATGCATAATTTCCTTGGGTTATCGAGCAGAAAATATTGCCGCGGCCTTGACCACGGGCAGTAGTTCAAATTATTTTAAAGGTGTGACTTTGCTACATGGATGTATCTCTTAAAGGCCCTGTACACTATTGGTAAGATCAAAAAACACAAATGTTCACAGATTCACACACAACTTACATGATTTAAAGTTTACAAGTAATGGTAGAAAGGGTTCCTTAAAATATTTCTGCCTAAAATGCTATCGTTTCTGAGAAATGAGTAAAACAATAGTTTTTATCACGCGCGATAGTTTGAAAAAACAGAAAACACATAAGGTCTCTTTTCACTATTTTCTCGTGATCCCGATGACCAATTAAGCTCAAACTTTCACAGGTTTGTTTGTTCATGCATATCTTGAATCACACAAAATGTGGACACTGATTTTGAGCTGTTACCAAAAGTGTACAATACCTTTAAAGTCAAACTATATAGGATTGCTGCTTTTCATACAAAAATAGTCATTGTACACTGAGAGTAATCAGGTATTATACAATTTGCCTGAGTCCATACTGCTGACTCTCTATTTACATTCAAGAAGGTCTTGAAGACCCATCTTTTTAAACAATAACTCCTTTGCATACCCTCTGGTTTTGTTGTATTTTTAGCCTAGTTGTATTGTTTTACTGTAAATAGCCAGATGCTGAGGATCTTGGCTGAGGGTGACTGGTGCTGGTAACCTTCCCTCTTGTGATTTTCTTGATTCTTACTAAATTTCTATATTTTTTGTTAAGTATTTTATTGCTTGTCTGCTTATTGATAGTTTTTATGAGTGATTTTTTATCTGTATTGCTGTTTATGTATTTTGTGGAGCGCTTTGAGGCCTTGCATAAGGCGCTATATATAAAAGCTTTGTTATTATTATTATTATTATTATTATTATTATTATTATTATTATTATTGGGTGCGTTGGATTAGCTTCCCCGGGTCGATCCAGGTCTGACCCCAGTGCGTTTGAGTAGCTTTGACGTCATTGTTGTGGCTCACCCAGGTCAGACCCAAGTAACCTGCTTGTGGGGCAGGTTACTATGTCAAAAACCAACACTGTCAAACACCTGTCACAATGGTTTTATATATTTTCTGTCCTACAACTCTATGCTTTCCCTTTTACACTGGCAACCCAGATAATATTCTTCAGGAAGTCACGCTGCTGAAACACATTGTGTTCATGTCTGTAGTTCGAGTGAAATTTGGCCGTGGATCAAGAGTTCGATTACTCATTTGTGACTGCCTGGCTGCTGTGACTGGTGGGTTCTTCATCATAGGGACTTTCCTGGTCAAGTACTTTGTTTTTTTGGCTGGCATTTGAGAATAGTACACACATACATGTAGTACAAGAACCAGGAAATGTTCGCTTAAATTTACAAGTGTATTATTTCTAATGCTGAACAAGTAGCTTGTGCTTCAATTAGTGTGTGTGTGAGTGGTCTATCAATTGAAACCGAGGACTTTAACAAAAGGGATCCGGGTGTTTGACAAAGTGAAGACGTCCTCGCTTCGTTTTCGTGTACAAACCCAATGGGGACGTCTCTAAAAAAAACTATGCCCACACAATGGGAGAACAAAGAGAAGTCCTCGGTAAGCGGGATTTACAAACATGTGTGTGTGTGCGTGTGTTTTTATACCATGTGATTGATACAAACTATCGCAATGTACTTGTACAAACAATCCGGACGATACCAGAGTACTGACTGACAAGTACTGTACACATGTCCATGTATGTTGCACCTGTACTCGTGCCATAAAGCTGATATTAAAGCCAAACCAGTAAACCACCAACCTTTCATTTTTGTATCCAGGGCTTTCTTGTTGCACTCCCCTCACCCTTGTTAGTTAGTAAATACTTTTGACCACCCTTCTTCCAGGTGTTTCTGCCCAATCCCACCTCACCTCATCACGCATGTATAACCAATGTTTAGTGTCCCCCTGCTTTCATGCATCCCTCCCCTCAGGTCCCCCATCCCCATGTCCTCCCTTCCCTCTTGCCCCCCCCTTGTGTCCCCTTTCCCTCTTGTCCCCTTCCCTCATGTTCCCCCTTCCCCCTGCCTTCGTGTCCCCCTGCCTTTGTGTCACCCTGCCTTTGTGTCACCCTGCCTTTGTGTCACCCTTTTCTCATGTTTACCCTCCCTCTTGTCACCCTTCCCTCTTGTCGCCCTTCCCTCTTGTCCCCTTCCCTCTTGTCGCCCTTCCCTCTTGGCGCCCTTCCCTCCCCTCCCCTTCCCTCATGCCCCCTTCCATTGTGTCCCCCTCCCCTCATCCCTCACAACTTCTTACCCTCATTTCTCTTTCTGAGGCAGCACCAAAGTACCACGTTCTGTCATCAGACCGTAACCCGATGATTTTGAAAGCCCATTGCTGATTGGCCGATGTCATGTCCTCAGCTCGGACGACTCTGAAAGGTGACAAGAAACACAAGAGTGACTTGTTTAGTAATGATGTTTTGGGACAAAGAATAAAATGGACCTCTCTCATGGGGGCTGTTAAATTAGTAAATCTTGGTTGGTCTTCAGGAATCAACGTTATTTTTTAATACTATCTTAGGCCCTATCATAGCATTTATTTTCCAAGTGCTTGGGCCTTTATCCTTATAGTTATGCTTTGTGTTTACAAATCTTGCTCTAAAAAGACTGAACAACTTGTGGAGTACAAGAGGGTGTCCATATTTCAGAATCAACATCAAGATGCTTTTGTATCTTGACGGGACGGTGGGGAGAGGGGATGAGAGATGATTAGTACCTACTTACTGCAGGACCATCACTTAACCCTTTCCCATTCATTTCTGTATAATCATCACAAAACGCCCAGACATTGCTAATATTTTTCATTTCTTTCATCAAATTTTTAAAGTAAAAATGTCAACAGAAATTTAGTCTCATGTAGTTAACATATTGGAAAATTTCATATCCGGACATGACCTTTACTTTGACTTCTTTATGTGAATGGAAGTAGGTCAAACCTTGCGGCCGTTTGGCCGCTATGTATGGGCATTTTGGTACAAACTACAAGCCGCTTGTGGCCGCTATGGTCTCTTCCATTTGCTTATTTAAATGGCTATTGGTAACCAGTGATGCAGCCAGCCTATTGAAGCTGGTCGCAAAATCGTCACCAAAAATTAGTTTTTTCATATTTTAGTGTACATGTAGTACAAGATCCGGTTTGGATCAAAAGCTAAGGCCACTCTCCAAATATTGTACATACTACGTAAATTTGTAAACTGTATAACTATAAGGAGCTCGCAACATTTTCTTATAGTCTCAGACAACCTTGATAGCGACTCGTGTGTAAAACCAAAGAATTTCATTAGAAAAAAAGTATGGCCTCAAAAACAAACCCACAATCACGAAGCACGTTAAAACTTCAACAAAAAGAAGTCGGCAAAAGATCTTTTACTTTGATGTGAGGTTGTTTTCTCTACAGTACAAACACCACAAAAGGGATAATTGCTACCAGATAAAAGAGTAATTTAAATACTGCATTGACACTGAAAACACTTAAAATGTCACACTAGCAAAGAATCTTGTCACACCCCAGTGTCTAATCAGGGAAGTGGCAGTCTGGGGGATCACTCACTGGGGATGCGGCTTTCTGTCAAAATTAATTTCATGTCCGTAATTAAATTTGTTTTCCTGGTTTCTGTCAAATTGAGAACACTTCCGACAGACCAAGAAATCCGAACGTCTGCTTTTCTCATCTGTCCGAGGGGAAAGGGTTTAAGAATTTGGACGATAATTGGATGATCGGCTCAATGTGGATGAAAAAGAGAACAACTGTCCAATGAAGACATGAAAATGCTTCTTTAGTCACAGGGCTTGTCATGATGTCAAAGTCATGAGTGTTGTTCTTTTTTCTCTTCTGTCATGAAGGGACGTATCCTGTGCGTAACCGAAGTTGTGAAAATGACGCAACGAGGGAGTCTTAAGCGTAATGCGTTGACCTGGGGCTCCAGTAAATCCTGGTAATTGGGGAAATCCTCTGGGTGCATGTACAAGTTTCCCAATCATTGTGCAAGGACATGTGTGCCATACAGGAAGCAGTCTTGCTACATGCAGTCAGATTGTGTTTTGAAGTGTTCCAATGGAGAAAAAAAAAAACAGGATTGCTAATCAGGGTTCTCCCCAGGATTTTTTATAAATGGACCCTAACTTTGTAAGATTGGCCAAAGCACACTGAAGTGAAACAAGGTCCTCTGAATGTTTTTTACTTAATAAAAATAAAAAGAGACATACATGTAATGATTTATACAGTGCATAATGCAGGAGCCTCTATGTGAAACACAAAACAAAAAACAGTTAAATATGAAATATACAAAACAAATTGTATACAATCAAACAAATTCAAACAACTTAGTCTTTAAAAGTCTCATTGAAAATCTGAAGAGAGTCAGCTTGGCAAATATGAAGAGGTTAGTTGTTCCATAACGAAGATGCAATGAAGTAAAATGCACTTTGACCATAGAATTTTGTGGAAAAAAGTAGTTTGCATCAGTAAGGATTGGCCAGCAGAACGAAGAGGACGAACAGAAATATATTTATGGTGAAGATCAGATATATAGTCATACCATGAAAGTGAGGAGATTTAACTTATACGCGACACGCAATTTGATTGGGAGCCAGTGAGTTCTTGTAAGTGTGGGATGAGACGAGTGTTTATCTTTGGTTTAAAAGCCCTACTATGTACATGTAATCTGGGGCATTCTGAATGGTTTTATCTTTAACATTTTTGTGAATTTGAAGGTTCCCCCCCCCTAAAAAAAAATGGGTCAGAGTCTATAAATCCATGTACAGCCAAAGGCCTGCTACGATCATGATGACAGTCCCCCTTTAAAGGCATCGTACACATTTGGTACAATGTAATTGTCACAGACCAGTGTTCTCACTTGGTGTATTAATCCCAACATATGCATAAAATAACAAGCCTGTGAAAATTTGGGCTCAATTGGTCATCGAAGTTGCAAGGAAATGATGAAAGAAAAAACACCCTTGTTGTACAAATTTGTGTGCTTTCAGATTGGGAATAAGGACTTCTTGCAAGAAGTTTTTATTATTTTAGTGAGAAATTACCTCTTTCTCAAAAACTACGTTACTTCAGAGGGAGTCGTTTCTCACAATGTTTTATACTATCAACAGCTCTCTGTTGCTCGTTACCAAGTCAGTTTTTATGCTAATATATATTTTGAGTAATTACCAAACGTGTACAGTGCCTTTAAGCTTTGAGGAAGTGTCTCTCCAGCCTGGCATTCAGACAATGCTTTATAACAAAATTAATATAAAGCAAGGAGGGCTCGTTTTCAAGTTCGCAATCCAATTAGTTACTAATCGATCAAATCCTGTTTACATGAACGCTTACAACATTCCACCTGCTTACTGAGCTCTAAATGCTCCACCCCAAAAGGTCAGTAACAACCCGGTTGTGACTTCATTACAAGCCGCAATGTTGAGTTAATTACCACCACAATTAGTAGATTCCTGTACTTGAAAGCCAATTTAATACGCCCACTTTATGTTAGGATATACAGCTGAGGTGTACAGCATGGGCCAAGCTCGCGCAAGGACCAATGGTGAACTAGTGGTTGTTTAGTGACATACGTAGGGCATGCGCACAGAAGTTGAAGCGCGAACGACTCTGGTCATGTCATGTCAACGCGACCGGCGACTCAGCGTGCCTTATCATTAGCTGATAACTGGTCCTCTCTGCACTGTGCTATGAAAACGGCTGATTGATAACCCAAATTTTGAAAGTTTGGCCTATATGAATGCTGAATTGAAACGAGGTCCTCAGATTGTTTTTCACTTGGTGTTTATCTTTGGTTTTAAAAACCCTACTGTACAATTCGGGGCATTCTAAATGGTTTTTTCTTTATGATTTTTATGAATTGGAATTTGATCTGAATTCCCCCGCCAAAAAAAAATAATAACAATAATAATAATATTAAAACAAATAAAAAAATTATTGTTAGTAGTATTTTGTTGCATTAATTGGCAGCAATTCGCAT
The DNA here is from genome assembly GCA_021014325.1 of Plazaster borealis. Classification (NCBI taxonomy): domain Eukaryota; kingdom Metazoa; phylum Echinodermata; class Asteroidea; order Forcipulatida; family Labidiasteridae; genus Plazaster; species Plazaster borealis. Next base: position 3,638,199 of record CM037458.1, read on the forward strand.
GTATCGGCACGCAATTCGCATGTATCGGCACGCAATTCGCATGTATTGGCACACAATTCTTGTGTAACAGCCCGATACGCTAGCTTGTGCATGGGGAGACCCTAGCCCCTGGTAGGATGTCAGTCAGTGCCACTGCACTGACGTCCTGGGTATAAAGCTTCTTTACAATGCGAACACAAATTTGACCACAATATTTTCCTATTTTTACCTTATTTGAGAAGCTGGAATTCCGCTCATATATTCTTGGTGACATTTACTACACTTTGGATGAGTTCACAACTAACAAATATATCCATGGGTGAGATTATTTCCAAAAATATGTCAGAGTTCTGCACTGTAATTTTAACCATCATGTACATGTGTACCGCTCGACCGTGTAAAATTATATGAGCATGTGCGAAATGCATAGCAACCCGATGCGTATACAAAACTCGCACATGCGCGTTAGCCTTTACAAGCTCTTGGTTTATGACGTGCAGTGATGGAGCCGTAAATGGCAATTTGTTTTCACAAATAATAACATCAAAGGAGAAAATTCAACAATTTTCAAACAGGCCACCATGGAGTTCCGGCTACAAGGAACATGTGAGTAAAAGTTCAGCTTCCTCAATAAGGTAAAAATATCATGAAAAAATTGAAGTGTAAATTTTGTCGCAATGGTACGAAACCTTTACACCCTGGACTCCGTTGCGTTGTATGCAACGGAGGAGTCTTGGCTAGGGGAGAGCCCTGCTATTGTCAATTCTAAATTGATATTAATTGGCTTCCTGTGATTGTGTTTGCAACAAGGGTCGCTGTCTGTATTAACCATTGTGCCATCTACAGTGCAGATACCACCATAGAGCAAGAATCCAATTGTTATTAACACTACTCAATCAGTCCTCTGGGTGTGGTCGTAATTTCATTACGATTCTTGTCACATACCGCTTGCTGAATGACGCTGTTTTGACAATAAAAGTAGACATTTTAAGGCCAAGTACAAGGTCAACCAACAGTAGATGGGAACAACTACAGAAATGTTGAGTGAAAAACCATCACCTAGAAACTCATGGGGGTAAATTTTATGAGCCTGTTAAAATTTCTTCAACTTCCTTGTTGAGTTTATTAAAATTTTGTTTATGAATGCTGAATGTATTTGTGACTGTAGTTTTACAAAAACTGTTAACAACGTTTGACAGCCACATTGCACAAGCTAGCATATCGGGCTGATACATGCATTTTGCAGGCTGATTCGCAGAAATTTTGGCCGATAAGCAAAAAAATATATATACAAAAATATCAAAAGAAAACCATATACATGTAGAATGCTCCAGATTGCACAAAAAGACTTTTAAAAATAAGACAAACACCAAAAAGATTTACCCAGTAGAAAACATTCCGAAGACCTTGTTTCAATTCAGCGTGCTTCGGCCAAACATCCGAAAATTTGGGTCCAGAATGCCCCACAGTTTCGAAAAACCTGGGGAGAACCCTGAACATGTACGTTATGTACTTGTAGTGTGTTCTGAAGCATCCTGGAAGGACCAGGCAGGGGACCGATCGACAACCTGTGACATTTGCCTGGGATCTGTGGCTCACGAATCGGACTTTTGAGCCATTGATGGAGTCACCTTAGGCAACTTCCCCCTTCTCCCGCCAGTTTTGGTGCCCGCCAGTTTTGGTGCCCGCCAGTCCTAATTATCATTGTCATCCTGCACTGGCCAGTCACGGATGCCACCGGACTTGGTAGCTACATGTACCAGTCCTGCTGGTCACTGCATGGAGCTCCCTAGTCACTGTTACTGTCAGTCCACATCCCCCAATCCAATTGGCCAGCTGACCAGTACTTCCTACCAGCTGAGGTGACTGTCACCAAGTACTGTATGGGAACTATAATGTCCTGGTGCCAGTCTTCTACCCCACGTCAGTCAACACCAACCAGTCATGGTGCACTCCCTACATCCACAATGTACATGTATAATAAGTGCCATCCAGTTCTTTGACTCCTAGCGCCTGCCAGAGACCTCGAATCCTAGAGTCTTGATGACCAGTGACAGCACGTAACAACCGCCTTGGTGCCCTCCCTCCCCAACCACCAGAGCAAGTGCCTACCACCCCTGGCACTTCCATAACATAAAAAGCCAACCTCTCCTGGTGCTCAACCTTATAACAACAATGCGATCTGTTGTTTGCCAGTTCTGTCTTACTCTATCCGTAAACATGTGCATGTGTTGACTCAATCAGACCAGACCCCAATTTCATAGAGCTGCTTAAGCACATAAAGTAGCTGAGCACAACAAATGCTTACAAGACTAGGTTACCAGCCAAAATACCATGTCACATGTACAATCTGTGACTGGTATCCTGCTTATTTTTGCTAAGCAGAAAATGATCAAGCAATATTTTTCTGCTTTAAAAGTAGCTCTTTGAAATTGGGCCCATATGTACATGTACCCATTGTGTACTTTGTTCTTGTAAGAACAAGGCAGATTTTCCTTCATATCAGACACCCAGATGAAGACAGTTCCAATTTCTGCCCGCCTGCATTCAGAGTTGCCATCAAGTATTTTATTGCCAGTTATACAACAAGTCCACTTTCAGGCATGGAATGACATGGAGGCCCCGGAAGCCGGGGTCTCTGTTGCCCCTAGTACATGTATTGGCCTTGGTGCCCTCTTCAAAAGTTTCCCTGTAGACTTTTAAGATTTTCCAACAGAAGTGCCCTTTACAAAATGAAAACAGCCTTGACCTCTCAAAAATGGTATTCAAAGCCTTCAATTTAGTCAAGTCCGTGTCCTACAACAATGAGGGTCCAGAGAGCACAAGTTCAAGTCTCAGACTCGAGTCATCATTTCTGCCGTCATTTTAAAGGGGCACTAAGACAATGAATATAGACTAGGGGTATTGGCTTGCCTCCCTTAATAGACTGTGCAAGTCTTGCGCATATCGAAAACGAGAAAAAACTTGAACGAAGACGTTATTTTTCTATGAAATATATTTATACAAAATTCTTGAAAATAAAAATACCCATAGCAAGGTCTTATAAATAATTTTTCAATTTTTGTATAATACAAATAATTTGTTCAAACTAACATTGAAACAAAATTAAAACTTGGGACGAGGATGCTTATTGTTAGAAACCCCATTTGCCAATCATGCCCGAAAGTGTTGCGTCTATCACAATAGGTTTAATGACAACATGACCGTCAGTTGGGCAACATTCTTAATTTTTTACAAGTAACCGGAAACAGAGGTCAAGTCTTATTCTCGGGTTTTCTTCATTACTTTGTTGAATTGATTTTACTTTCATATTGTTTATCACTTAGTATTACATTCCTAACATAATATATAAAACTACGTCAAACTAAAATAATTGACGAAACAAAATCCCGCCCTTGTAAAACTCCATATGTTTGGGACTACAATGGTCCCGGAAGTTTTAATACGCGCGAGACTTGCACTGTCTACATGTATAATTATAGAGTAAGGGATATTGGCTTGCCTTCCTTAATTGCGTCCATGAAGAATGGATCAAGCAAAGTTGGTTATACACGGAGGCCTTGTACGCTTTAAAAACGCTGACTGTAGCTCCTGGTTCACTCAGCAGGTCATAATAACTCAATTATAGACAGGAACCATTTCATCTGCATCCCTCCTGATAGGGTAGCATCGCTGGCGGGCAAACTCTCTCTCTCTCTGGCGGGCAAACCCCTCGTAAGTAGACCTTGCAGCCAGAGAGTCAAAACAAATGTAACCCGATACAGATGTTGTTCAATCGCGGGGAAAGGGGGGGGGGGACTCCAGGGGCTTGCTTGTCATAAACCTCACTGTCCACTCGTAACTCACAAGAAGGCCATCTCGGGGCGGTCAAGGGGTCAAGGGGTCAAGTGTAGAGACAAGGCCGGATCATTGTCAGCTTATGGTTCATGAGGGTTTTTTTTCGAAACTGTACTTCGGATATTTATGAGAAAATGCTCCTTTGTTTCACAGCTGTTTGTCATTAATAACTGGGTGTGTTTTCAATTCACTAACATACAGTGGCAATGCAAAGCGGTCCTGCTTGGAGGGGTGGGGGAAGGGTGGGGAGGGGTGGGGAAGAGGGAATTAAAATTGTGCTGTATAGTACTTTTTGTTACGGTCCATTGCAATCCACAAAGACGCTAACTTCTTTAATTTTCCATGAACAAATCAGAGCGTCAATTCCCTAACTTTAAACCAAATATTTCCGCATGAAATACTGCCATGTGCATCAAAAAACATCTAGTTTGTTGTTTTTAAATTTTCCATATTGTAATAAACCCATTATGAATAGTGCATAAACACTTATAATTTTTCCCCATGAGAGAATTTATGCTGTGTTTCTTTTCGTAGTTTTTTTAAAAATTTGTCTAGTGTTTTTATAGTTTTTCATTCTCTTTCAAACAATTCAGTCCTCACCTGTTGTAGCCCCGCAGTGAAAACACGCCCTTCGGTTTTAAACTCCGGTCGTTCTTGTAGTACAGGACGTACTCCCGGTATAGTACCACGTATCGGAGCTGCCATTTTGAAAACAGAGCCGTGTTGATGACGGAGCCTACGGATTCTGTCACGGTGTCGGTCATCTTCTCCTGGGCTCGCTTGTAGAGAAAGCCGCTGTGTTCATTGTCTTGTTTGAGGATGTCGCATACACCTTGGATTGAAGAGTGAAAAGAGTTTCCAGAATTCGTAAACTTGTTCTCAGTTATTTTTAAAAGAAACAAGTTGCCAGAAATAGTAAGAAGTTTCTTTTAAAGGGAAAGTACTGTATACCTTCGGTTTTTGGAACCGTTCGATTGTTTTAATCCTATGAAGATATATAATAAAACTAACCTGTGAAAATTTTATTTCAAAATGTGGTCACGTTTTTGAGATATCACCGAAAATCCGGAGCGAAAATGTCACGCAGAAAGAATAATCCGTCATTGGAATATACTTGTCTGAGAAACGTACACGTACATGTATCTGACAGTAACGTTTCTCAGATCAGATTCAAATTTTGGGGGATAAAACTGATATCTTTTTTCCATTACCACATTACTTCGAAGTGAAATGTTTTAAAAAAATGCTTTATACTATCGAAAGCTACTGTACTTCTAACGAAGTAAGTTTTTATTGCCATTAATTTTATTGTAAGAATGATTACCAAACATAAATACAGACCCTTAAATAGGATTCAAAACTTTGCATGGCTGGTGGCGAATACAACCTAGATTTTAAGGTTTCCGGTAACACCATGTTTATGAAAACTCTCTAATTAATTGTGGTTCTGAAAAGAACCGATGGTGTAAGATCTCTGTTTCGATCAGTTATACTCCGATCATTTTCAGGAGAAACCAGCCTTCTCCTGAAGACGATCAAAGCGTACTGATCGAAACATCGAGTTGTTAAACCACCGGTTCTTTACAGAACCACCACAACTCACAGAGAGAGATTTCATATACAGTGTTAAGGCAAACCTTACTAGAAAGTTTTTTTAAATCATGTTTCTGATATATTTGAAAAAGTTTTGAGATGCAAATGAACCCAGTCAGTAGATAACTTTAACATTTCATTTGATGTACATCAATCAAAAAGATTGTATGGCGCCAATCCGACTGTCATTTCTCACGGCGCTTTACTGTAAGCTTTTTAAAAAAATAAAGTTGGTAACAAACCACAATGGAATGACTTCTGACTGGCACACCTCGAACAAAGATATTGACAATATAGGGAGACCGCTCAGTTGGTAGAGCACCGCCACATTAATCTGGAGGTTGCACGTTCAAGTCCTGCTCTATTCAGTTTACCATTGGTCATCCCAAATTTCTTTTAAAATGTACGCAATTTAATTTATTTTTTTCTGTATGCAATTAATAGAAACATTTTTATTTTTCAAATTTCTTTTAAAACATGAATTGCTGAATTTATACTTACTGATATTTTCCAGGGCTTCTTGTTCAAGACTGTGCATGTAGTTGTTCTCAAAGTCGAGGTTCGACGAGGACCCCGCGAGCTTAGGGCTCGAGTTGTAGCCCTCGGGGCCTTCGCGCTGGGACTGCTGTTGCCAAGATTGGGCCATGGACGAAGCACGGTGCTAATAATGACTCCTGGCAGGACGGGGTTCATGGGTAGTTCTCCGGTTAGGGATAATGCGTACGTATGCGGTTAACTCATGGATCTGGACGATAAAACAAAACAAACAGGAAAGACGTCATTACAAGAAAGCGGTCAGCTATCTTTTACATGGAATTGGTTCATAGTCATGGGTCGAGATTGGCCAAGGACTAGAGGTAGAGAGGCTGAAAGGCTTGGCCCTAGGGTTCATCGGTGGTCGGGTTGACGTGGTGGTATCTTTCCTTGCCTACCACCTCTAGGACCCCGGTTCGAGTCCTGCCGGGGGCACTATGTGGATTGGGTTTTCAGTCCCTGCCTGATGGCATGGGTTTTCCCTGCAATAATTCTCTGAGGTTTTCCCCCCTCGTTTAAAACTGAAACCTCCTTCCTTGTCTTCTCTCCATGCAGTTTTGCTTTTCTGGGAATCCTTGGTTTCACAAACAGAATTAATAAATAAAAATAAACAAAATAAAATAGAGCCCATTTTCATCAAAGAGTTTTTTGCACACCAACTCCTCTCTCAATTCCAACCAGGGTTTGAATTTTGAAAAAGAATCTCCGCTGGACCATCCATCTTGTAGCTCAGAACTTCCACTGGACTGTTAAAATTATAACGATTTCTTTCTTTTTTTTATTAGCGGGAACCTTTTTTTGGAGGAGGAGGCTCGGATTTTTAGACAATCTTTACAAATTTGAGTTTAGAAATACACTTGACAGCTGGAGTTATTCAGTTGTAAGGTTGATGATGCGATACAATTACTTGACTAGGGCCAGTATTTTGTACCCTGCTACATGTGTACAACTATCAGGGTTCTTGCCATGCACAAGCTAGCGTATCGGGCCGATACGCGCAATTTGCATGCTGATACCGGGACATTTTGGTCGATACACAAACAATTTTATTATTATTATGTTTTTCACACAAAAAATCAAGATAGTTTTAACCATATAAAATGCTCCAAATTCCACAGTAAGGCTTTTAAAACCAAGATAAACACCAAAAAGAAAACATTCTGAAGACCTTGTTTCAACTCAGCTCGCTTCGGTCAACCTTCCAAAATTTGGGTCCAGAATGCCCCCCAGTTTTGAAAAAACATTTGGGAGAACCCTGTACATTGTGCCTGTACATTACCTCTCTGACAAATTTTCAAACTTTTGGTGGTCAATATTTGTTGCCAAATTAGCCCAACTTTACAAGAATGTCAAGAAATTACAAAATGTAGGTAGCCCTGGATGTGGTCTTCCTAAACTCTACTGGCCATGCCTTACCTAATACAAATGTACATGACCTTGACTGCTGTCCAAGGTTTGCACTTATCCTACTACATGTATACAAATGTATGACAAATGATCATGGGGTGTTTCACCACCAAAGCAACCCAGTTACACAGGTCTGTTTTATAGCACACAGAGCATTGCACTTTGAGTAATGGGAGATTCCCTCCACCAGACAATGCCAGCTAAAGCTGCATGATAATAAACACATTTTCCATTGCATTTTTACAGTAAACTTTCATGACACTGGACAATTGTACGTACATTATGTGTACAAGTAGCTAGTCTGTGAAGGTCGACTATTAGTTCATGTAGAGTGTATTTCCTTTTCTAAAGATACGTGCATACATTGTACATGTAGACTATCCTAAAATTAAAAGTTTGCACTTCCTATAAAAAAGGGATGCTTTTCAACGCTATGGACTAGCCAAATTAGATTTGAGTTAAACTTACAGAAGTAGGATTTGCCCTAATTTTGTTCAGATGGGGGGGGGGGGGATACAGCTTTTCACCAGTCCATATTTCATATTACAAAAAGGATGCTTTTAAACACTGAACTAGCCAAATTAGATTTGACTTTACCTTACTAGCAGGGTTTGCCATATTTTGTTTTAGTGATTGGGGGGGGGGCAGATACAGCTTTTCACCGTTCCATATTTCATACTACACTTTTCATTATAGCCAGCCAGACCACTTGGAGAGAATTTTGACTGGTCCTCGGGTGTTTTAACTGGCATTTGGCCAGCTGACCACTGTTATGGGAGAACACTGCACTCTGTTCCTTGCTCTATGGTATTACATGTGTACATGTATGTATGACCATGGAGTGAAATCACCTTCATGGTATGACAGTGACAAAAATGTTCTCTGCTACTGATTTTGTGTGATTGGCATTGTGCAATTCATAAGTCCCTCCAGGAAGGAAGTTTGGTTATATAACTTAAATCCAATATCCACTTCCTTGTTTTATAATTATTGTATGCCTAATATTTTAATGTTACAAGTTCAATGCAGTAGCTATCCTTCAACAATGTAATTAATCAGTAGGTGTAACTTGATTAAAAACAAAACTGTTAGGTTGTTGACTTTCAGGCAGCATCAAGTAGAAACTATGCGTATCGGTACTCGGCTGGGATCTGGGGAGAATTAGATAAAGCTGCTTAACGGTAAACAAATATTTCAGCTTAGCTTATATCAGAAAAAGTTGCTTTTGAAATTGAAGTGTTTAGCGTATTTCACAGGTGAGCTAGAAAATTAGGTAGCCAGCTTGTACGTACACCATTTTAAATGGTTTTGATCTTTATGATTTGTTTTAAATTTGAAAAAAGTAAAAAAATAAAAATAAAAAAAAACTATTTTTTTGTGATCAATAAAAAAAGGCGTAAAGGCGTAAAGGCAAAAAGGTCACGAAACCTCCGAAACAACAGGGGGCCTACAATACATGTAGCCACTTTGCTTAAGAAAAGAGAACTTTCATTAAGAAAAGAGAACTTTCATTATACAAAAAATTGTACTTTCTACATAAAAAATTGCATCAAGGCGAAAGGGTCACAAAACAATAGCCTCCTTTTCATATTTGTCTCCGACGGGCTCAATTTCACAAAGCACAAAGTGAAATCACACTTTACTTAGCAATAATAAACACTTTTAGATCAATCTTAGCTCTTTAAGTGAAATCGGCCCCACAGGCCCCCTGATGAGCAAATGCTTCTAAAAACAAGGTAAAAACTCAAATGCCCCTTCGGCGGCTTTGCCAGGGGGGCATAACACAAATACGGCCCCTTGAAACAAGACTACCATAACAACTCACCTCAGGCTGCTAGAGTCTGCAGAGACTAATCCCACAGCGTACATTGTAATTTTGTAAAACTGTAAAGCAACTGCACTTGAACCACAAGTTCTGAAGTCCATTACATTGTCCACAAGTACAGTGCACAAACAATATGATCACCTACCTACAGTAGGACCTTTTTTACTCTACTAATGCACAAAGCATGGTTTGCACTCGCTGAGAAAGACGGCTCAAAATACTCCAGCTAAAAATACTCCAGTACCGTAATCCATCCATATGGTACAAAATGTGTATAGGTTTTATTCCTGTACAAGTAGCCTCATGGCATATGACTATGATTCAAGAATTGTTAAGCCACCGCGGCCTTCTAAGATGTTAGAATCTATGATGCACACTGTGGGTAAATTTGATAGCCGCGGCAATGTTCACGTCTTGCGCAGAGTAGAGCGACGGTTCTATATGAACAAACAGGATATGCTTGGAATCAGCTGGAATAAACAGCTACCGCTTGCAGGCGCCTGTTACCATTCCCATAGATTAAAGGCTCTAGTGGGTGGTGCAATGGGTAACTCATACACTGGGTGCAGGTCTCGCTGTGTTTTCTGGGTGTGGCTGGGATACATGGTTGGATCGTCTACATGTAGCTCTACGAAAGTATGAAAGACCTAGGGTCTGAACCACTAGGTGTTTCCATGAAATTGATTTCATCCGTACACCTCATGGTTTTTTTTTGTAACAAAACTTTTTTTAATGGGTGGGGTGGGTAACAAGATACAGATGTGCCTGCCATGCTCAATTTCTAAATTCTAAAATTAATATACTGTCTCCATGCTCAGAACAGAGAAACTTGCATCCCTGTTTTTAGGCCTGGCAACATAGAGAAAAATTGCGTTCCGGTTTTTAGGCGTGGCAATACTTGTTTCTGCAGTGCTCCCTTAACTTTTAAAGCAAAGAGAAAGACTTTACTATGTAATGCCCAATTCCCAAGCCCCGCCCACTTCCCAAGCCCCGCCCAATTATTATGATTTTCTTTTTAGACCCTCGATGTAACTATAGAAAGTAAGGGACACATCACTGCATATTATGCTGGCATACCACTTGTTAGACACTGAGCAGCGTTCTCCATATTTTAACAGTGGTCCACTGGCCTGATGCCAGTTAAAACACCCGAGGACCAGTCAAACTTTACTCCAAGTGGTCCGCCTGGCTATAGTTGTTGAAAAGCTATTTCATGTGAAATGTGGACTTGAACAAGCTGAAGATGACCAACTGAAATGACAAGCTACATACAATGTAGCTGGTCCTACTGGCACGTCACTAAAAAACTTTGAATTGAATTGAAATGAATTGAATTTTACATAGAATAAAATTTTTAAAGTTGGGTACATGTACGAGAAGATAAAAGCACGTAATAAAAGAACCCAGAACACTTATCATGGAAAAAATTGGAAGAGTAGGGTTTAACCCCGGGTGTTTCTGGTTTACATACGTACAACAAAGCACCCAGTTTGCAGGTTTCCTCAGGCTTGCGAGCTACAAGCGATGAAGTTCACTTACATTTATAAGGCATCCTTGGTTTCATTACCAGAATAATTAAATCCTATTACATGTATAATAACACGATCAAAGACACTGCAATGATTTTGTAACAAAAGTTACTAACATGTTAGCTGTGATAACGTTGCTGCCAGATTATGGGTGTGGTGGAGGCTCACATCCAGTGTTATTATTACAATTTTCCTGTTTGAATGCTATAACAACTACTAAGACACACTTTGATTTAGCTTTGCAGTTTGATTGCATAAATCGTATTCTGTAACTTTTCTGTTTATTTGTTAGTGATACCTTGACACTATCAGATACTGTGAATTATGTTGTTGTTGTTGACCAGAATAAACCTTAGCACTGGTGACGTCACAGTTTGTATACCACTTTCCAGAAGAATGAAAAACAATAGACACAATCGGCGACTCCAGCTAGCGGTGGTCACGTGACGTATACATGTAGTGGGTACAGAATCATAACAAACCCTCGCGCGCAGTGTTTAAGCACGGGGAGCTCAATGGGATTGTCGTAGTTTTCCGGCAGGTTGCTTGAAAACATCGAAGAAAAGCTCTGTTTTAACCATCACCTACTGACTTTTTAACCTACCAACTTGAACAATACACGAACTTGGTTATTTTCAGAGACCTCACCGGAGCCATGGGACAAGTTACATTACACAACGATTCCCTGTACCGATTGCTTTCTCTCATTGGCTACCGCCGTAAATAGTTATATTTAGTCCCGCACTCCCATCAACACATCATTAATTTTCTGCAGACTGTCTGGGCGGAGCTGGTGCTTGGGCACTCCTCTGGCTTCTGCCTCGGTCCGTCTGTCCTTTCTGTCCGCCCCTTCCCCTCCCGCGGTTTTTCTTTGCCCCTTCCTCTGTTTTTTCTCTTCTCTTCCCCCCGCCCCTTTCTAAAAAGAACTATACTTGCCGCATCAAACTTTTTTTTTTTAAAGCTTGCACTTCATTATGATTCTCACTCGTTACGAGGAGAATCTTCATATAAACCATAACAAATTATAAGCCTTTTGAACACCTTGAGTGTGTATAAACCGGTCTTGACTAACTATTTTCTTTGCATGTCCACCCCTCATAAAATATTATGCCTATATCGAATATCATAAACAAAAATTTGTGGCTACATGATGATCTCATCCTCTGATTTGCTTGAACACGGCTACATGTATGATTTTACTCTTCCCTTTATAAACAAAACTTCCAGGATTGTTTGTGTGCCACTGTTTTTCGGAGCTTTACCAGTGACCATTTCGACAACGTTTGAAAATTCCAAAACTGGCCACACTTCCGTCTTTTTTGGCGGATTTTGGCGCTATATAAGTTTACGTTATTATTATTATCAATATTATGTTACTTCAGATGGATTTAGAAAAGTTAAAATCGTGTTGAAACTTGCAACCAACAAATGCAACATGAATCATGACCCCTTCCAGCAGTGGCACTCGGATGCTGCCATGTTTTTCCATACACACCGCGCTGTTTGTTTACATAAAAAGTATACCCACTATAAGTCACGTGATGCCGGTCGCCGATTGTGTCTATTGTGTCGAGCTGCACAACTGTCGGAAATGCAATAACCAGTATTTTAAAGCATCGCGGTAAACAAACAACCAATTTTGTTGTGTGGATGCATTCAATTGCATATTGCACTTTTCGTTACATTGATGTCTTGATAATGTGAATTGGTTTTTGTTTTGATCAACCAGAGAGAGGGCTTGAATTTCATCATACAGGGAACTTCACTTTTGTACAGACTGCATACGTACAAGTCTGTGCTTCCTATCCACTATCGTAAATTCCTTAATCAATGTAAACACAATAAACAACCAAGGGAAATGGGAAATCCCACCTCACAGAGTATTGTATGCAAACAACAAAAACAAATAATAGCAAAATAGACTTTAAAATGTAACTTGGGTGTGATCCCTGGTTGATATGGCAGTTTTAGGTTGAATGGCTTCTGGCAGGCAGTGGCAGCCACGAACAAAGATATTGACAAAATAGGGAGACTGCCAACATTAGGGGTACATGTAGAGTGCTGGCACGTTAATCCAGAGGTCACGATTTGAAATCCGTTCTAAAACTAGCCAGTTTTTCTTTGTTGTGCCCCAAAATTGGATTAAAATTTACCCAGTCAGTTTCCCTCATGTTCTATTACTTGATACATTTTAAAATAAATAGGGAAAACTCATGAAGAAGCCAAAGCAAATTACCCTTTAAGTTAAGTTTTACAAAAATGAGGGTTTGTTTTTTTATAATAAAAACTCCACATTTATGTTGTTGAACTTCAATTCATATTATATTTATAAATTAGCATAGTGTTAGCCAGAGGGGTGCCAGGGTGTCTTTTGGACACCCTGTTTTAAATTTGGACACTCTGTTTTTAAATTTCCAGCAAATGTGGACGCCCTTTTACCAAATCCTGGCTAAAAACTTGTATTAGCTGGGCACAACAAAATTTATCAAAATACCATGTCACATGTACCACTTCTGTAACTGGTGTCTGCTTATTTTTTTCTAAGCAGACTTTAAAGCGGCTCCATGGAATTGTGCTTACAGCCCATACAAAAACACAATCTTTCCAGGACGCAGTAAGCACTAGAATTTTGTGGTAAGCAGAATTGGGCCCTTTACACAGTGAGTCATTGACGATAAAAGAATAGAATGCTTCCTCCTAATGATCTCCTATGGAAAAAACCATAGACGGAAACAATAGCCTGACCACAAGCAGTATCACCATTGTTTGAAAAGATTTGCTTTGTTTCACTGACATGTTTTAAAGGGCCTGTACACGCTTGGTAATTGGAACCCAATGCTTGTTTAAACCCTTCATAGTTGTTCGAGTCCCGGTCGTGGCATTTGTGTCCTTGAGCAAGATACTTTACCATACTGCTTTGTCCTGAAGCTAAATGTCCACGCAGGAAGAATAATCTGCATTGGAATACACACTCTCAGAAGCGTTACGGCAGTAACGCTTCTGAGATTCAAATTTTGGGGGATAAAAGGTGATATCTTTGTTCATAACCACAGTTCTTCGAAATGAAAAGTTTCTCAAAATGCATTATACCCAAAGCTGCTGTACATGTACTTCTAACCAAGTAAGTTTTTGTTGCCATTAATTTTCAGAGTCATTACCAAACTTATACAGACCCTTTAAATTGCATTTTCCCTGACAATTGTATAGTAGCCTGTAGATGAGCTAAAATTGGACTGAGTGGACTGAGGAAGGGGGGGCATGAATTGTTAATATTTGACCTCATGACCTAGTCAACTAAGTTTGTTAGTTGCTCAGGAAACAATTGATTAGAGAGGCTGACGTCCCAAGAAATACCATGGTGATAAAGATCATTCAACTTGAGAAGGATATTTTTTATGACAATAAAAATGCAATTTATCCAACAAACTTTTAAAAGTTTTGATAAATATTTCTTTAAAAAATGAATTACGGCTGAATCCTTGTTATTTATAACTATTTCTCTATTCTACATTTAAAGACTAACAAACCCCCAAAAAAGGTTTTTATTGCTTCCTATAAAATGCCGGAGGAAAAACAGGGTTAGACCGGGCTTAGGGGACATTTTAATTTTTTTTTTTTTTTTAAATGGATACCAAAAAAAAGTGCAATAAGTGGGATGTCGATAAGAAGGGATTTTTATATTCAGTTGATCAGTTGATAATTTATATTTTAGAAAATAGAATTTTAGCTGTTGCAAACTGCTTACCAACAAATAACCTATAGATGGTATAATGCAAAAAATAGTATGTACATTGTATTTCCACTTGAGTGCTTCTGTTACACTTGTATGCTGTTTATGTGTGTTGTGTTGTGTTGTCATTAGCCTTCGAGAAAGACTCATGCTAGGGTTGAAATGTCAGGCCATTAACTATTTTTTTAATTTACATTTTAGTTAGGCCTAAGTCTTGGATTCTGTATAGAAGTGAAACATACAGTCGGCCAGCGAACTTCAAATTATTGAAACATTTTTACAGTTGGTACACCCTGTACATGTAGGTTTTTGAGTGGTCAGGTTAAATGGGGCTGTGTCGTCAAGATCAAAGCACGCCTGTGGCTGTACATGGAATGAACTCTCGCCCGGTTTCAGCACGCGCGCCCTCCCTCCGTATCATATCTATGGAGAGTGGGCACGTGTGCTTTATTAACTGGATGAGAGTTCATAATTCCATGTACAGCCACAGGCCTGACCTAAGCATTTCTACGAGAAAGCTTCCTCAACCCATCATACTCCAACAGTTTACATATATTGGAACAGTGCACAACCCATCATACTCCAACAGTTTATGTACTGGAACAGTACACAATCCATCATACTCCCACAGGTCCTGTGCTTCTGGACTGTGATTTAGTGGGTACTTTTCACAGTACTAGACCAACAAAACCAAACTTACACTGGACCACAAGCCCGAGGCCAGTGATTTTAGCTTTGGGCCAGTAAACTCATGACTGGACATGTCCGGCGGTCTTGTATTTTTCAATTGAATAAAAATACCTTGATCACTGTGTCATGTCTTTAATTGAGAAGATTTTGTTCAAATGTTGGCTTTGAGTCTGATAAATATCTTTCAATTTTGTCGAGTATTGAAGTGTACTTTAACATTTAGATAATTACATGTATGAGATAAATCTGTTTTTAGTTTCTGTTTTTAGTGCTTGTTCAACTAAAAGCAGTTTACTATAAAGCTGTGTATAGAGGTTTTTTTTCTTGTATTGAACCTGGGGTGGATTTCACAAAGCACTAAGATTCATCTTTTGTCTCATACATGTATTACCATAGTGATTTGTATTGTGACACACTACACTTTGCTTCGCAGCTAAGATTGATACACAGTTACATTGTAAGATCATTCTTAGCCCTTTGTAAAATCGTACAAAAAGAAGCCCTGCAGTCTTGTGGATTATTCAACCATATTCGAGCCCTGGGATGTTAAGAAATTGCACACTGAAAGTATAGGGCCTATCACACAACTTTGCACTTTGCACCATTTTAATGTGAGGTATCTATACCAGGGGCGGATCCAGGATTTTCCAAACGGGGGGGGGGGCGTGATTTTTTTTTCAGAATGAAAGACCGCGCCATCCCCAGACAGCATTTTATTTTTCTGCACTGCGAAATTTCCAATGCACTAATGAGTATGACTTCTGACAAAAAAAAATTCTCTCCCTTTTTTTTTTTTTTTTTTCCTGGCAAAGGGCGTCGCTAAGCCCCTGGATCCGCACCTGTATACTACGCTGGTACTCGGCAAAGTCCACTTCTGGATGTAAAAGCTGAGGTGAAGACTATGTGTGCGTGAAAACAGGTGGAAAGTTGTGCTTGATAAATAAGTGCAAGTAAAAACAAAACTAGTTGGAGCTAATGGGTGTAGACGTGTGACCTAAACACGCCCACTGATGGAGCTGTGATGACGTCTGCAGGTAGTGCGTTCCAAAGTCTGACTGCTGTGGGCATGAAGGAGAATTTGTAGATGTATCCTTAGCTAGAGGAATGGGTTGTAAGGAGCTGGTATTTTGCCGGGTGGTAGTTTCTGAGTCTAGTATCGGACGTAGTGGAGAAAAAGTACTGTCTCTGTCAACTGCGATAATTTGTGTGAAATTTTGTACAGCATGGTCTTAATTGCTGTTTCTCTTCTGGATTGGAGTGAAGTCCACTGCAGATTCTGAAGAGCTAGAGGTAAGACTAGAGACTTGTATATTTGTCCCACTTTCAT
Organism: Plazaster borealis; assembly: GCA_021014325.1. Classification (NCBI taxonomy): domain Eukaryota; kingdom Metazoa; phylum Echinodermata; class Asteroidea; order Forcipulatida; family Labidiasteridae; genus Plazaster; species Plazaster borealis. The sequence goes on from CM037458.1 coordinate 3,654,650, forward strand.
AAGGACTCTACCTACTGGAAAATGTGAGCATCCCAAAACTGATTTTGACCTTCTATTTCTAGAGCCCCTCTTTAGATTCACTTTACAGAATGGTGTAAATAAAAAATAAAGTAATAAACCACAAGGGAAACTGACTGTTGATCCGAAGGTCGCAGGTTCACATCTGAAGTAAATTTTTCTTTGTTCAACCCAAAATTAAAAGAGTAACCCAAAATTAAAAGAGTAAAGCAAACTTATTTCGGCAGAAACATAATTTGTATGATTTTTAATAATAGTTTCAAATCAATTAATACTAAAGGGTACCATATTTGACATTAAATTTTCACCGCCTTGCAAACATCATTAAATTTTTTTCCTCGTATCAATCAATGTAAGAAAACATTGTGATTTTTCATTTTCATTTCTTTTTTACATGTCGTTATTAAAGTTGTTTCTTTGTACACGACAATTCACTGATTAGTCTCCGAGTCGAGTCACAACGGCCCATTATTAACGGCGTGACCCTCTCGAAACGAGGCAGAAATCCAGAATCTTCAGGGTAAGAAGTGTCCAAAGTCACTTCGTACCTTGCAAAAGGTACGAAGTGACCTGACACCGAATTTTGAACAGAATGGGAACAGAATAATCTCTGGTCTAGCATTTCAAAAGTTAACACAAAAGGCACTACAGAGAAGTAGTACAACCCACACTACACTATGAACGTTATTTAGTTCGCTCTCCAAACTTACATTTCCTCCTACACACGCACATTGACCGAATTCACGCCAACACCCTGGGCCAGTCATACGACCACTTCTCACGGTAGTCCTGCGTCGATCGCACGGTCGAACACGGAGTAAAAACCCTCAACTTCCAAAATGCACGATGAGACTGTATTCCTCGAGATTATACTTCCAGCAGAGAGTAATTCCAACGCCGGCACGTTGCTCTTTTTTTTTGCGAAATACCACAGACAAAGTTGTCAGACAGCAAAGTACATGAAGTATCAGCTGCATGCACCAGTGGTTTACAGACACAATAAAAAGATCACACAATCGACAACCAACCACGACAAACATTTCGCACATGACATTTGTGCAGTTGTTTGTTCCACCTTGAGCCAGCAGCCATAAAGTCTTGCTCAACTTTTTAGGCCGACAACGTGTACTTCGTGTCAGAAACTTATTAAAGGGCAAACCCGCATCGTGATGGTGACGTTTTGACTGGATCTCAAAATGAAAATTTCAAAACAAAATAAAATAAACACACAAGGTGAATAAACATTTTTAGATCTGACCCAAAGAATGCAGACATTATTACCATCATACATAATTACTGTATTTCCATCTTTGAAGTTTGAAAAAAAAAAAAAACTTTTTTTTTTTTTAAACCTTCACAAAAATATTTGTATGGACCATTTGTTGGGAATTAAATTAAATTCAACATTTTTCATTATCATGAGTTTTATTAACTATTATTTAAAACCAGTTTTATGTTTTAAAAGCCTTGGAGAATTTGAATGAATGGATTTGGCGCCCAAGTACGAAAGCCCGTTAGTGCCATCGCTATAAAACAGTTATTTTTATTATGTAGAGCCGTTGTTTTATTTTCAAAAGCAGTTATTTTATTTTCAAAAGCAGTTATTTTTATTTTCAAAAGCATTAATTTGTATTTACAAAAGCAGGTATTTTGATTTTCAAAGGCAGTTATTTGTGTTTCAAGAGCAGCTCAGGCGGTCGATTACCAGTGAGCCCCTAGGCGACCCTCTGATTGCGGTGAGTGCTTGAAATGGCTTCGTTTCTTAAAGGGACATACCATCCTCGTTGGGCGATTTTGGGCGATTTTGGACGGTAACATAGACAAAGGCATGACAAGAAAGGTCTTCCAAAAGTAGAATATAAACCTCCACAACAAGAACCCATAAATTTGGCCGATTTTTGAGTTATTTCAAGGAAAACGTAGGTCACGTGACTTTTCTGCTTCAAAAAATTGAAACCGAAAAGTCACGTGACCATTCAGCTAGTTTTATTTCCATCCGTATAATTTTGTTATTACTGAACCAAATTACATTCTGATTCTTGGCAATTGTCTGTGAATAAACAACAAAAGTATACATATATTGAAATTGTGGATCAAACTTATTAATAATGATAGGAATTGCATTTCAAAACTGATTTTACGAGAGTCCAGGAAAGGGACCGTGGCCGGCTCGTGACTCATGTATCCGGCCCGGGGCTCAACAGCCCATTACGACATCCATAATCTCAGTGTGTTTTAACAAACAACTCATCAAGTGATATGATCCGGAACTTGAGCAGCTAGATCACTAATATTACACTTAATGTTTGTTTGTTTTTTTATTGGAATCTGGGAATTGAAATTTTCATTGCACAACATGAAAGCCGGACATGATGTATCCATGGCTTGTGGGTTGCGTTGTGGCGGACGGACGGTCATGACAGTCTGTTCTGATCTTTTCGTGATAAAATGTTGACAGACTGGTTCCTTATACTGAATTATTGCAATTACAATAGTAATGTAGTTGGGGACCAGACTGCTTGAAGTTGAAGTCACTTTTTTGATGATTGAAACGGCTGGATATGCGTATACGGTGACCTTTGACCTCTTTTGTTTATTTAGATGATTTCTCGTTAATTACAGGACTTGTGAGTTTCGGGTTTTTTCGAAAATGTTCACAAAGGTGTACTTTTATACCTTTGAAGTCGTGAACTAAGTAATTTTGTAAAATTTGAGGATGGTATGTCCCTTTTCTTAAAGGTCAACTTAGCCTCATAGGTCGCTCTCAGTCTATTTTTAGTAACATTGGTGGAAGACGAGCAGTGAGAGTAAACTGTTCGAAATGTCGGAACCACACCGGCTCTTTTCAGACCCAACACTCCCCCCAAAAGAGATTTTACAAATGGTTGTAGTACCCGCAAGTTATTTATCTCATAGGTACTCCTTATTTTTCCACACCGTGCAAATAAAAGCTTCAAACACCACTTTCGGTACTACAGAGCATTTATTTGTATTATGTGTTCTCACAGCATAAAATAAGTATCTATTCTTCAGAAAAAGAGACAAGAATTGTATTCCCTTGGTGATCTTACTATTCCATAATAATAATGTAGAAATTAGAATATTCCAGCTACGGAGAAGAAAGTGAAAAAAAAATGTTTCATTGAAAAGCAAAGTTTCTCCTTTAAGCTGTATACGGTTGGTAACCTACTTGTTAGAACATAGAGTAAGGACAATCAGAAAGTAGATACGCCTCTCTTGTTAGCAACTGGCCAATAAGGAAGGTTTGAAAGCCTATGATGTCAACATTATTAACCATTGCTAAAAATAGTGACCAATCAAAATGGTTGTTTGCTTGGCAAGCTTGTTGTTGCCCATTGATCTCCATTATACTGACTGGATAGGACATCGTGTCCAAACGCCGGCCGCGCGCGTATTTTTTGAAACGGGTGAAGTCGGTTCGTCACACGATACGCGTTTGTACACTTTCAAACGGAGTTTCTGCACACGTGGAGAACTTTTCTTCGTTTTAATTTGTATTTTTGGGGTGAAATATTGAAATTTGTTCGAAAAAACTAAAAAAAGGTAATGGTGAGTGTGCGCTGCCGTTAATTGCCCGGAGGAGGAGGGAAAACCGAGTCAGGCAAAGGGATTGTCTTTCCATAAGTAAGTAGGCCGATGCATTTTTTTGAAAAGTGATTCACAATACGCCATACAACGTTACATATTTTTTAAAGGCCTAATATTCCATTTAATTTCAATTTTTATTGTAAAGCGCATTGGTCTATTTTTGAAATGCGCTATATAAATCTTTTTAATAATAATAATAATAAGAAGAAGAATATTTAAGACTTTGGGGTTCAATATGGCCATATCCGGCGGACATGGATTTTGTGTCTTTAAACCTGTTTAAAGTGTCAAAATATAGGCCTATACTTGTGGTTGTGGAAACCATAATAGTGATTTTTAAAACTTTTGAAACTTCAAAAATAGACGAGCAATATATCAAATAATCGTGGATTTATAATGACAGACATACCTATCGATCGTCATGTTTTCTCCCCATTCCTATACAAAAATTAATATTTTCAAAACATCTTAAAACACAGACAAGTGCACGCACAACATGTGGCACGTTTACCCGTTTGAAGGAATAGACCTTATGCACATGATGTCATAACAGTAGGGCGCCCTCGTCTAGAGGTCAAAAGGAGGTTGTTCATTGGCCAATCCTGTGCGCCGCGCGTACAAATCTGTGCGTTTCGATTGTTTCGTCATCGTTTAACCTCTAAGATGGCGACTGGATGACGTCAATGCATAGACCTTTCTTTTGCAACGTCACAGCCCGAGTTTTTGCCAACCGAGGTTGGAAAACTATGGAAAGCCATAAATGCAAAGCATAAGCAGATAGCCACAGTTAGTAATAATGTTACACAAATATTCAAAAATAGTGTTGAATTTGTTGGAAACAAAGCAACCAATCATGGTATGTATTTTCGGTTGATTGAAAGTTTACAGAAATGTTGAATTTGGACACAACATTTGTTAACACGATTGAATGTTTTGCTAACATTCGGCCGTCCATGCCAACCAGCGCGGTTTGTTTATCAACAAAAGAAAGGTCTATAGGGTCCATTGCGCCGCCATTGTTCGGCCGCGTGTTCATGCACGCATGCAGCATAGCGCGATGTCCTATCCAGTCATGAGTGCGTTTTGGCGACCCCAACCAATAACCGGTTCGGTTGTTGGTCGTTGGTTCTGCTGTTCAGACTGAACGATAACCGAGTTGTGAGCTCGGTTACCGTTTCGGTTATGACGTCAGAAACAGTTATTGGTTACAGCCGCCAAAACGCACTCCAGTATAATGGAGATCAATGTTGTTGACATACTGGGTAAAGGTCAAAGTTCGTGTGACGTAAGGGGATCCACCAAGTCGCTGTGTAAAAAAAAATTAGATCAAAAGAGGCAAAATTAACCATGACGAAAGGGGGCTCCACCGCCATCGCTGAGCAACAACGAAACGTTGCAAGGCTGTGGAGATTTTCGGTACCATAGAAAGATAATTCGTATGTAACTTGTAAGATATATTCTTAGACTTTACGCTATCGTGGAAAATCCGGTGCAATGTCTGTTTAATTGTTTTGTAATTAATTGCCAACAAAATTGCAAGGCCTTATTACAGAAAATTTGTGATGATCTCATTTGGGGTTTTTTTTAATTTCAAACGTGTTGCAACATCATTTCAACAACATTAACTCATAAACCATGAATATATAAATATTTTTGATTATAAAATGATGAAATTTACATAAAGTAATATATACATTTTTTTAAAATGTTCTAGAGTCTCTCAATCCACAACAGCTTTCGATAGTATAAAGCATTTTGAGAAACATTTCACTTTGAAGTAATGTGGTTATGGAAGAAGATATCAGTTTTTATCCCCAAAAACTTGAATCTGAGAAACGTTACTGTCGAATACGTTTCTCATCGTGTGTCGTGTATTCCAATGATTACGGATTATTCTTCCTGCGTACAGCTAGACATAACCGCTCTGGATTTTCGGCGATATTTCAAAATGCATGTTTGTATACGATTTTGACCCCAATGAAATTTTCACGGGTTAGTTTTATTGCGTATCTACATTTATATAGGATTAAAGCAATCGAACGGTTCCAAAAACCAAAGGTATACTTTCCCTTTAAAAGCAAAGTTTCTCCTTTTAAAGTGTCAGGTGTTGATAACACGGACTACAAGTTGTCAGCTAGAGGACGTGCAGTAAATTAAACATTGACAAAACATTGCATTGTTATTGCATTGGGAAAGAGTCCGGCGCGCTCGGCGGGAGATTCAAGATGGCGTCGAAGAGAGCGCTTTACAAACCGGCAACTTTGCAAGATGTTGGCAGCAAAGAACAGAGGTTTGTCATAATATTATTTCGCTTGTTTTCTGCCTGGCTTCATTCAGCATGACTAAGTTAATCTAATTTTCTGTCACTCAGTCAGGGAAAGGCCGGAAAAAGTCTGCAATGGAGTTCCTGGATTTGTGGATGGAGGTCGAAAAATTTCATGTGTACTGAACTGAAGTGTAGGCTGTATTTCTAATTCATGTATTCTAAACCTACACTCCAGAGTCAAAACAAACATGACAATTGACCATGAATATGATATTTTTGTTTTGTCTTTCCTTCTGCTTCTGGAGATGGGGATGGTTTTGGGGTGGGAATTGTATAATTTTAGAATGTTATACTTTATAATTTTATATATTTCTAGTAATGAAATCTGATGCCTCATCTCATCATTAGCTAGCTGTAGCTCGCAAGCCTGATACTGATGAGGTAAACAACTCAACAATTACAAGGGTGCTTGTTATGTTGGGTTAACCCTTATCTCTTCCAAGATAAGTGTTTTAGGTTCTTTTACTATGTGCACTACCAATCCTAGTACACAGTACTCCTAGAACTACATTGTACATTAGGCCACATAAAAAAAAAATTGTTGATCGTCCTTTTTTGATGGGAAGTGGGGGAGGGAGGGCGGTTTGTTTTTTGGGGGGTTTTTTGACATGGCAAAATATTAAATAAAGAATAAAGATATCATCATAATCACTATAAAACAAAGGGTTTGTGTGATTTTGATGTTTTCAATTGTTTTGTTAAACCCTTTCAAATCCTACGTGTAGATGACATTTTCTGTAAACATTTTCAAAAAACTAAAACGCAGCCTAAGTAAATATTTGAAGAATTTTTCTTGTTTTGCGAACATGAATAATCTTTCTTCAATCATCTGTTTCTGACCTATGGATTTTGAAAAAATATCAGCTAAACAAAAATCTAGGAGCCAAGTTTGACTGAAAAGATCATTAAAAATACCGTTTTTTATGATTTAAAAAAAAAAATTGGAGTCGGGGGGTTTTGTAGGGTCGGGCGGGGACGATCAACAATTTCATTTTTTTATGTGGCCTTAGACTTGGAGGAATGAGTACACAGGGACATATGGCTTGTCTCATCTGAAGGACAAAGCAATTGGTAAAGTATCTTGCTCAATCAGAAAGACACAAGTGTCATGACCGGGACTCGAAACCAAAGTCTGCTGATTGGAATCACCAGAGCGCAAGTCCATGGCTCTTTACCGCTCGGCCACGACATGCTACAAACAAAATAATGGACATTTGTCCATTATTTTATTATTTGGGTGGCATTTCTTTCATGAAAGAATTTCTTTGTTGGTTTTGTTTTTGGCAGTGTAAATTTGCCGGCACTGAACATGGATAGTTTATTAGGGAGTTAACATAGACCAATTTTTAATTTCGGAATTTATTTCCATTTATAAAGAATCTTCACAAATCAGGAAAAGACATCTGGGCCTTCCTCCATGGGTATACTATCCATGTAAATGTAGGAGTAAACTTTAAATAACAAAACTTTAAAAATGATAATATATTCTATAATTCTTATTTATTATTTGGGGGGAGAAAAGAAAAAGTGGTGGTAGCAAGGATTCGAACGCCGAGCATGTCAGTTGATAAGTGGGAAGCATTTCACTGAATGTCAGTTTACAACAGTGGTAGAAAATCCCTGAAATTTCAGCTGTCATAAATGTCGGCTACTCTTGTTAAAGAGGTCGCCAAGATTTGCCGGTTTAATGATGTCTAGTAAAACTAAGCTGGTTCCGGTGGAGATTCTGGCCCCCCATACGGCGAACTATGTACAAACATCTTTTGATAGCGCCCTCTTTTGAATCATCCTCCTCCAGCCCATGTTAATTTCCCATATGGGGACAGACTCTTCGGGGGACAGATTTCCCTGGGACACCGGCAATCCATCCACTATCTTTGTTTTTGTTTTGTTTTTTCTTTGGTCCATTAAAAAATTTTGTTTGTGGGAAATTGTTTTCCAGGGGGTTAGTGACGAGTGTGCCTCTGTCTCGCCTCAGTCATAGTTCTAGGTTTAGGAGTACTATACAAGTTGCACTAATTGTAACCCTTCACCTTACTGATGGTCGTAGACTGGAGTGGTCCGGTCTACAACCATTGGGAGGGAGGATGGGATTGGAAGGTTACGATTATCGCCTAGGACTATTACTACTACTGGGTTTTAACCTAAAAATAATAAACTTGTTTTTTTAATTTTTTTTTATATATATATATATTTACAGAAGAGGTCTTGCCCAGGGTCGTCTTGTCAACAAACCCATCCTCCCAGACACGATGACGGTATTTGCATCACCGAGGGACATCAATATGAACAGTTTTGATACAGAAACAGGTAAACAAAACAAAACAGTTCAATGTTGTGTGCAATTATTTTTATGATTTTGTTGGTTTAAAGGGGGACTGTCATCATGATTATAACAGACCTGTGGCTGTACGTGGTGCTATATAAAGGAATATGTCTCATATTTCAAAAACGTAGCTCAGCATACCTTGCAGGAAAAAATACTGAGCGCTTTGATACACCCATCGGGTGTTATATAGCGCTATAAAAGAACTCAGTATTGTTATTATTATTACATGGAATTATGATCTACACGTGCGCCCGCACTAGCTGTAACATTACTATGGTGGCGCCCTTTGTGATCTGACGGCCAGCGGGCGTGCAGTAACTGGGTTTATAGTTCATAATTCCATGCACAGCCACATGCCTGCAATTTGCCCGTTGCGCGGTCAGCCATTTGCGTGTAGAGACTCGACTTGGGGACAGCAGTGAATAGAAGCATTATATAACTCTGTATTGTCACGGTAATGTAATGACACTTTCATCAAAACAGATACACAAATTCAATACAAATGAAGCATGAAGTCGAGGCTCTACACGCACATGCCGGATCCGTGCAAAGGGTCAATGGGCCTAACCATGATGACAGTCCCCCTTTTTAAACTAAAAGGGACAAATGCATCATTGGTTTTTTGGAAAAGTAAATTGATTCCCAACCCAGTTTATAATAAACTCACCGTACAACAAACCTGTTTAATATTTCATCAAATTATAAGGTCAGGGATTAATTTCATAGAGCTGCTTAAGGACAAAAAGGAGCTAAGCACAACAAAATTATACTTACCAAAATATGGTTACCAGCCAAAATGCCATTTCTCATAATGTACAATCTGTGACTGGTATCCTGCTTATTTCTGCTTAACAGAAACTTTTTAAGCGATATTTTCTGCTTTGAAATTGGGCCCAGGTGCCAGGTGGCCCCTTTTTTATTGAAAACAAGAAAAATGGGATGGGTTTTTTTCAGGAATGTTGGGAATGTTCTTATTCAGCTTATCGGGTTTGAAGCAATTGAAAAAAAAAAAAAACTATTTTTGTGGGTGGGGGGTATTCACTCTTCAAATGCTGTTTCTAGACTTGACAGTATTTCGGACAGAAATATTTTTCAAGGGGATTGATACAGATTTTTCAGATTTATTTATATTTTTATTCATTCGGGCTTAACAAGAAACAGTGGATTTTGTTTTTTCATGGAATACTAATTCTATATTCTACCTTATTTTCATAACAATTCTCATTTTGTGTTTCCAATATTTGTTTTAATTTTTTTGAGGAGACTTATCAGTGACAATTCCACATTCCGGCTATCCCTTGCATGAAACCACAACTCCCCCGAGACAAGTGCTGGCCAGCGTTATGACTAGAAATAGCAACCGACTAACCCCACAAGACGTCACCAATTCTGGTACACCTCGAAAGTGAGTCAGGAGTCCATTTTGGAAACGTTTTTTTCATCAAAATGTTTTGTGGGCAGGTGTTTTGGGATTTATAGTTGTACTTTGTTTGTGATACTTCTACTCAAACTCCCTTGAGTACTGTAAGAGGATCCTTCCTCACTCTAACAAAATCTAACCCCATACGGTACATGTAACTGAACATCCAAACTGTTTAGTAAGGTTAAGGCCACATAAAAATAAAAAATTGTTGATCGTCCTTTTTTTATGGGAAGTGGGGGAGGGAGGGCGGTTTTTTGTTTGGGGGGGGGGGGGTTTTGACATGGCAAAATATGAAATAAAGAATAAAGATATCATCATAATCACTATAAAACAAAGGGTTTGTGTGATTTTGATGTTTTTAATTGTTTTGTTAAACCCTTTCAAATCCTAGATGACTTTTTTTGTAAACATTTTCAAAAAACTAAAACGCAGCCTAAGTAAATATTTGAAGAATTTTTCTTGTGTTCCCAACATGAATAATCTTTCTTCAATCATCTATTTCCGACCTATGGATTTTGAAAAAATATCAGCTGAAAAATCTGGGAGCCAAATCTGACTGAAAAGATCATAAAAAATACCGTTTTTATGATTTAAAAAAAAACCAAAACATTGGGTCAGGGGGGTTTTGTAGGGTCGGGCGGGGACGATCAACAATTTTTTTTTTTATGTGGCCTAACACTATGTAAATCTTGCTTATGAGTTGTGGTTCTGAAAAGACCCGGTTGTGAAACAACTCGGTTCTCGTTCAGGACCACCACACCTCATAAGAGAGATTTATGTTCATAGTGTATACCACAAACCTTAGGAGATTGTATTCCCATCATGCAAAGTTTCGAATCCTACTACCCGAACTGTTAGACTCTGATTATGGTGGTATGCCTGATCTCACTTAAAGCACAATCAGTTAACTGGTGTTGTCCTCAGTCCAAACTCAAAACCCAAACTCAACTCAACAACCAAACTGTTGGACTCTGATTATGGTGGTATGTCTGATCCCATGCAAAGCACAATCAGTTTACTTGTGTAGTCCTCAGTTCAACACCATACACCCAAAGTGTTGGACTCTGATTATTGTGGTATGCCTGATAAGCTTAATGCCTGATCCCATGTAAAGCATTTATCAGTTTACTAGTACAGCCCTCATTTCAACACCATATATGGTACACCCAAACTGTTGAACTCTGATTATAGTGGTATGTCTGATCCCAGATAAAGCATGATCAGCTGTCGGACTCGTTACTCGGATATCAGAATACTCGGTACTCGGATATGTCAGACACTTGTACTCGTATTCTATGGCCCAATTACTTGTATTTGAGTACTACTCGGCAACCCAAAGTACTCGGCAGTACTTAATACTCGACTGAAAAATACTTGACTACAACTTTGAAGAGTTAATTCATTCCAATCCTTTAATTTTTAATATACATGTACACACCATAATCATAATCAACCTTTTGAGGAATAAGCAAAATCTGGAAAACGATTTACACTGAAAAATGACGGTAGTTTAGTCAGATATTTTATGTGAGCATATACATTAGGTGTTGATTATAGATCTTTATCATGCCGACCACCATCTTTTGTAAGTCCCCTGCGTGCAATATTAATAATGCATACTGAATCAAATCTTTACCCAAAATGCACCAAACTATTTGTCCTTCCAACCTCGGTTTGGTTTACACTGATTTAACTCTTTCATGTGCCGACCGGTTGCTAGCGATCAGTTTAAATCCCTTCAGAAAAATAGTTGTAAAACAAAAAATAAAGATTGCACGACCACACAGTTTTCAGAATGGGAAAGAGGACTCTAGAGGGTGCTCTTGTGTCCTATTTTTTGTGGGGGTCGCCATTTGCAAAAAAAACGAATAAACAATTAATGTGTCCATATGATCAATTTATCACTAAAATAAATGGTGCATGAAAGGGTTAAATTGGAGTTATACAAGATGAATGCCCCTGTGATAAAGGTCTATATAACACTTTTTGCAACACCCTCCCTCTTACTATTACCACGGTGATTTTATTTTGATGTGTAAAATGCAGGTCACCGTTCGGAACAGTCAGCAAGCATCCCTCCCCACCCACCTCTCCTTCCAAGCCCACCCCCTCCGCATCATTGGAACTGTCCGACACTGAGAGAGACCTGTATTACACAACTTCCAGGGTGAGCTATATATATAATGCATCATCGGACACAGGGAAAAACAGCACTGAGGTCTCTGCATGGTGTTTTTGTTTCCCATGTCTGTGGGAAAGTGGCATGACTCTCAATGCTCCACAAAATCCACCATAGTCAGGCTGCCGTCCCGGCAGGAAAGTTCTTACAACCGGTCACACGCCAATCCAGACAGTCACAGCAAGGCCTACCAATTGTTCTCCGCAAACAAAGACTGCTTCAAATAATTCATACTTCCCCCAAACAGTTAAAGACTGGAACACATTACCACAAGACATCATATCCATCACAGACAATAAGACCTTTAAAGGCACTGAACACGTTTGGTAATTGTCAAAGACCAGTGTTCTCACTTGGTGTATCCCAACATATGCATAAAATAACAAGCCTGTGAAAATTTGGGCTCAATTGGTCATCGAAGTTGCAAGAAAATGATGAAAGAAAAAACACCGCGTTATACAAATTTGTGTGCTTTCAGATAGGAATAAAAGTCTTCTTGCAAGAAGTCTTTTATTATTTTAGTGAGAAATAACCTCTTTTCTCAAAAACTACGTTACTTCAGAGGGAGTTGTTTCTCACAATGTTTCATACTATCAAAAGCTCTCTGTTGCTCGTTACCAAGTCAGTTTTTATGCTAATATATATTTTGAGTAATTACCAAACGTGTACAGTGCCATTAAAGAAGCCGTCATAACCCACCTTAGAAGCAAGTAAAAACTACACCGGGCACACCCACTCTTCTCGTTTGGCTCTAATAAGAGCATTGAGAATCTAGATCCAGATCCAGATGTCTTTGCCTCTGGTGCCTCAGAATGCTCTGTTGTTGAGCTGCGGTTATACCCAGGCACTCTTTACATGACGTCACACTCTTCCATGATAGATATGCCGTCATGATTAATTCTTGTAAGTTTAGACACATGCTTCCCCCCCCCACCAGAAATCATGTTGTGCGGTTAGGGAGTTTAATGATAGTACTTCCTCTGAGTTAATTATACCCCAGTACTGCGCCTAAAAGCAACACAAGCGCGGTGACGAAGACCACGCTTTGTAATTGTACATGTGGCGGTAGTTTTACTCAAAATAATATTTAGGGTTGAACAAAGAAAAATTGACTACAGCGGAACTTGAACCAGCGACCTCCGGATTTAACGTGCCGGCGCTCTACCTACTGAGCTCTCTACTAGCTCTAATGTTGGCGGTTTCCTTATTTTGTTGATATTTGTTCAGGGTGGTGCCAGTCGGAAACCATTCAGGGTTGATCAAAGAAAAATTGACTAGAACGGGACTTGGACCTGCGACCTCTGGATTAACGTGCCGGCGCTCTACCTACTGAGCTCTCTACTAGCTCTAATGTTGGCGGTTTCCTTATTTTGTTGATATTTGTTCAGGGTGGTGCCAGTCGGAAACCATTCAGGGTTGATCAAAGAAAAATTGACTAGAGCGGGACTTTGACCTGTGACCTCTGGATTAACGTGCCGGCGCTCTACCTACTGAGCTCTCTACTAGCTCTAATGTTGGCGGTTTCCTTATTTTGTTGATATTTGTTCAGGGTGGTGCCAGTCGGAAACCATTCAGGGTTGATCAAAGAAAAATTGACTAGAGCGGGACTTGGACCTGCGACCTCTGGATTAACGTGCCGGTGCTCTACCAACTGAGCTATTTACCTAGCCCTAGCATTGGCGGTTTCCCTATTTTGTCAATATCTTTGTTTGGGGGGTGCCAGTCAGAAGCCATTCAGGGTTGCACAAAGGAAAATTGACTAAAGCGGGACTTGGACCTGCGACCTCCGGATTAACGTGCCGGTGCTCTACCAACTGAGCTATCTATCTTGCCCTAATGTTGGCGGTCCCCCTATTTTGTCAATATCTTTGTTCGGGTTTGCAAGTCAGAAGCCATTCAACCTGTAACTGCTGAAGAGCCAGGGATCACACCCAATTTTAAGATACAACCTGGGAAGCGGCAGCAGAGGGATCACCTTAACTTGGATATGACTTTTTAATTCAAATAATCAAGTAATAAACCACAAGGGAAACTGACTGGGTAAATTTTACATAATTTAGGGTCAAGCAAAGAAAAATTACCGAAGCCCAAATCTACCTCATTCTATTTATGTTTTTCTGTTTGCTATAATTGTTTCTTGCTCTTACTTGTTGTCACTTTCACTTCTCAATGATCTTCTCGTTTTGGGCAATTTTTTTATTTATTTTTTTATTATTATTTTTTTGTTCTTCCTTTGGGACATTTCGTTTATTTTGAAAATAATTTATTATTTCTTGTGCTCGACAGCTATATGAAATTGGGCCCGGATTATTCAAACTCAACTAAAAAAAATTTACTGATGAACTTTTCTGGTCTTAGAAAATAGGATTGAACAAGAAGGCTCAACCAAAACTACTACAGATGAATGAATAAATTAACTACGCTTTAATGAATTAATTTAATGCAAAATATTGTTAATGACCTGACGTTTCGCAGAGTCTTTCTTGAAGGCTAAATGACAAGACAACACAAATAAACAGGTATACAAGTGTAACAGAAGCTGTCAAGTGGAAATACATGAATAGAGAGAGAGAGAGGCAGAGAGCACACAAAAATTTAAATTAATTTAACAACGAATACATAAATTTCATTATTATTGAATAATGTATAAATGAATTTCAACAAACATTTCCTTTTTTTCTATTGTCTAGTCCCCGGTCAAGCATGTGAGGCATCAGACGCCCTCGCCAGTCTTACTGGTAGACGCCTCGGGGGGTCGCCTTGACCCTGATAGGTCAGAGGTTGTGACCAGCACAGACTTTGTGACCTCACCTGCAAAGGTCATATGCCATGCTCCGGCCGTTGTTGCAAGTGACCTCAGGTAAGTTTTTCCATTTTAAAGGGGGACTGTCGTCATAATCATAGCAGGCCTGTGGCTGTACATAGAATCATTCATTCTAAGGGGTCTTGTTCAAATTAATCCAGGACAGGTAGTGGGATAACAATTCTCCGATGTCAAATTTGTGTTGGATTTCCATAGGACTGTGTTTCTATGAGAGACATGGTTTTACTCGCTGAAAGGTACACAGTTCTCCGATGCACTAAAGACATGCCCCATGCCAATGCATCCTGCTGAGCGCTCTGCGGTTTGACTGGCTGAAGTGCATTGGCATAGGGCACGTCTTTAGTGCATCGAAGAACTGTGTGCCTTTCAGCGAGTAAAACCATGTCTCTCATAGAAATACAGTCCTATGGAAATCCAACAAAAATTTGACATCGGAGAATTGTTATCCCACTACCTGTCCTGGATTAATTTTGATCAGACCCCTTAGGCCTGCGCTAAACGTCGCACTTTTGCCGTGTCGAACTCAAATAATTAGAAAATGATGAATTAAATTTGACAAAAGAGCGACGTTTAGCGCAAACTTTTGATTTAAGTTCGACACTGCCGTGTAGCATGGCAAGCTCTGCCGTGCTACACGATAGTTACAAATGTCGCGCTCTTGCCGTGTCGAATCAAATTTAATTCTCAGTCGGGCGATGCTCTTTGGGAATACGCATGCGCAAAAACTTTTGAAAAATGTTTTATTTGTATTTTCTAATAATGTGAACATTCTCCTTGTTAGTACCGTAGCTGGGAGTATTCCGAGATGGGAAAGAAAACAACTTCTGACTGGAACAAACATAATCTGTAGATTTCAGAATTAAACTAATTGATTTTGTTTGACACTCTTAAAAAAGACGATGAACGCCACTCACCAACGATGGTAATAATAATGACAACATTTAAGTTGGGAAACAATGTCATTGTGATTTTGTCATTAATATTTGAGTGTCACAGCTCGAATTGACATCATGAAACATGACTCTTTCGCAATTTTCTCCCACGTCGCTATTTTGAATTACTTTAAGTGCGGCAAACTAGTTTACTAAATTCAACGTTTGTCACCGATTTGTTTTAATTGCCGCACTTTTGCCGTGCGAAAATCATTTGAGTTCGACACGGCAAAAGTGCGACGTTTAGCGCAGGCCTTAGTAACTTTACAAAAATTGTTTGGCATGGAAGCCAAGACACTTGGATGTTAAAAAGACAAAGTAATAACGAACCTGACTGGCATGGCACTGGTTTTCCCCCTGCCGTTCACCGACGCTCGGCATCAATTTCATTCCTCATTTATCAAAGCCTCTTTAACACTCCAGAGATTTCATTCTCCTTCGAACGCACATCCCACGACAAATAAATCCTCACTTCAGAAACTCTTGCCCCAAAGGCATTTTTTCCTCCATCACCATAGTTCAAAAATAAACCACAGTTACTAACGTCATACCAAATTAATTCGGTGGTTATTTTTAGGGTGACGATAATCCAGGTTTCCTTTTGGGCTGTCTTATACTGTCGGTTGTAATTAGATGAGGAACCCAAAGAGGGTTGGAACGTCTATTTAAGGTCCCTTCAGATGAAACGTCGCCGGTTGTACCTGGATATGTACTCCATGTAAATGCCGATTAGTTCCCTCTCTTAATGACTTGAATTAATTTGAAGTCATTTCCTTTTAAAGGTAGGGTCATAGATTGGTGAATACTCCAAAAATTAATGACCAGAAAAACTTGAGAAGCGCTACAGCTGTTGATAGTATAAACTATTTTCAGAAAGGATTCCCCCCGAAGTAATATGGTTTGGGTAATTTGAATCTGAGAAACAATTCATGCATGAATAGTTTCTCAGGTTTCTGAGGGTTGGTGTTCGTTCGTGTATGCTGCGGCCATAGATGCTGTTGGTACCTGCTGTTACCTCGCAAAAAGTGGATAGATTCGACGTTCTTGATGAAAATACAGTGACTGTTTTTTTCTGTTTTCTCAGCAAGTAGACACTGTATATTCAGCTGAAACTTTCACATGTGACTTTTATTGTATCTTTCTTGATAATTTTGCCAATAAATAAGCATTACGTTGTCAAAAACCAATCTATGACCCTACCTTTAAGGGTAATTTGGTACAATTAAACTTGGATAACTCTCTTGTAAATGTTTTGTCATTTTTTAAAAGATTTTGTTCACAGGTTAAGACTTTTTATTTGTTTGAAAACAGCTTTGAAAATTTTGTTATAGGCCTACCGCAAACTGGGTGTGATTTCTATTTTGCTCACAAGTTACCTACGTATAGCTTTCGATTTCTTCTCAAATACACCATTGAACGACTGTTACGTGTTTCTACCTTCAGTAGACAGCAAACAGCCACTGATATTTACATTTTAAGCAGGCATGTGATTTGTCAGGATTCTTCCTGGTTTCTTACTGATCTCCCTGGGCCCTTGAAAGAGGCAAACTTTTGTCATGACAGAGATGAAAGGACTTGCCCCCTAGTTATGACCAGGGCACAAAAACTTGCTAAGCCCGGAAAACTCTTGCTTAAGAAAAATAGGTTACCAGCCAAAATACCATATAGTTACCATTGCTGTGACTGGTACCCCACTGATTTCTTGCTCAGCAAAGAAATTTGCTGAGCAGAATTTTCTGCTAAACAGATTTATGAAATTAAGCCCAGGGCTCATTTTCATAGAGCTAGTTGAGCACAAAAAGTAGCTAAGCACAACAAAATTATGCTTACCAGGGTCACCAGCCAAAAGACACTGTCACATGATGTACAATCCAGGGTTTGCCTTTAACTTTTTCAGTGACTAGCCAGCAGGACCAGTTAGTATGTTATTTCACTGGTCCGGCAGCTTTTTCACTGGTCAAGATTGTTAGTAGCACGGTACTATGTAACTTGAATCAATATCAGTGGTTTACATGTAGCAGTGGCAAGCAATCAATTAGCCAGCCGGACTAGGTGGACAACATTTTGACTGGTCGTTGGGTGTTTTAACTGGCATTTGGCCAGCAGACCACTGTTAAGGGAGAACGCTGCCAGCTCTGACTGGTATTCTGCTTATTCTTGCTTAGCAGAAAATTGCTAAGCATAATCCTCTGCTTAAGCAGCTCTACGAAATTGGGCCCTGACCTTTGGATGACCTACTTTGAAATGATGTAGAGAGTCTTTAAACCTCTAAAATGTACCAGTCTGTACATTCAGGGAGCTTCATTTCCACACGAAGAGGAAAATGTGAATCAATTTTCAGGATTGTTTTATTTTCATACGTTATCCTCCCTGTAATAGAAACGGGCATGGAATGTTTCAGTTGATCAGCATCAGTTCCTCTCTTTTTCCCTTCTTTTGTCAGTGCCGTGGAAAACACTGGCACAAAGCTTGGCAGTTAAATCATTTCCTCTTCTTTCTTTTTTTTGCAAAAACAAAGTTGCATGTCTTCAAAGCAATTTACGCTGATCACCTGTTCACAACAGATCCCTAAGACAGTGTCCGAATTTGCGGCTGCGGCTACGGCTGGATCGCCGCGTCATCATGTGTTGGAAGTATAGGACATCCTTAGCAACACCCTTAGCAACAGCCGTAGTCGTAGCTGAAGCCGCCAATTCGGATACGGCCTATTAAGAGCAGGTCATTTACGTGTATGGTCATTATCACACTTGACAAGTATTTTCAATCGCCAGCACACGTAACTAGAAAACAACTGACCAAGTGACCAGCTGCGATGTCACCAAACAGATGGTACTTGTCACGCAGGTCACAGTCGGGGGGGGGGGGTATGAACAATGGTCCACAAGCTATCAGCCTGTGCTCATAGTGCTATAGGAAGAGAAGATCTGATGTAATCATTCAAGAAAAGTAAGATAGTTTTGCCAAATATCAGTGCTTTCCAGGTCCTGTGGGAAAAGCCATAGAAATATCAGAGTTCTCATTACTTCATTTGAATCAAATGATTTGATACGTTTGGTAATTGTCGAAGACCAGTGTTCTCACTTGGTGTATCCCAACATATGCATAAAATAACAAGCCTGTGAAAATTTGGGCTCAATTGGTCATCGAAGTTGCAAGAAAATGATGAAAGAAAAAACTCCCTTGTTGTACAAATTTGTGTGCTTTCAGATTGGAACATAAACTTCTTGCAAGAAGTTTTTATTATTTTAGTGAGAAATTACCTCTTTCTCAGAAACTACGTTACTTCAGAGGGAGTCGTTTCTCACAATGTTTTATACTATCAACAGCTCTCTGTTGCTCGTTACCAAGTCAGTTTTTATGCTAATATATATTTTGAGTAATCACCAAACGTGTACAGTGCCTTTAAGCTACAAGCCCTGCAGTCTCATGGATCTTTTTCCAAAATTCGAGCCCTGGCTTTATAAATGTTCATCATTATCATTATACAGGGACACTGGCTACACTCAGGAGACGGCTAAGGTCAAGATTGACCCCGTACCAACTGTAAGCCTTCTTGGTGACCTTGACATGACCCAGGTCAAAGAGGGCCGAGAGGCAACCAAGCGTGACGTAGGTGGATCACAGGGTGGGGCTAGAACCCCACTGGTTGTACAGGAGAATACGCTGGCAGGTAGGTTCACGTGATCCATTTCAACAACAACAATTCTGGTGTATTTAAGAGGGAAGTCCAGTTTTGATTAAAGGTATTCAGGTATGAGATTTTCCAGGATTTTTTAGGATTTTTCTTGAAATCTCCTTGAGCTTTCAATTTTTCTTTTGAAATGAGAAGCAGTCACCAAAGGGAGAAAGAAATAGTCCACATAATTTGTATTTCTGGTGATGCACAGAGTCTGTAAACCTCCTGAATTGTAATACCTGGGAGGTTTCGGGCCAGCCATTTTTTCTGGAATGTTCACATTCATCAGATCTCATCCCTGGGTATTATACAGGATTGGTAGAGCTGACAAAATAGTCGCAGACAGTGTTGATGCTTTGTGTGATCAATCAGTGAAATAATAAACCTGTGAAAATTTGGGCTCAATCCGTTGTGTGAGCCAGAAGAAGATAGTGAAAAACCCATGCACAATTTTCAGCATTGACCTTAATTTGGGTTGTACTGGTAACCAACGAAATCAGCTTTTGCATTTTTTTAGGTTTTCAGATACAGTTTTCTTGAATATGACTTCATTTCAGAGGGAAATATTTCACAGAAAAAAATGGTTCTAGTATGAACTTCATACTAAGTAAGCTTTCAGACTAAAATTAAACAATGTTTTTCATCCTTACCAATCCTGTATAATACCTTTAAGTAACAAGCCTGGCGCGCACATGCTAGTTATTATTATTAATATTAATATCTGACAGTGAAATGAAGGATGCCTCAAAAGCAAACTTAATCACTGTAACCCAGAAGCCTGATGAAAATTAGACAAGGGTGCTTGCAATAAACCAGAAACATCGAGGTAAAACCCTACTCTCCCATGATAAGTCAGGGTTCTCCCAGGTTTTTTTTCAAAAATGTGGGGCATTCTGGGCCAAAATTTTGGGATGTTCGGCCGAAGCACGCTGAAATGAAACAAGGTCCTCGGAATGTTTTCTACTTGGTGTTTTTCTCGGTTTTCAAAGATCTACTGTGCAATTTGGAGCATTCTATATGGTTTTGGGTTTTTTTTGTTTTTTGGTTTTTTTTGCTGAATTTGTTTGCGTATTGGCCGAAATTTGCGCATATCGGACGCAATTTACGCGTATCGGCCCACAATTCGCGCATATTGGCTTGATACGCTTGCTTGTGCATGGGGAGGACCATGTAAGTGTTCTGTGTTCTTTAACATTGCACCACCAAACCCTGTAAGTGTTCTGTGTTCTTTAACATTGCACTACCAAACCCTGTAAGTCTTCTGTGTTCTTTAACATTGCACTACCAAACCCTGTAAGTGTTCTGTGTTCTTTAACATTGCACTACCAAACCCTGTAAGTGTTCTGTGTTCTTTAACATTGCACCACCAAACCCTGTAAGTGTTCTGTGTTCTTTAACATTGCACCACCAAACCCTGTAAGTGTTCTGTGTTCTTTAACATTGCACTACCAAACCCTGTAAGTGTTCTGTGTTCTTTAACATTGCACTACCAAACCCTGTAAGTGTTCTGTGTTCTTTAACATTGCACTACCAAACCCTGTAAGTATTCTGTGTTCTTTAACATTGCACTACCAAACCCTGTAAGTGTTCTGTGTTCTTTAACATTGCACTACCAAACCCTGTAAGTATTCTGTGTTCTTTAACATTGCACTACCAAACCCTGTAAGTGTTCTGTGTTCTTTAAAATTGCACTACCAATCCCTGTAAGTGTTCTGTGTTCTTTAACATTGCACTACCAAACCCTGTAAGTGTTCTGTGTTCTTTAACATTGCACTACCAAACCCTGTAATTGTTCTGTGTTCTTTAACATTGCACTACCAAACCCTGTAAGTGTTCTGTGTTCTTTAACATTGCACTACCAAACCCTGTAAGTGTTCTGTGTTCTTTAACATTGCACTACCAAACCCTGTAAGTGTTCTGTGTTCTTTAACATTGCACTACCAAACCCTGTAAGTGTTCTGTGTTCTTTAACATTGCACTACCAAACCCTGTAAGTGTTCTGTGTTCTTTAACATTGCACTACCAATCCCTGTAAGTGTTCTGTGTTCTTTAACATTGCACTACCAAACCCTGTATGTGTTCTGTGTTCTTTAACATTGCACTACCAAACCCTGTAAGTGTTCTGTGTTCTTTAACATTGCACTACCAAACCCTGTAAGTGTTCTGTGTTCTTTAACATTGCACTACCAAACCCTGTAAGTGTTCTGTGTTCTTTAACATTGCACTACCAAACCCTGTAAGTGTTCTGTGTTCTTTAACATTGCACTACCAACCCTGTATGTGTTCTGTGTTCTTTAACATTGCACTACCAAACCCTGTAAGTGTTCTGTGTTCTTTAACATTGCACTACCAAACCCTGTAAGTGTTCTGTGTTCTTTAACATTGCACTACCAATCCTAGTACACGGGAGCTATTGGCTCTATGCCCCATCTGTAGGACAAAGCAATTATGGTAAAGTGTCTTGCTCAAGGACACGAGCATTACGACCAGCCAGGGCAGGTAAAAGAACCCAGTGCACTTATCGTAAAGAGAAGGGGTTCGCCCCCGGTGTTCTTGGTCTAATTGGCAGCATATTGCGCCACAGCACCTTGTAAACCATTACATGGTGCTATAAATGAATAGGTCTCATACTGCAAGAAAAAAAACCAGCGCTTTGATACACCCATTGGGTGTGATAAAGCGCTATATATAAGAACCAAGTACATGTAGTAGTAGTAGTAAGAGTGAAGTGAGCTACTCCAACTTGCTTCTAAGGTAGCCTGGTAGACTAGTCAAAACTTAAGACCCTGCCTGTGAGAAGAAGTGAAATACAACATGCATACATGAATCCATGGACCATTTAAAATAGAAACACATGAATATAAACCCCCAAAAACTATTGCTTTAACAACTACCTCTGTCTGAAATATAAAACAATTTCAAAAAACGATATGAGATCATTTTGAAAATGTTATAAAAACAATTTGTTTTAAACGATCAATTTGAAAATGTTTACTCTAAATCATGCCTTCTATTCTAAAATAGCACCCTATTCCCCTCACCACCTGGCCTGCACAGCTAACTCAACCTTCAATAAAAACCACACTGACCACATTTGGAGTCATTTCTGCACTAAACAAAAATCGTTGATACAAAAATCTGTCTTAAAAAAAAAAAGCAAAAACTGTTTTAGAGTCAAAACTGGTTTCCTGAATGCTGGGGATGATTTACAGTAAGGGTAAAGCTCTCACTTAGCCGCTACCGTCTACGAGTGAGCGATAAATGGAAATGGGGGCTTCAGCAATATCCTGTTGACTTCCCCATTACTTCTATGAGTTGACCTTATTAAGGCTATATGTTGACCTCAAGAACTTGTTTTTTAGGGTGGCCTCGATGACACAAGTTGACCTCTCGGTGTGAAACTTGTTTATTGGACAGCCTGAAATCTGTTTTGTGTACTACTTACTCGCTAGGTTCACCGAATGATTTTTTTTTTTTTTACTTTTTATTTTTCTCGCGTCGGAGTCCAGGGGTTGGTAGTTATAACCAAATTTTAAAATATTTATATATATTTTTTTAGTTTCATTAAATCGTGCCTGCAGGAAGTCCAGGCTCTGTGGCTCTTTTTTAGATTTGTGAGGTCACAGGTCAATGGTCCATGACCAAATGGTGTATTATCCCTTTAACTATGTCAAAACATTGTTACAGTACTTGATTTCCAGTGTCACGTAGAAGGAAGTTTGCCTAGCTGTCATTCCTTTAAACGCCTTATTTCCTGTCAGTAGGGAAGGGTGGAGAGTGGGGGGAGGGGCATCCAAATTTAAGGGGTTAACTCATGGTTTCAAAGAAATACAGTTTGTGTTTGTCCCAAATGTTAATCAATTAAATAATTTGTATTATTATTTTAAGATCTGATTCACTTCAAGTCATCATCGAAGGAAGATAATAACTATAAAGTGCCAAGAACTAGCACCTAGCCCCCCACCCACCCACCATTTCACTCACTCATCCACTAACCCAACAACCATCTCATCCAATGCATGTGTGGCTCCCTACGCCGGTCTCATATGCAAATTACTTCATTTACCATGCAAGAATTTACTTACAAAAAAAACTCCGCTAAAACTTCCTTATGTGGTATGTGACGTCGGGCAACGCCTGGAATATTAAGTTTTTGCTCTGTTTCAGATACTTAACTAAATATTAACATAGAATAGAGGGCCCTCTTGCGGCAGTGTTTCGCTGGCCAACTTGCTAGTTAAAACACCCGAGGACCAGTCAAAATTCTCTCCAACTGGTCCGGCTCGCTAGTTCAGTGTTCAAAAGTATCCATATTTAATATGAAATATGGACTGATGAAAAGGTTGGCGGACTAGTGAAAACAGCAAGCCAACTGGTCCTGCTGGCTAGTCACTGAAATTTAAGGCAAACTTTGTTGTGGCAATTGAAATAAGCAATTGGCGAATGGTGTTGTCTTCCAATAGCATTCCCTGGACTTTGACAGTATTTCAGATGGCAACATATCTCTGGAAGATTGGTGCTGGTATGAACATTACAATCACTAAACTTTCACATTCAAACCAATTTCCAATCCGGTGTCCTTGGGAAATCTGTCCCCCGGAGATTGTGTCCCCCATATTGGAAATTAACATGGGCTGCAGGAGGAGGATTCAAAAGAGGGCGCTATCAGAAGAAGTTTGTACACAGTTCGCCGTATGGGGGACAGAATCTCCGGGGAACAGAATCTCCTGCAACACCGGTACAATTACTTTAAACAAACTTGTTTTTCGACCTTGCTTGCGTAACTAAACTCATTGCCATTTCACAACCAGAGCTTCCTTTTAATTTAATATTTAATCCACTTCTGAAATAAGGAGAGCCGTTTTAAAGGTTAGTAGCTAATATGGCCTTGTTTGTCTCTTCTTTCTGAAGGTGTTTCTCTTGGAAGGGAGCCCTCTAGAGGCGGTGATAGCTCAAGAGGGGATGAGAACTTATTAGTTAATAGGTATTGTAACATAAGATATTGATGGGTGCTACTTGAGCGGGTCGATAGTTAAAGATGTTAGAGATGTAGACGACAGAAAGAGGAAGGCAGACACATACTGTATACTGGGCTGTGTAGGAATTTTTTAAAATTATTCCTGGCTGATGGTATAACAGAAGAAACTGGATTGGACCACATTGGGCTACCAAGAATAAACTAAAGATGAAACTGAGGACATTTTATAGGGGATGGGAAAAGTGTTGTCGCTGACCAGATACTGGTGGTGGTCAGTGCGTGGTCCATGGGGGTATCAGGTGTGCATACCTCAGGAGTGATTTGTGGGCTTGAGTGCATGGGAAAGGAAGTGGGACGGAAGCTTGTTAATTGAAGATTAATGGGGTTAGGGTTGGAAGGAGCTGTGTTTCTTGGAGCTTGAAATTATAAAATAAACACTGGTAGTGGTAGTGGGATTTAGGGCTTACAGTATTACTAAAAGAAGAACTGAGAATTACTTTGAAAACTTGTCTGACTTAGATCAGATTTTTGGTGACTCTGACTTGGGTTGGCATCCAAAAGTACTTGGACATATTCTCAATCTTCAAAAGCCCATTCGCACAAGTGCCATTTTAAACCTGTACCACAATGCATCTTGGGAAACAGAGTACAGTTAACAAAATTAATCCAGCTGCCAAAATGGACACAATGCTGTAGTTTACATGTAACTATGACATTTATTTTTATTTATTGTTTGATTTATTTATTTATTTATGCATTGCTTCAAAATCAGCACGCCATGACGGTTGCTAGTGTTGTTTAGACTTGGATTTCACTCTAAATTTGCCTTTAATTTTTTGAAGAGAAGACTGATCAAGTGAATTTTATTTTGTTTCAGTGCAAAGTCGGATTCTGTCGTGCAGAAGAAGAAAAAGAAAGCCAAGGGTAGGTGTAAACTTCCTTTTTAAATTTTTTTTTATTTATACAAATTCAACATTGACAGGCATAATATTCTTTCTGCTTAAAAAAGTCTGATTTCCGATTTTGTTTTGCCCCCCGGGAAAAAACAATTGTGGTTAAATGGCTTGAAAATTCTTCTAAAGCTTACACCATGTAGGTCAACCCTTGTACTCAATGAAATGTTCCTACTTTTTTTCCCAAGGACCAAATATCATGCCTGCATTTATTTCCATACCAAATGAAAAAGTAAATCAAACAGAAAATACTTGAGGAAGTAAATGGAATTATCAAGAAGATGTAAGAGGTGAAAATAGTATTGATGTGGAGGCATCTGCTAGAAGCCTGGGCTTGTGCCCAGGGCCAAATTTCATAAAGCACAGAAAACTCATGCTTAAGAAAAATAAGGTTACCGGCCAAAATAACACATAGCCTCCCATTACTGTGACTGGTACCCCACTCATTTCTTGCTTAGCAAATTAATTTGCTGAGCAGAATTTTCTGCTAAACAGCTTTATGAATTTGGGCCCTGATGCCTTGGATGGATTAATACAGAACAAGAACAAGAATAAGAACACATAGACAGTTGGATCAAGACAGCACCTAAGCATGAAAACTTAAGGATGACCTAGAAGTGGCGTGCTTAAAATTGGTAGAATAATGCTAGTACTAGTGCGCAGAATGTTGATTGTAGTCTGCAGAATGATGCTGGTACTAGTGTACAGAATACGGATTGTAGTCTGCAGAATGATTCTATTTTTAGTGTGCAGAATACTGATTGTAGTTCGCAGAACCATACCAGTACAAGTGTGCAAAATGGTGATTGTAGTCTGCAGAATGATGCTAGCACTAGTGTGCAGAATAGTGATTGTAGTCTGCAGAATGATGCTACTTGTCTACACAACATGTTGATTAGCATTCTGCAGAATGCCAACCTTTTTGAAACTGCAAGAAGTTGGTATCTTTCTTTTTTTAACAGTCTGCTAAACCGAAATATTAAGCACAATTATGAACATTCACAAAATTCCAGACAAAACTTAATGTATAATTTGTATGTTTTCTCAAAAGCATAACTGTCTTGTTTTAACAAAACTAGTGGCTTGGATTAGGTTTTCTCTTCCAAAACCAAAGATCTGTCATACCTATGAAGATAAGTTTCCTAATGTGAAATTTTGATAACTCAATCAGTTGAATGACTTGAATCCACAGGAAATATTGTACCCTCCAGATACATGCAATCGGCTTCCAAGCCCGTCTATTCAACCTCCGTGGGGGAATCGACCTCTGTTCCCCCACGGCCAAGAGTCAGCTCAACCGCCCTGCCGTCCAGATTCAGTCTCGCCAAGAAAGCGTCTCAAAAGGTAAGGTAAAGTGAAACTGATGGTACAAAAATTACCGTTATTGTTTTCAAGTTATGAAATTAAAAATGAAAGCTCAGGTTTCATATTAAAGAGGGGCTCTAAGATCAAATTCAGTTTGGTGATCCACTCAATTTCTGATAGATAGAGTACTTATGAATATGGGGAAAAAAATTTAAGTCTCTAACCTCATGTTAAAATGGTGTAAAATGCCACTATATTTGATACCCTTCAAGTGCAATTTTTGTCAAACTCCAAAAACGTTTGATGATGTCACATTTCAAATTTATGGTCTGTACATTGTTGTACAGAGAATTTTCAGTTCATTCTTGAATTCGGTGATATTCGATCGAAATGGCATAGAAATTGGGCTTATGACTGGCCCAGAAATTCCTCTTTGAAATGTATAGACTCATTTGTTTTTGCTGTCTGATGACGTCATGTTTCAAATTTCGCTGAGTAAGTGTATGAAATACAATGATATTTTACAACATTGTAAGGTGAGGACTTTGAACAGGGAAAATGAGTGCATCACAAAACTCAATTTGACCTTGGAGCCCCTCGTTAATTTTACATAGATGCCAGTAAACGTTGCATGTTATTCCAGAGCATGAATCAAATTTTAAACCTTGTTGTATTTTGTCCGTCGGCAGACCCACACGAAGCGTACAGTCAGCACTTCGGTGATGCAGCAAGCCACCACAGCCAAACAGACCCATCAGAAACCCCTCCGCGCATCAACCAACCAAGTACAGTACAGCTACACCCCAATGGCGCGTGGGACACGCCGAGGGGGCGCGGTCACGTCGACCCCAGCCGTTGACGCATCCATGATCGCTCAAGCAAGCAACTGGGATGCGTCGGCGATTGGCGCGTCGATGATACAAGGCCCGGATGTTTCCATGGGAGCGGCACCTGCAGGTGACGTGTCTGTTTTCCATTCTAATCTATCCCATTCGGCAGGCCAAGACTCAGCGTATGTATCCCTCCCAACGCACAAGGTACGTCAGAACTAGAATTAAAGGCACTGTACACGTTTGGTAATTGTCAAAGACCAGTATTCTCACTTGGTGTATACCAACATATGCATAAAATAACAAGCCTGTGAAAATTTGGGCTCAATTGGTCATCAAAGTTGCAACAAAAATAATGAAAGAAAAAACACAACTGCTGCAAAAAATTGTATGCTTTCAGATGCCTAAGAAAGGCTTCAGGCCTGAAGTCTTTCTCAGATTCAAATATTTTAGTGAGAAATTACCTCTTTCTCAAAAACTACGTTACTTCAGAGGGAGTCATTTCCTACAATGTTTTATACTATCAACAGCTCTCCGTTGCTCGTTACCAAGTCAGTTTTTATGCTAATATATATTTTGAGTAATTACCAAACGTGTACAGTGCCTTTAAATAACTCCTCCTTGAGTTACGAGACCTGGAGTCGATTTCACAAAGCACTAAGATCGATCTTAACTGTGTATTAGTCTTAATTACTATAAAGCAAAGTGCGATGTCACAATACAAATCACTATGGCGATACTGACAACTCATCTTAAGATGAATCTTAGTGCCCATTTTCGTGATAACAAATTTGATTTCTTGCTTTATTCCAAAAGGAACACACCCCCATCAACTTGTCACCTCGCTAAACGTGAATGGATTTGACGTTCTTGTGAAAATACTGGACAGTTTCTTGCTGTTTTCTCAGCAAGTAGACACTGTATTCAGCTGAAACTTTCACATGTGACTTTATTGTATCTTTCCTGTTAATAATTTTGCCTATAAATCAGCATTACGTTGACAAAAAACAACTGATGACCCAACCTTTTTTCATCGTTTATTTTTTTAGAAGAAACGTCACCCTGAAATTACCCAGGACTATTTAGACAGAGTTTACTCTCGCTACCTCCAGGGTGTCTTCATTGATTCCAAGGTAAGGCTTGTTTTAGTTTTGTGAAACAAAAAAATTAACTTCATTATCAAAACTCTAACCCTCTCTCATCCAAAGTTTGAAAATCCAAAGCATTTCTCATAAACACTTCTGTCAAAGAAAATAACATTTCATTATTATATATTTCTGGTAATGAAACCAAAGACTCCTTATAAGTGAACTTGATCACTGTAGCTCGCAAGCCTGGGGAAACCTGGACAAACGGTGGTTGCTATGTGAACCAAAAACATCAGGGTTAACCCCTACTCTTTCACAATAAGTGCTCTGGGTTCTTTTACGTGCACTACAAATGCTAGTACACGGGACCTACAGCTTAATGTCCCATCCGAAGGACAAAGCAATTATGGTAAAGTATCTAGTTAAGGACACAAGTGCCACAACCGGGACTCGAACCCACACTCTGCTGATCAGAAGCACCAGAGCTTGAGTTTGGTGTCCTTAATTGCTCGGCCACGACACGCCTCAAATGTCATGTACTTTAACATTATATTTTGTAATATAAAATCTGGTCCTGAATTGTAAATTTTATGAATATTTTCTCCTTTTTTAAAAGTTGGAAAAAACATTGAAGGAACAGGAAAAGGAAGCGATGGTAAGTTGTTGGGTTTTTTTTCTTCATAATAACTGTTCTAAAATTCTAAAAAATCACTCAATCTGGCCACAGTTTGGTATGAATAGAACATTTTTTGCTAGGAAATAGAAGGGTACCAGTTGCAACAATGTGAATCACATGGAAGATTGGCTGGTTACCCATTTTGGCTGCTAAGCAAGATGTCTCCATGCTTAGCAAATGTTTGTGCTTATCAACTGTTTGAAACATTTGGTCCAAGTGGGATTCGAACCCAGGTCCTTAAAGCACGACAAAAGTGCTCCTATTTTTTTGTTCTTGTAAATTGATTTGATGGTGAGTTTTTGTATCTGTATCAGTCTCAGATTTACGGACTTTGGCATGAGAACGAGCGACTGAGAACCAAGAAACGAGACTTGGAGATGGAGTTAACGAGCGCTCGCCATGCCAACAATCTAGATCACCAGCTTGATGTACAGGTAAACATAATAATAATATTATAATAATAATAATAAATAATAAGACTCGTAATGCCCACATATCCACCCTGCTGGGTGATCAAGGCGCAGTAAAAAAACAAAAAACCAAAACAAAACAAAACAAAGAAAAAAACAGACACAACAAAATTAGTCCTTGAAAACCTGTGACATAAGATAAGTTTTGAGAAGAGATTTGAATTTTGTGGTACAAAGACAAGATCTAAGATTAAGTGGTAGAGAGTTCCAGATGCGTGGCGCAGCTGAAGAAAAAGACCTGTCACCCCATGAGTGTCGAGACTTGGGTTCAATGAGGAGAAGCATGGAACTTGATCGAAGATTCCTTGATGGAGTGTAAACTTGAAGTAGTTCAGAAATATAGTGGGGAGCCTTGCCATTAAGTGCTTTGTGGACAATGAGCATCAGCTTGAAGATGATTCGTTGAGAGATAGGGAGCCAATGTAGTTGTTTCAGAATGGGTGTGATAGAACAGGATTTTCTAGACAGTGTCACAATGCGGGCAGCGGTATTTTGGAGGCGTTGAAGACGGGAAATCTGGTTGTTAGGAAGACTGTAGAGAAGAGCATTGCCGTTGTCAAGACGAGAAGTAACGAGAAGTAACAAAACATCTAGAAGTGTAGGAGTATAACATTGGGATCTTATACAGCGCACATATCCTAGTAGTAGCTAGATCAAGGCGTTGTAAACAACATTATTATCCCTGTATAAGATTTAAGGCATTGCATGGTGGGTATCAATTTATATTTGGCTTGCGGTAACACCATGTGTATATCTACTTTGCCGTGTAGATTTTTGTTTTTTGAGAACTTGTCTTGCTATATTCTACTGCCGCTGAGTAGATTTCGAAATTTGGGAGACTATTCTACTGCCGCAGAGTAGATTTTCGGAATTTGGGAGACTACAAAGTTCTGAGAAGAACTGTCCTGCTTCTTAACTACTTCCTGGGCGGAAGGTAGGAAATCGGCCAGGACTACTACTTTCGCTTAGTGGATCGAGGGAATTTCTCGTTATTTACTTCACTGCCGCAGAGTGAGTTCTTAATTGGTCTCTATTATTATCCCTGTTCATCGTTCGTACTTTTCTCAAACTTTCTCAACTCCCTGGGGAGCATACAACTCCAAGTTGCTTGCACCAATGGGTTAATCCAGAGCGGCCACCATTTGGATCTTGCAATCAGGGAGATTTTGTACAGCAATCAGAGAGATATTTAGAACTACATTCAACGTAATCGGGACAAAGTTTCCATAATCAGGGAGATTTTCAAAACATGAAAAGATTGGTTTATTTTTGGGGAACTTTCTGCAAAATCAGGGAGAGTTGACAGCTCTGGTTAATCCAACACAATACTGTCTCAGCCCTCGCAGGTTCTCAGTTATACATGTACCCCTAGGTGGAGACAAGCAATTATGTTAAAGTGCCTTGCTCAGTGACAGAAGTGTCGCGACTGACCAGGCCAGGATTCAAACCCACATTCTGTAAATTACAGAACTTGAGTCAATCGCCCTGGAAAGCTCTGCCACGACACCCCACAAAGAGTTTAGGGCAAACAAATGAAATCCTCATTTTAAATATCCCCAAGACAAGAATGGCATCCTTTAAAGGCACTGTACACGTTGATTTCGGTTGTTACAACCTAATTTAAAGGTATCATACACGTTTGGTAATTACTCAAAATGGATATTAACATAAAAACTGACTTGGTAACGGAGAGCTGTTGATAGTATAAAACATTGTGAGAAACGACTGCCTCCGAAGTAACGTAGTTTTTGAGAAAGAGGTAATTTCTCACTAAAATAATAAAACTTTCTTGCAAGAAGTTTTTATTCCTATCTGAAAGCACACAAATTTGTACAACAAGGGTGTTTTTTCTTTCATCATTTTCTTGCAACTTCAATGACCAATTGAGCCCAAATTTTCACAGGCTTGTTATTTGATACATATGTTGGGATACACCAAGTGAGAACACTGGTCTTTGACAATTATTTCCAATCGTTATCAGTGCCTTTGAAGAATCCAACATGTCTCTCTTTGGTTCTAGATTTCAGGTGTGAGTCCAGTCGTTGCCCACCTGAGCCAGTTGAAACAGCAGTACAGCACCTTGGCACATGCCCTGGACACAACCAGACATCAGCTGGGCGTCACTGGAATCCATGTACCACAAGACGAGGATGACTTTTATGGTAAAGTCCACCTGATAAACTAACTTCTGGTCTGGTGGGGTAGGGGCTGGGGCAGGGGTGGGCACTGGGGCTGGGGCAGAAGCTGGGGCAGGGTGGGCACTGGGGCATGGTCTGGGGCTGGGGCAGCTGCAGCTGGTGCAGGGGCCAGGACGTTGGAAAGGAAATACTTGCACAAGCAGCAAACCAAGCAGGAGGAATGGGGTCAAACTTTTTTATTGTCGTTGTGTCACTACAGGAATCTGGATTTTGAGAGGCTCGATGCTTAAATGTTTTGTCTTGGCACCTGAGGTTTTGTGTGTGCATCGTGGATATTCCAAGGGAAACAACGATATGGAGTATAAAGATTTAGTTTTAGTTTTGGTGGTCATTAGAAAAAAGAAAAAAGAAATTTATCTGCAAGGTTATTAGTTGGTATTTGGGCAAACCATGCAGAAATGCTGAGGTCTGTAAGAGTATTGTTGAGCCCTATTCGTATTTCTCTTGCCGTATTTACCCATATGAAAACAATTATATCTGTTTATGAAAAATAAAATGAAAACTATAAACATGTTCATCTTTCTTCAAAATTGTTAACACTTGGTTCTTGTGAAATTTTCACAGGTTATACAAACAAATCCAAAACCATAACTCTACCATCGCTTCAAAATGGTGTTTTTGATTCTGTACAGCTCGAAGATAAAAAATATCATTTTTGGTGGGCACTAATATTTTGTATCTAAAGGTATTATGCAGGATTGGTAAGGATAAAAAACATAATTGTTTAATTTTAGTCTGAAAGCCTGATTATGAAGTTTAAATTAGAACCATTTTTTCTGTAAAATATCTCCCTCTGAAATGAAGCCACATTCAAGAAAATCATATCTCAAAACCTACAAAAAAAAGCAACAGCTGATTTCAGTTGTTACAAACAAAATTAAGGACAATGTGTTTACATGCTGAAAACTGTGCATGTTTTCACTATTTTCTCCTGACTCACACAACGGATTAAGCCCAAATTTTCACAGGTTTGTTATTTCATGTATGGATGATCACACAAAACATGAACACTGTCTGCGACTATTTTGACAGCTCTACCAATCCAGTATAATACCTTTAAAAACAAAACTCAACAGTGCCAATTGAGTTTAAGAGATATAATAGTTAGGGATATGTGGCAGTAAAACATTACTAGATTTTTATCTAAGACTACCACCATCGTCTCAGCCAAGAGCAACACTAACTCCAAGACTCCATTATCTTCTTCTCAACAGAATCACTCCTCAGTGCCTTGGCAGAGAGTGAGCATCTTCTGGGTGAAATCAGCGTAGAAACCCGAACCCATCAGCCTCAAGTCTCCTCCTTCTCCAGCGCCATCCAGGCGTTGCAGAAAGCTGTCGAGAATGAAGATAAGGAACTCAAGAGGTAAGGTCATTGGATATTTTAATTTATTCTAGATACTTCTTTCTACTTACTTCAGCAGCTTCTTAAAGACAAAGAGTAGAAAAGAAAGCTTGTCTTACTTCAGCAGCTTCTTGAAGACAAAGAGAAGAAAAAGAAACTTGTCTTACTTCGCAGCTTCTTGAAGACAAAGAGATATAAAAAAACTTGTTTTCTCTTCTTCTTTTTTTGCAATTTTTTTTTTTTTTAAGTTTTATTTGAAAAATGCCATTCCTGAATGGTAATTAAACCAAAATGAATGACTTATTCCCTTCAGATGTCAGGAGTTGCTGTCAGCGACGTGTACATTGGCAACGCAGGAGAGCTCTTTACGCATCCAGGATATTGAACATTGAGGGCGCTCTACTTTCCCCCATGAACAGATATCAGGGAGGTGAATATTGGCAACGCAGGAGGGCTCTTAACGTCGCATCCAGGATATTAAACATTGAGGGCGCTTTACCTTCCCCCTTCACCAGCTATCGGGGAGGTGAATATTGGCAATGCAGGAGAGCTCTTTTCGCATCTGGGATACTGAACATTGAGGACGCTATACTTTCCCCCACGATCAGCTATCATGGAGCAAGTTCGTTTGGTTGACTAGAGTCGACTAGACTTAACCATGCTCCGGAGCTACAATCCCGGCCATATCTCGTTGGGTCCCCCTGCCCCCCTTTAATGTTGAATCACATTGTTGCATGGTCTTCTGCGTTCCAGTCAACTTTGAATCACATTGTTGCACGGTCTTCTGCGTTCCAGTCAACATTGAGCGGGGGGACGGGGGACGGGGTAGAGAATGTTTATTGTCAGACAGGGAATGGTTATTGTAACGTTAGGAACGGGTGACCCAAGCATTTTGGCCAGGATTGTTGGTTGATCCAGTTGGACTAGCTAGTTAAACAACGCAGCGTTCAAGTGACATCTAGATTGACTATGGTTAAGTCTAGTCGACTCTATTGGCAATGCAGGAGAGCTCTTTACGCATCTAGGATATTGAACATTGAGGGCGCTATACTTCCCCCATGATTAGCTATCAGGGAGATGAATATTGGCAATGCAGGTGGGCTCGTTACGCTTTCAGGTCTTGGACATTGAGGTCGCTATACTTTTCCCCATGATCGGCCTACAGGGTGATGTGTTCATAGGAAACGCGGGTGAGCTTTTGCGCAACCAGGACACGAGGGCGCTATACCCAAACAGCTGAACTCGGATTGATGATGCAGCTTAGCCTACAAACCAACGAACACGGTTTTTTGTATTATAATTTAAGTGCCTAAAATACTTGTGCAGAAGGAAAGCAAGAAAGATAAGTACACAGTTTATTTAAACAGAACTTGAAAATGGCAACATTTATTTTTACTTCTGAAATCAAAACGCTTGAAATATGAAAATAACTTATATATCTTATGGTGTAATGTTTGAGTATACAAAAAGATAAATGTATATTAAAGGAATGATTTCCAATCACATACTAAATGATATACAGGCTTGATACTTCGTTTGTCCAGTTTGTCAATAGTAAAGTGCACTTCTCTAAAGGGAAATGTAAATTTCCACTGGAACATTTCAAGGGGAACCAAGGCGCATGGGGGGGTTGCCTCCATGAAGTATCAGCTCCGATATCCATACAGCAAAACTACCCCCAAAATCTTTGTGATTCTATAACAGCAACAAGTCCATCATTACAGATTTGATGATTTAACCCTTAATCTTTTCCCTGAAAAGCAATGCTCATAATGCTTTATGTGAACAAAATATTTTGAACACTTTAGAACTCTGTATCGGCAAGGTATTTTTGGATAAGTAATCTTTCAGCATTTCTTGAAGGTGGGTGTGTAAATATATGTATAAAGTTAATAAAATGAGATGGCAAAGCACCTTATAGTTTAAACATTGTGCAAAACTAGCTCTATAACAAATGTATATAAAATAGCTACTTACTTATACACTTTGTTAGTATCTAAAAATAAAAAAGTTAATTATTAAAAAAGAAACTTTGTTTGGATTGCTGGAATACATGTGTCTGTTTGGTAGTGGTGACTACTCTAATATTAAGGTGTGGTTTGGGACAAGGTAAGAGTTTGGTGAGGGTTAGGGTTTGGTTAGGGTTATTATAGGTTGGGGTGGGGTGGATGGGTTTAGGGTCTGGGACAAGGTAAGAGTTTGGTGAGGGTTAGGGTTAATATGGGGTGGGGTGGATGGGGTTAGGGTTTGGTTAGGGTTATTATAGGTTGGGGTGGGGTGGATGGGGTTAGGGTTTGGGACAAGGTAAGAGTTTGGTGAGGGTTAGGGTTTGGATAGGGGTAGGGTTAGAATTTTTCTTGGATTCTATATTCATCATATTTTACGTTTCCATTAACATCCCTCGGCAAGACTAAACTCTTGGAAAGTGACTGCTTATCTGGACCCATGCCAATCATGGATGATGATGTATATTTAGTCAGTTAGTAGCAGTTAAACTATTTGGAAATTTGAAAGGTATTTTTAAATCAGACAGAACAGCCAAAATTAGTTCATTCTGCCTTCTTTTTGCATTGCACTTATTGGGATCACTTTGTTGGACTGCATTGTGACCTTTGACCTTAACTAGAATAATCTGCATTGCTCCTGGGTCGGCACGGTCAATATCAATTAACCATTTCAATTGGCTGAAGGAAAGCTGTTAAAAAGAAAGTTGAACTTTAGCGAAAACATGATTTCAAAACTTATAAAATGAAGAATCTAAAGTTTAATCGCCTCGGAGTTGATTCTGGGCTTCCATCTTTGAGAAAATACAAAGCATTAATTTGACAACCTTTTTCTGATTAACACATTATTTTAACAGCAACTAGTAACAAGAAGTTTCTCCAAAAGCATGATTAGAAAGTAATTAACTATTATGGTTTAATTTAGTTTTCTTTTTTTTAATTACAAAAATCAAAATCTGACTTGCAGATATGCTTCTCTGCCACCTAATTAGACTGTACTATAAAATAAATACAGAATGGTTTTGCAAATAGTTAAAGAACATTTTTTGAAAAATTCTTGAACATTGAAATAAAGCGAAAACACTTTCCATTTCGGCAATGTTTCTGAGCACACACGAAGGTATCAAAATAGATTCGGAAAAATAACAACATTGCAGAGCTGCCAACATTTGCATCTTGCAATCAGGGAGATTTTGTCCAACAATCAGAGAGAAATTTTGAATTACATTCAACATAACAGGGGAAAAAGGTTCCATAATCAGGGAGATTTTCAAATGTGTTCATCAGAACAGGGAAAGATTGGCTTTATTTTCAGGGAACTTTCTGCAGAATCAGGGAGAGGTGGCAGCTCTGACATTGTAAGAAAACCTTTAACAAGATATGGACCAGTGAAAAAACTTGCAAACTGGTGAAATGAGAAACAACAATGCCCCTTAACCATTTAGAGACCATTCATTTCAGTACAATCATCACCATACGCCAGATATTGCTAAACTTGTTCCTTATTTCATTCAGCTATTATTAGGAGAAATGTCAGGAAAATTATTAAGAAACAGAAATATATGTTTTATATTTTTTTTAAATTGTAGATTCATTGTTAACATGGGAAACATCGGAAAATGTCATGTGGCGTGTCGTGGCCGAGTGGTCTAGTTCACCGGACTCAAGCTCTGGTGTTGCCAGCAGC
This sequence comes from Plazaster borealis, assembly GCA_021014325.1. NCBI lineage: Eukaryota > Metazoa > Echinodermata > Asteroidea > Forcipulatida > Labidiasteridae > Plazaster > Plazaster borealis. Next base: position 3,691,498 of record CM037458.1, read on the forward strand.
AGAGTGTGGGTTCGAATCCCGGTCGTGACACTTGTGCCCTTGAGCAAGGCACTTGACCATAATTGCTTCGCAAAAGTTGGGAAGGTAGTGCATTCTGCTCTACCAGCCAGGCTCCTATTGGATGATACCCATGCCTACATCCTTATGGACTGTAAAGGGGGCAACCCTGTTTCAGCCCCAGGAGTAGGTGGCAACGTGCCCCTGGTGACAGTTGATTTGGGTCAACAGCCCAAAATCAGTAAAGTGTAGCCCTCACCTTGAAGTGGCCGTCCGGCCTTGTGAGTTGGGCAGTATCTCATAAATAAATAAAAATTAAAAAAAATTAAAATTTCTGAGACCTCTTGCACAAGTACATCAAATCTTGCAGCCGTTTGCGGCCGCTATGGGCATTTTGGTACAAGCCGCTTGTGGCTGCTACGGTCTCTAAAGGGTTAAAAAGGTACGGTCAAACTTGGATATAGAACATCGCAAGGACTCACAACTAACAAACATAAATACATGCCAGTTGTGTGTTCTTGCGATATGAATTCTTTTCAATAAAACACTCTTGATTTGATGTAATTCAATACCCAACAACGTCATCTTTAACTTTTGAACTTAATTGATCCGTTTCACCGATGTCAAACACAGCTACTGTCTACCCATAGGCTGCCATTTTTTGGGGGGTCACGTTGCATGTAGATATGGTGCACATTTAACTGTGTATGTGTCGACTAAAATGTGCCATGCACAGTAACACACAGGGAACACTGCCAAAATGGCACAACCTCTTGTGGCGAATAACGACAGGTGAATTGGGTCAACAGACAAGATTTAAATTTATACGTTGGAAATCTTTCTGGTCTTCCTAAAAGTATAGATGGAAAAGGTACTTCATAAATAGGAATGCAACTGCATTTTGTGAACCAACCACAACAAAAAAGAGGAAAATGTTAGGCGCAGCAAGACTTTGTACTATGTTTTTCAATTTTCAATGGCACAGCTGAGAAACCAAACAAGAATATCAGCATCGACTACAACAGGCACGATATTTGGCCAGAAAAGAGGAACATACCAGTACTGTGTTTTTTCAATTTTCAATGGCACAGCCGAGAAACCAAAAAAACAAGATTATTAGCTGAAAAATTGCATGTGTGTTTTAAAAAAATACCAAAGTGCTGCAATAAAACTAAATTGTACCATACTTCCTTTCAACATACTTACATAATCATCCTTACAAACCATAACAGATCAAAATAATGTATACTGTCAAAAGTAAACAATAAACAATGTTAAGAACTGTTTCAACAACACTTTGTTGAACTCAAACCAAACCAAAACAAATCTCTGATAATCAAATTCTAGGGTTTGTTGTCAGTACTTCCTTTGGCCTCTTTTGGCTTTTCTTTAACTTTTCTTTTCTTTCGTAAAATAAAACATTATTTAGTTAACCCGATCATGCACTCTATGCAAAATCAACCTTAAATTACCTGTTTGGGTATTGAGTTGGCACTAAAAAAAAAGCAGCATTTTAAAATTAAAATATAAATTTTAAGAATATCTCTGACCATAAATCAAAATAACCATTAACTGAAGCAGTAATGCCACATGAATGTTGAAGAATTACAAAAGCTGCACATAAAACTGTACCCACCTCTCGCAGGTTGCAAAACAGAACGTCTCTATAGAGGGCGCTTTCAATATAAAACAAGATTCGCACAATCTACAACTGTCCACTCATAACCATCATCATGGATCTCCCAGTTTGTAAATGTGCCATTCGAATCATAGAAACCACACCTAGACCTAAGCCTTATAAAAATAACTTTTTGATTTTTCCGAATTCAAAATTTTCCTCAGTCCTCAACAAAACAAACTTCAAACCTCCAAAACTATTGTTGTCTGAAGAAACACCTGGTTCTGGGTTGTAAACTGAAGCTTTCTTCACCTCTGAGTTTTGAAGATAACTTCTGATTTACCGAGTCACTTTTTTATTCTCCAACAAAACTCACTCCAGTCTTCCTAGCATTTCACGTCTCATGAGTTTACCTGGTTCAGGTAAGTTCAATCTCCTTGCTCAAGGCTCGCTCTCTCCTGCTCCATCTCGGCAAGCTGACGTCGCTGCGCCTCTATCTTGGCCTCCAACTCCTTCTTCTTGCGCTCCGTCTCACGCCTCTTGGCCTCTTGAGCGACTGCAACCGGGTCAGGGCTCATGACCTTCGGTGATGCTCTAGGGGTCATGACCTTTGGTGATGCTCCTGGGGTCATGACCTTTGGTGACGCTCCAGGGGATGTGAACTTTGGTGAGGCTCCAGAGGTCAAGACATTTGGCAAGGCTCCAGGGGATGTGAACTTTGGCGAAACCACAGGACCATTAGGGGTTCGAGACCGGGTGCCAGGTTGGTCTGGGCTGTTTGCTGGTTTTGCATCTTTTAGATAAGCAGCGACAACCTAGAATAAACAAATTAAATAACACAATATTAGGCCTATCAAATTCAAACACAATATCAAACTCTACACTTGCAGGTACCCATGTTTACTCCTGGGTGAAGGGAAGCAATTATAGTAAAGCATATTGCTCAGGGACACAAGTACCATGACTGGGACTCGAACCAACCAGAACTTGAGTCTGGTACTCTTGACCATTAGGATTGATTCATTGCCTTAACTCATAAAACTTTCTCTTTGTGAAAATAGTCCCTGGCAGGAAAGGGGATGAGGGCAAAATGAAGTGGCAAGTTAATCTAAATCCCCAGGGCTCAAATTTGGGGTAAAATTCCACAAGACCGCCGGGCTTGTAGCTCAACATTTTTCACGGGACCAGAATCTTAACAAGAAATAACTTCCTACAAAGTTTAACATGTAAACTGTTTTTATTTGTACACGCACTAAGAGAAGATTTATCTCATTTGTCTTACGGGTTAGTATACTTCAAAAGGCCTACTCAACAAAATTGAAAGATATTTTTTAAGACTCAAAGTCATAGAACACTGACCATAAATATTTACAACGAAACAGAAACTGAATCCTGAAAACGGCGCAGACAAAATGTAAGTGTGATGGACGCGGAAACTGCACGGTCGGGTTTAAAATGGGTTACATCGGCAAGGTTTTTCGAAAGAATTTCAGCATTCACTTTCTGTTGAGTTTCAAATACCTAATTAGTATATTCTACATAATTTGATCACGCTGTCCTGTCAGGGAAAGTGTGTAAATCATTGAGGAAAACACTTAATTCGCATAAAAAGTAAAACAGACAATGGGTTTTCAATTGTCTTCGTGTACAAAACGTTGCGCTGCCAGCGTCTCAGCAATGGCAACGCAGCCATAGCAGCATGCAGCACTTACACGTATGGATCGGTCTATTGTGTTTCAAACTTCAAAAGCAGCAGTAACTCTTCTGACAGTTTACCCAAAGGAAAATTTGCCGCAAATTCCACGGTTGAACGTCACATTCAAAGTATTTTTCTCACCTGGTTTATATTTCTTTTCGATTCTGGCTCAACCAACTGCACTAGTGACGTCCCATCTTCTGTCATTTCCTGAAACGTGGCATGCAAAAATGGAGAGCCCATACTGCTCAGCTGCTCCTGAAGGAACTTTTTGGCATTTTCCTCAGAAGAACTAGAACCCAACGACACCCCTGCAGAAAAAAACCCAAAAGAGCGATTAGTTATATATATATATATAGGATTTGAGGCATTGCATGGTGGGGTATCAATGTATATTTGGCTTGCGGTAACACCATGTGTATATCTACTTTGCTGTGTAGATTTTTGTTCTTTGAGAACTTGTCTTGCTATATTCTACTGCCGCGTAGTGTCATTACATTACCGTGACAGTACAGAGTTATATAATGCTTCTATTCACTGCTGTCCCAAAGTCGAGGCTCTACGCGCAAAATGGCTGATCGTGCAAATGGGCCGTGCAATATATAGGTTAATATGACACTCTTGTTATGGATCGACCAATCAGAATCAAGGATTCAAGTTTGCTTGAAGACAAAAACCACATTATCAACTCACCACTTAGTCCGCACTTAATCGCGTGGATGGGTAAATCGGCAAAAACCTCCGGGGCTGCGTGCATTTGTGACCACGGCAAGGGTTCCTTGTTTCCAAAGTCGATGTACTTCACTAAGGCCTTCTGGCAGGACCTCTTGATCTTGATGACTTCGCCACGGTACCAGTAATTATCTAGGAATAACAGAAATGATAACAATTTATTCGGCAGCCATCTTGGTTGGGTTCCCTTGTGCCAAGTGCTATCACAGAGCTAATAATCAGTTAAGTCAAAGGGGCCAGCCTATCTTCCCGGCAGCCTCAGTTTCGCCACATATTTTGTGGGAAGGACCACAAAATTTACTCAATAACTAGTCTTTCACAAACAAACCTTCCACGTGTGCACAACGACAGCTGATTTCAATGAACACAACTTTTGAACGACAGCTGATTTCAATGAACACAACTTTTGAAAGACAGCTGATTTCAATGAACACAACTTTTGAACAACAGCTAATTTTAATGAACACAACTTTTGTTTTAGCCACAGTGACCTTGACATTTGACCTAAGGGTCCAAAAACAATAGGCTTCTGGGGGGATCCCAAGACAAATCCACATACCAAGTTTGGAGATAACATGCCAAGTCCTGCACAAGTTATCGCCCGGAAAACGTTACTTTTGTTTTAGCCATAATGACCTTGACAATTGGACAAGAGGATCTAAAAACAACAGGCTTCTGGGGGTTCCAAAGACCAATCCACACACCAAGTTTGGAGTTGATATGTCAAGTCCTTCTTGAGTTATGGTCAATGATTGCACACATACACCCAAGGAGGACATGTCAGAAACTGTATGTCCCTTCGATGGCTTCGCAAACCGCGAGGCATAACAATTTAAGAGTTCACCTGTGAATTTTGCGAGGCATAGATCTCCAATGGCTGGTTGGTAGGGTGGGGTGGCTGGCGGCAGCTTGGTTGCGTATTCTTGAATGTCGTTCATCAAGGATAACAGCTTCTCGTCTTGTGGGATGAAAATAAAGAAAGATCGATGTAAATCATTCTTTTAAAAGCTCATCAGCTGTATGTAAACTTTATAATAATAAGAGGTAACTAAAATAAAGAGCAAAATTGCGGGTACAACCATGTGTAAAAACTCTTTTGTGGGAGTGTTGGCTCTGAAAAGAGCCGGTGGGGTCTCGACGTTTCGAACAGTATACTCTGAGATGATAATAAATTTTTAAAAATTATTTATTTTTTTATTTATTTATTCTGGTTGTGAAGCCAAGGTTTCTCAGAAAAGCGAACTTAATCACTATACTAGCCAAGAACCCAATGGAGAGAAGACAAGAAAGAAAGTTTCAGTTTTAGATGTGGGAGGAAAAACCCCAGAGAAATATTACAAAGAAACCAGGTAGGGACTGAAAACCCAATCCACATAGTGCCCCCGGCAGGATTCGAACCGGGGTCCTTGAGTCAGAAGGCGAGGAAAGAAACCACTACGCCAAACCGACCACCCAAATAAAATAAAAAATTGCATACAATTTTTTTTTCTTTAAAGAAACCAAACCGAGATCTTGTGTTTTTTTAATTGAATATTAATGAAGAAAAATACCTCACTGTGTAACATCTTGAACACAAAATAATATGTTCAAATGTTGACTTTGAGTCTGATAAAATACCTTTCAATTCTACTGAGTAATGACATAATGAAGTATACTAAATACCCATAAAGACAAATGAAATCAATCTTCTCTCACATGTCTTATAGCGCTTGTTCAAACAAAAACAGTTAACTAAAATGCATGTTGAACTGTGTCAGGAATTTTTTTCTTATTTTGCTTCTGGCCTTGTAAAAAGAATTTTGGTCCAGTAAACATTTTGAGCCGCAAGCCCTGTGGTCTTGTGGATTTTTCCCCCGAATTCAAGCCCTGTTCCTTGGTGTTGAAGTCAAAAGTACGTACTCTCTTCTTGGATGCACATCTGGCAGTAAAACTCCTGGGGGCCTACAACCTCATTCACAACCACGTCGATGGCAGAACTCGGTAGAAACATCTTTTTCAGAGATGAACTCAAAATACGCCCATCTGTCATGTCTGTAAAAAAGAAAAAATTGATGAGTTAACAAAGATGTTGGGCGCAATCTTCGAAAATTGTCATTTTTTTAATATTTGCGCCCACAAATAAAAATTGTGCTGCTGAGGCACGAAATTGACACGAACTACACGGTTTGCATGAATAATTCCCTTTGGAACACGGCGGCGCTTTAAATAGCATTGCTGGCGCGATTGCTGTCATCGTACTAAGTCTGTATCCGGATTGGCGGATTTAGCTACGGTTACGACTGTTACTAAGGGCATTGCCAAGGGCGTCCTATACTTCAATGCATGATGGCATGGTGATCAAGCCGAAGCCGCAACCGTAGCCGCCAATTCGGACACGGCCTAACTAGAGACAAGCCGAGTGAAACCACAATGGAAGAAGCTTTTGAGGAGCTTTGCAAAGATTCAGTTTAGGAACAGTAGGTAAAACAAATTCCATCATTCGACAAAAAAGCCAAGATTTATTCAGAAAGGTCTTTACCTCTTGGGGTAGTTGGTGATGAGACAGACGATGTGATTGGTGGAGCTCTGACAGGCTCAGGCGATGTGATTGGTGGAGGTCTAACAGGCTCAGGCGATGTGATTGGTGGAGCTCTGACAGGCTCAGCCAATCCCAGCTCACGCAACTCCTCCTTGATGTTGACCCACTGACCTTCCTGACTGGAGTAAAGAATCTCCACCTCATACATCTTCCCATCGTACTTCACGATGTCGACAGTACACATGGCATTCTCCAACTGCAAGAAATTAAACCTTTGATCTATAAAAACAAAGCATCATTCTGCGTTTTGTTGGTTAAAACCGTCAACTGTTTCTGTTGTGGCCGAAACCCGAACAGCCGCACGAATGGAACATGGCGTGTTATGCCCGAGCGGTCAAGCGCAATGGACTCAAGCTTTTATGTTTCTGATCAGCAGAGTGTGGGTTCGAGTCCTGGTGTTTACACTTGTGTCCTTAAGCAAGACACTTAACCATTATTGCTTCACCTTCGGATGGGTCGAAAGCCGTTGGTCCCGTGTTAAAATAAGTTACACTTATCGCCAAGAGAAGGGGTTTGCCCTGGTTTTTCTGGCAGTGGCTGCTGAATGCCCCAAAGCACCTTGTAAACCCTTACAAGGTGTTACATAAATGGGTCTCAGAATTTAAAAACTTTAAAAAAACCTGTCTGGAAATAAATAATGATAAGCACTTTGAGACGCCCGTAGATAAAGCGCTGTAAGAAAATTTTAGTTTTTATTATTATTATTATTAACACAAACAACTATTTACTATTAAGCTTTATATAAGTGTTCGACCTAGAGAAAGATTCAATCAAGGACCATAGTTAACCAAAGTTCAACTACCTGTGACTGAATGCACCCCAGTCAACGATGGTTGGACTAGTCTAGTTGTCCATTTGTGACCAGCCTCAAATTGTTTGTTAATATACATCCATTCCCAGCCTCTGGTCCTGAAAATTTTGTCAAAGAATGACCTGTTTTTTAGTCTGGTCAACCTGGAAAATAATTGTACCTTCAACTGCCTGAATTATATATTCACACAACTATAATTTTTCACAAAACAATTACTGACCTTTGACTTTATGTGTTTGACCGTCTCCTCACTCCATAGCAACCGCTTGTCTCCAGAGGGCGCTACCATACCGTGAATTCCGCATCGGTGGGCAAACTCGGGCACCTCCCTCAACCACCCCTCCAGCTTCCTAATCTCATTCAAGGCAACAACTTCCACGTTCCCGTAATCCACAAACATCACGTTCAGCGTTGATTCAGGGGCCACTTCCTCAACAGCCCGGGCCCTGTACCAAGCATTGTCGGCGCTGAATCTGGCAGCACACAGCTGGCCAACTTTGGGCTCATGAGGGCGTGCGTTGCCGTCCTCATACTGTGTGCGGAGCTCGGTGCCGAGTCTCTCGTCGAGTTCAATATTTTCCTCGGATGAGATCTGGATGAAGAATTCCGACGGACTGTTGACAACTGTCACAAGACAGACGCAGTTACCCGTAAGCGGAAAACCAGCAGGTAGGGTCTCAAACTCCGCACTCCCGCCTGACCTCTGACCTATTCCCTCACTGTCTGTACTTGGTGGTCGTGGTGGCTTCCCATTGGCTGGCAGGTGATCACCTGACGGCCCTGGTGACTGGAAGTGAGCGATCAGGTCATCGTTCACTGATGACCAGGTGTCACCGCCATCGCTGGAGTAGTGAATCACCACCTCACACACCTCCCCGTCCTGCTTCGTCACGTTCACCTGGAACCCTTTCACACTATCCTCATCCTGGAAAAATAAAATATATTATAAAATTGTTCTAATTCGCCGTATTTTTGACCACGTGAGGGCGTATGTGGACAAATTTCACGTGATGAAAAACAAGTAAACAAACAGGGGGGTTTTCATTGTTGTAATTATTATGTTTATGTATTTCGTCATTAATGCAAGAAAACTACATACACGCAATTAAAATAAGATAAAACTGCGATTGTGATGCAAGACATTCCCTGATGAAAGCGCCCTCAAGCAGTCAAAAATATGACTCATTTACTCATTTACTAATTATCTACTTTTTCTACCAATTTCCACGTTTGATTTTGTCTCTTTTCTCCAACCCCTTCCCTCTACCCCCCCCTGCATCTACTTCTTCATTATTCATCACTTGCTTTTTCTGTGTGCTTTCTGCCTCTCTCTCGCTCTCTATACATGTATTTCCAATTGACTGCTTCTGGTACACTTGTATACCTGTGTATGTGTGTTGTGTTGTCATTTAGCCTTCGAGAAAGACTCTGCTAGGGTCAAAACGTCAGGTTGTTGACAATTTTTTGAAAAAAATGATCACAACTCTATTTCTTTAGTCTTCTTTCTGAATAAACAACACTAATTTACAAATACAAAGCCATTGTCTTTGCCTCCCTTATTCTGGCATTAGGTCGGGGGAATGGTCTAATGCGCGTACCGAGTAGAAATGAGCCCTCTTGTGACTTGTTTTATTTCTGGCCAACTTCAATAAAAAATATCAACATTTGCGTTTGTTTTTAACAATTTTGTTAATGTTACAATAAGGCCTGGGCAACTCAGTGAAATTCACTACCTGACTAGTCGCGCTTCAATTAGTCGCGACTTCGACACAAGTCAGGACTATTTTCAAAACCAAAGATTGGTGCAAGATGGTGAAATCCAGGCTGAAATGTGAAATATGCATTGCAATGGATGCCATTGCAGCAAGCTACTCATTTGATTCAACAATATATTATAGCAGACAATGACAATTAGGCCTGGGGGACTAGTGAAATATACTACCCGACTAGTCGCACCTCAATTAGTCACGACTTCAACAGTAGTTTATCAGAAGCCGTGGCGGGGCGCGGTTGACCGGGTAGTTGAAAAGTGGCAGTCGCTATGTTTAAAATTGCTTTATAAGCAGACGTAGATCCTTCAAAATGACATACATTTTTATTAGCAATCAATAATCAAAACTTCGACACTAGTCGCACTAATCGCCAAGGCCTAGTTAGGGTATATTTTCTTCATCCAGTACAGGTATTTTGTACATGATGGATTACATGTATCGAGATTGTTGCCATTTGCTTGTTGAAATTCACTGACATCTAGGCCATATGGGATTTTAAACCGCTGTGCCTGGTATACCAAGCACCAAAGCTAATTCAAAATTTGTACTTTTAGGACGTAAAAAGTGACTCAAGCCAATAGACTGTGCAAGTCTCGCGCATATTCAAACTTCCGGGACCATTGTGGTCCAAACCATATGGAGTTTTATGTATCGGGATTTTGTTTTGTCAATTATTTTAGTTTAAAGTAGTTTATAGCCATGAAAATTATATATGATGTTGGGAATGTAATACTAAGTTATAAAAAATATGAAAGTAAAACCAATTCAACAAAATAACGAAGAAAACCTGAGAATAAGACTTGACCTCCGTTTCCTGTTACTTATATCAAATTAAGAATGCTGCCCAAATGACAGGCATGTTGTCATTAAACCTATGTTATTATAGACGCACACATTCAGGCGTGATTGGCAAATGGGGTTTCTAATAATAAGCATTCGCGTCCAAAGTTTTAATTTTGTTTCAATGTTCATTTGATTACTTTTTTTTTATTATACAACAATTTAATAATAATTTTTAACACTTTGCTATGGGTATTTTTATTTTCAAGAATTTTGTTCAAATATAATTTGAAAAGAAGATTTGATTTCATAGCAAAATATAGTCTTCGTTTGAGTTTTGTTCTTGTTTTTCGATATGCTCGAGACTCGCAGTCTATAACTAAATGCACAAAGTCCATCAGCTTCTAATGGAAGATTACCTACCTCTGGTGTAACCATGTTCCTGAGGACATTAGTCGCATCACTGTCCCATGCTCTGCCTACAGAGGGCCCACTGACACCACTCAGATAACAATGGTGGCAACATTGTGGGAAGGCGAGGAAATCTCCCTCCAACTTCTTGATACCGTCCAACGAAACTGTCTCCGTGTTTCCGTAGTCCACAAACAGAACTTTGGCCGTCCCTTCAGCAGCCCGGAGCTCGACAACCCGAACCCTGTACCAATTGTCATCGACGCTGTACTTCGCGACGCAAGCCTCTCCGATGCTGGGTACATGGGGGCGCTGTTGCATCTTCCCATAATGGGCGTTGAGTTTTTCTGTCAGGTCGTTCACTGCGTCCAAGTTTTTCTGATTCACCACTTGTATGTAAAGGTCGCCAAGGTCACCGAGGGCGGAAACATACCCCGGAAAGTCTTTGGGTGGTTTGGTAGTAGGCACGGTAGCTACTTCTGGATTGGGTGGCATGGATCGAGGCATAATCTGATTGGATGGCGACACCTCTAGCAGACTTGCCCAGCCGTTCGTGATAAAGTCCTGCTGCATGGTAGTATGTTCTTTATTGCCGTCGAGGTAGACTAGCTCCACAAGGCACCTGCCCTCTTTCTTTCCCACAACTTTAACTTGAAACTGTTTCTCTTTCACCTTCAAATATGAAACACATCAAACTTTTAAATAATAAACCAAGTTTAAAAGGTAGGGTCATAGATTGGTAACTACTCCAAATATGAATGACTTAGGAAGCCCTGCAGCTGTTGATAGTATAAACTATTTGGAGAAAGGATTCCCTTCGAATTAATATGGTTTGGATCATTTTACACCCAGAAAAATTTTGAATCTGAGGAACGATTCAGGCATTATTTGCTTCTCAGATTTCTGAGAGTTGGTAACCATTGCGCATGCTGGCCAGAGATGCGATTGGTACCCGCTGTCGCCTCGCCAAACCTGAATGGATTTGACGTTCTAATGAAGAAAAAAAACCTTAACAATTTGTAGCTGTTTTCTCAGCAAGTAGACACTGCATTCACCTGAAACCTTTCACAATTGTATCTTTCTTTATAACTTTGCCTATAAATCAGCATTATGTTGACGAAAACCAATCTATGACCTTACCTTTAAAGAACTGTCAAATATTTACTTAAACCTGTGATCGAATAACTTGTTCACTTTTGGATTATTAAATTGTCTGATACATTAAATAATTTTCCGCCAAATTAAACTGCTTAATGTATCTTAAATGAATATATATATTGGATGCATATGAGCGCATTGGATGCATATGAGCGCATTCTCACAAAAAATATCCGCGAGGTGAAATCTGGACTATTCCATTGCATGAGGCAAAGTGAAATTGAAAAGACGGATTTCACCGAGTGGTGATATTCTACGACGATGGACAAAGTGCATTCACTTAAACAATAGAACACAGTATATTCAGAATGCAATACGTTAAACGTAGACAAACTGCGTCAATTTGACAGTAATTTTTACATACCTTTTCAGTGAAGTAGGCAAATGCTCTTTCGTTTTGGCTGATTGTACAATTCATCCGAACACAAGCTAGTCCGCAATGTACAGCGAACATTGGGGTGTTGAAAAATTGATCCTCCAAAAGTGTGATCCTCTCTGACGACGCCACCTCCTCAACCCCGTAATCCACAAACAACACCTTAAATGCCGATTCAGGGGCCACCTCCTCCAGAACGAGGGCCCTGTACCATGCATCATCGATGCTCTTCACTGCACAGAAGTCGCCCACTCTCGGGGTGAAAGGGACCAAGTCCTGAAGCGAGTACCTCGTATTGAGAAGGTTCGTGAGCCCCTCAAATGCCACCGCGTTCTCTTCGCTGAAAACTTGCAGATAAAAGTCCAGTGGGCTGTTGACGGATGTTATGAAACCATCAAACTTGGTTTTGGGTATGGCAGCCTCCAGCAGCTGTTTGGTTACTCTGCTTGTAGACGGTTTGTCCATCGTAACGATCTGATTGGTTGAGACAGAGTCACCTGATGCTTGTACAGCAGCCTGATTGGTCACACTCTCTTTGTTGTCGTCGTCGTCGGCGAAGCCGTTCACCTGGAGTATCTTATTGAAGGAACAGTCTGGTTCTTCTGCTCCAGCCGAGAATACTTCAACCACAAGGCGGTCGTCCCGCTTGCCTTGGATGATTATGTTCACAGTCGGAGCTGTCGCCAGCCACTCTTTGAAAGCCCCGGTCATGTCATCTTGCCAGTCAGCCCCACCCTGCGGTTTCACCCCGGCCAGTTTGCATTGGATGGCTTGTTTGGAGAGGCTGGCGAACCTCTCTTCCAGAGGGCGGCATTCGTCGAGACTGACGGTGTCGCTGTTGCCGTAGTCAATGAAGGTCACGTACGGATCTTTCTCGTCAGAGTGGGGAACTTTTTGGATGACCGCTCGATACCAACAGTTGTCGTGACTGAATCTAGCGGCACAGAGCTCTCCTTGCTTGGGACTGCGATATAAATGTGATAATTCATTGTTAAGATTCCAGTTCTTGCCACTACTGGCTAAGAAATGTAACACATTGTTCATGATCAAATTTAAAGATTAGGGTCCACTGTTTGGCCACAAAAACTCGGAAACTATACATCCTTTTCAGTGAGTGAGTGTGTTTACATTGTCATAACTTGGGTCATTGAACTTAATGGATGAGCAGTTAATCTGCCCTGGGGCAGTTAGCAGCATGACTGGCTTGTTCTTGATCCAATTAAAGGCATCGTACACGTTTGGTAATGACTCTGATAATAATAAAAGTAAAAAAAACAAAAAGTACAGCACAGCAGCTTTTTGTAATGCATTGCATTTTTTTTTGCACTTGGAAGACTGAAGAACATGGAAATTTACTAAAAATCTTATAAAACCCAAAACATTGAGTCTGCGGCGCATACCTTCTCAGAGTGTATAATATATATTATTATGATTCCTGTTTGGAAAAATAACAGCTCCAGATTTTCGGCAATATCTCAAAAACGCTACCACCTTTTGAAATTAAATTTTGAAAGTTAGTTTTATGGTATGTATCTCCAACTATATACGTTTGAAACAAACACTAGGCTCCACTTACCAAACATGTACGATGCCTTTAAAATATTAGGGTCCACTGTTTGGAAAAGGAGTTACATGGAGATAACAGGTGTGAGTTGGTCAAGACAAAAGGATGTATTATTCTGGCCTCTTCCTTTAATGAAGCTTTCCTGCGATGGGTTTTGTATGGGGTCATCAAACCTGGGTAAACCTTGTGGTGAAGCTTCTTTATGGGAGCCCACCAGCCTAGTAAACTGTGCATTTTACTTGCCCCCAGGAAATTTTAGCAGCCCAGATGTGAAACATGTACCGAGACAAAATGTACATTTCTGAATGGCAGAGATCACAACCAGTTTGATGGTCAAATGAAGTTACATTCACACACTCAAAAATAAATTAATACATTTTTTAACAGTTATTATTCACATCTGAAAAGGAAGAAAGATGAGCATTTTAAAAACAAGTAGGTTGCACAGTTTTTAAGTAGCTCACATGGCAAGTTGAAAAGTATTTACACGAGTGAATACGCACGTTAGCATTTGAATGTTCCTGCAGTCTAACAGACCGGTCCATGTACACCCTCTGGATTACCTGATCCAATTAGAATATTCCTGCCTTTTGGATTTTTAAGATACATTGTATAAATTATCACATTAAAAAAATCTTCAAACCCAAAAGAAAAAACTCATAAAGAATTACACTCAGCCCAAACCCATCGCCCTCCAAACACCCAATCCAACACACTCTCCCCCGCCGGGCATAAATCCTTTCGCTCAATTTACCTGAATCCAGCCTGAGCTGGCGTCTTCGAATAAAAATCGTTGATGTTTTGCCCCAATTCCACCAGATCGGATCCACGGTCCAACACGTTGGCGTAAAAACAGCCTGGGCTATCCACATGGCTGACGCACACTTCAGTCAGCGTCCCCATGGCTAGATCGTCGGCTATCGAGCCCAGGCTAGGTGGGGAAGCCGTGGTAGCACTCGTTGGCTGTGCTGCGGAGGCTGGGGATGGCACAGAGATCCTCGTAGATTTGGCCAGACCGGCGGAGACAAGAACTGAAGACACTGATAGTGCTGTTGGTTTAACGATAAGATCAAAATTGACTTGAGCCTCTTTTTTTAAAGAAAGAAAGATGAACATTTATTTATTTGTATTTATTATTTCATTACACATCTAACAGCACATGCCGAGGAAATATTCAACTTTTGACGTGAGGAAAACCCATGCAGTCAGGTATGGACTGAATGTAGTGGAATGTAGTAGATGACTGCTGGGTTTATGAAAGTAAGAGATAATAATTATAACCATAATACTCTTTCTATTCTGCTCGTTTGAAAAGTTCCAACAGAAATTTACAACATCCTCAACGAGGCACCATGTTATCCGACCAAGGCCGGTCGGGTTGCCGTAGTGTATCTTTCCTTGCCTTCCATCTCTGGGACCATGGTTCAAATCCCGCCAGGGGCACTGGGATTAGGTTTTCAGTCCTTACCTGATTGCGGGAGTTTTCCCTGGACTAATTCTCTGGGGTTTTCCTCCCACATCTAAAACTGAAACTTCCTTCTTTGTCTTCTCTCTGTGGGGTTCTTGGCTAGTATAGTGATTAAGTTTGCTTTTTTCTGAGAGTCCTTGGCTTCACAACCAGAATTAATAAATGAAATGTCCGACTTCAAGGCCAGAAATTTCCTTCAGATTGACTTACAACTATCACTGGGGTCGTACAGCTCAATCTCTCGACCTTCAGCGCCTTGACCTTTGAACTCAACAGTACACTTCTTACACTTGACCAGGGATTGAAGCTTTTGAGTTGCTTCCTCAGACCAGGTACCCTGAGGTGATTGGATACCACTTAAGAAGCATTTTAAAGCCTGAAAAAAAGGGGAAATAAGTATAAAAATGATTAAATTAATCAGCAATTTAAGTAAGGGACAAAAATTGGTAACAGACTGAGCAAGTCTTGAGCCTATCAAAAACGAGAGAAAAAATTGAACAAAGACTAATTCTTTGAAATCAAATCTTTAAAAAAATTCTTTTTATAACAAATTCTTGAATACCCATAGCAATTTGTTATATAAATACAATTTCAATTTTTAATAAAATTCAAATATTTTGTTGTATACATTTGGGACGAAATCGAACATGTTCTTTTTTGGCCAGAAACTGTATATACTCAGAAGTGAAAGAAGCTGAGTGGTGAATTAAAATGTATATAAATTACGTAAATATTACATGAGTTTGTCTCTGTTGTAATTATTTTGTGCTTGCGATCTAATCTTTCTTATCTTTCCAGTGGCAGTACCAATGGTCTCAGGACAAACTGTGACCAAAATTGACATTGAAACAACAATTTTTAACTGACTTTTTGGCAAAGTAAACAACATTTTATTTACAAACAACTGTTCAAAACAGTACCATGGCTTCACAGATGGTTTTAAAAAGATTGCAACCACAAATATAAGCAATGGTGATTTGGGAAAATCCCAATCTAGTTCTCTCTACTTTCAAAGTATTCCAGACAGAAGTTTTTCTCCGGAGGATTAGTACCGGTATGACATAGACTTTTTCGCAAATACTCGGTACGCACTCAATTGCCGTGGGAAGAGGTGCATGCTGGTAAGTATTGACAAACTTTAGTTGCCAACTAGACCAGCATGCACCTCATTCCACGGCTAACGCATGCGCACTGAGTATTTGCGAAGTAGTCTATAATAACCTCCCCCCTAATTAACTCCTGTTCCTAAACTCCGCCTTCAAGGAAGGTGTGGAATTTGGTGTACCTGCTTGGGTAGTCTCAGCAACTCGTCTTTAATTTTACGCAAGTCGTGCTTCATGACGATGTCCATGATTCCAAAGTCTATCAGGAGTACGGTGTATGCATCGTCGTCTTTGATGGAGAGGACCTCTCCTCGATAGAACACGTCTTGCGAGTACTGGACGGCACAAACACTTCCCACCTACAGGTGGATAATGATATTGATAATGATGAACACTTACAGACATCAGAATTTTCCGCATCGCGGTGAACACGGACGGAATCGCGAGAAATTGGTGTAGAACACGGTATCGATCCAATTGCAAGGAATTTCACGGAGTTAAAAGAAAAATCTGAATTCAACAGGAATTGAAATACTGGATTCAAATAAAGACTGAAATAAAATCGGAAAAAAAAAGAAGAAAAAATTCAACAAACTCGAAATCCTTCAAATTCTGGCAATAAAGTCCATCATCACCGATCGATCCCCAGTGTGCTACAGGGACATTACTTTCCAGCGCGGGTCGGCAACATCACCGATCATTAGACTCTGTGCCAGCATTACCTTAGTACATGTTTAGCTATGCGACGCATAGGGATCCAGACGACAGTGCCATGAACCGTGCTGGGCCCAATTTCATAAAGCATGTAAGCACAAAAAACTTGCTAAGCACAGAAAACTCTTGCGTAGGAAAAAAAATAGGTTACCAGCCATAATACCATACAGTTACCATTGATGTGACTGGTGCCCCACTCATTTCTTGCTTAGCAAAGAAATTTGGTTAGCAGAATTTTCTGCTCAACAGCTTTATGAAATTGGTCCCTGGTATCCGGCCATCTAAGCACAAATAAATAGAATCTGGGTACCGTAACCGTGCACAGTCCGTCGGTTCCAGTGTGTCACAATGGCGACCAATTTCTGGGCCCAAAACTGGGCCCAATTTCATAGAGCTACTTAGCACAACAATTTGCTTAGCATGAAATTTCTTCCTTGATAAAAACAGGATTACCAACCAAATTTCCACGTGATTTTCAGGATAAGCAAACAACAGCTGAATACCAGTAACAAGCAATATGCAACACATGGGAAATTTGGTTGGTAATCCTGTTTTTATCAAGGAAGAAATTTCACGCTAAGCAAATTGTTGTGCTTAGCAGCTCTATGAAATTGGGCCCTGATGTCTGCACTTACAAAGCGTCAGTATCTGCCACGGATGGGTGCTCGTGGCACTCATTGTTTTCATGACCGGTATGCAGAGTTATGAATATGAAAATAAAGGAGATAAAATCGTAACATTTATGATGGTTCACCTCTGGTGTGCAGCTGAACTCTCCACAGTTAGCTGTCCCTTGATACGTATCATTCAGAGCTTGGGTGAGCTTCCCGAAGCCTTCCAACGTCCGTTCCTTGTAAATCTGCAACCAAACTGAACTGGGGCTGTCCACTTCTGTTACAAAAACCTGCATAAGAAAATTGGTAAGATCTCTTCATTTTCCCCCCTAAACACACGTGCCACAAACTGCCACAAAATCCCATATTGTCAGGCTAGCATTGGGTGTACGGGTTTCTTCTTTTTGTGCAGCTGGTGTTATGTGGAAACCCCATGGCTTTTGTACTGTGGACTTAGTCTCTCCACAGCTTCCTGTGGAATTTTGTAGCAAGGGCCAGTTGGGCAGGAGAGTGCACCAACAGTTAAAGACACTGGACACTATTGGTAATTGTCAAAGACCAGTCTTCTCACTTGGTGTATCTCAACATATGCCTAAAATAACAAACCTGTGAAAATTTGAGCTCAATTGGTCGTCGAAGTTGCGAGATAATAATGAAAGAAAAAACATCCTTGTCACACGAAGTTGTGTGCTTTCAGATGCTTGATTTCGTGACCTCAAATTCTAATTCTGAGGTCTCGAAATCAAATTCGTGGAAAATTACTTCTTTCTCGAAAACTACGTTACTTCTTTCTCGAAAACTACGTCACTTCAGAGGGAGCCGATTCTCACAATGTTTTATACTATCAACCTCTCCCCATTACTCGTTACCAAGTAAGGTTTTATGCTAATAATTATTTTGAGTAATTACCAATAGTGTCCACTGCCTTTAAAGGGTGGTACCACAGACTGCCACAAAGTACCATACCTTCCAGGCTAGCATTGGGTGCATGGGTTTCTTCTGGTTGTACAGCTGACACTGGTACCACAGACTGCCACAAAGTACCATACCTTCCAGGCTAGCATTGGGTGCATGGGTTTCTTGTGTTTGTACAGCTGACACTGGTACCACAGACTGCCACAAAGTACCATACCTTCCAGGCTAGCATTGGGTGCATGGGTTTCTTCTGTTTCTACAGCTGACACTGGTACCACAGACTGCCACAAAGTACCATACCTTCCAGGCTAGCATTGGGTGCATGGGTTTCTTCTGTTTCTACAGCTGACACTGGTACCACAGACTGCCACAAAGTACCATACCTTCCAGGCTAGCATTGGGTGAATGGGTTTCTTCTGTTTGTACAGCTGACACTGGTGCCACAGACTGCCACAAAGTACCATACCTTCCAGGCTAGCATTGGGTGCATGGGTTTCTTCTGTTTCTACAGCTGACACTGGTACCACAGACTGCCACAAAGTACCATACCTTCCAGGCTAGCATTGGGTGCATGGGTTTCTTCTGTTTGTACAGCTGACACTGGTACCACAGACTGCCACAAAGTACCATACCTTCCAGGCTAGCATTGGGTGAATGGGTTTCTTCTGTTTGTACAGCTGACACTGGTACCACAGACTGCCACAAAGTACCATACCTTCCAGGCTAGCATTGGGTGAATGGGTTTCTTCTGTTTGTACAGCTGACACTGGTACCACAGACTGCCACAAAGTACCATACCTTCCAGGCTAGCATTGGGTGCATGGGTTTCTTGTGTTTGCACAGCTGACACTGGTACCACAGACTGCCACAAAGTACCATACCTTCCAGGCTAGCATTGGGTGCATGGGTTTCTTGTGTTTGTACAGCTGACACTGGTACCACAGACTGCCACAAAGTACCATACCTTCTAGGCTAGCATTGGGTGCATGGGTTTCTTCTGTTTGTGCAGCTGACACTGGTACCACAGACTGCCACAAAGTACCATACCTTCCAGGCTAACCAGAAACGGAGGTCAAGTCTAGGTTTTCTTTGTTATTTTGTTGAATTGGTTTTACTTTCATATTGTTTATCACTTAGTAATACATTCCCAACATAATAAATAATTTTCATGGTCATAAACTAAAATAATCGACGAAACAAAATCCCGCCAATGTAAAACTCCATATGGTTGGGACCACAATGATTCTGGAAGTTTGATTACAGAGACTATAGGACTTGACCTCCGTTTCCGGTTACTAGTAAAAAATATGAATGCTGCCCAACTGACGGGCATGTTGTCATTAAACCTATGTGATAGACGCACACATTCGGGCGTGATTGGCAAATGGGATTTATAACAATAAGCATCCTCGTCCCAAGTTTTAATTTTGTTTCTGTGTTAATTTGAAAAAATTATTTATAATTATTTATATTATACACAAAATTGAAAATATATTCATAACAACTTGCTATGGTTTTTGTTTTGTTTTCAAGAATTTTGTATAAATATTAATTAAAAAGAAGAGTTGATTTCATAGAAAAATATAGTCTTCGTTCAAGTTTTCTTCTCGTTTTCGATATGCGCGGGACTTGAACAGTCTAATGGAAATTGAGTGCATCACAAAACTGTTTTTTTGACCTTGGAGCCCCTCTCTAACCCTTTAGAGATCATTAGATTCTGTATAATCATCACTACACGCCCAGATATAACTAATCTTGTTGATTTGTTTACTTCATTATTTTCAAGAAAAATGTCAGGAAAATTAAAAGAACCAGAAATATATGGGTTTCTTTTAGAATTGTAGATTCTTTGTTTAGCTAGAAAACATTGGAAAATGTCAATTCGGCAAAAAACCTTTTTCTTTGACCTCTTGCTGTTGCTCTTGTTTGAGCATAAGTAGGTCAAATCTTGTGGCCGTTTGCGGCCGCTGTGGGCATTTCGGTACAAGCCGCTTGCAGCCGCTACGGTCTCAAAGGTTTAACCCTTCGAGCGCTGCCAACATTCTGAAACGTCATGCTGAATATCCATCCACAGGCCGCCAACGTTCCCTTACGTTTAGACTGACTTTAGACTGGTTCCCTGTCTTTATCCGCAATGATAAATACACACAAAAACTTTTCTTTGACCTCTTGCGAGCCTCGAAGTGTGACGTCAGGTGTTCAAGCTACCTGCAACGTTCTACCCTTCGAGTGCCGCCAACGTTCTGAAATGTCATACTGAATATCCATCCACAGGCCGCCAACGTTTCCTTACGTTCTAAACAAAAATGGCCGGCCTGTGGATACAGAATTACCAACACGCGGCCGGCACTGTAAGGGTTAAAGTTGCCAATAACAGGATTTCGGAAAATGAGAGATTTTTCAAGTACCTCCAGACGAGGCTCATCTGGGGTCTCAAAAGGGAGGTTCCGAGCCATGAACTGCCCTTCCACACCGCCATGAAGGAGGGTTGTGGTTGTCGTCTTCGGAGAAGATGTTGTCTTCGGAGAAGACACCGTCTTTGGGGAAGACATCGTCGTCATGGGTTTGTTTGGTGACAACGCCTTGGGTGATCTGAAACGCAACAGAGCACAAAAGCATTCTGAATTAAACCAATGTATAGACGATGTGACCTCTGGCGTCATTCGAAAATTATAACATGATGCGCGCGCATGTTGCCAGGCAAAACCTTTGTGTACTGACAGCCAGCTATAAAGGACACGCAATGTTACCATGAGTACGCGTCTTCTTGCCCGGCGAAAACATGACTTTTGTCAACATAGGGCGGTT
The DNA here is from genome assembly GCA_021014325.1 of Plazaster borealis. Classification (NCBI taxonomy): domain Eukaryota; kingdom Metazoa; phylum Echinodermata; class Asteroidea; order Forcipulatida; family Labidiasteridae; genus Plazaster; species Plazaster borealis. Next base: position 3,712,613 of record CM037458.1, read on the forward strand.
TGAATGTAAACAGAGGTCACATCATCTATAGGGATAATGGTTACTAGCAATTGTTCTTACCCTACTTCTTAGTAGTTGGTGCCGAGTTGCTGGTCTCCCAATCAATTTATGTGTTTAAATAATATATACACCACCTAAATAGTACGCCTACTTAAAGGCACTGGACACGTTTGGTAATTGTCAAAGACCAGTATTCTCACTTGGTGAATCCCAACATATGCATAAAATAACAAAACTGTGAAAATTTGGGCTCAATCGGTCATCAAAGTTGCAAGAAAATAATGAAAGAAAAAACACCCCTTGTCGCACAAATTTGTGTGCTTTCAGATGCCTTAAAAAGGCTTCAGGCCTGAAGTCTTTCTAGTGAGTAACTACCTCTTTCTCAAAAACTACGTTACTTCAGAGGGAGTCATTTCTCAAAATGTTTCATACTATCAACAGCTCTCCATTGCTCGTTACCAAGTCAGTTTTTATGCATTATATATAATATATACAATAATGAGTAGGGTAGATGGCCTTAGTTTTCGATCCAGACCGGACCTTCTTCAGAGGCATAAAACAAGTACAAACAAATACATATCCATTTATAGAAAAAGAGAGGGGAAAGGGATTAAGGGAAGGATCCAGAAAGAAGCGGGAATGAGTAATTACCAAACGTGTCCAGTGCCTTTAAATGATTATGGTGTTCTCTAGCCGGATAGTTGCTGTAGTACGAGTGGTATACTGTCATTTCAGTTCCCATCCAGCCTTTGGACGACCATTTACTAAATACTAACCCTAAATAGATATAGAATGACTACAGTAGAAAAGTTAACATGGAGTTTTAGATGTGTCTCTGTTGGAGGCTGGAGAAGAGTGGGAGAGAGTTTATCATGGCCTAAGAACAACTATTAACCCTTTCAGCCCCAATGAACACTTAAGTCGACTGTGCACTATAACCTCCTTCAGCCCCAATGGTGACTTAAGTCGCCCAAGATAACACACAAAAAAGCACTCAAGCATGAGCACAAAGGCCATTTGTTCAAAAGCTGTTGTTTTGTCCATGTTCACCTTCCATACCCAAGCTTACCATCATTGGAAAGAGAAAGGTCGGATCTTTCCAATGATGATAAAATATCATGAGGTTGCTGTAATGCAATCTCTTCAAATTGCGAGTGGGAAAAAACTGACATCCTTTTCTTTTTTATGTTAGCCCCAGACAATCTCCAGCCCAGTCCTGAAAGAATGATTGACACTCCCTATCTGTTTATTGAGATCCAATTACTTCTTATCTTAATCCTCTGCAGTTTGTTATACACTGTTTCAGTTTGTAATCCTTGGTCCTTTCTCTATGGTAATACTCTTACTTCACTCAAAAGACAAGCCATGTATGACCTGGTTTTGTGACCCTTATGAGTGGGTATAGTGTTCTATTAAAGGCACTGAACAAGTTTGGAAATTGTCAATGACCAGAGTTCTCACTTGGTGTATCCCAGCATATGCATAAAATAACAACTCTGTGAAAATTTGGGCTCAATTGGTCATCAAAGTTGCAAGAAAATGATGAAAGAATAAAAACTTCTTGGAAGAAGTTTTTATTATTTTAGTGAGAAATTGCCTCTTTCTCAAAAACTACGTTACTTCAGAGGGAGTCGTTTCCTACAATGTTTTATACTATCAACAGCTCTCCGCTGTTGGAAATTGTGTTGACTTCTGCTGGCTTAATAGTTTTAATTGGAATGGTAGAAACAGTTAAACAGTTAACTGGAAATCACAAGTTTCGTTTAGTGTTTTGGAAATAAACCTAGGTGCACAACATAAATAATTTGAAAAGGAATATTATTGCGTCCTTATTGTAACGTGAACACGGTCAGTGTGATTACGTAAAAGTTCTTGTGACATCCAAGGATTTTATGTTTTAGTTTGAACAATTTTCATGTGTACAGCAAACCCTTCCTACTGACAGGGAAAACATAAAAAGACTTGAATGAAATCAAAGTATGGTTTAGGAGTCAATGTAACAAAGACTGTGATGATTACAAAAATAGTAATAATATAAATAATCCCTACCCAACTACCTATTTTTTCTGGCCCGTTAAGCCAACATAACAATTTTTTTTAGTGTCTAAAACCCTTAAAATATATACTTTTAAGGGTGTAAAATGTAAATATTTTCTGAAAGGGGGCAGCATCAAGTCCCCACTGTAAGAAAACCAGTTGCAAATACCCCGGAATTTGTACGAAAGCTTGGTTTAGAAAAACATTCAACTTTAAATGCCGTTTCCTCCGATTGCTACTTTTTATTGGTATCTACGTGTGTGTCTGTTCGTGGCGTCGGTGACGAAATGTAACCCCAGGCACTGTGAACTTCTCCCAAGGTTTCTCCGACACCCAATTTCTAACAAGGTGAATTTTACGGCAGATAAAAAACCTTGTGCTGGACGGTACTTATCTGCTGGTTGTCCTGGACTAACTTTGACAAGGTCCCTTGGCATTTTAAACATTCCAATGGAGCATTCTGGCGGTCCGACGAACCAGTCTATAAACATCCCAGAAATACTTTACCGATCCATTAAGAACGTTCCTAGAGTTCAGACTTTTGAGATGCTTCTTTATATATATGGCGTGGCGTGTTGTGGCCGTGCGGATAAGAGCACCGAACTCAAGCTCTTGTGTTTCTGATCAGCAGAGTGTGGGTTTGAGTCCTGGTCGTGACACTTGTGTCCTTAAGCAAGTGTCCTTAAGCAAGACATATTAAACCATTATTGCTGCGTCCTTTGGATGGGACGTAAAGTTGTAGGTCCCAGGTGTTGTGTAATGCACGTAAAAGAACCCAGTGCCCTTATCGTTCGCCCCGGTGTTCCTGGTTTGATCGGCAGCATATTGCACCACAGCACCATGGTGCTATGGTGATATGTAAAAGAATAGATCTCAAATTTCAAAAAAGAAGCTCCGCATACCTTGCAGAAAAAAAAATACTGAGCGCTTTGATACACCCATCGGGTGTGATAAAGCGCTTTATAAGAACTGCGTATTATTATTATTATTAAACTTACCTATCAGGTGTGGAGGCTTGGTGGCAACAGTTCTTATGGGTAGGCCAATGCTCTCGCTGGCATTCCTTTGAGCAGTATAAACCTTTGCAGCGACTACAACATTGATCACCTAAACAAACGGAAAGGTCAATAGGTTTTTTAAAGGTCATGAAGGTCATTCAGTAATTGTTTTTTATTCATTAATTTACCACTTAAAGGGTCTGTATACGTTTGGTAATGACTCTGAAAATGAATGGCAATAAAAAACTTACTTGGTAAGAAGTAAAGCAGCTTTGGATAGCATAATGCATTTTGAGAAACTGTTCACTTTGAAGTACTGCGGTTATGGAAAAAGATATCACTTCTTATCCCGAAAAGTTTGAATCTGATTTTGTATTCCAATTGCAGATTATTCTTCCTGAGTGGACATAACTGCTCCAGATTTTCGGCAATATCTCAAAAAACGCTACCACCTTTTGAAATGAAATTTTCACAGTTAGTTTTATGGTATTTATCTACCAACTATATAGGATTGAAACAAACAGTGAGTTCCAATTACCAAACGTATACAATCCCTTTAATGAGGTCTTCAATACCTCCGGTCTCCACTAAAGTGCTCATGGCCCTTGCTTCAATAATAAGGTTCCTCTATGGATGTTGTCTTCCAATGGTGCAAAAGCAAGAAAAGGTGAACAAATCTGACACTTCCCCCATCTAAGAATAGATCCACTATGCCAGCCTGCAACAAGTGATGAATGCATCTAAACACTTCACAGTCAACCCTCCTACTGTCTGACCAGTCGTTATCGTCCACTGTGGTTTTTTGAATGTTATATGTTGTATAAGCTATGCCAGCCTGCAATATGATATCATGTGATGAATGCATCTACACAGTGCACATTCAACCCTCCTACTGCTCGACCATTTAATATGATTCATTGTGGTTTGGAATGACAGAATGTGATGAATGCATTTTCACAGCACACAGTCAACCCTCCTACTGTATGACCATTCAATATCATCCACTGTGGTTTTGAATGATATATGCCTTTATGCCAGCCTGCAATATGATATCATGTAGTGAATACATCTACACAGTTCACAGTCAACCCTCCTACTGTCTGACCATTTAATATCATCCACTGTGGTTTTGAATGATAGATGCACTATGCCAGCCTGCAATATGATATCTTATAATGAATACATCTACACAGTTCACTGTCAACCCTCCTACTGTCTGACCATTTAATATCATCTGCTGTGGTTTTAAATGATAGATCCACTATGCCAGCCTACAACGGAGGACTCAAGTCCGGTCTCGGACTCGAGACCGGTCTCAAGTCAATTTTATGTGGACTCGGACTCGGTCTCGGAACACCGTGACTTGGACTTGGTCTCGGAATCGGACAACAGGGACTCGACTACAGCACTGATGCATCTACACAGTACACAGTCAACCCTCCTCATGTCTGACCATTCAATATCATCTACTATGGTTTGGAATGGTATATAATTATAAGCTATTCAGTTTGGAAAAGTTTTACGGAAAAAAGACGTTATCCCACATCCAGTTGTTAAAGTTTTAGATTATATATCTATCTGTTTTATCTACTTTGTGTACTTGTTGGTATAACTTTGTTTACCTTTCATTTACCTATGCGGAAAACATTTAACTGGAGAAAATTGTTTTCAAAAACTGTTTACCTATCTGTTCACCTGGTTTAGTCTTGCAGTTCATGCAGAGCTTGGGAGAGGGAGAATCCGATTCCGACTCTGAGCCTTTCTTCGACGATCTCCGAGATTCACCATTCCCGCTGGCAGTTGCCTTTGGAACAGCGACCGGCTCGGGTGTCCTTCTGCTCTTGATGGTGGGATCAGGGGCAGCTTCGTGCGCTGCACCGGCCGACCCATTCTCTGCATCGGCGTCAGCTCCTCGTGTTCTGTAAGAATTCTCATCCCACTTTGATTGGGGCTTCGTCGGGTGCGAGTGGGGCACGTCATGTCTTGGTTTAGGGGGTATGACTTTAAATCCACTCTGATAATAATCTCGGTGAAACCTCGCGTCTCCTCGATGAAAGTTTCCTCGGTGCATACCTCTTCGAGGTGTTCCATAGCGAAAATGCTGCCCGTAGGAATGGGCGTGGCCAGAGTGGGGTACTGAACCATAGTGTGGGGAGTAGCTGTAAGGATCTGGACCGTATTGTTGGGGAAACCTTAAGGGCACGGAATGCTGGTAAGGATATATCGGGTAACCCTCGGGTGGTTGGGCGTATTGGGCATGGGGGTTTGGATATCTGTACGGGCCGTTCCATGGATGTTGGGGCTGATGGTAGTGAGGGGGCTCATGACCGTCGGTGTCGCATTGACTGCAGCTTGCACAGGTCGAGTGATAACCCTGGCCAGACGGGCCGTGCGGTTGTGACACCTGACCCTGATAAAAGGCAGCATCCCTTGGAGCTGGTCCTAGAATCCCCACTTCTTGGTGTTTGGATTGGTGGATTGAAGACACTTCGGACTGATGTGCCTCAGAAGGTTTAGACAGAAGGGAGGTCCCTCTGACAGGTAGAGCAAGAAGAGGTGCTTGCTGGGTTTTTACAGCTTCTGTCTTCACTTTTGGACTCACCGGGGGCACATCTCCCTCCTCATACACCTTCCCCTTGAGGTGCACTCCACCTGCCTTCAGCTTCTCAATGAGCTCTTCGCTTTCAGACTTCTGCTCCGAAGAACCCTCAAATTGGATCTCCCTGCTGGCTGCACCTACTGACTTGACCTCCCCTGTACCTCGAGCCTCTGACCCTGTGACCTTCTCACCCCCTTTTAGGCTAATCTTGGAGGTCGAGTCATTTTGGGATATCTCCTTCGTGGACGCTGGACTTTTTTTAACTGGGTACTTCATCTTCTGAAGTAGAGACTGCAGAGGACTTTTGATGAGAGGGTTGTCCGGTTTACCTGAGGGCGTCTTGCTGGACGGGGCTGAGATTGTCGGACTCTTGATGACAGGGTTGTCCAGTCTACTTGAGGGCATCTTGACGTTACCATAGCGATTTCTAACTTTTCTAAGCTCCGGAGTTTTCCTGTGATAAGATATTAAAGTGGTGAATACATTGTTGATATTAAAGGCACTGGACACTATTGGTAATTACTCAAACTAATTGTTAGCATAAAAACTTACTTGGTAACGATCAATGGAGAGCTGTTGATAGTATAAATAATAATAATAATAATAATAATAACAAGTTCTTATATAGCGCATTATACAATAAACGTCTCAATGCGCTTTACATAAAACATTGTGAGAAACGGCTCCTTCTGAAGTAACGTCATTTTTGAGAAAAAAGTAATTTCTCAGTAAAATATTTGAATTCATTTCGAGACCTCACGCCATTATTATCTCGCAACTTCGATGACCAATTGAGTTCAAATTTTCACAGGATTGTTATTTTGTGCATATGTTGAGATACACCAAGTGAGAAGACTGGTCTTTGACAATTACCAAAGGTGTTCAATGTCTTTAAGAAGAGTATAGTGAGCATCTCAAAGTCCGGAATGGGTAGGAATCTTCTAATTGGATCGGATAACGTATTCCAGCACGCACACATGGACCGTTCCGTGAGTGGTGCAATGTCTGTCTGATATCATGGTATTTTGAGCAAAAGTTAAATCATTAGTGCGGAGCGCTTTATTGGCCAGTGGGCCACGAAATGTGATGGAAAAAAAATTGAAAACATGGTTGGTAGTATCACAAGGTAATGCTAAAAATGACATGATAAAAAAAAATTAAAATAAGTATTACAAAGACAATAAAAAAATCAAAAACCTGGATCAGCCAGATAGAAGAAATAACACAAGATTACTACGATAAAAAATACAACTAGCAAAAGTAAAGGTGAGAGTAAAAGTAAAAATTAAATGAAAAAAGATATGTCTTGGCGTTTTTTTTACCAATCGTGTACTTTTGACTTTCAGGAATTACCTTTTTCCGTTACTTCCACCGCTAGCATACCCGTCGGCTTCTGCACTGCTATAGTGCGCCCCACTGACTGTTGGCGTCATCCCATTGGTTAGTTTGGCTTTGGACGAGGGCTGGTCCCGATTTGCTAGGCCGGGCGGATTGAGCTGCCTGGTTCCTTGGGAGTCACTTCTTGGTTTCTCTCTAGCAAACGAAACCTTCATAAGGTAACAAATTTTAAAAAGGACGTTTACAGACTCATTTTTTTTATTTGGTTACTGCAGCCCGTTTCAAAATGCCAGCAAACAAAATGGCAGCCATGTTTTGAAAATTGGTTACCTGGGTCGCACAACTGATTACGCAATCGCTGCTCTCATTGGTCAACACATCAAAAAGCACAGAGTTAAAACCACCTGTAGGTGCGTACGCCAAGATGCCTCAAAATCTCCCATTATGCTAAGGGAGTCTTCTCAACATTAGTCCAGGACAACCAGCGGAGAAGTACCCTACAGGACAAGGTTTTTTTACCCGTCGTTAATTCACCTTGTTTGAAATTGGGTGTCGGAGAAAACATGGGAGAAGTTCACAGTGCCTGGGGCTAAATTTGTTTACAAACCGCAGAGACTTAGATCGCTATCAACTGGAAAACGAGCAGGGGGTTTCTACATGTCTCACTGAAAAAACACTACACATGTTAGTTAAATACAATGACCTCCAATCCTTCTAGATCACTCCAAAACCGCAATTTTGTTTATACTACATTTAACAGGCTAGTCAAACTGCAGAGCGCGGTGCATTGGCATAGGGCATGTCTTTAGTGCATCGGAGAACTGTGTGCCTTTCAGCGAGTAAAATCATGTCTCTCATAGAAATACAGTCCGATGGAAATCCAACAAAAGTTTGACATCGGAGAATAGTTATATCGTATATTGATAGTGTTTACTCGGTCTGTAATTTTATCCCAGGCTTTTTGTTTTCCCTCCATTGTCGCCTGATGTTTGATTGTTGTTTACCTTTCAAAGCCATTGTCAGTGTCTCTGTGTCCTATGGCTAATGGCGTCCATCGTAACTAACCAAGCTTAGGAATGCGTGTTCGTACGTATTTCACAACTGCTCACTGACTTATCTAAGACCAGCTTATTGCAACAGGCTTAAGAACTGACTAAGCTAAGACTGTCTAAGGCAGATAGCTGGCTATAACCGACTGGTCTTAGACCGCTGACTAAGACCGTTTCATTTGTATTCCACCCCTGGACGCCCTCAAGCCAGTTGGGCGAACAACTTGACACAGCGGTGTGGTCTTTCAGTTTCCGATTCTAATGGGCGCTGGGGCTGCGCAGAATTGAAACTCAAACACTCGACACAGCCAATTTGCGGAAGTGGGCGCCTACGGGCAAGACAATGGCTCTTGGCATTGTGATAATGATGATGATGGCAAATAAACCTCAGATATTATTTACCCTCAAACCAGCACCTCTGATTTTGTGGCCGTCTAATCTCCTTATTGCTTCCTCCCCGTCTTTGACCGATGGGACCTCTACAAAGCTGTAAACCAAGAGAAAGAATTATTCATCAAATAGGGCTCAATTTCACAGCACTGCTTAACGGCCGATTTTGTGCTTACTGCGCGAGTTTCCATTTTATAGCGCTGCCAACTGTAAGCACGGGAAAAGGCATGCTAACCTTCCGATGCTTACTGTGTGAAAATGAATGATTTTCTTGCCTAATTTTCTTGCCAGCTTGTGAAATACGCTTACGTTTAAGCAAATTTTTCTGCTATAGTTAACACAAAAATTTGTTTACCGTTAAGCTGCACTATGAAACTGGCCCTCGTTTGCTGAATTTAAAATAGTTAAAGAAACATCTTAAAGACTGATAAAAGAAATAAATCAGCACTCCCACATTCCATACAGTAGGTAGCTAAATGGGTTCAAATAAAGATCCTCTTTCTCCGATCTTTTCTTTTTGTAGCTAGCCATCTCATCCGTCTCCTCCTCCCTTCCTCCTTCCCCAATCTTACCCATAGCCACCAGCGTTGTCCTTCCTGGGGATGACTTTAATGAATTTGATGGCGCAAATCTGGCTGAACAGGTTGAAGAGACCGTCCTTAAAGAGGAGACAAAAGACTGATCAGGACAAAGAGTGTACAGAACACAAACAGAAACACTGCAGCATCCTCAGAATGTGTGTATACAGAATGAAAGTACATGTAAACAGAAGAATGTGAGTATACAGAATGAGTGTATACAGAATGATGTAAGATATGAGCACGGTTGTAACAAGAACACGGATAATACAAGGTATTTTTGCGGCCCCGTGACGACAAAATGTATTGTTTTTCATACTTTTGTAGCGAGATCTGGAAATATTGTTGTGTAACAAATTGTGTAACAAAAGCTTATCTTCGTCAAGGTTGTGAAATGACATTCTTGTTGCCAGACTACTTATCGGATCGGACCGGCCGTGCAGTTTACGTCCGATCCGAACACCACATTTCGCTGGTAACCAACGCTTGAATTGCTAATTATCTTGCACACCAATGAAAATGAACGTTCAGCATGCTAGGCATGGCACTACGCAGTACCCAATTTGTCACATGAATGGCAAGTTTGACATCTCTTTTCTATGATGTTTATCATGAATTGTACAAAATATTAAATTTCTATGATTAATTAGTCAATAAAAGGCATTTACCATTGATATCTTTGTGTACAGGATGCTCGTAAGATCTGTTCTAGGAAGCAAACCGTTCCGTGGTAGGCCAGCATACCATGCAGGCCCTATGCACGTGTGATGTGCATACACTATGACGACATGTGTATCTATATTTAGTGCGCTGCGTTTAAGACGAGTGGGCCAGTCCGGCGGACCTTGTTTTAACAAGAGTCGACTGTATACAGAATGTGAGTATACAGAAGAGTGGGCATACATGAGTCCATGTATACCGAAGAACGTGAGTATACAGAACGAGAGGTTACAGAATGATGGGAGTACAACGAGTGTGAGTATACAGAATGTAAGTACATATATACAGAAGGATGTCAATTTACAGAATGAGAGCATACAGAACATTATGAGTATACAGAATGTGCAAGTGGAAGGTTGTCCCTAAGGGTCAATCTTCTCCTACCCGTTCAATTAATTCCGGTGTTCCACAGGGCTCAGTGCTTGGTCCTACTCTTTTTCTTGTTTACGTTAATGATTTGCCTGATGAAGTTTTGTCTCAGCTCGCCATGTATGCTGATGATTCCACCCTCTACTGTGTTTCCCCTAACTCTTCCAACACTTCTCGCTGTGAGGTGGGTGTCTAACTAAGTAATGGGAAACGATTGGCTTTTAACCTTCAACCCCCAAAAAACTAAACTACTGTCTCTGTCTCGCTCTACAGATGATACAATACCATCCATTCATATGGGCCCATTAACTCTGCCTGAGGTATCAGATTTTCGCTTTCTTGGACTTGACATCTCTACTAATGCCAGTTGGGAGAGGTATATTTCAGGCATTGCAAAGAGTGCTTCCATGCGAGTTGGTTGTCTTTACCAGGCTCAGAAGTTCTTACCTCCTGATACTACTCTCTACCTGTATAAGACAACTACTGTATACGTCCCCTAATGGAGTACTGTTGTCACATTTGGGCCGGAGCTTCTGCCTGATATTAATCTTTATCAGATAAAGTGCAGAAGCGTATTGTTAATCTTGTTGGTGAACAATGCTATCACCAGCTGCGGTTGTTTATGTCCAAACAATTCAGTAACGAAAGGGTTAAACGGTGGATTTCTTAAAAGATAAAATCGTTTACCTCTGTCATCTCAGATGGAATGTTCCCAACAAACAGCTTGTACTTTGTATCTCTGTTGCCAACTTGTTGCTGATTACTAAAAAGAAACCAAAATTAACAAATTGAGATGTAAACTTCCTTTAAAGGGTCTGTATACGTTTAATAATGACTCTGAAAATGAATGGCAATAAAAACTTACTTGGCAGCATATTGCGTCAGAGCACCTTGTAAACCATTACATGGTGCTATAAAGGAAGAAGGTCTCATACTTCAAAAACGTAGCTGCAGGAAAAAATACCGAGAGCTTTGATACGCCCCTAGGGGTGTGATAAAGCGCTATATAAGAACCCAGTATTATTACTTCAAAGGGCAAGAATGTGTGTCTGCCTCAACCCAGAACGGAAGCTGGAAAACATTCCTTCCACTTTTCAGGAGTAAAGGCATGGAACAACCTTAAACGTAATGTGAAAATGGCCGGCAACAAACACACTTTCAAAATCCTGTACTGGGGAGAGGGGGAGGGGGTAAGGGCTGCGCCTACTCTGGTTAAATTTCATTTGGGGCCTTTTTATCCTGGTCGTTTTGGTGTATTTTATTTTGTTAACCCTTTTACTCTTCAATTTTTGTTCTTATGGATATGGTTATTTTTTAATGTTTGGTATCCTTTTTTTGCATACTGTTATTTATTTATTTATTTTGTTTTTTCTGTAATTATGGTGTTTTTTTACATGTGACCCCTGGGCCAAATTTCATAGAGCTGTTTAAGCACAAAAAGTAGCTAAGCACAACAACATTTTGCTAACCAGAATAAGGTTACCAGCCAAACTACCAAGTCACATGTACAATTTGTGACTGGTATCCTGCTCATTTCTGCTTAGCAGACAACTGTTAAGCAATATTTTCTGCTTAAGCAGCTCTATGAAATTGGGCCCAGGGCCCCAAGGGAGAACAGTTCTTTGATAACTGATGAGGCTACCCTTGTTAAACAAGATCAGATAAATAAAAATAATAAATAAATGAACTTACTTGCCAAGCAGTCCATTTCCAGGTCCTCTATTGTAACTGTTGAATGAATTATCATTGTAATCGTCGTCCATGGGATCCCAGTCGTCCAGCTTGACTTCCTTCATGGCTCTGTGAAAACAAAATTCAGGACAGAATGTAAGTATATGTATGCAAGCTTGCACCCGGGGCCCAATATCATAGAGCTGCTTAATGGCCGATTTTGTGCGTACTGTACAGGTTTCCATTTCATAGCGCTTTTAACCGTTAGCACACACAAAAATATGGGTAACCTCCCGGTGCTTACTGTATGAAAATGAATGACGTAACCATGCAAATCCATGGGCGCCTAATTTTCTTGCTAACCTGTGAAATACGCTTACGCTTAAAGCGTCTGTATACGTTTGGTAATTACTCATCAAATTAATTGCAATAAAAAGTTATTTGGTAAGAAGTACAGCAGCTTCTGATAGAAAGCATTTTGAGAAACATTCACATTAAAGTAATGTGTGGTTATGGAAAAATATATCGGTGTTTATCCCCCAAAATTTAATCTGAGAAGCGTTTCTGTCAGAAATGTTTCTCAGATTGTGTATTCCAATTGCAGATTATTCTTCCTGCATGGACACAACCGCTCCAGATTTTTGGCAATCTCAAAAACGCTACCACCTTTCGAAATGAAATTTTCCCAGGTTAGTTTTATGGTATATATCTACAACTATATAGGATTGAAACAAACAGTGGGTTCCAATTACCTGAGAGAAGTGCTTCACAGATTCAAATTTGTTTGGATAAAACTTACATCTGTTTCCATAACCACATTACCTCAAAGTGAAATGTTTCTCAAAATGCTTTGTACTATCAGAGGCTGCTGTACTTCTTACCAAGTAGGTTTTTCATTGCCATTAATTTGATGAGTAATTACCAAACGTATACAATCCCTTTAAGGAATAGAAGAGAAAGTTTTGCTGAGATGTCCACCTGCTTGAATAATTGGCATGACTTTTATTAATTGAAGAATTTAAATTAGAAAAGGTTGACATTGGTTCTATTCTGATCAAAAACACTGAGACGCATGTCACACAAAGATCGCCATAATGAGACACCAAGGTCCAATGTCATAGAGCTGCTTAAGCAGAAAATATTGCTTACAAAGTTTCTGCTAAGCACAAATTATCAGGATACCAGTCACAGATTGTATATGAGAAATGGCATTTTGGCTGGTAACCATATTTTGGTAAGCATAATTTTGTTCTGCTTAGCTACTTTTTGTGCTTAAGCAGCTCTATGAAATTGGGCCCGGCCGCTTTTTTGTTTATTATTTTAAATGGGGTCGGGGGGTTTCGTAGGGTGCGGGCGGGGACGATCCACAATTTTTTGTTTTTATGTGGCCTCATACTAAAATTGCCCTGTCAGTTTCCCTTGTGGTTTTTAACTTAATCAAAACCGACAAGTCCAGGGGATGACACTTTTGAGGAAGAGCCCATCAAGGGATCGAGATTCTTTATGTGAAAAAAACGAAGACAACTCATACCCTCTGCCGGGAGACACTGCCGGCTTGTTCACTCCTTGGGCTCTAGAGGGCTCCATTAGTGCCTGTTGTCCCTTTGACGCAGTGGAGTGCACTGAAAACCTCACGTCACTGAAAAACAACATGTGTGAATATTTTTATTGTAACATTTTATTCTTCTTCAGGGAGGCACTTTAACATGGCGGCAAAATTGTTCACATTAAGGGAAAAACCACACGAAGAACAGGTATAGGTGGGTGGGGGAAGCAGGACAAATGGGAGGGAGGGTGTGAGAAAGAAGGAGACTAAGTGCCTAGGCACTGTCCTGCCCAATTAGTCTTTAGCGAATTAGCGATGTGTTTATGATAGTGCGGGAAACTTGAAACTATTTCCGGTGGTAGCCAGCAAAAGATAAATGGGCAGAGAGGCGTTGAGAAATTTAAAGGCACATGGTTTTTGGTATGGTCTCTGGTAATAAACCATCCTATGAATGTTTGAATGTTGTTATGGTGGGATACAATGGTCTCAGCAAGCAGACACTGTATTCAGCTTGAACTTTCACACGTGACTTTTATTGTATCTTTCTTTACAATTTTGCATATAAATCAGTATTTCACTGACAAAAACCAATCTATGACCCTACCTTTCACTCTTTCAGTGCCAAGGTCATGCATGTACGATCTATTTTATGTATTCCAAAAGTGCCAATATCGTACATGTATGATCTATTTTATGTATTCCAAAAGTGCCAATATCGTACATGTACGATATATTTTATGTAATCAAAAAGTGCCATCGATCATACATGTACGACCCATAATATACATGTTATCACGAGAGGGCATTATCACTCTAACGTATTAAATACAATTTTGTACATGTACAACCTTTTTCTCTAGGTTTTATTCGGGTTCTTGCAAGAGGGCGCATCGTTTTCTGAGCTTTTCTAATGTATTCCATTTTTAGCTACGATACCACCATGGGTCGATCGATCGTCTGCTTGCTTGTAATTACACTTTGAAACAATGGCAGCCCCTAGGAAACGTACACGCTTTACTCCAGAAGAAGTTTGTGATTATTTTGCTGATTCAGACAGTGAAAGGGATTATTTTTCTGATTCAAAGTTGAAAGTATCAGACAAGGATGGTGAGTCAGAAGATTTTTACAGAATTTTGAGAACCTCAAAAAGCTGGGCATTTTAGGGTCAAACCACAAAAAAACGCGGGCACTGAAAGAGTTAATACAAGAAAAATGGAATACATAAAATTATTATAAATAGGATGTAGTAAAGACTCCGAGTAGTGAATTTTCCATCCCCTGAGTTGCGATCTTTATTTTTTCATTTTATATTTTTATGAAATAAATGTAAAGCTGAACATCACAAGGCGAGGGCTACACTTAACTGATTTGGGCTGTCGACCCAAATCAACTGTCACCAAGGGCATGTAGCCACCTACTCCTGGGGCTGAAACAGGGTTACTCCCTTCACAGTCCTTTGGGATGTAGGCATGGGTATCATCCACTAGGAGCCTGGTTGGTAGAGCAAGAATGCACTACCTTCCCAACTTTTTACGAAGCAATTTTACGAAACAATTACAATGTGAAGCGCTTTGGGACGCCCTTCGGGCGTGAAAAAGCGCTATATAAAAACTAACTATTATTATTATTATTATGTATGGTTAAGTGCCTTGCTCAAGGGCACAAGTGTCATGACTGGGATTCGAACCCACACTCTGCTGCTGACAGCACCAGAGCTAGGTTCCGGTGAACTAGACCGCTCGGCCACGACAAGCCGCACGTCTCTAGATGCAGCATTCGCGAATGGACATCAACCATCAGAAATTTGAGAAATGATTCAGGCATGAATCATAAGGGTGAATGCATGGGTATCATTCACTAGGAGCCTGGCCGGTGGAGCCGAATGCACTACCTTCCCAACTTTTTAAGAAGCAATTACATGTATGGTAAACCCTTTCAGCCCCAAGTTCTTTTGACATAAACAACTGCTGGAGCCCACGTTCTTTGACCACTCAAGCGTGAAGCACACATTCTAACACAACAGGAAGCTGGTGTTCAAAGTTCTTGGTCTTTGTCTCCTCACTGTGTTCTGAAAACCCAAACACTTTTTTGCACACAACCTTATGGCGCTCTGTGGGTGTTTGGCATTTCGGATCTTTCTACTGTAATTTGAAGCGATTGCAAAACAACAACCCTATTTTATTTTACCGTCATTGGAAAGATCCGATCTTTCTCTTTCCAATGATGGTAAGCTTGGATATATGGAGGGTGAACATGGACAAAACTACAGCTTTTTAGACTGCTCGGTCACGGCGCATGTAACCCAATAATAAATATAACCCTCGATCCTCCCGACAGTCCTCGATGATGGAGGATTACAACTACCACAATTACCCCAACACATAGCACAGGCCTGTTAAATTTACCGAAGTATTTAATTCAAATTCACTTGGCCCCACCAGTCTCATCCATCACCCCAGATCGCTTGGATGGGCTAATGAGCTTGTACAATTTGCTTGTTAATGATGAAGTGATGCATGATGGAACCAACTGCAATAGTAACCGGCGCATGCACAAGTCACAACGCGTACACACGCAATAATGATTAACACATTAGCACTAATTAAGCCATTCAGGTAAATTATTAATAAAGAGGTTGCGCAAGTCTATGCATACATAGATTGATGCGGATGCATCGACACTTTGTTCATTCACGGTGACTTGTAACTGCAGCGTCCATGTTTTGCATGGGCATTAAAAACAGATATGAGAGTTCATACACGTATACTGTTTTGCAGATTTTACTTTTTTTAGCAATATTGCTTTTAATGGTGTCATCCATGACATAAATAGAATTGTGTTAGTCATTTGTAAGCAAAAAAACAAGAAACATGCAGTGTAAACAGGGTCTCTATTTTGCCATGCTTGCTTGAAACTTTCTTTACATGCGTTTTAAAAACATTAAAATTCCATGAGGGTCGAAAAGAAATAACCAAACTCTTCAACGTAACAAGAACATACACAACAAATTTTGGAACTTGTTTTGCTTGCAAAACCATTGCCGACAGTGCCTTGGCCCAACACTCAACATCGTGGAACAAAATCTGACGCACATCCAACGTGGACGGATACGATTAATCGTATCTGTATTTGTCTCCATATCATTTCGAAACCTCTCTATTTTTAGTGCAAGGCAAAGAATATATGTAGAGCTACATAAATATTGAATGATAATAATACTGAGTTTTAATATAGCGCTTTGTCACACCTGATGGGCGTATCAAAGCGCTCAGTATTTTTTTCCTGCAAGATATGCGGAGCTATGTTTTAAAGTATGAGACCTTTTTCTTAACATAGCACCATGTAATGGTTTACAAGGTGCTGTTGCCCAATATGCAGCCAATCAAACCAGGAACACTGGGCAAACCCCTTCTCTTTACGATGAGAGCACTGGGTTCTTTTACGTGCATTACACAACATACAGGAACAACAGCTTTACGTCTTATCCGAAGGATGCAGCAATAATGGTTAAGTGTCTTGCTTAAGGACACAAGTGTAACCACCCGGACTCGAAACCCACACTCTGCTGATCAGAAACACCACAGCTTGGGTCTGGTGCTCTTATCCACTCGGCCACGACACGCCACAATAGAGGTCAAATCTTTTGTAAACAGGAAGAGGTGACCGGGGGGTTAATAGGTCATAGGGGAAATGGTCCAATGAGCATACGTATGTATACATAAACCCATCCCAGCAACTTTGGATCAGGTGCTGGGACCAAGCGAAAATTTCTCCAGGAAGGCAAGGGGCATCAAGACAATGAAACAGGGCATGTGTAGGCAACATTGTTTAAGTTTTCCATCCCCTGCCGTTTTGCTCGCAGCTGGAGTACCTTGCCTACTGACCTTGTCAATAATTTCATATGTGCCCCCGCCCCCTTACCGGAATTTTTATGTAAGCTTGAGAATCATTTTGATACCTAGGATTGCCTTTTTGTTTTGTTAGGCCTTTTGTATGTCTATGCCCGTCTTGCCTTAATCCTTGCTTTCTGGGTTTTGGAGACATACGCCTTTTGGCGACAGTTAAATTTTTAACTGTTATGCTCTGCTGGGCATCCCACTGTTAATATTTCTAATGTTTGTACATGTACTTGTGAATTCTTTGCCGAATAAATATTATTATTATTATTATTATTGCACTTTGTTGAATGATACCAGTGACATCTGATCCTTAGAAAACTTTTTCCAAAAGAATTCAGTCGAGTTTAAAAAAACAAAAAACAGTTTTGATCACCTCTCGCTTCCAGATCCATCGCTGAGGTGAGCTTCCTTTCCGGGCCATTTAGGCTTCGATCCAAAATCAGACTTGTTAGAAGCCATTTTTATTCAAAGAGTACATCAGCGCTAGCCGGTGTGTTGTCGTTGGCTTGCAACAAAAACCTAATTAAGTGAAAGTTTACTAAAGATTTGTGAAGTGTGCGACGTCACCTGCAAAAGAAAAAGCACTCTTTGAAAATACTGTGTAGAGCTTTTTTAAAAGGGATTGTTTGTTTCAATCCTATATATTTGTAGATATATACCATAAAACTAACCTGTGAAAATTTCATTTCAAAAGGTTGTTGCGTTTTTGAGATATCGCCAAAAAAACAGGGGCGGTTATGTCCATGCTTGAAGAATAATCTGCAATTGGAATACAATCTGAGAAACAATTCTGACAGAAACGCTTGTCAGATTCAAATTTGTTTGCGCATTGCTTGCTCGTTCTTCTCGTAGAAATACCCCACATACACGGAAAAGGGGTGTGACGCACGATCACGTTTGGACCACCACCCTCTCCAGTCAAACAAGGATCTATATAATCATCAGTGTTACTGCATGCAGTTAACTTAAGGTGTGCCCCCCTTCAAAAAAATCCTGGATCCGCGCCGGTTGTAGCAATGTACTAAGGACACGATACTATTTACATATTTTTAAATTACCACGCGCATAGAGCTACATACATGTACGCCACTGAAGACAATGTTTTACTGACGGTGTGTCAAGTGCCTAGCGTATACCACATGTAGACAGTATGTTCTTTAAGTTTCAAGAGTTCTTTGAAAGTGCATTATGATATAAAAACTTGTATAATTTCGGCATATTTAATATATTTAATATAGATGAAAAGTCCTCCCTGGTCTTGCAAAATGCCAAAATCCAACAGCTTCCGGGAACTGAACCAAGTATAAGTTTTATAACACAGTTATGTAAATATTTATAGCAAGGGGAGCTTTTCTAAGCTATTCAGACACGCTAAAACCAAAAAGCTTCAGGGAGATCCGCCCCCTCAACCCCCTCCAAGGGCTTCGCCTCTGGACCCCACCAGGGGCCTTAGGCGGTCTCTGGACCCCATGCCATAAGTGCTAAGACTCAACCCTTTCTTCCTCCTCCCCCCCCACCCCTTTTTGGGCAGTTTTCCACAAAGCGGAAAGAATCTCGTTCATGCCAACTGAAAATACTACAAAGCTGGCAGCAATTTTTGAAATTTGGTTTCTGTTTTAAAATTTGGTGACAAGCTACATATTGGCATTTTTATCAATGTCATTTTTATGTCATTGATAAATTTGTAGGTGTTCAGAGCATGTTCAAGGGCTAATCTCTTCCACATATATTTTCAAGAACCAGACTTTGACATTATGTTGGTTTCCTGCGCGTATCAGCTACCTTAAATCGATACATTGTCTATGGTTCACACCTACGCGTAGTGTGCGCGTGCACAAGCACCATCTGCCCTATACAAAAAAAACATCAACTAGACTAAGGTGTTTGTCCTTAGGACAAACACAAAGCTGTTCCGTTTGTTTACTTTGATTATACGCTCCAGGCCTTTAAAGGCACTGAACACGTTTTGAAATTGTCAAAGACCAGTGTTCTCACTTGGTGTATCCCAACATAAATGCATAAAATAACAAGCCTGTGAAAATTTGGGCTCAATTGGTCATCGAAGTTGCAAGAAAATGATGAAAGAAAAAACAACCTTGTTGTACAAACTTGTGTGCTTTCAGATAGGAATAAAAACTTCTTGCAAGAAGTATTTATTATTTTAGTGAGAAATTACCTCTTTCTAAAAAACTACGTTACCGGTACTTCAGAGGAAGTCGTTTCCTACAATGTTTTATACTATCAACAGCTCTCTGTTGCTCATTGCCAAGTCAGTTTTTTATGCTAATATATATTTTGAGTAATTACCAAACGTGTACAGTGCCTTTAAAGTTAGTCTGACTTTGACAGGCCCTTATTTTGACTTCAAGTGTGCCTAAAAACCTACACCTGATGATCTTCATTCTGATTCTGACTCTAAAACTGATTTGAAACTTGACCCTGAACCTGACCAAACATTTACCTTCATTCTAACTGGACCATAGTACCCTTATTCGTACCCTCACCCCACCTGGTTCAGAAGTTGTAATTTTTTATTTTGAACTTCCTGTTTGGACCGAAAGAAAGGTCGAATTTGGGTCACATTTTTTAAAAAATTGTTAAATGTGCCATAAGCTAAATTATGACTTGATGACATATGGTTCAGAAAGTGTGACGTCATCACATTATTTTTTACTAGATTTTGAAATTTTGAACACATATCTTGAGAACAAAGCAAGCTGCAAATAAATGTTATTTTGCATCAGACTTGGAAGGTCATGGATAAAATAAGGAGTGACGTCTTTATGACGTCATCAATTAACACGTTATCACCACCAAGGTGGTTTTTTGCAAGATCTATACTATAGGTACACCGTACAGAACCACTTTAGAGATCAAGCTGAAACTCGGCATGTATTCAAGCTGGGATGTGTTACATCCAAAAATCTTTACTTGACGTCACCTTAAATGTACATTTTTTATTTTTCATGGCTTCTTCATCTACATTAAGAAAATTCTCAATTGACTCAAAGAATTGAGCTGAACTTTTGGATGTACTTAAGCGCTTAGCCGAGATATGTTAAAATTAATGTTTGTTTTCCTTGTAAAATGACACCATCAATTGTACTGTGGCATAACGTCTCCTAGGGGTGCAGTTTTACCAAAATCTTTATAAACGCATCATGAAAACCACAGCTGTTATGATTTAAATCTCTGCTTTGCCTGTGAAAGTTTGATGTGTGGAAGTTCTTTTAATTGTTAGCGACCTGGTTTGACCTCACTTCCTGTCCAAACCGGAAGTTTAAATAAGATCCAATAATTATGAAGCTTTATAACCCTAATTTTTTATACAATCACTACTACAAAAACTAGTTCAAGTTGTAATTAATAACTGTTTTGTTTTACTTCTAATTTTGACTGGGAGGAATGTCCGTATCCGACCGCCACTTTTCCATTCATTATGAAATCAAAATTATATCTCATTTACTCAAATAAGATACTTTTGGTAACAATGATCAGTGAAAAAGTGGCAGTCGGATACGGACATTTTCCTCCCAACACAACAATAGTCCTCCACCTCATGAGTCATGACCCTTCCTCCTCATCTAGCCTTCGGAAGGATCGAGGGTTTGTGAAGTGACGAAAGTTTCGTTTGACCATGGAGGCCTCTTCACCACACGTAAATCAAAGTCAAACAGTTTAAAAGTAAAAATACCAAAATACCTACAACATTCTCAGACTACGACTACTCATTAAACACATCTTGAGCTAAGGAAATGTCGGTATATTACGGACAAATGAAAATACGGACTGAAATTCTTGCCACTTACCTGCCACTAAGTCAAAGGGTGACTGACTGCTGACACACACAGTGACAGCACGCAATAACCTCAATTAACTCAACATCGATTTTAGAAGGAACACGTGTAGTCTGGTACCTGGTACCAGCTGTGGAGTCAACAGTATAATGGAGATCAATGAGTCAACAGTTTCAATATCGTTTTTTACGGGCTCGGTATCAGACCAAAATGGCAAAAAAATAATCATATTATGTCAAGTGAGGGCGCTCGTTCAACAGCTACAAATTATTTTCAGGGAGCGCTTATTACCCTCACCCTGGGATGCGTTTTGCGGGCGGCGGTAACCAAAAACTGTTTCGGTTGTTGGTCGTTGGTTCTGCTGTTCAGACTGAACGATAACCGAGTTGTGAGCTCGGTTACCGTTTTGGTTATGACGTCAGAAACAATTACTGGTTACAGCCGCCAAAACGCACCCCAGACCGCCCCACGTCACGTGGTTGTGGCTTCATACGTCTTATGCCACAACCACGCAAACATTTGATGCCACAACCACAGCCGTTGCAATGTGCGTGGTTGTGGCAAGGAATTGGGCTTCATACGTCTGTTCGTATAATAACTCCTTGCTGCAGCCTACTCAAAACATCCCGCGCATTCATAACATCCATAACAATTATTTCTATACAACAGTGAATTATGGACACTAACCAAGTCACTAGAACAGAAAATTGACGCCTTTCACAGGAGGCTCCTGCGTTCAATCCTCGGCCCCCAGAGGCCCCAAAAAGGAGTCAAATAAATTGCCCTATGAAAAAAACAACGAGAAACCTTGGAGTGTCATAATTGCCAAATGACGCCTGAGATGGATAGGCCATCTCCTGAGACTACCATGATGAAACACCAGCCAAGCAAGCACTTATGGGGTGTATACGTCATCATAAGCTGTCAAGGGGCAGTCAAAGAACAACATGGCTGAGAAGAATAAACGAAGACATGAAAGCCACGGACCTGAACATCAAGAACCGACATACCTGGCACTTGGCAGCTAGAGTACAGTGGAGGACACTTAACAGAGTGCGCAATGTCAGATGCACTTGACGAAAGCGATTAGGATGATGCCTCAGCTCTGTGGTTGCCAAGGTCTACAACCGGATGATTCTGAATAGAATCCGCCCAGTTCTCGATCCTCTGCTGCGCAAAAACCAGAACGGCTTCAGAGAGAAGAGGTCGACAGTCTCACAGATATTGGCTCTGAGAAGGATCATCGAAGGGGTTAATAAGAAGCATCTCCCAGCTGTGATGACCTTTATCGACTTCACGAAGGCGTTCGACTCGATCCACCGGGGGAAGCTCATGGAAATTCTGCAAGCCTACGGAATCCCAGCTCGCATAGTTCAGGCAATCAGTGATGTGTATGCTAACACTTCTGCCAAGGTGCTGACCCCAGATGGCGAATCGGACATCTTCGAGATCATGGCTGGTGTGCTGCAGGGTGATACACTTGCGTCCTATTTATTTGTCATAGCCCTAGACTACGCTCTGAGGCAAGCAATCATGGGGAGGGAGGAACTGCTGGGTTTTACTCTCTCACCAAGGCAAAGCAGACGGGTGAGTGCTGTTGTAGAGACCGACTTCGACTTTGCACACACTCAAAATGAATGGTAAAAATTAAATGTGTAAAAAAGATTTTGTAAATAATTACACAATTTATGTAAAAATTGGCCAAACGAAAATACACAACTTATTGGTAAATTTAAATGTTCATAATTTATATGTATATTGTTATTCTTTTACATAACTTCTGTCAAGTTTTACATCGATTATGAAAGTTTTACAGTATTAACGTAAATGTTGCCGGGTATTGTGTAAAGATTACATACTTAAACAATACGGACGCCATTAGCATGTATTTTTCACTGTTAAATCGTGACGGGCGTCTGACGTTGCACTTTACTGGGATGGAAACGATGAAGAAAAACCGCACAGACTGGGAATTTGGTCTGCTTTTGCAGAAATTTGAAGGTAAATTACTACATAGGTCTACCTAATCCCATTTTTTAAAAGTAAGGGCACGCAAAATTCATAAAAATTTCGCCGATTGTGTGTGAGAGTATCTTTGTGACAGCGTGCGAATGTAATGTAAACGGTAAGCTTCCGCATACATGGTTGACTATTTGCTACATTGTAACTCTATAGCCACAGAGACAAAAATAACATGCTAAATTGTACTAGGCTGTGTTCTAAAACTTGGAAAATTTTGAGATGCTCCTGTACCTTTCAGCACTTTTCTAGCTGAGACAGCAATAAGAAATCATACACAGCTTAAAATTAAAACATTGAAACCACACCACCCCCTCAAAAAATAATAATAATGTAATGAATAATAACAATTTTTTTAAATAAAATAAGTAAATAAATAAATAAATAACTGGGTGTTTTATTATTATTTTTTTTTTCAGATGAGTCTTCTGCCTTGCAGCTGACTGATGAGACAGCGGAGAGTTTTGCAAATAAAACAGAAGAGCATTCCTTTTCAAGATTTACTTTGTTAGTAACCTACAGCATTGGGATGCATGGGCATCATAATTAAATACATAATAAATTGTGATAACAACATAATTTAGTAACAGTTTACAAGGCCAAACAGTAAAGAATAACCTTTAAAATGGGTAAAAGTATAATATTCTACACAAATATTAAGCATGTTTTACCAATTAATTCAGTAAAGATTACCTAACTCATGTTTACCTAGAAAAGATGTAAAGTTCTTTACTGATTTTTGAAGTAAAAGTTTACACAATTTTTATGAAAACCTTTACCCAACCTGCATTATGTAAACATTTACCAAACTATTAGGAGGTTCGTATACAACATTGCAAATTTGTAAATTTTTACACAACCTGTGTAATTTGTTTCTGTGTGCAGATGACATCGCTCTGGTCTTGGATTCGGTGCAAAAGGCACAAGCCCTGCTCCACAGTGTGGAAAGCGAATGCAAAAAGATTGGCCTGCAGATCAATGTCAAGAAGACAGAAGTCATGTGTTTTAACATCGACACGGGGGATGTGAAAATCAACACCATGGACGGCACTACCCTTGCTGTGAGAGAAGACTTCATATACCTGGGCTCTCACATCTGCTCAACAGACAAGGACATCCGAGTAAGGAAAGCACAGGCATGGAAGGCATGCCAAAACCTCAAGAAGATCTGGAGGTCTATGATGCCGGACAAACTCAAACGAGCTCTATTCCGAGCATCCGTGGAGTCAATCCTACTCTACGGCTCTGAGGCATGGACCCTTACTACAAAGCAAGAGGCTCGACTTGACGGCTGTTACACTCGCATGCTGAGGATGGCTCTAGACGTGAGTTGGAGAGACAAAATCAGCAATGGGGTGCTCTATGGCAACCTGCCAAAGATCTCTACAACTATCGGGCTTAGGCGTCTGCGATTGGCTGGTCACTGCGTTCGACATCCAGATATGGCTGCAAGCCAACTCATTCTCTGGGAACCCACGCATGGAGTAGCCTCTCGAGGTGGGAAGACGCTAACCTACGTGGACCAGTTGCGTCGTGATACTGAGCTAACCTCTGCAGCTGAGATCAGGACAGCCATGGGAGATCGTGATGTGTGGCGTGCTTTTGTTGCAGTCCGACGAGAGTCGACTTGATGATTAGGATGATGAGCTGCAGCCTCGTTGCCATGGGAAAAGCGCCGTATCGATACCACTATAATATTTATATAAACAAATAATAATAATAAATAAATAATAACAACATGAATAGATAATACAAAATAAAATACAAATAAAAGTTATGGCGCCGTATTTGTTGTTTGTGTTTTTTATTTATTTTATTATGGGGTTTTTCAAATGCTATGTTGAAATTGTGGTTATATATATATAAAAAAAATTTAAAAGCACCTCCGTCACATGCATTCATTTGTCATGAGTCACGGTGATTTCCCGTTTCGTCTTTTTGCAAAATGAAACTCAAAGACCTTGAATAATGACCACTTCCCTTTCTGGCTCGGAAATGAACAGTTTAGGTGCTCCACATAATGGCTTGGTTAACGTGGCCTGTGCCGTTTACGAATATGGGTACCATACGGCAATGAACTTTCTAAGAAAGGGAACATCATAGGCAAGGTACTTCGTGCTTGACGTCAGACTTATTCACTACGCCCATTTGCGGATGCCCAATTCGTCAAAGAAAGTCACTGCTAATGATAGGCTATAGCTTTTTTTGTTTTTGTGGACAGTGTTCTGTTTATACTATAGGTTTGAAAGTGTATTATTCTAGTCCGACTGTCTACAATATTGATGTTATCCAGCTGTATGTATAGGCATAGAGAAAGGAAAAGGCACAGGATGATAAAATTCTTATTTGGGTTGCAATTACTATGATTTGTAATAATGTAACGTAATGCATGAAGTGACTGCATTATAGCCTCAGACTCCATATATCCCCAACTTGTTGGTGAATGAACTTGTAATTCTATAAATAGCACACTGTTTTGTGTAGTTCACAATGATGACAACCTTGACCCATAGAGAAAGGACCAGAAATTTCTCTATTGACCGAAGCAAATATCAACTATACCCTCCAATTTTGCGATCGGATTAGAACCACCTAGGACTACAGCGGGCGATAACAGGTATTGTAAAAACGTATGCTTAGAAATTACAACAAAAATGTTCAATCAATTCTTGGTGAAATCTAAAGTCACTCGATCTGTGTCACAGTCAAGCACCCTCTAGTCCTTTATTCTGTAGATACACTGCAAAAACTGTTGACACCATGGGTATTGTCACATCATAAACACCGAAGAAAGAATCAACATTAAAGGCACTGTACACGTTTGGTAATTACTCAAAATATATATTAGCATAAAAACTGACTTGGTAACGAGCTACAGAGAGCTGTTGATAGTATAAAACACTGTGAGAAACGACTCCCTCTGAAGTAACGCTATAGTTTTTAAGAAAGAGGTAATGAATTCTCACTAAAATAATAAAAGACTTCTTGCAAGAAGCCTTTTATTCATATCTGAAAGCACACAAATTTGAACATTAAGGGTGATTTTTCTTTGATCATTTTCTTGCAAACTTCGATGACCAATTGAGCCCAAATTTTCACAGGCTTGTTATTTTATGCATATGTTGGGATACACCAAGTGAGAACACTGGGCTTTGACAATTTTCAAACGTGTTCAGTGCCTTTAACATCATATGGTGTTGAAATAACATCATATGGTGTTGAAATAACATCAGTGTAATTAATAGATGTTAATTTTGCATCGGGGATTTTGCATTGTTTTTTTACCTTTTCATCGATGTGTATTGGCACTGGTACTTTCTCGCTGTGAACAAAATACACAGGCAAATCACTCGGGTGGGATTCGACCTGATTTGCCTGTAGAATTTTTTTTCACAGAACTCGAGGAAGTACTGCGTATAACAGTTCTTAAAGGCATCGTACACATTTGGTAATGACTGATAATTAATGGCAATAAAAACATACTTGGTAAGAAGTACAGCAGTTTTTGATAGTATAATGCAATTTGAGAAACTTTTCACTTCGAAGTACTGCGGTTATGGACAAATATATCACTTTTTATCCCCAAAACGCTTCTCAGTTGTGTATTCCAATGCAGCTTATTCTTCCTGCGTGGACATAACCGCTCCAGATTTTCGGCAATTATCTCAAAAACGCTAGCACCTTTTAAAACATAATTTTCACAGGTTAGTTTTATGGTATATATCTACAACTATTATAGGTTTGAAACAAACAATAGGCTCCAATTACCAAACGTGTACGATGCCTCTAATAATACACATCGGTGAAAGGGTAAAAAACAAATTATATTCGTTGCCCCCATGCAAAATTAACATCTATTAAATCTTTGCGGGTAGTGGCCGGTAAGACATCTGCTCTAGCAATGCAAAGGTCGTGAGTTCGAATCCCACCGAGTGATTTGCCTGCCGGGTTTTTTTCCACAAAACTCGGGAAAGTACTGAGCATATACAGTGCTTAATACACACCAATGTAATTGTTTTGGCAGCAATTAATGTTATTGTTACCCTATGGTTTAAATTTTGATTATTTTTTTGTATCTATAATGTGACAACACCGATGGTGTCAATTTGAACACTTCAGTTTTTGCAGTGTAGGCCTACACCGCCCAATCGAAGCTGCGGAAAATGTTATGATTTAGTTTTTGCAAGAGACGCTTGCAGTTAATTTTCAGAAATGATACCCTGGGCTTCCTTTCGTACAATTTCTTATCCGTTGCCATTATTATTGTTTATTTTTAAATCTTTGGACAATGAAAAAGTCTTTACCTGGAATAGTCCAAGGGAGAACAAAAATATAAAAAATACTTTCCCGTGCCCTTGTTCATTATTCTATTATAATATAGTGCTTCTGCGTCCCATATCCAAAAAGGCCGAATTGGATATGGAACGCAGCGAGCTATATTTTTCCTTATGCACATGACGTCATTTCAGTAGGGCGCCCTCGCCTAGAGGTCAAAAGGAGGTTGTTCATTGGCCAATCCTGTGCGCAGCGCGTACAAATCTATGCGTTTCGATTGTTTCGTCATCGTTTTACCTCTAAGATGGCCGCTGGATGACGTCAATGCATAAGGGCCCAATTTCATAGAGGTGCTAAGCACAAAAATTTGCTTAGCATGAAATTTCTTCCTTGATAAAAACAGGATTACCAACCAAATTTCCATGTGTTGCATATTGCTTGTTACTGGTATTCAGCTGTTGTTTGCTTATTCTGAAAATCACATGGAAATTTGGTTGGTAATCCTGTTTTTATCAAGGAAGAAATTTCATGCTAAGCAAATTTTTGTGCTTAGCAGCTCTATGAAATTGGGCCAAGGTCTATTCCACGAGCGCGCGTGTGATAACGAATTTATCTTTAAGTATTGGACGCAAAATGCGCCACTTTTGAATTTACATTAACTTTTTAGCTTATAAAAGCGCAATACGTGGATTTAGAACACACACACTCCTTGTTGCTATGGATCGACCAATAAGAATCGAGGATCCAAGCCTGCTTGAAGATAAACAAGTTTTGTTTACAACAGAATGAAATGTTGTTGTATTTATAATAGTATATACATATTTATATAGAAAGTAGTTTTTTATAATTTATTGTCATTGAATAACAGGACATTTCAAGTTCCATAGTAGGCCTATAATAACTACACGTAAACAATAATTGCCTCTTGCTGACAGCTATTGTTTATAATGTCAAATTGTGTTTTCCTAAAGTTAAAATTAACACAGCAGTTTTTATGGCTTTTAGGGTGGCCTACCTGGAACGGGGTGCTCATACTGATTTATTGCATTTATAAATCGTTTATCTTTGTTTAGCTTCATTATAGACGATATGACATCTGGGGAATAATTACTAAAATGAGCATGAAACTAGGGTCAATAAATTCTGTGTTGGGAGGAAATTAAAAATTAGCTTGGGGGTTCATACAAATTTGCCTTTAATTGAACAACGTGTGAGTGACATTGACGTGCCCGCCCCCCATTTCAAATCTTGACTTTTGAGATTAACAAATTACCAGCATAAAATGTCACCAGTACGTACATGTGATTATTTCATTGGGTTTTTTTTCAAATAAAGGGAGTTTATACTTTTGGTAAATTTCAAAGACCAGTATCCTCACTTGGTGTATCCCAACATAAACATAAAACAGCAAACCTGTGAAATTTTAAGCTCAATCGGTCATTGCAATCACCAGAAAAAAGTCGGGAAAAACGTTTTCACTGTTTTCAAACATCGAGTTTTCGACTCATGAGATCAAAACTAATTGTTTTACTCATTTCTCAAAAACTACAGCACCTCAGCCAGTAATATTTCAAGGGAAGCTTTCTATCATCATTATCTTTAAACCGTGTAAGTTTAATGTAAATCTGTGAGCTTTTCTGTTACCAGAAGTATAGAGACCCTTTCAACGCAGACAATATTGTTTGTTTTTACAATCACGTCAGATTATCTTATAAAAAAAATATTAACATGACACGGAGTGCTTCTTCTTCTTTTCGTATCACTGAAGCGTGATGGTTATACGGCAGTTTCCAATTTCTTTACACAGTCCTTTGCGTGTTTTTGAACACTGCAAGGTCTTTTGAGCTGCAAGGGTTGGGTAGTAGAGGGCAGACGAAGCAGTGCTCCATAGTATGGTCTGCTTCTCCACATTCACAGGTGGTTGCGCCAGTCTTGTAGCCCCATCTGACTAGAGCATCTGTTGATCTTCCAGTTCTCGTTCTGAGGCGGTTGAGTGTTTTCTATTGACCCTCATGGTGCTTCTGGGCCAGGTGGTAGGGTTTCAGCAGGGGGTATTTCCATGACACGGAGCGCTGAAAGGGGGCTTGTAAGAGAAATGCAAACGGAGTCTACAGTTTTGATCGGCCAGAATTGCCCCTGTGGCAGGGGATTCTGGCCCCCGGGGATTCTGGCCCCCGGGGATTCTGTACCCCCCAAACGGCGAACTGTATACACAATTCTTCTGATAGCGCCCTCTTTTAAATCAACCTCATTCAGCCCATGATTTTCCATAATTATGGGGGACAGAATCTCCGGGGACAGATTTCCCTAGGACATCCCCCCAGAAAAAAAAATGGCATGGCTCCAATTTGACACTTGACCGCAGGCCCGAGGCCAGTGATTTTTGTGTTGGGCCAGTAAACTCAATACCGGACAGGACTTGTGTGGTTGTTTTTCATTTGAATAATAATACCTCACTTTGTAATGTCTTTAACCAAATGAAATGATGTTCAAATGTTGACTTATGAGTCTGGCAAATCTCTTTCAATTCTGTAGAGTTTCAAAATATAGGGCCAACTTACCCACAAGACAAGTGAGATCCATCTTCTCGTATGTTAAACCCTTGTAGAAAGTTCTTTCTCATTAAAAATGCTGGTCTTGTAAATTAGATTCTGGTCCCGGTCAACATAATTATGAGCTGTCTTGTGGAATTTTACCCTTAATTCGAGCCCTGAATGGTGCACCCCTTGTCCCCCTTTAATGTTACCCTATAGTTTCAGTGTTGGTTTAGTTTTGTCATATTGATTAAAAGAAAAACATATTATAACCTTTGTTTTATTATCTTTTAGAGTACTCCGGCTGACAGAACATCCCAGAACCCAGAAGAAGAGATTGTTTGAACATTCAGTGTAAGGCCATCTAAAGAAATAATGGATATAAACGGGAGTTTGGTCGGTGGCAGCTCCTGCACCACACCCGATGCCGGTTCGGTCACTCTCGCCTTCGTGTTGTCGCTGCTGAGCGTGGTAACAATCGCTGGAAACTTGTTAACCATCGCGGCCTTCGTAACCGATGCATCGCTCCGGAAGAAACCATCGCATCTCTTCATTTTGAGTCTGTCATGTGCGGATTTGCTGATTGGGTTCATCATACCAGTTGGGGTTGGCGAATTAATTTGCAGGTATATTTTGACCTATGTGCAAGTCTCGCGCATATTTGAACTTCCGGGACCATTGTGGTCCCAACCCTATGGAGATTTACGTGGGCAAGATTTTGTTTTGTCAATTATTTTAGTTTAGCGTGTTTTATGACCATGACAAATATATATGTTGTTGGGAATATAATACTTAGTAATAAACAATAGAAAAGTAAAATCAATTCAACAATATAACGAAGAAAACCCGAGAATTTTGTGCTCACCTCGGATCACAAAACTTATGTAACTGCTTGTTTTGGATGCGCAATGATAATCGCCAGATGTTGTAATTAAAACGCAAAACCTTTTTATAGCAGTCTGTGGTTGTTGAGGCTTCAGCGTCCTCTATAAACTGCGTCAAGCGTTAATTTTATGCCCGTGTGACCATCGCGAATCCACGTAAGTGGTTTCTGAAAAGTTAAGATCAAATAAGCATCCTTGTCCCAGAGATTTGATTTTGCTTTAATAATAATTAACAAATTATTTGTGTGTATATTATTAAAACTAAAACTGATTTTATAATTATGTGATGAGTATTTTTGTTGTTCAGATTTTATCATTGAATGTAATTTAAAACAAAGATTTGATTTCAGAGAAAAAAAATGTTCTTCGTTTAACGTGTTTTCTCGTTCCGATACGCGCGAGATTTGCACAGTCTGGGCCCAATTTCATAAAGCTGTTCAGCAGAAAAAAAACTGCTTTACAAAATAATTTCCTTGCTGAGCGAAAAATGAGTGGGGCACCAGTCGCAGCAGTGTAAAGTTTAGGAATTTTGGCTGGTACCCTGTTTCTGCTAAACACTTTTGTCTGTGCTCAAGCAAGTTTTTGTGTTTTTTTTACAGGCGATTGAATTGGGCCATGGTTTTATAAACCATCTATTGCATGCTATAAATCAATGTCCTCACCAAACCAAGGCTGCGGGGAAAATTAATAGTCTGGTTCCGTTTGGTATTGGCTATAGTGAGCATGGGTTTGGCACAGAATTGTGGGATTAGATTCCAGCTGTTTGAAAAGGTTTGGGCCTATTGCCTTTAAAATTGACACAGTAAAAACCGTCTTTTCGAACCTACTACTGTTATTAAACTTGCGGGCACAACCATGTGTACATCTCTTTTAGGTGGAATGTTGGCTCTGAAAAGAACTATTACTCGACGTTCCGAACAGTATTCTCTGCTGGGCTTCTCCTGAACCCCAGCAGAATATACCGGTATAGCTTGAAACGTCGAGACCACACCAGCTCTTTTCAGAGACGACACTCCTTCCCAAAGAGATGAACACAGGGTTGAACCCGCAAGTTTACCAGTACAATGGTCAGTTTCCGTCCACGCACCAAAGCCGCAAACATCACTTAAAGGGGTACTGTCGTCATGATTAAAGCAGGTCTGTGGCTGTACATGGAGTGGTGCACTTTTGGGACGCTAGGTGGCAGCAGACCTTCCTGGTAAATCCATTGTTCTCGGCGATGTGTGCATGCTCAGAACTACGTAAACAATGGAAATTTACCTGGTAAGTCTGCTGCCACCTAGCGTTCCAAAGTATTCCTTTATGAACTCTCACCCAGTTTACTGCACGCGCATGCCCTCCCTCCGTATCGTATTAAACATGGAGGGCGCGCGCCCCTTTAATAACAATAACGACTGCCTTTTTAAAACCCTTTTTTTTAACACAGTTCCTGGTGATTCGGTGAAATTGGTTGCCAGTTGGACTCCTTCACATCCAACATTGGGATAATAGCCGGTCTGGGATCAATCACCATGATTGCATTGGACCGCTACCTTCTAATTTCTCGGGAGTACCCGCGTTACTTGGCGCTTCAGTCCCGGTCCAACGTCCACCGGACCATCGCTGCGGTCTGGGCCGTATCCTTAAGCGTTGGTCTCATCGAGATCATCATTTGGGAGACAGTAGATTTTTCAACGGGGTATGATTTCCGCTTTGAGTGCCGCTCTCCACCGAGAGACAATATTGTGATCATCTGTATTTTACTGCTCGTCGTGATCTGCCCCATAATTTGTGTTGTTGGTTTGAGCGCACGATTCCTCGTTCTGCTCAGGCGGCGTTTGCGTAGCTTTGAAACGCCAGCGAACGGTAGACAGCCGACGGGTTCGGTCGGCACTCCATCGGACGGCAGAGATCGTCGCGAAGAGCTCGACATATCGACGACGTTGTGTGCGGGGAACGCCCAACAGTCTTCCCCCACCACCACCACCACGGGGTCGAAACGACGGGATCGATACATACGGCCAGCCATCATCATGACGACGCTGGTAACCGCCTTCCTTGCTTTCTCCCTCCCGTACGTCATTTTCATCACGGTGGTCGCCCAGCTTTGTCCGGAATGTTGGCATACTAACCGGGTCCACTTCTATTTGGTCAATGTGTTTTATCTCAACTCCTGCATCAACCCGTTCATTTATGCCGCAACTCATCCGAAAATACGAAGATTTCATCTCAAAGTAGTTTCGTGCCTCAAGGTCAAATGTAGTCTTGGTTCAAGACTCTCCTGTTATTAATATCGTCCCATGAGCCATCACCACAAGAGGGCGCGCTCTCACCATAGACCGCTATCATAGACTTCTTCGCAAATACTCAGTACGCACTCATTTGCCGTGGAATAAGGTGCATGCTGGTCTAGTTAGCGACACATTTGATTGCTAACTAGACCAGCATACACCTCATTCCACGGCTAACGCATGCGCACGGAGTATTTGCGAAGTAGTCTATGGGGGAGTTCGCTATTCAGGGTGATAGCAGTTCGTGGTTTATAGCGCCCTCTGTTGGAGAGCTTTCAAAATAATAAACAACAGGGGCGTCTTGAAACAAGACTAGGCCAAATGACGTGTTATGCCAATCCCTTATACAATTATTTCTCTTGATCCCCTTGCATTATGGCCGCCATCTTTGCTGACAAGCAATGGAGACGCAACCTCGTCCCCATGGTGTGTCGAGCAGTACGAGGTTCACCGTTCTCTCACCCTGGTATTGGATCATTTGCATATCCAACATTTTTGGATACGTATGCAAATTAGAATAGTCTGGCTGTGAACATGTGAATACTGAATGAGTACAACTTAACATGTTTACATTAGACTTTTGTACACCAGTCGTTGTCCAATCAGGGTCCAAGTAATGAGTTTCCCTCCCAGGGTTTACTGTTGTAAACATGGTTGGAAATAAAGTAAACCATGGGGACGAGGTTGATGGAGACGTGCACGCGCTGTGCACGACCCTCAGCCAATGATAGCTCTTCGCGCGTGCACGTTTCACTCAGCGATGGCGGCCACGAGACAATTATAGTCAAACTAAGCAGAATAATGGTTTGACCTGGACAAAATTGCAACAGAAATGTATGTTGCAATATTGTCTAGGTCAAATCACAGATTGACTGGACTATAATCGGCCAAAAAGATACATCGAAGTCTAAGATATTTTGGAGGGAAAGGGGCCGAAGCTCTAGTACGCATTTTATACAAACGATCATGTACGAGTTTTCTGTAAACGCTTGTGTTGGATACGTGATAAGCCTTTTCATTGCAGTCTATGGTCGTTGAGGCGTCAGTGTCCTAAATAAACTGCGTCACGCGTTAATTTTACGCCCGTGATTTTAGTAGTTGCAGATTATTCGGGCGTAGATTTACAAAAAAGGTTACTAACAGGTTAAGATCAAATAAGCGTCCTTGTCCCAGAGTTTTAATTTTATTTCAACAATAATGAACAAATTATTTGTGTATTAATTATCAAAGCTCAAACTGATTTTATAAAAATTGTATTGAGCATTTTTGTTGTTCAGATTTTTTCTTTGATATAGTTTAAAACAAAGAGTTGATTTCAGAAAAAAAAATATGTTCTTCGTCCTTTAACACGTTTTCTCGTTCCGATACGCGCGAGAATTGCACAGCCTATTCAGACACGACCTCAGAGTGGCGTAACTAAGGGAGGCACGGGGGGGCACGTGCCCCCCCATTTGATGTCCGTGCCCCCCGGGTGCCCCCCCCCCCCCATTTGAAATCTGGACTTTTGTGACTGGAGATTTCTAGAGTAAAATGTAACATTTTATACACTTTGATGATGAGATAATTTTGATGTTTTTAAAACTATTTTTCCAAATTACATGCAGAAAATATTTTTTGTTTACAC
This sequence comes from Plazaster borealis, assembly GCA_021014325.1. Classification (NCBI taxonomy): domain Eukaryota; kingdom Metazoa; phylum Echinodermata; class Asteroidea; order Forcipulatida; family Labidiasteridae; genus Plazaster; species Plazaster borealis. The sequence goes on from CM037458.1 coordinate 3,747,210, forward strand.
CCACGCCAGATTATCTTATACAAAAATTGTAAGTAACATAAAAAAGGCGATGAAAAAGGGGCTTGTTCAGGCCCGTATCCGGGATTTTGTTTTACTTTCTTTTTGGGGGGGCTAATATGAAAGAAAACGTACATCGGTGCGACAGCCCCGCCCGTCACGTAGCGACGCAGGGGGAGTGGGAGGAGGATGTGCCCTCCTGAGAAGTTCGAAATTTTGTAAAAAAGAATGCCCAATTCAAGCCATTTGGTGCACCATTTTGCGCAATGATATTGGTTATTATATCTGAAAACAACTCAATTACAGCTTTGTATCAATATTATTTCTGCATATTTAATGCTCAGACGGCGTATGCCACCCATTGCGTCCTCTATTTACATCTTTGTATATTATGTTATGTTATAAATGTCATAACTTACAATAATAAGTAACAGTTACGATGCAGATTTGTTTAATTAACTATTTTTTGCAGACTTTTATAATTTTTTGTTTTAAATATAATTTTGTTATTTATTTTTAATTTTTTTTAGGAGGGCCGTCCGACACCCCCCCCCCCCCCCGATTACGGGCATGGGCTTGTTTTACAGAAAAAGGCAAACACAAACTTGGCCAGAAGTGCCCCCTAGAAAAAATGGTGCGCCCCCTTGTGCCCCCTGAAATTTTACCCTAGTTACGCCGCTGCTCGGTGTCCCCGTTTTGAAATCTGGACCTTTGATAATTAAACATTACCACAACAAATACAAATGTGACATTGCTATTTTGCAAAACGCGTACAAAACAAATGGAGCACACAACGGTGCCCTCTAAATACATGTTGATGGCCCTCCGTTGAAAATTGTGTACATTTCTTTCTTTTTTTCTATCAGTCTTTAGGAAGATTTTTCCTTGGGATTTTCTTTTGTATTTATTGGACTGTCCATAGAGTTTGTGAGCCATTTGCAACAATGAAATTTGCTCTTTATTTACTCCGGATTATTAACTTCATATCTAACTTTGACATACAACCAAAGTTTACTGAGATGCTTAAGTCGCAAAATAAGCTTAAACAATTTTGCTAGGCAAAAAGCCCAAACCCAACAACAACAACAACAACAACAACAACGGGGAACCCGTTAACATCACAGAGGGCAACGGATTTCCGTTGGTAACCTTTATCTAGTTATAACAAAACTGTGTAAGTTTAAGCTCAATTAGTCATCGGAGTCACGAGAAAAATATTGAAAAAACTCAGTATTATGTTTTCACTGTTTTCAATAATAGAGTTTTGTTCTCGCGAGATTAAAACTTATTAGTTAATCATTTTACGAGAAAAATATTGAAAAACCTAATTATTATGTTTTCACTGTTTTCAATAATAGAGTTTTGTTCTCGCGAGATTAAAACTTATTAGTTAATAATTTCTCAAAAACTATAGCATTTCAGACAAAAAAATATTTAAAGGAACATTACAGAATTGTTTTTTGCTCACAAAACAGTGTAAGCACTTTATATAATCCACCATATACATAAACTGACAAACTTGTATAAGTTTGAGATCGATCGGCCAACTGGGTCACGAGAAAATAGTGAAAAACCGATTACACATTTGCATGTGTTATACAATGCATGACGAATAAAACGCTCATGAGCGATAAACTCCAATCGTAAATTAGCTTTATTTATTTCTCATCAAATGTGGCATTTCAAACAGAAATATTTTTAGGGATGTTTTCTACTATCATCATCATTAGACCGTGTAAGTTTTATGTAAATCTGTGATCGTAAAGAAAATTTTAATTACCAGTTCTGTAACGTTCCTTTAATTTAAAACTTAGAAATTTAAAACCATAGATGAAGTTATTTACAAATCTGTGAACAATTTTTCTTCTTCAATCTTATACCAATGTTGTAAGGTACTATCCATTTACAGAAATTATAGCATTGCTGATGTGATGGGACTGTACATTTGGTGATACACGTACCGGCTATTGACTTTGGCACACAGTCAGAGTATGAAATGAAAAAGATATTTGGCGATCGGGCCATCGCAGATTTGTCCTTTGAAAAATAACAAGCAATTTTCAGCCATTTTGAAACATTTCACAATTTGTTTTTATCCAACCTATATTTTTTCAAAGGGCAATTCTGCGATGCCCTCCAGCCAAATATCTTTCTCAATGACATACTCTGACTGTGTTCCAAGTTCAATGCTTGTATCAACAAAGGTACAATTCCCCCAACATATTTTCCTTTATTTGCCCCAGAATTAAGATTAAAATGTCAAAAATTGTAATAATATTTTAAAAGATCAAAAATCGGTAAAGGATTTTAAAAGGTGCTAGTAAAATGTTCTTTCTGAATAAAGGTCAAAGTGAAAGCAAAATACTAAATGTAATATTCCTTATATTTTTCTACAAGCAATAATGTTACGTAAATTGCCAATATTTTCCCTTATTTGCCCCAGAATTAAGATTAAAATGTCAACAACTGTAAAAATATTTTAAAAGATCAAAAATTGGTAAAGTATTTAAAAGGTCCTAGTAAAATGTTCTTTCTGAAAAAAGTCAAAGTGAAAGCAAAATACTAAATGTAATATTCCTTATATTTTTCTACAAGCAATAATGTTACGTAAATTGCCAATATTTTCCCTTATTTGCCCCAGAATTAAGATTAAAATGTCGACAATTGTAATAATATTTTAAAAGATCAAAAATCGGTGCAGTAAAGGATTTAAAAGGTTCTAGTAAAATGTTCTTTCTGAAAAAAAGTCAAAGTGAAAGCAAAATACTAAATATAATATTCCCTATATTTTTCTACAAGCAATAATGTAAGATGCCCATAAAAATTTAACGTCCATCATGATGTATCTTTCTTATTTTGAGAGAAAAATTAATACTTGCAGAAAATGCCAATCATTTGAAAGTGTTAATATGCATCTTGTCGCCCCCGTCGTTGGCAGCTCGCGTCTACTTTTTTTTAAATTGTATTTTTAATTTCACATTATTTTAACTTTGGGCGATTTTCGGGATATTGAATAATTCTTCCAAATCAATGACGTAATAAAACCTACCCTTTAGATATTAGTTGTAGATATATACCATAAAACTAACCTGTGGAAATTTCATTTCAAAAGGTGGTAGCATTTTTGAGATATTGCCGAAAATCTGGAACGGTTTTGTCCACGCAGAAAGAATAATCTGTAATAAGAATACACAATCTGAGTAAAGTTACTGCAGTGACGCTTCTCAGATTCAAATTTCTGGGGGATAAAAGTGATATCTTTTTCCATAACCGCAGTACTTTGAAGTGAAGAGTTTCTCAAAATGCATTATACTATTCCAAAGCTGCTGTACTTCTTACCAAGTACATTAAGTTTTTTTTGCCATTAATTTTCAGAGTCATTACCAAAACGTATACAGACCCTTTTTAGAATGATCGTTCCTTTGACAGAAGCTCTTGTTAACACTCACAAGCGCACTTGCCACAAAGTACCTATAAATTTTATTTTAAATCTGAAGTATGGGACTTAAAGAGGGGCTACAAAGTCAAACTCAGTTTTGTGACGCAATCATCCTACAATAGATAGAGCCCTCATGAAAGTTGGGAAAAAATCACAAAGTTTCTAACCTCATCCTTGACATAGTGTAAAATGTCATTTTATATGATACTCTTTCAGAGTGAAATTTGAAACGTGACGTCATCGGACAGCAAAAGCAAATGGGTCTGATACATTCAAAAGAGGAGTTTCTGCGCCAGTCAAAACGTCAAATTCAATGCCGTTTTAAGTGAATGTCAGGAATGAATGGAAAATTCTCTGTACAAAAATGAACAGATCAGAATATTTTAAATGGGACGTCATCGAACTTTTTCCTTTTTTTTGACAAAAATTGCATTTGAAGGGTATCAAACACAGTGGCATTTGACATCATTTTAATGTGAGGTTAAAATCTTATATTTATTTCTCATTTTCATAAGGACTCTACCTGCTGGAAAATGAGTGGATCAACGAACTGAATTCCCATTTGGAGCCCCTCTTCAAAGGGAAGGTATACCTTCGGTAATTACTCCAAAAAATAATGACCATAAAAATTACTTGGCACGAAGCACTGCAGCTGTTGATAATGTATACAATTTTGAGAAACAAATCCCTTCAAAGGTATGTGGTTTTAGAGAGAGGGATTCAAAAACATTTCAATCTGAGAAACGTTTCTGCATGTACGTTTCTCAGAGTGTGTATTCCAATTACGGATTATTCTTCATGCGCAGACAAAACCACTCCAGATTTTCGGCGATATCTCAAAACACTACCACATTTTGAAATGAATTTGTTTACAGGTTAGTTTTATTGTATATAGATACACTTATGTTGGATTAAAACAATCGAACGGTTCGAAAAACCAAAGGTATACTTTGCCTTTAAAGCACATGTGTCACATTGGAAATTGTCAAAGACCAGTATCCACACTTGATGTGACCCAACATATACATGAAATAAACCTGTAAAAGTTTAAAGCTCAATCCGTCATTGGAGTCACGACAAAAAAGTGGGAAAAAACCTTAAATGTTTTTACTGTTTTAAAACATTGAATTTTGGACTTGCAAGACCAAAACAAATTATGTTACTCATTTCTCAAAAACTAATGCATTTCAAGCAAAAATCGTTCAAAGGGAATTTCCCACCATGACCATCTTCATACCATGTAAGTTGTGTGCAAATCTGTGAACATTTATATGTTTACTCTTACCAATGTTATGCACACCAAATTCGAATAATTCCGGTCGACGGTTTCAATACTCTGCTCCTATTGGAGGGTGTTGTTAAATGTTGGCAAAATTATTGTTCAACACTAATGTCATCAGAATAAAGTGAGAAATATGAAGCGTTCTCACGAAAATATCCGGGCTTATCACAGCGAGTGGCATTGTTCAGTTGGCAAAGTAGCTTCTGGCCGTCCCGCTTGATGTTGTAGGAGCGGCACTGTGGCTCGTCGACGCAAGCCCTGCCGCAACCGACGACGGTGGGCGTGGTGAGCTCCCTGATGGTGTGGTCGACCAAAGACTCATTTACGAGCTGACCGTTCTTGTCGGTAGGGAAACAGTACTTCAGCTGACTGCTCGGGCGAATGATGCAGACCGCTAAAAAATAATTAGCAGTGGCGTTACATGTTGCACCTAACCATTCACCCACTATGCACATCGGAGACCGTTTTTCTCCACACAAAGACGCGCAGAGTTGGCGGGCATTTAATTTTGGTGTCCCCCAGTTACTGAACTTTTGACTCTGACCATTGCACAACCATTCTTCCCCGTGGGCGTTCCTGATGCAATCAATCCACAAGTCTCTAAAGACCCCTGTCAAATTAAAGAACCATTCGGTTTCTTCGGCTGAGCGAGGAGCTGCGATTTCACCTCCTAGGCTCTTGCATCTTTCCTTTGCCCCATGGTAAATGTCAATCTCTTTGGTGAGGCGATAGCAAGAATTACCCCACCTCCGCCACTCTCGACCGCAGTACTCGTCGGTGGTGGACGGGCAGGAAGACTGCCAACCGCAGGCGGGTTCACACGCCGTGAGGATGACAATCACGATCGCCAACATGCAACTGCTGCCCCCGGACATGGCCATTTTGTTGATATAAGTGCTGACAATTCTCATTCATTCAACAACTAACAAAAATTCACTCCTCGTCGCTTGAATGCTTGAAAGCAAAATGAGCACCGCGAGTTTCTACCAAGGGGACGAATAGTCCACTACTGGAAAGTATTTCGAGGCGAACACGCCGGCCTGACAAGGCGAGCTGTCACAAAAGCATAGCATGCATGACCAATCAAATTCAATAAACAATGGATCTTAAATGCGTCATAGGACAATTAATAGGCAATTTGAAAAACTGCCCGCTGTCCAAAAACAAGGCCTGGTCTTCGAATGTTTGTTGACAAGATAAATGAGGGGTTTGGCGCCTAACTGCGATGGTTGAAACAAAATTAATTTACAATAATTGGTCGTTAATTTACTTGAAACATTTTGTACGCCTAGACCTAAAATTTACTTGGGGATAGTTTATATCCCCAAGTAAATTTCTGCGAATGTTTATAACTGATCCGTCTGTGTCATCAATAATCTGCTTTTCATTAAAACAAACAGCTCTTTGTACACGGCTTATGTTTTGCAAGGTTGGGTCAGAGATTGGTTTTGTCTATGTAGCTTGAAGCCACTGAACACGTTTGAAAATTGTCAAAGACCAGTGTTCTCACTTGGTGTATCCCAACATATGCATAAAATAACAAGCCTGTGAAAATTTGGGCTCAATTGGTCATCGAAGTTGCAAGAAAATGATGAAAGAAAAAACACCCTTGTTGTACAATAATTTGTGTGCTTTCAGATAGGAATAAAAACTTCTTGCAAGAAGTTTAGTGAGAAATTACCTCTTTCTAAAAAACTACGTTACTTCAGAGGGGGGGCGTTTCTTACAATGTTTTATACTATCCGTTTTTATGCTAACATTTGTATTGAGTCATCCAAACGTGTACGATACCTTTAATGCTGATTTATAGGCACAATTGGGCTATTAAGAAAGACACAATAAAAGTCACCTTTTAATCTGCTATGATGCATCCAATATTTGTATAATAACCAGTCGACCTCGTCGAAGGGTTTTGTGAGTCTATCCATAGAGAAAGGTCATTTCTCTATGGTCTATCATGATGGCGTGATAGTATCATTAGCGTTTAATAAACAAGGCGTTCGTACTTGGCAGTGACGGTGGCTCAGGCAAATCGGCTGGACATTGATGCATAAGAAAAATGAAAGAAGGCTCGCAAGCTAGACTTGTGGACAAGTCGTTAAAGGCACTGTACACGTTTGGTAGTTACTCAAAATATATATTAGCATAAAAACTGACTTGGTAACGAGCAATGGAGAGCTGTTGATAGTATAAAACATTGTGAGAAACGACTCCCTCATGAAGTAACGTAGTTTTTGAGAAAGAGGTAATTTCTCACTAAAATAATAAAAGACTTCTTGCAAGAAGCCTTTTCTTCCTATCTGAAAGCACACAAATTTGAACAACAAGGGTGTTTTTTCTTTCATCATTTTCTTGCAACTTCGATGACCAATTGAGCCCAAATTTTCACAGGCTTGTTATTTTATGCATATGTTGGGATACACCAAGTGAGAACAATGGTCTTTGACAATTACCAAACGTGTTCAGTGCCTTTAATGTTTGTCGCGGCCGGTGATAGTCGAGTCGCGGTGATTATCACGATTATCGCGATCGAAGACTGCTCTCGCGAGATCACTGCTCTCGCGCGAGGCTGCTGGCTCCCGACTACTCCCCGTTAAATGAGACCGTACAGTCGTGAGAGCAGTAGTCTCGCGGGGGCAAGCAGTATCGCGAGAACATCACCCGTGTCGCGAGAATTGCGGAGAGAGTCGGAACGCTAACATCGCGACAAACAATGAACGACTTATGCACAAGTCTACTCGTAAGCATGGTCAGAGAGTTTGTTGTGTAATTAATCTACAAAGTGAACGAATATAACCTGATTGATGTTCTAATTACTGATGTCGGCTCCTGGACGTCGTCATTGCGTCCAGGATATTGTGTCAACATTCTTGATCAAAAACATCTTTGAACACAAAAAGAAAGCTTTGTTTTTAATGACAGCTAATTATTTTACATAATTTATCAGTTGGCGTGGAGACGGGGGGCATCAGCAGCGGAGAGGGGGGGGGTACGAATCTCTGGAGGGGCAATCCACGTTGTTGTGAGATCCTTGACCTTAAACAGTCCAGACCTTTAGAGTTAGTCTGACTTTGAGATAGAAGACCTTTCACCTTTGACAGGCAATTATTTCGACTTCAAATGTGCCTAAAAACCTAAACCTGATCTTCAGTTTGATACTGACCCTAAAACTGATTTAAACCTGGACTGAACCTGACCCTAACTTTTACCTTCATTCTAACTGAACCATGTGCTAAAGGACACTTTTATTCGTACCTCGCCCCTTCTGGTTCAGAAGTTTTAATTTTTTAATTTGAAATTTTTGTTTGGACCGGAAGAAAGGTCAAATTAGGGTCGCGTTTTTGAATAAATTGTTAAATGTGCCATAAGCTACAATATGGCACAATAATTATGATTTGATTACATTAGGCCTATGGTTCAGGAAATGTGAATGTTTACATTTGAACTTCCTGGATTGACCGGAAGAAAAGGTCAAATTTGGGTCACATCTTGAATATAAAATGTTCAAAAAAGACGGCAAAAAGATTATGACATTATGACATGTGTTTCAGGAAATTTGATTTTTTTAAATATTTTATTTGAACTTTCTGTTTGGATCGGATTTTTTTAGAGCTTCCAGTGATTGTAAGAAGTAACTATAAATAAATAGTAAACTTGCGGGTACAACCATGTAAAAAAAACATTTTTGTGGGAGTATTGGCTCTGAAAAGAGCCGGTGTGGTGTCGACGTTTCGAACAGTATGCCCTGCTCATGGGACTTTTAGAGCTTAAACACTAATTGATTGCCCGGGCCCAATTTCATAGAGCTTCTTAAGCACAAAAAGTAGCTAAGCACAACACAATGATGCTTACCAGAATAAGGTAAACCAGAATCAGCCAAACTACCAAGCCACATGTACAATTTGTGACTGGTATCCAGCTTATTTCCGCTTAGCACAAAATTGTTAAGCAATATTTTTTGCTTTAGCAGCTCTATAAAATTGGGCCCTAGAAGCGGGAATTGTTCTTATTAATGTACATCGGCGCGTTAGCGCCACCCGCGCGCAACGACGCGGTTGGTGGAATTTATTTTTGAAAAAGGCCCAATTCAAGCCATTTGGTCGATTTTTACTTAATCCGTTATAAGGAAATATTAATTCGTAATAATAAATTTTTAATTCGTTTTAATTAATTATTAATTCAATATTACAAATTACTTTCTGCTGATAATATATACTTCAGTGGCACGATTGGGCTTTTGTAATACTGAGTACGTTCTTGGGCTAAAATAGAAAGCATGGCATTATGAGTTATTGATAATTTTGGCTCGTTCACCCCATATCCAACACTGACCCTAGCCAAGGAAAAGGTCACTTCTCTTTTCTATACCTTTCCCAAATCAGCTCGAATTTTTGCCCTATTGCAACTTCACCAAGTTGTTTTTTTGCGCCTGGGATTACAGGGTTTTTTTCTACTGACAATGTATCAATAAGTTTTGATGTCTTTGAATTGACCGTCAATAAAATCTTCCTTTTTTTAAGAAAGATTTTTGCGATATAGGACATGTATAATACGAACGTAATCAAACAAGTATTTGTACACGGGTGAAAAACACGCAATAAATGATGTCATGGTGACGTCGTCCGACATATTAGGCTAAAAATCACATCTACAGTATCCCAAAATAGAATAACTGAAAAAAGTTTGACGATCGGCGTTATACTTTTTGAGATATGGTGGCAACAAGCTTGACTAATTAAATATTCACCTCACTAAAACATGGCTAATTAATTAAACAAATTACTATATTATTGCAGTTTAAAATCTAAGTCAAGGCTTAAGCTGTCATGGTATAAAATTTGACTGGTCTTTTGTTTTCAGAAATATGAGTTTTCCGCGAACAAAATTCATGTGTTATGTCAATGGGGTTTTGGCGGGAGGAAAATACCCTGTCTAGAAAAACAAATAAAACAATAGCTGTTCCGACCGCTTCGTCGGAACAGCTAAAAAAATCTTGACGAAAACAATAGCTGTTCCGACTACTATATCGGAACAGTTAATAACAACAGCAAAAATGTGTATCCGGTATTTATGGAATGGACTCGAGTATTCATCTTGATCCTCGTATACATCCGATCGTCATCATCTCTGGTGTGGTGTTCCTCAAGGTTAAGTAGCTGGGCCTCTTGAATTTATAATGTTCAGTGCACCCTTACAAGACCTCATTGCTGCTCATGGTATTTCTAGTGTTGCTTATGCTGACGACACCCAGCTTTACGTTACATTTTGATCCAGCTGATCGCGCTTCTGCCATTGCTTAAGTTGAATTATGCATTCAAGATGTCAAATCTTGGGCTTTGTCCAACAAACTCGCTCTGAATGACGCCAAAACTGAGATCTTATTTTAAGATCTCGTTTCATAATAACGATTTCTCCGCCACCCTTACATTATTGCCCAGTCTGTTATCGAACCATCTGAATTTGCCCTTAACCTCGGTGTAATTATGGATTCTTCATTGTGCATGAATAGAAATGTTGATAATTTTTGCAAGGCAGCTCTCATGGCTATCAGAAAAATAGCACAGATTCGCCGCTACCTGGATCAAGCTATTACTCTTCGTCTTGTTCACGCTTTCGTCACAATTAGACTTGATTCCAGCACTTCTCTTCTGTATGGACTTCCTGATAAAGATCTCGCTAAAATTCAACATGTACAAAACACTGCTGCTCGCCTCGTTTCTTGCTTGCCTCGTTCTCACCACATTACACCAGTACTAATGAAATTGCATTGGCTCCCAGTTAAGTTTCGTACAATTTACAAAATTCTTTTGTTTACTTTCAAAGCTCAAACATGTCAATCTCCTGCTTATTTATCTGAACTTGTTCACCATTATTTCCCTACCCGGACTTTACGTTCATCTCAACAGTCATTGCTACCACAACTACAAGACCTTCTTCCATTTTTTATGGTCAAAGATCATTCTTACGTTGCTCCCTTTCTTTGGAATAGTCTTTAATTGCACGTGCCGCGCTAATCGATTGAAAGTCAATTTTATCAACTTCCGAGCTCAAATTGATTCCAAGGCCCGTTGAGTATCGTGCTCGTACTTAGCGAACCAATATTAACTGAGTTAAAGGTATCGTACACGTTTGGTAAGTTCTCAAAACAAATAAATATTAGCACAAAAACATACTTGGTAACAAGCAACGGGGAGCTGTTGATAGTATAAATCATTGTAGGAAACGACTCCCTCTGAAGTAACGTAGTTTTTGAGAAAGAGGCAATTTCTCACTAAAATAATTAAAACTTCTTGCAAGAAGTTTTTATTATTCTATCTGAAAGCACACAAATTTGTACAACAAGGGTGTTTTTTCTTTCGTCATTTTCTTGCAACTTCGATGACCATTTGAGCCCAAATTTTCACAGGCTTGTTATGTTATGCATATGTTGGGATACACCAAGTGAGAACACTGGTCTTTGACAATTTCCAAACGTGTACGCATGCCTTTAAAGGGGCTGTGTCTTCATGATCACAGCAGGCAGTGTGGCTTTGTACATAAACTCTCACCCAGTTACTGCACGCGCACGCCCTCCCCCGTATCTATGGAGAGCGCGCGCGCGTGCATTAACTGTGAAAACCCCTTGCACCGTGACGTCACAAGTCCCAAACAGCGCCCTCACTGAGGTCAATGGAGACCTATCACTGGCTGAGAGTTGTGCGCGCGGCGTACATGCGTGCACGTTTCCATTGTTTGACCTCAGCGATGGCGGCCAATGCAAGGAGTCTATAGACTGTGCAAGTCTTGCGCATATGGAGTTTTACGTGGGCGGGATTTTGTTTCGTCAAATATTTTAGTTTAACGTAGTTTATGGCCATGAAAATTATATATGATGCTAGGAATGTAATACTCAGTGATAAACAATAAGAAAGTAAAACCAATTCAACAAAACAACGAAGACAGCCCGAGAATAAGACTTGACCTCCGTTTCCGGTTACTTGTTAAAAATTAAGAATGCTGCCCCACGGACGCACACATTCGGGCGTGATTGGCAAATGGGGTTTCTAACAATCAGCATCCTCGTCCCAAGTTTTAATTTTATTTCAATGTTAATTTGAAAAAATTACTTGTGTTATACAAAAATTAAAAATTTATTTATGTTGGTATTATCAAACATTGTAAGAAACGACCCCCATTTGAAGTAATGTAGTTTTGGAGAAAGAGGTAATTTTCACCCCAAAATTTGAATCTGAGAAAGCTTCAGGCATGAATGAAGCCTTTCTCATCAGCGATTGAAAGCACACAATTCTACGCAATAAGGGTGTTTTTTCTTTCATTATTTTCTTGCAACTTCGATGACCAAAATTGAGCCCAAATTTTCACAGGTTTGTCATTGTACGCATATGTTGGAAATGGGATGCACCAAGTGAAGATACTGGTCTTTGACAACTACCAAAAGTATCCCCTGCCTTTAACCTTTGAATGCTGATGCAACGTAGTTTTCCTTTCCAAATAAAATTTGCTTTTAACGATCGCAGTTTGCACGCCATGGCCAAGGACTAGAGTCGGGAATTTAAAGGCATGGTTTTTGGTAGAGTCCAAAATAACTCGAATCTTCTAGTTTACAAGAAAACTCCATACAACAATCTAAATTGTGAAAAATGTAAACAAACTAGGTGGTCACCATACAGCCTCGTTGTGAAAATGTCATCAAACTAGGTGGTCTCTTTTTTTTCAAGAAAGCACCAAATAATGGTTTATGGGAGTTTGTGCACGTCCAAGCACGATGGAATTATTTTAAATAATATTATTTCTATTGGGCAATCGAATTAAGAACATGGTATCAATTATTTCTTGCACTATTTTGGGAGGGGGTTATTTCTTGGGAGTTGGAAGTAATATCTAGGTCATAAAAAAGTAAGATTTTCAGATTTGAACTTGTCACTTTATTTCGTTATTACCAAACACGTAGCACACCTTTAATTTTAACTGACAGTTTACCGCCGGAAGGATAAAATGCCAATAGAGGGTGGAGCTTCGGCCCTATTCTGAGATGATTTCCACCGGCACCAATGCAAGCTCAGGCTCAAACCTAATTGACTAAGATTATACTGTCAGTTCTGCATCATTGCTTTGGTTATAAAAGCAGAGGAGCAGCCTGCACTAAACGTTGGTCGTCATTGTTCACTACATCTCTACTGAAAGTAAACCCCACAAAAACACCAAAACAACGTTGGACAACATAAGATTGTGTTGATTACTCTGTGAAAACAACCTGATCAGTATTATTTATCAAAAACTGTTCACCGTATTTCGGGATACAACTAGGGTCTTATCAACACTGATTAAACCAAAACTGTGGAGTCCTTTTAAGTTGACCGACAGGAATTAACACATTATCAATCGTGTGGACAAGCAGTTGGAGGCAAAAAAATATCCATATTTTCGCATTATCATTGTGGTGCAGTGACTAAGGACTCTGGACAAGATCTGAGATAGGAGGAATAATACTGACTCATTCATTTACTATTCAATACAGGAAATCAACGCTGTTCTTGTTTTGCCGAGATTGGTTCTTCGAATCGTTTTTAAATCACGGTAGTTAAGGACCGTCTCAACAATTTCAAAAATGCTGTTCGTGCACATCCTGGGCGTCATCTCAGCCGGGCTGCTTGTATCGAGGTCGGCGTCAACTGCTCCAACGTCTTGCCCGTTGACATGGGAGTCTTTCGGGGACGCTTGTTTCCTATTCATGGACCCAGCCACCTGGGCGGACGCCTGGGCGGCCTGCCTTGACCTGGACAGCGAGATGGTGGTCCCGTACTCGGCCCAAGAAAACAGCTTCGTGGCGGACATGGCAAGGGTACGCAGCATTGAGCGCACCTGGATTGCCTGCAGTTACAAGCAAACAAGCAAACGGTGGGAGTGCGAGGGCGAGGCGAACGAAGTGGGAGCGTTTTCTAATTGGGATCCCAAATACAACCAAGAGGGTCTTTGTGGGTACGTGTGGGGGAAGGTTGAAAAGGACTGGTTTGGTAAATGGTATAACAGAACCTGCGATAACTTGTTCCCAACTGTTTGTGTTAAACGCCCGCAAGTCATTCCCTCTACCACTGAAGGCACCACCAGTAGGAATGTCGACGGTCGGCCGTGCCAGAGACCGCGGTACCACCGGTTCGCCGTTACGGGAAACCCGCTGCCTCTCAACTCATGCCTCGTCGATCACGTCATCAAAGAGTTTGCCATCACCAGCATCCCTAGCTGCGCCTTCGCCTGCATCAAGGAGTCTCGATGCCGCTCCATCAACATCAGAACCACCGAAGTAGGAGGAGAGAAAGTTTGTCAGCTCAACGACTCGACCGACTCGGCTAAGATCCAACAGACAGATTCTGTATGCATTCATTATACAATGTTCAGCGAGTAGTAAAAGATGCCCATTTTTGTCCATCAGCCTACACTCTTAAAACATCCGGGTATGACCCGGTTCACGGTCCCGTGGGGCCTTAACCTTTTCTGAGTCAGAATGACCTGGAATCTATGTCGTCACAATAAACCAGAAATGGCTCAAAATGGGTCAAAATTACTGCAAAATCAGGGTTAAAAAATCCCATTTCGAATCACTTTTCGGGTTTACCTGTCCCGGAAAAGGCTCAGGCGCCCTGATGGGACCCGGAATCCGGGTCAATTCTGACCCGGGAGCTTTTAGAGTGTAAAAACTTCTGCTCGTGTTGAGTAGCCTCTTCACAACGCGTTTAACTCTTAATATTAAGACCAACAGAAAAGCTTGAACTTCGAACCGAAGCATCCACACTGAAACATACCCGCGGAGATCGCTGATAGCTGTCGCTGTATGCGCTCAGCGGACAAAGACACATGAACTGTTTTTTGGTAGTGTTTTCATCACTTTCTCAAAACCATGGCATTTTCATGTCAATTATTCAAGTAACTGTGTATTAGTTAGTCTTGTTTCAAGACGCTTTTATTGTCATCACTTTCTAATATTGCTCGATGCTCCAGCAGCAGTGGCGCAACTAGACATTTTCATTTGTTGGGGGAAAGCGAGGGCAAAGAAATTATCGGAGGATTTTGATGTAAGCCTATCAAACCATTCATAATATGTGCATTTTGTCGATCTCATTAAGAGTGCAAACCGGGGGGGGTGGCAAGGGTCCTGAGTCGGGGGGGGGGGGGTGTCAGGAGAGTCTGTCCCCATACGGCGAACTGTGTACACATTTTCAGAGCCGTCAAAATGTCTTCTGATATAGCGCCCTCTTTTGAATCAACCTCCTTTGGCCCATGTTAATTTCCCGTATGGGAGATCGGGACAAAATCTTCGGGGACAGATTTCCCTATGACAGGGGCAGGGCCCCCCCCCTCCCACGCCCCATTGTGTGTAGCAGGGTTGAGCCTCCACGAAGTTGCAATGCCAACAGAAGGCACATAACACTGTTCCCTGGTACATAGGAAGGCATAACAGTAGAGAACTTCTATACGTTTGGTTTATTCAAGCAAGATGTCTACATCATATAATACGGTAGTACAAGTCCTCCAGGACCGAGCCTACCTTAAAAACTGATGCAGGGCGGGCTCAAGTAAAGACACTAAGATAAGTCTAGTGTTTTAGTGGCTTTTTACGGTATCTGTGTTAAAGCGTACTGTATTGTAATGCCAAATGTTTTTAAGTCAATCATAATTATAGTAATGTGGTAAACTTTCTTTACATGTCTATATTAATCATTAAAATAAGTAAAACGTGCTTGGATAGACTGTCTATACAACAAATTCTTCTTATTCTTCTCCTTTTTTTGGGGGGGGAGGGGCTGGCGATCGGATAAAACCTACTTCGAGAAAGTGATCATCAAAAACAAAAAGCAAAGCAACATTTCTTAGATGAACAATTTAAGTGTATCATAACAATAGTTTGAAAAATAAGAGGTGTTCGTGCTGCAGCACGACGAACACCTATTTAATGATGGGTATGAAGTGTGCGGTCGAAGTTGGGCTAAATCGGCCATCGCCTGTTTTTCAATTGATTTTCATTGAGGTTTTGGCGTCCATCGCGTCATGCCGTCGCGTCATGCCGTCGCGTCATCTGTCGCATCGCCCGTCGCGTCGCCCGTCGCATGTTGCGTGACCTCGTTGATAGTATAAAACATTGTAGGAAACGACTCCCTCTGAAGTAACGTAGTTTTTTAGAAAGAGGTAATTCCCCACTAAAATAATAAAAACTTCTTGCAAGAAGTTTTTATTCCTATCTGAAAGCACACAAATTTGTACAACAAGGGTGTTTTTTCTTTGAGCCCAAATTTTCACAGGTTTGTTATTTTATGCATATGTTGGGATACACCAAGTGAGAACACTGGTCTTTGACAATTACCAAATGTGTACAGGGCCTTTAACGGGACTTTTTACTTCAATTTCATTTGTTGAATTATTTTTGTTTTACTTTTTTGGAGGTTAGGGGGTCCGTGGATGGGGGTTAGGGTACCACATACAATTTAAAAAGGTAGCAAAACACATGTTTGTAAATTTTGTGTTATTTAAGAGTAGTAAATTTAAATGAGATACACTATTTTGAGTTCAGTATTGATTCTTTCATTTTGTCCTTGACGCAACTGCGAGTCAGTATACCTTGCAGGTAGAGGGCAATCTGGCATCAATAACTAGTGGCGACGTGTCAGTTAGAATCACTCAAGCAATCTCACAGAAATATACAACGTTTCCAAGTGTTGATTACAAACTCAAATTGGAAACAATTTTTTTTATATATATAATTGAGGCGAGACGTGTGTGCATCAAAGTGAAAATCACGCCTAGAATGCAGTGCGTCTTGCAGAGTGATAATTGATCTACGAGCTAGTGGTCGATGTAGATGAAGCAATGCATGAAGCAATTGGTAGAACCCAGAGCTGCCTATTGAGAGAGTTGCTACATGGAGGGACCAGTTTTCTTTAGTCACGTGGTTGCTAGACGCCATTTTGGTCCAAATGCAGCACAACCCAACGTGCATTCTACCCCTTGCACCCTGTATGCGCACATGGGTTTTTTTTAAGCGAATTGTGGAAGCAAAGCGAATATTAGGCCGTGTCCGAGTTGGCAGCTACAGCTACGGCTACGGCTAGATTTCTGCGTCATCATGCATTGAAGAAAAGGACGTCCTTAGCAACACCCTTAGCAACAGCCGTAGCCGTAACTGTAGCCGCCAATTCGGATGCGGTCTAATACGCCGACTGTGTTGCGCGAACCGTGTCGACTGCACTAAAAAAAAAACGAAGTTAGGTTCGATTTTAAATCGGGAAATTAGTGCCTCGTTACTTAGCGCGAAAACAGACCTTGTGTCGCATGGATTCTAAGGTGATGTTGCATGGCGTCGCCAGGACAACAACGTCCTAGTTTCGCGCGGTTTGGGTACCGTGCTACTACAAAATGTAGCGGCTCGCTCTAGTTTGCACGACGTTCACCTTTTTGTTGCATGTTATTTATGGTTAAACGTGAGGCAAAAATTAAGGTCAGCTTTTTAGAAGAATTAATATTTTTTCCACAGATTTGCGAAATTTACAATTTACAATTTTTTAAATTTAGCTTTTTTTTTATTATTCAAACCCGTTCAATGGGTGAAAGTTTTAAAAACATCGCAATACAAGTTTTTTTTTAAAACAACTGCCACAATACACAGTGTAGCTGCTATTTGAGGTCCCGGAAGTGCAGATTCTCGCGAAAGCTGGTACTCTCTCGAGGTCAACTTACACAGTCTATAGAAAAGTACGTGATAACCTTTTGCGAGTCAAAGAAACCGAACAGAAAGTCAATCGTCAATTCTTCATTATCATAAAAAACAAAGATGAATTTGTTGTAGGCCTACTCAGGAATCGAGCTGGCCTTCCGTCTACGGGCGACATGAATGGTTAGGAAGTTAAAAAACGTTTTACTCCATACATGTGGAATCCGCCTATCGTGGATTAAATGGTTCTTTCAAAATGGAACCATTCACTATACGTTTTATAAAGCAAGTGGTTATCTCAAATATGAAAGATGTATTAAATATTATGCGGATTTCTTCACAAAAGGCAGAAAAATTCATTACCTTCAAAAATGGAATGCGGTTCTTGCAATGTTGATAGTTTTACAAAAGGTCAAGGGTACGATAATTAGGTACAGTTATTTATATTTACATGCCGCAGTCTCTTGGGTAAAAAAAAATGCATGATTGGAAATTATTTAATAGATGTTAATTTTGCATCGGGGATCAAGAATAGTTTGTGTTTTTATACCCTTTACACCGATGTGTATTAGGCACTGTATACTCAATACTTATGAGTACTCAGTAATCATATGAAACATTTATTAGTTTCTATCTTGTGGCGGAGCTCAGTTCGTGTCTGTGCTCATCCACAGTAAATACTTCTGTCTAAAATACTTTCAAAGTTGAGAAAGAGGTTACCAGCAGAAACAGGTTACCAGCCTACATGTCATGAAGTTTACATTGCTGCGACTGGTGCCCCCCCCCCCACTCATTAAATGCTTAGCAAAGAAATTTGCTAAGCAGCATGCAATTTCTGCCAAATAAAACAGCTTTATGAAGATAATTGTGCCCATAGCGTTGGGGGGGCTACTTCCTTCGATTATACCGCTGGTAACAGCAATGAGGCAATGTAGGTTGGTACCACTAACAAATCTAATGCAATTCTCAAGGTGCCTTTTCTTCCACGCGCCAATTTAAAAAAATGTGTTTAATTTCCTTTCTCCCTCTCGAATAATAGTGACATGAGATAATGCCGGAGAAATTCATTAAGATGAGCTTCTGCCCCAGGCAAATGCATCATTGTTCATTGTAAAAAGTTAAAGAGGCGCTGTAGTCGTGATCACATCGAGTCTGTGGCCAGACATTCTGAACTCTCACAATAATGATGACGTCCTTTAAAGCTTTTGTTTGATGTAATGGTCAGAATAAGAGGGCGCTATGTAGGTGACCTACGGAAAGCCTTTCGAGCTCGCAAAAATCCGTGACTGATGATGAGCTCCCCAACTTGCTTTTGACGCTTTTTCCTAAACATTCTAGTCAAACCAATAATCCTCGACATAGGGTACACTGGGGCAAGATGGGACAGATAAACAGTTTTTGGAAAATATAAATAAAATGTTACTTTCAACTTGTTTATACTAAAGGTTATTTATATGTTCATCTTTTAATGAAATTTCAATGGTTTTTGACAGTTTTAGATACTCAAACTTTACTTTATAAAAATTATTTTACTTGGGGCATAATGGGACGCATGCAATGTATCAATGACAGGTCAAAGAACTATTAAAGTGGAATATTAATTATTAATATGGCTCAATTATGGTCATATTGGGGCAAGATGGGACAAAAATTGTATGACCATTTACCAGAACCGTCAGTCTTTAGTGTGTGTGACAAGCAAGTTATACAAAATTGTTTTTAACACAATTTTAATATTCAACAATAGATTAGGCCTACAACTTTGAAAATTGTCAAAACAAATATTTTTACAGTTGTGTTTTAAACAATTAAATGTGTCCCATTTTACCCCGCTCATAATTCATAATAAGTTGTTGACATTTTGACCCATTTTACCTCACTAAAATGACTTCTGGTGGGGTAAAACGGGACAGATCACAAAAAGCACCCAGATAAAAAATATTTCTGCATTCACTCAGTCTGTGTTGCTTTCAGCAGACAAGGTTAACATTTGTGAACAATATGCTCACAAAGTGGGTCAAGTGCTGTTGTAAGTAAATCATGACAGTCTTTCAAAGATACCCATGGACAATGGTAACCCGCACGTATATTCCGACGCGCGAAAATTTGACAACGGACACCTACATTGTGTTTGCCGCCACTCACACTAATAGAAAAAGAAAACGGTAAAAGGGCGACCTTCAGAGACAGACTGGATATGGACGAAACTATTTTGCCAAAAAGGGGTTTGACAGAAATAGTTTGGTTTATTTTAAAACACATGTCCCATCTTACCCCTGGTCATCATCGGACTCTAAAATGCCTTCAGGACGCTAAAAAATATATATATATACATATATCGAGAGACATCATCATGACGTTCATGTTATCATTAAACCTATGTAATGGTTGGACAAATTTGGGCGTGATTCGCAAATGGGGTTTTTAAACTAAAAATAACACCATTCTTCAAATAGCCTTTAAAAAACGTCTTTTACACAATGATTATGTTAATTTACTTAATGCATCTTGCATAATGGACTAAAGGTTTATAAGCCATTTGCGTTTCCATGCCAGAACAAAAATGTCTCTCCACTGGGCCAAAAATTCGTCCCTATCTCTCAGCAATCGAAAGCCAGTAAACACTTCTCGAATTGGCACAGATATACAACCTCTTAAGTGAAAGAGAAATTACAGCATGCAGGAAGGTTCCACTATACTGGCTCCAAGGAAGCCCACAAAGTTTGATTGATAGTGGGGAGGGGTGTTGGAAACCTCAGAACCTAGGTCAGCAAGACATCTGTAATCCTGCTACAAAGAACAGATGGCTCCACTTTATCAGAGGGTTTTGACCTGGGTAGGTCTGTATACAATTTTGTGCAGGAAGTATGTTAGTGGAAATATGTTTCAGCCCCCCTCAAAAAACAAAATACACAACTTATGGGACCTGATCCCCCCTCTTAGATATGTGTAATGGTCCAGTCTAGGATATCAAGGACTTTGACTCCCCCAGGGCAATGCACTCTGGAGAAAACAGTGAAATAAATAACACTTTGGGGTTCCTTAGACAAAAAAGACACAAACACATTTTAGCGATTTGCAGTATCTACAAATGTCAATTTTATTTGTTGTGTCTTTTTATGAACAGCACTTTGTAATCGGTGACTGTGTAAAAAAAAAAATAGAAATCTATTATTGTCACTTTTATATTGAAACTCTGGACGATACAGCTGTTTGGTTCCCACATAATAGCCGTTTCAAATCTGATCTTAAAAAAACGTATTTGCGAATGTGTTCCATTTTAAGGCAAACTATCTAATTTAATATTATATACAAACATTGGATGCATGAGGTGGATTTCTGGACTATTCCATTCTGGACTATTCCATTTCACGAGGCGAAGCTGAGTAAAATGGGAAAGCCAGATTTCACCTAGTGATTATATTCTTCGACAATGCACAAACGAAATGCATTAAATTTTTGTTGTTTAACTCACACAAATAGATCCTTGTCACTTAAATTGTTTTTTACAATAAACAAATAAATATACAAACTCGTCCACCCCCACTCTGAAAATGCTATTTAAAAAAAACCTTATATACAACATGGACGACTCCATTATGGAAACGACGCTGCAAAGCGTCCAAATTCTTCTATCCATATTGGACTCCAATATTTACTTGTGGAATGTCGATGCAATGACAGGGATCTCTGTGTGCGGTACGGTACAAACAAATAATGTATCTATATAGGCCCTCCGTTTTAATTATTCAACAGGCACTCCGGATTCCGTTTCCCATGGGTCCTGCTGGGTCAGGCTGACCAGGAAACTTGTCGTTTTGACTCGGATTTTGCGTCAGTATGATCCATTTCTGGATCATTTTGTCATTTTGACAGAGATTCCGGGTCACACTGACCCATAAATGGGTCAAACCACACGGAACGCCGGGTCAAATCTGACCCGGGAGTTTTGGGAGTGGAAGATTTGGAGTTTGGTAGGGGCCTAAAACTATATACATTACTTAGAAACCTCCTTGTGGACTAAAAGGGCAACAGTTCACAATTTTGAACGCCTTTTTTTCCCAGGGCTATGTAGTTCTCAAAAGTAGAAAGATAATTGAGTATGTTTAGGAAGTTCTTTGGTGTATTTTTTGGTTTTTGAACTTTGCGTAATTTTCATGAAGTATAAAATGAATGCCGTTGTGCTAGCTGCCGGTAGGCCTACTGAGGGTCCTTATTTTCTTGTTTCCCTTCCCTCCCTCTTTCCCCTCCCCCTTTCCCCTTGCCACTCACTGGCGACCTGTTATTTTTGTTTTACATTCTTTGTTTACTGTCTGTTTTTGTTTTTACTACATTAAAAAAATATATATTATATTTATTCCCTGTAATTTTTATCTGTGTAATATGTGCCAGTGAAGAAGTGTAATAAAATAAAACAAATAAATAATAAAATAAAACAATTAATGATCCACGGCTTCGACTTTGGCTGCGGCTCAGGCCGTCCGCTTGAAAGAAAAAGGTACGCGATTGGTACCGGGTAATTAATTAAATGTTTTCGTTATTGCTTCAAAGCTCACAGTTCGTACATGGTAAATAGTCCCACAGAGAAATGTCCGTTTGAGCATGGTTTGAGGTACTGTCAAAATAGGGCAAAATAACACATGACAACGCCCTCACCCCCACCTATCACATGGGCCCAATTTCATAGAGCTGCTTAAGCAGCAAATATTGCTTAACAATTTTCTGCTAAGCAGAAATAAGCAGGATACCAGTCACAAATTGTACACGTGACATGGTAGTTTGGCTGGTAACCTTATTCTGGTAAGCACAATTTTGTTGCGCTTAGCTACTTTTTGTGCTTAAGCAGCTCTATGAAATTGGGCCCAGTTGCTCATTTCGATTGTTGCATAATGAAATAAGCCCAACCTCGTCCCCATGGTTTACTTTACTTCCAACCATGTTTACAATAGTAAACCCTGGGATGGAAACTCCTTACTTGGACCCTGATTAGACAACGACTGGTGTACAAAAGTCTAACGTAAACATGTTGAGTTTTACTCATTCAGTATCAACCATGTTCACAACCAGACTATTCTAATTTGGATACGTATCCAACAAATTTGGATATGCAAATGATCCAATACCAGGTTGAGAGAGCGGTCAACCTCGTACTGCTCGACACATCTTGGGGACGAGGTTGAAATAAGCCCGATGTGAACGAGTGCATAAAAATCCTACAGACAAAACACGAACTGTTGCTTGTGTTGTGTTATTACCACTAAATTTTTATTTCAAATATCAAGTAACAAACCACGAGTGAAACTGAGCATAGGCCTAGGTGATTTTTAAACAATTTGGGGTTGAACAAAGACAACTTGACCAGAGCGGGACTTGCTCTACCAACTGAGCTATCTAGCCCTAATGTTGGCAGGTCTCCCTATTTTGTCAGTATCTTTGTTCGGGTGCCAGTAAGAAGTTTAATGAATACAAAAAGGTGGGAAAGCATGGGGCATTCTTCCTCCCAACAATGATGTGGTACTTTACCACAGGGAGTGTATATACAACATTTGTAAGATTGAAAAATAATATAAATTTTACAGATTTGCACATAACTTACATGATATAAAGATGGTCATGTTGGAAAATGTCCCTTGAAATAATAATTTTTGCATGAAATGCTTTAGCAACTAGTAAAACAATTACTTTTGATCTCACAAGTCCAAAAGCCATGTCACACAGGGCAATTTTACAGGCAAATTGGAGGCAACTATATGCAAAAGGAACACTTCGGCAGCACAAGAGACATTCTTCCAGCTGTTAAACTCACTATCCCAAAGAAAGTAATGAGGAAACTGAATAGTGAATGCATTTCCTTGTTGGAGATTGCCTGGAACTGGTTGCCTGTAAATTGCCTTATGTAACATGGCCTTAAAACTCGATGTTTGACAAAAGTGAAAACATAATATATATTGTCGGGGTTGTTAAAGTTTTTTACTATTATCTCGTGACGATTACTGATAAAGCTTAAACTTGCACAGGTCTGTTAATTCATGTCTTGCCTTTGACAATTATTTATACAATTGAAGTCTGAGAACTTTATAAATTACTTGTTATGAATTACCATAAAGTACGAAAACAGAAGTAAATCAAACAAGTTGATGGATAAAATTGTAATAATTATGTGCATAATTAAGACCTATTACCAATTATTCCCTATAGTTCTCTAAACAAAATTTTAATTTTTATCAAAAGAGATATATAAAGACGTGTTTTTTCGCAAAACATTTTTAATTTTACTTGATGCAGCATTGTTGGCAGCATCAAAACTTCCGCAAAAATGTTTCTGCATTATGTTGCTCTGTTCAATGACTAGACATTTTAATTAATGGTGGTGGGCAAGTGGTGGCAAAGGCTTTTTTGGTGTGTGGAGGGGGGGGGGCTTTTGATGCATCGAACTTTTTGTGAATTTTCTATCTCTACGGGGGCAGGGGTTCCCACTGCCCCTTGCCCCCCCCGGTTATGCCACCGCTGATCCTCCTCCTATTGAGACATTAGCTGTTGTCGTGTGTCATAGTCGTTGGTCATTCCCTGTCGTCGTCGTTGTCGTGCATGAAGTTGCGTAGTATTTTGCCTAAGTGTTTCCTCTAAGTTTTTCAGCTTCTATTTCTGCTGCAGTATACAGTTGCCAACCTCAGTGAATTCACGCTAAACAAATTTTGCTCTAGTCGAAATCCTAAGTAATATTTGATGGTGTATTAATGTTGATTGGTTGACGGTAATCCAGCGATTTAAAACAAAACAAATAAAATACAATTATTTGTCCTTCAAGATTTTCAAATTTTTAAACTTGACTGCGTGACATCACTTTAAAAACCACTTTTGTTTTCATTTCCTCGTTTTTGTTTGTTTGTTGGGGTGTTTGTTTGTTTGTTTTCGTTTAATTTTGTTTTCCGGTCATTTCAAATAACAACAAAAAAACACTTTTCTCTAAAAACATTTGTTTTCTTTTTTATGAAGGTGGTAGAATTCAATAAAAATCCGGCATAAATATATGGGTGTTTAAGGGCTTACTAATGCAGTTTTACTTGATGTTACATTATTACAAAGGGATAACGAAAGTGCATAAAATGTCTACAGACGTCAGACTAGCATCAATCCCCAAAGGAAAACAACTGTCT
The DNA here is from genome assembly GCA_021014325.1 of Plazaster borealis. Taxonomy (NCBI): domain Eukaryota; kingdom Metazoa; phylum Echinodermata; class Asteroidea; order Forcipulatida; family Labidiasteridae; genus Plazaster; species Plazaster borealis. The sequence continues at coordinate 3,771,785 of CM037458.1, forward strand.
ACAAAATGCAGTTTACGCAACAACGACTGTTAGGGCTACTCTCTGTGGACGTGCATAACCACTCATCGCAGATGTTCTCAACAACAAGGACCCTAGGGGGCGCCTATCATTATCCAGTCATCGTGTTCGAGCTCACTTAGGCGGCGTTTTACACAGAAACAAAATGCAGACTTTCTGTTACAGAACATTGAACCGAATGTTTTGCGATGAATTGAACTGCTCATGTCATGCATTAAAATGTATAACTACGGAGTCCATAAAGGGACAAATATGATGGAAATAATTTACGGACATACAAATAATTTGAGTTCTTCATTTCGTGCGCTCGAAATCATTCCACAAACTCATTTCGTGCACGCACGTAATAAGTTATTTCGTGCGCTCGAAATGATTTTGTGCTCTCCAAGTTAATTCGTGCTCACGAAATCATTCCGTGCGCACTAAAAACAGGTTATTTCGTGCGCTTAAAATCAATTTGAGCTCACAAAATGGTATAATATTATTTAGAGTGCACGAAATGATTTTTAGCGCACGGAAGGATTTCGATTGCAAGAAATGAAGAAGTGAAACTATTTCTTTGTTCATTACTTTGTTTTCATCACTGGCCCTTTAGAGGTTCCGTACTTTATGTGCTGTGACTGTGTACTGCATTTCCGACAGTTGAGCAGAGACACGGTGATTTCCCATTCTTCTGCAAAGTGGTAAAACAGACTATGAAATCATCAATACTAAGGTCTATTACCGGTTTTGTTTCGTTGTCAGGACGTCCTCGGAAGCAAGGTTCAAAACCGTGTGTCTGCAGAAAGCTGTGGCCCAACAGGAAAGAAGCAACTACAGTGTATACCGTGCAATGTGTCTCGCATGTGTATTTGGACATTATTGGGGGACCCTTGATTTGCCGCGTTTATTGCTTTAACATGTGCACGAAACTAAATCACGGTCAAACTATCCACTAAACTCACGACAATAGGGTGCCCGGTTGGTGTTGAAGGCCTTTGGAAAGTGTGTACAAAACTAACGGGAACTGTTGCGAAAAAGTTGAGGGACAAACAAAAGAGGGACAATAGGAGGTCCCCAGGTGTTTACACACCTGTGTGTGTGGGTGTTATATACTTGTGGTGACATTCAACCCAATGACTTATAACAAAAGGGACAGTAGTTCCACGGTTGCTATCACAAAGGAAATTAATGGGGTCCACGTTTGTCAGGAAAAATAGTTGAACAATGGAGTGTCCGCGATTGGAGGCCATGGCACACTTTACACGTGTGTGTGGGTGGGTGAATAATAATGTGCCATTTGCATTGTAATACCTTTACACGACTTTTGTTTACACTGACGAAAATAGATCCTCGAAAGCCTGCTCATTGCTATTAGAGGCAGTCGGATACAATAACCAAAAGACATTCCCTTCAATAGGATTAAAGCCAACAACAAAAAGGTGACAAAAGATGTTCTTTGACGTGTACAATCATGTGTCTTTCTTTTTTTCATTTGGTTTTCGTTTAGTGTTTATTTATTTTTTATTGTTTGCTTGGGGCGGGGGGCGGGGGCGGCGGGCGTGAGTCGGTGCTAAAGTGGGCGGATTTGACCGACCATGCTCCCACTTCCAGATCTATCCCCCTTGGATGAAAGAGTGCCTCCCAAAGCAGCAATGGTTTGATTCGCCTGATCTTTAGGCAAGAATCGAACTGCGTATAATTTAGGCAGATACAAACACACCAGGGTCAGGTACACGTTCAGGAGCAACGCTGAGCACAAGGTCGCCACTTTTTGGAGCACTGCAACGGCCGTGAAGTAGACCGGTAGCGCAGCCAGGCAGACCACCAGCGTGGAGTAGACACTCACCGCGATGAACTTGGATTCGTTGTAGTTGTCTGGTACCTGCCTCGTTTTGAATGCGTAAAAACAGCACGCGACAATGAGAGCGAGGTTGTAGGTGCAGGGCACCAGGAACTCGTAGCCAAATGCACAGTAGAGTTCAAGGTAGTTCGTTGGTATCGCTGGTAGTTCAGACGTCGCCGTCACTGGACTGACACTGGATGAGATCACTATGACCAGAATCTAGTATAAAAATAAGCAGGCAAAATACATGAACAACTTAATTACGAACCACGCACTTTAACTTGTATTGTTAATTGTTACGGTATATGTTATATTTTCTGTGCTTTCTGCCTCTTTCTCTGTTCATCTCTTTCCACTTGACTGCTTCTGTTACATCAGTATACCTGTTTATGTGTGTTGTGTTGTCGTGTTTAGCCTTCGAGAAAGACTCTGCTATATAGATAGGGTCGAAACGTCAGGCTATTAACTAATGTTTGCAATTAAGCACTGCACAAACTGGGGTATTAAAATTGACACCACGGGTGTTGTCACATATAAATACCGAAGAGAGAATCAAAATAAACATCTTTGGGTGTTAAAGTAACAACAATGTATTATTGTTAGTGTTATTGTACATTTTAATTATTTTGTTGGTATCTATATGTGACAACACCCATGGTGTCAATATTAACACCCCAGTTTTTGCAGTGTACCTTATAGGTCTATTTGGTTGGTAAGCAGTTTGCAACAGCTAGTTCTATTTTCTCATATTAAATTTTCTATGGCTTCTTGGCCGAATAAATAATAACAATTAAGCTGGTTACGGGGGTGGTACTATCGCAATATCACAATCAACACCGACGCACTTAGGCAGTGAATTGAGTTAAACACACGACCGACTTCTTCTAATTCAGCCAGGGTCATAAAAACAGTGGATAACGGCAGGAGAGCATGAGCTGGGAGCATGAGCTTGGTGGAGGCATTTGCTGCAAATTGCTTAAAGTTGGTCGAGGCAGCGCTTCACTTCCATTAGGCCACATAAAATAAAAACATTGTTGAGCGTCCTTTTTTGAGGGGTGGGGTGTTAGGGGTTGGTGGTTTTTTTTAATTGAGCTTTCTTGAAATGGCAAGATATGAAATAAATTATAAAGAAATCATAACAATCACTATAAAACTAAGGGTTTGTGATTTGTTATGCTTTTAATTGTTTTGTTAAACCCTTTTAACTCCTATAATGACGTTTTCTGTACACTTTTTCAAAAAAACTAAATTTACTTAGGCTACGCAGTGTAGACTAAGTAAATATTTGAAGAATTGTTCTTGTTTTTGCAAACATGAATAACCTTTCTTAAAACATCTTTTCCAACCTAACTGTGTGTGCGGCGCAGAACGGAGCAAAATTTGAAAAGTTGCATAAAATACATTGGATGAAATACACTGGAATTGGAGATTTTTTACCCGAAATTAGTAAATTCATTCCCATACTCTTATGAAAACATTAAAAACTAACATTTCAAAATAGACCGTAGAACGCTTTTCGACTATAATTCTATTTGGTTATAATTGATGTATTTGTGGTTTATTTCTTGGTAATTATGTATGCACTGAGTATGCAGTGCTCAGTACACATCGGTGTAAGGGCAAAAAACAAATAATATTCTTCATCCCCGATGCAAAGTTAACATGTGTTAAAGGCATGGTACACGTTTGGTAATGACTCAAAACAAATATTAGCATAAAAACTTACTTGGTAACAAGCAACGGAGAGCTGTTGATAGTATAAAACATTGTAGGAAACGACTCCCTCTGAAGTAACGTAGTTTTTGAGAAAGAGGTAATTTCTCACTAAAATAGTAACAACTTCTTGCAAGAAGTTTTTATTCCTATCTGAAAGCACACAAATTTGTACAACAAGGGTGTTTTTTCTTTCATCATTTTCTTGCAACTTCGATGACCAATTGAGCCCAAATTTTCACAGGCTCGTTATTTTATGCATATGTTGGGAGACACCAAGTGAGAACACTGGTCTTTGACAATTTCCAAACGTGTTCAGTGCCTTGAAATCGTTGCGGTACCCACTGCTAAAATATCGGGTTCTAACATGCCTCTAGCCGCCAGGCTAGTTCGGTGGTCTACAGGCGCGGATCCAGGGGGGGGCGTGGGGGGCGCACGCCCCCCCTTTTTCATATAAAAAAAAAAAAAAAATGAGGGAGAAAAGAAAAAAAGAGGGAGAGAGAGAGAAGGGGGGAGAAATGGGGAAGGGAAGATTTTGCTGCTTGGTATATTTTCACGCCCCCCCCCCCGTTTGGAAAATCCTGGATCCGCCCCTGGTCTAATGGTAAGACATCTGCTCTAGAATGGCAAAGGACACATATGTGATGGCCCTCTAGCCAAATATCTTTCTATTGACAAAACCTGACCGTGTGCCAAATTCCATGCTTGTAATTAAGGCATAATTCCCCAAAATATTTTCCGCCACCTGCCCCATAAAGAGATCCAGGAGAAAGCACAAGTTTTATTTGTTGATGTTTTTGTTTTGTTTGTTGTTGTCGTTTTGTGTTACTTTTGTACACATTTTTTCGACTATCGATGTATCAGGCTAATAATTTTTTATTATTTTTGAATAGTGTTTTATTCCAAAAGGAACATACCCCATTACCCTGGGGAAGGGTTACAACAAAAATTTAAAAATCCAAATTGCAGATTACATCATGACGGGGGAGTTAATTAGCATAAGCATCAGTGTTAAACTAATTATTTTAAACATTGATTTCCTTTAACTGAGCAGACATGCAAATATACTTGGCTAAGCAATATACAATGCCTTTTTCCTGAGAGTTCATTAAAAAAAAATTTGTCTCTTTCGGATAGCATTACTTAAATCTGCATTACTTTTACTAACAGCATCATACATGTTTTTTCTCAGAAAATTATACATCGGACAAGCTTCACATACAAAACGCATTTCTGTTTCCACGTCTTCCATACAGTGAGGGCAATTACGTTGATTAGTAGGCCTAACCCAACCACGATGTTCGTTTTTGTCGAGGAGAAATCATGAGTGATAGGCTTGTACATGACTGCCTTGCATTCTACCAAATTTATTGAATCTTCATTGTAAACGTAGGCCTAATCGAATTAATCTCAGCAAACACCGGTCAACAAAGGTAGCCTCTTGGTTGACATGAACCGCTATATAATTGAGCTTTAATCGAATCAATTTTGTGTCCACGTGCACAGGCCGGGAAGCCTCAGGGCTGTTGACTATTTATACAATTATTCCTTATACGGGTTCGACAGAAGAGAACACTATTTGGAGGACGGAGTTGTACTCTTTAAAAGGAGCAATGATGACAAGTGTCGGAAATAAACATCCGGGTTTAGACGGTTTGGTTAGAAAAATGTATTATCTTTATATACTTTTGCTATTTTGTGATTAAAATTAAGTCAGTCAGAAACGATGACTAAATTATCTCTTTGCAAACAATTTTTAGTAAACAATTATAAGACAATTTCGGTTATTCTGTGGGGGAAATAAAAAAAATTAAACAAAACATTTGCAAACATTTAAACTAATTACTGTATGATCTTTCATACAATAATTATTGCCAACGGATCATATAATATTTATAGAATTTTCAAAAATTTCAAAACCTGTTTTTTTTTCCAGAGTATAAATGCACCTATTGTTTACGTCGTCGTCCTTTGCTGCTGCTGCTGCTGTTTTTAGTGCTGCTGCTCTTGCTCGTCGTTGTTGTTATTATTAGGTGTTCGGGCAATCCGCCCGGAACACCTCTTGTTTTTGTTCCGTTTTTTGTTGTTGTTGTTGTTGTTGTTTTTGTTGTTTTTGTTGTTTTTGTTATTGTTATTGTTGTTGTTGTTGTTGTTGGTGTTGTTGGTGTTGTTGTTGTTTGTTGTTGTTGTTGTTGTTGTTGTTGTCGCTCTCGCTGGCTCTCGCTGTCTCTCGCTGTCTCTCGCTGTCGCTGTTGCTGTCGCTGTCGCTGTCCCTGTCACTGTCCCTGTCGCTGTTACTGTCGCTGTTGCTGTTGCTGTCGCTGTCGCTGTCGCTGTCGCTGTTGCTGTTGCTGTCGCTGTCGCTGTTGCTGTCACTGTCGCTGTCGCTGTTGCTGTCGCTGTTGCTGTCGCTGTCCCTGTCGCTGTTGCTGTCGCTGTCGCTGTCGCTGTTGCTGTTGCTGTTGCTGGTGCTGTCGCTGTTGCTGTCGCTGTCGCTGTCACTGTCACTGTTGCTGTCGCTGTCGCTGTTGCCGTTGCCGTTGCCGTTGTCGTTGCCATTGTCGTTGTCGTTGTTTCTTGTTGTTGTTGTCTTTGTTGCTGTTGACCAACCCCGTTGACCAACAAAACGGAAATAGAATGGTTCATGGTCGTTTGTCGGGAAGTTGCGACAGGTTATTACATCCTTTTTGTTTTATCTATCATTACCATACATTGCACAACATTGGTAAGATTGACAATATAAACCAATCACATATTTACACACAGCTTGTTTGGTATATGTGTGGTTCTTCTATTTCTTTAGATTGTTTGCATTTATACCATAGGTCCTTTTGGTTGGTAAGCAGTTTGCAACAGCTAATTCTGCTAATTTTTATCATTTATATCCTCTCTGTTCCAGTATCCTTTTGGTGATCCTCCTTACCTCACTTGTTCTTTGTTACATTTTGTCTTGTTTGTTACAGGTTGTTCTAACTTTTGCTTTTTGCTTTCAGCGCTTTTGTTTTTTTCCTGTTTGCTGTTCTCATTGTTTTATGATGTCCTTTTTCCCATCGTAACTTCTTCCCCTGTGTAATAACCCACACTTTGCCTCCTCTGCAGGTTCATTGTATAACCTTGTGTTTTCACTAATTATCTGTTCTGTTTTTCACCCCTTGCCTTGTCTGTTTGCTCTCTGCCTCTATTCATGTATTTCCACTTGACTGCTTTTGTTACACCTATTCATGTATACCTGTTCATGTGTGTGTTGTCTTGTCATTTAGCCTTCGAGAAAGACTCTATGAGGGTCGAAACGTCCTGCTATTAACTATTTTTTGATTTTTCTTTATATTTGAATACATTTAGGGCAGGAATATTATTCGTATTCTCCGGCTCTGTTGAGGTTCAATTTGGTAACTCTAGAAAGCAGGAGGTTTAACCGTTCGCCTAAGTTTCTTTGGTGAAAAACTTGTTGAATCTGACAAATTTCGTAACATACTACTATTTCGTATTGAGAACAATGTTGGTAAATATTAACTTATATGAGGGAAAAAAGCCGAAGCTTGTCACTTAAGAGTAAAACTGAGAGTTACAAAAGATCTGATATTTCTTCGCATTATAGAATTTTTTAATGACACAATGTGTAATTTTGCATTTTACCTTCATGATTGTGTATTGTACAATGTTGATTTTATTTGTGTTATTGTTAAATCCTCTCCTTTAATCAGTGCAAATTTAATTGCGTATTGTCCTTTTAAACCGTTGTAAATTAAATTGAATTTGTGTCGGCCAATCGGTCGCTGCAAAGCTCTCATAATAAACCAACAGAGCTTTGTAATCAAATTAAAACCAAACGACATTATTGTTGCGAGATTAGAATGCCATTCTTAGAGAACTTCCCATCCGCTTTCTTTCTTTTGGTTAAAAGTGTCCTTCAAAACATGATCCCTTTCTGAAAGTTCATTTTAATTGTAGTTGTAGTAATTCTGTGGCATCGGATGAAGCAGATATCGATCGATAATACTAATAGTTTAAAAGAAAAACATTGGCCAAATGGGAATAAGAAAATTACAAATCCCCGTGGAACGCTCTTGCTGAATGGAGCCATAACGACATTTTCTACTTTTGAGATTGTGGAGAAGTAGCAAACTTTATTGCTCTTTTAAAGGATCAATTTAGTACATTGACATTTCAGAGCGCTTGGGAGTTGATTGGTTTGGTTGATTAATGCATTCGAATATTTCCTTAGAATTACAGTCAATTTGGATTATCGATTTTTAACGTGGGTTGGAGTTCTTTTTGTTACTGTCGACGTCAAAAAGAGCTGCAGTATAAGAAGCAAACAAAACATAACAATTTCTATTAACATTGATTTGATTTTAATTTTAATTTAACCTGTAAGATACTTTGGTTGGTATTGATCCAATTATTACAACTGTCAATGGCCTGACGTTTCGACCCTAGCAGAAGTTTTTTCAAAGGCTAAATGCAAAAAAATACAAACAATACAAGTTTACTGGTGTACCAGACGTAGTCAAATAGAAATTAGTGAAAAAGAATGCAGTCGGAACATGGGATGAACACTTGGTGGGGGTAAAGGGAGCCCGCGAACAGGGAAGGGGTTGTCCTGGGCCCAATGTCATTGAGATGCTTAAGCACAAAAAGTAGCTAGGCAAAGCAAAATTATGCTTACCAGAATAAGGTTACCAGCCAAACTACCATGTCACATGTACAATTTGTGACTGGTATCATGCTCATTTCTGCTGGGCAGAAAATACTTTAAGCAATGTTTTTTTTCTGCTTAAGCAGCATCTTTGAAACTGGGCCCAGCCAAATAACAATATCACGCGTGCCACCTGTGCTGTGACTGGTATCCAGCTCATTTTTGCTTAGCAGAAAGATATTGTTATGCATCAGTTTCTGCTTTAGCAGCTCTTTATAGAGTGGCTTTTAGCAGACAATTGTGCTTACAAATTGTGAGCTTAGCAATAGTTAGCAGGATACCGGTCAGAAATGGTGCATGGTACTTTTGCTGGTAACTTATTCTGGTAAGCATGATTTTGTTAAGCTAAGCTACTTTTTGTGCTTTAAGCCTCTCTATGATATTTGACCCTGTTTGGTAAGTCATTGCTTCTCACGCGGCCGTACCTGCTGGGCGCACAAAGTTTTCGCTAGTAGCCTATACTTGTGGCTCCAAAGTGTATGTATTTCTTACAACAACAAAAACAAATTTCATCGTTCAAAAGCATTTCTTATGAAAGAAACTTATACTTCTGAGAAGACAGCGAGTCTTTGAAGAACGTATATGTAAAAGCCAAGTTCAGTTATTAAACTTGTCTTGCATATAATGTCACTGTGGTCCAGTGGTGAGACTGCAGGGCTTGCAATCACAAGGTTCAAATCCTATACCAACAAAAAAAATTGCTAAATAAAGACTTCCAAAAACAAGATTCGCCAAATGTAGGCTATACTTCCAAAAACCAAGAATTGCTAAAATATAGACTTCCAAAAAAACAAGATTCGCCAAATGTATACTTTCAACAACAAATTATTTGCTAAATATAGACTTCCAAAAAACAAGATTTGCCAAATGTATACTTCCAAAAACCAAGAATTGCTAAAATATAGACTTCCAAAAACCAAGAATTGCTTAATACAGACTAACTTCCAAAAAACAAGATTCGCCAAATGTATACTTCCAAAAAACAAGAAATAGATATCCAAAAAACAAGATTCTCCAAATATATACTTCCAAAACACAAGACTTTCTGTGCTTAAGCAACTATTTGAAATAGAGACAAGAGCTTGAGCGACGTAGGCCCTTTTGCATGTATCCCATAAGTCTCATCATAAATATACATATTTTAAAGGTATCGTACACGTTTGGTAAATACTCAAAACAAATATTAGCATAAAAACTTACTTGGTAACAAGCAACGGAGAGCTGTTGATAGTATAAAACATTGTAGGAAACGACTCCCACTGAAGTAACGTAGTTTTTGAGAAAGAGGTAATTTCTCACTAAAATAATAACAACTTCTTGCAAGAAGTTTTTATTTCTATCTGAAAGCACACAAATTTGTACAACAAGGGTGTTTTTTCTTTCATCATGATTTTTCTTGCAACTTCGATGACCAATTGAGCCCAAATTTTCACAGGCTTGTTATTTTATGCATATGTTGGGATACACCAAGTGAGAACACTGGTCTTTGACAATTTCCAAACGTGTTCAGTGCCTTTAAGCAACTCTTTGAAACAGAGACAAGAGCTAGAGCCATGTATGCCCTATTGTACGTATTCCAGCCTCATCATAAATGCACATATTTTAAGTTTAGCTTCACAGGCTATAGGCAGCCAGCTCATTCTAATCTATCATTGACGGTTCCATCGTTCATTGTCTAAAATGTCAGTTTAAATTCTTAAGTGAATGTTTTTCTTCCTTGAGTTTGCATTGAATCGTTTTCCTGTGAATTGTCTCATGTCACATAGACCTAAAGTCATATAAACTATAAGTAACAAACATTTGGCCGCCATTTCCTGTTTTCCCGAAAACCAAAGTATGAAAGGTCATACGTATTTTTATTTTTTTAAACTGCCGGATTCGATTATTGTTAATGTCGAAATCGCCAATTGTATTACAATTTTAAAATACAAAAATGTCTCCGGTGGATTTAATGAAAAGATTTCCCTGTATGCGAGCGATTATGGAATGGAATGGATGAAAGAGTTGGATCGTCTTTGTTTACTTTAAAAATATTACAGAATGCTCTCACAATTCATTCAATATTATATTCACATTATTGAGCATTGAGCTTGAAAAGTCACGCGAATTCAGATTTCGTAACCAACTCGTTTTAAAGTAGCATTTGCAATTTTCCCCTAAAAGAGAAGTTTGCTTTCGCTTTCGTTTTTATTATTAAAAAAACAAATTGTTCAGCAGGAAAGTTCGTTACCATGGTCACAAAGTGAGTAAAAAGTTCAACATAAAATAAGACATATTTCATTAATTATACAATATATTATTTGTTGTTGAAATATTAGCTGATAACTTTTTTGACTGGTTCTTAAAATGCGATGCGCTCGTTTTGTTTTAAAATGGTGTCATTTTTATTCGCCTGTTTTGTAAATAAGCCATCTTGTGTCTTGTTCCCTTTTATATACAGACGGTTTTGAGTATAATGCAGACTCATAAAGGTAACCAGACTAATTTTGTCAGTTTAAGCTTTGTTTGTTGGGGTGTTTGTTTGTTTATTTGTTTGTTTGTTTGTTTGTTTGTTTGTTTGTTTGTTTGTTTGTTTGTTGGGGTGTTTGTTTGTTTGTTTGTTTGTTTGGTTGTTTGTTTTCAGACAGACCTTGTTGCATTAAAACTCACACGTTCAAACGATGTTCGGCCAACCATCGCTTCAAAATGATACCAAATTATTGCACTTTTCTTTAAAATGAAATAACGATTTCACTGGACACTTGGGAATAATATGTACTTTAAGTCAAGTAAGTTATTTTGTAGTAACTTGGATGTAGGCCCCTACTTTTTTCATGTCTGCAATTGATTTAATCTACCATTAAAGGGACACACCGGCTTTGTTGGGATATTTTGGCTCAAAAAACATGACTCCAAAGGTCTTCCAGGAATGGAGAAGAACGGTTCCTAAAAGAAAACATCAAATTTGGCCGTTTTCGAGCATTTTTCAAAAAGAAAAAGGTCACGTGATTTATCCGAACCTAAAAGATAACATTACGCGTTTAAAGGCGGCTACAAAATATGAGAACTTTTTGTATAGTGCCCTTTTGGGCTACAGACCAACTGTGGACACTTTAAAGTTGTTTGCAAGCTACGTCAGTCGCATGAAATGTTCGGCCTAGAACTGCTTGTCCATTAAATTGTATGACAAATTGTGACAATTTATAATAATTGGTTGGGTAAACTTAATATTAATTTTGTATCATATTCGTAAAACCAATGGAGAGTGCCTGAACTGCTGAATTTGTAATGAGGTTTACAAGGTGACCCTAACCCCCTATGATGATGAGCTTATGCAGTGTGTTTATTGAAGGTGTGATGGGAGGTGACCCCAAAGACTGAATTTTTAAAAATTTCCTGGGCTGAAGTATGAAAAAAATGTACAAAATTGCAAAAATCGGTTACAGACTGTAACCAGCTCTTTTGCCGGAGAGGGGGGGGACACGCCTTCGCTGAGGGGAGGGTTGTGTAATGAACATGCTTTGTGTTGCATTTCAAGCTCCTTTTATTATGGTGTTTAAACACATGTGCTGGCTCTGTTCTGATTGATTGATTGATTAGTTATTCATACATCAGGTGGCCAAAAACCAAATTACACGTATGTTACAATTAAAAGGACAATATAACAAACTAACAGCAATAATTATAAGAACTCACTTAGTACAAGCATTTAAAGAAAAACACAAATTGCACATGTTATTAATTAAAAAGCATCTAAAATTGAATATGGAGAGAAATTCATTCGTTTAAAATATCAATAAAAAAGGGGATGGGGCTGTTTTTGAAGTGAGTAGTTCTGGTAGGAATTTGTGAGATTTTTATACAATTTCTGAGACACCTACCATGGCTTTCAAGCCTAGTAGGGGGCAACAGAGAACTAGTGCGGGCATTTCTACCGAGGTTTTCTGCGAATTTTTTACAATTTGCCAGTACATGAATGTGGATTGTTGTGCCAGATGGTGGTACAATGTAGTCAGTTATGTCATTTATTTATCATTCCCTTGCCAGGCACCATTGGCCTGCAAGGAATGTGTTCACATTGTTGGTATCATTATTTCTGCTAAATTTAGATTTAATGAATACTAGTGCATTTAAATAACAAAGAGTTTCTTATTGGGTATAAAACCAAGGCACCAAATCTAGGTGTGGCATTCATAGAACTGTGTCTTGGGACATCAGGGTGGTCGGACGGCGGCTCTATACTTTCTATGTATAAACTGAGGGCTCTCAGTACAAAAGTACTAGCACAGATAGTGGTCAGCCTACATGTGTTTATTTCTGTATAATGTATTATCTGCACGTCGTCCGGCCTGCTTCATAATGTTAAGGTAATGTTGTATTTATTTACTTATTAATTAAGTGAGGAGTGTCCTTAAATTTCATAAACTCACGTTTTGCTTTATTGATTGACTTTATAATATGTATTTTGTGCATGTCCCCTTTGGTGAGAATTACAAGATAACCGAGTACCTGCATTTCTGTTTCCCTTTTTGAGTAATTTTTTTGTCTCTGAGTTTAGCAAGTAGTGCCCTCCCCTTTCTAGCGGATGCATGGTTGTTCCGTTTACAGGACCATGCCTTTCTCCATGGTATTAGTATTAGTGGTATGGTATTAGTGGTATTAGTGGCACATGTACTTTGTGCACCATGTTTATCAGTCGCCTTTAGATTTATTATGCTTTTTGGACTTTTTCTTGTTGTTCTACCGGAACCCGTTCTACCATATTTTTGGTTTGTTTCTTTGTAAGTTGTTGTTTTTGTTTTGGGTTTTTTTTTGGGGGGGGGTCGATCTTTGGATGCCGAAGTAAAGTAGATTGGACCATAAGCATTGGACTGACGCGTGTGTGTCGGTTGTTTATACTCGCCTACTCGCCTTTGAGTTTATAGCCTGCCCAATTTGGGCAGAGGGTGTGTCCCCCCCCCTCCCTAATGTTCCCATACTATAACACATAATTTTCCTCTTGTATAGAACTTCCCCCCCCCCTAAAATCCTCAAAAGAATTACTGAGATTCCAAGCACACAATGAAGACACAATAGGGGGGTACACCATGCCCCATATCGAGCACCAATTGTTTGAGTTGGATGGATATGTAGACTGGATCATCATGCCTCGCCATAGTAATAACATTTACATAAACAGAGCACCAGTCTACTTGCAACAGAGCGCAGCAATATCCCGTAAATTTGACATTTGCAACGGCTGGTAAAGCGTGTACGCTGACCTTTGACCGGTTTTTTTCTTCGATCATTTCTCGTTAATTACGTGACATTTATGTAAAAAAAACAAAAATCAAAAACATCTAAAAATAATTGTCTATAATTCTACGCCACTAATTACGTAAACAGTAAACCGGTGTGCCCCTTTAGTGTTATACAGGATTGGTAAGGATAAAAAACATCATGTTTAATTTTAGTCTGAAAGCTTACTGATTATGAAGTTCATACTAGAACCCGTTTTTTGTGAAATGAAGTCATATTCAAGAAAAACCTAAACAAAACGCAACAGCTGATATCGATTGTTAAAAACCAAAACTAAGGACAGTGGAAATTGTGAATGGTTTTTCACAAATTTCTCCTGACTCGCACAAAGGATTAGGCCCAAATTTCACCGGTTTGTTTTTCATGTAGGCACTACATGTATATGGTTGATCACACAAAACATGAACACTGTCTGGAACTTTTTTGTCAGCCCTACCATTCCTGTAATTCACCTTTAGTTATAGGTCTAGACGGGATTTCGTTAGAAGCAAAGCCGCTGGTCGCTGAGCGTTCCATTGAACGCTGATGACATCATACGCATGTTGGCGAAATGGCGGAAGTCACTTTCAGGTTTAACCGCTTCATGCATAGTTGTTGTGAATAGGTTGTGTAAATTTGCTATAGCTTTGTTCTCTCTCCAGTGAAATAATTTATGGGATAGATGTTGTTTCGGTTGCGTTAAAGCTAACAACAATTCGAGCAATTAGCTAATTAGCAATTAAGGCAGAATAACATAATGGTTGAAACCTTCTTTTTCAAACTCAAATTGATTGGGTTTGTTTGCAGAAACATTTGGTGCTCAAGACATGGGGGAAATTTTAGAGAGCTTCTTAACGGTAAGCAAGTTTCTTATATTGGCCAGAATATTTGCTTAAGCAGAAGCGTTTTTCACACTGAGTAAGCAGCAAAATTAGGCCGCCATTTTGCGTGTTCACCATGGATTTGTTTCGCTTGCAGCATAGAGCAAGGAGGGCTTGCAGTAAGCGCCGGAAGGTAGCATGCCCAAAATACACATATAGGCCAAATTCCATTGAGCTGCTTAAGCACAAAAGTAGCTAAGCGCAACAAAATTAAGCTTACCGGGGGATGATAAGGTTACCAGCAAAAAGACCATGTCACGCACCATTTCTGACTGGTATCCTGCTAACTTTTTCTAAGCTAAAATTTGTAAGCAAAATGGTCTGCTTATGCAGCTCTACATGCACATTGGCCCTGTGTTTACAGTAGCAGCGCTATGAAATAAGAAATAGAAATTGCAGTAAGGACATAATCGGCTGTTAGGCAGCTTTATGAAAGTCGGCCCAGGGGACGTCTTGGGACAATTTCTTGTTGGCAGGAAGAAATTAAATTGCTAAGCAATGGCAAGGCACCAGTTGCAACGATGTGAATTTCCATGACATTATTATTGGCTGTTAACTTGTTTCTTCTCAAAAGCAAGTTCGATGCTAAACAAAATTGCTTTTATGAAAATTGGGCCCAGGGTATAAATGTATGGTATGCTGTGTTGTGGATCATTATAATTGCATACAAATGCCGATAAATCCCGTCATTACGCGACGTTTACTCATGCGTATGAGCACGTCATGGGTCTGCTGCCATTACTTTAATTGCATAAAGCGTCAAAACCCGTCAGTAACGGACACAATTTGCTGCAAAAAGAAACAGACCCTACATGTATGTGTATAGAACTTCAGTTGACACGATCTCCATATTCACCCTTCTGTTTGTTGCATGAGGCGCCGTGTAACAAGAAGGCCCGACCGGTAAATTTATAGTCTTTAGCGCCCAGTGACTCCATTAATTATCCCTCAAACTCGACCCCCAAAGGGCGACTGTCTTAACGATTTATCTTTCTCATTAGACAGATAATGAGGACAAGTCGACCTTGTAGTGATACTTATTCGATCCCACGGGGCCCAAGCGTTCATTTGCTAATGTAACTATGGAAACCCCTCTGAGAACGAGAGTGAACCTGCTTTAATTAAAATCAAAACACAGTCTGCATTGAAATCGATATTTTGATAGGGACAGATTAGCCAAATAAAGGCTGCACACAACATTTAGTAAGATCGAAAATATAAATGTTCACGGATTTGCACAACATGGTATAAAGATGGTCAAAGTGGAAAACTTTCCTTGAAATACATTTTCTTAAAATGCCAAAGTTTTTGAGAAATGAGTCAGTAAAAAAACTTAGTTTTGATCACGCGTAATGTTTGAAATTAACAAAATGAAAACACTGGTCCTTGTTTTCACTATATTTGCTTGACTCCGATAACCGATTGAGCTTAAAGGTACTGAACACGTTTGGAAATTGTCAAAGACCAGTGTTCTGTTAAGCGCTTAGAGGCTGGCCTGCAGCAGGCGCTATACAAATACGTTATATTATTATTATTATTATTTCTCACTTAGTGTATCCCTACATATGCATAAAATAACAAGCCTGTGAAAATTTGGGCTCAATTGGTCATCGAAGTTGCAAGAAAATGATGAAAGAAAAAACACCCTTGTTGTACAAATTTGTGTGCTTTCAGATAGGAATAAAAACTTCTTGCAAGAAGTTTTTATTATTTTAGTGAGAAATTACCTCTTTCTCAAAAACTACGTTACTTCAGAGGGAGTCGTCCCCTACAATGTTTTATTCTATCAACAGCTCTCCGTTGCTTAATTGTTACCAAGTAAGTTTTTATGCTAATGTTTGTTTTGAGTCATTCCCAAACGTGTACGATACCTTTAAACTGTCACAGGTTTGTTATTTCATATGTTGGGTCACATAAACTGTGGACAGTCTGTATTCCGGTATCAACTTCAATCGTTCACACTCACACTACAAAAAACTGCGCTGTTAAAATTTACACTGCGATGGGTGTTGTCACATTATAGATACAAAAAAAGAATCAAAATGTACACCATAAAAACAACACTAATTTCTGCCAAAACAATGACATTGGTGTTATTTAAACACCCTATGGTGTTAATTTTGATTCTCCCTTCGGTATCTATATGTGACAACATCCATGGTGTAAATGTTTGCAGTGCAGTGACAAAAGGGAATGATATAAACTGTTCCAAAACTCGACTGTAGGATCCCTCTAAAACAAACTGGATCAACCGGGGGTGAGACTGGGATCCATATTTTAGGACTGTGTGTTGAAAATCTAGAATTTCCACCCGTTTGGTATAACCCCTGGGGTTGAGATTTCACAGAGCTTTTCGGAAAGGTGTCTCAGCACTAGAGAGGGCAAGATTCCTTTAATGTGGTTGAACAAAACGATGTTTTTCTTCACCAGGCTGACTTAAAGGGTCTGTATACGTTTGGTAATGACTAAAAAAATTAATGGCAATACAAACCTACTTGGTAAGAAGTACAGCAGCGTTGGATAGTGTAATGCATTTTGAGAAACTTTTCACTTAAAAACACTGCGGTTATGGAAAAAGAATTCACTTTTTATCCCCCAAAAAATTGAATCTTAGAAGCGTTACTGACAGTAACGTTTCTCAGATTGTGTATTCCAATGGCAGATTATTCTTCCTGCTTGGACATAACCGCTCCAGATTGTCGACAATATCTCAAAAACGCTACCACCTTTTGAAATTAAATTTTCACAGGTTAGTTTTATGGTATATTATCTACAACTATATAGGATTGACAGAAACAGTCGGTTCCAATTACCAAACGTATACAGGGCCTACAATCCCTTTAAAAAGTCTGATATCAAATAAAAGTCTGAAATTGTTCGTCCCTTAAACGCCATAAGTATAGTCAGATGAACTCTTCCTCAACACCGCCTGAAATTGACTTCCCCCCTCCCCTCCGTCATGCATGTGAAATCAATAATTAACACATCTTCACTCCTTGAAATTAATGTAAAAACAGGAAATGTGCTTCCCGCCATGCAGATGGATAACTGTACCAAGGTCTGGCCCTCCACGGCCGGAAATTGGACCGCATGGCTTGGTGAAGCAAGAGCGTCTATAGTGCCAAGAACCCCGGGGTAGAATATTATTCTGCAGATTGTTTAACCGTATCAGAATTCTATGAATGAAATAATTTCGGTTGAATGATATTATCATGACATCGCCTATAGAATTGTATATAGAATTGTGTTTTGTTGCCGTTTGATGTATGAGAATAATTAAAATTAATGTATCGCCAGCCGGTGATCTCTTTGCATTCAGAATGAGAACAGTTTAATTAAAGCAATTTGTCATATATTTTATTTTTTTATTTTGTCAGTGTGGTAATGTGAATAAACAGCTGCAACCGTAGTTTTTTCAACAACAAAAAAAACAAACAACAACAACACTAAAGTCATTTACCGCTTCTCTCAAAGAAAAACTTCGGACGAATTAAACAAGTCTCCAAACACACTGTAAAGGGACTAATACTAAGTTCAGAGCTTTACTTTGGATTCTCTTAATTTGACCCGAACCCAAAAATACGAACCAGTTTTGTTTGGTTCCCTGTATTCTTCGTCAGACAGAACTGTAAAATAACACCAAGGTTCCAGTCTATATAAGAACCCGTCTGAAAAAAAGCTACTTCGGATTACGGCTAATGGCTGTTTGCTGCAGATGATTGTTGCAGAGGGGATACCTTTGCATTAGCCACAGCCAGGGCCACCAGTTTTGACGCGATCTTAACCCTGCGTGACATTATCAAAAACAAATCACATGGTGAGGCCATCGGTCAATAGGCTGCAGTCCGTTTGTATTTTGCGTGTAATTAATTTTTGTGAAGAACCCAATCAATTTCAAATGGCCCAAACCATTAGATATGGACCCTACCCAATTCATCCAAATAAACAACCAGGTCACTGCTTAAAGCCATTGTACAAGTATACAGAAAAACCCATCTGGAAACCATATGGTTAATTTCATCCAGTAGTGGCTATTGACCCCAAGGTCAAGCAACTGCTGTGCAATTCCTATGGGAATTCCGGGAGAGCTGGTCATTGATGGATTTTTGTGTGTGTGAAAAAGACCCCGGATGGTTACAAGACATTACCATGCTATTTGGCAAGGTGTAGATGGGGAATGCTGATTTTTTTGGATTAAAACAAATAAAAAATGGCGGAGTACTGATTATTTAATTAAAACCGGACAGTGGACTGCAGTCCGATGGCATCATTGAGTGGGTCTTAATGTCTGAAAGTGGTGGGGTGCAGTATTACTTCTTACCTGGACAAGTATCAAGACTCCCGCCACAAAGAGAAGGTTACGGGGGCTGACCCATTTCGGGCGTCTGACTGATGTCTTACTGGCCCTGAAGATCCTATAGATGCGGTTAACCTTCAGGAGAGTCGGTGCATAGGTCAGGGTAAAACTCAGAGAGATGGCTGCCTCGGACAACAAGCAGGTCCACTGAGTTGGTGGGAGGAGGAGCAAAATGACGCCGAGGAAAGCGACAATTACCCCCACGAGGATGATGCTGCTGAGCTCCCGGCTTGCCGCCTTAATGAGCGTTTTTTCTCGGTACACCGTGAAGCCTGCCACGGTCAAACCCGTCAGAATGAGCCCAAAGAGAGCAAAGAGGACGATGGTGATGACGACCGGGTCCAGGAAACTCTGTGTGTTCGGGATGATGTCCTCGCATACGGAGCGATTCCGGCTGGGCCAGGCCGTGATATCACAGGCCAGACATGCCTTAGTTGTTACCTCCACGGTTCTATTGACTACAATCTCGTTGTCGCTGCACTCCTGGCAGGTCCAACAGCATTTATCTTGCGATGGGACTAGAATGAATCCTTCGCCACAGTCAGGTACACATGTTGACCGGGGTGGCTCTGCGGTTCCACCCTGCCAGCGGATTTGATCCACTTGGAGTTGCAGTCTTTTGTCTGTGTTTAGTGAGTTCCAAAATCCGATCTGAACGCTAGCGTAACTTCCATCTGCAAGCATCTTGTAGTTCTTCAGAATGTACTTACCCGGGGGGTCTGCATTGTCATCAAAGTAAAGCAGTCCACCCGTTCCTGTGAAATTGATTTTCAGTAAATATGGCATTAGCTGGTGCCCTGTAACTTTATCCACAACGCTGCAGTTCAGTACCTCAGGACACAGTTTATTAAGCAGAGAGTCCAGGGCATGCGCGAACGCAAATACACCATCTATGACAGGAGACACCACGAAGTCATTGCTCGGGTTGCTTGGGAAAACTCCCGGGCACTCAGTCGCGTTATCCCCACATCCCAACTCTTTTCGTCTCGCATTTTTATAGTCTGAAAACCACGAGCTTACCGTGTCGGTAGCCGGGTCCAAACCCGATAAGTGGGCCTCAAATCTCGGTACAGTCTGGCTATAGAAGCGGGTGAACAGAGACCCCTGCGCGATATCGGTAAAACCGTGTTCCGTCAGATCAAATCCCCAGTCGTCCCCGCCGATCCATGTGCGTTTCAGTCCGGGCTCCATCTTGGCAATGTGGCCGAGCACTGCGTTCGCCACCTGCAAGGCCGAGAACATCACCACCACATGGGCATACTGATACCTCACCAGCTTCGCCACTACCTCTGACAGTTCTTTCTCCGAGGCTGGCTGGTTCACCGGAGAGGTGAAAGCAACGCAGATGCCTCTCTGCTCGGTGAGAACGAGCAGCTCTCTGGCTCCATGGAGGCCGTAGCTGTCCACTGAGTGAATAATAGCTATGTAGTCCCATTGGAAATACTCGATCATGTCCACAATCGCAATGATCTGGTGCTCGTCCGGGGGAACGGTTCTTAGAAAGTAGGGGAACCTTGCCTTATCACTGAGCTCGTTACTGGACGCCCAAAAAGACATTAGGGGCACCTGAAAGAGCGCAGATATCTGGGCAACAGGGATGCTGGTGGCACTTCTTGAAGTACCTATTATACCAATGATCTTGGGCGACAGCGGTGTGCTACTAAGTACATCTGTGAGGTTGGTGTCGGAGAAGGTGGAATCGGAGCAAGCTTCCTTGAAGGCGTCGGGGGAGCTGTTCTCCAGCATCATCAGTGACATCCACAGAGACACTTGCTCGTTACGGCAATCGTCCCTGATGTCGAAGCCGAGGGACACCCCCGGCAGGATGTCATTCCGGGAATTGATGTCCCTGACGGCCCAGGCCATGGCCTCGGCGTGAACCACGCCACGAGGTATGATGTCCGTGTCGCAGTTCGAGGAGGCGCTGCCATGCAGAGAGAGCAAAGCCCCCAGGTTCACATCTCCCATTTGACGGTAAACCGTGCACGCTACGTTATCCTCGGACAAACCAAAAGGCAACAGCATAACCAGTGCCATAACACTTCTAAACACTCCAATGTAACTAGCAAACATCGTTGAGTTCCTACTCCAAAACACACACGTCGGCATATTAAATGTTCTGCCTCGTTTACTTTAAGAGAGCCGATGATTTTAACATCTTCTTCTATTGAAGAGGAAATGTCATATGGCAGACAGAAATCCTCTGAAGCTGAAGAAAAGTGCATTCCATTTGGTTATTATTGTATCGGTTGCTGCATCCGATCAGTGAATGACAGTCGACAATGTTTACCCGCTACAGCTGTCCTTGCTGTTTAATATTTGGGGCTTGAATAACTTACCGAATCAGTGCGCATGAGTTACACGTGATTGCGATATTGTGCGTTGTCTGACACAAGCACTTCTTGATATTATAATAATAATGATGGTGAGAGCTCTTGCTCTATTGTGAGAGTGACTGCAGTCATGTCTCCGCGCTCGATGTACTCTTGAGTTGCTCGTGTTGCAGAGTGTTTTAGAGTTAATGAAGGCTACAAATTAATTGCTTGTGATCGGTAATAAGAAATACTTCTCATCTGCAAATAATGAAGGGTAATTGTGAGACAATAACGTTGAATCATCAGTGACCATCGGGGGGGAAATGATAACAATCTAGATAATCACTGCCGGATTGTAATATCTCTCCAGCAGAATTCATCCGGAGAAATACTCCGGTCTTAAACAATTGTCAAAGTCTTGAAAAATAGCTTTTGAATAGCCTCAAAATCGATCAACGAAAGCAACTAATTTTATTGTATTTAATATGTTTTATTAAACATAATATATGCGGCGGCTAAGGAGCCAAAAAAAACCCAGTTAACTGCAGTTATGTTCATTCAACATTAAGAAGAAGAAGTAGATGAAGAAAAAGAAGAAGAAGAAGAAGAAAGAAGAACACCAACAACAACACCAACAACAACAACACCAACAATAACAACGACGACGACAACAACAACAAAAACAACACCAACAACAACAAAACAACAACATCAACAACAACACCAACAACAATACCGACGACGACGACGACAACAACAACAACAATTCTGGATTCACATGAAGGCTATATTCATGAAGGCTATATTAACATCAACATTGCATTAAACAAAAAACACTGAACGTTAACGAAACCTTTACGAAATCCCCCCGATTTGTTTTGAAGTTGTCCGTTGTTTGCACTTTAAATCGAGACCACCATATTTGGTGTAATTTTCACAGTATGTCTGCAGGGAACGAAAAGTGAAACTAGTCTTTAACAAAACACTATTGTTGTTGTCACACTTTTTTAAAGCTATCGAGAATTGCAGCTTTTGTCGTACGACAATAACTACAACTCTCGATACTGCCATAATATCACCAGAACAAGGAAATGGAATATTAATGTTTCCATTTTAATGGTCAGAACTAATAACGGGATAATGAGCACAAGGTGCCGATAGGAGCGGGTTAAGTAATGTCCGATAAAATGGATCAAACTAATTTCGTATACGAAATTATGACGACCATGAATAATTCACCAGCGAGGTTTTTAAAGGCATCAATATTTGACGAGTGATCGTACCTGTTTTTTGTTCAGTCGACCTTCGGTTCTCTAGAACCGAACTTGCACTTATCCCCAGTCGACTCTTATAGCTCGTAATTATATCTAATGCCAACCGTTATCTACAGGCCTAAAGTGAGAACGCAACCCCGAGTTGTAATTGAGTTACATTTACAATGCTGTTGTAAACTGTTATTTTCTTTATAACAATCTACACAACATTCGTCACCTTTTGTATCGATGGCCTTGAGTGTTCCAGCAGGTATAATGGGTCGACTCAAACTTCCCCTTTTGGGGTACTTTTTTTAATATAGGTTATGACTGTGTACTTTTGGTAAAAGTCTGAGTTTTGGTTTTGAGTATAGCACAACTCAGGGATATGTTTATTTTATTTTATTTTATTTTATTACCTTCATTGCACAAACACATAAAAAAATGACATCGGTGCAAAAGGGAAACCCCGAACAGGCACACAGGCCCACTAAATGGGGACCCTTGTTCACACATCAAAACCGAGGGACAAGCACAACTACAAGCAAACAACCGAAGAAAACAAAGAAAGCTTTGATAGCATTATTGCATTAAATGACAAACTGTTGTATGTTTTGCAATCATAAAAAATAGCCGTGTCACTGATAGAGGGTAGTGGTAGAACTTACAGTCAAAACTAAGAACATTTTTATAAAAAAAACTGCATGTGCTTTCGTAGCAACAACTTCTTAATCAGATGCGATGGATACACGCCAAGTAGAGACAATAATAGTTACGGGTGAATGAATTCAGCAACAAAGGGTTGGATAATTAGTTTATCATAGAGCATCTATTCCTGGGGTAGTAGGAAAGGAAAGTGAAGGCCGCAGGGTTAATGTCAATGCAGCTCGACAAACCATCCAGGAAATACTGCAACCGCTTAAAGGGTGTGTACGACATTGGTAAGAATGAAAATATAAATGCTCACAGATTTGCACATAACTCACATGGTATAAAGATGGTCATGGTAGAAAACTTCCCTTGAAATAGTTTTGCTTGAAATGCCATAGTTTTTACGAAATGAGTAAAATAATAGTATTTATCCTGCAGGATAAATTCCGATGTTTGAACAAAAGTTAAAACACATAAGGGTGTTTTTCACTGTTTTCTTATGACTCCGAAGACCGATTTAGCTTAAACTTTCACAGGCTTGTTATTTCATGTATATGTTGGGTCACATCGAGTTTGGATACAGGTCTTTGGCAATTACCAATGTTGTACACACCCTTTAATTAGATAATGGCTAATTTAAGAACGATTAACGATTAACTTGCATACGAGTTAATGAGTTTTTACGAGTACAAGTTTTTATTAACAAGAACACTTGGTCATTGTAGAGTGTACGTGAATGAGTTTACTGGAAAACTTACTCGAGCCCGAGTATACGAGTACACGAAAAGTTGTTTAGGCCAAGTAACAAAAATAACGAGTTTCTCGTCCCCGCCCGCCTCCTTTTTTTTTGCCGCCTTCTTTTTTCACTATTTGCTATTTTACTATTTTTAAAAGAAAAAAAAAGAGTAAAATTCGAACCCTAAGAATTTGACTATACTCTTTTTTCACCTTTGCAATACAACAGCCGTTCGTACACAGAGCTCACATGCATACAGCGGGAACTTCAGACCTCGACACCTACCGTGGTAATCACTGGTGCAGCTAGTGCACCCATACACTGTCAAGGTTTCTCATACACCTGAGCTCAGTGGGTATTGGATGCGTTGCCAGGCTGTGATGTACATTTTGTATAATTAGCTTTTGTAGCTAATTCAAGCTGAGCACATGTACATTTTTCACTGCTTCTGAATTTTAAAACTTGCTTAGCAAGTGGACTAAAATGATACAAATCATCTGTTTTGTCATACATTGCATCAGTATACTCAAATAGCATAATATCTGTGAATAAATATACCTTGGCCAGCCATTTTTAGCATGGCGGCCATCTTGGAAAAAAATAGCAACAAATTGAAAACAAAGTAAATAGTAAAGCCCTGCCACCTCCTTTTTGTTTAAAAGTCCGGACGAGAAACTCGTTATTTTTGTTACTTGGCCTTATAAGTGTACGTCTTTTCATATGCGTAAAATTCCAAACGTGTGTACGGAAAGTGCTCGTTCTTGAGTACGAGCGCGAGTACCAGTGCCGGTACACATGGCCTGGTTAATTGTGTTCCATAGGCCTTAGGCACCAGTGTACAATAGGCACGCATCAGTGTTCTGTAGGCCCCAAGGCACCAGTTTTTTGCATGCCTTTAGCACCAGTGTTCCACAAATCGTCAGTGTTTCGTTGAGCGAGAGTGGTTGTTTTAACCATAGCACTCGAAGCAGTAAATATTTGTATACTTTCTGTCTATAATCCTGCCCTGCCAGTGCGAGTGCGTGACCGTATACATATGGCTTTTGTTAACAACCACGGCCACAACAACACTGAATAAAGGTGACATATACACAAATCCAATAATTGTAATGTTTGCTTTGTGTTTGTTTTTACAATTATTTGCTTGGACCCTTCGTGTTTACACAATCCCCATTCGCCGTCAGCGTATTCCGGGCTCCACTCCAACCGTCCATTCGGTGTATATTGACGGGGCAGGAGTGTCGTGTTGACTGAAAGGTATGAAAACACTGTCTCGTTATTGTTTGATTATCGGCAGTTTGGGTCGATAAGAGGGGAAAACATAATGCATCGGTATAGTTACACATTCAAACATTACCCTTTTCAAACAACCCTTAATTGAACATGAGCCATATGTACACGAACAAAAACAAGGTGGTAATTAACTTTTGCATAAATTTAAGACAAAGGTTAATGACAACAAACTTTAGTTATGAAGAGAGGAACAAAATAATCACTTTTAATTATGACTGAGAATACCATGTGGAATTATGGTTCCAAACACCTCCCCCCCCCCCGAAAAAATTAAATATATATATATAATATATCTACAAAATTTGTAGCTTTCGATCCAATAAATATATAATTTGTAGGGGAGATGGCCTTAGCTTTCGATCCAAACCGGACCTTCGTCAGAGGCATAACAAAACACAGAAACAAACATATCCATTTATAGCAAAAAGAGGAACAAAGGATCAAGGAGAGGTAATTGTTGGATGATGTTCTGAAAACAAACATGTGGGGAGTGGGAAAAGATATATAAATATGTCTGTCCTACCCGTGTGTTTCTTTTGTGGGCTTGGTGTAACGCATGTGGTTACCTTTTTTAAGATAAAGAGAGAGATCGCCTAACACCACAAGGCTGGACGGCCACTTCATGGTGAGGGCTACACTTAACTGATTTGGGCTGTCGACCCAAATCAACTTGCCACCAGGGGCACGTTGCTACCTACTCCTGCTGCTGAGACAGTGTTACCCCATTGACAGTCCGTAAGGATGTAGGCATGGGTATCCACTAGGATCCTGGCTGGTAGAGCAAAATGCACTACCTTCCCTACTTTTTACGAAGCATTATGTTTGAGTGCCTTGCTCAAGGGCACAACTGCATGACCGAGATTCGAACCCACATTCTGCTGCTGACAGCACCAGAGCTTGGGTCCGGTGAACTTAGTTGACGATTGATCACCTCTACTATCGTTTAACCACCTTTTTAATGTTTCCTTTCATTTTGTGTGGCAGCCACGAGATTATAAGTGGCGATCGCCATATACTTATGTGGTGGTCGCTAGATAAAGGTTACCAACAAATATCCACGGGTTTGTCAAAAGGAAAGTTCCACTCTTATCCCTGGCACTATAAGACTTCCATAATAACAATAATAAGTGATGTGCAATATAAGTTAATGTATACTTTTTTCGAACGCTTACTGTAACTTTCACTCTGAACTTTACTTATTAAATTTAATCTACGAGCTGTACTGCAGTTGTACTTTTGTTATTGTACAACTTAACCAAGTTTAACTTTTTCGTGAATATACTACAAAGATTCTACAGTTTAAATCTCAATTTCCATTCCATTCCTCCTCTGAATATGTAATGCTTATCAATCCCCCCTGCCTGGGCCCCATGGGAACAAATAGAAAGTGAGAAAACCCAAAGAGAAAGAAAAAATAATGTGCCGTGAGGCGTTTTACATTATGAGTCACAATTTGGGGGGTTTTCAGTGTACCTTTTCGCAGTAGTTCTCCACAAGGCTTTCATGCTGTGAAAATGTGCCTTTGTTAACGTTCCCATTGGCGCGTTACTCGATTAATCCTATGTTACCGGTACCTCTATTGATTGGGATATTTCAGGGGTTTTTGTGACTAGGTAAAGTGTTTAAAGGCACTGTACACGTTTGGTAATTACTCAAAATATATATTAGCATAAAAACTGACTTGGTAACGAGCAACGGAGAGCTGTTGATAGTATAAAACATTGTGAGAAACGACTCCCTCTGAAGTAACGTAGTTTTTGAGAAAGAGGTAATTTCTCACTAAAATAATAAAAGACTTCTTGCAAGAAGCCTTTTATTCCTATCTGAAAGCACACAAATTTGTACAACAAGGGTGTTTTTTCTTTCATCATTTTCTTGCAACTTCGATGACCAATTGAGCCCAAATTTTCACAGGCTTGTTATATTATGCATATGTTGGGATACACCAAGTGAGAACACTGGTCTTTGACAATTACCAAACGTGTACGATGCCTTTAAGGTATTGTACACTTTTAGTAATAGCTCAAAATCAGTGTCCACATTTTGTGTGATTCAACATATGCATGGACAAACAAACCTGTGAAAGTTTGAGCTCAATTGGTCATCGAGGTCACGAGAAAATAGTGAAAAGAGACCTTATGTGTTTTCTGTTTTTTCAAACACCGAGTTGTTCGTGATAAAAACTATTGTTTTACTCATTTCTCAGAAACGATAACATTTTATGCAGAAATATTTTAAGGAACCCTTTCTACCATTACTTACTTTAAATCATGTAAGTTATGTGTGAATCTGTGAACATTTGTGTTTTTCGATCTTGCCAATAGTGTACAGGCCTTTAAACACACACACACACCACACACCGGCACAAACCGTTCTAAGTTATACCCAACATGCAATACATGTCTAGATATAAAGCCACTATACAGGTGTTGTCCCTAACCATCGCGTGCAAAGCCTGAATCTAATAACAAGGTTTTGACAACAAAAATACTATTCATGAATATTTTGCTCAGGTTGTATACGTTTTCACGGTTAGTTGATTCTGGGGGTTTTCCTCTTGCCTTTCAATCATGAGAAACTCAGAAAGCACGATTGTGTTCGAACATTCCTTTGTAAATTTTATCAGACAAAAATTCTCATGACGAAATTATGTAAAAAACCAGTTGCAATTCGGTATCAACAACTACGTTTCATTAAACTACAAACTGACCTTGGGCACTTAAAAAAAACCAAATGAGCAGCATGCACATTGAGAAGAACGAAGTTCAGCACACCCGGTAAACAAATAAAAACCTACAGAATTCTGATCAAACTCTGAATGATGTCAAATTGATGTGGCGCAGAGCGAGGAATGGTCCCCTGCACGAGAACGCGTCTCCGCAAGGCAGGCCGTCGGGACACCAGTCATGAAAGATGGCGACCCAAGATGGCGCTGATAAAAATCCAAGATGGCGCCAAACCCGGTCCAACCTCGTCCAAACACCGGGTCACCAAGCACGGGCGGATGGGCAGATCGCGCAGCTCGACGGGGATGGGGTTGACCTAAGCTTTAATAATATCGATGAAGCTTTACACCGTTCACATTTCGAGAAATTTACCACTTAGGCCTATAACGTTGAAGTTTTTACTGAAAATCTTTGAAGTAGTTTTAATGTCTTGGAATAAACTATTAATAAAGTCTACCTTATGATAAAAAAGACTTTTGGAATAATAGGACATGGTAAATTTATTGAGCTTAATTGAACAGTTATGTTTCTGAACGTATATGATTTATTTTCACTTTAGCTCCGTTTGTTTTGTGCACGGTGGGGGGGGGGGGGCTGGGCTGAGAAGAAAGCTTCTTTTATTTCTTCTTTGTTAATTCTCATTCATATTCTCCGAAATCATCATTGATTAAAGAGGAAGGGAAATGTCAAATTCATTTTTGTGATTTACTCATTTTCCAATAGATGAGTCCAAATGTGAGTGATGGAAATTACAAGTCTCTAACCTCGCATTAAAATGGTGTAAATTGTCATTGCATTTGATACATCCTTCCAGTGCAAATTGTGTCAACATCCAACATCCAACATCCAAAACATCAGATGACATCATTCTGAGAAAAATTCTACATTTTTGTACGGGGATGCTTTGGTTCATTCCTGATTTTTTTCAGAGCGAAATTTGAAACACTGACGTCATTGGATTTCAACAACAAATGGCTCTTTACATTCCAAGGAGGAATGTTTCGTCATGTCAAATTCAAGGTCATTTTGATTGAATATTATTGAAAGTAAGGAATAAACCAAAACATCCCCGTACAGAAATGTATAGACCCATTTTTCTCAGAATGATGTCATCGCATGTTTTGGATGTTGACCAATTTTGCCCCTGATTGTTATCTAATACAATGGTAATTCACACAATAGTCACGTGAGGTTAGAGACATGTAATTTTGTCCACACTCACATGAGGACTCTATCGATTGGAAAATGAGAACATCACAAAATTGAATT
The DNA here is from genome assembly GCA_021014325.1 of Plazaster borealis. NCBI lineage: Eukaryota > Metazoa > Echinodermata > Asteroidea > Forcipulatida > Labidiasteridae > Plazaster > Plazaster borealis. The sequence goes on from CM037458.1 coordinate 3,800,777, forward strand.
TGACATTTCCCTTCCTCTTTAATATAAGGCTTTCCACTGGCTGTTTTTATTGCACTTCAAACTTATCAAATGATTTACTTTGTTGTCAAAGACAATTATTAGGGATGACTGGAACTTTACAACGATACCGTACTTATATCATGTTGTTTATTTTGTTCCATTGTTTGGGGGTTGAAATTATTTGAGACTGGTTCCGTATTGATGAGAGAACCGATAACAATAATTAGCCAACGGGCGTATCCGTCCACGATCTATTTAAGTCAAAACTCAAACCATTGTCGGCAAGCCAAACATCCGAGTATTTGAGTTCATTTACAATTAACTGAAACCGAAATTGCTAGTTGTCCACTATGCCACGCTAGTTTAGGATCTTTCAGTTTTGTTCCTGTTGTTTATTTCGCACGGAGAGGAGAAAATGTATACATCGCATGTGGACTTGTAATGTGTTCGTGCAATATGTGCACGAACACAACTTGTTTTTGTGTTTTGGGTTTTGGGGTTTTTTTGGGGGGGGTTGTTTGTTTGGGGTTTTTTTGGGGGGGGGTTTGTTTGTTTGGGTGTATTGGGGTTGTTCTTGTGGTTTTTTAGTTTTTTTTAAGGGTTTTGGGGAGCGTTATAACATAGCTTAAGGTATACAACAAAGCTCATGGTGTTCTATAATGGCAACCTACTCAGCGACTTTTCACGTTGCGACTTTTTTTTAAAGGGAAGCGACTTTTTGTTTGAGGTGACTTTTTTTAAATGTCTGATTCCCGTCTCGTGAAGACAGAGTCACAGCGAAACTGTTGGCACGGGACCAAACTAAAAACAATTACGGTAAAATTATCATGTTGAACATGTTTGGTAATTGTCAAAAACCAGTGTTCTCACTTGGTGTATCCCAACATATGCATAAATTAACAAGCCTGTGAAAATTTGGGCTCAATTGGTCATTGAAGTTGCAAGAAAATGATGAAAGAAAAAAAAACACCCTTGTTGTACAAAATGTGCTTTCAGATAGGAATAAAAGGCTTCTTTCAAGAAGTCATTTATTATTTTAGTGAGAAATTACCTCTTTCTCAAAAACTAAGTTACTTCAGAGGAAGTCGTTTCTCACAATGTTTTATACTATCAACAGCTCTCCGTTGCTCGTTACCAAGTAAGTTTTTATGCTAATACATATTTTGAGTAATTACCAAACGTGTACAGTGCCTTTAAAGGCATCGTACACGTTTGGTAATGTCAAAGACCAGTGTTCTCATTTGGTGTATCCCAACATATGCATAAAATAACAAGCCTGTGAAAATTTGGGCTCAATTGGTCATTGAAGTTGCAAGAAAATGATGAAAGAAAAAACACCATTGTTGTACAAATTGGTGTGCTTTCAGATAGGAATAAAACTTCTTGCAAGAAGTTTTTTATTATTTTAGTGAGAAATTACCTCTTTCTCAAAAACTACGTTACTTCAGAGGGAGTCGTTTCTCACAATGTTGTATACTATCAACAGCTCTCCGTTGCTCGTTACCAAGTCAGTTTATATGCTAATATAATATTTTGAGTAATTACCTAACGTGTACAGTGCCTTTAAAGGCATCGTACACGTTTAGTAATTGTCAAAGACCAGTGTTCTCATTTGGTGTATCCCAACATATGCATAAAATAACAAGCCTGTGAAAATTTGGGCTCAATAATTGGTCATCGAAGTTGCAAGAAAAGGATGAAAGAAAAAACACCCTTGTTGTACAAATTTGTGTGCTTTAAGATGGGAATAAAAACTTCTTGCAAGAAATTTTTATTATTTTAGTGAGAAATTACCTCTTTCTCAAAAGCTACGTTACTTCAGAGGGAGTCGTTTCTCACAATGTTTTATACTATCAACAGCTCTCCGTTGCTAGTTACCAAGTAAGTTTTTTATGCTAATATATATTTTGAGTAATTACTAAACGTGTACAGTGCCTTTAATTACGGTTTAATGTAGTTCGGGTTTCGAAACTAAGTGGGACGGCCATGTATTCAATACTTGCTCTTTTCTACATAAAGACAGTATTAGCTAGCTCGACAACATTGTGCGTGTTATTGAATACCGTAACTAACGGAAGCTTGGTCTCACGGATAATGGCTTATAATCCGTCCGTATATGAATTGATATTTCGTCTGCTGGCCTTGGATAATGTATAGCTTGCCTGCTTTTTGTGTCTGAAATTACTGTGTTGTTTTATATTTCAGTTTTTCACTGCATCTCGTAAACAAAAAATTGCAAAAATATTTTTAGGAAATAAACCACAAGGCAAACTGAGCTGCTTAATTTTTTTTATATAATTTGGGTTTGAACAGAGAAAAAAATAACAGAGCGGGACTTGAACCTGCGACCTCCAGATTAACGTGCCTAGTATCCTAGGGATATCTGTCCCCTGGATATTCGAGTGTCCACCACAATATTAATGGGGAAATTAACATGGGCTGAAGGAGGAGGATTCAAAAGAGGGCGCTATCAGCAGAGTTTTGTACACATTGCCGTAGATGGAGGGGCAGAATCTCCGGGGGGACAGAATCTCCTGCCACACCGGTGTCCTAGGGAAATCTCTCCCCCGGAGATTCTGTCCCCCATATGGGAAATTAACATGGGCTGCAGGAGGAGGATTCAAAAGAGGGCGCTATCAGAAGAAGTTTGTACACAGTTTGCCGTATTGGGGAACAGAATCTCCGGGGAATCTCCTGCCACACCGGTGTCCCAGGGAAATCTGTCCCCCGGAGATTCTGTCCCCCCCCCCCCATATGGGAAATTAACATGGGCTGAAGGAGGTTGATTCAAAAGAGGGTGATATCAGAAGAAGTTTGTACACAGTTCGCCGTGGGGGGGGGGGCAGAATCTCCGGCACTCTACCAACCGAGCTATCTAGCCCCAATGTTGGCGGTCTCCCTATTATTTTTGTCAATATCTTTAGTTCGGGGTGCCAGTCAGAAAACATAGCTTTGTATGACCACCCGACTAAATTAAGAGTGACCAATAATTTGTTTTGTTCGTATTTTTGTAAGGAGAAAAAATTATCCCGAATTTACCATTCTATGAGTACACCTCTATCTCTGACTTGCGTATAAATAAATTATCTTTAGGTTTATTTTAAAAATGATTTTAACAACAAACAATAGGCTACGAATAATAACATTTATAATCTATATAATGGGTCACTTCCTCCGAGGCACAGAAAAAACATTAAGATGCGCAATTATTAAAAAGGTGACATTATTAATGTGTGAAAAGGCATTTTTTTTGACAACCCTATAAATATGCACAAAAAATTGTTGTAATATTTATGATGATTGATCCGAGACACTTTAAAAATAGTTTACTATTAAAAATTAATGTTTATGAGTGCAACGGTGAGCATTAATTAATGAGTTGAAATATTAAATTTTCCAATGAGCGTGTCGAAGTCAAGTTGAATGGAATATGTTATCTTTCACCGATAGGCTTATACTCCCCATTGCATGAATTCAAAACATTCATTATTTGTTTGATATAACGGCCAAATATATCCTTGTCATTTGATTGGAGGATTAAAAAATAAACAAACTGTACAGTATGATATTGTATTATGGCATCCACTAACGAGGGCGTTTTGTACTTTTTAACGCATGGTGTGGTCCAAGAGTTGGTAAAATGCACGGTTATAACATAGGCCTAGGTCACGTAATGTTTTGAATAATAAAATGTGACGTGACATACAATCCTCCAATCAAATGACAAGGATCTACAACACACAATCATTTTATTATACCGAATTAAATTCCTCAACTCAAAATTTGAAGGCGTTGTATGCATCAGTATTGTTCAAGCGGTTTTACGAAAAACGCGCGGTTTAATTTCAACAGAGGGCGCTAAACTGCAAGGAAAACAAAATTAAATGCCCGTGCAGTTCAAGGGTCACGAATCACGTGTACTTGTTTCGCGCTCTTTAAACCACTTGTTTGTAAGTTTGGTGGCACACAAATCAGATCTTTGTTTACGAATCCGATCAGAGTTGACGATCTCTTTATTTTTTAAGAGAAAAACTGTTCACAATGCCAGGAATTGAAGATTGGCTCAACCGTCCGCTTGATATTGTCCAGGGTTTATTTGGTAAGTTGTGAAAACAACGGAAAAGAGCATTTTGTGCAGTCTTTTTATTCAGGGTTTCATCAGTTTTTAAACGTTACAATTGATCACTGCATGATCAACGCTCGTCCATCGCGTGACTGTCTCACATGGTCTTTCATGTGACATTGTTCACTTGTCACAATGTTGACGGTACTATGAGAACAAAGTCACTTTTAAGTAAGATATTCATTTCGCTCATGGGTACAGTCCAGCAGGAGTTAGAGATCCGATAATCGATTTTATTAAAAACATTTAGGCCTACTGTCATGACTGTCCTTTGTCTATGCTTTTACTAGCCCCATTAATAGTGCCAAATTCTCTGGACTTCCTCCGATCCTTGGCCCTACGCCCACGTACCTCCAGGAGGTGACATTTGTTTTCGAAAAGAAACTCAAATTTTTATGCCAAGATTTTTTCCCCAGTTGTCACTTAATGTGCTGTCCACAAATGAGCTACAATAAGTCGAAAAAGAGCTTGCTCGTTTTGGTGTAATTTATGAAGAAAACTCGCCAATAGCGCGCGGGGGGCGGTTCGTGGGCTAAAATCAGGTGTTCGTGGCGCGCGCTATTGGCGAGTTGAATGAGCGGGTCGTCGGCCGCGCTGTGCGTGAAAGGTAAACGAGAAACGTCTTGCACCAAGACCATAGCGCATTAGCAAAATCGCGGATGCCGGGCAGTCAAACCGTGTCAGTAACGCCGCCGATTTTCTTCATAAATTACACCAAAACGAGCAAGCTCTTTTTCCCGTGCAATGTATTCAGAGAGCCTGTGGGCACCGGCTTCGCTGGTACTCTCTACTGCCCCAGCTATTAGTTGGGCCGCCCCAACTGTAACATTCAAGTTGGGATCGGTCCCAACTATAGTTGGGATGATTCTAAAGCTAGGACGGAACAGTCCCACTGGCAGACCTCAAGTGTCTTTTTATTAAGCAGACAGATGTTATAGCGCCCTCTTTGACGGGTACATGAGTTGCCAACATTGTATAAGGTCTTAAATTGCGAGCAACTAATCCTCATCCCAGTCAGGACAGAAGCCAAGAGGAAATAATTCGCATGTTCAGTGCCGTTACGGCTTTATATAAATCAATTACTAAAAGAAAGCAGGTGCTGGAAGTATCCACTGCCAAATTATTTTGTTCTTCAACTATTACAAGGGTCATTCTTTGGTCTGGTGCACTCCGCTCCAGAAACATGTTAAAGGTTTTATTTCTCTCCATTGGTTCCTCAAATCACTAGATATAGCTGACAAAAGCTGGGCAGATAAAGTAACGGACTACTTCACCAAGAAGCTTCAAGAAAAAGATTCTTTGGAATGGGTAAGTCAATATAAGGCCTGGGGTCGATTTAATCGCAAGCCTGCCTCTAGAAAACATTATAAAGTAATAATTACTAATAATGGGTAGTTCTTATATAGCACCTCTCACACCCGAAAGGTGTCCGAAAGCACTTTTTTTTTTTTTTCAATTGCCGAAAATCTGGAGCAGTTATGTCCCACGCAGGAAGAATAACCTGCAATTAGAATACACAATCTGAGAAACACTTCTCAGATTCAAATTTGTTTTTGATAAAAACTGATATCTTTTTCCATTACCACATTACTTCAAAGTGAAATGTTTCTCAAAATCAGAAGATGCTGTACTTCGTACCAAGTGAGTTTTTATTGCCATTGATTTTATGAGTAATTACCAAACATATACAGACCCTTTAATTGTGGAAATCAAGTTTTTCTCAGGATTTTAATTATTTTTGTTTGATTCCACTATAGGTGCCATCCCTCAATCACAGATCCTTGCATCTGTTGAAACCAAACACCATGGTTCGTTTCCGCTGCATGATTCAGGACATGTACGACCCGGAGTTTTATCTCGGAGCTTATGAGGTGGTTGACAAGACTACAGACCAGGCTGTGAGTATCTTGTTGGAATGCCATCATGTTAAACGGGCTGTGTGATGATAATAATAATAAGACTTGTAGTGCGCACATATCCACCCTGCTGGGTGTTCAAGGCGCATGATCAAGACAGACTTGTTTGTTGTCGTACATGCAATTATGAAATCTCATCTAGTTACTGAATGGGCGTGCTCACCCTCCTACATATGATATGTAGGGATGGTGCGCATGAGGGGGTAAGTGGGTGAGAGTTCAAAATTCCATGTACAGCCACAGGCCTGCTTTAGTCTTGACAATAGTGCCCCTTTGAAGGGTAGCTGTGACCATCACTAACCTCCTTCCAGTGGATACGATCATCGCAACTAGTTGTCTCAAAAAAATTTGTTCAGTGTATTTTTTAACATCATGCTCCAACTACCTGAATAGCAACTGAAAAAATTTTGATAGATTTCCAAGTCTCCATTCTCCCAACCCCACACAAAGAACAGGCATGCAACTCTTCCGCGGAGCTGCGGATTTCCGCGTTTTTCAATTCGCGGATTTCCGCGTTTTTCAAAAATCCGGTCTTGAAAAAAAATTATATCCACGCATTTGGCTTATTTCAGTTTGCGGCGCCGCGGAATCTTGGACCAATATCGCTCTACAAATCCGCGCTGCCCTGACAAATTAATAGAGGAATATCGTCTGGCTCCGTGTTTTGTATACGTATGTAACAGGAAAACCAAGTGCAGGACACAGACTCGGTATACCGTGAGCATTATTAGGCTTATGTCGCTATAGCGCCCTCTGTTGACTTCAAGCCGATAGTCTGGCTCCGTATTTTTTTCTCACGTTAATGATTATGTCGGGATACGGGTACTATACTTGTGCACGCGCTTGACAAATACGTTGGAAAAACGTTTTCACACTCGACGTACAAACGTAAATAATCAATCGCAAAATGACTTCAAAAAGAAAGGACATCATCGATCGAGAAAAGGGTACATTTTTCTCTTTTTTTTAATTGAAGAGTTGCATGCCTGGAAGAAATTGCAGACACATGGTTTTGAGAATTTTGAGTTCAACTTTGTCATAATGGCTTATTGCATTGAAAGACAGGGTCATAGATTGGTAACTACTCCAAAAGTTAATGACTATAAAAACTTACTTGGTGAGAAGCACTGCAGCTGTTGATAGTATAAAATATTTTGAAAAAGGATTCTCTTCGAAGTAATATGGCTTGGACAATTTTTCACCCAAAACGATTCATTCTAGAATCATTTCTCAGCTATCTGAGGGTTGGTGTCCGTTCGCGAATGCTTTTGTTTAATACTGTTGGTGTTAGGTCGAGTACCTTTTAAAATTTGTCCACTTAATAGAGAGCTGTTTATCAGGAAGAGGTTTTTGTTTTCTTTTCTCCACAGATGATGAAATCTGGAAAGTTCCAAGACCTTGCAGAGTGTTCTCAGAACCAGAAGTTGAATCTTGAATCGCCAAAGAATATCACCTTAGACAGGCAGACCTTCTACTGCGTCCCAGTCCCAGCAGAGACAGACTGGGTCAAACAAATATCCATTTTTAAAAGAACATTTTGTTTTTAGTTTTTTGGTTTTTGTAAACATAATGCTGGTTTATAGGCAAAATTATCAAGAAAGATACAATAAAAGTCACCTGTGAAAGTTTCGGCAGAATACAGTGTCTACTTGCTGAGAAAACAGCAACAACAAAAACTGAAAGTCGAATCCATCCACGTTTAGCGAGGTGACAGCAGGTACCAGCCGCATCTCTGGGCGTAGAATTTGCAAACGGACACGGACCCTCAGAATCCTGAGAAACGGTTCATGCATGTATTGTTTCTCAGATTAAAATGTGTTTGGCTTATCAACAGCTGCAGTGCTTTTTACCAAATAAGATTTTATGTTTATCAATTTTTTGGAGTACTTGCCAATCCATGACCCTACCTTTAAAATTCAACAATTCTATCTTCTCAAGCCTAAACATTTCCTTAACACAAACGACACGCCTTTTCTGAACATTGTCGTCACCAAACATCCGAACCATCCACCTCACAAGGGTCAAGGGTCAAAAGGGCACTGGAGGTCGATGACACAACCCCCTCATCCATACAGTCAAGAAGTACAGATCAGTCTGGTAACCAAGAGATTGATGTACCTATGGACACAGTAGCAGGAGACGAGAACCCGTCCGAGAAAAGAACAAGAAGGACAGAGGTCACGGGTCAGGTGTCAGTGACCTCGGTTGACCTGAACTACCCGCTCTCAGATGAGAAGGGGCCAGCCTGTATGGTGAAGGTATGATATCAATTGATTTTCACGAAAGAAGGCTTTTAAAAAACAGGGACTCAAAATCAGGGTTCTGCCCAGGAGTTTTGAGAACTGTGGGGCATTCTGGACGGGACCCAAATTTTTGGATTTTTAGCCGAAGCACACTGAATTGAAACAAGATCTTCGGAATGTTTTCTACTTTGATTTTAAAAGCCCTACTGTGCAATCTGAAGCATTCTATATGGTTTGCTCTTGATGATTTTTTGTGAAAATACAAAAATATTGTCATTATTATATTTTGTTTTTGCGTATCGGCCGAAGAAATTTGCGCGTATCAGCACGCAATTCGCGAATAATCGGCCAGATTAGCTAGCTTGTGCATGGGGAGAACCCTACTCAATGCAAAGTGGTATTAGTTATTCCCATAATTTTGTAAAAATTAAGAAAGACAACTATATACAATATACAACTTCCAGGCCTGAAATTATACCAGGCCATGATACCCTGGTCTTGCTGCCCCTTCAAATGTTTCCAAAGGACTTTAAGATTTGCCCGTGGAAGTGCCCTTTCAAGTATCTTGCTCAAGGACGGAAGTGTTACGACCAAGATTCAAACCAACACTCCGGTGAGTTAGCCATGACACACTGCGTCGCATCAAAATAGACTTATTGATACTGCACCCTGTTGACATGTTGTGGTGTGTCGTGGCCAAGTGGTCTAGTTCATCGGACCCAAGCTGTGGTGTTGTCAGCAGCAGAGTTTGGGTTCAAATCCCGGTCACGACACTTGTGCCCTTGAGCAAGGCACTTAACCATAATTGCTTTGTACAAAGTTGGGAAGGTATTGCATTCTGCTCTACCAGCCAGGCTCCTAGTGGATGATACCCATGCCTACATCCTTATGGACTGTGAAGGTGGTAACCCTGATTCAGCCCCAGGAGTAGGTGGCAACGTGCCCCTGGTGGCAGTTAATTTAGGTCGATAGACCAAATCAGTTAAGTGTAGCCCTCTCCTTGAAGTGGCCTTCCAGCCTTGTGATGTAAGGCGATCTCTTAACACAAAAATATTTTAAAAAATTGGTAGGCCTATTATTTAAGATAAAAAAACCTATCGCCCTTTTTTAGCCTGCCTCAGTTACTAATTAATTACTTGTTCTCCCTCTTCCCACCTTTGATCTTGTCCTTTGTGTTTCCAACCTCTTGTGGTCAGACCAGCCCCCTCCCTCCAACCCCCCCCCCCTCTGTCTCCCTATTCATTGTTTACCCCTTGCCTTGTCTGTTTGCTCTCTGCCTCTATTCATGTATTTCCACTTGACTGCTTTTGTTACACTTATGTACCTGTTCATGTGTGTTGTCTTGTCATTTAGCCTCGAGAAAGACACTGCTAGGGTTGAAACGTCAGGCCATTAACTATTTTTTGCATTAAAAAAACTAATAAAATAATCATCTATACTGCAAAAACTATTAATTTTAAACTTTTTGTTTTGTTTTTGTTTTTGTTTTTTCTAACAAAGGTATACGATCAATTCGAATCATTCCGAGTGAATGACGTTGTTGAGTTTATTGGCATTTTGTCAGTCGACCCAGAGTTAGCCAACTTACCTGGGCATTCTCAAAATGGGTAAGTTACAAATAAAAAAAGCCAACCAAAATTTACCGTCCTTTCTTCAAGCTAGACGGTACCCACATGAACTTCTCATGAAGTGTCACTATGCATTGCTTCATTCTTTTTCTTTAATTACAGTATAGCAAGATTTCTTGTTTAGAATTTAAATTTTGTAGTAACATAATAATAATAAGTTCTGATAAAGTGCCTTATCTACGAATGTCTCAAAGCGCTCATTATGTTTGAGACAGTTTTTGAATTATGAGACCCAATTATAGCACCTTATAAGGGTTTTAGAAGGTGATGCAGCACAAGCCCCTACTCCTTATGGTAAGTGTAACTAGGAGCTTTTAGGTGTATTACACAACACACAGGACCAAGGGCTTTATGTCTCATCCAAAGGTCGAAGCAAGAATGGTTAAGTGTCTTGCTTAAGGACACAGGTGTCACGACTGGTACTCGAACCCACACTCTGCTGATCAGAAACACTAGAGCTTGAGTCCGGTGCTTGAACTGCTCGGCCACAACACGTGGCTCGGCCATCGACCACTGCACATGTTCTTTTAATTATATTTGTTCTATATGAAAAACCACACAGGAATTTTCAACATTTATGTGGCACACTTAAACAAACATTAGGTTTTGAGGAAAGATAAAGTGTTAATATAAAGTGTTAATGTTGTAAATATGTTTTTTAAGATTCTCTAAACAGTGTTCATTTTCTAAACTTGTTTTTTCAGTGAGGTTAGCTCGGCCATGGAAGGAGTGGATGAGTTCATGGAAGAGCAGACTGCGCACTCCCCGCCCCCATCACTGGTACCCCGCCTCCATGCCATCGTATCGCACAAACTTCAACACAATAACCCTTTGGTACCAGTTAATCTGAATACAGAGCAAGGCAAGACATGTAAGTGTAATTTTTGTCACAAAAGGCTAAATTTTGTAAGCGTTGCTGAAAAACTAAATACTGCTCAACAAGTTTTCTGTTTAGCATCAAATGAGCTGGGGACCAGCTACAACCGGATGGTAACTATATTGTTGCGTGCTAAGCAGATTATTTTTACCTAAGCAGATCTAAGAAACTCTGATCAGTTGCCTAGATTATATAATTGTATAAAAAAAAATTTTAAAAGGAATTAGCTGTTGCAAACTGCTTACCAACCAGCGTTGTTAAAATGTTAAAATATTTGAAAACAGCATCATCTCGGATTTTGTCAGATGATCGGTCCAAATTTGTCCAAAAATATTTTTTAATATTTTTTATTTTTTGTATTGAGAGATTGCCTAACATCACATCCTGGGGCTGAAACAGGGTTACCCCCTTCACAGTTCATAAGGATGTAGGCATGGGTATCGTCCACTAGGAGCCTGGCTGGTAGAGCAGTATGCACTACCTTCCTCGCTTTTTACGAAGCAATAGACCGTGCAAGTCTCGCACACATTCGAACATTTTTGGGACCACTTTGGTCCCACAGACGACCCATAAGTATAAGTAGCTTTACAATAACGTTGTAAAACCCCTTGATGTACTTTATATAAGAACCCACTATTATTCAAGTTGTATAATAATATATGTATTATTTTGTTCAGTGATGCAAAGTGTGATGAACGAAGCTGGCACTATAAGGGACCAGCTCAGATTTGTCTTACAGCAACTTCTTTTTGGGGATGCTCTTGCCGCAGACTACTTGTTACTCAACCTGGTGTCATCTGTGTAAGTTGAAAATAAATCTTGAGGTTCACAATAACTGACATGTGAAACGGCAGATTATGGCCGATTTTTGGTTTTGTTTTTTGCTTGTCTCAAAACAATTTAAAATATTATTGTAGTTGACGGGGGCTGCATGCGGCATGTGTGTGCTTAATCACCTTAGAACTGGATTAATCCAGTTACAGCTGGTTTGAACCAGTTCAAGAGTGCAACAGGCTTTTTCTTGTCTCCAGACTACTCAAAAACTAATTCTCATACACAAGGGCTGCAGTGCTTGTGCTAGTGCTTAATCACTGTAGAACTGGACTAATCCAGTTCCAGCTGGTTTGAACCAGTTCAAATCTTATTCTCATACACAAGTGCTAAATCTAATTTTCACATACAAGTGCTTCAGTGCTTGTGCTTGTGCTTGATCACTCCAGAACTGGATAAATCAAGTTTTAACGGGTTTGAACCAGTTAAAAACAGTGCAAATGGATGTGAATTTAAACTGGTCTCAACCTAAGGCAAAAGAAAAGCTTCCTACTCCGGTGTTTCTAGACTCACTCATCTAAACAATTTCTCTATCTAGATATGCCAGAAGAGACGTTACAGCCCTTGGGAAGTTTTCATTGAATTTGATTGGCTGCGCAGAGCCCAGCTTCAGCCAATCGCTGCACAGTCTGCTCAGCCAACTGCTAACCAAGGTAAGAACTGCAAGCTATTGTCTATTTTCTACCTAAACATTCAAGACCATTTACCATTTACTGAGGTTGAATGAGGAAAAACTAATTTAAATTTAAAAACAATTTTTTTTTGCAGGCACGCCATTTTTCAGCTGATTAGCTGTGCCAATGAAAATTGAAACAAAAACAAAACAAAAACAAAACACTATACAAAGTCTTGCGTTTAGTCTGGCACTTTCCTCTCTTTGTTTTAGAAACTGCAGTTGCATGCACTTTTTAAGCACTTTATGTTAGGGTACCAGAGTACTGCCAAAAAAACTTTCAGGCAACTTGGGTTGGATTTGAACCCACTGCTTCTCAACTAAAAAGAAAGATGCATCGACCACCACGTTCCTTTGGGAATTATTCCTAAGCGAGAGAGAGCAGGAGCCACAATTTGTTTTTATATCCACATCAGAGTTTCATCCGAAATATAAACAAAATTTTTATTTGATTGTTCCCTTTCCAATTTCCCCCCAGTCACACCATCTTCCGCTGTCGCTAGACAACATGAACAAACTCCGCCTGACGCCAAAGAAGGACTACTCGGCCAACAGACTCAAAAGTGGCGTGCTACAACTCAGTGACAAGACTCACTTGGTACTCGACGAGATGGCCCTGCAGCCTGGACAACTCGATACAAATGGTACGACGCGTCGGAGTACATACATTCATACATTATTGTTTATTTCTGTTAATGAAACCAAGGATGCCTCACAAGTGAACTTAATCACTGTGGCTCGCCAGCCTGAGGAAACCTGTAAACAAGGATGCGTGCTATGTGAACCAGAAACACTGGGGTTAACCCCTACTCTTCCATGGTAAGTGTTCTGGGTTCTTTTACATGCGCTACCAATCCTAGTACACAGGACCTACGGCTTAATGTCCCATCCGAAGGATCGAGCAATTATGGTAAAGTATCTTGCTCAAGGACACAAGTGTCCAGAGCGGGACTCAAACCCACACTCTGCTGATCAGAAACACCAGAGCTTGAGTCTGGTGCTCTAAACTGCTCGGCCATGACACGCCATTATTTGTATTTCATCATCATTTCATCAACAAAATGACTATATATGCAATTTCCATGGAAATCATCATTCATAATAAAAATGGCTATTTGCCACTTCCAGAGATAATGTTTTTCTTTTCAAAAAATTTCTGAAAATGACTGGATGCTAGTATAAAAGGTAAATTGTAATGTCTCCAAAACAATACAAAACAAATTTTGTCTCATAATAGATAAACTGTACAGTTAAGTGCTAACATAAAGTAATACAAAATCAAGTAATAAACTACAAGGAGTTACCAACAAGAAGCAATGTCCACTTTGCTGTAACTGGTGCCCTGTTATTATTCTTCTGCTCAGCAAGTAGCTAGGTTCACTTAGCAGCATTTTCTGCTCTACAGTTATATGTGGAAAATGGGCAAGTCTGACTAAGGACAGTAATATGGAAGAGCGCCCTCTAGTGACACTTCTCTCTTGTCTCAGGTGTTCAGAATCTGACGGCTATTGGGAACGCCATCACCTGGCAGAAGATCGATTATGATTTTGAGTTCCACAAGACAGAGTTCATGACAAATATCGTCTTTGTCATTACCTCGGAGGGAAAATCTCTCTTACCGGTAAGTGCACACAGATAAACGTTATTAGTTGCCTTGAATTACTTTGTTAGTAACCCTGTCAGTAAAGGGGTTACTCAAAGGCACTGTACACATTTGGTAATTACTCAAAATATATATTAGCATAAAAACATACTTGGTAACAAGCAAGGGAGAGCTGTTGATAGTATAAAACATTGTGAGAAACGACTCCCTCTGAAGTAACGTAGTTTTTTAGAAAGAGGTAATTTCTCACTAAAATATTAAAAGACTTCTGGCCAGAAGCCTTTCTCAGGAATCTGAAAGCACACAAATTCTTACAAGTTTTTTTTTTCTTTCATCATTTCCTTGCAACTTCGATGACCAATTGAGCCCAAATTTTCACAGGCTTGTTAATTTATGCATATGTTGGGATAAACCAAGTGAGAATACTGGTCTTTGACAATTACCAAACGTGTACGATGCCTTTAAAGGTAGGGTCATACTTCGATAAGTACTCCAAAAATTAATGGATGTAAAAACTTACTTAGTGAGAAGCACTGCAGCTGTTGATAGTATAAACTACTTTGAGAAAAGATTCCCTTTGAAGTCTTAAGGTTTTACCCAAAAGCATTTGAATCTAAGAAACGATGATCAGCTTTCTGAGGGTTGGTGTCCGTTCGTGTATGCTGCTGCCAGAGATGTGGTGGGTACCCGCTGTCACCTCGCTAAATGTGGATGGATTTGCCGTTCGTGTGAAAATACCTTAACAGTTTTTTGCTATTTTCTCAGCAAGTAGACATGTATTCAGCTGAAACTTTCACATGTGACTTTAACTGTATCCTTCTTTATAATTTTTCCTTAAAATCAACAGTAGGTTAAAAAAAAAAAATATGTGACCTTACCTTTAAATTTATTTGACATCGTTAAAGTTGACACAGATTTGAGAAAGTAATTTTGGGACTTTTGTCATTTTCGTTCACAGAATGATTGTCAAGTTGCAATCCAACCCAGTGCATCGTCGAAGAGCATCGCTGATATTCAGACGAGCATACAGAGTCTGATCAGCTCAGGCAGTATTAATCTCAACCAGATCAGGACATATCTGGGGATAATCCCCTTCGTAGATTACAGCTTATCGGAGGAGATGTCTAAGGTTAGTGACAGACGTGTCCTATTCAGACCTGCCAACCTCTGGAGTTCAAAAACTGTATTCTTTATTCCACAAAAATCGTATTTAAAAAATTAAAAACGGACGATTCAATTTTTGAGGAATACCGATTTTCCGCACATGCGCAGACACGTCGAGTTTTGTCTCAAGGCGTTTGTAACTGGTTCGCGTAGTTTCACCAATAGAGGGCGTTTAATCTCGCGCTATCGCATTGTTCCGAAACGCCCTCTAGCGCTCAATGTTTCTTGCATTTTTGTCGCACGCAAAGTGACAAAGACTACAGGCCTGAAAACGACGACGTCTCTGTGTACAGTGCATGCGTTGTGTACTGTGTGATCATGTGTTGTATTTTGTGTGGCGTGTATGATGCGGTCAGCGTTTCGCGGCGCCTTACATATTTTATATATATCTGTCGGATCGTGTATAACGCACATTCACGCACGAAAAAGAGACAAGGAAAGAAAATGACGATAACCGTTAATCAGAATTGGATAATTATCAAATGTCTTTATTGTTATTATTATTATTATTATTATAATTAGATTTTTGGAAAATCGTCCTTTATAGAGGAAAATCGTACTGTCGTATTTTCATTGAAAAATCGTACTAAATACGACAAAATCGTACTAGTTGGCAGGTCTGCCTATTACACATGATTGTGTGGTTTGGTACAATGGAGCAAGAAAACAAGATACAGTTAAAATTAAAAGGGTTGTGAAACAAGCATCAACAATACTAGGGATAGACATAGACCTGGATGAAACTTGTAAAGAAAGGGTTCTATCTAAAGCAGAAACGGTCAAAAGTAATATCGACCATCCACTAAACAAATTGTTCATCAGACTTAAAGGAGTGGTAGGAGATGGCAGTCACTTTGATGCAAAACAAGCAGATACCTCAACTCCTTCATACCATACGCTGTCCGTCTCCTCAATGATCAGCCCAGACGTTAATTACTTTCTGCTAAGATGTTGTTAAGTTGTTCTAATTTATATTCAGCATATTTTTGTTTGTGTGTAATTATTTTGTGTATGGCATGTATGCAAGGAAATTTTCCTCCATGGTAGGACCAATAAACTGAATTGAATTGAATTGAAGATAGTGAAAAGAGTACAGTAGTCGAAACGCTGAAAGACAAACTTTGCAAGTCTGCAATTTCATCACCTTGCATCGTGCATTGGTGTACTCTCCTAAAAACATATCTGCTGTCCTGGAGAGGGTAGGTTACAATTCCATGTGTGCTCTGTGTTTGTGCTGTTAGGGTGCTTATCAGACGGTGGTAGTGTCAATTTGTCCTGAGAGAGATTAGAAGCTCTATCCCTCTTATAGCTGGCAGTGCTTCTCTCTGGAACCCTTTCAGATTGGTTGCAGTGACTGCAGCCACTGGTAGCCTGTTCTAAATCCGAACAGCTCTTGGGACAGGGGCTGTAGAGGTAGTAGTCAATGCTGGTGAATGGTTGCCTGTAGGTCAGGCTATGTTGATTGGTCTGGTAGCTTGATTGTCTCTTGGATTATGTTTGGAGGAGTTGTATATTTACTTGGCCAATTTCGTAGAGGAGTTCAACCTGGTGCAGGAGACGTCTTTGAGAGGGCAAGGCCATTTTCACCTTGCAAAGGGCACTTCAATTGGAAAATCTTAAAGTGTATGGGAAACATTTGGAGGGGCACCAAGGCCAAGACCAGGGCAACAGAGGCCATGTGTGCTCTGGTCTCTGTGTGATTCCAGTCGATCCTGTTTCAGTGTAGTAACATAAATTTATTTTTATTTTTAAATGTGTTTTACAGATAGTTGAGCAGGATTTTGTCGAAGCTCGAAAGTTGGATCCCAGTAAAATGACACAGGAAGATTTTCATTCGTTGCTAGTAACTGCGAGGTGAGACATCTACAAAACATTTTGTGGTTTTTTTTTTTTCTCAAAGATCAACTTGAACGAAATTAACATTATTGTTCTTTTGTTATAGAAAGGTAAACTAGTGTCTATAAAATTGATATAATTTGTTTTTACCCAATATTTTGTTTTTAATCAATAAAAAGGGTTTCATAATGTAAAAAAACACATTTCGATCAAATTCACGCTGGGCAAAAATGCTGAGTTTCACGAAAAGCCCCTGTGACGTCACACTACAGACTCGATCCAAACAAGACAATGGAAAATGCATAGCAACGAAGATAAACAACCTTCATCCAGTCCGTGTTGTGACGTATTTTACGTCACAACACAGACTGGTTTTATGCTGGTTTTCTGAGGCACTGGTATTCAGTGATGATTTCACTTTTCATTTGTATGGGTCTTTGCTGAGAACCATGCTGGGCGCCGCCAACAGCGGGAAAAAACACTAGTTTAAAAATCGCCGAAATTACAGGGAAGAAAACTTCACACTTATGACCAAATAATAACTAAACACAAAATAAACAAAGATAAAAACACAAATTAGTTTGAGTGATTTTGGTTAAGTTGATTTTTAATTTGGGAGTGAAAAATGATCCGGTAGTCTAAGAAGATATTCTAGTTTTTCAAATCTGACGCTTTCTTATTTGCTCATTTGAAGGTTGTTGAGTATCTCCATGGGCCAAGCATCACTGACGAGAGACATATGGGGAAGGGCGAAGAGAATGGAACAAGAGCGAAAGTCACGTCTGAGGCAGGCCACCTCGACATCACAGCCCTGAAATATCCTGCCTCCACAGATCTTCACTTAGCGTTACAGATTGATCCGACTAGCAAAGAAAAACATTGAACCAGTTTTGTTTCTCTCATGCGAGGGTCTTTGTTTAAAGGCACTGAACACATTTGGTAATTGTCAAAGACCAGTGTTCTCACTTGGTGTATCTGAACATATGCATAAAATAACAAGCCTGTGGAAATTTGTGCTCAATTGGTCATCGAAGTTGCAAGAAAATGTTGAAAGAAAAAATACTTGTTGTACAAATTTGTGTGCTTTCAGATAGGAATAAAAGGCTTCTTGCAAGAAGTTTTTATTATTTTAGTGAGAAATTACCTCTTTCTCAAAAACTACTTCAGAGGGAGGCTTTTCTCACAATGTTGTATACTATCAACAGCTCTCCGTTGCTCATTACCAAGTCAGTTTTTATGTTAATATATATTTTGAGTCATTACCAAACATGTACAGTGCCTTTAAACACCCTGTGGTCTTACTTTGGACTTTTCAGGCCTCAACATTTTGTCTTTTCACCAAACCCTGAAAAAGTCATTTAGTTTTGATTGTAGTGATCTTTATCCGTAATACAACATTCATTTATGAAGCTTGTGATTTGAAGTTTTGCTTGGGAACTTATTTATGGCATCAAAATAGTTTGCTTTGTAACTTTGTTTTGAGATTTACAGGGATTGTTTTGTGGCATGTCGTGGCCGAGCGGTTAAGTGCACTGGATTCAAGCTCTGGTGTTTCTGATCAGCAGAGTGTGGGTTCGAGTCCCAGTCAATGTGACAATTTTAGCTTGTCTCCCCCTATGAATCATGGGAGTCCTTGCTCACCTCGGCCCAAAACATTTTTAATAAAAAATCTACTGATGGTCATAAAACTGGAGGGTGGGGGAGGGGAAGTGGGGGGGGGTATAGTTCTATACCCCCCCCCCCCGGCACAGACCACGTAGCTCATTGTAGATATTATACAATTACTTGAAAAATGAAGAAAAATAAAGTCAAAATGGTTTCAAAGTTAATAATTTAGTGTGTTCAAACACTTAAAAAAGGCATGTGAATTTCTATTTACAAAATTAATGAATTTCAGGAT
The DNA here is from genome assembly GCA_021014325.1 of Plazaster borealis. Taxonomy (NCBI): domain Eukaryota; kingdom Metazoa; phylum Echinodermata; class Asteroidea; order Forcipulatida; family Labidiasteridae; genus Plazaster; species Plazaster borealis. The sequence goes on from CM037458.1 coordinate 3,819,571, forward strand.
TTTCTAAAAATCGCATTCCATTAGAAAACTTGAAGTCTGTGGGAAACTGTTGGGAAGGGCCCTAAGGTCATGTGTGCTCTGGTTTCCGAGTGATTTCAGTCAACCCGTTTCTAAAGAAAATTTTCTTAATTTCAGGTTTTTCTCAAAAATCTCCTTGAGCCTGTAAAATCTTCCTGCAAGAAGTGCAGCAGTCAGTCACTAAGGGAACAATAAATAGTCCACTTGTAGTGGGTTTAGAAAAGGTGGTCGTGGGAAACCCAGGCCTGCCAGTGATTGGTCAGGAATTTTACACCCTCGTCAAATCTTATCAGTGTGAATATGTTTTGGGTTTTTTATAATTTGATAATTTGATTAACGTTTCTAGAACCACCTCGGTCTTGTGAGTGGGTTGTTTTAATGAGTTACACAGTGGTATAACCAAACATTTACATTTGGTAGGCAAGTGGGGTAAAAAGGGGGGGCGAAGACACAAATTGGGGGCTATTTAATGTATTGAACCATTCATTTATGCACTTTTTGTATCTCATTTGCGGGCAAGGGTTTTGGCCCCCCCCCCCCCCTTATGCATCTGGCGTCATTTAGTTACTATAGCCAAGATAATAGCCTGTGTATTATACTATATAGTGTGGAAAATGGTTTATCGATTTCATGATGTAAAAATAAAACTGAAACATGTTTAGTAATATACACATATATTTTTCATCTTTGAAATTGTCATTTTGTTTCAACCCAGAGTGTCTGCCAATCTCTAGCGATGATTTAAAGCACATCATGTTGTTAATTCAGGGAACCTTTTGTTCCACGGAAATAAGCCACAAGGGTGAATGTATCGCAGTTTCAACTCGGTGACGTGGAGCATGCGTAGAGTGAAGGACCAGATAGCTCTACATACGGGAATGCCAATGATTTAACTCTCGAGCGAAACTGGGGGAGGGGGATCGTTTTAGAGGCCTGGTAAAAAGAAAATCTGGCGCTAAATACATACATTTGAAAAGTTTTATTGGTGAACTACTCGTAAAATGGCTGTTTGTCCCTCGGGAAAAGAGAAAACTTAAAAACCAGTCCGATAAAAAGACCTACCCGAGGGTGATTCTAACGCCCATTTTTTTCAGAGCAACATCAAAAGCCTTTCCCACCGTAGCCGGGGGCGGACCGAGACAGGCTCGAACACGATACCGGATTAACGGCTCGCGAGACGGCCCGTAATTGGCCTGATTCGCCGCTAATCGCATCACCTCCCCGTGCGTGAAAGACTCGAAATCAAATCAAGCGTAGGGGAACAACTGGCGATTAGCACAAACAGAGATTCTCTCCCAGCGATTGGGCCATAAGCATGGCGGGGACTCGGTCTGAAGAGGGGGTCCACGAGTCTAATTCCAGCATCGACAGCAGAAAAACGGGCCGAAACAGAAGGAAAGTTGAAGAAAACAGACTGAAACATTGGCTTGAATTTGCGTTTAGGGGTGGATATGTTATTATTGGAAGTGAACGGTCTAGTTTTGTGGGGGAATTCGCGGGAACTCGGCTAATGGCCTTGAAGGTGATGAACTCAAAAACACAAGTCAAATTTTGAAGTATTTTAGCGACGAAAACAAGAGATTTGTTCAACTGAACCAAATCCGTGACTTGAAATTAAGACTAGACAATCCAACACGGCCCTTTTCTACGAATCAATGTAGCCAAACCGAGGCTAAGGGGAACAAACAGTCTGGTCCCTTGTAAGCAGCAGAGCTATCATTTTCACTGTGTGTGGCAGGGAACCGGACAACCATAATACTACTGTATTAAAGCCATGGAGAATACATCCCATCCACCCACAGTCACAACTGGTATACGAGTGCATTATCTCCGTGCTATAGAATTCCACCAAAAGTAAATGATGAACGATTATGCAAAATTGTAATCTTCAAATTACAACATTCTTGCCCAGATTATCTGAAATCTGACCGTGATGCATCCCCCTCTCCTCAGCCACCCATCCCCAAGACAAATGATCGGAACTCCCACCCTCCACCCTTCCTTAAGACTTAAGACTTAAGTTAAGTCACCCTCAGCATGGGGGTAGGATATCCTACCTCCATGCCCTCAGCACCATCATCATCATCATCGTAGGTCGACTACAAACACAAACTCCGCAAGCCATGAACCATGAACAAAAAAAACAGTTTTCTTTGTAACTGCCTGCATTTTCCAATACCTTTGACACAACATCTCTACGGACACAGCTAGCTAGGCCTATACATGAAACCACGAAGACGAGCATGTTCGAAACGTCCAGATTTAGACCACACCGGCTCTTCGCAGAACCAATAATTCTTTCTCCCAAAAGAGTTTTAACACATGGTTGTACCATAGAGAAAGTTTGTACCCGCATGTTTACTACTATAGTTCTTTTTTTCTCATGATCCACACCATGCAAAGCTTCAAGCATCCATATGAAACATCACTTAACCATGGAGGTAGAATTAGACTCCATGCATAAACCCGTTTGAAACAAAGAGCGAGAAAATCTCCACCGGAGTCTCCTTGCACGTGTGACGTAACAGATAAATGGCGGCAACGTAAACACCGTTTTAATTATTCGTTGTTTATATTCGGTATACCAGGCTCGTGGTAATCGATACCTGCGGCTAATCGAGTGGGAGGGCTCCCTATCTTAGCAAAATAAATCACGGGTTGCAAAACGGTGACATCAAACAAGGTAGTTTCTGTTAGACACGCAAACAAATTGATAAGACGTTAAGGTGTAATAGTTTTCCATTTTCACAAGAGTAACTCCAAGAAGATGATAGTCATGTTGACGTTGACGAAACAAATTAAGAACCTAAGTGATGTTTGAAGCTTTGCATGGTGTGGGTCTTAAGAAAAACTAATTAGTAGTAAACTTGCGGGTACAGCCAGGTATTAAAACTCTTTTGGGAGAAATGTTAGTTCTAATTAGAAGAACCGGTGTGGTCTCTAGCTTTATTTATACATTGTACCCGCAAGTTTAATACCATACTTTTTCTTAAATTAAGAACCACTAGAAGAACAATTCCATACCTGACTATTTAGCCAGATAATTCTTGAAAAAAAAACTTTCTGCCGAAGTTCTGGCACCACTATTCAATGCATCTAAATGCAAATAATGTAAAGGTTGTGTCATCGTTTGGTTTTACGGTCAACGTAGTGCTGATTTATGGAACAAAATTACCAAGAAAGATACAATAAAGATCACCTGTGAAATATTCAGTTGAAAACAGTGTCTACTTGTTGAGAAAACAGGGGGGGGGAGAAACGTCACAGTATTTTCACCAAGGACGTCGAATCCATTCACATTAATAGCGAGGTGACAGCGGGTACCAACCGCAGCTTTGGCCACAGCATTCAAAAACGGACACCACAGAAATTTGAATCCCCAAAAGTCGCCTTTAGGCAGTCTTTCGAGAATGATTCAAAATTTTCGACATACTTTTAATGATTTCTAATCAATCAACGGAGGCACTTCAGACGAAAACATTAGGCAGGATGCAGCAGTAGGCCTATCAAACTAGGACTAGGAGTGCACTCCTTTTTCTTCGGGGTCATTACCAAAGTATGACCCCCACCTTTAAGTTCACAAAGATGGATCATACATTACTAGCGCAAAGCAGATGTTTCACAGCCATTTTGTACATGATGAATACCGTCCTCAATGGGTAGGGGGGTGGAGATGGGGAGAGCTAATTCTGCCTCCATGGCTAAACACAGCATCATAATAGCGAAGCAAATAGTAGCGTTGAGCACACGACAAAAAGGAAGGCTACCATTAAAACAACTTATTTGGCGCCAATTAGCTTCAGAACGTGACCGTCCATTTTTAAACCCTGTCACCAGAGACCATACGTATGGTCACCACAACGAAGAGCCAGCCACTTTTCCAAAAGGCGTTTTCAGATGGAAGGCCGATTGGGGTATAGCTACCCCCATTACCCCCATTAATTCAACAATTTGGCCACATTTTCACCATTTTCTCTCGACAAAGAACCATGTTGAGAAAGTTCATCCATAATTTCTCATTCGACAAAAGAAGGCAAAATGAAAAGGCTCGCTCTTCGACTTTGAAAAGTGAGTTAAAGTCAAAGAAGTTAAATTAACGGTGAGGCTTTTCTACCAACGGAGGAAGGAAATGGTGATCTCCATTATCAAAAGAGTCTTCAACCAACTTCACTAAACTGCACTTTAGGTTGTCTATACATTCCTTCAAAATTGAAATAATTTAACAAACATTTATGTATCAATGCCATCGCAAGTCTTAGAACATCCCGATGGATGTATGTTTCCCTAAACTTGTTTAAAATGACAACACTTTTCTTCTGTTTCTCTTGAAAGTTCCCATCACAGAGGTGTAGCGGGCCCTAGCCATTTCTGACTCTATACTCCAGAGTAACAGATTGTACGCACTTAGTCACCTACACGACCGGTCAAAAAGAGTCAACTAATATGACTCATTATTTTCCTTCTATTTATCCCCAATTTGTAAGATTAACTGATATTACGTCACGTATTTCATGCTTGATTTGACAAAACCGACAATCAGATCTTTGACCCAACCACGATCAGGCGTGAGTACATAAGAAGAGAAGAAGAAAAAAATAGTAACTTGTAAATGGTTTGTGCCGCCCGAGCACCACAGCCCTACGGCTATCGTTCTTCTGTCGTTTTCTTCCACATCACTGAGCTCGAATTTGCACCCAAGTTCCCCGAGGGCTCGATTTCCACTGATAGCACCGATTTAGATTCAATCCGAATAATAATATACAAGCCCGGAGATAGCATGGGATGGTGGGGGTGAGGACTGCCGGAGTGTAAAACGAAGCGGGTGAGTTGCGTCTTTTCCACCGCCCGGTCGGCTGCACGGAGTTAGGCCCCGCGGTGTTGTTAATTGCGCGAATCCGATAGGGCATTGTTTTGGGGTTCGTCGTGGTTTGCGTAAGATTAGGGAGGGTTTTTAGTACGGGGCTGGCACACATCACGAACGGGCGAAGAGCACAGGCAGTGACTCGATGAGTTCAAGACGGCAGCAGTTAAGTTCGGACAGAGAGCAGGGTTCGATGGAAGCTGAACAAGAAACTCATGAACGCAAGATCATGTAACAAACTTCTGACTGTAACTTTCCAAGGAGCAAATACAAGGACAGTGTTTGGGGTTTTTTTCCCTTGGAAGAACTATACTAATCACCAAACGAATCCCTGTCGAGAGCTGGAACAAAACTTTTCAAGACCTAAAAGTTTGCAGCCTTGATTTTTCGTACGCCGTTTCCCCCGGAGGAACGAAGGAGGAGTTCGGTGTGAGTTATTGTAAGTATTCCTTACTTAATAAATACTAATAATTTTATGACATTTTTGATATTGATATTTATTTTGAATTGCTTTTAAACCGAAATACATGCATGCATGTAATTTTGTTTATTTATTTACATTTGGGGGATGCGAAGTTAACGACACGGTAACGAGGATGTCAACATAATTCAACTTTCAATTTGCAAATTTTACAAGAAAACAAATTATTTGGAATGGAATGGAGAATCTTTTGGTGAATTGTTCGACTTTTATAAGTGTTTTTGTAAGTTATATCAGCATGCTTTCTCACTGTGGGTTTTGTTCTGGTAAAATAATAACAAAATGTCGGTCTGAAATCTGTTATGGAAATACATACCCGATACTTCACGGAGGCAACGGAGGCAATTGTCTTCGTTGCATCCGAGTCATTGATTTGGTGCCCCTTGAAATGTTCTAATAGAAATTTACAATTTCCACCATAAAGGTGCCCTATACCAAGAGGAGAAAACGCCTTGCTGCCCGGGCCCATGCCCTTTTCTAAAACGAAGCACCGGCCCTGAATATACATTAAACTTAAATGCAACTCGAAAACTTCAAAATGACGACCAATAACATACACTTCTTTATACTAGTAAACAAACATCGGTGTAGGACAAAACTATAATTCTTCCTTTTTATCCCCAATGTAAGACTTTACATTAACAACTTATTGCGGTACCCCAAACTCGTTTGTAATGTTACAGACATTTGAGCTTGCCTCCGTTCATGGAGTTGCAACCGATCATTACGGTGAACGCTCGGTGGACTACACAAGTCGACTCGACTCCGAACCGATGCGCATGCGGGGCTCCACAGAGCTGCCAACATTATTTGCATCTTGCCATCAGAGAAATTTTGTTCAACAATCAGAGAGAGATATTTAGAATCATATAAAACACAATACGGGACAGTTTTCATAATGAGGGAGATTTTCTAAATTGTTCTTCTGAACATGGAAAGATTGGTTTATTTTCAGGGAACTTGTCTGCATAATCAGGGAGAGCTTGCAGCTCTGCCCCCCCCCCCCGATGATGTATTCCTAAATTACTGTCCGACATCGGCATACGGTAAAAATTCAACAAAACACTGAATTTTAATCTGTGATTATTAAGTACGTTGAATCAAATAGAGGATCCGGTATTAGTAACTTGTACTGTATCAACAGATAGGAATAACAAAATACCAATGACATTGAAAGTTTCTACATGATTAAAACAAACCAGTAAAACTAGTGGGTCGTTTGTGTATTTGTGAGAATTTGCAAATCATTGCACACCAATGTTCGATCATCAGCATTTATGAGGCATTATTACAAATAAATTACACAATAAAAAGTATAGTCTTCAAAATTACACCATGGGTTAACGAAATAAATAATCATGGTTTTCATAATCAGAAAATGTGTTCATTAATTTACATATTGGTTGGGGGTATACAATCTTCATAAGCGATTACTTCTAAGGAATTACGTTCAAAATGCACTTTACGCTACTCTTCGTCTGTGTTTTATAATATCGCACTAATGTGCCAATCACTTAAAACAAAAAACAAGCGCGCGAAATCTCCGTGTATAAACCGCTCCCGGACACAGAAATCCAGTCGAAATAATTCACAACCATTACATTAGACCATCGTCGTATACAAAATGAACCCACTCTATTATTTCGTTGTCGACTTAAGTAATTTTCCGACCTTCAGGGCCAAGAGATTTTAATGTTTCGTTAGACCCCAAGCAAAGTTTGACTCTACGCTTGGGATAGGATTTGAGGGTTGACCCCCAGGGAACAGTTTTTTTACGGGTGATTTGAAGCGTGACATTACGGCTCCACTTAGGTAAAATGATTCCTCTCTTTACTCTTTTTTTGTCATAATCATACAAAAAAAGTTTGATGGGTTAAAATATTTGTTTTCGTGTAAAAACGCAGGATGTGGACTATCATAATAGCCCTGGTCACCTCAAGTTTTCGCCCGGGGGACATTTTTGCAATCGCTGCACATTAATTCCACATGACTTGGCTTAGCGAAGGGGCTGATTTGTGTGGTGTCGATGGAGTATCAAAATATTGCCTCTGATCAAATGGCTTGGAACATTATTTTAATATTTGTTTTCGAATTTTATTTTTTAAGTGTGCATTTTAGTAAAAATTTCGTTGTGTGTGTGTGAACTGGAAAACGGACAGACAACTATAGAAGGAAACGTCTGTTTTTGTTTTGTTTTGGTTTTGTTTTTTGTTTTATTTTTCAGTGTCCGAGACATTCATGTTGCAATCATAGAGCAATGTTCCAATGAACCTTGATGTCAGTAAATATTGTCACATCTTAACTGCATTTATGTGCCAACTTTTTGCCAAACTTGACGGGCGCATTTTTTCATTTGTAAAAGAGAATTACGGTTCAACAAATGTTGGTGCAAATCAAAGTGTTCTCCACACCACTAATGGAACATTTAATCCATGCATGATAATCGACCCTTGAAAAAAGTAGGAACATGTTATCATGTTTAAACATGGAGGAAGGAAAACCCACTACCAAAACTTTAGGCCCTATAACATAATTGTCATGGCCACAGCGCTGTTACTGTTTTCGGTGCAGTGCTGCAGTACAGTAGACTCTTGTTTCGTCCTTTCTCGTCAAGATGTTTAATCCCGGGAGGCCATGATTACGAGTCTGTCCGATGATCTGCCAATATAGCTACCTTTATTCAAATAATAATTTGCCCTATATACTCTGTGTTTCGAGACGCCATTTTTTTTGTTAATGAGAGTTCACGGTCCCTGCTTCTTATTTCCTTCCTCCATGACACAAGCTAGCACAGTACATTGTATACAGCACACCCGGTACATTATGGAAAAGTACCATGCACACACGTGTACTGTAGGCCTATAAACAAAAGAAACTTAATTATCTTCTCTGATCTGAAAAAAATCTGTCTCAAAATATCATGGGAAAACGTTGTAAAACATGATAATATAAATAATAATATTTAACTACCAAGAAAAAAAGGAGAAGTTACGGTAATTCCTTTTTTTTTTATAATTTTACAAAAGCACGAATTTCACGTTTCAACACAAAAAGATTCTTTCGCAAAGGCTAGATAGAAAGAAAGAATCTAAAGGGTAGGAGAGTGAGACCATAATATTTTCTTGCATTTAAAAATTAAACCACAATTCATTTTGGTTGAAAATCTACTTAAAGGTATCGTGCACGTTTGGTAATGACTTAAAACAAATATAAAACTAAAAAACAAGCACAAGCAACGGAGAGCTAGTATAAATATAAAAAAGGTGTAAAAAACTCCTCTCTCTAGTAGTTTTTTGAGAGAGAGAGAGGAAATCACTAAAAATAAAAAAACTTCCTGCAAGAAGTTTTTATTCCTAACCGAAAGCACACAAATTTGTACAACAATGGTGTTTTTTCTTTCATCATTTTCTTGCAACTCCGATGATCCAATTGAGCCCAATTTTCACAGGCTTGTTATTGTATGCATATGTTGGGATACACCAAGTGAGAACACTGGTCTTTGACAATTTCAAAACGTGTTCGGTCCCTTTAAAATGTCAGCCATCTTTAGAAAGATTGTGGTTATACCAAATTTGTCCGGTCAAGTAAGATACCCGCCGGTGCGTATACGTTTCCAGAGCAGGTCTTTGATTTCTCAGGATTTTTCCCGATCTTTTTTGTTTTAATCATGGATGTTTCTTGATTTTTGTAGATCTTGTCTTCAAAATCTAGACATTGTTACCTTTTTTCAAAACCTCTGTAATTCAATTTGTAGTGAATGTATAGAAAGATACATCTATCACTGAAATACCCGCATCTTCAGGGAGCTTTCTAGACCATAACTATAAGGGGAGCAAACCCAAGGTATTAGTTTTTCTCAAGGGGAGACCGTTAACAACTTATTAAGGATTTCTTCTTTTCTTTTTTACAATCACATACCTTAGCTAAATTCAATCCGCACAAAACATCGACTGTGTGACCGAATGTCTTTGTTCAATATTGTCCGACTTCGTATACGTTCTTGTTTCTCCACGTTCTGGGCCAAATTTCTTAAAAAGGCAGGGTATACTTTTGGTAATTGTCCAAGACCAGTATCCTCACTTGGTGTATCCCAACATAAAATAACAACCCTGTGAAAAGTTTGGGCTCGAGTGGTCATCGAAGTTGCAAGAAAATAATGAAAGAAAAAACACCCTTTTTGCATAGAATTTTGTGCTTTCAGATGCCTGAGTATATAAGGCTTCATGCCTGAAGCCTTTCTCAGATTCAAATATTTGGGTAAAAAATTACCTCCTTCTCTTAAACTACATTACCGGTACTTCAAAGGGGGTCGTTTATAACAATGTTTCATAATATTAACAAGTAAGTTTTTATGGGCATTAATTTTTGGAGTAATTGCCAAAGGTACACCCTCCCTTTAATAAAACAGACAATGGCGCCTCACATTTTTCTATAAGCAAAAATAAGCAGGATACCAGTCACAAATGGTACATGTGATATGGTTATTTGGCTGGTAACCTTATTCTAGTAAGCACGATTTTGTTGTGCTTAAATAGCTACTTGTTAAGCTTAAGCAGCTCTCTGACAATGGGCCCGGCTTGTCTGTCCATCAGGCACCTCACCACAAGCCATGGCTTCTAGAAAATGCCTCCATACTCATTTTGTTTTAGTCTTGTAAAAAAATGCATTTATTGTTACTTCTTATTTTCATTTATTTATGTATTTATTTTACATATTTTAAAATTTATTTTACATATTTATTTATTAATTTATTTATATATCGAAATAAATTGGGGCTTGTTTAGAAATTCTCATGAAGTATGGAAATAAATGTTAGTTTTAAATTGAATTGGATTGATCTTTTGGGGGGAAACTGCTCGTGCGCAGTGGCGAGCGTGAGGAAATGCAACGACAACCGCTGTCTGTCCAATCATAAGAGTGCATCCTACTAAATAAACTCCCAAACCATAGCATACAGTGCAAAATGAAATGATAAATATTGAAAAACACTAAAAGAATACTTAGACGTCTCACAGCTTTTTACAGACAAGATTGACTCTTGAACTTTAATCCTCTGCTCAATTTAATATGGGGAGTCCCAAGGCCCGGAGAGTTATTCTCCCTCCAAATAAAAACTCCCCTACTACACCGGTGTAATTTTCCGAACGTCCGAGCATCAATCTTGAAAAATGTCCCATACCCTCTCGGCAAATAGGACCCTTTTTTCAGGGCCTATGTCCTCTAAAAATACCTCAAGTTGGAAGTCAACAACCCCAGGTCACAATTTGTACACTGTACCCCTTTTATTGGGCTCTCAGATCTGTCTAATATAGAATATTTTGAGGGCCTACAAAATATGAGGCCGGGTGGGGTGCACTCCTAGCTAAGGACGTCCTATAGGCCTACTTCAACGCATGATGACGCAGAGATTCAGCCGGAGCCATAGCCGTACCTATAGCCGTAGCCGCAAATTCAGAGTCCTTTCTCTATGGTCCACCCAAAAAAGTCCTTGTGGTGACAAACGTTTATAACTAAGGCATGCTTCAGTTTCCACTGGTGTTAATTCAATTAACACGTTCTGAGGTGTATTCTCGCACGTAAATATACGATCAGCAGGGTGGATATGTGCGCATTACAAGTCTTATTATTATTATTATTATTATCGCTAATAAACTGCCATCTACTAATAATAAACCACAGCCCTGATTAAAACGTCTGACAAGACCTTATGGAAATTATCATTTCCACAGTTTGATGGTTATACTCTGTTGAAGTTAAAGAGACTGTACACGTTTGGTAATGACTCTGAAAATTAATGGCAATAAAAACTTACTTGGTAATAAGTACAGCAGCTTCTGATACTATAATAATAATTTTGAGAAACTTTTCACTTCGAAGTCATGCGACATAACCGGTCCAGATTTTCGGCAATATCTCAAAAACGCTACCACCTTTTGAAATGAAGTTTTATGGTATATATCTACAATAGGATTGAAACAAACGGTGGGTTCCAACATAGAGAACTGGTCCTTCCTCTATGGTTCCAACTACCAAACGTAAACAGACTCTTTAACTGATTTGGGGCTAATTCATTCCAGCCATGGCGTAAAAAATATAATCTCGACAAGAGAAGAACATCTGAGGATATCATGAATAAACAAAGATTAGAAAATGGAACAACTTGTCTAAAATAAAACTAGAGAATTTTAAAAACTTGTATTGCACATTCTATCACCGACAATTGGGGGGTAACTCCGACAATTGGGGGTAACCCCACCCCTTAAAAAGGAAATATTAAAGGTGTTGTGAAACAGGTTTGGCAAGGAATAAACATCATTGTTTAATTTTAGTCTAAAAGCTTACCGGTACTGATTATAAAGTTCATACTAGAACCATTTGTTTCTGTGTAATATTTCCCTAAAAAACGCAACAGCTGATTTCGGTTGTTACACCCAAAATCGAGGACAACACGCAGAAAATTGTGCATGGTTTTTCAGTATTTTCTCCTGACTAGCAGAACGGATTAAGCCCAAATTTGCACAGGTTTATTTCATGTATATGGTTGATACCACAAAACATTAACACTGTCTGTGACTGTTTTGTTAGCTCAGAAAAAAATGTTAGGCACCATTGTCTGCTTATTAGAGGGAGTGTATACCTTTGGTAATTACTCCAAAAAATATATGACCAGAAAAACATAGTTGGTAAAGAGCACTGGAGAGCTGTTGATACTATTAAACATTGTTAGAAACGGCACCCTTTGAATAATGTAGTTTTAGAGACAGGGGTTATTTTTCACCAAAAAATATGAATCTGAGTTCTCAGGCATTTGAAAGCACACCATTCTATGCATCAAGGGTGGTTTCTTCTTTCATTATTTTCTTGCAACTTCGATGACCAATTGAGCAACAGTTTTCACAGGTTTGTTATTTCATGTATATTATGTAAAATTTGATTTTTAAAATCTTACAGGCACACCTGATGGATCCAAGTCACGTTCATTCCGACCAACTCAACCCCCTCTCATCGACACCACCACCACCACTACAACCACCCCCTCCATCACAACACAATTACACAACCACACCCATTAGCACCCAGCACCACCAGCAGACCCCCCATCACCTCATTCCAGCCACACCCACCACCACCACCGCAGCATCGCCGAGAGCCAGACCCGAGCTGATCAACCTCATCCCCGAGGAGACAGAGGAGGAACGCGAACGGGAGATGGCACAGCGTAAGACGGCCAGCGACCGAGAGCGAACCCGCATGCGAGACATGAACGACGCCTTCGAGATGCTCCGCGCCAAGCTGGCCCATCGGAAGCAGCCGGGCAAGAAGATGTCGAAAATACAAGCTCTTCGGTTTGCTATTGAGTACATGTCGGACTTGGAGGAGACACTGACCATGACGACACGGTTGCCGGGGGCAGGTGGGGCGTACTACCAGTGGGCGAGGACACGAGGATTCATTTGGGCACGAGAAAAGGTGAGTTTTGACGGTTACAATTTTAGGGTTTCACAATTATTGTTTTAGGAGCACTTCTGACCAATGAAAACTGTAGTTTTCGTTGGCATTTTTCCTGCCCGAGACCCTTTTGAGCACTCTTGAGCCATTTACTATTTTTTTTTAAAGATAATGTGCTGGAGGTAAAAACAAATACATTGTGTATACTGGTAAATAGAAAAATAGATTTTTTAAAACACAGAAAACACAACACATAAAAGCTCATAAAACGAAACTTTTTATTCGGGTAATTTTTAATCTCAAAAGTCAAAGGCTCCGACAATAGCAGGTTGAGACAAAAAAATAGCAGCTTCTCTCAAACTATTGCGTATATACCATGCGCGTTAACGTCGACTTGAGCCCGCAAACACTCGTATAGTTTTCCATCAAACCTAAAAAAAAGGCTAGCCGCACACGGAGATTCTGTACCCCATACGGCGAACTGTGTACAAACAAACTACTTTTGATAGCGCCCTCTTTTGAATCATCCTCCTCCAGCCCATGTTAATTTCCCGTATGGGGACAGAATCTCCGGTGGACAGATTTCACATTATCAAACCCCAGCTAAAAAAAGTTACAGCCGCAATTGTCGACAAAGAACGATGAAAAAATGCCATTTAACAACTACATTTATCGGGAAATTGCTCCTATAATTCATTTCATTGTTTTGTTTTTCAATCAGTTTTTGAATGTCTTTTATTTCAAAATACTTGTTCGTTATTTGTTTACTTTTCTTTCATTCACCAATAATATGGAAATAATGTCAAACGGAATTGAATTGAATTGAAAAAGGAAACGTATTCAATTTCCAATGATATTCGGATTAAAAAACGGAAACCTGTTCAGTTTTCAATGATATTCGGATTTCTAGTCATTGGCGAAAGGTGGGGGAAAAATGCACAATTTTTCTTTCTAAGGGTACAGTTCTCGCCAATAATTTAAAACTGTAGTTTCCGTTTGCGGTTTGTTTTCTTCTGACAAGCGCTTTCAGCGATCTGGTTATGCGGTTTCTGATGTCAGATAATTTAAGCTTGGATTTAAAAACAAATGCATCGTCTGTGTGTACTTAGAACTGAGTAATACGGTACTACATGTACATTTTTGGATCTCAAAGGTTCAGATTTCAAATGTGAAGGGGGAGGGGGTGGGCAGACATTATTGTACCACCGTGCGTCCCCCCTTACACCACTGTCTCTACTATTAAAAACAAAACAAATTACGTAACAACAAATTCGGCCGTTTCGTGCGTGTATATTTAATTTTCTTTTGCACCGCAACGAGGGGTTTTGCACAGCAGTAGTGCTAATTCCGGTCTTGAGAGAGGAGACTACCAGGTGCGAGCAGCATGCACGCTGAAACTGATAAGTTTTCTGAATTATCGAAAAAACGAGATGGTTTAGAAATGTTTGGCGGGGAGATTCGCTCAAAAACACATGTTTCAGCCTGAAAACGGTCCAAAAACTCATACAAACTTCGGCTTATTTTCACAGCGTATAGTTGAAATACCAATTTCAATCTGTTGAATTTAAATACTTCATAATGTATACACAGAATATCGAACATTCTGCATTAAATAAAACAAACAAAAAATTGACAAAATCTTTTCAATCGAAGATTTCAACCAAAGACTCAAGAAACAAAATCCGAATGCAAATTAAGAATTTAAGAATGCAAATATTTATCCTTGAAGTTTCATCATTTTATGAATATTTTTCCATTTTCAAGTGCAAATTAAATGCAAATTCCCTGATTTTTCCGACCGACAGGCCAAGCTACCTGAATACCACAACCTTCCTCAGATCAACACCGACGGCAACGGGAACTGTCTACCGGCCGGCACCGACCCCCAGTCCCAGCTCATGTGCCCCGTGCTCAACGTAGAGCCGTACGGTGCGGGAGGCGGGACGCAGGACGTCGGCTACCCACCAGCTGGAATGCAGTACACGCTCCAATCTCCGAACGATGTCACGTTAAGACCGTAGAGGTTGGGGAAAAACAGGAATTTAAATTTTGTTTTCTTTTGTTTTCTAAAGGGTGCCCTTGCATAAAACATCATTTGATTATTACGATATGTCGAAGTGTAATTGTAAATATATTATAATTGTTTGTCTTAAAGGCATCGTACACGTTTTGGTAATTACTCAAAATATACAATAACATAAAAACTGACTTGGTAACGAGCAACAGAGAGCTGTTGATAGTATACAACATTGTGAGAAACGACTCCCTCTGGAGTAACGTAGTTTTTGAGAAAGAGGTTATTTCTCACTAAAATAATAAACACTTCTTGCAAGAAGTTTTTATTCCTATCTGAAAGCACACAAATTTGTACAACAAGGGTGTTTTTTCTTTCATCATTTTCTTGCAACTTCGATGATCAATTGAGCCCAAATTTTCACAGGCTTGTTATTTTATGCATATGCTGGGATACACCAAGTGAGAACACTGGTCTTTGACAATTTCAAAACGTGTTCATTGCCTTTAATAGAACATTTACACAAAGAAATTGTCGAGAAAGTGAAGTAGATAAAATATTATAATTTTTAAAATCCACACTTGCTGAACTTTATTTTATTTATTTCATTTCCCTTTACTCGTCGCTCCATCAATTTAAGTCTGTTGTAATGCACTTTTATATTTCAACGGTTGGAAACAATTGTTCGATGAGAAAGGACCAATCAAACCTCCATGTATATATTTAAATAATTAACCATGTCAAAGGTCACGACCTACTGAGTGAGGTCACTTTGGTTTAATCCAGATATATAAGAGATTGCATCTTGGTTGTAAAAATATTGTCGCCATATATAGGATTAGTGATAATCGGTTTAGATGTTATAAATAGTTTACTGCAGTACAACAAGTCACTTGGTGTAAGATTTTTATTTCTGAAGTTTTGTATGCATTAATCTTCAACACTGTTGAGAATCGTAGAAATTAAAATCTTTTACCATTGCATTATGAGTTTGATTGTCTCTATGATATGTTTATGAATACAAATATTATTGAATTTATGGCAAGATCTCCTACAAAAAAAAAAAAAAAAAAAAAAAAAACCAAAACAAGTCAGACCAGTTTGTTGTCTGGAAATAAAATGGAACAAAAAAACAGCACATCCACGTTTACTAGAACCTAAATAACTTATGAAATCATCTCGATAAAATAAAGTTCTAGAACAATCTAAATGTCAATAAATCCAACAAAAAAAAATACTTTAGTTTCTCATACAGATATCAAATAAACAATATATACATATTTCTCCTTAAGCATTAAAAATGTTGATACAACATATGAATCACATTAGATATGCAAATTCATATATAATTGCCGAGCTAAATCAAAAGTTATTTTAAAATTATTTTGCATAGGTACTTATGCAGAAGACCATTGTTGGAAGTGTACATTTTAGTCAATAATAATAAATTGACTTCCAAAACTACCTTAATTTTTTGTGTAAACTACACAATAATATTTTCAATGTTAACATAGGGCTATATGTAAGGAAACATACAAATTTGTCTCAAAATTTGTTTAAAGGGTGTGTACAACATCGGTAATTGCCAAAGACCTGTATCCAAACTCGATGTGACCCAACATATACATGAAATAACAAACCTGTGAAAGTTTAAGCTAAATCGGTCTTCAGAGTCATGAGAAAAGAGTGAAAAACCCCCTTATGTGTTTTAACTTTTTTTCAAACATCGTATTTTATCCTGCAGGATAAATACTTTTATTTTACTCATTTCGTAAAAACTATGGCATTTCAAGCAAAACTATTTCAAGGGAAGTTTTCTACCATGACCATCTTTATACCATGTGAGTTATGTGCAAATCTGTGAGCATTTATATTTTCATTCTTACCAATGTTGTACACACCCTTTAAATAGATGTGCATAACATTGGTGAAATTGAAAATAAAAATGCTCACAGATTTGCACCTAACTTACATGATATAAAGATGGTCATGGTGGAAAACTGCCCATGAAATTTTTGCCTGAAAAGAAATGCCAGTTTGTGAGAAAATAGTATAACAATTAATTTTGCTCTCACAAGTTCCAAATCAGCTGTTTGAAAACTGTGAAAATAGTGATAGGGTTTTTCACTTTTTTTCCTCATGACTCCGATGACCAATTGAGATTGAACTTTCACATGTTTGTTATTTTATGTATATGTTTGGTCAAAGAAAGTGCGGATAATGGTCTTTGACAATTACCAATGTTGGCCACATGATTTAAAGGTATCGTACATGTTTGGTCATGACTCAAAACAAATATTAGCATAAAACTTACTTGGTAACAAGCAACGGAGAGCTGTTGATAGCATAAAACATTGTAGGAAACGACTCCCTCTGAAGTAACGTAGTTTTTGAGAGGTAATTTCTCACTAAAATAATAAAAACTTCTTGCAAGAAGTTTTTTATTCCTATCTGAAAGCACACAAATTTGTACAACAAGGGTGTTTTTTTCCATCATTTTCTTGCAACTTCAATGACCAATTGAGCCCAAATTTTCACAGGCTTGTTATTTTATGCATATGTTGGGATACACCCATTTAGAATACTAGTGTTTGACAATTTCCAAACAGTGCCTTTAAAAACTTCATTTAAAACGCAAATGACATTTTATCCTTTGGACTTCATCCCAAAAGAAGGGCAGGGCTCAAATTTGGTGTAAATTTCCACAAGACCACAGGGCTTCTTGCTCGAAATTTTTACCAGACGAGAATAAATTTTACGTGACCAAAATTTTAACGAGAAAGAACTTTCTGCAGAGCTTTACGTATAAACTGTTTTCATTTACACAAGCACTATAGAGAAGATTTATCTTGTTTGTCGTATTGAGGTATTACTTATACCTCGATATTCAACAGAATTGAACGATAATCACCAGACTCAACTCAAAGTCAACATTTGAACATCATTTTTTTCTGTTAAAGATATTACACAGTGGAGTATTAATATTCAATTGAAAAACACAAGACCACCGGGCTTGTCCAGTCTTAAGTTTACTGGCCCGTGGCTAAAATCACTGGCCTCGGGCCTGTGGTCCAGTGATAAATTCGAGCCCTGAAGAGGTAGGGGCATGGAATTTAGGTGGAGATTCTTGGGATATCAATTGAACCTAAACTACCTGTAGTTGAAGTTATTGCTAAACTTGTCCTGATATCGTCTCTGCTCCATTTTGTTCATGGCGTTGGCGACCCTTCGAATGGCATTCCTGCAAAACAAAATAGACGAAGAACAACCTCTATAATATGGGCACCCGATACTGGTTACTGGTTCCCTGCAAATTTTTGCTTAGCAGTAAAATTGGCTGAGCACCATTTTCTGTTAAACAGCTTTAAATGGGCCCTTGTGATAATGCCAACATCAAACAACAGAACCAAATATCATTCAGACGGTAAGCAGAAAATTATATTCATAAAATCATCTTACTTGTTCAACACTTTCTTTCCGAGTCTATTGACGCTGGTGTTGCTGGTCTTCCTGAGGTCGGTAAGGTTGGGGTATTTCTTGGCCCTCCCTTTACCCTTCTTGCCCCCCTGTCCCTTGCCGCTCGTGGAGGGGCCACCGACAGCAAGGCCCAGCCCTTTCTCAATATCTCTCTGGAGGGTTGGATCGCTGACCAGGGCCTTAGCTGTAGGACCAAACAAACTCAGACCATTAAGGTTGGACTTGGGACTCGGACGATTTGAAGCCAAGGGTGCAGAGTAAAACACTAAAGCCCTGTTACTATCGGTAGACTCTCCTACCCAACTGGCTCTTGCCACAAAATACTACAGGAGAATGTGGAGACAAAGTCCATAGTACACATGCTATTATCGGCGCACTTTCCTGCCCAACTGGCTCTTGCCACAAAATACCACAAGAGACTGTGGAGACCAAGTCCACATTATACAAGCTACTATAGCTATAGGTGCACTTTTCTGCCTAACTGGCTTTTGTCACAAAATACCACAGGAGACTGTGGAGACTAAGTCCACAGTACACAAGCTACTATCGGTGTACTCTCCTGCCCAACAAGCTCTTGCCACTAAATACCACAGGAGACTGTGGAGACAAAGTCCACATTACACAAGCCATGAGGGTGTTCATATAATACCAGCTGAAGGTAAGGTACTTTGTGGCAGTCTGTGCTGTGTCAGTCTGTGGTACAAGTGTATATGAGGGTTTTAATGTTGGCAAATATGAGGAGCTTAGCATGGACCAACAGTGTGAAAAAACTATTCAGGTAATAATATATAAGACTAAAAAAGTGCATTTTCCAATGCTACAATGCGCTATTAATGATTGCTTCAAAAAAGAATCTATAGGCGAGAAAAGACCAGATGAGTTTTTAATATAGTCTTGAAAGTCTGGAGTGAGTTGATGTTGCGAATGTGATTTGGTAGCGAGTTCCAGCATGGTGGACCAGCAACTGAGAAGGATTGGTCCCCTGCCCTTTTGTAAGTGTGCGAGGGATTATTAGATTATGGCTGGAGCAAAGGCCACTCCGGCCAGGTGTTATAACGCTACATACGAAGTGTGGACCCGAGAAAAAAAGAGGTCCACATAATGTAGGGACTTGAAACACTATGTGGACTTACACACGCCCACACAGTGTTTTTTACAGTGTTGAAGAATAGGATTTTCCTTAAGCGTACAGAACAAAGGAATGTCCAGAGAGTGACTGCAACATAGAGCTGTGTGTATTGAGGTTATCAACCTATATTGCTAAAGATAGACATATAAATTTTTTGGTTTTTACCCGTACACCGATGTGTGTTAGCACTGTATACTCAGTACTTTCCCGAGTCCTGTGAAAAAATATCACAGGCTTATTACTCGGGTGGGATTCGAATAAAGGACTCGGGAAAGTACGGAGTATACAGTGCTAACACACATCGGTGTATGGGTAAAAACCAAAAAATTTATATACTTTATCCCCGATGCAAATTTAACATCTATTATAAAAGATAGACATGTTTAACTGTCTTTAGCAGGTTTTTTTGTGAAGGTTTTTTTTTTTTGGGGGGGGGGGTGAAAATTACTTCCTCTGTACTTCTGAGGGAATGGGTTTGCTAGGGATAGAGCAAGAACTACGAGAGGTGGGGTAACACAAGGGACCCATTTGGGGTCCTTAAAACAATGGAACAATGCTTTACCCTAAAAGGTTTTCTTTGTTCAACTTGACCCCAGAGAGAAATTCTTATGAGTGAACAATAGAGCAAGAATGACAACCCAAAAAACGCATCCATTAAGGGTTAAGTGTGAGAGGTGGAATGACTGTGGCAAGTTTACCTTGTTTTTGTTGTTCTTTGGTCATCTCGAATTCTGGCTGATCCTCTTTTGGGTCTCCTTTGTCATCTCGTGGAACAATCTTCCCATGAAATGGACACTGTGGGAAAACAAATGATAACAAATTATATCCTTTGATTTAAATTGTCCCCTAGCCCTGGAGGACTTTCACTTATGTATAAATACGGCGTGTTGTGGCTGAGCGGTCTAGTTCACCGGACCCAAGCTCTGGTGTTGTCAGCAGCAGAGTGTGGGTTCGATACTCGGTCATGACACTTGTGCCCTTGAGCAAGGCACTTGGCCATAAATGCTTCGTAAAAAGTTGGGAAGGTAGTGCATTCTGCTCTACCAGCCAGGCTCCTAGTGGATGATTGATACCCATGCCTACATTCTTACGGACTGTGAAGGGGGTAACCCTGTTTCAGCCCAAGGAGTAGGTGGCAACGTGCCCCTGGTGGAAGTTGTTTTGGGTCGATAGCCCAAATCAGTTAAGTGTAGCCTTCACCTTGTAGTGGCCGTCCGGCCTTGTGATGTTAGGCGATCTCTCATAAAAAATAAACAAAAATACTGTGACATCCTGGATATGAAGGTCTGTTTCTGGGCCGGAAATATTTCACAGCTTCATAATTCAAACCTTCGCCGTAAGAAGCTACTAATCTTACTGGATAAACATTCCATGGCTGCACACATTTTTTAGAGGTGGGTTTTGACGTCAGATATTCCTGTCAGTCATTTTCGTGAAATAATTCAGCCCTTAATGTTAAAAAGCTTCTCTTTTCTTCGTTTTCACAAACATGCCTGACCTGCGCATATGCGCAGCCGTGTAAGACGGAGGGCGGCCGCGTGACGTTCATTTGAATTGAGTGTGAACTGCGGTATGCATTATCACTGGTAAGTTTCGATGGTGATTGTAATAAAAAAAGGTCAAAGGTGAACTTTACCTTGTACCTGTCCATTCTGAGACACAGTTTCCCAGAAGGCAATGGGGCACGGCATGTCCATTTGACGGGTTGGAACTCTCCGGTGTAGCTAAACACGCGGGTTGTCAGACTGTCTTTAGCATGCTGGAGGATGAAAACAAATGTTAGTCATAAACAGTGTGGTAAGCTTAAAGGTATCGTACACATGCATAAAAACTTACTTGGTAACAAGCAACAGAGAGCTGTTGATAGTATAAAACATTGTAGGAAATGACACCCTCTGAAGTAACGTAGTTTTTGACAAAGAGGTAATTTCTCACTAAAATAATAAAAACTTCTTGCAAGAAGTTTTATTCCTATCTGAAAGCACACAAATTTGTACAATACATGTTTTTTTCTTTTCATCATTTTCTTGCAACTTCGATGACCAATTGAGCCCAAATTTTCACAGGCTTGTTATGTTATGCATATGTTGGGATACACGAAGTGAAAACACTGGTCTTTGACAATTTCCAAACTTGTTCAGTGCCTTTAACCCTAGCAGTAACCAGTATTAAAAGGTAGGATCATAGATAAGTTTTTGTCAACGAAGTGCTGATTTATAGGCAAAATTATCAAGAAAGATCACATGTGAAAGTTTCAGCTGAATACAGTGTCTACTTATTGAGAATTGTTTCTCTGAGGTAAATGGGTACCTGTGAGGGCAGAGATGGTTCTTGTGATTTATTTAGCTTAGTGCGCTACATATATGGCAGCACAAGGCTGTATACTCCCCAGGGAGCTGAGATGGTGACCAGTGACCAAGGGTAATAAACTTCATGCGCCATGATTGTCAAAATTGGCAGATATCGGGTGCTATAAAAATGTCCATTATATACTTTTTGTTATACTTTGATTTTGTAGGTAAATACCTGCTTAACTATTTTGAGACTTATTTGTACATATTTTTTTAAGCATGTTTCGTACGAGTCATTCTCTATAAATGATTTAGGTTTTTAGATTCAATACATACCTCCATGATTTTGACTTCATCTTGTGTGGAGGTGCACCAAAAGTTTTCCCCTGTATCAGCCCTGTAAAATAATTATCACACATCAAAATGTTGGCAACAGAAACTGAAAAACAGTATCCGAATTGGCAGCTACAGCTACAGCTACGGCTACGACTGTTGCTTAGGGTGTTGCTAGGGACATCCATACTTTAACGCATCATTATGTGGAAATCCAGCCGTAGCCGTAGCTGTAGCCGCCAATTCTGACACGGCCACTTACTTTACCCTTACTCTTCCCACTCTCTGATAACTGAAGTAAAAATCCCACTCCTACATTCTTCCTCAAATAAAATATAATCTGAGTGATATTTGTAATGCCATGTACATGAAACACCTCTCTCTGAGTAGCAGAGCTGCCAGCATTTGCGTCTTGCAATCAGGGATATTTTGTACAACAATCAGGGAGATATTTAGAATTACAATCAAAATAACAGAGAGAAAGTTTCCATAATCAGGGAGGTTTTCAAATTTGTTCATCAGAACATTGAAAGATTGGTTTATTTGCAGGGAACTTTCTGCAGAATCAGGGGGAGTTGTCAGCTCCGGGTGGCTCTGTAACAACTGGTTTCGATCGGTATGCTGTATCGGAAGATGATTAGAGCATACTGAACGAAAACGTTGAGGTGCTACAACACCGATTCTTTTCAGAAATACAACTCATCAAGAGTTTTTTCTTATGTAAATGGCGTTAACGCAAACCTTGCTATATTTTATCTCCAACATGTTTCAAGCCCTACTTTGAATAACAGAATGTTTTTAAAACCAAATTCATATAAATACTATGATACATACAGGTATAGAGTTATAGAATAGTATAGTTTAAGATAATATAATAAAGTTTGTTTTGTCACAAATACATTGAAATGCATTTTGATTTTGCGTGTCTAAAAAACATTGAAATTAACATTCAATCATACAAACTAAAAACCATGTACACAAATTTCAAAGAGTAGGCCTACATAACAAATATACATAAATATACATAAGTACTAAAACAGTAAATAGATAGCAGCCAGAAAATAAAAAATAAATAGAACCCATGATTAATGATAAAAAATGCAGTCACATGTTCACACCTATTTTAAAATAAATGCAATCATTAAGAATACAAACAGCAGTCGGATAAAAACCCTGCAATGTACGATTCAAACCAGATTTCATTGATCGATATCGGTACCTAAACAATAATCCAAATATGTCACAAGTATTGAGCAGTTATTGGCTAAGGGGCAAATGAAACATTATCGAAATTTCATCATAAAATGCAGGAAAAACAAAAAGAAAATGGCAAAAATCAAACAAGCAGTGGGTAAAAACGACATTAATCACCAAAGACAATCATGAAAACAAAACACTATTTAGTTGAAAAAGTTCATTTGAAATTACAATGCATATCACTTGTTGTAGAAGTAGAAGAGGGGAAGAGCATGGGGGACATAAACAACAACAAGAAGATGACAAAAATCAAAACAAACAGCATAATCAAAACAACATCAATGACCATCATATATTCAAAACAACATTTAGGAAAAGTTCATTTGAGAAAGCAATGTATTTATCACTTGTTGTATGGGGGGGGGGGTGCGGGGACATAAAGAAAAACAAGAAGATGGCATAAAACAAACAAGAGCACAACATCAAATGTCCATCATAAAAACTAAACAATGTTTAGTTGAAAAAGTTCATATGTAAATACAATGCATATCACTTGTTGTAGAAATAGAGGAGGGAGGGTGACATAAATAACAACAATAAGATGACAAAAAAACAAACAAACAGTGAGTCAAAACAACATCAATATTCAATAACCATCATGAAAACAAAACAATGTTTAATCAGAAAAGTTCATTTGAAAATACAATGCATATCAGTTGTTGTAGAAATAGATATTGGGGGAGGGGGGATGGGGACACAAATAACAACAAAAAGCACAATTAAAACAACATCAATGACCATCATAAATACAAAACAATTTTTAGTCTGAAAAATTCATTTTGAAAAACAAATGCATATCACAAGTAGAAGTCAAGACCCCAAAAATAACAAACAATGAAATGGACTTACAGCATGACCATCGGAGCCTCGATTTTCTCGGGATTTGTCCAGTGTTCAATATCCACCCCAAACGGAACCACAGGTGCCTTGGCCAGCAGCTGGCGACGCTGCTGCTCTTCTGCCGTCAGAATCACTGTCCCCGTCTCAGATGATCTCCTCTTTCTTATCATATTAATGTTGGAAGAAAAGAAAAAATATAAACAAAATTTAGGCAGAGCTGTGTATTGAGAGAGTTGCAACATAGAGGGACCAGTTTTCTTCGGTCATGTGGTTGCTGGATGCCATTTTTTGTCCAAATGCTGCACAACCCAATGGGCAAGCTATTCTGGCACCCTGTATTTGCCAATGTGGTTTTTTTTTACACAAAATGGCTTCTAATCGCAAATTGTCGCAACTCTCTCAATATACGGCTCTGAATTTAGGTAAAACCTTGCAGTACTTTTAAAATTTCAATAATAACACATCTATTGCTGTATTACATTGGAACACAACTGGTTAAAACACATGGACATAGCCTTTTGCAGGGGCAAGAGTCAACGCTGACTACAATGTCTGAAACTCGGTAGGTGCCTGCCTGTGCACGCTACACAATGGAAAGTCCGGGTGGATATAAACGTCAGCCGTTCGGCTGTCAGCAAACAAAAAAGAGGAAATCAGTTGTTCCGGGCGTTTAAAAAACATCTGCCGTAAGTCTGAACAAAAAATAAATTTGCGGTAGACACGTCATTCGACATGAAGTAGTTAAAGGGCATACAAAGGTACATGTACACTGCTAAAAGTGGTATTCTTGAAATAAAAAACAATCTTATTTCAAGAAAAAAATTATTGTGTCACTCCCTAGAAACATTTTCTATAGACCTTAGAAACATTTTCTATAGACCTTATGCACATGATGTCATTTCAGTAGGGCGCCCTCGCCTAGAGGTCAACGGAGGTTGTTCATTGGCCAATCCTGTGCGCCGCGCGTACAAAAGTGTGCGTTTCGATTGTTTCGTCATCGTTTTACCTCTAAGATGGCGGCTGGATGACGTCAATGCATAAGGTCTATTAAGACTTTTGGGAGTGACACAAGAAAAGTTTTCTTGAAATAAGATTTTTTCGTATATCAAGAATTCAATTTTTAGCAGTGTACAGGGCCCAATTTCATAGAGCTGCTTTTAAAAGCAGAAAATATTGCTGAACAATTTCTCGCTAACCAAAAATGAGCAGGATACCAGTCGCAAATAGTACATGTGAAATGGTAATTTGGCCGGTTACCTTATTTTGCTAAGCATAATTTTGTCGTGCTTAGCTACTTTTCGTGCTTAAGCAGCTCTATGAAATTGAGCCCAGGTTTGAACTGTTCACAATAAAGATTCCAGTAAAGCAGAGAGATCGAGGAATTCAGGGCCCAATTTCATAGAGTTGCTTCAGCAGAAAATATAGTTTAACAATTTTCTGCTTAGCAGAAATGAGCAGTATACCAGTCACAAATTGTACATGTGACATGGCACTTTGGCTGGTAAGCAAGTTCTGGTAAGCATAATTTTGTTGTGCTTAGCTATTTGTTGTGCTTAAGCAGCTCTATGAAATTGGGCCCAGGTTTTAAAGCTTAATCACAGCACTTACAAACTTTACAGTCTCCTAGACATTACAACGAAACAACCTGCCTAAAGTGGACTTACTTGACAGGAAATTGCTCTCTTATCACACGCAGCCTCTCTTTCATCACCTTGATGGTACCAGCTTGAGACGTCGGATCTGAGAGGACATGATGAGCCTCCCGTAGAGGATGCCAATCGCTACGTTTGGCGGTCCCACTGCCCCCTGGAGTGTTCCACGAATCACCACCAAGCGCTGTGTCGTTACTTGTTGCTGTTACGGTTTCTGCGTTGAGGTGTTTGGCTTTATTAATTGAACTTGAAGATGAGGAGGGTTCGGATTCTTGGCTGGTACTCGGTAAAGGATCCAAACCTTGTATGAAGAACAAGTTAAGTTTAGCACTTAATAAAAAATGTAATGATTGTGAAAGGTGGAACAAAGATATTGACAAAATAGGGAGACTGCCAACATAGGGCTAGATAGCTCCGTTGGTAGAGTTAATCCGAGGTCGTTGGTTCAAATCCTGCCCTAGTCAATTTTTCTTTGTTCAATCCAAAAAAACAAAAGGTCTCACCATACTCGGCTCTCAGATGATCCGGGATGACAGGTTCGAATCCCTCCTTCACTGGAACATCTTCAAAGTCTTCTCCATCGCTGTCCGAATCGGCATCATCCACCGGCAACCCTCTCCTTTCCCTTTCTGATTTCTTGCGATGGACTTTCAGCTCGGCTTGTTTAGCCAGTGCATTGACCAGGGCTTCTTTGAGGTCGATGCAACGCTTCAGTTGGTTGACATTTTTGCCACTTTTGCTGAAAACCTATATCATTTGAATTCAAAAAGATTCAATTCGCTATTATTTTTTGTCTTCAAAACAATTTATGCATAGATTGTGTTAATTCTGTGAACATCTGATTTCAAGGAATACAAGTATACGTATCAAATATTGTTCTTATGTGGGTTTTGAGGCATTGCATGGTGAGGTATCAATGTATATTCTGTTTGCGATAACACCATTCTACTTTGCTGTGTAGATCTTTGTAGAAATTGATCTTTTCATATTCAAATTTCAAGAGTTTTCAATAAAAATCCTTTAAAAATTCTCGGAGAAGCAACTAGTGTTTATGGGTGACAATCATGTAATATTAGTCTTTCCTCGGAAGAAAAAGTATGCTACGCATGTCTTCAAGTTGATGTTGTATCAGATCTAGATTTTTGGGGAATTTCAAACATGACTTTTGTCACTTAATTTGTGATATAAGAGCAAAAGTGTAAACGTAAAAAAGGCCATGGACTCTGTTGCCCCTGGTCTTGGCCTTGGTCCCCCTTTAAAAAGTATCCCATAGACTTTAAGATTTACCAATGGAAGTGCCTTTTGCAAAATGTAAATGGCCTTCCTTGTTAAAGGCATCCTACATGTTTGGTAATGACTCTGATAATTAATGGCAAAAAAACTTACTTGGTAAGAAGTACAGCATCTTTGGATAGTATAATGCATTTTGAGAAACTTTTCACTTCGAAGTACTGCGGTTATGGAAAAATATATCACTTTTTATCCCCAGAAAAATTTGAATCTGAGAGGCTTTGTGCGTAACGCTTCTCAGAGTGTGTATTCCAATGCAGATTATTCTTCTTGCATGGACATAACCGCTCCAGATTTTCGGCAATATCTCAAAAACGCTACCACCATTTAAAATGTAATTTTCACAGGTTAGTTTTATGGTATATATCTACAACTATAGGTTTCAAACAAACAATAGGCTCCAATTACCAAACGTGTACGATGCCTTTAAAGGCCTGAAACAAAATCAATAAACCAAGTGAGGTTTCTGGTAACACCATGTACACAATGATCTCTCTATGACTCATGGTGCTTCTGAAAAGAGCTGCGGCCCAATTTCATGGCTCAGCTTACTGTAAGCAAAGAATTGGCGCTTATGGAAGCAGGGAATTCCGCGCTTACGTCAAGTGTATTTCACAGGTTAGCAGGGAATTTTTGCTTGTGTGGGGTGCATACTTCACGTCACTAGGCTTTCTTCGATTACAAAGCTAGCGCAGAAACTTGGTGTTTGCCCTGTTTGTAAGCAAAGAATGGTGATCGCAAGCACAGAATTCGGCGGTAGGCACAGCCATGAAATTGGGCCCCGGTGATGCAGCGTTCTCCTTAAACAGTGGTCCGCTGGCCAGATGCAATTTAAAACACCGGAGGCCCAGTCAAACTTTGCTCCAAGTGGTCCGGCTGGCTAGTTTAGTGTTGAAAAGCATCTCTATTTCATTTGAAATAATGGACCAGTGAAAAAGTTAACGGACTAGTGAAATGACAAGCTAAACTGGTCCTACGGGCCAGTAACTAAACAAAGTTAACGTCAAACTCTGTGGTGTAACAACTCAACATTTCGATCAGTATGCTCTGATCGTCTTCAGGAGAAAGCTGGACCGTAATAAAAGAAGTTAATATTGTACCTCCATCCAGACTGCTAGACGAGGAAGATAAGCAGAGGAAGCGAGACGGTTCATGTCTTCTAATGTCGTCAAGATGTCTTGATTGTCCTCATCTTCTTGTAACACCACACCCTCTGCGTCAAGAAGAGATAAACATCCTTAAGATGAATTTACAACTCCTTAATTCCTTGTAGGAATCAACTCCTGTCAAAGTGAATTTCTTTAAAGAGGGGTTCCAAAGTCAAACTCAGTTTTGTGATGCACTCATTTTCCAATAGATAGAGTCCTCATGAAAGTTGGGAAAAACTACAAGTCTCTAAACTGCACGTTAAAATGGTGTAAACTTTCATTTTTTTGTATACTCTTTCAGAGCAAAATTTGAAACATGACATCTTCAGATGTAAAAATCAAATAGGTCTGTACACTCCAAAGAGGAATTTTTGCGCCAGTCAAAAGGTCTAATTCAATTCTGTTTTGACTGAATATCATCAAACTTCAGGAATGAACTGAAAATTCTTTGTTAACAAAATGTACAGACCATATAATTGAAATACATGTGACGCCATCGATTGTTTTTGGATTTTGACAAAAACTGCACTTTAAGGGTATCACAATCAAACAGTGGCATTTTACACCATCCTATGGTTAGAGACTTGTCATTGTTTTTTCCACGTTTATAAGGACTTTTTCTATTGGAAAATGAGTGGATCACAAAACTACAATTGACCTTCGAGCCCCTTTTTAATTCCTTGTAAGAATCAACTCCTGTCAAAGTGAATTCCTCTAATCCACCCCATCTTCTGAAACCCAACCCCCAGAGTGGCCTGATGTTAATGAAGTACAAACCTGCAGCAAATGAACCGTGGGTACCCGGCATACTGATCCTACCAGAGTACAAACGTCAGGTTGTTGAGACACATGAATCATGCATCTGCTTTTCTGAAAGATCTTGGAACCTGAGATTCGATATTATCAATAGCAAATCTCGACAAATGGATTCGTGAAATTCATCAACAACCAAAAATAAATAAACTTATAACCGAGTAGCCTTTGAATACAGGCAATTCGCAATAGAGTGCGCCCTCTAAAGTTTATATAAAAGAGATAATTTTTTGCAGTGCATCATGGGACAAAAGTTTTAAGTCGTCTCGCAGTGCCCACAGCATGACCCGATTGTTTAAGTTTGTTCATTTTTTTCGGCATATGATGGTATCTTTTTGTGAGGCTAGTGAATGTATTTCACATTCATATCTGCCATTTAAAGCTCTCAAACTGCCCATGCCGTGCTGAGTTGCAAGTGTGACTGTTTTTAGTCGCCAACTTTTTGGGAAAATGTCCTCTCCGAAGGTTAACTGTAGAGGGAGCACCATGATTTGAGATTCTTTTACCTGTGTTAATGTTGATGTCAATGTTGTAATTCCATGATGGAAGACCATGCTGCTGTAGGAGGCTGTCATCTTTCCCATCATGCCCCGACTCGTCTTCCTCCTCTTCCAAACTATCCTCATCGTCATCATCCTCCATCTCGTCTGAAACGTCTTCTCCACCATCTTGCATTGAAGAATCTTCATCATTTCCAGTTCCACCTTGACCTTTTAATTTCCCCTTCACTCTTTCACTCGACAACCCCTCCGAATGAACAGTTGCCCCTTCCTGAGTAACAGAGCGTGACTTGGTGCTGGTTGATACCATTCTGTCAGAGGGGACATCAGTCTCATCGAACCGAGTTGGGTGGGGTAAAAGCAACTCGAAGCAGTTCTCAATCTGTGTTAGACACTCATTGATTTCTGGAATCGTTTCTGTTGAAAATAAAACAAATATTTCCGTTACTTCTGGAAAGGAAATAGTCAGGATATGATTTCAGTCTTTAATAATAGTAATAATAATAATACTGGGTTCTTAAATAGCGCTTTATCACACCCCTAGGGGTGTATCAAAGCACTCAATATTTGTTTTTCAACAGGATAAGCAGAGCTACGTTTTGAATTATGTAGCACCTTGTAGTTTACAAGGTGCTGCAGCGCATTAAGCAGCCACTGCCAAAAACACCAGGGCAAACCCCTTCTCTTTGTGATAAGTATAACTACGATAAACTAAAACAATTGGTGTCGAGGTTAGCCATTGCGTGGCCAGATTGTCAAGCTCCTTCAGGGCTTGCTCGCCAGAGCAAACGTAAAAAATGCAGTCACTGGTGATGTGGGCAGGCTGTTTGGTGGGCAGCTCACAGGCCTGACTAGCAATCAAGCCCATCTGGAACATGTTTGACCAGTAGTCCAGTACAGCATCTGTTTAATCGGCACCAGTATTTTACTGTACCCAGAGCACTCACTCACCTTCCATATCTGTCAAAGCCTTGCTGATCTTCTGAGCCATTAACACCTGCATCTTGGCTTGCCGAGCTGCTTGAGCACGACGCTCTGCTGCAGATCTTGCTTCAAGATTTGCAAAATCAACCTGAATAAAAATAGCCGAAAATACATATCAAGTAGAAGTATTTCATTTTGACACTAACTGGTGACACTGACAAGGACATCTTCTGTGGTGAACTTGCTGATGCCCCAAGCTCTCGTGGCCGCCAAATTGTTGTGAGAACGAAGAAGAAAAATCCACGAAATCTGACTTAAACAAACGAAATCTAAAGTTTGGAAGTTCATTAATTTTAAGAAAAAGATAAATTATGAAGTGCGTAAATAACAATAACCTATGACCTGATTTATTCCACATAAACCTGACTTACTCCACGAAACCGGACTTAATGTACACAGAACCTGAGATTTTGAAGGTATTTTAGAAAAGGGAAATATGAAGTGTGAAATAACATAACTTTCTTGATCTCTTGAAAGCATTTTTCAACATACCACTTTATTGTACTTGAGAAAGCCATATCCCAGAGCTAGCTTCTTGTAGGCCTTCCCGTATTTGTCGTTCCATTCTTGTACTGCTTTCAGTGTTTGCTCCTTGAGGAGTTTGGCTGCCGCTTTAGGAGGAGGTAGTGGATAGTCCCCAATGGTCTCTACGGTCAACGCTAAAAACTCCTGCAAGTCAAAGATATTGAGATAATTCGTAACTGGCCTGTTCTGAATCTCATTGAACCTTTCTGCTCTCGTTGAGGGCAAAATTTGGGATCTGGGGGAAAAATTGTATCCAAACCGTACAATACAGCGTTCTCCCTTAACAGTGGTCTGCTGGCCAAATGATGGTTAAAGGGAATGTATACTTTTGGTAATTACTCTACAAGTTAATGACCATAAAAACTTACTTGGTAAGGAGCACTGAAAGGCTCGTTAATAGTATGAAACATTATGAGAAACGACATTCTCTTTGAACAGCTATGCTTTAAAGTAGTGTAGTTTTAGAGAAAGAGGTCATTTTCATCCAAAAAATTTGAATCTGAGAAATCTGAAAGCACACAATTCTATGCATCAAGGGTGTTTTTTCTTTCATTATTTTCTTGCAACTTCGATGACCAATTGCGCCCAAATTTTCACAGGTGTGTTATTTTATGCATATGTTGGGATACACCAAGTGAGGATACTTGTCTTTGACAATTACCAAAAGTGTACATTGCCTTTAAAACACCTGAGGACCAGTCAAAATTCTCTCCATGTGGTCTGGCTGGCTAGTTCAGTATTGGAAAGCATCCCTATTTAGTATGAAATCTAGAAATTTAGACTCACTCCACGGCAGTGTAGTTATTAACGAGAAGTCCCCCCGATCCACATAGCGAAAGTAGTAGTCCCGCCCGATTTCCTACCTCCCGCCCAGGTAGTAGTTAATAAGAAGGACAGTTCTTTTCAGAACTGAGAAGTCTCCCGAATTCTGAATATTCTACTCTGCGGCAGTAGAATAATAAGCAAGACAGGTTCTCATAGAACAAAATTTACCTAGCAAGTAGATTTAAGAACTGAGAAGTCCCCCAAATTCCGAATATTCTACTCTGCGGCAGTAGAATAATAAGCAAGACAAGTTCTCAAAGAACAAAATCTACCTAGCAAGTAGATTTAAGAACTGAGAAGTCCCTCAAATTCGGAATATTCTACTCTGCGGCAGTAGAATAATAAGCAAGACAAGTTCTCAAAGAACAAAATCTACCTAGCAAGTAGATTTAAGAACTGAGAAGTCCCCCAAATTCCGAAATATTCTACTCTGCGGCAGTAGAATAATAAGCAAGACAAGTTCTCAAAGAACAAAATCTACCTAGCAAGTAGATTTAAGAACTGAGAAGTCCCCCAAATTCCGAATATTCTACTCTGCGGCAGTAGAATAATAAGCAAGACAAGTTCTCAAAGAACAAAATCTACCTACACACGGTGTTACCGCAAACCAAACATATATGAAATCTGGACTTGTGAAAAAGCTGGTGGATTAGTAAAACAACAAGCTACCTCGGCCCAATTTTATGGCATTGCTTTTTCCGAAAGCCTCCTTGTTGTATTGATGGTAATGGTAGTACCCATCCTGCGAAGTTATTTCGTCTAAAATGCCCCCATTGATAAGAAATCAACAAATATGTTGACAAATTTGAATCTCCAAAGATCGCCTTCAGGCGCCTTTTGGAGATTCAAATTTCCATGGTGTCCATTTGTGAATGCTGCAGCCAGAGATGCGGATGGTACCCATTTTCACCTCGATAAGTAGGGAAGGATTCAACCTTCTTGATGAAAACACCCAGACAGTTTGTTGCTGTTTTCTCAACAAGTAGACACCGTATTCAGCTGAAACTTTCACAGGTGACTTTTACTCTATCTTTACTGATAATTTGGCCTATAAATCAGTATTCTGTTGATAACACCAATCTATGACCCCAACTTTAAACAAAATTGGGCTGAAATAGCCGTTTTGATACAATAGTCTTTGTGCATCACACTTTGGTAGTCATTGACTTTAGCCAGAGCAAGAGTCAAAACAAAAGTTTCCAAGAAGGTCCCTCAATTACCTTCTTGGACTCAAATTACCTGCATGTCAGCAACAAGAAGTTCCCTGAAGCGGTGCGAGCGATTGAAGAGCTCGTTCATAATCTGGAACGACGAGAGGCGGATCTCAGCATGCTCCTCAGCGAGCTGATTGGACAAGAGATTGAAGGCGTGCTCGACATACGCATCGGAAATCCTTGGAGTGAATAAAGAAAAGTATACAATAAACAGGTGGAAAAAAGAATGTTCATTCCTCATCAATTTACCCTCCTACTGTCTGACCCTTTAATATCACTGCAGTTTTGATTGATAGTAAGATAAACTATGTCAGCCTGCAATATGATATCATGTGGTGAATGCATCCACGCAGTACACAGTCAACCCTCCTACTGTGTGACCAATCGATATCATCCACTGTGGTTTTGAATGATAGATAAACTATGCAAGCTTACAATATGATATCATGAGGTGAAAACATCTACATAGTATACACAGTCAACCCTCCTACTGTCTGAATATTCAATATCATCCACTGTGGTTTTGAATGAAAGATGCACTATGCCAGCCTACAATATGATGTCATGTGTTGAAGCCATCGTAAAGTCAACCCTCCTACTGTCTGACCATTCAAAATCGGTACAGGGTTTGCCCCTTAATGTTTTCAGTGACTGGCCAGCGGAACAATCAGTTAGTTTGTCATTTCAATAGTCCCCCACCCTTTTCACTAGTCCAAATCTTTCGGTTTTCTTTCAACACTGTCATTTTGTATGGTACCTCAGTTTGAAACCATATGAACAATCAGTGCAGGAAGTGGTTTACATGTAGCTTTTGGAAGCAATGTACGAGCCAGCCAGACCACTTGGACATAATTGTGACTGGTCCTCAGAAATTATAACTGGTGTTCGTCCAGCAGACCCCTGTTAAAGGTATTGTACACTTTTGGTAACAGTTAAAATCAGTGTCCACATTTTGTGTGAACAAACAAACCTGTGAAAGTTTGAGCTTAATTGGTCATCAAGGTCACGAGAAAATAGTGAAAAGAGACCTTATGTGTTTTCTGTTTTTTCAAAATATCACGCATGATAAAAACTATTGTTTTACTCATTTCTCAAAAACGATAGCATTTTAGGCAGAAATATTTTAAGGAACCCTTTCAACCGTTACTTACTTTAAATCATGTAAGTTGTGTGTGAATCTGTGAACATTTGTGTTTTTCGATCTTACCAATAGTGTACCGTAGGACCTTTAAGGAAGAACGCTATCATCCATTGTCATTTGGACTGATAGATGAACGAAGCTAGCCTGCAATATGAGATCATGTGGTGAAGACATTTACACATTACACAGTCAACCCTCCTACTGTCTGATCAGTACATATCATCCACTTTTAGTCAAAATTTTACCTGCATATTTTCTTGAGTTGTTTTAGAGGTTTTTCTTCGAGGCTCGGACTCCCAGAGTGCGTCATATCTTCCACTAGTTTGTCAAGCTGTTCACAGAGTGCGCTGTCTAGCTGCTGGCTGGGCCGATGCTGTTTAGTGCCATCCTTACCGACAACTTTCATCATGTTTGGAAGTTCTGTGTTAGGAAAACAAAACAAAAACACCAAAACAAATGAGCACATATGAAAAAGAAATACAATGAAAACTGATTGGCCAGCACATCATAGTGCCCATGCCCTTTTCCTGCAAGAAAAATTTAACAAATTGTTGCGTCAGCTGTATCTCGATTTTTGCAACAACGTTGTATCTTGCTTGAAAAAGCTCCATGAAAAAAAGTTGTCTCTCGGCGCGTACTTGTTTTGTGTATACATGTACAATGTACATTACCGGGCTATTTTAAGGGAAATACAACGTTTTGACAATTTCAAATGCTATTTTAAGAGATACAACTTTTTTGCACTGACACAATGAAATATAATAATATGAAAAACGGGATTAAACAGGATTGATTTTGTTATTCATTTTGTAACAAATTCCCACAAAGTTATCTAAGTCTTTAAAGTTAAATTTATTATTGTTTCTTTATTTTGTTTTATTTAATGTTATTTTTGGCAAAAATTCCATATCAGCCTGCCACTTTATTTATGTCCCTTATTCAGGTCATCAGATTTCCTGTGTCCAGAAAGGTTGACAGAAAGTACAGAAACGAATAGGCCCTTTGAACCATTTCAAAATGTCAAAATCATAAAAAATAAGTCATTTTCGAGTCTACGGTCATGACGGTTGTCTTGGCAACGCTACTTTACTTACTAAAAAATGCTAATCTAGTTCCTTTTTAGACTTGCGCATCCCCGCATGAGTGTGCCAGAGTTCTCCGGCCATGCGATGAAATGTCTGCTTGAATTTTCTTTTTTGTTAAGGTTGATACTTGGTGTTTTTAGCAACCATCAATTCCTTGAGAGGAATTTATTGAAAAAGGGAAATAAATGTTTAACTTTTGACTTTTGTTAGGCCTAACAAATCTTCATAAAAATCACTTTTTTCAGGCTTAGTTATTAATCAGTAGAAACTTGATGGTCGGATACGGAAGATTTCCCAAATGGAAAACAAACAAGCCAACCATTTGCCAAAACATAAAACTACAAAACTTATGTTATTTTTTATGAATATTTATGTGGAACTAATGTTCAATATGGTTCAATACAAACTTGTGTGTAATACCACTACTGGTAAAGGTACAATTATACACATAAACCCGTGAATTCGTCATTTCTAGTCTTTAGATTTGCTTTTTAAATATAAATTTAATAAAATTTCGGCAAATTATTCACCCTCTTTCAATTGCCAACTGCAGAAGTTAACAGCTAGTTCCCTCTGATATTTCCTCAGCTGGGAACAGAATCAAAATCGCCAGATATACACAACATTCCTCGCATACTTCCCTTGCACAATCCAGTGAAATCTTCCAACGAATAAGTAGACGATGCTGAATTGTTACATTATTTTGTGCACGGAATTCCTTTCTTGATTCTCTACGCGCCTTCCGGACCCATTGCTTTGCACACGTTTCCAGACATTCGGTCCGTAAGCACCGTAGGAGTACATTTATACGTGCCCCGTTTCATTCCCGTCATGCAACTGATGATTAGATTGCCGCAACGTGATTGGTCAGTTGGTTTAAAGCGTACAAATTCAACAGCGAAGATTTCAACAGACTTCCGCCTGTTTGTTGTGAGTTGTCAGTCCGTTTTCATCCGAAAATCATCAGTTAAATTGCTTTTGTTTTAAGAACAAAATATTGGTAAAGGGAAAGTGTCAACTTGGAAATAATAATTTGTTAGTTTGGGCCGGGGACTCATCGGATCATCACAAAATGGTGAAAACAAACGGGAAAGGGCCGCAGGAAAAACACATTCAAGTATTTGTCCGATGCAGGTGAGTGTGGAATTGATTCGATATAAATGACGTCACTAGCACTACATTAATTTATCGACATGATCGAGTTTTGACGTTTCTTTTTCAAATATAATTGAATGATTTCAAAGGTTTTTAATGTATATACTATAATAAATAACCCCTTTCAGAATTCAGGTAGACTTTCACTTCATTCAGACTTACAAATTCATTTTTTAATAAGTAGGCCTAATAACCATGATAACCATAACTTTTAAGAATTATAAAAAATAAATATTTTGTTTTGTTTTAATTTTTAATTTTAGTTTATTATTGTAAAAAAATGCAATATTTTGTTAATGTTTGATTACAATTCAAAGTATCAAACTCTTTTCCTTAAATTTTTATTAAATTTGTAAAAATTTAATAATTACAAAATTAAATTGAAACTGAAAGGCCTCATCCTAATTTAATTAATTTGAGTATATTACAAAATATTTATTATTTATTATTAAATTTATAAATAAACGTAATTACAAATTTAGAAGAAAACAATGAAATCA
The DNA here is from genome assembly GCA_021014325.1 of Plazaster borealis. Taxonomy (NCBI): domain Eukaryota; kingdom Metazoa; phylum Echinodermata; class Asteroidea; order Forcipulatida; family Labidiasteridae; genus Plazaster; species Plazaster borealis. Next base: position 3,856,553 of record CM037458.1, read on the forward strand.
AAGTCTGGGCCCAATTTCATGGCACTGCTTACCAAATAATTCTGCGCTGACGCGCATTGTAACGTGTGTATTTCTATGGGACGCAGCTGGGCGTAAGCGCAGAATTCCACGGTAAGCAGAGCCATGAAATTGGGCCCAGGGCATGTTTGTTGGTAATCAAGCCTAGACACAGAATGATTATTCTGATAATCAGATGGTCAAGTGCCATAGGAATAGGACACCCCATCGTCTAGTTGCAATAATCGTAACCCTCCATCCTCCAGACGGTCTGCGACCGTCGGGAGGATGGAGGGTTATCACAACTACCCATTGTCAAGACTAGCCGGTAAGCCCCATAGTGCCAAATTCTCTGGACTTCCTCCGATCCTTGAGGAAGTCCAGAGAAATTGGCACTATTATTATGGGGCTATGTCAAGACCAGACTTGAACCCACACTCTGCTGATGAACAGAAGAACCAGCTCTTCAGGCATGCAACTTTTCATTTCGAATCTCAAACATTTGCCAATGTCGTTGGATGGACTCCCTCAGGACAGCAGCTGATTGAGTGATTTCTTCATTTTTGGTTTCTCAGCCTGTACTGTTAAAAAAAGTGAAAACAATCTTGCTGTGCCTGGAACTTTCCTCTTTTCTAGTAATTACAAACTTCAGTTGCATACCTCTGGAGCTTGTGTGCTTGTCCGCTCGGCCACAACACGACATCTTGCTGGACATACCTTTCACACACAGATAAGCTTAGTCACATTAAATACTTGTTTTTCTTGTTGCCTTTCTTTCTACAGGCCAATCAATGAAAGCGAGAAGAAAAGAGGCTCCCATAAGGTTGTAGAGGTCAACAAAAACAAGAAAGATGTCCACGTCAATGTTGAGGTGGCTGAGAAGACATCCACTAAAACGTTCTCTTTTGATAAGGTACTTCTGAAGAAATTCAACATTCCGTCTTTAAAACACCTTTTTTAGGGATTGAATCATAACTTGATAACTTCCTTTGTTTGGAATGTGAATTGGAAAAATAATGTGCAATAGGGGTAAAAATTCTGGACACTGCAGGGCTTGTAAACAAGTTTACTTTTTTTAGACAGTCCAGTGTAAATTTCAAGCCCTGCATTCTCTACAAGAAAGTAAGAATTTCGCAACATTGAAAAAAGTCCAAATCTAAATAAAAATTGTTTCCTCGTGCCATCATGAAATATAGAGTCTAGAATATGATTGGAAATCTCTTTGAATTTCCAAAATAAAGTTTCCAATAGCAAATTTAAAAAAAAATTCTGGTTGTAAAGAATATCTACATTATTTTTTAAAACAAAAAATGCTTGATATTTTTGTTTTGTTTTCCAGGCATTTGGGCCCAAAGCCAAGCAGATTGAAGTGTACAAGAGCGTTGTCCTTCCTACCCTCGATGAAGTACTCATGGGTTACAACTGTACAGTATTTGCGTAAGTCAACAATCATCTTGAACATCTTTCCCCAATATTGTCAGAAGTACAACTTTAATGTAAAGCGCATTGAGATGTTATTGTGAAATGCGCTATATAAGAACTAGTTATTACTATTATTTTAAAAGGTTGTTGAAATGTATATTCACCAATTTTGTCTTTTGCTACTCTTGTTTATTAGATATGGTCAGACTGGAACTGGGAAAACTTTCACAATGGAAGGAGATCGGACACCAGACCCAGAAATGTCTTGGGAAGAGGTAAAGCAGAAGTTGCAAAAATTGTTTTCAATTTCGTTTTTGAGTGACCTTTCTTTGAAATGTTTTCTTTCTGAGTAAGTTCATTGCCTTTTTCTTGGGCTGCATTCTTCAGCTGTAGGCTGGATTGTAGATCTTGATGTGGCTAAATACACTTCTCACTCGCAGTAAGACATACAGACATCGGTCCTTCATGCATTCATCACCTTCTCTCCGGAACTCTCTCCCACATCACACAGGGTTCTCCCCAGGATTTATCAAAACTGTGGGGCATTCTGGACCAAAATTTTGGAAGATTGGCCTAAGCACGCTGAATTAAAATGAGGTCCCCGGAATGTTTTCACTTGATATTTATATGGCCCTGCTGTGCAAACTGGGGAATTCTAAATGGTTTTATCTTTTTTTTTTGTTTTTATTGATCTTAATTCAATTTTTTGTATATATAGTTGTTTGCATACTAGCCGCAATTTCTGTGTATCAACCCGCAATTTGCACGTCAGCCCAATACGCTAGCTTGTGCATGGGGAGAACCCTGTCACATCAAAATTATTAGAACTAATAGTGAATTCAAATCACTCCTAAACAGTTACTTGTTTTTGTTTAATTGCCTGTTAATGTTGTAAAGTGCGTACTGTGTTTTTTTTTTATTATTATTGTTCATATAACAAGAAACTTACACACGATTTCAACCAACTATTGTTCCCCCAATTTCCTGTAGGACCCACTGGCCGGAATCATCCCTCGTGCCATGCATCAGATCTTTGAGAAGCTCCAAACCCAAGAGGTGGAGTTCTCTGTCAGAGTCTCCTTCTTGGAGCTGTACAACGAGGAGTTGTTTGATCTCCTGTCAGCTCAGGAGGACACCCAGAGACTCCGCATCTTTGAGGACGCCGCTCGCAAGGTCAGTTTGGTTCTTTTTACTAAAATAGGCATGTGTTAGGCACTTTTAAAGGCACTGGACACTTTTGGTAACTACTCAAAATATATATTAGCATAAAAACTTACTTAGTAATGAGCAACGGAGAGCTGTTGATAGTATAAAACATTGTGAGAAACAACTCCCTCTGAAGTAACGTAGTTTTTGAGAAAAGAGGTAATTTCTCACTAAAATATTTGAATCTGAAAAAGATTTCAGGCCTGAAGCCCTTTTCAGGCATCTGAAAGGACACAAATTTGTGCAACAAGGGTGTTTTCTCTTTCATTATTTTCTTGCAACTTCGATGACCGATTGTGAGCCCAAATTTTCACAGGTTTGTTATTTTATGCAAATGTTGGGATACACCAAGTGAGAATACTGGTCTTTGACAATTACCAATTGTGTCCAGTACCTTTAAGCCGTGGAAGTGTCGTGGCCGAGCGGTTAAGAGCACCGAATTCAAACTCTGGTGTTTCTGATCAGCAGAGTGTGGGTTCGTATCCCCAGCCGTGACACTTGTGTCCTTAAGCAAGACACATAACCATTGCTTCGTCCTTCGGATGGGACGTAAAGCCGTTGGTCCCATGTGTTGTGTAACGCATGTAAAAGAACCCAGTGCACTTATCGAAAAGAGAAGGGGTTCGCCCCGGTGTTCCTGGTTGTGGCTGCTGAATGCGCCATAGCACCTTGTAAAAAACATTATAAGGTGCTACATAATTGGGTCTCATAATTCATAACTTCAATAACCCATCTTTCTGTTTAAAAAGTATATACTAAGCGCCTTGAGTACCTTGTTTGGTAGATACGTGCGCTATATAAGACTTCGATATTATTATATTATTATATTATATTATTATTTATTATTATTATATTATTATTATATTATATTATTATTATTATTATTATTATTATTATTATTGTATCAAAGCACCTTACCCTCTTACTACCCCTGTTCATCGTGCCCTAAGCATTCCTGAAACCATCTCAACTCCTGAGGAGTATGCAGCACCGGCAGCGCAATGGGCGCACAGGTTGCTAATTCTTCACATCAACAATCTCTACCCTCGAAAGGTACCCATTTGGGTGACAAGAAGCAATTACAGTCAAGTGTCTTGCCCAAGAACACAAGTGTCACAACAGGGATTCGAACCCACACCAGAACATCGGAATTGAAGTTTGATGCTCTAAAATGCTCGGCCACAACTCTGTGGAGTTTGGAGGAGCTGGAATGGTTCCCCTTTTAAAAAAAAAAAGAAATTCATCTCACCACTCATGAGTCATTTAGATAACAAATTTTAGTTCCACTTTCCGGGGGTATTTACTTACCACAGCTTTATTTGTATTTGCAAAGCTTCAGCTTAAAGGGACACGTTGCCTTGGATCGGTCGAGTTGGTCTATATAAAGCGTTTGTTATAAAATGCATATGGTTAGAAAGATGTTATAAAAGTAGAATACAATGATCCACACAAATATGTCTCGAAATTGCGTGGTTTTCCTTTTACTTTGCAAACTAACACGGTCGGCCATTTTGTGGAGTCAAAAATTTGACAAGGTGGTGCGCAGGTTTGCATGTAATGTTGTTTATACACAATGTAATGGTAGCATCTACCAGGATCCTGCCAGTTGCTCAAGGCCGCTATCTGGCGTTATTCACGAGCCTCGAAGTGTGACGTCAGATGTTCGGGCTAGCATGCAGCCAGCTGACCACGGAGAAGACTTGTTTAATTGGGGTTTGTTTTCCCCCCTCCAGGGCTCCGTTGTCATCCAGGGCCTAGAGGAGGTTGTTGTCCGCAATAAGAGTGAGGTCTATGCCATCTTAGAGAAGGGCGCTGCCAAGAGACAGACTGCTGCAACTCTCATGAATGCCCACTCCAGGTGAAGATAAATACACTGTTCGTTGACATTATTTTTTAACATTTCAAAATGTATCTATCGGGGGTGAGATTTTTATGAGGATGGAAAAACCTGACCAAGTTGATAACAGTCTCTTTTTGCTCTGGAGATGAAGCCCGCTGAATTTAGTGGATATTGCAGGGCTGGTGAGCGGGGCTCGCCCCTTAACACTAGCCCGGCGTAAATTGTCTAGTAAAATCCTGCCATATCCTCCCATATCCATCTCTCCTATGCCACGCCATACCAAATTGTTTGGACTTGGATAAGAATGGAATGCCTGACCCAGTGATAAGCAATTGTTATTTGGGCCCTAGGCCCTCGGTCCTTCCGATTCCTTCATATGAACTATAACAGCGGTACCTGTTTGTTAACAACTATTGGTGTTTATAGAGTTATCTGAATTGGCTCTACTTTTGTTTTCTTCATCTTGCAGTCGATCTCACTCCGTCTTCACGGTCACCATCCACATCAAGGAGAACTCGGTAGACGGCGAGGAACTGGTCAAGACCGGTAAACTCAACCTGGTTGACTTGGCTGGCAGCGAGAACATCGGCCGATCCGGGGCTGTGGACAAAAGAGCCAGAGAAGCAGGTAAGTCTCTGTCAGAGTGACTGGATAGAATTCGAAGAAAACAGTTGGTCCAGATTTGCTGCAAATTGAAAAACAGGATATTCAAACAGAGTTTGCCCTTAACTGTTTCAGTAACTAGCTCACGGGACCAAAATATACAAGACCATTGGACTTGTTCAGTCATGAGTTTACTGGCCCAATGCTAAAATTTCGGGCCTGCGGTCCAGTGTAAAATTAAAGCCCTGTAGTTAGAACTCTAGTCAAGATAAATATCTCTATACTTGACATACACTAAGGATAGAGAGTCAGACCTGTTGGCATTTTTACGAGGTAAGATTTTTCTTGTTTTCTTATCCACAGGTAATATTAACCAGAGTTTGTTGACCCTTGGCCGTGTGATCACTGCACTTGTTGAACACGCTCCACACATTCCATACAGGTGAGCAAAGGACAGTCTTCGTAAATTATGAATATATTGACAACCAAAAACAAAAGGAGAAAGACTTAAAGGCACTGAACACGTTTGGAAATTGTCAAATACCAGTGTTCTCACTTGGTGTATCCCAACATATGCATAAAATAACAAGCCTGTGAATATTTGGGCACAATTGGTCATCAAAGTTGCAAGAAAATGATGAAAGAAAAAACACCCTTGTTGTACAAATTTGTGTGCTTTCAGATAGGAATAAAAACTTCTTGCAAGAAGTTTTTATTATTTAAGTGAGAAATGACCTCTTTCTCAAAAACTACGTTACTTCAGAGGGAGTCGTTTCCTACAATGTTTTATACTATCAACAGCTTTCCGTTGCTTGTTACCAAGTAAGTTTTTATGCTAATATTTGTTTTAAGTCATTACCATCCTGTCTAAATAAAACTGCAAATAAAATAAATAAACCGCAGATGTTAGTTTATCGCACAAGGCAAACTTTCCACTTGAAAAACTCTTCTCCCGTTTCTCTTCAGAGAGAGCAAGTTGACCCGCCTTCTTCAAGACTCTCTCGGTGGACGTACCAAGACTTCCATCATCGCGACCATTTCTCCCTCCATCTGTAACGTAGAGGAGACTTTGAGCACCTTGGACTATGCTCACCGCGCTAAGAACATCACCAACCGACCTGAGATCAACCAGAAACTCACCAAGAGAGCCCTCATCAAGGTATGTCCATCTTTTGTTCTTAAGACAGAAAATGTTAATTGAAAAGAAGATGGATATCTGCATTTTATGTTGAGTGTCGAGACGTAGCAAGCTACTGCATTGTACTAAAGTTTTGATGGCAGAATCGTTGGAATGTGGGTTCGATTTTTGGTTGTGACACTTGTGTCCTTGAGCAAGGCACTTAACCATACTTGCTTCTCTTAACACAGGCATATATGCCTAAATGGGAACCTGAGAAGGCTGAGACAGTATTGTGATGAATTAACTCCTTAGTTCTAAAAACAGCTTGGGGTTGTATGCTCCCCAGGGAGTTGAGAAAGTTTAGGGAATGGTCTAAGTATGTAGGATGAATAGGAATAATAATGTTGTTAAGCGACAATTTCAATATTTTTTTTAAAATGCTTATAAGTTACTTTCCTTAAGCAGTTATATCTTCTGGCAGTTAATTAACGGAATCCTGTTTTGTTTTGTTTTTATATGATGTTAATATTTTGTAGGAATATACAGAGGAGATAGAGCGTCTACGAAGAGACTTACTGGCAAACCGAGATAAAAATGGAATATACCTCGCAGAGGAGCACTACAGGTAAACAAAAACAAAAACAGTTTTCAACTTGCCTTTATGATTTCTGTCTCCAATACAAATAGATGTAAGGGTAAAACACAAATAATATATAACTTTTTGTGATACTTGGTTGTGTTGAATCAGGTCTATGGAAGAATCCATCGCAAGCCAGCGTCTTAGCATCCAGGAGAAAGAAGAGAAAATTGCCGCTTTGTTGGATGAGATTATCAAGGTATGAGGAAGTTTTTTTATTTGATTTACACTTTTCAGCTCTAACTAAAGTTTGTTCTCAGTAGGCATGACGGATTTTCCAAAGTTCACTGCTAACTTTTGCCACACAAGTTTGTTAAGAAAAAGAAAGCTTTGCAAGTAAAAAGAAATGGGTAACCAGTGAAAAATGGTATGTGATATACAGTGTTTGTGACTGGTTCCCTGCCAACTTTTGCTTAGCAGAGAAAATTGTCCAGCAATATTTTCTGCATAGAAGCTGATTGAAACTACATGCAATAATATCTATTAGAACTTACTGACGCCCAAAAAATAAATTACAAAAGTTGAAATTCTATTTACTGTTTCCTTTTGTAGATCAATGAGATTTTGACCGAAACTAAAGACGATCTCGAGGAAACAAGTAACGAGTTAGAATCAACAACCAAGACGTTGGTTCGGACAACCAGCACACTTCAGAAGACAGAAACGGTAAGCTTTGATAAATTTCAATTTGATTTAATTAACTTTTATTTCTCTAACGCAAAACCAATAAATACAAACTTCTTAAGTTAATGTACGATGTACAACAATACAGAGAAAATACAAATGGGAGGAGAAAATGTCATATCTAGGCAGGGTGGTAGGAAAATCAACAGAAAAACTGGAAAATATTACTCGGGAACCCAACAGACAAGACACGACAAACAGACAAAACAAACAAGCATAGTTACACAAAGGGATGTAAAAAGGAAAGCAAAGCAATGAAAAGGCAAAAAATTAATAATGATCATGAACAAGAATGTAGACTGGCACAAGAATTTAAGAAAACAAATTCATAGTCCATCAGAAATAATCTCAAGTTGTATTCTTTCTGCATATTAACTTTTTTTTTTTTAATACCAATTCAAATCAACATGGGTTTTATACACTTCTTTTTAAAATAAAGCAAATATTACATAGATAAGATAAAATAGAAAGTACATCAAATAAAGGGAAATAATTCATCTCAGACTAGAATTAAAGGGAGTATGAGGTCAGATTAAGCCAAGGCTTGTAGAAGACGGCGTTATTGGACAAACCACAAATTTGGAGACAAGACAAACAGGTAACGCTAAACAAAAAACAGACTGAATACTCAAGCATGCTATTAAAGTATTACTCAACTTGATCAAAGCTGGAAGTAGGAGTACAAAGATCTGTTTCCAAGTAATATTTACTAATGTTTCATAAGTACGGATTCTTTGCATTGTGGGAATACATCTAGTAAGGTTTGCGGTAACACCATGTACAAGAGTAGGATTTGAAACTTTGCATGGTGGAGATGCAATCAAGTGATGTTTGCGGAGACACCATGTAATAAATCTCTTTATGAGTTGTGGTGGATCTGAGAAGAACCGGTGGTTTAACAACTCAACGTTTCGATCAGTGTATGCTCTGTGATCGTCTTCAGGAGAAATGTTTCATATATATTGAACATTTTTTACAGGATCTCCGGGTGACAACCACAGACCGCAACCAGCAGAAATACCTGGTTGAGGAACATGTCAAAGCAGAAGACAAGCTGGCCAGCGAAGCTAAAAAGGTACTGCTTTACATTTCTTCAAAGGGGGTGGGGGTTGATTTTACAAAAGATACACATCTTGAAAAAATGCTCAGAAATAGTTGGTCTGGCACCTGAATGAACAGGATGTTAATTTTGTAAATCTCCCTGAGTGTTGTACAAAATCTCTCTGATTGCAAGATGAAAATGTTGTCAGCTCTGTGCTGAGCTCGCTGTATGATGCCACTCAATCTTTCAAATAAAATGTAATTGTTCTTTGGAGGGTTTTTATATAATATTATATAGTAACAAAATTAAAAACTTTTAACAAGACTTCAACTCCACAAAATTGGCGGTGTGAAAACATACTGCTCTGGCAAGGCATAGTGATACATTATTCTTAAATTGTATAACTTCAATATCTACTACTAGCTGTTGACGGTGGCAGAGGGCAGCACAACTGACCTGAAGGGCATCCATGCTAAGCTGGACCGCAAGCGAGCTGTGGAGTCGCACAACGCAACCGTACAAGAGACGTTCGAGGCCAATTTGAATGACCAACTGCAAACAGTGCAAGACTCTCTGACAACCTTTGAGGATGTGCTACAACAACGCCAGTCTGCTGCTCAAGATAACTTCAGTAAGCAGCTTTTGAAATTTATTTGAAAACGGCTTTCGAAAGCTTAATCATTATCTTGACTATTCACAGTACAACACTCATCTTGCGTAAGCCCATGTAGCGCCTATTGCTGCATTACAATAAACATTTATTACTACTGCCTTGCAAATAAACATATCCTAACAAACTGTACACTGTTGGAGAGAGCACATAATTCTCATTGGCGTGTCAAGGCCGAGCGGTTAAGAGCACCAGACTCAAGCTCTGGTGTTTCTGATCAGCAGAGTGTGGGTTCGAGTCTTGTGTCCTTAAGCAAGACACTTAACCTTTATTGCTTCGTCTTTCAGATGGGACGTAAAGCCGTAGGTCCGTGCGCCCAGTGTCGTGTAATGCATGTTAAAGAACCCAGTTACACTTATCGCTGGAAGGGGTTTGCCCCGGTGTTTCTTGCAGTGGCTGCTGAATGCGCCACAGCACCTTGTAAAAACCCTTATAAGGTGCTACATAAGTTGGTCTCATAATTTAAAAAATTCAAAAACCTGTCTTAAAATGTTTCCGTTTGTTCAAGTGCCTTGAGATTCTTATTAGTTGACACGTGCGTTATATAAGACTATTATATTATATTTCACCTTTTTGGGGGGAGCATATCATTTGTAATAAGAGTATCAAAAATGACACCTTATAATTTGTGTGTGTTTTGTTATTTGTTTTGTGTGTGTTTGTTATTTTTAAATGAAAGCATTAACTTTATTTATTTCTGCAAATCACAGAGGAACTGGTGTCCGTGCAATCGACCGAGGTTGACAGTATGCGTTGTCAGGTTACCAGCATGATCGACAACCTGGAGGGTCAGGTGGTTGCCATGACAACAGACAGTCAACAGTCGTGTGACAGCTGGAGGGAGTGGAGTGAGAGAGCCTGCGGAAAGATGGTGGATTTCAAGGTATGTGGTAACTTGCATAAAATCTTGTGGTAACAACTGTTTACTCAGTTTCATAACTTTCCTTATTATTTTTCCTGTGATTCAAGTGAATTAAAAAAATATATATTTCAGAGAATTTTTGTGTATAAATGTATTTGGATAACAATTATGCTTTGATTTCATCAAAAACCTTGTTGGAAGGTTAATATAAAACCTGGCTCAATTAATATTTCAGAAGATAAAATTATGAAAATTCGGGAGACTAATTACAGTCAGCACTGCCAACTCTTCCTGATTTTGCAGAGAGTTCCCTGAAAATAAACTAATTAAATCTTTCCGTGTTCTGATGAACAAATTTGAAAATCTCCCTAATTATGGAAACTTTTCCCTGTTATGTCGAATGGTAATCTAGATAACTTTCTTACTTTTGTACAAAAACTTCCCGATTACAATATGCAAATGTTACCAGCTCTTCTTAGTTCCAATAACAGAGATGCCACTTCTCCGGTTTAACCCGGAATTCCGGTTTTAAAAAAAAAACACCTCAACTTCCGTTTTTTCTGGGCCGTCCAGAGAAACAAACGGCAACATTTTTTTTTTCCGAGCGCGCACGATCGACAGCACACGCAAACACCCTGCCGACGTGTGTGAAGTTCGCATAGTGAGAGAAGGTTGAGCCCACTCTCGGATCTCTCGTTCATCTGTCGAGCGCAATCAACAGATTTGCGCCGCAACAAATTGGACAAACATACGGGCAATCTGAAATTTGCGCTATGCAGAATAGGCAGCTCTATTTGCGTATCGAGCACCAGTTTGCACAATATTCAGATTGCACACCGTCGTGTAAACACGTGCACGCTGTGCTTTGAAATGTGGGTATTTTTTCGCTGGGTAGGAAACACAACGCGACGAACGTGGATCACTAAATCATGAGACTCAAATCACGGAGATATCGGTAAAATTGTCTTGATGAGTTCTGATTTTTTTTTTCCAATTTGGTTAAAAACATGTTAAGTTGGTCAAAGTGTGACATTTTGTCCATGGCACCTTCATTTTTAAGTTTGTTTTGTATTATTATTATTATAATGTTTTTTGTTGTTGTTGTTTTTTTTTGGGGGGGGGGGGTTTCAAGCCGAATAAAAAGTCTAGGGTCGCGGCGTTAATTAAGGGTCGGTCGGTAACCGGAAAAAGAACATTTTTGTTTTGGCCGGAGGAAAAATAATTTTCAGGGTTTTTTCCGCTACCACAGTGGCATCTCTGCAATAAGAACTTTTCCTGCTGTCTACTACCTCGAGTAGATAAAAAAGACAAAATCCTTGGACTTTTCTTTTTGCTTAGTGGGAAGCAATTGTAAGCAGTTTGTTTTAGTTATAATTATGATTCAATCTGACAGGACAACCACAAAACCCAAGTGGAGAGTTTCCTCTCGGCGTCACACCTCCCGCTGTTGAAGAAACACAAGAAGATGCTCGAGGAACACTCTGAGCGAGTGACTGAATGGAATAAGCTCGTTCAAACACAGGTATGGGCTCACAAAGTCTTCGTAACAATCAAGCATTTAGGACGGGTTTTGTTCAATTTCAATCATTTGAAATTATGGTAAGGCCCTCTAGAATGCAGGCATGATATTCTTCCTAAATAAGTTTGATTTTTGATTTTTTGATTTTTGTTTTTGCCCTTGGGGAAAAATCAGAAAAACTATGATTAAAAATATCCTAGAAAGTCTATTAAAGCCTTCACCATGTGTGCACATGTAGGTCAGCCCTTGTACTTGATAAAATGGTTTGTTTTTTCAAGGACCTAATATGCCTGAAACGGCATAAGTTGATGCAAATGATGTACACTGTCAGCCTTTCTGACTTGTACACAGGGCTCCAATTTTAGGGGAAATCCACAAGACTGCAGGGGCTTGCAGCTCAAAATATGTTCTGGACCAGAATTTATTTTACAAGACCAGAAGCAAAATGAATTGAACAAGCACCAAGAGAATATCTTTCTGAAGTACTTGTATACTTCGATACTCAACAGAATTGAATGATATCAGATTTATAGTTAACATTTTTTTCTCAAAGATATTACACAATGAGGTAGTCTATTATTATTCAATTGAAAAACACAAGACCACCGGGCATTGTCCAGTCATGAGTTTACTGGCCCGATGCTAAAATCACTGGCCTCGGGCCTGCGGTCCAGTGTTAATTTCAAGCCCTGCTGTATCAAAAGAAGACTTCACATATGGAAGCAAGATACAAATCAAAATCATATGCCCCCAGGAAACCCCATGATGAGTATCGCTTGCACACAAAGCTACTTGATTACCGTTTCCCAAGTCATACTATGTTGGGAATAAAACTGACTTGTTCTGCAGGCCAGGTTTTTCAACTTTGAGAGGGCAAGGTCATTTTCATTTTGTAAAGGGCACTTCCATTGGAAAATCGTAAAGTCAATGGGAAACTTTTGAGGGGGCACCAAGGTCAGGACCAGGGGCATCGTTTTGAGGCCGTGGTCTCGAGTAATTCCAGGCCTCTGTATGTAGATGAAGGAAATGAGATTTATTTCTTTGTCTCTTTTTTTTTTTAGATTGAGTCTCAGATGACCGCTGTGGAGACCTTCGTCCAGAGTTACTACAGCCAGCTTGACTCTCTGTCCTCCCTCATGGGAGCCTACATCACCAACCAGAGAAAGGTCAATCAAGGTCACCAAGAGAGGACAGCAAACATGCTAGCCGCACAACAAGAGGCGTCTCAGGTAAGTGAAGAGTTACCCAAGTCAAATATTTTTGGAAATTAAAAACCTGATTTCAGGAAATACAATGTTCCGTTGAAATTTATCTGTTAATAAATTATTGCTAACTCTGCTCTCTTTTTTTAACTCGACAGAAAATGAAGGCCGATTTGCTTGCCAAGGTGTCTGGTGCCATGCAGGAGCTTTTGGATGAACAGCACAAACAAAATGCCACAGATGTAAAGGAGGTAGGTACCCAGACATTACCTTCTTCCCATTCCAATACCACCAACTTTCAACTTTCTCAAGTCATATATACTGGGATTGCTAATAGTAGGCATGTCACTCACATGCTGCCGTTCGTCAGCAGCCCGTGATTTCTGTGTGCACCATGTGTACGTTGAGCTCCATGCAAAAGCGACCGTACAGTTGAGTGTGGTGCATCGGTGCACAATGTAGCCTCTTAAAAATCGACCCCCTACGTGTGTTAGCGATGTTTTAACTGGAAACGAGGTTGTTATATAGAGAGGTTAAAGCTCTGGCCATGCGATTATGTGCAAATAATTTTCCAAGATGGCGACCAGAAGCGGTTCGAAGCGACAAGGCAAGAACTTGTCATTTTCTTAATGAACAAATGCAGATATAAAAATTATTGTCCCCCCATATGAATTTACAGTTATTAATCTTTCAATTCATGTATGAAACTTAAACTTACGCCTTCGGTAACGATCGTAATAAACGGTAAAGCTAGCCGGTTTCCATCATTTTTTCCAGCTCCCACACTCGGCGCTGTGGACACCGATGTGGATTAGCTGGACTTCTACCTATTTTTCAACTTTATTGTCTTCCCATCAGTGATTATTGAAATAATCAGGCATTTTCAAGTATTTGTTACACAAAAATAAATTAAGATAGCACTGTACTTTTTTTTGCTCCTTGTATTATATGGCCAGAAGTCCATCAAGAAAGCATCATTTAAACATTTATGACGAAAATTTCATTGTTGAAAATTGCAATAAAAAATGATGAAAAACTCTAATTATCGTCTTTTGTGAAAAATAGTGTGAATTGGGATATATTTTTGTACTTTGTTTTTTAACATAGCTCGAGAATGGAATGTCGGATTTTAGTTTTTTTTCAGTTCTGAGTTTCTTTCTTCATACTTCTTCATTTAGAAATGATTTTGAGCCATAAGGACACACTTTGAAAAATGGTGTGGTTAAAGCATGAATTCCCTGATGCTCTGCAAGCAAACAGTAATATTTTGATTTTGGGTTTTTTTCCGCCTAGATGACAGACAGCTACCTTGGTCTGGTAGAGGGAGCTGATACAGCCAATGATGAACTCAAAGGGTAAATATTTAGGTGCTTTTTTCAATCCATTGTATCAAAGTGCCTTAAGGAGAAGTGCAGAATTAAACATGTGGTAACTCAAGGTTGAACCCCAGATAACCCTAAAACACCTTGAGGCTAACCTGGAGTTACCGCCCTCTTTAATTTTGCATTCGTCCCATTATTACCGACCCCCTGTTCAACCATCTCAACTCCTTTGGAGTATTCAGTACCGGCAGCCAAATGGGCGCACAGGTTGCTAATCATTCACATCAACAATATACCCTCACAGGTACCCATTTACTCCTGGGTGATGAGAAGCAATTACAGTCAAGTGTCTTGCCCAATGACACAAGGTGGTTAAAGGCACTGAACACGTTTGGAAATTGTCAAAGACCAGTGTTCTCACTTGGTGTATCCCAACATATATGCATAAAATAACAAGCCTGTGAAAATTTGTGCTCAATTGGTCATCGAAGTTGTAAGAAAGTGATGAAAGAAAGAACACCCTTGTTGTACAAATTTGTGTGCTTTCAGATAGGAATAAAAACTTCTTGCCAGAAGTTTTTATTATTTTAATTAGACATTCTTTCTCAAAAACTACGTTACTTCAGAGGGAGTCGTTTCCTACAATGTTTTATAATATCAACAGCTCTCCGTTGCTTGTTACCAAGTAAGTTTTTATGCTAATATTTGTTTTGAGTCATTACCAAACGTGTACGAGACATTTAAGACCGGAATTCAAACCCACACTCTGATGACTCGGCCATCAGAACTTGAGTCTGCTATGCTGGACCATTCGGCTACGACACTGCAACTTTTTGTACCTCAAATGAAATTGTTTGTAATGGTCTTGGCGAGGACATTGTAATAATGCATGAATAACTATTCAATTCTCATTTCCCACTCTGTATGAGTTTTTATGAGGCATATATTCCTCCGATCTTACTACCTATAAATGGAATGAGTTATGAGTTGTTGATGATTTGTTTATATCTCCCAGGTGTTTGACAGATTTCAGAGAAATGTCCGAGACATTTGCAAGTCAATACGTTGAGGGTTCGGAGTCACTGGCATCGCTGACAAATGAACACACTACCAAGGTATTATTTTCACAAACTCTTCTCCCCAACTCAACCAACCCCTGAAAAATATTAGGGCTCAAAATACTGGACCACTGGCTTGTGCCCGGTTGTTTAATTAAACATCTCGCAAGTAACCACCACTACCGAACAAATCCTTGGCCAAATTGCATAGAGCTGCTGGAGCACAAAACATTTCTGCTGATCGGAATAAGGTAACCAGACAAAATACCATCTGTGACTGGTTTCATGCTAATGTTTGCTCAGCAGAAAACTGGAGAGCAAACTTAAGCAGCTCTGCTAATGTTTGCTTAGCAGAAAACTGGTGAGCAAACTTAAGCAGCTCTGCTTATGCTTGCTATAGCAGAAAACTGGTGAGTAAACTTTAAGCAGTTCTTTGAAATTGGGACCTGTAGTCCAATGTTTCCCAAACCTCTTAATTTTGAAGATTTAGTCATGTTTGAATATTTAGTCATGTTTAATTAAGCTTTTCCAATCCAAACATCCTCCTAAAAGTTCATCAAATATTTTTTTCTTAAAGCAAGATATGAATTAGTTTCTGTAAAAATATTTTACAATGAAAGTTCTGAGCTGCAAGACTTGTGGTCTAGTAGTGATTTTCTTGAAATTCAAGCTCTTAGTATTTACAATTATGTAGTGCTCTTTAAAAGTCCATATTTTTAAAGCATATCATTTCTTCTGATAAAAAGATTATCCTCTGTTAAAACAAAGTTCTCAAAAGCTTGCTTTTGACAGGTCTTTTCCTCCTCTGGACCGGAAAGTAACAACAAAACGAAGAAAAACGCTTACATTTTAAAAACAAACTTTCCATTTGTGTTTCCCTCTCAGAGTCAAACCTACATCACGGAGACAGAGCAGAGTCGTGTTCAGATCCAGTCTTCAATCCAGGAGCATCTTGAAGAGGACGTCTCAAGGCAAGCGTCACAAACCTCTGAGATGATCGAGTCTATCTCATCACACATGACACAGCTTGCACAACATGACGCTGACTCAAATCAGAAGGCAGAGGTATGAAAATATTTACTTGACTCTTTGTCTCAAGAGAGGCCCGTGTTGCGAGTGACATTCTTCTAAAAGCAATCTCTTCTAACAAGAATCTTGACAAATTTTGGGTTGAACAAAGACAAATTGATTAGAGCGGGACTTGAACCTGCGACCTCCGGATTAACTTACCAACTGAGCTATCTATATAGCCCTATGTTGGCAGTCTCCCTAATTTGTCAATATCTTTGTTCGAGGGTGCCCGTCAGAAGCCATTCAACCTGTAACCGCCGTATCGCCAGGGATCACACCCAAGTTTACGATACAACTTTGGAGGCGTCAGCAGAGGGATCACCTTAAGGGGATGCGACTTTTTATTTCAAATATCAATTAATAAACCACAAGGGAAACCGACTGGGTAAATTTTAAAATAATTTTGGGTTGAACGAAGAAAAATTGACTAGAGCGGGACTTGAACCTGCGACCAATGGATTAACGTGCCGGCATGCTCTACCAACCGAACTATCTAGTGCTATGTTGGGGGTCTCCCTATTTTGTCAATATCTTTGTTC
The DNA here is from genome assembly GCA_021014325.1 of Plazaster borealis. Lineage (NCBI taxonomy): Eukaryota > Metazoa > Echinodermata > Asteroidea > Forcipulatida > Labidiasteridae > Plazaster > Plazaster borealis. Next base: position 3,873,347 of record CM037458.1, read on the forward strand.
GGGGGTGCCAGTCAGAAGCCATTCACACCTGTAACTGCCAGATAGCCAGGGATCACATACCCAAGTTTACTCAAGAATCTTAACCAATGAAGTACATGTACATGTGTTTTTGTTGATGGTTTTTCACCACATTGTCACATTCATCACAAGACCACAGATAGTCTTCCAAGGACTGCTGCGCTTCATTATCAACATTTCAAACCTGTATCAATAACTGTCTTGTAGTTCCAGACCTGGTTTGTACCAGAATCCAACACACTCATACAGTTTAAAAGAAATTTTCACAGATGTTTCCACAAACTTTTCAACTTGTAAATCTATAATTTATTACACAATCACAGACGATTCTCAGCACAGTCCGACAAAGTTCACAGGAACATCAACAAGATCTGACCGCCCAACACGCCAGATTGACCGGTACTCTTGACCAGTGGACCCAGCAATCGGTCAAGGAGTCCTCGGACATCGGAGACAGCGTGTGTGATCTGAGGATAAAGTACACCGAGGTCGAGGGTTTGGCTACAACCTTCTTAAAAGAAGAGCTCAGGCTGGACATCCCCACTGGTAAGACCTGGGCCCGATTTCACATAAAGCTGTTAAAGCAGAAAGTGTTGCTCAGCAAATTCTTTTTGCTAAGCAAAATAATAACGGGGGAACCAGTCATAACAATGTGAATGATATGGCTGGTAACCTGTTTCTGCTTAGCAATGTTTTTCTTTGCTCAGCAATGTTTTTCTTGCTGACCAGTTTTATGATACTGGACTCTGTTTATTCAAGTGTTACTCTGCAGTGGTGCATATCCTTGGATCAAAGCTGAATCACTCCCAAAATGTCAGCACATTCGCGGAATTGTTGTCAGGTGACCCTTTGTCTCTAGAGGCAGTTTATACAAACGAGCCTGGGTACCCTTGTCATAAGACTGCCGAGCAGAAAAGAAATCACCGGCCAAAATGCTATGTAAAGTACAATGCTCCTGCCGAGCAAACTGTGGAGTAGAACCTTAGCATTGGGGGGGGATGTGGCCGACTGCTTCAGAGCCAAAATGGAGATTTAAACGTTTCCGTCGCAGAATGTAGTTGCCATTATCTGTTTCTTAATTCGTGCTTTGTCGTTTTGATTCCTCAGGTGTCACTCCCAAGGTTCGTCGGTTCAGCTACCCCCGTCTTCTGACCCGTACCGAGCCGCATCATGTCCTCCTCAAAAACCAAGGACTCGACCGGACAATTAATGAAGCTGTTAATGTGCCACTACCAGACACTTTCATTGAAGAGGTTTGTAGTCCACTCAGTCTAGGAGCCAATTTCATGGACACTTGCCCCTTCTTGTCCTTCCCTTTCGTGGGGGCCGCAGCTCCGTGGAGCCCCACAGCAGGCACACTGCTTATTTACCCTGGAATATTGCACTTACAGCGGAGGCCATAATGCAGAATTCTGTTTTTAGGCAGTGCCATCTCATTTATGAAAATTTACTAGCAATTGTTACGTTTCAAAATCAGATTTAATTTCAATTTTGTTTTAATTTCTTGATTATCATATAGAAATTGTATTCAGCTATTTTCTACAGTTAGTAACAAATAAGATAGATGGACAAAAGGGAATGGTAAATGTTGCTGGCTTGTGATGTTGACAGTTCGTGATATATACTTACCTCAAATGATCACAAGCTATTTACCAGAGCTGCCAACTCTCCTTGATTCTGCAGAAAGTTCTCTGAAAATAAACCAATCTTTCCATGTTCTGATGAACAAATTTCAAAATCTCCCTGATTGTGGAAACTTGTTCCCTATTTTGTTGAATGTAATTCTAAACATCTCCCCGATTGTTGTACAAAATCTCCCTGATTGCAAGATGCAAATGTTGGCAGCTCTGCTTTTACACTGGCAATGATGGCATCTGAATCAATGATCGTCCTATATGTTGTTTTATGTATTAAAGATTGTTCTTAAACCTCTTCACAGATTGATCAAGATGACACCAAGAGTGTTACCATGGAAACTTTGTCAGTAAGTGATGACAAGATGTCAGATGACAATGTCTCGGACAGCTCTGTTGGGTCGTCACTCATTGTAAGTTTGAAATACATTCCATGATTAGTATATATGTTGCCTCGCACCTTACTGTGCCAACCAAAACCCAAAAAGGTATATTCCTGCTAAACACATTTCACCAGTTGTGAAATACATTGAGTTTCTAATCTTGGCTGAAAAAGGTAGAGGCAAATCCTGATCAATGTCAATAGCAAACAGGTACTACACTAACAAGGAAACACTAAAGAATTAAAATTGTAATAATGGGAAAACGATCTTGCTAAATTCCATGGTAATACTAAACTTGCTTCTTAATGTATCACACCTGGTCAAACTTTGAAATATGCAAATAAGTTGGCAAAAATAAAAATTAAAAGGCTATGAAATTAAATGATATATTTATTTTTCTGTCTTACAGGAGGATAGTAAAGAGAATTTTCCCAAGCCCTTAAAGCAGAAAACTAAGACGGTCAAGACCATCAAGAAGAAAATACCACGAGATAACAGTGCCACTCGAACACCTCAATCTCGCTTGCCCCTCAGGGCCCATAACACCCCTCACTGATAAATGGTATGACCATTTATAGAATACTTTCATAAGGTTTTGGGGTCTTTTTGTTTGCAGAAAGGTTTTTAACAGGTGAGTTTGATTGAAAAATATAAAGTGGTACAAAAAATTAGTCCACATTTAATTTTGAATGCTCTGTTATAATAATGCAGGGGAAAAAAAAAACATTGCAAAAGGAGACGAAACAAAAATGGTTAACAATTTGTGTCTGTAAAAATCTCTTTGGTCATGTGGTTATTTATCCGAACACAGTTTGTCACAGGTGTGAAATGCTTAAGTTATGAAAATTGTAAAATATTGACTGCTTTCTTCAAAGTATGATGGTGGGAAGTCAATTTGGATGTGAATTCAATTAATCAAACAATTCATCCTGTGATGATTAGTGAAAAACGTTCAATGACTTAATGTTAAGGCTCCCATAATCATCATGAGTTTTGTTTCATAACAGCTGTAAATATTTGTAGGCGTTTACATGTACATTGTTTTCAACTTGGAGGTTTTACAATGTGAACAATATTTTGAATGTTTTTGAAAAGCAGTTGATCTTGGGGGGGGGGGGGGGGTTGAGGCTGCTTCATGAAATGTGTCTTTTTAATGAGCTAGATTACAATGTAAATAAAGTTAAAATTAGCGATGTAAAAGGGAACAAGACTTTTAAACGTCAACGGAAAAGGATTGTGGAGATAAAGGCCTTGTAGTCTCGGATAGAAACCTCTTTTGAGATCTTTGTACAAAAAGGACTTGGTCATATAAAACACCAAAATTAATGCCTCACTGTGTAAAGTGCAAGAGCATCAGAGGGAGGTTACGCTACATGTTTTCTCTTAACTGGTGTGTATTGTGCCCGCGTTACGTCATGGATGCATGTGTGTTTGTATATCAACATCGTCATAAAACTGAATGTTGGCTACACGCGTATTATGCCAAACTAGGCATTCGTTATCAGCAACAAATGGACAGTACTCCCAACACGTAAGAAAACAATGTTATAAATCTCCATAATAAAAACAAAACATTTTTATGGAAATGTTGTTTCTTCATCTGACAAAGGGCATTTATTGCCCCTCTTTACAACGTGGGTAAACACGCAGCGCATAGCGTTAAATGATTTGAGCTTGCACCACAACGGCAAAACGAAATTGGCGTGTTGCCTTACATGTCACGCAATAACGTAGCTTAACCTTTCTAATCCTAATATTTCTCATGTCCCAGTAATGCTTAGCTTTTCAACTCATTAATAAGGTAACCAAATGTAATTTCAGTGTAAAGTTTAAGGATAATTCTTATAATTATTTTTAAAAGGTAAAAGTGGCATGAAACAAGAGAGAGGTAAATGTTAATAATCAACTTTCTGATCCGGTCCGTGGCAAGTGAATTAGTGCATTTTGTTTTCATTCCGTATAAATCATTCAATTGTGTTACTGGTAAAAAAGGAGGCTTTAGATAAGTTTTTTTATGATGTGTAAAACACCATTGAAAATAGTTTATGTTTGCTTCTTTGGGTAGATGTGTTTTTAAACTGAATGTTAAAAAAACTTTAACCTTTTCAGTTGCATGGTAACAATAGAATTTTGCTGTAAAGTGATGACAAATTTGAGAAAATTCTTTGTAAAGTTGCTTTGTTATTCTGTACAAGGCAGAACAACTTTTATGATAGTTGTATGGTTGCTTTGCTTAGTCAAGTGAAATTCTTAATAATTCCAATAATATTTGTCAGTTGATATTGTAAATTAAACCAGAAATGTAATCTTAAATGAGTCCATGTGTGTAGGTTTTTCTTTGTTGTATTCTCTATGCAAGAGCTTTCAGCCAATAATGACTGAGTAATTTTCCAGCAAGAAAATGATGAAATTCAACAAGTTACATGGATTCCTTTGCACTCATAAACTATTGAATGCCAAAGAGGCAAATAATTTGATCAACACATTGATCGGTCTTTTGCATCGATCGATTGGTCTGTGCAAACACGCAGCGGACTGCGTGTGAGGCGTATATGCATCGATGTAGCCTCATTGGTCTTTTTTCATCACTCTCTTTAAATTTCTCTCTTTTAATCGCTCTTTTTCAATCGGTCTTTTTTCATTGATCGAACAGTGCAAAGCACCATTTGATCGATGGAAAGGACCGATCGATTGATGCAAAGACCGATCGATCGATGCAAAAGAACGATCGATGTATTAATTGGATATTTGGCTCTTTGGCGTTCCATAAAAAAACAGGCGTGATACTCCGTTCTAAGGGCAAGATATTTTGTCCTTACTGACACCTCTATGAGGGAAACGGTTATTACAAACTCTGAAACTAGTAACTGCTGAGGGTGAACAGGAACATGATATAAAACAAATTCCTTCCCCCCCCCCAATTTTATTGCAGAAATAATCCAGAGTCCTTTGAACACACTCTTATAAATGAGACACTCTCTTCACGTCTTCACATTTGTATTTGACTCAAACAAATTTTATTTAGATTTTTTTTTTCGCTGTATGAAATTACAGTAGATGAGAATCAACTACTAAATTTGAATTCAACACTAACTTTGATTTTTACATATATTTTATATAGCCAATTGATTTCATGATTTTTGTGCTTAAAAGCATACTTTGATATTGCTGATTGAGAATCCCTTTAAAGAACTATATCTAGGCGTTGTACTTTTTTAATTGTCGGCTTTCTTGAAGACAAAAAAGTAGTTTTGCAAAGATATTCAGAAGTTTCTTTTTGTTAAATATTTATGTAACTCTTTGGTGCAATTTTCTGAATGTAATCTTATTATTATCCATTAGGATTCTCATTTGTAAAGTTAGTTCCTTTTGCTTATAAGAACTGCTTTCCAATTGCAAATTATTTGACATGATTTATTATTATTATTATTATTTTTATTTTTTCACGATTTTTATTTTTAAATAATACAAAGACGTTAAACAAAACAAATTTCAAGCTTGATTTTAAGTGCAGCAATCCCTTCAGAACCATTTCTCCTTCAATTCTTTTTGAAAACTTCAAAATCAAGCTTTAACAAATATAGTAAAAAAAATCAAATACTGTACATCATGATCTCATTGTCAAGGAGAAAGTTTGTCTTGAGATTCGAAAAGTTATCTTTGTAATGATCAAGTTGTAATAATCTTCCCAAAAAGGTTTTTGCCAAAGCAACTTTCCAGTCAACATGACAACCTTGTCATGTAATTTCTTCCTAACCTCTGCTTTTGAATGTTTATACAGGAACGTGCGCTTACACAAATGCTGTATTTTTATTATCACTATTAATACAAAAGCATTGCCAACAAAATATTCTCAAAAATTCTTTTTCCAAGGTGACTTTCCAGTCAACATGACAACCTCTTTCCAAATTTCTTTGAGTTTTAAAGACATTTTATCCAAGATAATAAGATTTCACATGATCTCCGAGAGATGCTAACTTGGTAAAATGTAGACATTTTGCTTCACAAAAAAATAGGAAAGTTTTTTCATTTATTGACTGTCACGTTGAACGTTGAACAAACAAAATATTCTCAAAAATTATTTTTTCCAAGGTGACTTTCCAGTCAACATGACAACCTCTTCCCAAGTTTCTTAGAGTTTAAAGACATTTTATCCAAGATCATAAGATTTCACATGATCTCTGAGAGATGCTTACTTGGTAAAATGTAGATATTTTGCTTCACAAAAAAGTAGGAAAGGTTTTTTTTTATTGATTGTCACTACATGCTGGTAGAAGATTATGATGCACAGTGTTTGAGGAGACTATTTAATAGATAACGCTGTACGGCTTGTCTTTCGCATCCTGGCAGATGTAATACCATCTAATGGATAATAGAATCCCAGCCTTGATCACATCCAAGATGAAAACCTGGATGAGGACAGCGATGATGGAGACGGCCACCCACTCCCAGAAGTCGCCCGAGCACATACCGTCCACTGAGAACACTGACCACACCATGAGTGTCACGCAAGACAGAATAATTAAGATGTGACAAACCAGGAATCCGATTGGTGGGTAGTATTCGGCATTGCTCTTGTTTTCGGCGGTTGGATTCGCTGCGTGTGTGGCTCGGAAGTACTCAAATCGTGTGCGAGGGATGTTGTTGTTATTGTGGTGATCTGTGAACGCGCTCTTGTTTGTTTTTGCGGCTTCCATTGTGCGCAAGGAGGTTGAGCCTACACCACTGTCATCACTGCTCGATGAAGTGATGTCAGGAGAGAAATCATCGTCAGTTGTAGTGGTTGACGACGACCCTGTGTACGGTTCCATGTCAATGACTGTCATGTCATTGCTGTTGTTCTTGTTTCTGCTGTTCAAGCGAGCAGTGAAGGACTGTTGGATCACACCTTGAGCTGATGATGAGATGCTATCCCAGCTGTTTGAAGATGCCACGCCTTTGACTGATGGAAAGTACTCAATGAGGCGGCTTGAGGATTTAAAGATAGATCCTTGGAGATGATCAGCAGCGTTGTTCATCGTTGGCATGCTGATGATGGTGTCATCTTTTTGATCTGCGATCTTCAATTCCTCCGTCTCCTTTGGCATAGATTTAAAACAGACATTCTCATCTGAGATCTTGATAGAGCTGTCATTTTCGTTAATCTCCAGCTTGTAATCATTCCCAACTTTGATCTTGGATTTAAATAGCAGTCCCCCAAGCCATTTCCTGATGCTGAAGAGAAATAACTTGCCACTTCCACTTGTCTGTACAGTCACATTTGGCATTTCAAACATAGCCGTGTCAACGATGTAGTCAACCGGCCTGACATTAACTTGATCCCAGCTTACAGCTTTGGCTTTCTTTGATTCGCGCCGTCTAGATTTAGCACTAGCTGGTTTCTTGGTCTTGGTCTTGTTGGTGAGCTTTGATTCGCAGGTCTTTTTATCTGGATCTGATGCTACAAGGAATACCACCTTCCCTTTTCCCATATCAGTGAACTTGTTGATGTAGTTCTTGGTGCGGATAACTTTTGCGGAGCTGATGTTGGAATCCTTCAGGGCAGAAGAGTACACTGCAAACCCTTCCCGAATGTAGGCTTCATCCTCTTTAATGCCACACCGTCTAGATGACAGGTTTCCATCGCCAGCCTCCTGTTTCCCGCTGGTCATCTGTTGATTGAGGGCCAGACCCGATGTTGACGTGGCTATGTCAACAGAATCAGGTTGCTCATGCATTGTCGATCTGCGATGTGAAGTTTCACATTCTGTTGTCACATTTAATTTGCCGATATCAGTAATGCTGGTCTGTTTATACGGCATTCGTGGTTCCTGATGAAAAGGCCTATACGAGATACTGAAATTATCACTAGACTCCGATTGACTTGATCTCTCAGATGATATAGAGGTTAAACTGGACAGTGAACTGGAGCGACTCACAACAAAACTCGCATCTCTATGAAACTCAGTTATGTCCGAGTCACAACTGGAGATGGAGTACTGATCTGAAATAAACTCCACTCCGTACAGGTCATTGTAGCTGTTCGGAGCATACCCTGATGAAGTTGACGCTCCTGGGCTGTAGAATCTGCTCCCTGTTGTCCGCTTGCAGACACTACACTTATGACAAGTGAACTTGTGATGACATTCAAGCATGTTTTCAGGACAGATGGACTGATCATCTCCACAGTTGTCATCATAGAAAAGCCGGTCAGTGAGGTCAGGTTTAGAATTCCCGTCATTCTTGCCAGGTGACTTGGTCTCGTTCATCACAGCCTGCTGAGAGGCAGTCAAGGTTTCTCGACAAGAGATGGAAGTATACTTGTTGTGCCTGGCCTCACTGGATGCCCCACCTTTCTTGCTGATCCTCTTACTGGATGATACATCAATGTTGTTGACCTCTCTGTCAGTTCCAGTCATTCCTTGCTGCATTTCAGGAGCGCTGACTGACTTATGAAGAAGGCCGTCTTCCACGTCATCAGAGTCACGCCCATAGAAGTCCCCAGCAGTCGAATGAACTTGATGCGGTTCGAAACCACTGTAGTATGAATTTCCATCCTCAGCTCGAGGAGAAATGCATGCCATAGGCAGCGACCAGATTGTTGGTGCGCCTCTGAACATTACTTCTATCACACCGACTATAACAAACACCACTGTACCAACCACAGCTCCCCTGATCACAATGGCCATGGTGATGGTGATGGCTGTAAAGCTGACGACAATGATCTCATCAAGTGACGTATCCAGGTAAAACTCAGACATAACCTGTGTGGCAAACATGGTGTACGATATGCAGGCAAACAAACAGGTTATGTGTCGAACACCGGTGAAGTTCCCCTCGCGCCACGGAATGAAGGTCGATGTCAACAGAAAAGCATTCTTGATGAAGTAAGTGAAGTGGTTGACCCTGGGTGCCGGCTCGGCTGTGAAGGGAAGCAGTGGAAGGAGTGTCGTGATGCCTTGCTCCGAGGATGAAATACCACTGCTGCTTGTGCAACCTTTAGAAATGAACTGGTCTTGGGTCTTGGTGTCCAAGACATGGATGATCTTGATCTTGCTGGAAGAGAATTTGAAAAGAAAACTTGATAAGTGATGACAAATAAACAAATGGATATTTTTAAAGTAGGGTCATCATTAGGTTTTTGTCAAAGTAATGCTGATTTATAGGCAAAATTCTCAAGAAAGATAAAATAAAAGTCACCTGTGAAAGTTTCAGTTGAATACAGTGCCTACTTGCATGTTGAGAAAATAGCTTTAAAAAATCAATATATTTTCATTAACACCATTGAATCAAACCACATTTAGCGAAGTGTGAGAGATTACCAACCACCTCTCTGGCCGTATATGGCAGCATTCAAACGGACCACACAGAAATTTCCAAAGGTCGCCTTTAGGCAATCTTTGAAGCTATTTAAATTTGTCAACATACTTTTATTGATTTCTAATCAACAGGGACCCTTCGGACGAAATAATTTCTAAGGATGCTCACTACCATTACCATCTTTATAACAAGCAGGCTTTCGGAAAAAAATTACACAATTTCTTTTAGGGGTCATTACCAAAGTATGACCCTACCTTAAAACAATTAAGTTCAAAGAATAGACTGTGCAAGTCTCGCGCGTAACTGAACGAGAAAACACGTCAAAGGAAGAACTTGTTTTTTCTAAAAATCAAATCTTTGTTTTAAATTATATCTAATGACAAACTCTGAACAACAAAAATACTCATTACATGTTTATATAATCAGTTTAAGTTTTTATAATAAATACACAAGTAATGTGTTAATTATAATTGAAACAAAATTAAAACTCTGGGACAAGGATGCTTATTTGATCTTAACTTTTCAGAAACCCCTGACGCGTATTCGCGATGGTCACACAGGCGTAAAATTAATGCTTGACGCAGTTTATAGAGGACGCTGACGCCTCAACAAACATAGACTACAATGAAAAGGCTTCTCATAGCAATTACAACATCTAGCGATTATCATCGCGCATCCAAAACAAGCGTTTACATAAGTTTTGTGATCGGAGGTGAGCACAAAATTCTTAGTTTTTTGCAGTAACCGGAAGCTGAGGTCAAGTTTAATTATCGTGTTTTCTTCGTTATATTGTTGAATTGATTTTACTTTCATATTTTTTATAACTAAGTATTACATTCCCAACAACTTATATATTTTTCATGGTCATAAACCACGTTAAACTAAAAATCATTGACAAAACAAAATCTTGCCCACGTAAATCTCCATATGGTTGGGACCACAATGGTCCCGGAAGTTCAAATATGCGCAAGACTTGCACAGTTTATTAGGAGAAGAAACGGTTTACTATTACACTATGACTCACATATCACTTGCCCTGTTGATGAGTCCACAGAGGCAGGTCCAGATGTTTGAGGAGGGAAGCTGCCTGGAATTGATTCTTCTGCTCATTGAAGGACACTTCATCTCCACGGCAACGAGCTTACCGATGGAGTGAGTGGTTGTTATCATCTTCCGCTCTGACTCCTTACCGAGGGCCAGATCAAAAGGAGTCCTGAAGATAAAGGTCAAAATAAAGAAAGTTAGATGTATGTGAATAATCATCAATGTTCCAGAAATAAATAAATGAAACTTATTGTTGTCTAAAGTTTGGATGAAATATTGAGGACAATAATGAGCTAAAATGTTTCAGATTTAATTCAATTCAAATCAAAACTCCAGTTTATTTCCTGAAAATAACAAAATAATACATAACAACAAATTGAATTTAAGAAGTAGCCATAAATCCAGTTTTGCAAGACAGCAACCAAAAAAAGTATGCTGGAGGCATCTTCCAGAAGCCAGAGCTTGTGGTGAGATGCCGGGCAGACAAATAGAACATAAACAGGAACAAGAACAGACAGACAAACAAACTGGTTGAACAGACAGAAATGAAAATGCTGAAAAGTTCCCCCTCCAAAGAGTTCCTTTCTAATTGTAATTTGAACCTGAGTTATGATTTCCATCAAATTTACTCTTTTCTTTTTTATGGCAACAAAAGTGTTCAAAGTTTTGAATTGTTAATTTACCAGTTACTGAAGCCAAAAGTACCGCGGAGTCTCACAAGACGTTGGTTTGTGCGTGCACCAGAGGAGCTGTGCTTTGCACACGGACGTAAGGAACACCAACGGGAGCGGCCAGCATACGCTACGTCAATGACGTAGGTTCGTTCCTTTCTAGCTCTATTCCCTCTGATGGTAGGGGGAGGTGGAGGCGAGGAACGGTTGCTCTGAAATAATGGATAGAAGACAGAGGGTGAACATTTGAGAAAGATGGACAGGGGAGACTAGAAGATGCCTTGGATGTAAGGAGCTGGAATTGATGGGGGATAGAGGAATATTGAGGGGGAAAATGAATGATGCCAGATAGATGTCAAGAAGATCAGAATCTGATCAGTTTAGAGAAAAACAACCTTTCAAAGAGAAAACTCATGAAGTAAACACAGACTTTTTACAGGCATTATTTGGTCTTTACAAAAACGAAGGAACGTTTTAGTGGGTACGAGGGCTGGCCTACATTATGGTGCAGGCTTTAATAGAATTTTCAGGCTATATTTAATTACAACTTGTCTGATTTTTCCACAAGAAAATAAATCAGAAATTAGACTAAAACTAAGATGAATATCATGCCTATTTATAGTATCATCTCTTAAATTTAAAGAAAACAAAATTATCGAGTATAGAGTTCTGTCAATGATGGGCACCATACCTGGTTTGAACTTACAACTATTCATCCATGGATTGTTAGCAAATATTTTGAAAATATTGTAGACCAGATTTTTTTTTTTTTTTTTTTTTAAACATAGGAAAAAGAGAGCTAACCTTATTAACCTGTCGGAGATCTTGCAGAAAGGCCAAGAGCATGAGCAGTCCGAAGCCAGCGGCAATCGGAACTGCAGTAATGAAGACGATGTCATGCCAGTCAATAGTTGACAAGCAGTCTTCATCAACCAGGGCAGAGGTGGTACTAGTGCCCTGGGAAGGACCCTGGATGGTACTCAGGGTCGGGGAACTGTGGACAACAAATACATTCAGTTGCAATAAAAATGTTTTAATACACAGAAGATGTGACAAAACAATTAGTGCTATGTAGTTTTGTTTCTGCTCTGCTGTCGACTAACATGGCAACAGTAACAAAGCCATGTAAATACTTTATTGATGTTGACATCATGGGAATAGCTATTGTCTTAAAGGGATTGTATACAATTGGTAATTTGACCCCACTGTTTGTTTTAATCCTACATAGTTGTAGATATATACCATAAAACTAACCGGTGGAGCAGTTTGTCCACCCAGGAAGAATAATCTGCAATTGGAATACACAATCTGAGAAACATTTACTGCAGTAACGCTTCTCAGATTCAAATTTTTGGGAATAAAAAGTGATATATTTTTCCATAATCGCTGCTTCAAAGTGAATTTTTTTTTTAAATGCATTTATCCAAAGCTGCTTTACTTTTTGCCAAGTAAGTTTTTATTGCCATTAATTTTCAGAGTCATTACCAAATGTACAGACCCTTTAATTTACAACATTAATTAATCATTAATAATGTGCTATAAATCACGTTATTAATCATTAATAATGTGCTATAAATCACGTTTTCTTTTTAACATGTCATTCCTGACACTTTACTGAGGCAATGGAGGCAATGCCCCTTGTCATTGCCTTGCTGCCCTTTGGAATATTTCATTGCACATTTTCATTTCCCTTATTATTTAGTACCATTTTAGAAATCTGTCGAATGCATTGTGCCTAATGCGATGGTAAAATCCTTTAAAATGAAAATATGTGCCAAGCAATGCACATAATTATTTACGGATGATGCAGTACGCAATTTACAGACACATGGAATGTGCAAATTTTAGTGTATTTTCATTGTTACATTGCGCACTACACATAACATTTATTTTAAATCTCCACTACCCCTAGGCTTATTGGTATTATTTTCACTAAAAGAGTGTTCTACTTCTAGAGTCTACCTCTAAGAGGTAAGGCCCACTTCAAATCCTCAAGAATTAATTTAAACTTTTCCTAAACAAAGTTAGCATCTTCAATTGATTGTTAAAACTTAGTCCAATTGTTTGAGACTAAAAGGCAGGGTGTACTCCACAAGTTTGACCATAAAAACTTACTTGGTAAAGAGCACTGGAGAGCTGTTGATATTATTAAACAATCTTAGAAAAGTTTCCCTTTGATTTTGAAGTAATGTGGTTTTAGAGAAAGAGGTAATTTGAATATGAGAAAGGCTTCATTCAGGCAGGAAAGCACACAATTCTATGCAACTAGGTTTTTTTTTCTTTCACTATTTTCTTGCAACTTTGATGACCAATTCATCCCAAATTTTCACAGGTTTTTTATTTAATGCATATGTTGGGAGACACCAAGTGAGGGTAGGCCTACTCTGGTCTTTGACAATTACCAAAAGTATACCCTGCCTTTAATTAAGTTGAATTTGTTCTTTGTTGGTTGGGCTGACCTTTTTTTAGTATATATTAAGACTACAAATAAATGAGTAAATAGGCCTAACTAAGGTAGGCCTACATTTACATGCTCCTTTTTTACTCTGAAAGCATCTTGATGTAAATTCACAATCACACACATACGCACACAAAAAGACTGGAACAAAATTATGCATAAACTTTCCAAGACGTAGTTGTGATACACGCTATTGCTAGTCCCTTTTAGTTAACTTTCTCCTTTTTTTATGTTGGACATAACCTAATTCCAGAAATAAAAAGAAAATCCTTTTACACAGAAATGTCTTAGATTAGGCCTAGTTAGAGTAAATTAAAAGTGAAAAAGTAATAGGCCTACACTCCTTGCCAAAGGAAAGTAAAAAGGTATTAACTCAGACATAAAATGTTTATTGCTACTGTAATTGTCTGGAGTTATGGTAAGGCTGAATATTTTGAAAGCAAAACATGAAATAGTCAATAGGCTTTTTAATTTTATTTTTTTTAATAACACGGGAGGGGCCTATCACAATTTGCAAAACAAATTGCCATTTTTATTTTTATTTTTTGGAGGGGAAATTTTCACAATTTATTCTTCAACATACAAAAATAATAACTTACCAAACAGTCGCAGTGACTGCAGTCCCAAAAAGTATCGCAATACTCAGTAAAAATCGCATTCGTATCGAAGTAAATTCACACACGAACAAAAGGCGTCCACACTGAAAATTCAGAATAAACACAACTGTCGTTTCTATGGTCGACTTTCGCTTTTTATACCACACCGCTGCGCTGGAGAAATGCGTAGCAACGAGTGACGCGACAATCGTTTTTCTCTCCTACAAAAAATACTATTTCAAGCAATTATTTCACTGTCATACATTTACACAACTTCGTCATACACGCATTTATATTTGTAAACTTTCGCTTACCAAATATTTCCGTTGCCGATATTTTCCATTGTGCATTGTCCTCGGTCACGGAAAATTATTTGAGAAAAAATATGTCGCCCAAACTTCCAAAAAGTGTAACTTTTCGCAAGGAATTGTGGGAGACTTGAAAATGTTGCGCAACAGAGGGCGCACTAGAGTCGAAAAGGGATTTTTGTAGGCGTTTTTTGGTCAGTGTAGAGCAAATGACAACGTTGGCTAATTTTTTTGTTTCAGCCTTTCTCGGTCATAAAGCCATCAGTTCGGATTTTCGGCCTTTCTTATTCTCTTAGTCATTTTGTTTTTTGGGCGCTCGGGGAGGTCCGACATATATGATAAATGCAGCGCAGAAACTAGCTATGGGGTAAAATTGTAGGAAGAAAGGGGGTGCACCATTTTTTTCTATGGAGAGTGCACTTCTGTCCAATTAAAACCAGTTTCCGTTTGCATGTCATTTCTCTTCAACAAACCCCTTTTCAGCACTCCTGTTAATGTCATTTAATGTTTTCTATCAGGAAGAATCAGGAAGAGTTGGCAGCTCTGCAGATTTCTGGCATAGACTGATCAAATTTGTTCCTTATAAGAAAAAAAGAAATTTTTGAGGCAGTACTCTTCAATTTCAACACACACCAGTAGAAGTTTTATTGACATTACTGATAATGTATAAATCCAATTGTTTACATCAATAACTGCTTATAACACACAAAATGAGATGCAACATTAGAAACAACCCTTTGTTTAATAATATTTACATAACAATCTGATGACACCAATCGACCTTTCAAGTTCAAAGGTCATGTTTTATTTCCCCTTGATCTTTTATGTCACATTGAAACATTATTAAAATAAAGTACAAAAACTGTGGGAGTTTTTTTTTTTTATAAATACGTTGATTCTTCTTGTAGTTAACCAGTAATAAACCACAAAATGTAGTAGTTAAATTGATAAACGGTAAACAATTCCATTAATTGGTTTCCCACTACCATTATTTTTCATGGTACTTTAATGATCTTTGAATTTACCCCAAATCTATCGAGTGTCAAAATTTGTTCAAAGTCAGTGACTTTAGTTCAGAACTGCAACCTTAAAAACCAGCAAAACCAAAACAAGCGCGTGAATCGCTAGCAGCCTTAAAACAACTTTCATGTCTCAAATTTTCCTTTTAATAAACCCCTGCAACGAGATACTTGTTTGGTTGCAACGCCCCTGTGGTACGTTGCCAGCACATGCTGACAAGCTTCTTCAATATGCTAAGCGGGTTTGTTTTGCATTTTTTCAAATGTTTTTGTTTATCCAAGGTTGTTGCTTAGATGTCCCGATATTGCCTGGGTTAATTTAAGTTTATTTGTTTGCTTAATTAATTAAGTCTTATAATGAATTGGTTTCAACTACCATTGACAATGGACATACCGATTATGTACACAAAGGATGCTAACAGAGTTTTGTCCTGCCCCCTTCGATCCAAATCACTGACCTCTGTTGACTGACAGCCCCTCTAGGACGTGTGGAATGGTCCAGCTTAGGAGAGCATGGCATAGAGGCTGGCCAGTGGGTACGATGTGGTTAAGACAACGGAAATTTTAAAATATGTCAATGCCTATTTATTGTCTCTCTGTTTAAAATAAAGTCAAAGAAAATGTCAAGATTGTCGATGACTATGTCTACATAACTTCCTTGACCTTTCCTTTGAGTTGCCGGACATTTCTTCCTTGTGTTCTCTAGGATTGTACAGTTCTTGTGGAGACCCTTTCATACAACAAAGGTACAATGGAAAAACTAATTAATCAAAAACGAAGGCAAAATGGTAAAGGAAATTGTTCATCTTATAAAACAAAAAAGCCTTCAAAATCGACGGATCCCCAAAAGCCAAATTACTTAACTTCAATAAATAATGTATTCAATAATCGGCAAGTTTTACTCAAAATTGGCTATAAATAGGGCTGTCATCCCCCAAATCACCTGGAAGAAACCTGATTTTGCGTGCATAAAACAACCAAAACAACTCCCACAAGTATCCAATCAAAATTACATTAAAGACTATATTACAGTATGTTTCTATGTACATAAATCTTTAGATTGTGCCTTATAGATATATATAATATGTACAGCTAATAGGGACTATTTCTACACAAGTGTTTGCTGGCGTTATCAAAATACACGTATAAGGTGTCTATCACATTAAAGTTGCAACTCAAAATATTCTTGACGGATAATGTTACTATCAGCTTTCTCGTGAGCATAAATCATATAAATTCATTCCACCAGTTACCATTGTTTCATTTTCACAAATTGTCTTGAATTAAACTTGATATCTATCTTTCACACATAAACAGCCATGATTGTAGGTTGTTTACATTGATGAAAGGAGGGCGATTCGCGGTCGCGACTTAACAGTAAAAAATCCTTTCTGGTGGTTGACTAGTCTAGGCTTGTGACGCTCCTGTGTTCTTAGTCCGCTGTCGCCCACAAACAGCTTGGGTGTGAGAGCGTTGTGTGTGCGATAGCGCCCTCTTTTGGCTACGCAGTGCAAATAAACCCATTGCATTGGCTGCCATTGGGAGTCAAATTGCATGTAAAGATATGGTGACTGAGTGTGTAAAGAAGCGCAAGCTGCCTAAAATGTGCACTGAAATGCGAATTTTCTATCGAGTTCAAGAATTTTTTTTAATCAAACAATGAGTGACAAAACTCCAAATTCCTAACCCTGTGGCCAGGTACAGTGATGGACAAGGATGTGTGCCCCGGCCCAATTTCATAGAGCACAAAAAGTAGTTAACAAAACAAAATTATGCTTACCAGAATAAGGTTACCAGCCAAAGTACCATGTCACATGTCTGTGACTGGTATCCTGCTTATTTTTGCTTACCAGAAAATGTTTAAGCAATATTTTCTGCTTAAGCAGCTCTATAAAATAAGGCCCATGTCTGAATTAGCGGATGTGGCTTAATCACCACGTGAACAAGCATAGGATGCCCGTAGCAGTACCCTTAGCAACAGACACAGCCATAGCAGTCAATTTGAACACCACAGCCTAAGGCAGAATCCTAATTTTTGCAGTTACGGCTACGACTGTTGCTAAGGGTGTTGCTAAGGATGTCTTATACTTTAATGCACGATGACGCAGCGATCCAGCCCTAGTGCAGTAGCCGTAGCTGGCGATTCAGACACGGCCTAAATTTATACACTGTCTAAAATTTATATTGGGGACATCAATTTACGCACTAGAAAGAGACAGGTAACAAGGCAACACGGTAACATTCGTGTGCATACAGTGGTTTCCCCCCCCCCCATACAAGCGATTCAGTAAGGAAAAAAGCTTATTCCTGGGAAACTTCTGAGATGTCATGTGGCAGCTTTAATAAATCAACTACTTCCATTTACTGGCCATAGACTACTTCGCAAATACTCCGTGCGCATGCGTTAGCCGTGGAATGAGGTGCATGCTGGTCTAGTTAGCGATCAAAATGTGTCGCTAACTAGACCACAATGCACCTCATTCCATGGCAAATGTCCGCGTACTGAGTATTTGCGAAAAAGTCTATGCCCAACAATCCGGCTTTTGTTTCAGCCACAGCTTGACTGCGACTTTCAGTTACATGTAATACCAACATTGCCTATACATCCTGCAGCATTAGCCGCAGCTAAAGTCACTCACAATCAAGCCACATACTCATAATTATTTCACCTTTTGGCCCAATTCACCTGACATCATTATCACAATAATCTTGGTTGTGCACATTTTAGTCGACACGGCTTTTACACGCTGACCTTAGTTTTATGTGCAACTTGATTCCTAAAATGGAGAGCGTGGCAAACAGTAGCCGGGTATGATGTTGGTGCCAGGGTCAATCGCAACCCTGAAAGTCTACTGCCACCAAGCATCTCAAACATCTCCCGTTAAAAACCACTGTAAACATTCAGACAGCCACCTGAACAAAAAATCTTCAGTCAATTTTACCCGAAAACAAAACTGCCTACGTTGTGCTGCTGTATAAAACACATGTACTGGTCTGAACGACAAGTGGGAACCCTGTATTTGTATTGCTACAAAGCGTCCATCGAGCTGAGTGCTCATGTCCATTGCCCAAGCATAAAGAAAGCCAGTCTTTGTTCAAAGACGCTCCAGTTGTGTAGTCACGAACACGTCTAGTCACAAAACCTAACCGCTATTGCCCTCAAACCACTCGCCGCCAGAGGGCGCCATCATTCCTGGACCTGGGCCCAATTTCATGGAGCTGCTTAAGCACAAAAAGCAGCTCAGCACAACAAAATTATGCTTACCAGAATGACGATAACTGCTATCACCCCATGAACCGCTCACCACCGGGAGCTATTATTCCTGTAACCGTTATCACAGGAGCTCCTGTGATAGCGGTTCGTGGGGTGATAGCAGTTACAGAAATAATAGCGCCCTCTAGCGGTGACAAGGTTTTTTCGTGACTATCTGTATTCGTGATTACACAACTGGAGTGTCTTAGAACCAAGACTACAAGAAAGCACTCTTCAGGGTTCAAAGAGCAACCAATCCTTAGTCTTTTTATTTTACTGAGAAGGTCCAAAACTTGGCACAAATTCTTTCTCTCCAGCTTCACTCACTGTGACACTGTCTTTTAAGGGTGACTAGAAAACGATTATTTATTAACAGCAATCTTTACGATGAGTTCGTCACAGATGTTGGTCAGCTCAGCGTTCTCTTTCGTCTGGTGAAAGCAAAAAAAAAAACAATGACTCAATTTCAAATTATCTTTTTCATGGGGAAGTTTGACTGATCTATAAATACCACAAGACATGTTTGTTAATAAACACTACTGTGAACACTTAACTCTTTCAGTGCCCTTTTTGTTTTTTTGCATTTTGAACCTAAAATGCCCAGCTTTTTGAGGTTTTTCAAAATTCTGCATACATTTTTTTTTTCTCACCAAACAAAATGTATTTTGCTGGTTTGTGTTGCCTTGGTACATCCCAAAGTCAATAGTATTTCTTGAATGATAATGCCCTCTCGTGATAACATGTATACTATGGGTCGTACACGTATGATTGATGACACTTTTTGAGTACATAAAAAAGATCATACATGTACGATAATTGCACTTTCGGAATACATAAAATAGATCGTACATGTACGACTTTGGCACTGAAAGAGTTAAAAAGAGTAATCTTGTGCGATTGTCCCAGACAAAGAGCACGATGAAAGACCCAGTGGTGTAACTGCCAAGTTAAGTACCATTGACTGTGGTGAGTACAATAAGAGACCATGCCATGTACTGTCAAGGTTAATGGCTTCTCTGAGACATATTATTATTGAGTCTGTGTCTTTTGAATGGGACATAAAACTGTAGGTCCTGTGCATTGTATGAGACACATAAGACACCCAGGCCAAAGAGAAGGGCCTGCATGATGTGCCCTCTCTGACCAAGTTAATACAAATACAAATGACAAAAAGGTATTTATATGGCACCTTATGTAAAATAACCCTGCATGTTAGTTGATCCTTGGAAACAAATTAGGATTTTTTGTTATTGAGTACAAGGGCTGACCTACTTGTTCGTACATGTATCATATAGACTTTACTAGACCTTTTTAATCACAGTTTTTCTGATTTTTCAAGGGGCAAACAAATCAGAAAACAGACTAATGTAGGAAGAATATCATGTCTGAAAATACCCTAAAGGGCCTCACAGTATCCACTATAAAACCTAGGCAATAAAAATACTTGAAATAAAATTGACAAATTACTTCAAGTGTAGACAGCAGCCATGTACTTAACACTAAAGCAAAGTGAACTAAAAGCAAGTTAACAAGCAATAAAACAATACCTATATAGGAAGCCAAAACAAAGCATTGAAAAAGATAAGTTTTTGAATACAAGTAGCATTGCAAAACAGAATAATTAAGTTAAGAGTATAGTTTCTGTAATGCACATTTGAAATTTGCACAATATACATTAACAAATTTATTCAGGCATGATATTTGGTCCCTGGAAAAAGTAGGAATATATCATCAGGGCTCGAATTTTACACTTGACCGCAGGCCCCAGGCCAGTAATTTTAGTGTCGGGCCAGTAAACTAATGACTGGACAAGTCCTGTCAAGTGTCTTGTGTTTTTCAATTGAATAGCAATACCTCACTGTGTAATATCTAGAACAGAAACAAATCATGTTCAAATGTTGACTTTGAGTCAGAAAATTTTTTCTGATTGTGAAAAAAACAAAAAACCACTTAAGTTGGAAGAATATCATGCCTGTTTATTATTTGATGATACAATAATCAAGCAAAAACAAATGCTCCTTGTTCTGTTAGTAATCACACCCGTTACCTTTTGTTCTATCGTCTGCTCCATACTGTCTACCTTCATCGTTTCCCTCTTGACGGCAGCTTGCAGAGCCGACATCTCGCCCTCGTAGCTTTTCTTCACCATGTCAATTTGATTATTGGCCCTAGGGATGAGAGAAATGAAACACCATCAACACGCTAATATTTTCCCTGCTAGAATTCGGGTGATATGCATTTTGTATTTTCGTGTCCACATCAGGGCCCAATTTCATAGAGCTGCCTAAAGCAGAAAATATTGCTTAACAATTTTCTGCTAAGCAGAAATGAGCAGGATACCAGTCACAAATGGTAGATGTGACATTGGTAGTTTGGCTGGTAACCTTATTCTGGTAAGCATAATTTTGATGTGCTTAGCAAATTGGGCCCTGAACAAAGGCCGCCTGTACTTTACACTACAGAATGTTGTCAGAGCATGCAGTTCCCATGCAACGCTTCGTTTCACCCACACACAGAGGACAGTTGTAGTGGGGGAACAGGTCAAATTCTGCCTTTGTGCTGATTTCATTGTGTAATCCTCAATTTTGCCAAAATCCACAAAATTAAGGTGCTCAAGGCGCACGAGTGTGGTCCATTTACAGTAAGAGTTGTCGATACAGTTTTGTATTCTCCACTTTGTCTATCTCAGCAAACTCAACTGTCCCCCAACCCCATCCTTTCTCGTCTCTATTTTGAAGTCTTACTTTTCTATTTTCTCCTCAGCGTGTGTCTTCAATGTCTGATATCTTTGCTCTTGCTTCTTGAGTTTGGCCTGGTAGTCTGCAACACACTTCTTCAAGACTTCTTCATTCTGTTAACAGACAATGAGATTTCAAGAAAATTACACACAAATACACACTTTTGAGTATATTTCCTTTAAAGGTAGGGTCACAGATTGGTAAATACTCCAAAAATTAAGGACCATAAAAACTTACTAGGTGAGAAGCACTGCAGCTGTCAGTGGGATAAACTATTTTGAGAAAGGATTCCCTTGGGAGTAATATGGTTTGGATAATTTTTCACCTCAAAACATTTGAATCTGAGATACGATTCATACATGAAACCTTTTTAAAGGGTCGGTGTCCATTCACGAATGCTGTGGCCAGAGATGCATTTGGTACCCGCTGTCAACCTTGCAAAACGTGGATGGATTTGACGTACTTGTGAAAATACAGTGAGTTTTATTGCTGTTTTCTCAGCAAGTAGACACTGTATTCAGCTGAGTCTATCACATGTGACTTTTATTGTACCTTTCTATTCTGCCTATAAACCAGCATTACATTGACAAAAAACAATCTATGACCCTACCTTTTAGTATAAAGACAGATAGTTGTTCACCAAACCAAGCAAGGAAAACTTTAGAGGAAAACTTCAACTACTTTTTTTTACTTTGTAATTTTTTCATTCAAATTAGATCTTTCCACCCTACCTTCTTATAGCTCTCCACTGTTATTTTTAACTTCTCGTATCGTCTGTGAAGATCGCTGAAAGCGTTCTCAACTGAGGCAAGATCTTCCAGCGCTTGTTCTTTCTCCCTCTGTATACCTGCAACTGATTCCTGTGAGCTGTCCTTAGCTTTGCTTATATCACCTTTAAATATCATAATGTAAAATGAAAACAATATCAAATATATTATTGATTTGGAACACCCAGGGGCGACAGTTATTGCTGACAAAAGGTTTGAAAAGATTTTTAATCCCAAAGCGAACTGGTTGACATACATCAGTGTATGGGTAAAACACAAGACCACAAGGAAAACTGACTGACAAGTTTTAAATAATTTCAGGTTGAACAAAGAAAAATTGATTTGAACCTGCAACCTCCGAGTTAACTGACGGCATGGGCATGTTAATCCACAGTTTCACAGGTCGCAGTTTCAAATCCCGCTCGAGTCAAGTTTTCTTTGTTCCACCCAAAATTATGTATTAAACTTGACAGCAAACTTATATTACTGCATTGATACAGAGTTGCCAACAATTTGCATCTTGCAATCAGGGAGATTTTGTACAGCAATCAGAAAGATATTTAGAATTACATTAAACATAACAGGGAAAAAGTTTCCATAATCAGGGAGATTGTCAAATTCGTTCATCAGAACATGGAAAGGTTGTTTCATTTTCAGGGAACTTTCTGCAGAATCAGGCAGAGTTGGCAGCTCTGATTTATAACATGAACTTACCCATCATTTGTTGCATTGCTTTTTCATACTGGGTGACAAGGGCACTGTGAACATAACAAAGAAAGCGTCACAAATTTGTTATTAAAAATATGCCTTAATGTCTGACCTTCCACTTCATGACTTTCTCATGTTATTATCATTATTATTGGTTTGTTTCATACAACTAAAAACATACAAAATTGTACAAGGGTGCTTGCTATACAGGCCTCGAAATAACACACAGCACCCACAGCACTTGCTGTGGTGCCCTGTGCTTTTGCTGTGGTGCCCTTTGCAAAGTTCCAATACAAATTTACATTTTCCTCATAGAAGTGCCCCTTACGAAAATTGCTGTGCCCCTTCAAGAGTGAAGTTCAAGACCTGCTATGTGAACCAGAAACACCATGATTAACCCCTACTCTTCCACGATAAGTGTTTATGTGCACTTCCAATGCTAGTACACGGGACCTACGTCCTAATTTCCAACCCAAAGAACAAAGCAACTATGGTGAAGTATCTTGTTCAGGGACACAAGTGTCATGACCGGGACTTGAACCCACACTCAGCTGATCAGACACACCAGAGCTCGAGTCCGGTGCTCTTAACCGCTCGGCCAGAACACGCCATGAATTATGGCAGCACCTAGGAATTGCCTCAAGCAGATTCATGTAACAACGCACATAATTCTTTTTCTCGGAGTTCTATTTCTAGGGTCTTAGTTGAAAGGAACTTACCTGAGGTTCTCTGTGTTTTTCTCTGAATCCTGTTCTTTTGCTCTCTGAGCCGAGATCATCTTATCCTTCTCTTCGAGCTTCTTCTTGTACTGACCGATTTCCTTGGTGTTCTGTTGATAAAGATGATCATTAAAGGTATTATACAGGATTGGTAGAGCTGACAAAGTAGTCGCAGACAGTGATCATGTTTTGTGTGATCAACCATAAAACATGAAATAACAAACCTGTGAAAAGTTTGGCTTAATCAGTTGTGTGAGTCAGGAGAAATTAGTGAACAACCATGCAAAATTTTTGAGCATGTATCAATCAATCAAGTCGAGGCCATATGGCATCTTGAGCCAAATCTTTGTTTGTGCAACAAAAGAACAAAGGTCTGGAATCAGGGATTACACAATGACCCCCGGGAAAAGGGAGATTTTGAGAATGAACTCCAGTACCTTTTGTAACTCTTTGTACAGGGAGAAAACAAAGCGTTGAACGGTAAGTGCATGCACTGTGCACACTACACAGTGGAATGTCCGGGTGTGTTAACATTCTGGTATTTACAAGTTTATACAAAAGCGGATAAATATGCATCCGATTTCATGCCTGGAATTTCACCTTGGAGAGGGCAAGGCCATTTTCAAATTGCAGAGTGCAGCTCCATTGGAAAATCTAAAAGTCTATGGGAAACGTTTGAAAGGGCACCAAGGCCAAGACCAGGGGCAACAGAGTCCATTGCCTCTGTGTAATTCTAGGCCTGTGACTTCTGGCACAGAAAATATTGGCCTGTATACACGTCTACCGACGGTAACTGTTTAAGAGCCCTGTAGACAAATAATGGCTAAACTAAGGAAAATGGCACAGTATGGCAGGTGACGGTACCAGGGCCGAAATTATGTCTACCAGACTAAGGTTACGTGCCAAAATACCATGTCACATGATGTACCATATTTTAGTGACAGCTCATTTATACTAAGAGGGAACTTGTGAGGCAATATTTTCTGTTAAGCAGCTCCACTGGGCAAAGGACTTCAGAGCACAGGATGATAAAAACCTTACCTGGTGTTGCACAGCTTTGATTGCTTCTTTAATTGCAGCATCCAGATCGGCTTGAGAGTATCGCAAAAGCTAACAAATTGAAAGAGGATAAACCAAAACAAGTTATTATTTTGCTTTTGAAAAATTTACCATTCAAATATTTCTTTGGTAAAAAAACACTTGTGTCACACATACTTTTTGAAAATCACACTAAATGCAACATACCCACTCCAAACTATTTATAAAATCTTTAAAATTCAAAAAAATTAATAAACCTGAACCTAAACTTTTCTTGAAAATTATCTTTTCAAACAAAAGGTAAAACAAAAAAACAAAAACTTAATGAAGAAGAGGTACATGTACCTGAATCATGTCTTCGTCTTGAGGGTCATGACTTGACGTCGAGGCTACTCTCTGCTGACGCCCATCCACATCATCAACACCCTGGGGACAAATCAGAACAAGAATAAGAAGTCTGCAAAAACACATACAATATAATCCATGAATATGAATAACATCCAAATTAGCCCGAAAGATGATCAGAGTTTCTTGACAAAATCCACCCATGCCCAAAAATGCCACGTTTGAGGCACATACACACTAATGTAGAGACAGAGCTGCCAACATTTGCACCATGAAATCAGGGAGATTTTGTACAACAATCAGGGAGATATTTAGAATTACATTCAACTTCATAGGGAAAAAGTTTCCATAATCAGGGAGATTTTGAAATTTGTTCATTAGAACATGGAAAGATTGGGAACTTTCTGCAGAATCAGGGAGAGTTGGCAGCTATGTAGAAAGTAGAGCCATTGCCCAAAGTGTCACAATGAGAGTGGTAAACTGGAGAAGCCATCTTGGCCCAATTTCATAGAGCTGCTTAAGCACAAAAAGTAGCTTAGCACAACAAAATAATGCTTACCAGACTAAGGTAACCAGCCAAAATAGCATGTCATGTGTACAATATGTGACTGGTATCCTGCTCAATTTCGCTTAACAGCCAATTGTTAAGCAATATTTTCTGCTTAAGCAGCTCTATAAAATTGGGCCCAGCTGTGCTCAATAAGCCAATTTGCCAGTTAGATTTGAATAATGTCCGGTACAATGACTCGCTTAGCCACAAATTACTGATTTAATATGAGTTCCTCAGACTATAGAGACAGTTGCGATGTCACATGGTTCGGGGCAAGCTTTTGTATAGCAACCTCCAGACGAGCAAACCCTGGTACCATTATGCCATACACGATCATTCACAATTGTGTATGGGTGTTCGCAGTCTCTTACATAACTACGCAAAAGTTTAAATTAAGGAGGACAGTTTAAGAACGATCTGGGCCCACTTTCATAGAGCTGCTTAAGCAGAAAATATTGCTTAACATTTTTCTGCTTAGCAGAAATAAGCAGGATAATGGTCGCAAATGGTACATGTGACATGGGAACCTTATTCTGGTAAGCATTATTTTCTTGTGCTTAGCCACTGTTTTCGCTTAAGCAGCTCTATCTAATTGGGACCGGAACAGGGAAAACCCCTGCAATAGATAAGCTGTCTCCTGTAGTTTGTAATGAGCCCAGATCCCAACTTCATAGAGCTGCTTAAGCAGAAAATATTGCTTAACAATTGTCTGCTAAGCAGAAATGAGCAGGATACCAGTCACAAATTGTACATGTGACATGGTTTGGCTGGTAACCTTATTCTAGTAAGCATAATTTTTGGTTTGCTTACCTACTTTTTATGCTTAAGCAGCTCTATGAAATTGGGCCCAGGACTGGGGTCTTTTAATTTTACACAGTCAGACTACTTTCACTACCTGAGACTCATTTCTTTGAGGACTGAATTTGAGGAGTCTGTCCACCCCCTCGCTCATCCCGTCTTGCTGCGCATTCCGGCTGGCGGCATTCTGTGCCATGGCCTTCTCCCGTAGCTTCGTCGTCGTCTGTCTCGTGTTGGACACAGTGGGCGGAGTTTGCATCTGGAGGAGGTCGTCATCTTCTTCTTGTATCGGCTGCGCGGCGGCTAATAGTAAACTCTTCTGGGCTGCCCCTGTAACATTCAATCATTAAATTCACGACTTCTGAGATTTCCACAAACCTTAGAAACAACTTTCCGTTTTGCTACACCCAAAGGATCTGAACAAATATCCTTTTATCTTGAAACCCACGTCACTACCGACTGAGAAGTTTATAAAACCGAAAATTAACGTGGGCATGTATTTTACCTGTCACGTATACATACAGTACAATGGAGGTTAAAGGTCACTTACCTGCTGGGGCATCGACGAGAGGGTCAAACTTGACGTACAATGACTGCCTGGCTAGTGCAGACTCTTGGAACTGGAAAGAAGAGGAGGAAAAGTTGGTATAACACATACATTGTTTGTGCATATAGAGTAGTCCAAACACACTCCAGACCTTCAACCGGGCCCAATTTCATAAAAAGCATGTAAGCACAAAAACATGCTAAGCACAGAAAACTCTTGCTTAGGAAAAATAGGTTACCAGCCAAAATACCATACAGTTACCATTGCTGTGACTGGTACCCCACTCATTTCTTGCTTAGCAAAGTAATTTGCTAAGCAGAATTTTCTGCTAAACAGCTTTATGAAATTGAGCCCTGGTTAATAAACACACATGTGTACATTCATATTGACCCCGTGCACAAATGTCATACGCAGCTACTGTCTGCCACGCTCGCCATTTTGGGAGTCAAATTGCACATAAAACTTCTGGTCAGCGTGTGAACGCCACGTTGCCTATAATCCGCACTACACCGTATTACACAAGGAAACATCGCCTCCCAAAATGGCGCAACGGAGATTATTGTGGTGATGAAATCAAGTGGATTGGGTTCAATACAGACAACTTTGCTTTACACGTCATGAGACAAACCTAAACAACATGATGCAAACATTCATGGCGTGTCATGGCCGAGCGGTTAAGAGCACCGAACTCAAGCTCTGGTGTTTCTGATCAGCAGAGTGTGGGTTCGAGTCCCGGTCATGACACTTGTATCCTTAAATAAAAATAAAATAAATTGTTGTTCCCTGGACGACTCCTGGTCAAGATATTTTTATCGTCCGAAGATTTAAAACAAACAAAATAAATAAATGAAAATAATTTGTTTTTAAACCTTTATGTATTTGCTTACAATCCAAATCAATTTCTATTCCTATGTTTTTGTCTTTTATTCAAATTCGCTGTAGCTTACCGTACTTCCACCTCCAGCCTTCTCAAGAAAGTCCACATCAAAGGCAGCAGGATCCGCACTGGCAAACACTGACAGGAGACATAAGGAATTAGAGTCAATGAGGGTCAAGTGATGCTGACTGATGTGTGTGGATCAAACATGGGAGAAGTGGAGACGGTTTGAAGCGGGTGAGAAAACAGAAGAAAAGGAAGACGAAAAAGCGAGAGAGGGGATTTTGGAGGATGAGAAAATAACACAGGCTTCTGGAAGATAACAAGGGAGGCTGGAGACAACTTGGGGGTGGGTGACGAACTATAAAGACAGACAAAGAGCTAGAGAAGGAGATTTTGGAGGAGAAAATAACAGAGGCTTGTGGAAGATAACAAGGTAGAATGGAGGCGGTTTGAGGCGGATGACATACTATAAAGACAGACAAAGAGCTAGAGAAGGAGATTTTAGAGGAGAAAATAACAGAGGCTTGTGGAAGATAACAAGGTAGAACGGAGGTGGTTTGAGGCGGATGACAAACTATAAAGACAGACAAAGAGCTAGAGAAGGGGATTTTGGAGGAGAAAATAACACAGGCTTGTGGAAGATAACAAGGTAGAATGGAGGCGGTTTGAGGCGGATGACATACTATAAAGACAGACAAAGAGCTAGAGAAGGGGATTTTAGAGGAGAAGAAAATAACGGAGGTTCCTGGAAGATAACAAGGTAGAAGGGAGAGGACCGGAGAGGGGTGACAAACAAGAAAGACAGACGAAGAGCTAGAGAAGGGAATTTCGGAGGAGAAGAAAATAACGGAGGTTCCTGGAAGATTTTAGAGGAGAAGAAAAATAACAGAGGTTCCTGGAAGATAACAAGGTAGAAGGGACAGGACTGAAGGTGGGTGACGAACTATTAAGACAGACAAAGAGCTAGAGAAGGGGATTTTGGAGGAGAAGAAAATAACAGAGGCTTCTGGAAGATCACAAGGTAGAAGGGAGGCGAATAGAGGAGAGTGACAAAACATAAAGACAGTAGAGCAAGAGAGGGGGCTTTAAGGGGTGAAATCACACAGGTTTTTGGAACAGACGGAGAAACATACACAGGAAACAGGGAAGAGTAGGAGAGGACAGACAGATATAACTGTATAAATCATCTTTGAAATGCTACAATAATGACGGCAAAAATAATGCTATAAACATTCTGATCATGAAATCAACTGATGTAACTGTGCGGGTCTACAGCAATCCTTCACACACAGTGTCCAAGCACACCTAGCACTATGTTAAATGCCTTCAACCATGCAATCTCTCTCCCTCAAATAACACCTGCTTAGGAATTATTTGGGGGGGGGCATTAGCTTAATCCACCTGTCATGTTTAAAATAATTGAGCTGTCTCCCAACAATGAATTCCTTCCAACCAAACAAATTTGTCATACAAAAAGTACTCAGCATGGAATGATAAATTGTAAATGTAGAAAACAAAGACACCAAATAGCTTTTAAAATAAACGATGTTGGTTTGATGGAAGCAAATGCAAACAACAACCAGCAAGGTAACAACGATATAAAAAAATGTACAAAGTTCTTTCAAAAGAATTACAAGGGACTTGTTAAATAAACCTGTTGATACAATTACACCCGCATAGTCTGGTATACTAGGGTCATCCAGGCCGGATACTTCAAGGCGGCATTTGCCTCCATGTCCCTTGGTCATTGCCTTAGTGTCCCTTGAAATGTTCCAGCACAAATTTACATTTCCCTCTCAGAGGTGCACTATACTGAGGAAAATCTACCCTGCCCTTACAAGATTGAAGTATCAGGCCTGGTGATTACTTAAGTTGAAGCTGAACTATAAAGGATGCAGCTACAACGTGGTTGAGCTGCAGGCCTGAGAGACAATGTACTTCACATTATTTGAAAAGATTTTTGAGATGTGGACAGTTTTTGGGGTTGTGCAATGGCATCTGCACAGAAATGCATGACACAACGTCATTACTACCCGACACTTTGTGCCTCCCAACCTTTCACCTTTAAACGATATGTCACAGATCAGATATTCCTAATCTACTTCCAAGTTCAAACATATAGAGTTTAATATCTTCAAAAGGTTTCCCTACTAAAAAAAAATAAAAAATAAAAAATGTAATTAACAAGTAAAAGGGACCTTTCCTGTAGCTATTTGTTCACCCCTGAACACCAAGTACAACACCCATCGTACCTTCTGGGGTGACAAAGCCCCGAAGCCTCATGAATTGAAGGAGCCTGCTATGACCTTGGGCAACAGCTTATAGAGCGAGCAAGGGTGGGAAAGAAAGAAGAGCAAACTAAAGAATTCCAAGCAAAGGTTTGCACTAAAGCCACGGGGATTGACAGGAACACAACAGTTACATGAACAGGTCTTGAAATTTAGGCTGGACCGCAGGCTCGAGGCCAGTGATTATAGCATCGGGCCAGTAAACTCAAGACTGGAAAATACTGACGGTCTTGTGTATTTGTTCAAATGTTGACTTTCAGTCTTATAAATCTGTTTCAGTTATGTCGAGTATTGAAGAATTCTTACCCATAATAAAAACAAGATAACTCTTCTCTTGGTGCTCGTTCAAATCAAAACAGTTACATGGGTAAACTGTGTAGGTATTTTTTGTTTTCCATTTCAATGGTCTTGTAAAATGAATTCTGGTCCAGTAAACATTTTGAGCAACAAGCCCCACGGTCTTGTGGATTTTTCTCCCCAAGTTTGAGCCCTAATGAAGTATTCCAGATCTCACAAAGCCTGGCATGGATCCAGCATCTTTGATGAACGATAAATTACATTACCATGTACATTTAGGTTTTGTTAATATTTCACAAACTTGACTCTTAACTCGGTTTGACACTTAACAAAACACTGCGATTTAAGTTGTTATTTTTTTATTGTTCTTGTTATTCAGAACACAAGATATCTTAGGATCTAATTCTTATGAGGGGCATTATTTGAGTGGTAGTTATTATTTTTTTAAAATTTCTTATTCAGAGGGGGAAGGGTGTAGCAAGGAAGGAGGGGGACAAAGAGACGCATATTCAATCAACCAAAGGCAGGCCTGAAATCTTTTCTTTGAGAGCAATGCCATTTTCATTTTGCAAAGGGCAACTCCATTAGAAAATCTTAAAGCCTATGGAAAGCTTTTGAAGGGGCACCAAGGCCAAGACCAGGGGCAACAGAGGCCATGGCCTCCAGAGCCTCTGTGTAATTCTAGGCCTGCAGAAGTAGCCAATACAAAACTGAAGACTATAAGTTTATTATTTATTACACATCCAACAGCACAAGAAAACGAGAAGAAATGTTCAGTTTTAAATGTGGGAGGAAAACCCCAATGAGGAAAACCCACGCAATCAGGTAGAGACTGAAAACCCAATCCACATGCAAGGCTCCAGTCTGAGGTGGGATTCGTACTGGGGTACACAGAGGTGAAAGGCAGGGAAAGAAACCACTGAGCCAACCTCATCCAACAACTGAGCCAACCTGATCCCCAAAAACTAATGAATACAGACAAACCCTTAACTATTTCATTATCCTTTGACCAGACACTGTTACTATGTAAACAGCTCCAAGTTTCTCCCAGGTTTTTTTTCAAAACTGTGGGGCATTCTGGACCCAAATTTTGCAAGATTGGCATCAGCACGCTGAATTGAAACGAGGTCCTCGGAATGTTTTTTAATTGATGTTTACGTTTGGCTTTAAAACTGTGAAATTTAACTGGAGCATTTTAAATGGCTTTATTTTATAATTTTTGTGTGAATTTGATCTTAAATCTAAAAACAATTCAGGGGGGGGGGCTTGGCTTATTGGTCGGCATTCACACGAACCCCGAAATTAAAAGATTTTACAATTAATGCTTGGTGTTATGAAGTATTATTAATACCTTCTAGTTGTTAAACCTGCAACAAACTGTAGCAACCTGTCGCAACCTGTCACTGACAACCTGTCACATCATGTCACAAACTTAACAGCTGATTTAGTAGCACAAAACTTGCACAAACTTCGCACAAACCCATGTAAGCTTACGGACAGATATCACAAAAAAATACACTATCATTAAGACTTGACCTCAGAAGTCTCAGTACATCGACAGTGTGGAAAATGTTTTAAAATGTGAGCATTTTATGCCCACATAAGGGTAGACGTAGGTCTACTGCATGAAATGTAGTCAAATTTGATAATAGCTTACATTTTCCATCAGGCATTATACTACAGTAAACATTAACTGCATATAAATTAAAAACTGCCTTCAATGTACAATATGGTTTACAAATATACATGTCAGCGTTCTCCCTTAAAAACAATGGTCCTGCATGGCTAGTTCATTGCTTCCAAAAGCTATGTGTATTAAAGGCACTGTACACGTTTGGTAATTATACTCAAAATATATATATTAGCATAAAAACTGACTTGGTAACGACCAACAGAGAGCTGTTGATAGTATAAAACATTGTGGGAAACGACTCCCTCTGAAGTAACGTAGTTTTTGAGAAAGAGGTAATTTCTCACTAAAATAATAAAAGACTTCTTGCAAGAAGCCTTTTATTCCTATCTGAAAGCACACAAATTTGTACTACAAGGGTGTTTTTTCTTTCATCATTTTCTTGCAACTTCGACGACCAATTGAGCCCAAATTTTCACAGGCTTGTTATTTTATGCAGATGTTGGGATAAACCAAATGAGAACACTGGTCTTTGACAATTACCAAACGTGTTCAGTGCCTTTAAATCACTGCCTGCTCGGAATGTTCATGCTTTCAAACTCCAATACAAATGAAAGTGTTTACAAGAGAACCTTAAAATAAGATCCAGTGAAAAAGCTGGTGGACCAGTTAAATGACAAGCTAGCTGGTCCTGCTGGCTAGTCACTGAAAAAGTTAAAGGCGGACCCTGCCATGTTCACCAGGGAAAAAAGTACATAATGGAAAATTAATGTGGTAAAATAACGACAGAGAATGAGAAAGCAATTTTATTTTAAGTACACCAAACCCAATAAAAAAAATTAAGTGTTAAAACAAAAGTTAATGAAAAAAATAAACACGGCAACAGCAAATCACCACTGCAAGGGGAAAATTGTTTCAAATATTAAATTAAATCAATATCAAACAACTGTGCTCTTCACTTGTAAAACAAAACTTATTAAATCACACCATCAACAGAATCAGAACGGGATTAATCAAAACTCGGAATCATGCCATGCTGCGCAATGTACAGTAAGACCAAACTACACCGCATGTTAGGATTGATGATTATATAACAAGCGCTGGGATTGGTTGGAAGAGGTTGGGGGTGATTGGGGAATAACCAATGAAACGTCTGCTTGGATAGGTGTGGTTTACTTTTAGAAAAGTACACATTAGGGTCAGTCAGTGGAAGTAGAACCTATGATTTCAACTTTCGTCATGAAACCGAGGCCCTCCGGCTTAGGCTCTGACTTTAGTTCTGTCAATAAATTTGAAAATATACACTTCTGGTACGGGTCATAGATTGGTTTTTGTCAACGTAGTGCTGATTCTTACAAAGAAAGATACAATAAAAACCACATGTGAAAGTTTCAGCTGAATACAGTGTCTACATGTACTTGCTGAGAAAACAGCCGAAAACTGTGACTGTATTTTCACAAGAACATCGAAGTCATCCACGTTGAGCGAGGTGACAGCAAGTTCCAACCGCATCTCTGGCCGCAGCTCGGAAATCTGAGAAACGATTCATGCATGAATCGTTTCTCAGATTAAAATGTGTTTGGGTGAAAAATTATCCAAACCATATTACTTCGAAGGGAATCCTTTCTCAAAATAGTTTATACTATCAACAGCTGCAGAGCTTCTCACCAAGTAAGTTTTTATGGTCATTAATTTTTGGAGTATTACCAATCTATGACCCTACCTTTAAAACAGGCAGAGGGTGTGTAAGCCGGGGGCCAAAGCCTAAGCCAAGATTAACAAATTGGCACTAAGCCCTTATCTGGCAAATGAAGTTTGAAAGCGGCAAAGAGTAGGATGACATCACCTGTCAAATTTAAAACTTGTTTTCATTTTTCTTGGACTCAAAGCCAGCTGGGCCCATTTTCATAGAGCTGCTTAAGCATGACAATTGTGCTTACCAGAAAAAGGTTACCAGCCAAAATACCATGTTATATGAACCGTTTGCGACCAATTACCTGCTAATTTGTTTTGCTTAGCAGAAGACAAAAGTACTTTTGTCTGCAAAAGCAGCTCTATGAAATTGGGCCCCAGGTGACGTTTTCTCTTACACTAGTTGGTATGTATGACGAGAGCACAGACACTGAATCCGTCGTCTCTGAACATAGTTCATTGGCAAATTCTATGAGATGGTTTGATTTTGACATTACAATGGATGCAAAACATGGCACTAGCCTCTTCCTTCGTATACCACTTTTACCAATCTTTACTGAGGTCCCCCTGAGAAAAACATTTCTTTGCCTATATTCAAAAATAGAGTCTAGCAATACAGAAGGTGTATGTTCAACAAATCAGGGCAAAAAAGTATAAAGTCACAAAATTTTGTGATTGAAAAAAAAGAAAAAAGGAACGACTTAGCAAAACAAACTTTGTTTCAAGACTATTTTTCCCATGGTCTTGTTCTAGTCAGATCCCCTTCAGAAGAAAAGGCTTCAAATTGGGGTATAAAAGTATATCCCAGTCAATCCTCTTCAGAAGAAAAGACATCAAATCGGGGTATAACAGTATATCCCAGTCATTCCTCTTCAGAAGAAAAGACATCAAATCGGGGTATAACAGTATATCCCAGTCAATCCTCTTCAGAAGAAAAGGCTTCAAATCGGGGTATAACAGTATATCCCAGTCAATCCTCTTCAGAAGAAAAGACATCAAATCGGGGTATAACAGTATATCCCAGTCAATCCTCTTCAGAAGAAAAGACATCAAATCGGGGTATAACAGTATATCCCAGTCAATCCTCTTCAAAATATGACATCAAATTGGGGTAACATTATTCCAGTCAATATTCTTCAGAAGTAGGTTTCAATCGGGGCACAATGTACAGTATACCCCAGTTTGGACATCAAGGACCCAATGCAGGTAGTATCATGGTTATTCCCCTAATGTTCAATGGCGTATAGATGGAGATAGGTATAATGGTTCGCTTGGTCGACGTCCTACCTTCCTCGGCCAATCTGAATTCCATCTCCTCAAAGCTTATGTCCCTCGCTAGGCCTCGGACACTAAGGCCTGATGTAGGGAAGGCATGGGGGGGGGTGAGGATGGCGAGGGTGATACAATAGGGCATGACGAGATTGGTTTAGCATACAAGTCAAGACACTTCATTCTCTAGACAAAAGTTCATCGATTAAAAAGTCATACCAAATCAGTTAATAATAAGGGATGAGATTTTATTGAATGAGACAATTCCTGAAAAATGGCTTGCAGGCCTGGGTCCCCCCTTGTTCTAGGCGCAAAAACTCCAAGATGTTACAATTCAGGAGGTTTACAGACTCTGTGCATCACCAGAAATAACCAAACTACAGGTTCGGACAAAAAGTGGATTATTTCTAAGGAGATTTTGAGAAAACCCTGAAATCAGGAACAATCCTGAAAAATCAAACACCTGTTAAAAGCTTTATCTTTATTTTGAGTCCATAGTCTACTTAGAAGGGGTGCGAGTCTTTGCTGACAAAAAGACCTGTAAACTTGATCCAAATTTTAGGAGGCACATTGAAATTATTGCACTTCCACCATTTGATAACCCCTGGAGTTATAGATTCCAAGGAGCTTCTGGGAACAGTATCCTCAGTGCGAGAGAAGTAGATCAAAGGGCATGATATTTGTATATGAAGAAAATCACAACTACTTTGTTTCACCAGGCAGAGAAAAAATAAAATAAAAATAAAAATGAATTCAGACAAAAGTCTGAACTATAAACCCACACAGCGGCCCTCATGTTTATTCCTCCATTCAAATTGATATATAAACCAAACTGAGGCTGGAAGGGAAAATAGTCTGGCACATTCTTTGTATGATGAAAATTGATATTGAATGTTTTTAATGCACAACACAGGGATGTGATAAGCTGTTGAAAAAACTCTGAACTCTGAGCGCAAAGCGCGAATGCTTGCGTGCTCGAAAAACTTGCGAGCACGAAGCCCACTTATAACATTTATCTTTGGTTTTAAAAGCCCTACTCTGCAATTAGGGGCGTTATGATTTTATTACTGAGGGCAAAAAAAAACGGATTTCCGGTTAAAAACTGAGAAATCACATCCCTGACAATAGGAACATGATGACGTCGGTAGCCAATTAAAGTTCTGTACAAGAGCTACCGACCCAACATTACCTTCTAATAACGTGTACAGTATAGATAGTTCCCAATCTTTACAGGCAAGTTGGGTTTTCGCTTTGAGCCTGGCCAAGTGTTCTACCCATGCAGCCAAGTGGTTCACTGACCAATCATAGTGCAGGGAAATTGATTTAACATCT
This sequence comes from Plazaster borealis, assembly GCA_021014325.1. NCBI lineage: Eukaryota > Metazoa > Echinodermata > Asteroidea > Forcipulatida > Labidiasteridae > Plazaster > Plazaster borealis. The sequence continues at coordinate 3,909,628 of CM037458.1, forward strand.
CCATGCCGCATGCGGTATTTACGCAAAACGCCTAGCTGAGTATTCAAAAAATGATAATCATTGCCTGTAAAGATGGTTGACTTTACACTGCGTGACTTCAAGTGGAAACTATGTGTTAATCAATTAAGTTTTGAAGGTTATCTGTTTTAGATTGGTCAAGTCCAAAACGGGATTAAGGTCGATTAGAAGATTGTAAGACAAAATGTTCAAGGCCATGAATATCGTTGCATGCTGAGAAAACCCCATTATGCAAAAGCCAATCAGCAGTCAGTAGTTGCAGGCACAAACTTCAACAGGAAAGTTTAAGCAACTAGCGCACACGGGCACAGCCCAAAACTTCTTGCAATTCAAAGAAAGGCCTTTTTTCCAGAGATTTAAAGGTTTGATTCTCAGACATGACTGAAATCTTGCTGAAAATAAACCTCACAGAAAGGCTGTGGAAAATGTCAGTAAGCGGAAAGATGTGAAAATGGACATGTGCTTTTATCATGTGATATGATCATGTGATATGATCATGTGATATGATCATGTGATATGATCATGTGATATGATCATGCGGCAGAAGATTTTGTCTTCATAGCGCCACACCACACCTAGCGTATAGTTTGTGGGAGGTGACATTTGGAATGCTATGTGATTGTCGTGTGATATTTACCTTCCTCAGCCGGTCTGAATTCCTCATCTCTGGGCATGTCAACCTGCATTCCACCAAAGTTTCCATCCACTACAAAAATAAATTTGAGAGAAAACCATTTAATGTGAGTCTCATTATTGGCGAGACATTTGCATGACAAAAAGAGTTCATCAACTCAATCACATTCAGGGTGATACACGCGAATTGTGGGGGGAAAAAAGTTTGTATTTATTTATTTATTTTTTTTTACTTCAAACTAATTCACCAAACTCATCAAGATTAAACCATTGAGTACGCTCCAGATTGCACAGTAGGGCTTTGACACTGGTCAAGTAAAAAACATTTTGAGGACCTTGTTTCAATTATGCGTGTTTAGGCAAAACTTTCATAATTTGAAAAATCTTGGGGGAGAACCCCCTTTTTTTGAAATATATAAATGATTTTGTTTTTGTAAAAACATCTACATATATACGTGGGAAAAAACCCAACGTCTATCTTTACTGTTGGTTTTTTGTTTTGAGAAGAAGTTTTTATACAAAGTACACACAGATAAGAATCATTTCAGGAATAAGTAACGCCTTTACGATTATTACTACCACCAGTGCTGAACATTAACTAACAGGATTTTAGCCACCGTACCGCCAGAAGCAAATCAAACAATGTAAAAGCAAATACAAACAATGTGTAACTCATTCAAAAGATAATGTTATCCTCTACAAAATACACCAAACTTATAAAAAAAAATAATGATAAAAACATACTATGATTTCTAGATACTGCATAAATCCGATGACTTTTCCCTGTCCTGTTCAGTGAGTGAATGACTTCTGTGCGAAAGTCATTAAAGGCATCGTTCACGTTTGGTAATGACTCTGATAATTAATGGGAATAAAAACTTACTTGGTAAGAAGTACAGCAGCTTTGGATAGTATAATGCATTTTGAGAAACTTTTTACTTTGAAGTTCTGCGGTTATGGAAAAAGATATCACTTTTTATCCCCAAAAACATTTGAATCTGAGCACGTGTAATGCTTCTCAGAGTGTGTATTCCAATGCAGATTATTCTTGCTGCGTGGACATAACTGCTCCAGATTTTCGGCAATATCTCAAAAACGCTACCACCTTTTGAAATTTTCACAGGTTAGTTTTAAGGTATATATCTATAACTATATAGGTTTGAAACAAACACTAGGCTCCAATTACTAAACGTGTTTGATGCCTTTCATGTATAAAAAAACCCATAAAAAACATTAAAATATTAAATTAAGTATATTTATAAAACATTTTGATACTTGCCTTCCTCGGGGGCCAGGACAAACTCCTCTGATGCTATGAAGTTCTCATAACCCCTCTCAGCCTTGATGGGTTCAGGGCAGTCTTCATATTCATCTTCCCTTGGCAAGGGTGTCACCTCTAAGGTAGGCTTCTGCGCTGAGAAACAGTCCCCGCCGTCCCCGTTGGACACTGGAGGTTCATTCTCTCTGCCCTCCGAGGCGGACGACGGGCTGGACTTGGGCGATTTCTTTGCAGCTTTTGTTGGCGTCCTGTTCTTGGGTGATGTTCTGAAAATTGAATAAAATGTCACACAATTAAACCATTGAAAGACCTTCGCCAGGGATGAGATTTGACGACTGTGAACATTCCTGAGAATGGCTTGCGGGTCTGGGTTTCCAATTAATCTAGACACAGAACCTCCCAGATCTTGGAATTCAGGAGGTTTACAGACTCTGTGCATCACCAGAAATACAAAACTGAAGGTTTGGACACAATGTGGACTATTTCTTTCTCCCTTTGGTGACTGCTTTACTTCTTTCAAGAAAATTTTGTAAATTAAGGGAAAATCCTGAAATGGGATCCTGAGGGGTCCTTAAAAGTGTTCTGAAAAATGTTGAAAACTTTGGACGGTCCCTTATAATACAGAAAAATCTGATTGGTCTCTAAAAGTACTAATAATAATAATAATAATAATAAGACTTGTAATGCGCACATATCCACTCTGCTGGGTGTTCAAGAGGCAGAAGTACTGAATCATAACACACAAATATCCCAAGAATTTTATCTCCTTGCTCAGTTTTGTTATTGTAGCAAAACCATCCACGGGCCAAGCATCCTACCATTTCGGGGTTGAATAATTTTGACCCATGTCCGCATTAAGGTCTACGATATTAAATTCTTCCTGTTTCCCATAAGTTACCTCAACAAGAGAAACTTAAGAATAGCACACCTTGATTTTCTTGGTGTATTCCTTGGTGAGGACTCGGCCGAGTTCTGCATTTGCTCTTCCTTAACCTCTGACCTGAAAATTTCAAGGGAAAAGAATGATAATAATAATAATAATAATAATAATAATAAAAAGCATTTATATAGCACCAAGATCCGCCTAAAAGACGCTTAACAGATAAAAAGATATAAAACAAGATGCCAATAAACATAGCGATAAATATAAAACAACTGTAAACAGAAACAGGAATTCCATGAACCCCTTAAAAACATGAAACTACTAAAAACTTAAGGCAGTCTTAAGGAGGAATAAAAGAAGAACCGTTAAACAAACAGTAATACACTTCATGGATGCAGACACTCCATAATAAAGTTAGTATACAAACATATTTAAAACAAAGGAGTAATTAAATAAAAGAATGGGTAAAAGGTTAACCACACTAAGGACCTGGCTATGCCAAAGCCCTTAAATAATCAATTAACAGAAAAATAAAGACTGAAAATATATAAAATATGAAAGGTATTGGTATTGTAATCTCACAATGACTGAAAGTATTATACTACAACAGGTATTAAAAAGATGTGATAAAAAGGGGAGAGGTTTCCAGCACAACATGCTAGATGCGTAAAAACTAGACCTTGTTGGGGCAGAAGATGGGAGAAGGGGTGTAAGAGAGGAGGCGGGTGTTGACCTAGGAATCAAGGGAATTAGGATGGGTAAAGCTGGGCTGATTGGTCTTGGAGAAAAGGACGCTATGGGGGAGGTTTTTCTTGGTGTATTTTTGCTAACTTTACACTCCCATTCGTTTATCTAGAGAAACTTTGTTTTATAATTTTCACCCGAATATTGAATTGGGATGTTAGATGGCGTTTCCTTGGTTTGACACGATGCATGAAAGTGAAATCTGTTTGCTGATGAAGAGTTTGTCCAAGCACCAAGGAAATGATCAAATATGGACTACGTACAGAGCAACTGCCACTCTCAAAAAAACTTTGTCTAATATCTAAGACTATGAACTACAGAGCTGCAAACAATTGCATCTTTCAATCCGGGAGATTTTGTCCAACAATCAGGGAGCTTTTTAGAGTTACATTCAATATAATAGGGAAAAAGTTTCCAGGGTGATTTTCAAATTTGTTCATCAGAACATGGAAAGATTGGTTTTATTTTCATGGCAGCTCTGGAACTATAAAAATTAGCCAAATATTTTTTAGAACCCAGACAGTGAGAAAGCACTGCTACCTCAGCATTCAGCTTGGGTTTGGAACCCAGCAACCCTACAAATGAATAGTAAACTTGCGGGTACAACCATGTTTAAGATCTCTTTTGAGGGAGTGTTGGCTCTGGTCTCGAACAGTTTACTCTGCTCGTCTTCAGGCAAGCAGAGTATACTGTTCGAAACATCGAGACCACACCGGCTCTTTTCAGAGCCAACACTCCCACATAAGAGATTTTGTACACATGGTTGTACCCGCAATTTTACTATTTATTTATAGTAACTTCTTATTTGTCCACACCATGCAAAGCTTCAAACAACACCCACAACCCTACGTTTGCAAGCCCTGTAGTCCCACAATCTGACTGCAACGATACGGCCACTTGGACCACAATTTACCAAAGTACCCCTCTGGTCTCTTAACACCACCTTTGAGTGATCAATTCATACTTCACGGCAAACTAAAACTGATAAGAAGCCTTTGATAACCTACTCTGTACAGTTGTTTGCAGCATTCTTTGGGGGTAACGTCGGAGAATTGGCGATTTGCGCTTTCGGTGCAAATGGATCCATATCCTCATCAAAGTTGAAATCGGAACTAAAACAGAGTGGCAAAATCATAAACAAAAAAAGATGCTAGCAAACTAAAAAGCAAGAAGCAGCATAATTGAAGGACAAGGGACGGTGAAACAATACTACCTTGTGACATTTCAAGTTGAATTATGCTCTGTATAATCCATTCCAACAAATTTTGAACAAAAAACCCCAAAACAAACAAACAAACAAAAACTTTCTAGTAAGGTTTGTGTTATTACCTTCATATGGAATCTCTCTTTGAGTTGTGGTGGTTCTGAAAAGAACCGGTGGTTTAACAACTTGATGTTTCGATCAGTATGCTCTGGTTGTCTTCAGGAGAAAGCTGAGCATACTGATCAAAATATCGAGTTGTTAAAGGCACTGTACACGTTTGGTAATTGTCAAAGACCAGTGTTCTTATTTGGTGTATCCCAACATATGCATAAAATAACAAGCCTGTGTTACCTATACACCGATGTGTGTTAACCCGTTCGCTTTGGGATTAAAAATCCTTTCAAACGTTTTGTTAGCAATAGCTGTCAACCCTTCATATTCCAAATCATTAATATATTTGATATTATAATTTGTTTTTACCCTTTCACTGATGTGTATTAAAGGCACTGAACATGTTTGGAAATTGTCAAAGACCAGTGTTCTCACTTGGTGTATCCCAACATATGCATAAAATAACAAGCCTGTGAAAATTTGGGCTCAATTGGTCATCGAAGTTGCAAGAAAATGATGAAAGAAAAAACACCATTGTTGTACAAATTTGTGTGCTTTCAGATAGGAATAAAAACTTCTTGCAAGAAGTTTTTATTATTTTTGTGAGAAATTACCTCTTTCTCAAAAACTACGTTACTTCAGAGGGAGTCATTTCTCACAATGTTTTATACTATCAAACAGCTCTCCGTTGCTTGTTACCAAGTAAGTTTTTATGCTAATATTTGTTTTGAGTCATTACCAAACGTGTACGATACCTTTAACCAAGCTACTGAATTCGGGGATCTATGACATCAGTATTATCAGTGGGTACAAACCTGTTGCTAGTGGCGTCATTTTTGCGAGAAATTTCAGGAGAATTCTGAACTTGACTCTTGGGTTTGAACGGGTCAATTTCCTCATCTAAGACTAAATCCTGACTGAAAAAGTAGCAAAGTAAAAACAAAACAACTATCATGCAAAAGAAAAAGCAGATATTACACCAACACATTGACCCAAAAAGAAAAGGAAAAAAACCAAAACAACCATATTACACAGAAGTAAAATACATATCAGTGTGTATTATCCTAAAGTAAACCGTAAACTACAATTATTCAGATATTAATCTTCATCATTTTGATGGATAAAGAAGCACTTTGCATTACACGATGACAGTAACCAAACGTTTTCTGACAGCAAAAACTCTCCTTAAAAATGTTTGGTTTTTTTTAAGCTAATGGAATTGAGAACCTATTACAACATCTACAAATAACTATTATTAGTGGGTACAAACCTGTTGCAATTGGCGTCATTTTTGCGTGAAATTTCAGGGGAATTCTGAACTTGACTCTTGGGTTTGAACGGGTCAATTTCCTCATCTAAGTCTAAATCCCGACTGAAAGAGTAGCAAAGTAAAACAAAACAAAAATCATGCAAAAGAAAAAGCAGATTTTACACGTAAACATGTACCAAACTTAAAAGCAACATTACAAGTAAAATACATAGTGTGTGTGTCTTATTCTAAGTAAAAAGCGGACATTCAGAATAACCAATTTAAAAACAAATTGATAGAATAGTTACTCGTTTATGGATGTTACTGATAAAATCAGATCAAGTGACAAAAGAAGAAAATTTGAAATGGTTAAGTGAAATTAAAAGGATTGGCAAGTGGAAAAACAAGGAGCAAATTTTGAGGCTTCAAGTCTACAAGTTTGACAAAATTAGGTTCAAAATGAACAAACCTTCTGTTGATGATTTTGTTTTTGGGCGATGCCTTTGGCGAATTCTGAATTGGATTCTTTGAGGCAAACGGATCCTGGCTTTCATCAAATTCAAATTCCGAACTGAAACGTGCCAAATAATAAATCACAATAAACAATCATGCACAAAATAATTTGTTTTGTTTAAAAGTACAATAAAAATGAGAAAAGGTTCACGGTCGTGTTCCCGCAAGAATTTGTTTTACGAAATAGAGACAATAAACTTAGACAACAGACCATTTGAATGAGTAGATTCTCTTAGTTCTTTTTACAAAATCTGTAAACTTCACTATTGAACCCTTTTTCCCCCCCAGCATGCATAATTTATATTTTGTTTAGAAAAATGTAAAGCCACTGCAACTATTTAAATAAAATAAAAACAGACTTTTAGGACAAACCTTTTGCTTTCAGTAAAGTTTTTGGGCGACGCCGCTGGGGAATTTTGCATCTGTTTCTTGGGTTTAAAAGGGTCGTGTACCTCTTGGACCTCTTCAAAGTTAAGGTCAAAACTGTAGCGTATCACAAAGCAAAATAAAACAAAACAACAGAGCTTCATGGGTGCAGGAGGGAAACAAAAAAGTCACAACAACAACATCACCAAAAGTAACTCAAGCAACACCTTAGCATAAAACATGAATAAGAGTATTACAAATTAAACTTAGACAACAGACCATTTTAATGAGTAGATTCTCTTAGTTCTATTTACAAAAACTGTAAACTTCACTATTGAACCCTTTTTCCCCCCAGCTTGCATAATTTATATTTTGTTTAAACAAATGTAAAGCCAATGCAACATATTTTGCCTAAAAGCATTTAAATAAAATAAAAACAGATTTTTAGGACAAACCTTTTGCTTTCAGTAAAGTTTTTGGGCGACGCCGCTGGGGAATTTTGCATCTGTTTCTTGGGTTTGAAAGGGTCTTGTACCTCTTCAAAGTTAAGATCAAAACTGTAGCGTATCACAAAGCATAATAAAACAAAACAAAAGAGCTTCATGGGTGCAGGAAGGGAAACAAAAAAGCCACAACAACAACATCACCAAAAGTAATGTACCTCAAGCAACACCTTAGCATAAAACATGAATAGAGTATTAAAAATTAACCAAGTCCGATGAACTTTCACGAATGTAGCCAGGGGCGATTGTCATTGCTGACAAAAAAGTCTGAAACTAGGGCGGTGTCCGATTTAACGGCTACAGCTACGGTTACGGCTAGATTTACGCGCCATCATGCGTTGAAGTATAGGACGTCCTTAGCAACACACTCAGTAACAGTCGTAGCAGTAGCTGTAGCCACCAATTCGGATCCAAATTTTATGAGGAATGTTGAAATGATGGCGTTTCCACCTTTTGGTAAACCTTAGGGCTTAGATTTCACAAAGCTTTTAGGAACAGTGTCCTCAGCACTAGAGAAGTAGATCAAAGAGCAGGATTTCTTTATATAAGTGGAAAAAATGACAGCTGTTTTTCTTCAGAAGGCTGACTAAAAAAGTCTGAACTCAGATAAAAGTCTGGAACTTCTCATTCCTGGTAGCATTATGACAGAAAGAAAAATCAAGTCATGCCACGACAAAAAAAACCCTTTGCTTTATAAATATTTTTGCGAGGGAAAATAATAGTTGGTCACAAACAGCACACATTCAAATCACATGGCATTTTTGCTTGTAATCCTCATCTGCTAAGCATGACTTTCAATACAAATGTGTATGGGCATTGTAGTTTTATGAGAAATTTCATCCATTAATGGAAGTGACAATTCTACTCAGCTAAAGTAGATTTTCTCAAAATGGTGTGACCACAAACTGAAACCATATCGGTACTCCACAATGCAATGCCCAAAGTCTGATATTAAAAGGTTGGGTCATACTTTGGTAAGTACACAAAAAATTAATGACCGTAAAAACGTACTTGGTGAGAGACACTGCAGCTGTTGATAGTATAAACTTTTTGAGAAAGAATTCCCTTTGAAGTAATATGGTTTGGATAATTTTTCACCCCAAAACCATTTGAATCTGAGATACGATTGATGCATGAACCGTTTCTCAGATTTCTAAGGGTTGGTGTCCGTTCGCGAATGCTGCGGCCAGAGATGCAGTTGGTACCTGCTGTCACCTCGCTAGATGTGGATGGATTCAACGTTTGTGGAAAAATACCGTGACAATTTGTTGCTGTTTTCTCAGCAAGTAGACACTTTCACATGTGACTTTTTTGTATCAGCCCTCACTTCATAATTTTGCCTATAACTCAGCATAACGTTGACAAAAACCAATCTATGACCTTACCTTTAAACTCAATAAATTATAAAACTCCTAAACGCAAAACGATGGAATTAGTTGATCGGAGAGCAGAGAGCAGTGGCTAGCAAGGAGGTTCAAATACAAACCTTGCATTATGGACAGCGTTCTTTGGGGAGCCCTTCTGCTTCATCTTGGGTGAATTCTGAATCGCACTCGTCGTCCCAAAGGGATCCTTGATGTCGTCGTAGTTGAACTCTGGAGTGGCGGACTTCTTGCTGCCGGGAAGGGGTGGGGAGCTCTGTAGACCCTGACCAGTCTGGAAGGGGTTCATGTTCTTGAGATCCTCCTCGCTGAGATCATAGATACTCTTACCCGTCTTACTGGGAATACCTGTCGTTATCAAGAAGGTCCACATGCAGAAAATAATTATTATAGAATTAGAACAGGACTCGAATTTGGGAGAAAAATCCACATGACTGAAGGGCTTGCAGCTCAAAAGTTGTACTGGACCAGAATTTATTATACTAGACCATAATCAAAATAAGTTGAACAAGCACTAAGAGAAGATCTATATACCAAGTATATTTTGACATTCGGCAGAATTGAAAGATATTAATCAGATTCATAGTCAATATTTTTTTTTACAAAGATATTACACAATGAAGTAGCCTATTGTTATTCAATTGAAAAACACAAGACCAGCGGGCTTGTCAGGTTGGAGTTTACTGGCCCGATGCTAAAATCACTGGCCTCGGGCCTGCGGTCTAGTGTAAATTTGGAGCCCAGTAGAAGAAACTTTTGAGACAAAACAAACACATTTCCACCAGAATTTTCATCCAATAATTTTGAGTTAATTGATACAAAAAACAAGTCAAATGTTTTTCGCATAAGCTTCATCTGTTATTACATACAGGCATGATTTTTACCCTTGTGAAAAATTAGGACTATTGTATTTAGTACAAGAACTGACCTGCATGATAATACAGGATTTTAAAATAATAACTTTTCTGAGGGCAAAAAATAATAACAATTGGGAAATCAGATTTAGGCAGGATAAATATAATACCTTTACATCAATTTAAATGGAGGAAAATACAATCAGCTGCATTATTAACCGATCTTGCAGTATTATTTGAGTTGTTTTGTATGCAACAAACATATTACCATTTACTGAATAGACCGTGCAAGTCTCGCGCATATTATATATTTGTTTGGACCACTTTGGTCCCACATAACATTGCTTTAACTCGTGAAGGAAACAAACTCGCGCACTTCATCAGGTTCCAATGTTCCCAAAAGTTTTAACTGAACTTCCATAAATGTTTGAAAGTTTCTATCATTTCCAATCCAAATTGAGAACCAGAACTATGGTGTAAGGTATTTTAAGAGGACCTGTAGAGGAGCAGATGTCTATGCACTTTCCAGGATTAAAAATTCACACTACACTAATGACGACAGTCACAAACCCTCATCAAAACAAAATCATATAAAATCCTCCGTACCTTCCTCCATAATGGAGACTTCTTGTGGAGACCCAACCGGTGGCAAATTCTCTTTCTGCTCTTCCTCCGCTTTAAATATACAGTCTACTGACTGCTGTTCTGCAGCAACTGGAGGTTCTTCAGAGTGTTTGTCGACGCTTGTTGGCTCTTCGGCAAAAAGGGTTCCTCTGCAGAGTTACAAAAAGACAGAGTCAAATTTCTGAAATTTGGAGTGAAAGAATTGGACAGGCAGGTAGAAATAAATATAAAGCAGTGTTCTCTTTTAACAGTGGTTAGCTGGCCAACTCTCCAAGTGGTCTTGCTGGCTATTTCAGTGTTGAAAAGCATCCTTATTTAATATGACATATAGATTTGTGAAAAAGCTTGTGGGCTAGTGAAATGACAGGCTAACTTAACTGGTCCCGCTGGCTAGTCACTAAAAAAGTTAAAGGCAAACCCTGTAAAACCTGAAGGGACTACAACCGTAAAAGTCTAGATCCTTGAAAGTGATTATAACAACTGAATCACCTTGCTGAAATATTGTCGATAATTTCGTCCAGGAATTCTTGAGCAAACTGCAGGTAATCCTGGTGGTCCTGCCGGGTGAGGACCTGGACGCGGTCAGTCCAATTCTCCTCCTCGTCCAGTGAGCGCAGGATATCCCAGGCCTCTGGGTTGGGGACTGGACGGGCCGGTGTGATTGGGGCACGCTGGGGTGTCTCAAATGAGACCTGATGGAAGGAAGAAATTCAATCAAAATATCTTCGTTAACATTTTCATTTGAAGTCTTCAATGAAAGTGGTTGATACATTTTGGATTTCCTATCAAGTCTTGAAAAAATTTCCTTGGAAATGCAATGTAATTGTAAATAACTGCCTACTGAACGTGATGTGGGGAATAGGTTTGCCTTTGTTACATCTGCATCAGTATATCCTCTTTGCCGAAGTGAAGGATTCAGAAGGACTGGGGTTTTAAGGCAGTGCAGTGGGGGAGGATCCAGACGGATTGAGGCCATAGTGGGTTTCTGCTATGGGAGGATTTAGAAGGATTGGGGTCATCAGGCTGTATTTGACATTAAGAGGAAAGAGGAGGATTGGGTCTTACTCTTATGCAGCTTGGCCGAAATGGGATTCAGAAGGATCTGGGTTTCGGGGGGGGGGGGTCAGAGTTGATAGGGTTCCTGTCATAAAAGGATCTAGAGTTCAGGCCAGGGCCCTATTTCATAGAGCTGCTTAAGCACAAAAAGTAACCGAGCACAGCAAAATTATGCTTACCAGAATAAGGTTACCAGCCAAACTACCATGTCACAAGTACAGTTTGTGACTGGTATCCTGCTCATTGCTGCTAAGCTGAAAATTGTTAAGCAATATTTTCTGCTTCCCAAGCAGCTCTATGAAATTGAGCCCAGGAATTAGCCCTAGAAAGCAAAACCAGGAGGAGTTAGAAGGATCCAGGTCCTTTGAGCCTTTCACTCTCTACTTCTGAAGGATATAGGATGATTAAGGCTATGTGAACTTGTAAGCAAAAGGGCCTAGTCCGTTAGGGCTACTAATACATCCACTATCTAGCCCTTTGTAGTAATTTACACATTTAGTATGTATCTCAAGCTTGAAAATGTTTATTCAGGAATCACTGGTTACAGGTAAAAGCTTTTTAAAAAGTCAACTTCTGATGCATTATGTAAGTAAACAATGTGACTAAGTAAACGCTGTTAAAGCCATGCTTCCACACCCATACATTAGTATACAGTCAACGTTTGTAAGGAATACAAATTATTATAAGTTGAAAATTACAAATGTGTGTGCTTAAGCAGGAAGCGATACTCAATGCGGGTTTTCATGGCAACTTATTTAGACCAAAGATTGTGCATACTGAATGCTACTATCGAGTAGCAAAACCTGATTTTTTTAGTAGACAATGTTAGTAGCATTTTTCTATATATGTCGAGGGAAATCGTTCACTATTTAGACCATGTAACCTGTGACTTCACATGTTTAGAAAAGAGTCACAGAGCCTGGACTTCCTGCAGGCACGATTTGTACACAACCCAATGGAAGAACACATCAAATCTTATATTGTATGGAGATTGCACTGTCTGATCAACTTTTGACATGAAGGGGGCACATCTCAGAACTTGTACAGCTGTTATTGTTTTAACTCTCAAAATTATGTGGAAATTATGACACACAAGGTCACATTTCCCCTAACCAGTGTAGTTTCTGGCCTGCCAGAAAGCCCCTGGAATGGGGTCAATCTGTTTGTAAACAAAGATTACAAGGTCTTCACTATGTACTTAGTGCGTTAATAATGTACTGTAAAACTTTGTGTTGATAAAACAGACAAGACCAAACCTGAAAATAATGTTCTTAAAACTGTCCAAGTATGGGTTAGTCACTATTAGAGCAAAGTAAAATAACACAATGTACATGTACGCTCATGATGTGTCTAAAGACTATATGAGTGTATTTAACTGTATTAATTCAAACCCTCCTATTGACCCCCTTGCATGACACGCAGTGCCCTTACACGCAACTATCCTACCCCCCCCCCCCATTTTGGGAGTCAATGTACCCAAAATGGTGGAAATGGTAGACGTGCATTTTACGGAGGTGCATTTCGCGTCTGTAAGGGGTCAAATACGTGCATACGCCAAGATGCCTCAATATCTCCCATATGCTATGCACACACTGGTGCGGTAACCAATGCCACACTTTCCTGTCATTGTACATTGTATGTGTGATCAATCAGTGCCACAGATTACCACTGCAGAAATTGACCAAGGTTGAGGATTCCTTATCTCTTCCAACAGTGGCTCAAATTTCATTGCAATTGAGCACAGCTTGTGGCCTCTTCAGTTTCCCATTCTCGTTGAAGGCAAGGTAAAGCTTTGATTTTTGGAATTGTTCAATTGTTTTAATCCTATATAAATGTAGATATCTACAATAAAACTAACCTGTGAAAAATTTGACATCGGAGAATAGTTATCCGATTACCTGTCCTGGATTAATTTAGACAAGACCCCCAAGCACACAACGGTGAGGTAACGCATGCTGCACTTTCCTGCCATTGTATTTGTATGATCAATCAGTGCCACAGATTGCCACTGCAGAAATTGACCAAGGTTGAGAACCCTATCTCTTCCAACAGTGGCCCAAATTCCATCGCAATTGAGCATGGCTGGTGGCTTCACCAGTTTACCATTCTCAATGCAGTGCCTCTACTCTCTAGTCTCTACATTAGCATGTGTGTGCCTCAAAATGCCACTGTTGTGGCATAGTGAGGTATGGGTTGGTTGTCTCAAGAATTACACTGATAATAGGCAGTTTTAAAAGAGTAATGGAAAACTACATGTAACTTTCATATTTTACACAAGCAAATACTCTTGGATTATAATGTTCACTCAAATGTCCGACTTCATGTGGTTAGAAAAACTATTGTGCACACAAACTGACAGATGAGGAAGTCATAACGTTCACACTGAAAATCTACAAGGTTAAATACAATGTAGCTTGTTATAGGGACATGTATCAGACAATTTCATGAACATATTCCATGAATTAACCATGCAATCACCCATCATGCATTATGCAGGCAAAGTTGATTAAAATGATCAGTTACGATTTAAATCTACAATTAATTCAACATGTTGAGCTTCATACACATCAAACGTCATGTTAAAGGCCTGGCCAGCAACAATTTTGTTTATCAACCACAGCTTGTGTTTTTTTATAAAAAAGCTTTGAAGTCAAACTCATCCCATGCAGAGGTTTATGAGAGCTACCTCAGGGTGTGATTGATCTAGACTGCCTGCTCCAGGGAGGACCGTCATGTCTTCAAAGACGTCTTGCGGCTCCCAGCTTCTCGGCTCCGAGGGAAGCAGCATGGACTCCGGGAGCGCCTCGCAGTGATTGGCCACCTCCTGCATGTGGCTGCCCTCAACGTCAAGCTCCTTCTCTAAGAAGCGCAGCTCGTTGTCGTTGACGTGGAGGTCCTGCAGTTCAGCATCCGTGGTGAGTGACGTCTGGTTGCGACAGCGTTGATTCTCATCCTGTGGGCAGGTGCGTGGAGTGTCAAATGAGTCATCATCAATGTTACCAGCGCCAAGAGCTTGTAATACTTCCATCATGTCCATTTCCTTGAGACCATCAATGGAAAAACAGAGATCATCATCCACATCATTTTGGGAACCCCCTGGATCCTTGTCTTGGGCAATTTGATGATACGGTTGATCGAATACGGGCTCAAACAGCTTCTGTTCATCATGAGTTGGTACAATCTGATGATACAGACCGACAGAGGCTTGGTCATGCCGGTTCACCCCGGATGGATCCGGTTCAGACAGGCTACCACCAGTTGTAAGGGGCTTGTACTCATCGCCGGGAAAACCTGGTTTGAACTCTCCGCTGGTCTCGTCTTTGAACGCTCGCCCGTGCATGGCAAATAGAAAATCCTCTTCCCTCAGTTCGTCATCTTGGAAACTCATGAAGCGCGGGCGGCTGCGAGGAGTCTCGTCAAATGGCCCTCGGTGGCGGCCCCCTGCCATGGGGTCATTCACTGACCCCTCCCCACTCATGAACCCCCTTCCCATGTCAAATCTCTCCCCGACCAAGATGGCGGGCATTGAGAGCGAACGCTGGGCTTGCTTACGTCTCGCATGTTCCCTGTTGAAGTTGATGTTTTCCACTGTCGTGTAGTCAAGCCTCTGGGGGGCACTGTAGCGCCCTCTAGGTTTGCGCTGGGGCGAGTGCGGGATGTCTTCCTCAGTGGACTGTCGTCCCTCCTCGTGTGAGTTTACATCGCCCATGACTTGGACAAACACCATAATTGTTCATTTAAAAGTAACCACAAATAAGGAAGGGGAAAAAAACAAAAGAAGGAAAAAGAGATTATTTTTTGGACACAAGTTCTAACTGTGGTCAACCAAATTGTGAACACTGTGCAATCATCACAACAAGCGCTAAATGCCAAGGGATCTGCTCTCAGGAGATACTGGGGAAGCAAAACAGAAAAAGATGATTCTATTACAAAGGTCAGTTAAAGGGGCACTGTACTTTCTGTTAGTTCACGTGTTTGCCTATAGTGAAGCTAGGATGTAAAGATACAATGCCAGTTGGAGACGAAATGCAGGCGTTAAATCAAAATGCATTCAGCGCGGGATAAGATTACAAGTACAAAAGAGCTACAGGGGTGAATGACCTCAAAACAATCTAGCGAAGTATTTGAATAGCATACATTTTATGTATGCCAAATACATTGTGCATAATTACATTCTTGTAACTAAAGAGAAATGTAACATGTACAAAAATGTAAAGGGTAATCATTAAATCTGTTTTTTAAAAGTTTTTCTTTTAAACAAAATAACAATTCTCAAGGTAAGGTTCAGATTTACAATGTACAACAAATGTACAATGTAAATATTGTTTACAGTCTGAAAACTAACAGATGAAACTTGGAAGTCAGGGTGTTTATTTGTTAAAACAAATCAGTAAATTTTTAAAACAAATAAATTTGGAGCTCCCAGAAAAAGATTTACAAAAATAATAAATGGCACTTCTTAAGCTGCACCTGTCCAAATTCATCACAGGGATTTACATTTTCTATCCTCTACAACTGTTCAATGAAAATGACAGAAATTCTGCATGTCATTTGTTGAACAAAGATTGCGACTCTACGGACATCAACACTGCAGGGGTCATCATGCAGGGTTTGTTTTACAATGAGTAAGCAATTGTGTCCAGCCTGGAGTTACGTACGGAAGGCGCACGTGGTTTTTATAAATGCATTGTAGTTGAGCATTCAAAAAAGTGATATCATTGCCCCTAAAGATGGCCGACTCTACACTGTGTAATGTGTAGCGTCTAAAAACTGAAACTACAAATACCAGGCTATAATTTTTTTTTATAAAAACACTATAAATGACCCTCTATGGTTGTTGAGAACACTGACAAGTACGGGCTAAAACTATGCCAGTCAAGACAAGGGGCATTAACCCACAGGTACATGTATGGCAATGAAACTGTCAAGGGAAAATGACAGGGATGACCCAGAGTATCTGTGGATGAAACACACGTTCATGTTCACACACCACCGTAGAATATTCCCCTTAAACATCCCGGATGACACATTTCCTGATTAAAGGGGCGACCAATACATGTACGTTGACTTGGACAGCCAAAAAATGATGACAGCTGCAAAGAACACGGGAATCAAGGAGAGTTAAACGACTAATGAAGAGACAACAATCACAGCTGGTGATTACACTGAGTGATCACTCCCACAGCAACACTCACGGTCACTCCCACTGATTGAAAACATGCATCACGTTGACAAACCTTTCTCACACTTCTGAGGTCTTTGTAGAGGATCTGCGTAATGCGTGTTTACGTCGTACTGAAGGCATGCCCAGAGCAACCCCCCTTGCCCTACAGTTTGTATGACACATGTTGTATACTACAGACAAGTGAAGATTTAATAGAATACACAAATCTCTGTACAAAGTACTTAGTACTTTACAAATTTAGACAGTGCATGTGTAGAACTATAGAACAGAACGAATGCACAGGCTCCATGTGGATGACCTTGGTCGTGGAGGCGTGTGAAGTTGACAGAGTAGGTTTCCCCATTGTACACAATGTCTACATGTATGTGTACTGTATGGGGGAGGTTCCACTGTCATAATGGTTGTCCGCTGATTTATAATTTTTGTGCAGGGTTTTGTTTTTGCAGTTACCTTGTTGTGCGGTGCACTGCACTGCAGTTGGTTAATGCCTCAAGCTCGTGGCTGTGTTTATTATGTTTGTGTACGTATAATAAAGAGCACTGGTCGTAAATTACATTGTATGTTTAATGTTTTTTAGCAAATATCTTTGATTTAGAAATCCGCATGTCCGTTACCTTTTCACCTCTTCATAAGCAAACAAAATTCTGAAGACACCTTTAAGTTCACACATTGTACAATTGCATTTAAGTGCCAGTGAAAAATATCTGCCATTGAAAAATATCTGCCATTGAAAAATATCTGCCATTAAAAAATATCTGCCATTGAAATTCATCTTTTACCTTAGAAAAAAATCAACAGCAAATAGCGCTTCTTCATACATGTAATTCTTTTCTTACTGAGTAAATAATACAAAGTACATACAGGCAGATGAAGTTGGGCACAGTGGCAAACTGTAAAACACAGTAAAAGATCAAATGTATAACATTTGTACTGATGTACATGTACATGTAATTAAAACATGTGTACAAATACATGTAATTTATATGTTTACAAGCAAGGCAGCCATTTTGTTAGTTTGTCTTTCAATATACAGCAATTCCTATCAATTTCATCCAGCAATTTTGCAAAGCGAAATATATTTAGACTGAACAAGTTTTGTGCACACTGAATGCTAATTATTGAGTTAGCAAAATGATGGTTTTTGAGTAGCAACTGATACATTTTGTGTAGCATTTTGCTGCTTTCCCAGGGGAATCTTTCACTGTTGATGTCCAGTTATATATTACATGTACATACTCCTTGCATGTGTTACATGTACTTGTACTCTGTACACCATACAACTTATGCAAAGTGTGCACTATTTTATTTAAGTAAAGTATTAAAATTTGCACTTATACTATAAAATGTAAATTTCAGATTGAACCGATCTCCCTCAAGAGACAGAATACTGTATGCTAATATGGTCTGCTGTTAGAGGTCAACCACGAAAGGTCAGGCCATCTGAGGTCAGTATGAGACAGCTCTGAATGAACATAACGGCATCATCGGTGAGATGCACACTGCGCTATGCACGGTATGTGTGACAGGAGAATCCTGTCCACTGTGTAATTGGATTATACTTAGGAGTATGACACACATTGTGGGGGTCACAACATACACTGTGTATGTACACCGGTGACGTATGTAAATGTCCAATATGGCACATGAAATGTAAACGTGTAATGAGTGGAGTGAACATTTGACATTATACTACGGGCTCCGACTGTGAATGATTTATGTAAAACATACAGTACATGTCAATCATCATAAAATGAATGAGTAGAGTAATGAACATGTCCTCATGACAAGATTTATGTGTTAACTGTTTCTGGGTACATGTAATGTGGTGACTTAACATGTCAACTATTTTCAGTTACACCTTGACGGTACATGTACATGTTGTATGTACAGTACAATGTGACTGAATGGACAATTTTAAACTAAGCTGACTACACAACTGTGTTAATAATATATTGTTCCTTGTGGAATTGTAATTTTGGAAATTCATTCTTGTACTGTAGGGACAATGGTCCACTTTTATAAAGCTGTTCACTGATTAATTAAAGATGAATTACTGGTTAATGCCAACTTTAGCAGAAAAATGTACAGTACATGAACAGTATAGGCAAAATGTACACATATTTTATTAATAAACAATCACAAAGATTTGACGGTGCATATGTGCAAGTTTACCCCCTCCCCTACAAAAATGCTTTGTTGCGTAACATCTCTGCTTGCACAGACCACTGGCAAGTTAGCGTGTCTTTAGATTTGCTTGCAGTAAGCAGCGGTTATGAAATAAGACTGTGCAAAAGGTCACTCCGTAAGCAGATTATGAAATTGACCTGCAGTCACTTTTCAGAAAAATTGAAATATGATTTTACATATTTTATGGGGTCCCTGTGAGAGCGTCCATGGCTTCTCAGTAATAGTATTAGCTGTCAGCTGAAAATGACCCTCATCAATTTTAATAACTGAGGATAAGTTGGAAGGGAATTTTGGTTCACAAATTTTAGTAAAAAAAAAAAAGATTCTGCAATTTAAGCAAATCTACATGCTGTCCCTCTGCAGCTTAATGAAATCTGGCCAGAGCCCGAGAATCCATGTGTCTGTCATGCAATGTGCGCAACGCGTAAAAATGAAAGTACATAACAAGCAACGCACATGATTCCATGTATCTGTATTGCGTACTGTGTTATCCTTAAAAACTATATGTGGATTGCTCGGTCATACTTTCATTTTAAAGGATTGCGCACTTCGCGTTACGCAATACGCATGACGGACACATTGGATTTCCGGGCTCAGCTTTTAAAATTAGGCTTTTTTTTAAAAATAAAACATTCCCACTGAAGAATAGACGCTACTTTATTTGCAACAAAAATTTAAACACTGTGTGGAATTCCTGAGCTTACCTTGAGAGACTTGGTAGGAGGCGGTGATATGAGAATGTTGTCTCTGTTCAATGGTTTGAGGATTGAGAGCGGGGCTAGCGCAGTCCTGTTGGGTGCCTGAGGTTGCAATGGCTGGGGCAGGGAAGGCTTCAAAAAGCCCACTTTATCGGGGCTGAATTGGGCAGCGCTGGAGCTGTTACAGACTGGTGAGAAGGGGTTCACATTCATCATTAACCTGTTGGGAACAAAAATCACACAAAAAGGAGAAAAGATGAGAAAGTTAAAGGATGTATTTGATATAAAGAATCTTCTGTCCCCAAAAATGTGGGGTCATTCCCAAAAATAGAGAGTAAATATGCCAGTTCTCCCTCAACAGTAGTCTCCTGTTGGCAGGCCTGGAATAACACAGGCCACGGCCGCTGTTGCCCTGGTCTTTGCCTTGGTGCCCCTTCAACATTTTCCATTGATGTTAAGATTTTCTAATGCAGGTGAATATGACATATGGACTGGTGAAAAAGCTGACAAACTAGTGAGAAGACAAGCTAACTGGCGCAGGTGGCTAGTGGATAGTCACTGAAAAAGTTAAAGGCAAACCCTGGAAATTCATGTACATTCATGTACATAATGCAGCACTTCAATTAGATATAATCTAACATAGTGTGTCAAACATTGTACAGGTTCATAAATTTATACTGTATAATGTCTAAACAATTAGTGCCTCAACCTCAATACTTGATTTTTTGAACACAAAATTCAATGCTGCGGGTGTGACATCGAACCCACTCTTATCCACGCACACATGACCAGACCTACCCGAGGCAATCGCAGAAAGTTTCTAAGTCACGGACAGAGGTTTGCCAGTGGGCATGTGGAATGTTAGCAGCGATGACATGGATGAAGAGAAAAACGTGTATACAACATGTATGAGTCATCCAGACAAAATAGAAGAACCATGCCAACCGGAATAATCATCTTACGGGAACTCAGAATTATCTGAATTACATCATTGCATGTATTGATTGTCTTAGCTTCTCCTGTCTTCAGGGTGAGCAAAATGTAATTTCTTGGAAATATTATATTATAATAAATGAATTACAATGTTTCTATTCAAAGGAGTGAACGTTATGCAATACAAGGTTGGAATTACCAAATGCAAGTTAGTTTTATTTCACAAGAAACCAGGCCAATGTCATTAAGCTGCACTTGCTAAAAAAAACAAAAAAAACAATGTGTTTTATACATGTTTATGATTTGTGTGTTTACCAAGGTGACAAAATTCAGTAGGGCTTCAAAAGTAATATTACTGGACAGTGTACATCGTACGTATTGTACCTTTCCTGAATAAATTAAGTATTGAATCTATTGCAGGCCAGGAATTACACAAAGGCCACGGATGCCATGGCCTCAGTTGCCCCTAGTGGCCTTGGTGCCCCATTAAAATATCCCATATAGACTTTAGATTTTCCAATGAAAGTGCCCTTTGCAAAATAACAATGGCCTTGTCCTCTCAAAGATGAAATTCCAGGCCTGTATTGTCACCCTTCAAAGGGTCTGTATACATTTGGTAATGACTCTGAAAATAAATGGCAATAAAAACTTACTAGGTAAGAAGTACAGCAGTGTGAATGGTATGCATTTTGAGAAAAATCTCACTTAGAAAATACTGCGGTTATGGAAAAAGATATCACTTTTTATCCCCCAAATCTTGAATCTGAGAAGCGTTACTGACAGTAGCGTTTCTTAGATTGTGTATTCCAATTACGGATGGGTTGTCCAATAACAACACACCAAACGTATACAATCCCTTTAAGGTTGCCACTTGTAGCTCAAAATAATTAAGCTGACCGTGGGCGAGGCTCTGAACTGGGTGGGATTGAGTTTGCATGGCTAATTATTATGCAGCAAACTTAAAAATGGGGCCTTGCATCTGACTCTGAGGGAATTATACAACGCATGGAATCATGCAGGAAAAGTGTGAAGGTAACACCTTTTATTTTAGGATCCAGTGCATTTGCCATGATGATGATGTATTCTCAGATATTAATTTATATGGGTACTATTCGGAAGCATGGTCAATTTACAGTGCCACTGACCATCACCTACATGTAATACTATATGGTTCCTGAAATGGAGTCTGGATACAAGACTAGAGAATTCACACTTTGTACATGTAGGATACACACATAAACCTGTAGGTGTTTGTGACAACAATTGGTTCAAGGACCAATTGTAACAATTTGCCTGTAACGTTTAATATACAAAATACACTGTTCAACAACACAAAATCAAAAACCTGATATAATTTCAACAGCTGCCTAAAACAACCTGGTGCTTTGTATGTAATATTCGCTACATTTCAACCAGGAAAACCCTTCAGTCTGCATTTTTTATAAACTGCTTTTTTTCACATTTTTGTTTGTGGGTCTTGGTCCCCCTCATTCCAGACCCCGAAACCTCCCTGATGTTACAATTCAGAAGAACAATTCAGGAGGTTTACAATTTACAGACTCTGTGCATCACCAGAAATACAAAACTACAGGTTTGGACACAGTGTGTACTATTTCTTTCTCCCTTTGGTGATTGCTAACTTCTTTCAAGAAAATTTGAAGGATCAAGGAGATTAAGAGAAAATCCCGAAATCAGAAAACCCCCTGAAAAAACACCGTTTGAAGCATCTTTTTAACATACATAAAGCATTGTACATGTAGTCCTCCATGCGTACAATATACAGCCAGTGGTCGAATTTGGGGGGAAAATCCACAAGACTGCAGCCTCTGCAGGGCTTTGTAGCTCAAAACTTTTATTGGACCAGAAAATTTGTTACAAGACCGGAATCAAAATGAGAAGGAAACTATCTACACAGTTTCACATTTAAGCTGTTCTTGGAACAAGCACTAAGAGAAGATTTATCTCATTTGTCTTATGGGTAATACTTCAATACTCAACGGAATTTTAAGATATTTGTATTTATCAGTTTAAATTAAAACTGCAGTGAGGTGTTATTATTCAAAAACATAAGACCACCGAACTTGTACGGTCATAGGTTTACTGGCCCGACGCTAAAATCACTGGCCTCGGGCCTGCGGTCCAGTGTTAATTTCGAGCCCCAACAACTATATAGGCTATAACAGTAGAATACATACATGTAAAACGCCAGATGTTGTATACAGAAAGGAGGGCATACTTATTATTGGTCTGAGATGAGGTAAAATGCCCAGTGGAATACTAGGCAGAGTTCAACAATCTTAGCATTTGGCTAGCAAACTCACAACCAAATAAGGCAAGCCCTAGCAGCAGTCCCAGAAATATATTTTTTAAATAATTTATTTGTAATATAAACTATAATTCTTCGGAAAAAACAAAGTTTAATATATGAGCTGTAGCCGAGGTACCACAGGAATGGGCAATAGTATAAATGCCATGTTTAAAACTTTGTTAAAAATTTGAAATGACAACAAAAGAAACGGTGAAAGACAAATAAATATATAGTTTTTTCTGTCTTTAATTTTTGGCGCTAGTTTTGTAAAAGCTACATTGCACCTCTACCAATGACAAGCCCAGTAATACAAAAATGTATACATTGTCGGGGGGGGGGGGGGGGTGGACTTTCCCCACACCCCGTCAATCTGACCTAGCTTTAAAAGAAAATGGCAGAACAAAATGTCGTTGTATGAATATATATAACTTATAGGAACATTACAGAATTGGTTTTTGCTAACAAAACAGTTAAGCACTTATATAATCCACCGTTTACATAAACTGACAAACCTGTAGAAGTTTGAGATCGATCATCTGGGTCACGAGAAAATAGTGAAAAACCGATTACACATTTGAATGTGTTATACAATGCATGAATAAAACGCTCATGAGCGATAAACTCCAATCGGAAATTAGTTTTATTTATTTCTCATCAAATATGGCATTTCAGACAGAAATATTTCTATTATCATCATCATTAGACCGTGTAAGTTTTATGTAAATCTGTGATCTTAAAGAAAATTTTAATTATTAGTTCTGTAACGTTCCTTTAAGAATACATAGTTTAGATGATTTACATGTAATAATTGCATCTTGAAAAACATTTGTCTCTTCTTTTTTACCCTTAGTCCTTAAAAGGATGTGTGATAAGCACTGTCGTCTAATGCTTTAAAAATGTTAGTTTATCTGGTGTAAAGACTGTACACAGGGATGCATGTTTTACATAGTCACAGGCCTAGAATTACACGGAGACCATGGCCTCTGTTGCCCCTGGTCTTGGCCTTGGTGCCCCTTCAAAAGTTTCCCATTGACTTTAAGATTTTCCAATGGCAGTGCCCTTTGCAAAATGAAAATGGCCTTGCCCTCTCAAAGATGAAATTCAAGGTCTGCAGTCACAATGAGTACAATGTGTACACATGTACTGCACAACTAAATCTCTTCAGTGTTCATGTAGGCTATAGACTGTGCAAGTCTCGCGCATATTTGAACTTCCGGGACCATTGTGGTCCCAACCATATGGAGATTTACGTGGGCAAGATTTTATTTTGTCAATTATTTTATTTAAACGTGGTTTTTGACCATGAAAAATAAAATGTTGGTGGGAATGTAACACTTAGTGATAAAATAATAAGAAAGTAAAATCAATTTAACAATATAACGAAGTAAACCCGAGAAATAAACTTGACCTCAGCTTCCGGTTGCTGCAAAAAATTAAGAAATCTGTCCCACCTCCGATCACAAAACTTATGTAAACGCTTGTTTTGGATGCGCGATGATTATCGCCAGATGCTGCAATTGCAACGCAAAGCCTTTTCATAGCACTTTATGGTTGTTGAGGCGTCAGCGTCTTCTATAAACCGTGTAAACATTAATTTTACGCCCGTGTGACCTTCGCGAATCCACGTAAGTGGTTTCTGAAAATTTAAGATCAAATAAGCATCCTTGTCCCAGAGTTTTAATTTTGGTTCAATAATAATTAACACATTATTTGTGTATTTATTATGAAAACTAAAACTGATTTTATATATACATGTAATGAGTATTTTTGTTGTTCAGATTTTATCATTTAATATAATTTAAAACAAAGATTTGATTTCAGAGAAAAAAAATGTTTTTCGTTTGACGTGTTTTCTCGTTCCGATACGCGCCAGACTTGCACAGTCTATTGTAGGCTAACATTAAAGTCTGACACTTGTACATCCTTGACTCTTTTATAGAAATAACCAGAATGTGCAAACGCCATGGCACAAATGAAGAAATAACTGCTTTTTGTTTTTTGTACCTAGATTTAATTTAATTACACACGACCATCGTAGTTTAAAAAGTTGGTAGTCATCTGTTGAGTGCTGATGGTGAGAATTTTAATAGTGACGGGGTATGCTCTGGTCATTGCCTTGTGGAAATTGCACTTGAAACTTGAGAGTCAAGAAATTTCAAGCTGTTAATCACGAAGATCTCTAAAAGCATTAACAGAACTGTGGGGCATTCTGGACCCAAATTTTAGGATGTTTGGCCGAAGCAACCTGAATTGAAACAAGGTCTGCAGAATGTTTTCTAATTGGTGTTTATCTTGGTTTTAAAAGCCCTACTGTGCAAAGCTCGGGTATCGGCCCGATACGCTAGCTTGTGCATGGAGAGACCCCTAAATAAGACATCCGCGCTATACGATATGCCGGCTAAACAGCGTTTCGGATGATTTTTGGTAACGTCGCCGGTATTACATATCCACTGCCAAAAATATAACTCAAAATTTGGATTGGTGCAAAAAGAAAAATTCATACTAGTTTAAAAATAATAAAACATGATAAAAAGATAAAAAGATTTCATCATCATCAGTTTTCTTACCCCCACATAAATAATGCCAAATACTCCCTTTGATCAGTCGAGACTTTAAGCTAGATTTGCCATAATCGCCAGATTTGGCGACATCGCCGAAATGGGCAACAAAGTTATTGCTAGATTTGGAGATAATCGCTGGATCAAGAGGTACTGAATATTATTTTTGATTTGCGCAAAATACTCTACACTTGCGCATGCTCCCCACCGCACCGATAGGTAGTAGTACACATTCTGCTCTCACCAAAAAAAAAACGCGCCACAAAAATTAATCCGATCACAGGAGGGACTGGAGACTAGTTTACATCCAATCTGGGTATGGCTCCCAAACTGACGCACCGAATACACGCGTGACTGACATACCGTGTTCTGACTATGTTCCAAGGAGTTGTTTCTGTGGCAATTTCCGTGTCACGTTGTTCCGTGGAAAAATCATCAGTTATTATCAATATACCCGTGTACTTTGCTGGCTGAAACTTGGACCTCAGGGTGCAGGTGCTTATTAATTTAAAGTAAGAAAGGTTGCAGCAGTATTTAGTTTATCTAACCCTAACCACCCCAGGCCTGCCAAAATCAAACAGATGGTTTTGTTGGAATTTGGATGGTTTAGTCCTGTGAAGAGTACCCACTAAATCACAGTCCAGAAGCACAGGACCTGTTGGAGTATGATGGGTTGTGTACCGTTCCAGTACATAAACTGTTGGAGTATGATGGGTTGTGTACTGTTCCAAAAAGTAAACTGTTGGAGTATGATGGGTTGTGGAAGCTTTCTGGTAGAAATGCTTAGTACAACATCATCTGATCATCCGAAGTTGACCGTCAACCAGCATGACCAGAAGTAAATTTGCTTATAATACCTCTTGATTTAGCTATGAACTCTTGCTTAATTCGGCGTTGCTAGCTAAACTAAGCAATATCACTTTAAAAAGCTGCATTTATGGCTAGATCAGGCGTCTTTTTTTTATACCTCCGAATTAAGCAATAAC
The DNA here is from genome assembly GCA_021014325.1 of Plazaster borealis. Taxonomy (NCBI): domain Eukaryota; kingdom Metazoa; phylum Echinodermata; class Asteroidea; order Forcipulatida; family Labidiasteridae; genus Plazaster; species Plazaster borealis. Next base: position 3,935,902 of record CM037458.1, read on the forward strand.
TGCAAATCTGGCAATTTCTGCAAATCTGGCTTAAAGTCCTTGCTGTTGATTCTGAGACTGAGAGAGGGAGTCCAAAGTATTCATGTATTTTGGCACTACTGACTAGTATAGTCTATACATTTTATGACGGGGTCGGCTGGTCGGGGAGTGTCAGTCATGTCACTTGTCAGTTATGAATAGTGGTATTTACACAAAACTAACCTTTCTCTATGGTAATATTATTTAATAAATAACATTAATATTTGAAATTTGACTGACATGATGTGTCATGTGATTGAACATGTTGAATTTGACAACATTAAAAATGTATTTTGTTTGTATTGTAACAAAATCAGACACAACATTCATTGCATGTTCTGATAACATGATAAATAATAATGGGACCTTAAATTACATTAAAGATTTACTAAGATTGAAACAATAAACTCTTACGAACAAAATATTACAAAACAAGTTGTAAACGCCCCAAAGTACGAACGGCATCTTGCGTTTGTACACACATTTATGATTCAATTCAATCCTATTAAAAATACACTGAACCATTGAGGTAGAATTTGTACGTGGCTCAATGCATGCAAAATATAACGGACAGTCGGGTGCTTTTTCCTATTTGTAATTAACTTATGCAGGAAGCTTGGAACGGCGTCATTCAACAAGCAAAATTAACACAATGGACACGCACATAAATTTCCTTTTGAATGAACATGATTAAATGATAAATCCTCACCTTAGTTTCGTAAGAAATCTGAAAAAGAAGTCGAAGGGTGTACGACGGGCCACCAAAATAACGGGGAGACGTTTTCAAATCCATGACCGTTTGCGGCCGATTCACTTATCATTGTAACTGCGCACGCGTGTGCAATCTTATGCAAATTATTGGGTACCGGCGGCTTTGCTCATATAAACTATTCTCTGATTGGTTAACTCAACTTACCTTTGAATTAACAGAAAATTGTCTGTTATTAAATTCGTCGATTGAAAAATTAACAAAACTCTGAATTTGAATACAAAATATTTCTTGCCGATGAAAATGTCTGCTTTTTTATAAACTGTTTTTAAAAATATAACTATGTACCTCATTTCATGCAAAATAAATAAGCCAATGGGAGCTTACAATACACAACTGACGCGGTGTACTGTGTTGACTTTGGGATCTAAAAAACTTCGTCACGATTTGGTCTCCACCCCCCCCCCCCCCCCCCCGCCTGCTGGGGATGGGGCCTTTGGGAGGGGTGCAACCCCCCTTTTGTTTTTGGTGGGCCTGATGATGCCACAATGTTGATTTGTTATTTTATTATGTTAAATGCCTGTTGAAAACGTTCTTGTCCCTTCTTGCCTTCAGAAATTTGAGCGGAAGTTTTGTTTTCTTCAAACTTGGGCTTCCTTTTATGGATCCTCTCATGATCAAATTGAGCTCGTGTGTAAACTCTCGGCCGCGGGAGCTCTGTGAACGAGAACCACTGTCATTTCTCTCTATTGAAGAACGACAGACTGAAATTGTTATTTGGAGTACCTCAACTTTCTAACCTCCATGATTCTATCTACATCAAACTCACACGTTTTCGGAGAGTATTTGGTACACGGGGAAGTGAAAAGTCATTAAATTTTAAACGTTTTTGAATGACGTACGTGTGTGCGGTTGTTGGATGTGTGTGTTGCCGGTCGTTCACGACAGTTTGACGGTGTTTTTAATTTTAACTCCGCGCGAAAAATTGTTGGGCCCACGATATGACAGGCTCGCACAATCTTGAGATTGCGCTGCGCATTCTAAGGAATGTCATGCCCATTAACTGCTGACCTAAAATGCGCGCGCAATTTTAAGATTCTCACAGTTCAGAAACAACAAGGATGCGTCTAGAGGTCACGTTTTTTGAGAACAAAATACAAAATTAAATTTGTTGCTGTTCTGTTTTTTGTTTTTTGGGTTTTTTTTCAGAATGGGCCTAAATGGTACTTGGGAACATAAAATGGAAAATCTTTCAGACTCAAAATTGATCTTAGGTTCAACATTTAAATTTATTTATCCATTAGCGGGTATTTTATTCTGTTTTGTGTAAAAAAGTCAAAATGTGCGCGGGAAAAATATGTCGATGTTTATGGTATCATATCTGCTCGCTGCTGTGCAAACTCCATCTGGTGGATATCCAGCACTCACAGGGCGCTGACGCGAAGCAAGGCAGTAAGCTTTTTATAGTGAAGAGCCCCCCATGTCAGTTCGAGCAGACTGCTGGAACTTAATTGATGCTTTAGATTTTCTACGGTGGGTGATTGCCTAATTGATGCTGGGAGAGAATTCCATTATATGTGCCGTTGTTCTGGGGAGAAAGGAATACTTGTAGCAGTCCTCCGAGTGGGTAGTTTTCTATATGAAGTGGTATCTAGTTGGGGTTGGCTAATGAAAGTGTTTTCACCATAAGACTGTTTTGCAAACTTAAAAGTTTTCTCGGCCACAAGCACAACGGTCTCATCCAAGACCGCTGGGATTCGCTGATGAGCTTGTCAAATTCTTGTTCAGGATGTAGTGATGCATGATGGGACATATTGTACTGCTGATAATGCGCACCATTACATTAGGTACGCACACGCCGATATGATAATGTAAACTATTTTTGGCCCTTTTCTTTTTAAACCAAAGTTGCAAGAAGAATACAAAACTTCAGGTATGATGTTGCAATCGAGTTCTTTTTGCAAGGCAAATAATGACAATAATTATTTCAAATGGAGTTACACCATGAGAGCTTTATTGATGGTCGATGAGTCGAAACAGGAAGAGGTGACCTCCGGGGGTTGGGTCAGGGAAAAATGGTCCAATGAGCTTGCGTATACGTCAGCCCATCCCATTTTTCATTTGCATGCTCAAGAGGCGCTGGTACCTCCGTAGTTCTCCCGTATAGTATTGGCAACCTGTGAGGAGTGAGGAGAGCACATCATTCAGAAATTTTGTCAACTTAATGGTCCTGCTGGCTAAGTCCGCATTCTTCCCAAAGCTACGTGTAATTAGAAACCACTGCCTGCTCCAGGAATGTTTAAATGATGATTTTGAAAGCAAACCTACGTCAAGCTGGCGGACTATCCAGTGAACCTGCTACGGGGCGAACCTGGTTTTTATGCGATCCGAAAGACGTGGTCTTGAGCTTTGGCATTATTTCCGGGCATGAGAGACACAACATTCGAGAATTTGGTTTGGAGAATGAGAATTGGAGATTGTGTTCTTGTGGCATGTGTTCTAATTTGGTGAATTCTGCTGACTTCATGAATAATGGTGATCTTGTGTAAAAACAAAAACTTGACATAGACCCGCATTATATCCAAGTGCATCGCCCACACCAGGACAGGCCCAAAATTAAAAAAGAAAAGGGAAATGAATCTTGTCATTGGAACTCATTATATATTTAAGCGTATTTTTTTTCTATACATATCGATGTTATAAAAGTTGGCTAGATATTATTTAGAACGCAATTATACAGTTTGCTCGGGCGCATTTAAGAGATTGCGCAGATTTTTGCGCGATCTCTTGACTGCGCGATCTCTATTGGGCTCATAACAAGTGCAGTGGTTCAAAATCGGCATGTGTTCATTTATCAGCTGCTGCTGCAGCGTTCATGTAATTGCTCTCGCTACGCGCGCTACACAAATACGAAGTAGGATTGTTTGTTTGTTGCTCAAAAGTTCTGAAAATTAAGTACTTATTTGTGAACTAACTTATCATTCAATTTGAGAGATAGAATAACTAGATCTTGGGGAGATGGCAAGCTCATCCAGCAATCCAGCGGCGGTTGATCCAAAGCAGGCTGCCGATGAACACGAGAAGAGGCGACAGTTGCGTCAAGATTATCGCAGTTTGATTGCAGAAACGCAAAGTGAGTCCCGATCAGTCAAATTGTGGGAGCAATTGCAGAATGTGTGAATGTTTTGTCAGTCATTGAGATTATCGGGGGGGGGGGGGTTTCCCATCAGTCACCAACGACATCTTCCTATCCTCCAGACCATGATGTTGTTATGGACATTACCCCCCCCCCGCCCCCTCCCCCTCCCCATTCTTGTTGACTTCATAAAAATCATAGTTTTTCATGATTATTAATTTAATATAGCTATTTTCGTCATGTTCGTGATCATCTTCAATGACACTTTCACATTCACATCAATCAATCAATTCATTAGAACATAATTAATTGTAATATTCGACATCACTAAAATGTCATCTCCCCGCTGGCAATAGGGTTTATCGCGATTTACAAAATACCAAGAGAGGGGGCTGTTTTGCCAGCATGTCGGGTGTAGTAAAAGGGGGCAACCCGGGAAAGCAGTAGCCTTAACTGTGTTGTTTATAAATTTGTTGCGACGTTCAAATCATAAGCTTGTTTACTTTTTTAGTTTACACAGGGCCTAGGCCATGCGTGCAAACATCGTGTACCGCCGTATGCATTTGCCCCCTATGCCCTCCCATGATGCATTTTGGTTCTGAATCGCGATAAACCTTACTTGCCCTGATTGACTTCATCATCCCCATCCCATCATCACAATCATCATCGCATTCACCCTTGGACTCAACTTATCATTTGTGGCGTGTCGTGACCGAGCGGTCTAGTTCACCAGACCCAAGCTCTGGTGTTGTCAGCAGTACAGTAGTAGTAGAGTGTGGGTTCGAATCCCGGTCATGACACTTGTGCCCTTAATCAAGGTGCTTAACCATAATTGCTTTGTAAACAAGTTGGGAAGGTAGTGCATTCTGCTCTACCACTAAACCGGCCAGGCTCCTAGTGGATGATACCCATGCCTAAAAAAAACAAAAAACAAAAAAACCATCTCATACACCATCAACGGGGAAAACAAATTTGAAATACGTTTGTAGGCTGGCCTAAGGCCACATAATATAAACAAATTGTTGATCGTCCCCGCCCGACCCTATGAAACCCCCCAACCCCATTTTTTAAAATATTTTGTTTAAACATAAACAACGGTCTTGTCAATGATCTTTTATTATTATTATTATTATTATTATTTATTTGACCTCAACAAATACAAGTACATCAAAAAGCACAGCAAAAGTGAAACGATAACACAACGAACCAATCAAAAAAATAATGAACACAATAATTATTCAAGCCAAAAGCACACAATAATTATACAAAAACACCTAACACTAACAGAACATGATCAGGAGGGCAACTAGATGAGCAAAAAAATGAATGAATAGAAGAGGAGCATGCAGGCATGGGGAGTAAATCAACTGAGGGGAAACAACTGTGGACAAACCAACAAAGAACAACTTTAATATGTGGGTCAGGAACAACAAAAGTAAACTTAATTACTGTTGCTCGGAAGCATGTTGTCCCGCGCATAAGTAGCACTAATCTAGAGGATTAAAACGAAACACAATGGACATTGAACTGGCTATACAACAAAAGTGAAATTTAGCTCCCAGATTTTTCAGCTGATATTTTTTCAAAATCTATAGGTTGAGAAAAGATGTTTGAAGAAAGGTTATTCATGTTGGCAAAAACAAGAACATTTCTTCCAATATTTACTTAGGCTACACTGCGTTTTAATTTTTTGAAAATGTTTACAGAAAATGTCATCTAGGAGTTTAATTGGTTTAATAAAACAATTAAAAACATCAAAATCACACAAACCCTCTGTTTTAGAGTGATTGTGATGATTTCTTTATATGTAGTTTAGTTCATATTTTGCCATGTCAACAAAACTATACAACAAAATATATATATATAAAAATGCCCTCCCAACCCCACCCCTTAAAAAAAAAGGACGATCAACAATTTTTTTTTTTATGTGGCCTAATCACACAAAAAAATTGTCATCAGCCAATGGTCCCCTTACCTTAGTCCTTATTAAGTAAATCATAATTATGAAACTAAATTTCTAAATTAGCAGACATAAGTTGACAATCTATGACAATGACAACTTTTTTGTGTTTATATTTTGTTTTGTTTCAAACAAATGAAAATAATGGTCATTACAGTGTACATATCCTTTATGTTAGCCTCTCTGATGGTATTGATGACACTGTCATGACATGTCGTGGCTAGTGCACCGGACTCAAGCTCTGTTTTTTCTGATTAGCAGAGTGTGGGTTCAAGTCCTGGGCCCAATTTCATAAAGCCTGTAAGCACAAAAACTTGCTAAGCACAGAAAACTCATGCTGAAGAAAAATAGGTTACCAGCCAAAATACCATACAGTTACCATTGCTGTGACTGATACCCCCACTCATTTCTTGCTTAGCAAAGAAATTTGCTGAGCAGAATTTTCTGCTAAACAGCTTTATGAAATTGGGCCCTGGTCTTGACTTTTGTGTCCTTGGCCTTAAGCAAGACACTTTTAAAACCATTATTGCTTCGTCCTTCGGATGAGACGTAAAGCTGTAGGTCCTGTGTGTTGTGTAATGCATGTAAAAGAAACCCAGTGCAAAAAAAATCCTAAGAGAATTAGGATGTTTCTGGCTTGGTTGGCAATTCCATGCGCATACCCAACCTTGCCCGTGTGACCTCTGAGAATGGATGTTGGGTGGTGCCCATCAAGACAAGACAAGACACTAAGTGGCCTCAGAGAAACTCGTTACTTTTGTTACTTGGCCTAAAAGAAACCCAGTGCCCCCAAAAATCCCAAAAGAAGGGGTTCGCCCCTGTGTTTCTGGCTTGGTTGGCAATTCCATTCGCATAACCAACCCTGCCCGTGTGACCCCTGAGAAGGGATGTTGGGCGGTGCCCATCAAGACAAGACGAGACACTAAGTGACCTCAGAGTCAGATTGACCCAGTGAAACCATTTTTTCTGTAAGTGTGCGCTCAACCTGAATAATGTAACAACGGCTGCAAAATGTCTAGGAGTAATCTCTTGATTGTGAATTACCATGGTGATCAAAATAATGATTATGTTTATAATGATAATGATTTCAATGTAGGAAGATAACAATAACAACCAAGAAATATGATATCCAACAATTAATTACTTGATTAAAAAAGTTCCATTGGCTTAAAATGACAAACAAGTTCATTGATTATTGATGCCATAGACTTTGCAAGTCTTCTTTTCAGGTGTCGGTTTGTGGTGACAACATGTGTAAATCTGTTTTGAGTAGTGGTGGTTCTGAGAAGAACCGGTGGTTAGACAACTCGACATTTTGATCAGTATGCTTTGATCGTCTTCAGGAGGAAGTGCATACTCATGATTAATTGTTTTAACTCTAACCGATCATTCAGAGCATACTGATCGAAACGTTGAGATGTCAAACTACCGGTTCTTCTCAGAACCACTACTACTCAAAAGAGATTTACACATGCACTAGCATAAAAACTTACTTGGTAACGAGCAACGGAGAGCTGTTGATAGTATAAAACATTGTGAGAAACGACTCCCTCTGAAGTAACGTAGCTTTTGAGAAAGAGGTAATTTCTCACGAAAATATTAAAAGACTTCTGGCCAGAAGCCTTTTTCAGACATCTAAAAGCACACAAATTTGTACAACAAGTGTGGTTTTTCTTTCATCATTTTCTTGCAACTTTGATGACCAATTGAGCCCAAATTTTCACAGGCTTGTTATTTTATGCATATGTTGGGATACACCAAGTGAGAATACTGGTCTTTGACAATTTCCAAACGTGTCCAGTGCCTTTAAGTCTTCTTTTGGGAGCCTTGTGAAAGTAAGTTGTATGTGAATTTGAGTGTGGTGGAAACAAAATAACGTACTTAGGTTTATGTCCACATGACCTGATTTCATGAGTTGCTTAAGCTCAAAAAGTACCTGAAGCACATCAACATTGTCAACAGGGTTTGTCCTTAACTTTTTTTTCAGTGACTAGCCAGTAGGACCAGTTAGCTTGTCATTTCACTCGTCCTCAAGCTTTTTCACTAGTCCATATTTCATAATAAATAAGGATGCTTTTTTTTAAAAAAAAATTTTTTTATTATTGTTTATCCTGGGTAATCCATTCAGTGAGAAAAAACTCACTGATCTCCCATGGATCCCAGCTCACATAAAAACTACAACAAATGCACTTAACCCTAACCATGCTAAATGCAACAATATGCACCAAATGCTAAAAGTTGTTGTAATCTGTTACATTTGGCAGTCAATTCAGATGTCATTCTTTGACTGAATTTGTTGCATTTAGCAGTCAAGTGACTTCATATTGGTGTTATACTTTGTTGTAGTCACCACTACACTTATGTGCATACTGTTGCATTTAGCAGGGCAAACCCCCTTGCTCAGTCCTAACACAAACAACATGCCTGCACAATGCAACAAAATCCCTTGTTGCATTTTGTTGCATTTGGCATGGTTCTCATTTCAACTGTGTTGTATTCTGTTGTATTTGGCAGGGTATGTGGAGGGACCCTGATGGGGAATAATTAAGATACAAGAATGAAAGGTTACAGGGAAAACATTGCACATTCATTAAAAAACACTGGATCCTAGAACTCATGTTTAACACTGAACTAGCCAGCTGGACCAATTAGAGAGATTGTTGACTGTTCCTCAGGTGTTTCAACTGGCATTTGGATCACTGTTAGGGGACAACGCTGGTGAAGATTTCCTTCCAAATTTTGCTCTTTCTTTGTTAACCCTTCAGAGACCATAACAGCCGGAAACGGCTTGTATAAAAATGCCCTTAGCGGCCGCAAACGGCTGCAAGATCTGACCTACTTCCACTCAACCAAAAAGGTCAAAGTAAAGGTCATGACCTGGGCCCAATTTCATAGAGCTGCTAAGCACAACAATTTGCTTAGCATGAAATTTCTTCCTTGATAAAAACAGGATTACCAACCAAATTTTCACGTGGTTTTCAGGATAAGCAAACAACAACTGAATACCAGTAACAAGCAGTATGCAACACGGTGAAATTTGGTTGGTAATCCTGTTTTTATCAAGGAAGAAATTTCATGCTAAGCAAATTGTTGTGCTTAGCAGCTCTATGAAATTGGGCCCTGAATTGACATTCTCTAATGTTTCCAATGTTATCATAGTATCTATATTTCTAAAACAAAACCAAATTTCTGTTTTATATTTTTTTTTCCAGACATTTTTACAAGAAAAAGTTGTTTAAAAAAATCAAGAATGAAACCATGTCTGGGCTTATGGTGATGATTATATAGAAATTAATGGTCTCTTAAGATGGTTAACCATCTTATCCCATAAGTAGGATTTGAAACTTTGCATGGTGGAGGTATAACTAAGAGAGGTTTGCGGTAATACCTCTTTTGAAAATCTCTTTTGAGTAGTGTTGGTTCTGAAAAGAACCGGTGGTTAACGACTCAACGTTTCGATCAGTATGCTCTGATCGTCTTCAGGAGAATGCTGGACATCTTATCCCATATTGTTTTTGCCAAACTGATGATTGATTGTCTTTTACTCGTACCTTTATCTCCTCAGAGAACCGGGAAGAACTAATCAGTCCAGAATCAAATGGATTAAGTGAAACTCTCCTGAAAGCTGACTCCCTCTTCACTCAAGGTAACTTTATCTCCATTGCCCAATTCCATTGAGCCGCTTAGCAAAAGATATTGCCGCTTAGCACACAATATGCCGGGAACCTGTCATAAACGTGGTGGGTCACGGCCGAGCAGTCAAGCGCACTGTACTCAAGCTTTTGTGTTTTTGATCAGCAGAGTGTGTCCTGAAGCAAGACACTTAAAACCATTATTGGTTCGTCCTGTTGATGGGACGTAAAGCTGTAGGTCCCATGCATTGTGTAATGCACGTAAAAGAACCCAGTGCACTTATCGTAAAGAGAAGGGGTTCCTAGTTTGATCGGCAGCATATTGTGCCCAGAACCTTGTAAATCATTGCATGGTGCTATAAAGGAATAGGTCTCATACTTCAACGTAGCTCTGCATACCTTGCAGGAAAAAATACTGAGCGCCTTGATACGCCCCTAGGGGTGTGATAAAGCGCTATATATAAGAGCCCAGTATTATTGGAGAAGGGGTATGCACCGGTGTTTCTGACAGTGGCTGCTGAGTGCGCCACATCATCTTGTAAACCCTGATAAGGTGCTACATAGATTGGTCTCATAATTTCAAACATTTCAAAATCCTGGGTTAAAAATTGCTATCTTCTTTCAAGCACCTTGAGTACCTTATTGGTAGTATGTGTGTGCTACATATAAATATAAATGGGAAATTATTCTTTATCCTCGATGCAAAATTAACATCTGTTACTCTGGTATTATTATTAAACTGTACACATGAAGTGGAATTCTGGCTGGTAACCTTGTTCTGGTAAGCAAAGTTGTATTTTGCTTAGCTGTTTTGGTGGGTTTTTTTAGTGCAGAGGCATCTCCACCTTGGAGTTCATGAATTCTTAAACAAGTCCTTTATTAGGTAGTCTCTCGGGAAGTTGATTGTTCTCAAGATCTGGCCCGTCACTCTGAAACACACTCCCTACTGAACTCAGAAAAGTAAAGCACTCGTGCACAATTCAAAAATTCAGTTAAAAACCTGTTTTGTTTTTTTAGTGTAGAGACACCGCATCTTTGTAAGTAGGACCAGCTTTGGTTACAATTATCTTTGGCACTTACCATTTCTATTTTATTTCTATTTGAACCCTTTCATGCACCATTTATTTTAGTGATAAATTTATCATATGGACACATTAATTGTTTACTCATTTTTTGCAAATGGCGACCCCCCAAAAACAGGTCACAATAGCACTCTTAAGAGTCCTCTTTCCCATTCTGAAAACTGTGTGGCCGTTTGATCTTTATTTTTTCGTTTTACAACTATTTTTTTTGAAGGGACTTAAACCGGTCGGACCGGTCAGTGCATGAAAGAGTTAAAGGAATTATACAGGATTGGTAAAGCTGATAAAATAGTTGCAGACAGTGTTCATGTTTTGTTTGATCGACCATTATACATGAAATAACAAACCTGTGAAAAATTGGGCTTAATCTGTTTTATGACTCAGGAGAAAATAGTGACAAACCATGCAAAATGTTCAGCATGTAAACACGTTGTCCATAATTTGGGTTGTAACAACCGAAATCAGCCGTTGCGTTTTGTTTAGGTTTTCAGACACAGTTTTCTCGAATATGACTTCATTTCAGTGGAAAATATTTCACAGAAAAAAATGGTTCTAGAATGAACTCTTTTATTATCCTTTTATTTTCAGTGACAAAGATGAAATGTTCAAGGGAGGCAGCTTTAGACTCCGGCCTCATGCTGCTTGTGTCCTCACTGGGCAAAGAACGAGCGCAGAAACTACACACAGATTTCCACACATTCGAGCCAACGGAGTTTGCTGAAAATTTGGTGAGCTCGGCGCCATTAGCCTTTTTGAGATATAATAATAATAATATAAAATATTAATAAGTATTTGTTTGGCGCCTTTACCAAAAGATCAAAGCGCTGTACAGAATAAGACGTGAAACAAAAAGACAAAGACGGAGGTTACTAGAACAAAAATGTTTTAAGACATTTCCTGAAAATGGCGATAGAAGGAGCATTCCTGATGTTGATGGAGATAGAGTTCCACAGTTTGGGACTAGCTGTAGAAAAGGATCTATCTCCGACAGATTTTGAATCTGTAGGAATAGACAGAAGAAGTTTATCATCAGAAGATTGGAGTCCCACTCTGCCTGGTTGAGGTATGGGCCCAATTTCATAGAGCTGTTTAAGCAGAAAATATTGCTTAAATATTTTCTGCTGAGCAAAAATAAGCAGGATACCAGTCACAGATTGTACATGTGACATAGAAGTTTGGTTGGTAACCTTTTTCCGGTAAGCATCATTTTGTTGTGTTTAGCAACTTTTTGTGCAATTTGTGCAGATTTACGCAATCCAGACTGTGCCCATGTAATGTGACCACCCTATCTCAAAAAGGCTTATGGAAAGTGAAGCCAAAAATTCTCCTTGTTTTTTCATTTTTCTATTAACTTTTTTTTTTTTTTCATGAACAATCCATTTTCTCCCCCTACAGATTACGTTTATGAGTGACAGGAGAATACGTAATGATCAGGGAGACAGGAATGCACCATTTCCAAAGGAGGGGTGGAGTAAATTAGGACAGACGGCCAAGTCATGTTTCAGACGGGCTCCAGCATTCCACTTTATGTAAGTGGACCAAGAACAGCTTTACTTAAAGAGGAAGGGAAATGCCAAATTCAATTTGGTAATGTACTCATTATCCATTAGATAGAGTCCTCATGTGAGTGGAGGGAAATTACAAGTCTCTAACTTCACGTTAAAATGCCATTGTATTCAACACCCTTCCAGTGCAAAATGTGTCAACATCCAAAACATCTGATGACATCATTCTGAGAAAAAGTGATCTCAACATTTTTGTACGGGGATGTTTTGGTTCATGAAAACAAGTCCAGGGTTTTCCCCAGGTTTTCCCAAAACTGTCAAGTATTCTGGACCCAAATTTGTGGATGTTTTGGCCGAAGCATGCTGAATTTGAAACAAGGTCTTTGGAATGTTTTCTACTTGGTGTTTATCTTGGTTTTATAAACCCTACTGTGCAAACTTTTTTTTTTTGGGGGGGGGGGTGGGGGGTGTTGTCGGCCGAAATTTGCGCGTATCGGCACACAAATCACACGTATCGGCCCGAAACGCTAGCTTGTGCATGGGGAGAACCCTGAAGTCCTTCATAGTTATTCTCTGGGGAAGTCGATTGTTCTCTAGATCTGGCCCGTCACTCTGGAACACACTCCCAACTGAACTCTGAAAAGAAAGCACTCCTGCACAATTCAAAATTCAGTTTATAACCTACCTTTTCCAAAAATCATAACTTTTCTTCAATGCAATCGTGCTTTTCACTCTCATTGGCTCCAGGAGTGTCACTTCTTACAGACATGGCGAGCTATAAATGGCCATTATTATTATTATTATTTGATGATTGGTTGGTTTTTTTTGCCCCATTCTCAGTTTGGGATCTTTTGAAAGAGGGGAGTGTCCAGCAAAGATGAGGAAGCAGACTGCAAATCGACAGAAGGAAAAGGACACTGGCCCAGCAGTGGTACCTAAACAGGTATTTAACCCTCCTACTGTCTGATCATTTAGTATCGTCTGCATTTGAATGATAGATGCACTATGTCAGCCCGCATTATGATAACATGTGGTGAATGCACACACATTACACAGTCAACCCTCCTACTGTCGGATCGTTCAATATCGTTAGTATTTGAATGATAGATGTACTATGTTGGCCCGCAGTGTGATAACATATGGTGAATGTATACACAGTACACAGTCAACCCTCCTACTGTCTGATCATTCAATATCGTCTGCATTTGAATGATAGATGCACTATGTCAGCCCGCATTATGATAACATGTGGTGAATGCACACACATTACACAGTCAACCCTCCTACTGTCGGATCGTTCAATATCGTTAGTATTTGAATGATAGATGTACTATGTTGGCCCGCAGTGTGATAACATATGGTGAATGTATACACAGTACACAGTCAACCCTCCTATAGTCTGATCATTCAATATCGTCTGCATTTGAATGATAGACTGATCATTCAATATCGTCTGCATTTGAATGATAGATGCACTATGTCAGCCCGCATTATGATAACATGTGGTGAATGCATACACAGTACACAGTCAACCCTCCTACTGTCTGATCATTCAATATCGTCTGCATTTTTATGATAGATGTACTATGTTGGCCCGCAGTGTGATAACATATGGTGAATGCACACACATTACACAGTCAACCCTCCTATAGACTGATCGTTCAATATCGTCTGCATTTGAATGATTGATGCACTATGTCAGCTCGCATTATGATACCATGTGGTGAATGCATACACAGTACACAGTCAACCCTCCTACTGTCTGACCATTCAATATCATCTACTGTGGTTTTGAATGATAGAGATGCTGCACTTAGTCAGAATGCAAGATGATATCATGTGGTGAATGCATACACTTTGCACAGTCAACCCTCCTACTGTCTGACCATTCAATATAATATCATCCACTGTGGTTTTGATTGATAGATGAAAATATGGCAGCCTCTCCTCCAATTATTGTATGTTATCATGTGATGAATGCACACACATTACACAGTCAACCCTCTTACTCTCTGATCATTCAATATCGTCTGCATTTGAATGATAGATGTACTATGTCAGCCCGCATTATGATAACATGTGGTGAATGCATACACAGTACACAGTCAAACCCTCTAACTGTCTGACCATTAAATATCATCTACTGTGGTTTTGAATGATAGATGAAAATATGGCAGCCTCTCCTGCAATTATTATATTTTATCACGTGATAAATGCATACACTTTACACATACCTAGTTCTGTACACAGTTGTACCACCATACTAAACCCATGCAGTTGAATGGTTTTGAAAAGTTAGTTACCTTACTGGCAAATGTTTTGGAAAGTTGGTATCTTACTATCTTACAAGGTATCTATATTGTGTTGAACCTGTTTCTTAGCTGGTATCCATGGGAAAGAGTCACCAAGAGGTCACCACGGAGGAAGTAGAGAGAATGCTGGGAATTCTACACCAGGTCACAAATTTTAACCAAGATGACATGTCCGATGGTAACATTGCAGTTTTTATTTCTCTCCAACTTCATTCATACCTTGAGTTGAATGCATTTCCAAAGATAACTTGAACAAAATCTTAAATGGAAAATATGCCAATCTGCTGCTATACAAGTTTAAAAAGATGCAGGAATTTTCTGACAAATGAGGAAAGTATATTGACTGATTATTCTGGCTAGCTTCTTTCATAATATCGGTCATTTATATAGCGCCTTTGCAAAAGGATTCAAAGCGCTGTGACATGCTTTGCTTTTTTTATATTCATTATGAGACCCTTTTATAGCACCTTGTAATGGTTTATTATTATTGTTATTATTATTATTATTATTATTATTATTATTATTTATTCGACCTCAACAATACAAGAACAAAAAGTACAATACAAGGCAAATCGAAGAACTATAAAACCAAACCAGAAACAACAAAGAAACAAATAATTACAGGCCCAGCCCTAAAACAGACGGCACAGCAATATACAAAAATGATGATGACACGAGGGCAACTAGAACAATAAAAAAAGAGTGTATGAGTGTATGAGGGGAGCATGCAAGTACAAGAAGTTCATCTGGGGAAGGAAACAAGAAAACTACCCAAACAAAAGGACAAAACAATACTATGTGGGTCAGCTACAATAAAAGTAGACTAAATCACTGTTGCTCGGAAGCATGTTGTCCCACACATAGTAAAACAGGAAAACTGGTAAATAAAAACAGACATGAAAACATGAGGGAGATGAAGTAGATGAAGTAGATCAAGTTCCCACACATGCATGCTCCCGGGTCAATCCGGAAAGATTAAAAGGTACTGCAGTGCAATCTGCAACCAACCATACCAGGAAACAACGGGGCAAACCCCTTCTCTTAACGATAAGTGTACTGGGTTCTTTTACATGCATTACACAACACACCAGACCAACAGCTTTACATCCCATGCGAAGGATAAAGCAACCCACACTCTGCTGGTCAGAACATCAAAACTTGAGTTCTATGCACAAGACCACTCGGCCACAACACATCTTTGTGTTATGATACTTATCATAGTACTGGGTTGAAGAAGAAAAAAAATTGACTAAAGCGAGACTTGAACCTGCGACCTCCGGATTAAAGTACCAGCGCTCTACCAACTGAGCTATCTAGCCCTAATGTTGGAGGTCTCCCTATTTTGTCAATATCCTTGTTTGGGGGTGCCAGTCAGAAGCCATTTAACCTGTAACTGCCGTATAGCCAGGGATCACACCCAAGTTTGCAATACAACCTAGGAAGCGGCAGCCAAGGGATCACCTTAATTAAGGGGATGCGACTTTTTTTTTCAAGTATCAAGTAATGAACCACAAGGGAAACTGACAGTTTCCCTTGTGGTTTATTACTTGATACTCAATGTAACATATATTTGTTATAAAATATTATATTTATTCCCAGGCTAAGAATAAAATATTACTTTGTGATAATCTAACTCTGTCTATATTTTCTTTGTGAAAACAATCTGACTGCAGTGGATCCAGTTTCGCTGTTTGAGTTTGTCATCAACCCACATTCCTTCAGTCAGACGGTGGAGAATATATTTCATCTCTCGTTTCTAGTAAAGGTAAGAGTTTTGTAAATGTTAAAAAATGATTATCGAAATTCACCACTTGTCTTGTAAAGACCAGGCATGATATTCTCCCTACTTAAGTGTGATTTCCGATTTGTTTCGCCCTCAGGAAAATCTGAAAAATTGTTTTTAAATAGCATGGAAAATCTATGAAGCCTATACCATAGAAAAATTAATATAAAAAATTCACAACTTGTCTTGAAAGACCAGGTATGATATTATTCCTACTTAAAGGTATTGTACACTTTTGGCAACAGCTCAAAATCAGTGGCCACATTTTGTGTGATTCAACATATGCATGAACAAACAAACCTGTGAAAGTTTGAGCTCAATTGGTCATCGAGGTCACGAGAAAATAGTGAAAAGAGACCGTATGTGTTTTCTGTTTTTTCAAACATCAAGTTTTTATCGCGCGTGATAAAAACTATTGTTTTACTCATTTCTCAGAAACGATAGCATTTTAGGCAGAAATATTTTAAGGAACCCTTTCTACCATTACTTACTTTAAATCATGTAAGTTATGTGTGAATCTGTGAACATTTGTGTTTTTCGATCTTACCAATAGTGTACAGGGCCTTTAAGTATGATTTCCGATTTGTTTTGCTTCAGAAAATCTTTTTTTAAATAGCATGAAAAATCTTTTTAGCCTATACCATATGTACATGTATTACTCAATAAAATTGTTCCTCTTTTTTCTTAGTGTCTAATAACATGCAACCAAATTAGTTTAACACAACAGCCAAGTACAAAGAATGGTTTGTTTGGGGGGGGGGGGTTCTCTTGGGAGTTGACAGTCACATGGGGGCTAAAGAGGCTACTCTAGGACAGGGTTTTGTCCAAAAAAGAAGGGGGGAAAGACTGGGAAGACCACCCCCCCCCACACACGCACACATTCACCATTTTTGAGGTTTTCTCAAATGTACTTGTATTATAAAGTGATATTTTTGGCTCACAGGATGGCCATGCCGAATTGAAGTTAGACGATGACAGGATCCCGATTATCATTCCCACAATGCCTTACATTGAAGGACAAACGAAGGAGCGAGTTGACCGAAAACAGATCATGATGACACTTGACATGAAACAGTGGAAGGTAAGTGACAAGTCAACCTCGTTCCCATGGGCAACCAATCTCGCCGCCCCATTTTTTTCCATGAATGTCATGCTTGATCATAACCCCTGGCAGTGTGACTTTGAAATATCCAAACATATTGGATATTTCAGATAGTCCTGTTGTTGGTCCATTCTTTGTTAGAGACGTACGCAGTGCGTGCTATCAAAAGAGGCATTAAGTCATAGAGCAACTGGTCCCCTCTCATTCTTCTTTGATCTTGTGATACGTCTAACTGTATGCAGTGTAGGGTGACCCTGTAAAAAACACGATTTATTTGAAGTGGATTAGGTCAAAATACTTGCATTTTGACATGCGTGTACTAATCGCCCTACAAGCGCTCAAAGCGTGCGTGCAGAGACGTCACTCTTGGTTATCCAGCACTTTCCTTCCAGGGGTTAGTGATGAGAGGTAACGGTACGGCGCGCTGCCCATGGTAGCAAGGCTGGTGAAAAGAAGTGGAAATAAGAGCTGTTCAACCATCAGTTCATTTCCAAAGACAAAACCATCAAAAGTTATTAGAGAGATGGGCTTACCTCAAGCTGATCTGAAACACCCTAATTGACTGTGCGAGTCTTGATCAAGGATGTTCATCAAATTTAATTTAGGGATGAACAAAGGAGCATTAAGCAGAGCTTGAACCTGCGACTGCCGGATTGACGTGCTGGTGCTCTACCAACTGATGAGCTATCTAGCCCTAATGTTGGCGGTCTCCCTATTTTGTCAATCATTGTTCGGGGGGTGCTAGTCAGAAGCCATTCAACCTGTAACTGCTGTATAGCCAGAATCACACCCAAGTTTACAATACAACCTGGGAAGTGGCAGTACAGGGATCACCTTAAGAAGATGCAACTTTTGATTGCAAATTCTAAGTAATAAATCACACAGGAAACTCACTGGAAAAATCGTAAAATATAATACCCAGTCAGTTTGACCCTGTACATTGCTAAATTGTATTGAGGGAGTTTTGCAAATTTACTGAGCGCAGAAAGGCACCGCGTAGAGAGTCCCCGATAGACGGCATCTTTACGGGCAACTTGGGTCTTGGCTTTGAGCTGCTTCGAGCGTTCTCACTTTTCTATGCAGCCAGGTGGTTCACCAACCAATCATGCCAGGAATTTGATGAACTTCCCGCGTTCGGCACGCGCTATCAATGCAAAGCGGACAGTTGCGCGTTCAAAAAATGATTGATTTGCCCATAAAGATGGCTGACTTTACACTGTGTGACGTCAACTGGGAATTATCTACACTGAAAAAAGTTACAAACCAAAACCAAAATAATTTTGATGGCTTCCTTTTACATAGCTGTATGTAGCTTCTTCGAAGTTCAGTTCCAGTTGTGTATTATATTGGTATATTTTCAATCATATTTTCTTGGTTAATTTTAAGGAACTCATTGAAGTGTTTGAGATTAGGGAACCTTTGATTCCAACGAGAGCTGGACCAAGTGAAGGGGTCAACGGTATACAGAGGGGTGTCGAAGAAATGGAGATCCCAAACGGCCAACCACAGCGGAAGAAAAAGGTACAGGGTAAATTTTGTTGATCAGAGTACTGAATGTTTATCTTAACCCTCCTACTGTGTTACCATTTAATATCATCCACGGTGGTTTTCAACTATGCCAGCCTTCAATATGATATCATGTGGTGAATGCATCTACGTAGGACACAAGTCAACCCTCCTACTGTGTGACCAATCAATATCATCCACAGTGGTTTTGATTGATAGATAAACTAAGCCAGCCTGCAATATGATATCATGTGGTGAACGCATCTACATAGGACACAAGTCAACCCTCCTACTGTGTGACCAATCAATATCATCCACTGTGGTTTTGAATGATAGATTAACTATGCCAGCCTGCAATATGATATGTGGTGAATGCATCTATGTAGGACACAAGTCAACCCTCCTACTGTGTGACCAATCAATATCATCCACAGTGGTTTTGATTGATAGATAAACTAAGCCAGCCTGCAATATGATATCATGTGGTGAATGCATCTACCTAGGACACAAGTCAACCCTCCTACTGTGTGACCAATCAATATCATCCACAGTAGTTTTGATTGATAGTTGAACTAAGCCAGCATGATATTATGTGGTGAATGCATCTACACAATACACAGGTAGTTCTGTGGGCAGTTGTTCCACCATACACAACCCCTGCAGTTGAATAGTTTTTAATGGTTGGTCAACTCACTGGAAAATGTTATGAAAAGTAGGAGTATTTTTAAGTGTACTTAAAGGCACTGAACACATTTGGTAATTGTCAAAGACCAGTATTCTCACTTGGTGTATCCCAACATATGCATAAAATAACAAGCCTGTGAAAATTTGGGCTCAATTGGTCATCGAAGTTGCAAGAAAATGATGAAAGAAAAAACACCCTTGTTGTACAAATTTGTGTGCTTTCAGATAGGAATAAAAACTTCTTACAAGAAGTTTTTATTATTTCAGTGAGAAATTACCTCTTTCTCAAAAACTATGTTACTTCAGAGGGAGTCGTTTCTCACAATGTTTTATACTATTAACAGCTCTCCGTTGCTCGTTACCAAGTAAGTTTTTATGCTAATATATTTTGAGTAATTACCAAACATGTACATGCCTTTAATGTACTTTGGCATACAAGCTGTTTCAAGTAAAAGACAATGTTGTAGACCCCTTGCATTGGCCGCCATCGCTGAGGCCAAACAATAAAAACATGTACGCGCTGTGCACAACTCTCAGCCAATGATAGATCTTCCTTTGACCTCAGTGAGGGCGCTCTTTTTGCTTGTGACGTCATAATATGCAAGGTGTCTGTTGTTTACAGTGGTTCAGTGATGCATTGAGAATGATAGGGTCGGAAAACAAAAACAATTCTGAGAATGACCTAAACGAAAATTCTAGATACATTTTTACATTTTCTTGTTTAATAGGCACAAGGATCACGGCGACCGACCAAGCCAAGCAGTTGATGATCAACTGATGTCGTTGCGGTAGTTGCACAGAACTTGCCTTATGATGTGGAGTACTTAATTCGTCTTTTTTTAATCCAAATGCTGAGAGTCAGTCCAGGCGGGAAAAATTGTTGACTTCACTGACAACGTTTGTGCCAAAAAGTACTGTTGAGTAATCCATCGTTCTGTTTTAAAGGTATTGTACCAGATTGGTAAGGATAAAAAACATCATCTTTTAATTTTAGTCTGAAAGCATACTGATTATGAAGTTAATACTAGGTAGAACCATTTTTTTCTGTGAAATATTTCCCTCTGAAATGAAGTCATAGTCGAGAAAACTGTA
The DNA here is from genome assembly GCA_021014325.1 of Plazaster borealis. Lineage (NCBI taxonomy): Eukaryota > Metazoa > Echinodermata > Asteroidea > Forcipulatida > Labidiasteridae > Plazaster > Plazaster borealis. The sequence continues at coordinate 3,956,423 of CM037458.1, forward strand.
TCTGAAAAACCTTTTCTAAAAAACGCAACAGGTGAAATTGTGTGTGATTTTTCTTTATTTTTTCCTGACTCACACAACGGATAAGGCCCAAATTTTCACAGCTTTGATGGTTGATCACACAAAACATGAACAACTGTTTGCGACTATTATGTCAGCTCTACCAATCTTGTATAATACCTTTAAATCATAGGTGTTTTTTTGTTTCACTTGATGGGAAAATAGTTTCCTAATTATATCCCACACTTTGAAATAAATCAAGAACAATTGTTAGTGAAAATTGAGAGATCACACATTTGAATGTGGTTATGCGTTTAACTAATATCTTATAGTAATCCATATTGGCCACCTAATTTTTGTTCAGCTTAAAGGCATCGTACACGTTTGGTAATTGGAGCCTATTGTTTGTTTCAAACCTAGATAGTTGTAGATATATACCATAAAACTAACCTGTGAACATTTCATTTCAAAAGGTGGTAGCCTTTTTGAGATATTGCCGAAAATCTGGAGCCGTTATGTCCACGCAGGAAGAATAATCTGCATTGAAATACACACTGTGAGAAGCGTGCATAACGCTTTTTAAATTCAAATGTTTTGGGGGATAAAAAGTGATATATTTTTCCATAACCGCAGTACTTCGAAGTGAAAAGTTTTTCAAAATGCATTATACTATCCAAAGCTGCTGTACCGGTACTTCTTACCAAGTATAGTTTGTATTACCATTAATCATCAGAGTCATTACCAAACATGTACGTCGCCTTTAACTCTCATTTTGTGTTTAGCAGGTCACATTTGCTCAATATGGACCTTTGTTATCGGGCAGCTATCTTGGTTTTTTCATCATCAAATCATGTATAACCAACGCGAGGCTTGGAGGACTTAAAAGTCTGAATCCTTTCTTGTTATAACAGATCAGTACTAATTATTGCTGTTGGACACTGGGAACAGTACAAACATGATCAAAAGTTGGGCCTGTTCTAGGTGCAAAAGAACGTTCCCATTGGCATATGCCTGCAGTCCCATGGACCGCCAGAACGTTCTGCTGAACTGCGACATTGTGCTGAACTTTGGGAATTTGCAAGCCTACACAAGTGTATACGTGCGTTAGAATTTTGAGCATTCAAATTTGTCGACCAGAGGCCGATATTGCCTGGGCCCAATTTCATAGAGTTGCTTAAGCAAAAAAACAAGCTAAGCACAACAAAAATAATGCTTACCAGACTAAGGTTACCAGTCAAACTACCATGTCACATGTACAATTTGTGACTGGTATCCTGCTCATTTCTGTTAGCAGAAAATTGTTAAGCAATATTTTCTGCTTAAGCAGCTCTATGAAATTGGGCCCTGGTACCAAACATGTGTTTTTGGGCCTCTAGATGACAAATGGTTGTTGTGCGAACGTGGCCATCTTGTTAACAACAGGTACCCAACCACAATGGGCCGATAGTGTGAGAGCTTTATGGTTTAAACTTTGTGTACTAGGCAACAGTTACTATATAGGTCACCGTGGGGTGCCTTAGTACATTATTGTCAAACTGGTATGCACGTATCTCATGTGTACTAGAGTTCAAGCAAATTAATCTGAAAGCTGTGCGGGAGGACTGTAAAACAGACGGTAACTCGTGGTTAGCCTTGGGTTTTCTGGGGTTATCCGGGGTTCAACCTCAAGTTACCTTGAGTAAAAAGATACAATAAGAGTCACCTGTGACATTTTCAGTTGAGTACAGTGCCTAGTTGTTGAAGAACAGCAAAAAACTTTCACACTATTTTCGTTAAGATCGACGAATCCATCCATGTTTAGTGAGGTGACAGTTGGTACCAACCTTATCTTTAGCCGTAATGTGGGCAGCATTCAAACGGACACCACAGTAATTTCCAAAAGTCGCCTGCAGGCGATCTTTGGAGATTCAAATGTGTTGACATACTTTTTATTGATTTCTAATCAACGGGGGTACCTCAGATGAAATAATATCGCAGGATGCTTACTACCATTACCATCTTTATAACAAGTAGGTTTTCAGATAAAAATTACACAAGTTTTGTTTGGGGGTCATTACCAAAGTTTGACCCTTACCGTTAAATCTGAATTTCTCCCTAAAGCTGTCAACTATGCAAACCGTAGGAACTAACTGAACGAGGAGAGAATTTTGTGAACAAAAGATACGCAGTGAGTTGGGCATGTTTTGTGATGTCTAGATAAAATAAAAACAGGGGTTGGGGGGCTGGGGGTTTAAGTGGAAGATATATATATTTATTCTTTCATTGTTGTCGTTTATACTTTTATTCATTATTTCTTACATTTTAATAACTGATCGTTGTGTGATTTAATTTGTTAAATTTGTTGTATGTAATAACTTAGATTATTTGTAAGTTTTTAAAGATGATTTGAGTATTATGTAAATATTTGTAGACATTTATCTGATGTGTGATCAAACCCAGGGCCCATTATTTCACAGAGCTGCTTAAAAGCAGACAAAATTTCTTATTGCTAAGCAAAAATAAGCAGGAAACCAGTTGCAGACGGTACACATGTCATGGTGTTTTGGCCGGTAACGTCTTTCTGGTAAGCACAATTGTTTTGTGCTTGTCTATTTATTTTCTGATTTGTTTTGCTTGAGCAGCTCTATGAAATTGGGACCTGATGCTGATTGCTGACGCCATCTTTGCGTGGTTCCCATTGAAAGTACACAGAAAGAGGTATCCTAATTCTCATAGTCAAACAGGACCAGACTAATCTCCCTTTTATCTTCAATTTTATACCATGCCTGATATGGGGGCAGAGGGTACGACCCTCCCAAATAATATTCTTTATCCCTGATGCAAATTAAACATTCTTTTAAATTGTTGCGGTACCTGCTGCTAAAATATAGGATCCAAACTTCCTCTAGCTACCGGGCAATCTCCGTGGTCTAGTGGTAAGACATCTGCAGCTCTACAATTGCAAAGGTTGTGGGTTCGAATTCCACCTGAGATATGCCTGTGGATTTTGTTCACATGACCCGGAAAGTACTGAGAATACAGTGCTTTACACACATCGGTTTATGGGTAAAACCAAACCAAAATGAATCCTGTTCACATCCCGTGAGTGCCTAATGCTGCATCTTCTGATATTCCTTGATAAGGTGTTCTTTTTATCACATAATAAGTGACAGTAGAATTAGTGTTTCGTTCTCTTGTAAAATTCTGTACATTTATACTTTTTATAATTATATCATGACTATTTATCTTATTAAAAAAAACGTTGAATAAAAACACTTGACCAAAATTGAACTGAATTTTCATATTGTAATTTGTACACATTCAGAATCGATATGAGTAAGAAGAAATTTTTAATTCTCAGTATTGTTTTGTATTCCAAGCAAAATGTTTTGTTTGTTTGTTTGTTTGTTTGTTTGTTTGTTTGTTTGTTTGTGTTGGGGTTGTTTTTCTTTGTCAATTTTATAAACACAATTCGAGACGCAACAACACGCACCCCCACCCACCACAGCGTACAGCGCCTTAATTTGATCGCGCGCGGTTGTCATAGCGCCCTCTGTTGGCAATTCTAATGTTTACCAACAATCCTCTGCGAGCACTCGAACTTCCTAAACTTACAAAAGATTTCTGAACTTTTCTCCAAGCCAAAGTTGGAAATTAAAACGGATGGAGACGTCGAAGAAAACTTATTATAGTTTGAAATGTTGACTTAATAAGTACTATTGTATAAAGGTAGGTTTAATTAATTTCACTTTGTGAGAAAAGTAAGTGAAAGAGTATTTTGTAGAGAATGGAATTTCATTGTCGCGTCATTCGTTGCCAAGCGGTTTTCTTAGCTCCGCTCCTCCGGGTATAAAAATGAAAGTTTGCGTTAGAAACGGCAGATGTGTTTACTTTTGAGCTTTCAACGTGGACGCATGTTTCTTCGTGTGAAAATTTACTTCGATACGAATGCGACTTTTAATCATGAGTATGTTGATACTTTTGTTGATACTTTTGGGGGCTGCAGTCACTGAGACTGTATGGTAAGTAAGATTAGATAGTTTTAAACATTTGTTGTGATTTTTAAAGCGAATGCGAAAAATTAGGCCTAACGATTTTTGATCCTTCTTACTTCCAAATTGTTTAGTCTTCTGTGTGTTTACTTTTCTTTGACTTTCTGTAATAAAGGCTCAACGTCTGTATTTATTTACTTATTATTATTATTATTTAAAATTGTTTATTATTTTGTTCACAGAATTAGATAAGTCCAAACTAGGCTAAATTAGTTTCTGCTGGTGGACTGGTGGTAGGCCCAAGCTAGCAAGGTTCTCAGGAAGGTAGCTACACTGCAGGGCCACAGTCGAACCATTTATGCCATGATCCAACACATTCTTTGAAAAATTACTTATTAATGGAGAAAAAAGGTTCTAGAAACTATCTCCCCGTGATGTTTGTCTGAAACCGAATTTAGGCCTAACTCTTTATTTAGTTATTTAATTTAGTTAGTTTTAGTTATTTATTTTAATTTTAAATCTTTGCCTTTGGATATAAAAAACATTATTCAAATTTAAAATTGTTTGGGTCAAGACAAAAAAACACAAACCAAAACCCCTGCCAGGCGCGGATCCAGGGCGTGGGGCGCACGCCCCCCCCTTTTGCCAGGAAAAAAAAAAAAAAAAAAAAAAGGGAGAGAAAAAATTGTTTCAGAAGTCATACTCATTAGTGCATCTCTATAGAAAAATTATGTTCAAATTCTCTCTCTGCATCTGTTTACAATCCTTTATTATTAATTTTTTAATCATGGCTAGTACAGTAGTTTATTGGGTCTCATGCAGCCTGGCTGTAGTAACGTGGAGTACCCACACGCGCATAAAGCAACAAAAATCCCTGCTTACTCATGGAAAACGCTTGACGTAAGCGCGGAATTCACTGCTTCTGTAAGCGCCAAGTTCTTTGCTTACGGTAAGCAGAACCATGAAATTTGATTTTTAAACCGATTTATTTAGAAGAAACAACTTTCTCTTTTAAAAGCACTACCACATTGGCAATTTCGCAGTGCAAAACGATTTATTTAGAAGAAACAACTTTCTCTTTGAAAAGCACTACCACATTGGCAATTTCGCAGTGCAGAAAAATAAAATGCTGTCTGGGGATGGCGCGGTCTTTCATTCTGAAAAAAAAAAATCACGCCCCCCCCGTTTGGAAAATCCTGGATCCGCACCTGCCTGCATCATAGATGTGTTAGACCCAATAAAAACTCTACTATCAAAAACAAATTAAAATCCCTAGCTTGGGTATTAGGGGCCTAGTGTTAACCGTCGTCATGCCACATCTTTTTCTATTTTTCTGCCTACACAGTTCCCCGACCCTGAGTACCATTCAGGGTCCTTCCCAGGGCACTAGTACCACCTCTGCCCTGGTTGATGAAGACTGCCTGTCAACTATTGACTGGCTTCACATCGTCTTCATTACTGCAGTTCCGATTGCCGCTGGCTTCGGACTGCTAATGCTCTTGGCCTTTCTGCAAGATCTCCGACAGGCTTGTAAGGTAAACAAATCTAGCAGAACTAAATGCTAAGTTCTTTGAAGCTTCACTTTACTCCCCTCAGTTTCTAGAACAGTTTAACCTATCCGGCTTTTCCCATCCCTTGTCTCTGGCATCATCTGCATTCCCTCTTTCATCCAAATATCTGGAAAGGAAGGAAAACTGCTCTACAAATTCAGCTTATTTCCCTCCTGAAAATCTCCATCTCCTTGTCATGGCTTCAACTCATCACCAGCCCCCTCTCCCTAACACCTCCCTCTATCGGTATATTCATTTATTTCACAAACTTTGTCTTAGTCTGTCCACCTTCCTGTCCTTCATATATTGTATCCCCCTCATTAATCCAAATATCTGGACGGAAAGGAAAACTACTCTAAAAGTTCAGCTTCTTTTCTTCCTTAACCCTTTAGAGACCATTCATTTCTGTATAATCATCACAAAACGCCCAGACATTGTTAATGTTGTTCATTTCTTTAATCAAATTTTGTCAGTAAAAATGTCAACAGAAATAACATGAAACAGAAAATTTAGTTTTGTGTTTAGAAATTGGGATACTATGGGCGTTTTCGAATCCACGGCTTCGGCTTCGGCTCAGGCTAGCTAGGCCCCTCAGTTGTTTTGACTATATGCGTGCTTTGCGTTCAGGGATTCAGACGGGAGAACGGTGCCTGAAGCCTAAGCCTAAGCCTGAGCCTCCATTTCGTAAACGCCCTATGTTAACACACTACATTGGACAATTTTATATCCGGACATGGCCTTTACTTTGACCTCTTTATGTTAATGGAAGTTGGTCAAACCTTGCGGCCGCTATGGGCATTTTGGTACAAGCCACTTGTGGCCGCTATGGTCTCTAAAGGGTTACATGTAAATTCTCCCTGTCATTTACTTCAACTCACCATCACACCCCCTTCCTCTGCCAGTGTATTCATTTATTTCACAAACATTGTCTTTCTGTCCACCTTTCGTCCTGTCCTTCACAGAGCAATAACTCATGGCCTTCACCTCCCCCTACCATCGGAGCTAATGGAGCCGGGAAGGGGCGGACCTATGTCATTGACGTAGATTATGCTGGCCGTTACCAATGGGGCTCCCCCTTACGCTGGTGTGCGAAGCGCAAATCTTACGCTGCACGTAAAAACCTGCGTCTGTTGAGACTTCGAGGAACTTTGGGTGACAGCGATTGGTTAGATTTATTCAGTTATGTTTTTAAAACATTGTTGTACTTAATTTAAGATAATTTTGCACTGAAGGACCTTAAAGGGTCTGTATACGTTTGGTAATTACTCATAAAATTAATGGCAATAAAAACTTGTTTGGTAAGAAGTACAGCAGCTTCTGAAAGCATTTTAAAAAACATTTCACTTTGAAGTAGTGTGGTTATGGAAAAATATATCCAACCAAAATTGAATCTGAGAAGCGTTTCTGTCAGGAACGTTTCTCAGACATTCCAGTTACGGACATAACCGCTCCAGATTTTCGGCAACTACATGTATATAGGATTAAAATGAACAGTGGGTTCCAACTACCAAACGTATACAATCCCTTTAAAATATTAATCACAGCAACTGTTAGTAGCTTTGTTTCAAAACAATGAGTTCTTGATTTAAAATTACTAAAAAGGTGTGAAGCAACGATGGGTGGCAGTTTTGCTGAGCTTTGGAAGTCAACAAAAGCAGTCATCCTTTCTTGCAGTTTCAAAACGCATTTCCATCATTTTACAATTTTTTGATAATTTCTTCAGGATCTATCTTGATTTGGCTCTTGGTGAGGAATCAGAGCAGAAGATGATAACAACATCCTGCTCTATCGGTAAGCTCGCTGCCGTGGAGACCAAGTATCCATCATCGAACGGCACCATCTACTTCTTAAGGCAGATGCCCCATCTCACCACCGGGACCTACCTCCATGGACTCATGAACAGGGCATGTGAAATGTGAGTTAACAGTTTGGAAAGCATCACAAGGAAACTTTCAAATGAGTAGCCAATTAAAATGTTGTGTGTGAGTTAACCCAATTTTTTCTGCTTGTTTTTTTCAGAGAGATCAGGAACATCCATGTCTTTGACACCAAGACCCAAGACCAGTTCATCTCTAAAGGTTGCACAAGCAGCAGTGGTATTTCATCCTCGGAGCAAGGCATCACGACACTCCTTCCACTGCTTCCCTTCACTGCTGAGCCAGCACCCAGGGTCAACCACTTCACTTACTTCATCAAGAATGTTTTTCTGTTGACATCAACCTTCATTCCCTGGCGCGAGGGGAACTTCACCGGTGTTCGACACATAACCTGCATCTTTGCATGCATCACATCCACCATGTTGGCTGTAGAGGGGGTGTCGATGCCACAACTTGAGCCGCCTCTTGGGGACTATGTAGTTGCAAGGTTTACAGGATACAATGTCACCTTCCAGTTGGTTGCCAAGGCGTTGGGAGTAGGAGTCCTGGTATATCCATTTGTTATGCTGTTCGAGATGCTGTTTCGGTGTCTTCCAACAGTGATGTCCTCTCATATAACATCACCTGATGACCAGCAACGGAGTGCCTCTCACAATGTAATACCTCAATACCAGCCTGAGACTGGGAGTCGAAATGAAGAAGGTTCTATACCAAGTCTTGCATCTTCAGACATCTTATCCGGTAAGTCGTCTTCTCAAGATACCATTCAAAGAGGAATCTCGCCTCTTGGCTTGGATGGAGATATCGTCAACAAAAACAACAACAAGAATGATGTGACGATCATTGAGATTGACCCAGCTGATGACTTGCCTACTGGTATGCAAATAAGCTATAGTGACAGTGTTTCTGTGGCAACGGATACATCTTCAATGAGCTTGAATCTAGACTCATCCAGCTGTGTGACCACTGTCAACATTGAAGATGACGTGAAAACCGACCAACTTGTCATAGCTGATGACTCAATGTCTCAGTCTGACTTGGTTCAAACCAAGACACATCACTGTGGATACTGCGCACCGGTTATCGCCCTCGCTTGCCATATTCTGCTGGTTGGGCTCAGCGTGCTCTCCCTTCTGGGCTCGATAGTGTCCATTCATGCTTTGTGCTGGGATGCTTTCTGGGATTGGGTCGTCACTTCAGTCATCGCCATCTTGACTCAGATTGTCGTCTTGGATTTGATTAAAGCAATTGGCATGACGTTGGTCAGAGCATATTCAAATGTAGCTGCTATATCTAAGCCTCACTAATGATAACGAGAGACTTATGAGACACTCCGTGCTCTGTTCGAAGTTGGAAACACCGTTTAAAAAGAACACTGCTCCTAAGATGATGATGAAGCCCAAGCCTGAGCCAGGGCCCAAGCCGAGGTTTGGAAAAGGCCCTCGGTGACAGCAGATATATCAGTTAGTTTTTCCTCTGCATGATGCCATCGCTCACTCATTGAGTGTCAGTATTCAATAGAAAAAAGTTGGTAGTCCGCCAATTTTTTTTTTTTTAATCTAAAAAATTCCAAGTTCCACACTTACACCTAGCCAAATAGCATGCCAACTGTCTTGTTACCATTGGGTTTTTTTTTTTCACTAACAAAATCCATCAGTGACCAGCTCTCCCGGAATTCCCATAGGAATTGTACAGCAGTTACTCAGCATTGGTACTAATAAGGTTAAGTGGTATAAACTCTACAAAGAGACACATGTGGGCTCATCTTAAAATAAATTTTGCTTGAAATACTGCTTGACAAATTTCTTTGCTAAGCAAAATTGAGTGGGGCACCAGTCACAACAATGCAAACTTTTAAAAATGTAACTTTGGCTGGTAACCTGTTTCTGCTAAGCAATACTTTTCTGTGCTTAGCAAGTTTTTGTGCTTACAGGCTTTATGAATCTGGGCCCTGATTGTTGCTCTCATAAACATGATTACAAAATCACGAAAACCAATTTTTGTATCTTTAGAGGTTATCATCCAACTGCAATAAATAATGTTGATAATATTTATTGTTTTTTCACTGCTGTATCCATTATAAATGCCAACGCAAACAAAAATGATATTTAATTTCATTTGGAAAAGAGGATCATGCCTGAAAGAAAAGAAAAATGTTGTTTAAAAACTTACCATTAAAAAACCCGACTATTTTTTCAGCATTTTTATTTAAATTGGTATAAACAGATCAGCTTCAAATTTTCCTGATTTTTCCATGACTATGACAGTTTAGAACTTTTTTCAACCGTAAGAAAGTAAAAATTACATGAATCATGTAACAATTTAAATGGAAAAAAATATATGCTATATAATTTTGAATGGTTGTAATTAATACAAACAATAAAGCCAGGTACAAATACCATCAATTATTCTATTGACCCATTTCATGATGCGCAGTGCACTTACATTTACCCATGCCTGTCCTGTCAAAATGTACACAGAGGAATTGACTCCCAAAATGGTGGAAGAGCATTGTGCAGAGGTGCATTCCTCAATGTGCAAGGTAGTCTTGGTTCCAAGACCATGGTGCTTGTGCGAACACACAACCAACGTTCAGATCTATGTTCACCGCTACAGACTGCGCGCGTGTAATGAATAAACATAGAGGGCACTTTTGTAATTTTGTTCCCTGAATCCCATCAATCCTGTTGTCGGTGGGGAAAATAACACTGGTCACAGCGCCCTCCGAGTTTATTAATTACAAATGTGTACAGGGAGTGTGGGTGGTTGTGTGTAAGAGCAAACATCATGGTCTTGGAACCATTGGGTTAATAGAACCACCTATTTAACATTTTTTATACAAATGGGTTTTTTTACCAAAAGTAATTGGCTTTTTTCTGTTAAAAATTTGCAATCAGGTAAAGTTCCAGCAAAATCATCTAATTATCGTTTAAAAACTGATAAATGGAAACTAAAATTCAAAAACTAATTTTGAGAAAAATAATTGGAAAACAATTTACCAAATATTTCACTTAGAGAAAGCAAAGCTGCGATTTCAATCAAGATTTCTAATGGAGAGATATTTCAAACATTCCTTATACTAAAAATAATTGGAAATTTCTACTTGTTTGATAGCATTCATGGTAAAAATAAATTTTAAATAAGATAAAACAATTGAAAATAACAAAGAATAGTTGAAGTGTCCAGTTATTCAGTTTTTATCAGTGTTCATCATCCCCACCCCCCTTCAAACAATTTCACAACCCTTTCAAAAATAAATGTTGAATGGTTTTTAAACATAATTTAAAGGGAAGGTATACGTTTGGCTATCGCTCTTAAAATTAATGGCAATCTAAACTTACTTGGTTAGAAGTACAGGAGCTTTCGATGGTATAAAGCATTTTGAGAATCATTTCACTTCAAAGTAATGTGGTTATGGAAAAAGATTTGAATCTGAGAGTAACGTTTCTCAGTGTGTATTTCAATAACGGATTATTCTTCCTGCGTGGACATAACCGCTCCGTATTTTCGGCGATATCTCAAAAACGCTACCACCTCTTGAAATTAAATTTTCATATCTAGGGCTATATATATCTACATTTATTTAGGATTAAAACATTTAAACGGTTCCAAAAACCAAAGGTATACATTCCCTTTAAAGACTTATTTAATATCATACAAAATTTTGTTATTAATAATCTGCCCACTTTCCTTTGTCTAAACTTCCAACTTCAACTTTGACTTCAACGATTTTGCTCTTAATTTTTTAGGCTGAAATTCCATTCAAAATGACAGGTTTTCATTTTTGTTTGATCTTCATGAATGGCCTTGTGTGACACAAGAGGGCAGTGTTCACAATCTGCCTGCTCAACATCTTTTCCTATTTTTCTTTTTTTTTTGCTCTCGGGAAAAAAATCCCTTCAGCAACTTTCATTAGCCCAATTCCTCAAGCTTCTAACGAGATAGTTTTTTGTTTCCTCTTCTTTTTCTTGGTTTCACTTGCACAAAGTATTAACGCATTCGTAGTCATTCCTACAGAGTAATCATCAACCACCGACGATTCGTCCACGTTTACAGATTTTTGTTCTTAAGTTTAGCGCCCTTTTTCTTCTTTTTCTCACCTCCTGAAACCCTCTCTTCAGATTCATCATCCCCTTTCAAGTTGTCCAATTTACCATCTGAATCACCCGCAGCTTTCCTCTTTTTCTTGTGACCTGCAGTTTTCTCTTCCATCTTGTCCATTTTGGTTTTGCTCTTTTTCTTTGACGACCCAAGATCAAGTGCTCCATCATCGTCTATTATTCTTTTCAACTCGGATTTTAAAAGCTCTCCGTCTGCTTCATCGTTCTTGTGTTTCTTTTTCTTTGATTTCTTCAAAACTGTTTCACCACTACTACCTTCCGTCTCCACAGATTTCACAGTTCCGTTTTCCTTTTCCTCACATTCCAGAGTTTCGGATTCCTCATCATCATTTCTCCTGTGTTTCTTCCTCTTTCTTTTCTTCAACGGCTCACTATCTCCATTTTCAGTTTCTTCGGTGGCATCAGTCGTTTCATTCAAACCTTTATGTGTACTATCATCATCATGTTTCCTGCGTTTGTGCTTCTTATGTTTCTTTGCATCTCCGATTTCTTCATCAGCAGCTTTCTTATCCTCCTCTTCCTCGCCATTTGATGTCAGTTGTTCTGGCTGGTCGTGGCGTTTCTTATGTTTGCGTTTCTTTGATGATTTCATGGCTGCATCATCAGAGCAAGGTCTTTCCTCGTCACACTCATCAGCTTCTGAAACCTCCTCCTCCCTCTTCTTCTTCTTCTTCTTCTTCTTTTTGTCACTTTTTAAAGATTCCCCGTCATCTTGTCCAATTTCTCCTCCACCATCCGTGGCCATCTCCTTACGCGATTTATCTTTCTTCTTCTTTTTGAGGTCAGCCTTAGTGTCGACTTGGCCAGAATGTTCTCCTGAAGAGGTACCATTCTCCTGAGTTGTATTCCCTGTCTCCTGTCTGGTTCCCTCTTCAGTCTTTGCTGCGAGTGCATTTTTCTGTTTTAAAAGTAGAGTTTAGGATTTTCAAAAATGGTCCAGACTTATTAACAATATTATCAGAAAAAGTCAGAAGTACAGGATCTGAGAAAATATGGCCACAAGAGGGCGCTGTGATGATTAACTATACACTTTTAACACATTCAGCCTTGCTATCAGTCAGATACAGTAAATATATCGTAGCGACATTACACTGTCTTGTTTCTGGCCAGTTTCTGTATAGAACAAAACCCTTGGGAAGGGTTCAAAGTTTACACTGGCCCGCAGGCCCAAGGCCAGTGATTTTAGCACCAGGCCAGTAAACTTACGACCAGACAAGTCCAGCGGTCTTGTGTTTTCACATGTTTACTTTGAGTTTGATGAATATCTTTCAACTCTGTATCACCAAAAGCCACTTAAAGGGCGTTTGTAACATTGGTAAGAGTAAAAATATAAATGTTCACAGATTCACACATAACTTACGTGGTATAAAGATGGCTATGATGGGAAACTCCCTTTGAAATATGTTTGCTTTAAATGCCATAGTTTTTGAGAAATGAGTGAAACAATTAGTTTTGATCTCACGAGTCAAAAACACGATGTTTGAAAACAGTGAAAACACTTAAGGTTTTTCCCCACTTTTTTTCTGGTGATTGCAATGACCGATTGAGCTAAACTTTCACAGGTTTGTTGTTTCATGTATATGTTGGGATACACCAAGTGAGGATACTGGTCTTTGACATTTACCAAAAGTATATACTGCCTTTAAAATGCCAAACAATAGATACAAACAATTAATATGTAGCCATTGAGAAACATCCGTGCACTGCATGCGCACTGCCCTCACTATGATGATGATCAAAGTATACTTACCCATAAGACAATTGAGATAAATCTTCTCTTAGAGCATGTTCAAATAAAACAGTTTATACATTAAACTGTGTATATATAGTTTTTTTCTCAATTTGAATCTGGTCTTGTAAAAAAAACCTGTGGTTCTTAAAACTGTTGAGAGACAAGCCCTTCTTGTGGGTTTTCCAGTTTCCACCCAAGCCCTGTTGGGTATTAAGGTATTCACACAAAAATTCAAACAAATTGTACCTGCTTGGCTCCTGCCTCACTAAACACAGTCCAGATCTGGTCGATGAGTCTGGCATCATGCACATTTAGACCATTCTGCAAAAACCTCTGATAGATTGGGAAATAACAACAACAAAAACATTATAGGTACAAAAAATAGTCAACTTTATTACAGCAGCAGTATATTCAACCAGTTCACTTTAAGATTAATTTGTTTTCACCCGTTACCCGTTACCCGTGCGTGATTATTTTCAGTCAACAAGTTTTTGGTGGTTTTTTTCCAATAATGATACTTTTTTTCAATGAAGCTTTGTTGGGACACCCATATTAAGATGTTTTTTCATTGAAATTTTGCGGATTTTAATGGCTTGTACTTTGTATACATCGTGTTTCTGATCATCGACCCACACCCATTCGAACAGATAGCATCCCAGAGAGAGATGAAAGGCCTCATGACAATGCAATATAATCCATCTTGATAAAATATTGGCTGGTGTGAAAGGAACTGGGCCCAATTTCATAGAGCTGCTAAGCACAAAAATTTGCTTAGCATGAAATTTCTTCCTTGATAAAAACAGGATAACCAACCAAATTTCCATGTGTTGCATACTGCTTGTTAGCTGTTGTTTGCTTATCCTGAAAATCACATGGAAATTTGGTTGGTAATCGTGTTTTTATCAAGGAAGAAATTTCATGCTAAGCAAATTTTTGTGCTTAGCAGCTCTATGAAATTGGGCCCAGGTCTTCGGCAAAGGCATAAGGCACAAATCCATCCAAAGATTCAATTTGTTCATTGTTTGCAGTACCTTTTGACCAGGTCCACCTAACCATGACCACAGGAACTCCGTGAAACAGCTGCCTGTGTACACGCAACCCGCCAGACTGCCTCACCACGCATGGCCTGTTGACATGACTACTGCCAAACATGCACAGGAACTTAAATACCAGTTTTAAAAAAACCACCACTGCGTGTTGCATAGGAGTTTTGCACGTTATTGTGTCCTGCAAAGCCAACTGGTTAAAATCACAAATTTATAAAAGTTGGGAAAATGATTGGACAGGAAACCAAAACCAATGCAGACTCACTTCAAATTTGGCCTTTTTGCGAGGAATGTTGTCGTAGTTAGTTAGACGTTCCAGTAGACTTTTCACTCTTGGACTTAGTGACTGTGAAGAACCTGCCGCTTGGACGCACTGCAAAACAATGTAAACACAAACTTTCTTCAATTGTCTCAGCTCAGCTCAGGTCAAAATTAGCACCACATTGCAAAATGAGATAATAACAATTTGTCTTCTTGAAATGTCAAACGTTTATTAGAATGTTTCCATAGACTTTTAAGATTTCCCAATGGAATTCCCCTTTACAAAATTAAAATGGCCTTGCACTCTCAAAGATGAAATTCCAGGCCTGCCACCTAGAGAGTTTTTTCTTCCGAGTTTGAAAAACAAAGTGAACACACAGACTTCACTTTGATTTTGTTGTCGCAGGTTCTGATCAGTTTTGAGATCAGACAGTGGCAGATCAAGGGTGTTCCATTTAAAATTAAGGGGGAGGGGCGTGTGATATATACAAAATTCATAGAGGCCTGGTGCTTCATTCTTGTATAGGGCAAGGTAATTTTTTCGTTGAGGAGATTTAAATTTGTACAGCATTTCAAAGGGCATGAAGGTAATGGGCCAAGGGCATAAAGGCAAGGGCCTCTGTTGTCTTTGTGAAGTTTCAGGCCTGCAAGGGGCACCAGCAATGGCCCCTGGCAATGACCAGGGGCATGGAGGCAAGGGCCTCTGTTGCCCCTGTGAAGTTTCAGGCCTGCAAGGGGCACCATGGCAATGGCCCCTGGCAATGACCAGGGGCATGGAGGCAAGGGCCACTGTTGCCCCTGTGAAGTTTCAGGCCTGCAAGCGGCACCATGGCAATGCCCCCGGGCATGGAGGCATCGGCCACTGTTGCCCCTGTGAAGTTTCAGGCCTGCAAGGGGCACCGTGGCAATGCCCCCGGGCATGGAGGCATCGGCCACTGTTGCCCCTGTGAAGTTTCAGGCCTGCAAGCAGCACCATGGCAATGGCCAGGGGCATGGAAGCAAGGGCCTCTGTTACCCCTGTAAAGTTTCAGGCCTGCAAGGGGCACCATGGCAGTGGACCCCTGGCAATGACCAGGGGCATGGAGGCATCAACCACTGTTGCTCCTGTGAAGTTTCAGGCCTGCAGGGGGCACCATGGCAATGGCCAGGGGGCATGAAAGCAAGGACCTCTGTTGTCTTTGTGATGTTTCAGATCTGCAAAGGGCACCAAGGCGATTACCAGGGACATGGAAGTGATGGCCCATCTTGCCCCAGTAAAGTAATAGGCCAGTTCATGCAGGCAACTGAACGCTATGAATCATATGATAGCTTGATTTGCCAACATATTTTGTGATGCATTTACAATCATGGAAAGAGTAAACAAAGACACAAGACCACGTACCCCGGTCCGCAAGACATCTAGAGCACACTGGTCTTAATGTCGAGAAACAAAACTGCTCTTCTCAGAGTCAGCAAGTAAAACACACATTTTATTAGCCCGGTGGGCAATTTTACAAAAAGCTTAAGCGCACTACGCAAGGCCTACATATCTTCAAGTCTTACTTACCGCAATCCACTGAGACTGTTTTACTTCTCCCTTGTTGGCCTTGGTATTAGCTATGTAGTCTTTTCCTCCATATTTCTCATTCTCAGATATGCATTTTGTATGTTGTTTATACTCATCCCCACTGTAGGAAAAACAAGAAGAGAACATAACAGTATTAAAAGCTGATCCCTGGAGTGTTGTGGCTGAGTGGTCTTGTTCACCAGACTCAAGGGGCGGATTACAATAAAACGGTCTTAGCCAGCAGTCTAAGACCAGTCAGTTATAGCCAGCTATCTGCCTTAGACAGTCTTAGCTTAGTCAGTTGTTAAGCCTGTTGCAATAAGCCGGTCTTAGATAAGTCAGTGAGCAGTAGTGAAATACATGTACGAACAAGCATTCCTAAGCTTGGTTAGTTACGATGGCCGCCATTATCCATAGCACACTGAGACAGTGACAATGGCTTTGAAAGGTAAGCAAAGGTCAAAACGTTCATTGCAACTAAAGGAGGATCCTATTCCTAGTTTCTATGACTACTTTAGACAGTGAGTTCAAAACTTTATAATCTGATTTAAACCCCACTGTAAACATGCTCCAGAAACAAGTGGCCAGAAATCTGAATGTATCACTGCAGGAATAATTCGGACACACTCACATCAGATAAAAAACAATTAAGGCATAATTGAGAAGATCAAGAAAATGAAATGGAGATGGGCAGGGCACTTAAAGGCAATGTACACAATTGGTAATTACTCAAAATATATATTAGCATAAAAACTGACTTGGTAACGAGCAACAGAGAGCTGTTGATAGTATAAAACATTGTGAGAAACGACTCCCCCTGAAGTAACGTAGTTTTTGAGAAAGAGGAAATTTCTCACTAAAATAATAAAAACTTCTTGCAAGAAGCCTTTTATTCCTATCTGAAAGCACACAAATTTGTACAACAAGGGTATTTTTTTTTTCATCATTTTCTTGCAACTTCGATGACCAATTGAGCCCAAATTTTCACAGGCTTGTTATTTTATGCATATGTTGGGATACACCAAGTGAGAACACTGGTCTTTGACAATTACCAAACGTGTTCAATGCCTTTAAAGCAAGAAGGCAAGACTACAGATGGACAAAGAGACTCACAGAATGGCAACCAAGGACAGACAGGAGAAGAAGAGGAAGACAAAAAGGAGATGGAGGGATGAAATCACACATGAACACGGCAACATGGAGTAGAATGACAAGTGACATAAGAGAATGGGACTTGCTGGAGGAGGGCTTCATCCAACAAAGGATGAATTATACAGCATGATGATGATGATGAAACATGCTCCTAAAAACAAGTGGCCAGAAATCTGATTGGTGTTACTCACAAGAAGTCTTTGCCACAGTCCATACAAGAAAGGACTTCACAGTTACGACATTCTCTCAGGTAGTGCTTCTCAACATGAATTTTCTTGACGCATTGGCCACAGGCGTTACACGTGAAGAACACCATGATGATTTTTGGCACATCAATACAGACTCTTTCAATCTGGAAAATAAAAAAAACAACTTTGTGGTGACCACAAGACAAAGAATGTCAAAATCAAAATAAAAGTACTTTGTGTTGTTTTTAAACATTCAAACAAACATGTTAAAATAAAATGGCAGTAAGTAAATGGAATTCCAGAGTTTTCTCAACCTCACTCAGTCTTACTCAGTTCATTCCGCGCCACTATCGTCTCCATTAATGGAGACAATAGCGGAATTAACCTCATAGTTCTAGGACTAGGAGGAGGAGTAACTCATCTCAGTTTTGACACAAACAAAAGAGTCAGCTGGTCAGTCATGTCAGTAACCAGTGAAACGTAAATAATAGGATTAGGGGCCTATCGATTATTTAAAACCCCTCGGCAGTAAATAAAAAACACACAAACAAAACAACCAAATACCACCACATGGTCAGAGGTGTGGTCAGTCAAAAACATGGAGGAAGGATAGAGGTTCTATTCAGTATTCGGCTCCCAGTATTCTTCTGTATTCAGCTACCTCAACATTCATAATTTAATCATCATACTCAGAGTACTCATAGCTAAATTCTTCGTCATCACACATGATCATATGAGTCGACATCAATTACAAATCATCAATTACCAATACCAGTCAATCCATAAGGCTAGTCCATAATCCAATTTACCATCTAATCCATGATTTATTTATTTTTAACAACACTATAAATACTAGTAAGTTACTTATAATAGTCATTAAACAATATTTAAAAATCATCAAACCTGTGCCTTGATGTCAACGTTTAACACGATACTCCACGTGTAGCAAATGCCAAATGGTACATGCACACGATGATCCAAACGCGTACAAAAATATTGGTCTTGTATCCTTTTCACGTATCCTTTTCGAAGTAGCCCTTTAAAGACATTTTAAGGAAACAGACGTTTCAGGCTTAACCAGATCCCCTTCAAGTATTGTTATAAATTTGCCTGTCTTGAATCAGGGAACTAGATAAGTAAGGAAATTACATTTTGGTCGTGGGGGTGACCTACCTCTACTATTCTATACGGGGTGGGGAATAAAGCTCTGATTCACTTTTGTTTTCAGAAGTACTTTGTCCAAAAGAAAAAAGCTATTGGGAATTACTATTTTATATATTATTTTCTTCTTTAATTATGACACAGCTTTGTCTTTAAAAGTCTGTACTTGAAGTTTTTTGTATAGGACAATACCCCAACTGTCCCACCATTTTGAGACAATCCCTTAACTTCAGCTTAACTTTTGTCACTGTGCCGAGAGTGTGGTGAATCTGATTAAAGTTCTCTAAAAGTTGTTTTATATCTTGAGAGAGTGAGTGCAGGGAAAAAACGGGGTGGAAAGAACAGCGTAAGATTTCATCAACTGCTGAAAGTTACAATTTCTGGAAATCCTTACCACCAAAACATCATGTTCTTTCCCCAGTTACTTTTTCTCGCTTTTGTGGGCTATTCCCTCAGCCAGCAGACCGACTCCGATGACCGGGTAGATTGCGAGTTGTGTGACAAGTCAGCGTGTCCCACCGATCTTTCGTGCCTGGCCGAGCTCGTTCTTGACCGTTGCTCGTGCTGCAATGTCTGCGCTAAAGTTCTCGGTGAACGGTGCGGTGGCTCGGAGTCCATAGACGGGCGGTGTGCAGAAGAGTACATCTGCGCCGGGAAATCTGTCTATGAGCCCGTAAAGGAGGGAGGCATCGGGCAGTGCGTTTGCAAGAGTTTCGATCAAGTTTGCGGTTCAGATGGAGTGGTTTATGAGAACGAATGTGAGATGAAAATGGAGAGTTATGGAAGAGTTCAGAGAGGACTGTCGGCCATTGAGGTAGACGAAACAGACGTGCTGTGCTTGACCCGTAAGTATATTTTTTATTTTTTATAGCAGTGAATTTCAAACCAGAACTTGCTGAATACGAGTGTACGTATGCCTTCTGAAACTGAAAAACAACACAGCAACATCTCAGCCTAGCGAATTGCTCTAAAGAGTCTATGGTTGCACTACTTACTTTGCATTGCTTAGATTTCTTAGTTTAGTTAGAGGGGGTTTGTACTCGACAAGCTCTCCTTTTATGGGCCCCCTCCACCTCCATTTCCATGTTTGTTTTATTGTTTGTTTTTTGTTTTGTTTTTCCCTTGTAATGTTCTTTTGCTTTGTTAATTCTTTATTTGTTCTGAAATCACTATTTATACATTTCTAAATGTCTTTTTTGTATTGACTGGAAATAAAGTGTATTGAATTGAATGGTCCCAGATGCTTCAGCTACATTTCAGTCTTGCTCTACCTGTGGTCCCCAACATCCTCTTTTTGTCTCTCGTCTCTTTTTTATAAAATACTATACAAACTTGAAAACAATTTTGTCCAAGGCAGTTTCTTCTTTTCGAAACTACCTGCTTAAAATGTGTAATGTAACTACATGATATAGGTAGGTAACAGAAAAACAAATTCATTAAATTAGTTCTTAGTTTTTAGATTTATAATTAAACTGAAAAGATGCTGAATCCGGTTGCTACTTTTCCACTTTTTAAGACAAAAAAATTGCAAACAAGTGGAAGGTTTTTGACATTTAACGAGTGAAAATGTAGTGTAAACATTTTAACTCTTGCATCAGGGTTAAAGAATAGTTAAATGTAGTGGTTGGATTCAGCATGTTTTCCAAATAAACATTGGTTTTATGTCCGATTTCAGACAGAAAAATTAATTGATATTTACCAGAGAGTGTTAATTCTCACCTACTTGCAAGTTATTAGAATGGATTTGTAACTTAATGTCACCACAGTTTGTCAATTAGGGGGTTTTTTTAAAGTATGGATTCTAACTTTTTATGAAGGACACGAAAACAACCATTGTATTTTTACCTAAACGCTGACAGCATGAGAGAATTGATTTGGCATCCTGGCGTCTGTCATGCCCTACCTCAATACGCTGTTTGCATAAATAACAATCTATTTTACTTCATAAAGGAAATTGAGGCAAGGGTCGTCCTTGACTACTGCATGTTGTTTCATTTGTACAATGTATTCTAACATTGTTGATTGTAGATTGTGTGGGAGCTTTGACTTTGTACTTCAAGGGAAAGTATACCTCTGGTTTTTGGAACCGTTTAATAAATGTACTATTCACATCTGAAAAAGAAGAAATATGAGCATTATAAACAAGTAGTTTGCACAGTTTTTAGTAGCTCACAGGGCAATTTGAGACGTGGTGTTTACTAGCCCACATAAGTTTTTACTAAGCAATGTACGTCAGGCTAGTGTTAAGGATTAACCTTGCTTATAAAGTGTTAATTCTTTAGCTATAAATGTATACAATAAAACTAACCTGTGAACATTTCATTTCAAAAGGTGCTCGCATTTTTGTGATATCGCCCAAAATCCAGGGCGGTTATTTCCACGGAGGAAGAGTAGTCCGAAATTGGAATACACAATCTGAGAAACCTGACAGTAACGTTTCTCAGATTCAATTTTTGGGGATAAATACTAATATCTTTTTGCATAAACCACATTACTTTGAAGTGAAATGACTCTCAAAATGCTTTAATCGAAAGCTGCTCTACTACTAACAAGTAGATTTTTATTACCATTAATAACAAACGAATGTACCTTCCCTTTAAAATAGGGAAAAATGCTTATTGGAAAAACGTTCTTGGACTGAATGTTCAAGCGCATTTAATTCCATGCTTGAAGTTCTGGAAATGAATTTTTGTATATATATTCAGTATCTTTATTTGTTATCAGGGATGGTTTGTTGGGGTGGGGACTGGGATGAGGATGACTGAGACTGGGGTGGAGCAGAGTAGCTGAAATGACACTTATGATAGAGCTACAAATGTGCTTTTTTTTTTGACATTGTTGTTGAACGAGTTTAAATTGATCTTACAGTGCAAATCAATCGTAATTGCTCAGCAAAGTGTTACTGATGTCACAATACAAATCACTACATTGGTAATACTGGCACTCATCTAAAAGATGAATCTTAGTGCTTTGTGAAATCGAGCCCAGCTTGCAAAGAGGGTCATTGTTTAACACTGGCAGTCAGAGATGTAAGACTACACTTTAAGGTCATATCTTGGTTATGACCCCAAAAAGATATTTGTAAAAATTAATTCATCTGAAGTGCCCCAAACGATAAGAAATCAATAAAGTACACTATAAAGTATGTCAACAAATGTGGATTTCTAAACATCGTCTGTAGGCGACTTTTTGAAATTTTGCGTTGTGTCCGTTTGAATGCTGCCCTCAATGCGGCCAGAGATGCGGTTTGTGACCGTTAAACATGGAAGGGTTCAATGTTCTTGATGAATAGCAAGTAGGCCTAGATACCTTATTCAACTGAAACTTTCACAGATGGCTTTTAATGTATCTTTCTTGATAATTTTACCTGTAAATCAATATTAAATTGACAAAAAACAAACAATGACTTGAATGAGTCGATGACCCTACTTTTAAATCTTGGAAGATTCATGGAAGAATAAAAAAGTAAATTGCATGAAGTTACACAACTGTTCTTTAGCTCAATCATGAAACAATCATGTATGGTAATTTAGTGCCCATTTGAAGCTGAAAAAAGTGCCCCACAACCATCATACTGTAATAAAATGTGATTAACCCCTATGGCCCCCCCCCCCACAATGACCACACTCTCCTCCCTGCATTGCCCTGAGTGAAGTCTCTAGACCCTTTACCCTCCTTCCGTTTTGCAGGATCTGGTCCAAGTTTTCTCTTCCTTATTTATTATATTGCATACTAGGACGAGTAGGTCATTTGCCTCAGTCCAACAACAGCATTACATTTCATTAGGCCACATAAAAAAAAAATTGTTAATCGTCCCCGCCCGACCCTACAAAACCCCCCCGACCCCATTTTTCTTTTTTTTCTTTTTTTTTTTAAATCATAAAAACGGTATTTTTAAAGATCTTTTCAGTCAAATTTGGCTCCCAGATTTTTCAGCTGATATTTTTTCAAAATCCATAGGTCGGAAATAGATGATTAAAGAAAGATTGTTCATGTTGGCAAAACAAGAAAAATTCTTCAAATATTTACTTAGGCTGCGTTTTAGTTTTTTGAAAATGTTTACAGAAAAAGTCATCTAGGATTTGAAAGGGTTTAACAAAACAATTAAAAACATCAAAATCACACAAACCCTTTGTTTTATAGTGATTATGATGATATCTTTATTCTTTATTTCATATTTTGCCATGTCAAAAAAAAAACCAAAAAAAACAAAAACCCGCCCTCCCTCCCCCTCTTCCCATAAAAAAAGGACGATCAACAATTTTTTATTTTTATGTGGCCTTACTGCAAATAACTAGCATAGCTTTACAACATCTGGTTTGGTGGTTCACACTGACACATTGTGTGTAGCCGATTTCATTATGTCTACATTCGAGCACTAAGGCTTTAATTAGAGATCTTTCCGTTCCTAAACAAGGTTATTAATTTCCCTTTCATCAGCCAAACATGTCATTGTCTTTTGTATGGGACTTGTAATTTGAAGTAATATGAACAATTAGGGATTTAGCCGGACTAGTTGGTAAGAATTTTTACTGGTCCCCGGGTGTTTTAACTGGTGTTTGGCCAGCGAATCAGCCAAACATGTCATTGTCTTTTGTATGGGACTTGTAATTTGAAGTAATATGAACAATCAGTGCTTTTTAGCCGGACGAGTTGGTAAGAATTTTGACTGGTCCCCGGGTGATTTAACTGGTGTTTGGCCAGTGAACCATTGTTAAGGTGGACCACTGATTTAACAAAATTCAGATTATCATGTAGGCCTACATGTACAACTTTGTACTACCCCGCTTGCACACATTTACCCATGCTCTATGCAAAACACATGTACATAGCGCTAACTGCATTTAGTAGGGCTCTGTGATTGTACACACTGTACACACCAACAATCAGACATGTTTTGAATTTTGTAGACATCACATTCTTTGGAATAAGAAACTTGTGTCCAGAGACCCTGCCAAATATAGTCTCGACTTACCCTCAGCAGCATTGTCTAGGAAGAGTAGACAAGTCTGTCTCACATTTCTGCCCTGTAAAACATTGTACCAAACATTTGTTGGGGCTAAAATGTCACAATTATTAGTGTACATTCTGAATGATTTTGTATCACTTAATACCAGCTTAAAGGGTCTGTATACATTTGGCAATGACTCTGAAAATTATGGCAATAAAAAGTTACTTGGTAAGAGAATACAGCAGCTTTGGATAGTGTAATGCATTTTGAGAAACTTTTCACTTCGAAGTACTGCGGTTATGGAAAAATATATCACTTTTTATCCCCCAAAACATTTGAATCTGAGAAGCGTTAGGCAGTAGCATTTCTCAGATTGTATATTCCAATTGCAGATTATTCTTCCTGCGAGGACATAACCGCTCCAGATTTTCGGCAATACCTCAAAAACGCTACCACCTTTTGAAATGAAATTTTCACAGGTTAGTTTTATGGTATTATATCTACTATAGGCCTATAGGATTGAAACAGTCCCAATTACCAAACGTATACAATCCCCTTTAATACATAAAATTACCACGTACAGTCTTATAGATAAAAGACTGTTTGCTTTAAGATTTTAACCTACTGCCCTTTCGTTTCGTCATAATTTCATAGGGGCAGGGTCCAATTTAGCGCCCAGTTGTACTGAGCTTGTAGACAAGATGTGCGTTTTGAAATGAACCCCAGTTCCTGTCTAGACCAGTGATTGAGACAACTTCTCACGCTGTCTGGTACTAAATGTAAATGTCATTACCTTGCAGTGCAACAAAGAAACCCTTAAAGTCCCCAAACGTATACACACCCTTTAAGCTGGTATTAAAGGCACTGAACACGTTTGGAAATTGTCAAAGACCAGTGTTCTCACTTGGTGTATCCCAACATATGCATAAAATAACAAGCCTGTGAAAATTTGGGCTCAATCATGTCAATTGGTCATCGGGGTTGCAAGAAAATGAGGAAAGAAAAAACACCCTTGTTATACAAATTTGTGTGCTTTCAGACAAGAATAAAAACTTCTTGCAAGAAGTTTTTATTATTTTCGTGAGAATTTACCTCTTTCTCAAAAACTAAGTTACTTCAGAGGGAGTCGTTTCTCACAATGTTTTAAATACTATCAACAGTTCTCTGTTGCTCGTTACCAAGTCAGTTTTATGCTAATATATAATTTGAGTAATTACCAAACGTGTACAGTGCCTTTAAAGTCCCCACTGTACCACGCACTGGCCAGAGTTCTATAATTTAAAGGCATCCTACACGTTTGGTAATTGGAGCCTATTGTTTGTTTTAATTATAAAACTAACCTGTGAAAATTTCATTTCAAAAGATGGTAGCCTTTTTGAGATATTGCCAAAAATCTGGAGCAGTTTATGTCCACGCAGGAAGAATAATCTGCATTGGAATACACACTCTGAGAAGCGTTACCGTGTCTCAATATTCAAATTTTTTTGGGGATAAAAAGTGATATATTTTTCCATAACCGCAGTCCTTCGAAGTTAAAAGTCTCTCAAAATGCATTATACTATCCAAAGCTGCTGTACTTCTTACCAAGTAGGCCTACGTTTTTATTGCCATAAATTTTCAGAGTCATTACCAAACGTGTACGATGCCTTTAACACCAATACAGGCCTGGAATAAGCCATCATTTGCGAGTTTGATCGGGGCTGAACATTTACACTGGACCAAAACGCCTGAGGCCAGCGCTTTTAGCTTTGGGCCAGTAAACTCATGACTGAACAAGTCTTATTAGTTTTCAATGATATCAGTGTGTGATATCATTAAAACAGATTTTGTTCAAATATTGACTTTAGGTCTGATAGATCTTTCAATTATGTTGAGTATCGAAGTGGACTTACCCATAAAACAATAATATGAGATCAATTTTCTGTTAGTGCTTGTTCAACTAAAACAGCTTACTATGGCTCTGTAGGATATATAATATTTGTTTCTCATTTGAATCTGGTTTTGGAAAAACAAATCTGGTCCAGTGAAATTGTTGAGCTACAAGCCCTGCAGTCTTGTGGATCCCCCCCCCCTCCAAATAAAGCCCTGTATGATTTGAATAATGTCTGGTACAATGACTTGCTTAGTCACAAGTTCCTGCTTAAATCTAAATTCCTCAGACTATAAACAACAGTTGCTATGTCATATGATTCGGGACATGCATTTGGGTAGGTTAGAGACGGCAAACACCCATACGCAGTTTTGAATGAACGTTTATGGCATATTTTAGCCTCAATTGGTAAGAATTAGGTTTTTTGAGTGCCTCACAATATCCCAATCCAGAGGCGCTGGGATATCGTGAGGCACTCAACAAAATCTAAATATTACTAATTATTATTATTGCAAAGATAGCTTTAGATTTCAAAAAAATTATCATCAATATTCCAAAGGCCCACAAAAAGAAGAAGCTGTTATGTACTGGTGAGACAAAAAGCCATCCCATCCCAAATCCTTCATATCAACACATATTTTTCAACATGGTTGTAGCTTTAAGTTTCAATCTCAACCTCCTCCCCCTTCCTGCTTCAATTTCATGTGCACTGTTTGTACTGGAATGGAGAGAAAAACAATTGCTGGTATTTTGAAACAGGAGTGAACATTTTGCTGGGGTCCCCTAACTAAAGTGTAAGCCATCCATCTCCATATCTGAGCCCAAGGCTCTGGTAACCCTAGCAACAGTTGGCCAGCTTAAAGGGAATGTTCAACATGTTGTCTAGGTCACCCTTTAGTCCTTAAAGGCATCGTACACGTTTGGTATTATGACTCTGAAAATTTATGGCAATAAAAACTTACTTGGTAAGAAGTACAGCAGCTTTGGATAGTATAATGCATTTTGAGAGACTTTTTACTTCGAAGGACTGCGGTTATGGAAAAATATATCACTTTTTATCCCCAAAATATTTTGAATATTGAGAAGCGTTACTGTAACGCTTCTCAGAGTGTGTATTCCAATTGCAGATTATTCTTCCTGCTTGGACATAATCGCTCCAGATTTTCGGCAATATCTCAAAAACGCTACTACCTTTTGAAATGAAATTTTCACAGGTTAGTTTTATGGTATAAATCTACAACTATATAGGATTGAAACAAACAATAGGCTCCAATTGCCAAACGTGTACGATGCCTTTAACGTCAAGTTGACATTTTGACAATGGATGCTTACTCACTCTGAATTCAGACAAGCGTATAATAAAATTATAAATGAATCAAGTTTGTGAGTGTCTGTGTGCTGTGATGATTCAAATGTAATTCTACGATTGCTCCACATTTCTTTCCTCCATGCTTGTAGATTAAACAACAGAGGGTTCCTCCTACCCCTACTGACAGTCAATTCAACCCCACCCCACCCACTTTCCACTTGCAAATTGTGATTGGAATTTGGCAAATCAATTTCCCCTAATGCAAGCATGTGATTTCTCAGGAGTTTTCCTGATTACAGGATTTTCTAAAAATCTCCTTAGGCCACATCCAATTTTCATGAAAGAGCACTCACCAAAAGGGAGAAAGAAATAGTCCACATGCATGTAGTGTCCAAACCTGTGGTTTTGTATTTTTTTTCTGGTGATGCACAGAGTCTGTAATCCTCCTGAGTTGTAACATCCGGGGAGGTTCCAGTTCTAGAATAAAAGGGGGGACCCAGACCCCCTCCCTTACCAGCCTTTTATCAGGAATTTGTTTCATTTGTCAATTCTCATCCGAAATGGGGGTTTGACAAGGTGCCACAATGCCAAGACTGGAGTGACAAAGAGGCTGTGAACACTGCCAAGACCACATTAAAGGGATTGTGTATTTTTGGTGCGAAGACCTCATTAAAGGGATTGTGTATTTTTGGTGCGAAGACCTCATTAAAGGGATTGTGTACTTTTGGTAATTGAAACCCACCGTTTGTTTTAATCCTATACAGTTGTAGATATATACCATAGAATTAACCTGTGAAAATTTCATTTCAAAAGGTGCTAGCATTTTCGAGATAGTGCCGAAAATCTTGAGTGGTTATGTCCACGCGGGAAGAATAATCTGCAATTGGAATACACTATCTAAGAAACGTTACTGCAGTAACGCTTCTCAGATTCAAATTTTTGGGGATAAAAACTGATATCTTACCAAGTTAGTTTTTATTGCCATTAATTTGCAGAGTCATTACCAAACGAATACAGACCCTTTAATGAAGCCTGGAATTAAAAAAAAAATTAAAAAATGATTTGGAGACTCCACAATGGAGTTTTTACAATGGACTTTGTTTTCTAAAGTTCTTGGTGTTGACCTTTAACAAAACTGAGACCCCAGCTTGCATTCCATAGATGTTAATCACTCATGAAGGGGGGGGGGGGGGTTGGTGTCAGGGTGTTTACACCAGGCATATTGTCTCACCAACTGAAGAAACATCCAACCAAGGTGAACTTGTCAAAACATATTACTACTCAAAAACCAGAACCGAAACATTGCTTTATTTCTCATTCCTAATAGTAACTCTTGAGGTAAAGGACCGAGAGTGACAAAACAAAATTGTCTGGGTTTTATTCGGACATCCTGCGGAGCTGAACCTATTTTAGGCGGTTATTTTTTAAGTTTAGGAATATGCGGTGGCTGAATCATTGACTATTGCGAACATTGGGGGGTAATTGAGTTATATCATTTTCATTCATTAAATTTAATTCAAAACAACTTTTGGGGGAACTTTGTCTGACTGCACCAAATTGAGCTAGGCATGACTCGAGACAAACTTGCTTTAGAAAACTCCTTGAAAAGGTTTTAACTTGATCTGTAGTAAATAGTTGAAATTTTCTTTGGAAGATTTATTTATGTTTTCATGACCCCAAAGTCCACATGGAATTTACAAGACACCCAGTGGTGCCTCTGGCTCTAGCGGCATCCCACGTTTCTATTCAAAGACAGTGACCTTCTGGTGTGTGTAAATTGTTTTTGCCAACAATCATCCAGGAAGAAAAGAAACCATGAAAACCTACATGTACTCTTGTTTCAAGAAGTTACTCAGTATATTTTGCACATTATGAAAAGGGTATTTATTTCTTTAAAGACAGTGGACACTATTGGTAATTGTCAAAGACCAGTCTTCTCACTTGGTGTATCTCAACATATGCATAAAATAACAAGCCTGTGAAAACTTCAGCTCAATTGGTCATCGAGGTTGCGAGATAACAATGAAAGAAAAAACAACCTTGTCACACGGAGTTCTGTGCTTTCAGATGCAAGTTGATTTCGAGACATCTAATAATTTGAGGTCTCAAAAAAAAAAAAGTGAAAATTACTTCTCTTTCGAAATCTACTCCACTTCAGAGGGAGCCGTTTCTCACAATGTTTTATGCTATCAACCTCTCCCCAATACTTGTTACCAAGTTAGGTTTTATGCTAATAAATATTTTGAGTAATTACCAATAGTGTCCACTGCCTTTAAGTATGACAGACTATTTCAAAGTAATGTAGTTTTTACCCCTCTTCAATCAAAGAGCCTAGGCCTATACCATAGAGTACTTAGTCTTGGTTCAAGATGTCCTTAGCTCATTTTTCTGCCGATTGGTTACTATACGACTTCTACACTGTACAGCAATTCGGCTCTTTCATGATTCACGGATAGAGGGCCTTCTATAAATATCAATGAACTAGTACTTCATTATTTGGTTTTACCCATACACCGATGTGTGTAAAGCACTGTACTTTCTCGTGCCCTGTGAACAAATCCACAGGCATATTACTCGGGTGGGATTTGAACCTACGACCTATACCATTCTAGAGCAGATGTCTTACCATTAGACCACCAAGATTGCCCGGTAGCTAGAGGCAGTTTAAATCCTATATTCTAGCAGCGGGTACTGCAACAATTTAATAGATGTTAAATTTGCAACGTGGATAAAGAATATTATTTGGCTTTACCCATATGTACACCGATGTGTATAAAACACTGTATACCCAGTACGAGTCCTGTGAAAGCGCAGTAAAGCGCCCGCTATCGATGAAGTACAGTGTAAAGTAATGAATGGGACAGCAAACTGCACTAAAGATGTCTTGAACCAAGACTATACTAGGCCTATACCTTACCTTGATGCCTGTTTCAACACATAATCATTGTACACATGATCAGGGCCCAACATAAAGCATGTAAGCACAAAAACTAGCTAAGCACAGAAAACTCTTGCTAGGGAAAAATAGGTTACCAGCCAAAATACCATACAGTTGCCATTGCTGTGACTGGTACCCCACTCATTTCTTGCTTAGCAAAGAAATTTGCGTAGCAGATTTTTCTGCTAAACAGCTTTATGAAATTGGGCCCTGATTAGAGTCCTAGGTAGATTTATGGACCAAGGGCATATTCACTGCTGATGAGGTCAAATACTAAAGTTGACACTGACAGGATTTGTGACACCAAGGAAAAACAGCCTGTGAATTTACAGTCCCTCCAGATTTTAAGCATTAACCTTATAGGATCTGCTGACTATAGTTGTTCCTTAGTTGCACCTGTTATATATTCGAAAACCACGACTTGGACTTGGGCTTGGGCTCTGGCTTGGGCTCTGGCTTTGGCTTGGCCTTGGGCTTGGCCTTGGGCTCTAGCTTGGGCTCTGGCTTTGGCTTGGCCTTGGGCTTGGCCTTGGGCTCTGGCTTGGGCTCTGGCTTTGGCTTGGCCTTGGGCTTGGCCTTGGGCTTGGCCTTGGGCACTGGCTTGTGCTCCGACCGACTGTTTAAAGCCCGGTAAGGAAACAAGGAGCCCAAGCCCAAGTCTGGTTTCGTCTGAAACAGTAAATGCTAACCACCTGAAGCAACCTCTGCCCTGTCAATCAAATCCTTGTTATAAGGAAGTCCCTGGTGCGGTCTGTCTCTAAACCACCAGACTCCAGTCAGCTGCTTGAAGGCAATTAGCAAAGACCCCCATGTGGGCATGACCTGCCTGTGATTCCCCCCTCAGCCAGAATGGACCTATTCTATAATGCAGTGTAAACATTCCATTGTGGAAGTAATTTGTTGGGCCAGTTATTTTTAGATATCTTGACTCATAGATCTACTATTTAGCCACAGATTGAGTTACTTTTGAAACAAAGAAAACAACTTTTTGGAAACTGCTTACCAAAGCATGGAGGTAGAATTGACCAAAGTAACAGTCAGGTAGT
This sequence comes from Plazaster borealis, assembly GCA_021014325.1. Taxonomy (NCBI): domain Eukaryota; kingdom Metazoa; phylum Echinodermata; class Asteroidea; order Forcipulatida; family Labidiasteridae; genus Plazaster; species Plazaster borealis. Next base: position 3,987,139 of record CM037458.1, read on the forward strand.
CAAAGCATGGTCAAAGTTAGTATAATTATCAATGTCCTTCTTTCACAAGTGTGCTGGTATTATCACTGTTTTTGTACAAGTATCTTACTGTCCGTAAGATCTGCTAAGTCGTTAGATGTTTTTAAAACTTTGCTAAAGACCCATCTTTTTATCTGTAATTAAAACCTGTTTCCCTGACTGTGTATAGTTTCTGTGTAATTTTCTGCATTTACATGTAGGTATGTAATTTTTAACTTTTTAGTGTAAAGAGTAATTTTTCAGATCCTTTAGTTGTATTTAGTATTTTTAATGGTTTCATTTAATTTACGTGTAGGTAACAGCTGGTCTGGCCTAATTTTATAATTATTTGTTTTGGGATTTAATTGGGGAATTTAGGCCTATAAGTTTTTGTTTTTTTCTTGTAATGCTTTTCATTTTGCTGTTAAGCGCTTTGAGGAATGCCAATTCATATTGCGCTATATAAATACTGTTTTATTATTATTATTACTTGTATACAAGTATACAAGTACAGTATACCTAGTATGATTTCAAATAAATTGGGGTTAAACAAAGACAAATTTACTAGAGCGGGATTTGAACCAACGATCTCTGGATTAACGTGCCGGCGCTCTACCAACTGAGATATGTAGACCTATTGTTGGCGGTCTCTCAAATATGACTTCATTTCTGAGGGAAATATTTCACAGAAAAAATGGTTCTGGTTTGAACTTCATAATCAGTAAGCTTTTAGACTAAAATTAAACAATGGTGTTTTTATCCTTACCAATTCTGTATACCTTTAAGTGGTTTTTTTCCCGTTTATTTTCAGCTCCTTTCATTACATCTCCACCAAAGGACGGCTTCCTGAAGCTTGACTCGCAGTCGGAGCTGAGCTGCGAGGCTATCGGAAGACCCGTCCCTGACATCATCTGGACAAAGGATGGAGAAGAGTTGCCAGGCAACCATATCAACATAGCAACACGCAAGAGAAATGGGCCGACCAAGTTTGGGATGACGAGTTGGGTGCTGGTAAGTTGTTATCACCCCCAGCTGTTCACCACCTGACCCCACCCTTCCAAGTTCCACCAACTTCCCCCCACCCCTTCCCCGAAAGATAGTGCTCTTTTGAGTCAAAGGTGTCAGTCTGAAGAAAATAATGGTTGATTATGTGTTTATTTATCAAAATATTGGGAATTGGCTTTTTCCAGTTTATTTGATACGGGAGTTCTGAGATCTCTTTGAACGATTGTGTCAACAAAATAATAATAATATTTGGTTTTTCCTAGTTGCTAATTGTGGATCAAGGCGCTTTGCAACATTATTAATCCTGTTCATCAAGCAGACTCAAACTCTCTCAACTCCCAGGGGAGCACACAACCCCAAGCTACTTAAATTAGCATGAGGGGGTTTTAATCCAACGCAATACTGTCTCAGCCCTCTCAGGTTACCATTTATATACCTGGGAAAAGAGAAGCAATTATGGTTAAGTGCCTTTACTTGCTCAAGAGAATAAGTGTCATGGCCAGGAATCGAACCCACTCTCTGATGATTCATTCATCACTTGACTCTGATGCACTAGACAACTCGGCCATGTCATGTCACAAAAACACAAAAGGCCCTAACTTTTTCCTCCAGCTTTGTGCTATTAACTAATCAACAAGGTCCCCCCTCGTGTCCCGCCCCCCCCCCCCCAAAAAAAAAAAAAAAAAGTGTCTAGGTTGAGGTTGTTGTCCAGGGATGAGGAAAAGAGCTTCCTCATTTGTCTACTTCTTGATCAGTTGATCTTTGTGACTTCTTTAGTCCTGTCAATAAACCACAAAAATATAACCCGTCCTGTTCAGCCACTCTAGTTTTCTTTACAACCACCCACCCCTCCTTCCTGTCCCCGAAAGACGCTGACCCAATCTTTCTCCATATATATTTGCGTCTGGAATTATCCGGGACTTGCGTCTGAACTGGAAGGTGTGTCCATGAGAGTCATCTATCAGTCGTTGGCCTACAAATAATAGACAGTAAACTTCCTGGCAGTAATTGATGACTTTGAATCCGGTGACCACCACTGCTTGCTGGCAGAGCAGACAGATCATCAATAGTACATTGAACTACAATTCTAGGGCTAATTTCATAGAGCTGCTTCAAAAGCAGAAAATATTGCTTTAACTATTTCTGCTAAGCAACAATAAGCAGGGTACCAGTCACAAATGCTACCTGTGACATGGTGTTTTAGCTGGTAACCTTTTTTCTGGTAAGTATAATTTCGCTGTGCTTAGCTCGTTTTTGTGCTAAAGCAGCTCTATGAAATTGGGCCCAGGTCATAACTTGTTGAATTCATTAACAGGTTGTTCCCCAATGCACAAGCTATCGTATCAGGCTACTATTATTCTGGTTTATTCATATATAAACACGAGGTAGGCAGCCACAAAAGCTGAAATAAACACGTTGGGCAAATTGCAGGCAGATACGTGCAAACAAAATGGTTTTATCTTGATGATTTTGTTGTGAATTTGATCTGAAGTAAAAAAAAAAAATTAATAAATAGAGGGAGCCCAAATGAAAGAGTGCTAAGTATGGAGTTGGAGGCGTTCGGAGGCGGAGGGTGATGGGGGCCGGCGGAGCTCCGTTCTCCACCAAGACGGGGCCGTTCCCGTCCCAAGCGCAAGGAGTATTGAGCAGGCATACCCCTTGAGGGTCGACCTGGGTCTTGGCCCAGGGGTTTATCTATTTATTTATTTAATTTTTTTTTGTTTACTTCACAAAAAACCATATGGATAAAACCATTTAGAATGCCACAGATTGCACAGTAGGGCTTTTAAAACCAAAGATAACCACCCTGATTAGCCAGGGGAAACACTGCACAGGTCCGACGAAAGTTTTCTTTTCTATTTTAGCTCAATGTGTCTCCAAACGATGGAGGAACCTACATGTGTAAAGCTGTGAACAGCCAAGGAGAGACCAGTGTCTCAGTCACCATCTTGGTCCCACCTTCTGAAGAAATGAACAACAACAATGCTAATGATGTTGCCATCGAGTTGTAGAAGGTGAAGACAAATTTCAACACTTCTTAAAAACTTTGGTTAGCTTCGAACCAGCCTCCTCCCATAAGAGTGGGTTGTCTGGACAACTGCTAGTTAAAACAAGAGAGGCAGGCTTGGAATTACATGGAAGCCCTGGAGGCCATGGTCTCCGTTGCCCTGGTCTTGGCCTTGGTGCCCCTTCAAAAACTTCCCATAGGCTTTCAGATTTTCCAATGGAAGTTTGTTTGTTTGTTTGTTTACTAATTTCCACTCAAGTAAACAACAAGTCATAAAACAACGGCTTTGAAGAAAATAATACATATTGAGCGGAGGGCCATCTAGAAACTCATAGGGCTTCTATGGATGACCCTGGTGCCAATGGGAAAGTACAAGGCCATTTTCATTTTGCCAAGGCCACATTTGTTTCTAACATTACCCTGGATTTGCCAATGGTTGAGTGGGGGTCGTCAGCCCAGTGTTAGTATAGTATTATTCACTGTTTTTCTTTTCGCTTTCTTCGAAAAGCATTCAAAAAATCTAGTTTTGCATGAAGCTTGTATGGATGACCCTGGTGCCAATGGGAAAGCGGGTGTATTCATGCAAAACTAGATTTTTTGAATGCTTTTCGAAGAAAGTGAAAAGAAAAACAGTGAAAATACTATATTGGATGAACACGAAGAACACTGGGCTGACGACCCCCACTCAACCATTGGCAAATCCAGGGTAATGTTAGAAACAAATGTGGCCTTTGCAAAATGAAAATGACCTTGTCCTCTCAAATGATGAAATTCCAGGCCTGCTAAGGATCAGTAAAATTTCCTTCCAGGGCCCAGTCTCATAGAGCTGCTAAGCACAACAATTTGCTTAGCATGAAATTTCTTCCTTGATAAAAACAGGATTACCAACCAAATTTCCACGAGATTTTCAGGATAAGCAACAAGCAATATGCAACACATGAAAATTTGGTTGGTAATCCTGTTTTTATCAAGGAAGAAATTTCATGCTAAGCATATTGTTGTGCTTAGCAGCTCTATGAAATTGGGCCCAGGTGGTCTGGCTAGCTACTTCATTTTCTTCTCAAACGCTAGGTTTATAACGCAGCCCCCACACATGATTGTTTATTTAGCTTCAAGATCAAGTTCCATACACATTACATTGTTGAATGGAAACCTTTAAGAGGGGCTCCAAGGTCAACTTCAGTGTTATGATGCACTCATTTTCCAATAGATAGGGTCCTCAAAAAAGTGGGTAAAAAATTACAAGTCTCTACTAACCTCAAGTTAAAATTGTGTCAAATATCACTTTATCTGATACTCTTTCAGAGTGAAATTGTTTGAAACATGATGTCATCAGACATCGAAAGAAAATGGGTCTGTACATTCCAAAGCAGACTTTTGGCGCCAGATAAAAGGTTAAATTCAATGCCATTTTGATTGAGTATCGTAGAAATTCAGGAATGAACGAACATAACAATCCTCTGTGCAAAAATGTGCAGACCATATTGAAATATGACGTCATTAAACGTTTTGAGTTTTCGACACAAATTGCACTTGAAGGGTATCATAGTGGCATTTTACGCCGTTTTAGTGTGAGGTTAGAGACTTATTCAAGGATAAGGACTCTATCTATTGGAAAATGAGTGCATCCCAACAGTGAACCCTGGAGCCCCTCTTCAAAGGGTCTGTATACGTTTGGTAATGACTCTGAAAATTAATGGCAAAGAAACCTTTTCTTGGTAAGAAGTACAGCACCTTTGGATAGTTAATAATGCATTTTGAGAAACTTTTCACTTTGAGGTACTGTGGTTATGGAAAAAGATATCAGTTTTTTATCCCCCAAAATTTGAATCTGAGGAGCAATACTGACAGTAACGTTTCTCAGATTGTGTATTCCAATTGCAGATTATTCTTCCTGCGTGGACTAACCGCTCCAGATTTTCGGCAATCTCTCAAAAATGCTACCACCTTTTGAAATGAAATTTTCAATGGTTAGTTTTATCATGGTTTTATGGTACATATCTACCACTATAGGATTGAAACAAAAAGTGGGTTCCAATTACCAAACGTATACAATCCCTTTAAGTATGGACCAGTGACAAAGCTGGTAACTAATGAAACATCAAGTTTACTGGTCCTGCCTAAGCCGTTTAGTCAGTGAGTTAAAAGCATAGAGAACTCTGTCCTTTCTCTATGGCTCAAGATAGACCCTGGGATTATCATCAAACTGCTGTTTTTAAATTTTGGTATTTTATCTTCCTCTCTATTCCTTTTTACAGGTCAGAGTTTTCCGTGACACTTTAAGATTTAGCTCCGACGTTAGAAACCAAAACCAAACACAAGAAAGGCTAGCGTATAGCTTGATGCTTGCAGACTGCTCATGGTGCTATAGTCTCAAAAGAGGGCGCTATATAGGTTGCCGTTTAAATCAATGATTGACTTTTATTTACCTCTGAATACTGCATGAATGTAGAGGGAAAGGACTGGCATTAAGGAAAGTTTTTTAAATGTCAAAGGTCGTTTTAAAAACTTAGTTGTTCTCTCAACCAAAATTAATTCCTGAAAACCCTTGTGTAAGCCAAGTTTCGATTTTTGACCCCCCCCCCCACCCTCTCCCTCTCCCTGCCTGCCATGATAAATGTTGTGTTTTAATAGAATTTGTAAAACCAGTTTTTAAAAATAACCAATTTCTTTCAACCATTTTTCAAACTATTGATCTTTCGCGGGTTGAAATTTGAAATAATTTTTTCGGAATAACCAGTTTTGAAGGCTTTCATGAAAACTTAATGAGTATTTAAAGCTAATTTATTCATGTATTTATGAAACAGAGTTTGTTGCATCACTAGGTACCTTGGACAGGCCAAACATCACCGTCCTTTCACACGAGGTACATTTTGTAAACTTTAGCAACCATGCTAAAATTAAGCAAGGGACATCTGCTAAATTGTTACGGGAGGTGCTCTGTGTAAACTTCTAGGTCTTTCATATACCTTGAGCAAAAAACCCAGAAATCATGTCATTGAAATTTGAAGAACAAAAAGTTGACGACTTGCTATTAAAAATCAATTAATCTTGCCTAGATGATGAATGGTGCTAAGTTTAGATGGAAATAGACCGAGTAATACATTATTTACTTCACTTTTTACAACTATGCAAACAACTTTGTAGTTTTAGAAAGGACAACTTTTACTTAAACGTCCAGAGTTTCGTATTAGTATTTTGTAAAGTATTTTTTACACATTTTACCAGCCAAACGTGCCTTATCTTATGTAGGTATTTATACTTTGTCTAGAAATATTTATAGTTTGATCTCTTTTTAAACTGGCTCTTTTTTGATTGATTTGAACTATCTGTTCTTAATTCATATGAGTATACATGTACTGTGATTTTATTGTTGATGTGTTTTGATTTTTATTTATCAATATTTTTTGTTCAAGTCTTTCTAAGGCCATCAGTATCGCTTTATCTCAGTTAAATAATAAAGATTGAATTTGGGTCACTGGAGAATTAAGGAAGTCAATTCAAAGTCTGTTTTGTTTCTTGTTAAAAATCTCCGGCCAGTAATGGAAATTAGATTGTTCTTTATAAGAGTTGCCAAATACTTTAGGAAATACATTCATTGTAAATTGTACAAGTTTCTTGCATCCAATTTAGCTCCAAGGTGAACATTAACAGTTATTATAATGATAAAAATATAGTAAATGATCAAGACATCAGGGTCCCAATATTTGATTATAGTTTCATGTAGTGTTCCCTGGTGACTGCTCTATATTCCGACACCTCTATGTTCCGATAACCCTATGTTCAGAAAAAAAACCCTGATGATTTACACATTAGGGTTAGGGTAAGGGTTAGGGTCAAGGTTAGGGTTAAGATTAGTAAAATACACTAGGGGTGTCAGAACATAGGGGTGTCGAAACATAGGATGTCGAAACATAGGGGTGTAACTGTTCCCCCAGCCCATTCAAAACTTGAGGCAGCCAACCTTGCTACTTCAGTGACTAGCTCACTCATTTTATTGCCAATATCACCACCTCAATGTGAACATTTTGGCATGAAGCAAATATAGTCAAAAACATTGAGTTTTGTGTCATTTCTGACCTCTATTTGAAAGAACTCACGGTTTGGATGTGTAGATAGAATTTTTATTTTTGTGAGCCAGGCATGATATTCTTCCTACTTAAGTCTGAATCCCGATTTTTTGGCCCTAGGAAAAATCAGCAAAATTGTTATTAAATTAGCTGAAAAGTCTATTAAAGCCTATACCATTTGTACAGGTAGACAAGCCCTTGTACTCAATGAAATTATCCTACTTTCTTCTTAGGGCAAAGTATCATGTCTGGTGAGTCCTGCTTTCTTGTCAGTTTGCAAGCTGCATCAATTTTGCTTCAATCATAAATTTAATTTACGAAGTGTTGGTTTCATGGTATGTTTATTGTGGAACTAAAATAACACAGGTTGAAGTATGCTTCTAAATAGTGTTGAAGGTGGGGAGACCTGAGCCGAATTTCATAGAGCTGCTTAAGCAGATAATATTGCTTAACAAATTTCTTGCTAAGCAAAAATAAACGGGGAACCAGTCACAAACTGTGCACATAACATGGTATGTTGACTGGTAACCCTTTTCAGTAAGTAACAGTTTTTGGTGCTTAGTAAATTTTGGTAGCTCTATGAAATTGGGCCCTGGTCTTTCCATTCTCCGCTTACTGTGCAAGCGCCGAATTTCTGCGCTAGCTGTGTAAGCGAAGAATGCCTAGTAACGTGGAGTACGCACGCGCACAAGCAAAAATTCCCTGCTAACCCATGAAATACGCTTGACGTAAGGGCGGAATTCCCTGCTTCCGTAAGCGTCGATTCTTTGCTTACGGCAAGCAGAGCCATGAAATTGGGCCCTGCTCTTGACTACAATACTGCTTCCAAAACCCAATGATGTATCATACATGTACCTTAAAATAATTATGACTACCACCAGGTCAAATTTCAATTTTTATACTATTGTTGGTAGATTTTGTTTTTCATAATCCTGAGCCACTGCAGACTCTGTACAGGAGTTTTAGAATGTATTTTTATTATCTCGTTTTTATTATTAGATTTTGTAAAATGCTGCATATTTTGTACTTCAACTCATTTTTGAGTTAAAGGCAAAAACAACAAAAGACGTCTTCCATTCGTTCTGTAAAGTTATTTCAATTCGCATGTAGGCCCTAATGTAGAGCAGACGCATGAGGCTTCCCTAAAACAGCGTCAATTTTTACCAAGGATCACTTATCACATGCTGAATTGAAAATTTTACAGTTTATAGTATCATAAACATATTTACTTTTTAAAATGTATGGCATAAAGCATACAATAAAATAATAAGTTTTGCGATGAGAAATATTTGTATGGTGTGGTTCGTTTCAGTGTAATCAAAGGCCCAACTTCATGGAGCTGCTTTTAAAGCAGAAAAATGCTTAACAATTTTCTGCTTAGCAGAAATAAGCAGGATACCAGTCACAAATGGTACAAGTCAGGGGCGGATCCAGGATTTTCCAAACGGGGGGGCGTGAAAATATACCAAGCAGCAAAATCTTCCCTTCCCCATTTCTCCCTCCCCTTCCCTCTCTCCCTCTTTTTTTCTTTTCTCCCTCATTTTTTATTTTTTTTTATATGAAAAAGGGGGGCGTGCACCCCCACGCCCCCCCCCCCCTGGATCCGCGCCTGCAAGTGACATGGTATTTGGGCTGGTAACCTTATTCTGGTAAGCAAAATTTGGTTGTGCTTAGCTAATGTTTGTGCTTGAGCAGCTCCATGAAATTGAGCCCAGTATGTACATACAAGTCTGAGACAAGTTTTTCCCGGTTACATGTTCAGACATTTTGATAGCAGTTTCTTGCAGACTCAAATCATATCATTCTAAACACACGTAATTATGTAAAACCATTTATTCACTTGGCATTTATAAAGTTAGATACATTAAAAACAATGTTACATAATACAGGTTTCAATTGTATATATTTTAGTAATAACTTATACAGTCATTTTTATTTAAGATTACATTGGCACAGTTTATTAACATAAGTGTATAACACTTGAACACAGAGTATTACTTAGAAAAAGGAAAGTACCAAAACATGAAATTTATTGACAAAACTAAATATGTAAACAACAGTTTTCTGTAAATAAGCTTAATTCGATTGGACTTATTTAATGTTTTGGTGGCAAGTTTTTAACAAAAAACACTGATTTTGTCCACTAACTATACTACTACAATGTATCAACAACAATTTGTTTTTGTTTACTTGCTGGAGATACTGGTAATATTTTATTTAAATATCTTAAAACTATGGGAAATAAGTTTTAACAATATTATTCGATTTTTCCTAAATAGGATTAAATTAATTACACTTAGTGCAAAGCCTGTTAAAAAGCCACAGCATAGAAGTTTTCCCTCAACCCAAATATTTCCCCCATCGATTGGAAGACAAAGTTGCTTTATTTTGAATGCCTACTAAGGCCACATAAAAAAAAAATTGTTGATCGTCCTTTTTTTATGGGAAGTGGGGGAGGGAGGGCGGTTTTTTTTTGTTTTTTTTTGACATGGCAAAATATGAAATAAAGAATAAAGATATCATCATAATCACTATAAAACAAAGGGTTTGTGTGATTTTGATGTTTTTAATTGTTTTGTTAAACCCTTTCAAATCCTAGATGACTTTTTCTGTAAACATTTTCAAAAAACTAAAACGCAGCCTAAGTAAATATTTGAAGAATTTTTCTTGTGTTCCCAACATGAATAATCTTTCTTTAATCATCTATTTCCGACCTATGGATTTTGAAAAAATATCAGCTGAAAAATCTGGGAGCCAAATTTGACTGAAAAGATCATAAAAAATACCGTTTTTATGATTTAAAAAAAAAAAAAAAAAAAAAAAAATTGGGTCGGGGGGTTTTGTAGGGTCGGGCGGGGACGATCAACAATTTTTTTTTTATGTGGCCTAAGATTGCACCGAATTTAATTAAAAGTAGAAATTTTCATGCTACCAACATGGTCGTGTTCCCTGCCTCCAATAACAATCATAACCACTGATTCTTAGATTACAAGAAGAGGTCAGACTAAACTTCCCATCCAGCCTCGGTTTGACCAAAGTTTTTAAATGGGAGAAACACAAGATGGCAATGTCCTTTTAAAGATCAACTTACTATGGTAACGTTGCATGACCAGCAGAACCCCAGTTTTTGGGCACTTAGTAACCTTTGAATTAATTTTACATTATTGGATGATGGTCACCACTAGAGGGCAGTATACATAAATATGTGAGTTGGCATTGTAAATCTTGTCGACACTCGAATCGTGGAGATCCCTCCATGCTCGAATTTACTCAAGAGTCATCTTCGTCGCTCAGGTCGAGGGATGAACCATCATCGTCACTCGAGACATATGACGACACTTCAGATATATTATCTGGATGGGAAAAACAAAAGACTGCTCATTAAAAGAAGGAGGTAAGTTTCATTCCAGTTATGCCTAATGCTTCTTGTTTGTATCTTGCTTGATCTGTTGTATCTTGCTTGCATGTATCTGTGTATTACATTCTGTATGTTGTATCTTGCTTGCTTGTAAATGTAGTTGTATCTTACTTGCTCGCTTGCTTGTATTTGTAAGTTGTATCTTGCTTGCTCTCTTGCTTGTAAATAAATGAAAGTTTTGTCTTGGTTGCATGTATGTAATTTGTACCGGTATATTGCTTGCTTGTTTTGTAAAATGTAAATTGTATCTTGCTTGCTTGTAATACAAGGAAGTAGCATTGCTTCTCGCTTGCTTGTAAATAAAGGTAAGTTGTATCTTGCTTGCTTGCTTGCTTGCTTGCAAGTTGTACATTATCTTGCGTGTAAGTTGTATCTTGCTTGCAAGTTGTATATTGATTATAAATGTAAGTTGTTTCTTGCTTGCTCACTTGTGTGTAAGTTGTATCTTGCTTGCTTGCTTTAAGTTGTATTATTACTTGCTTGCATTTTAAAAGTTTAGACATGGTTAGAGGTTTGCTGTAGTGGTGATTAGTGATAAAACGGATTCTAAAAAAGAGCCATAACAGCCACACAAGGTGGGCTAGCTGATACTGTAGACTTTTAGCATTACAGGCAGACACAATGATAAAACCAATGTCATTTTTGTGTGTGCATGGTTTTAATTTGTAAAGGTATGGCTCAAGTGCATTTTGGAAATATTAATTTTAACCAGAGTCATTTACAAAGAGAAACAAAAATACTTACCCATATTTTCAGCGACGGTCAGAAGTTTCTTGGCAGATCCAATGAGACGTTTTACATTGACTTTCTTTTTACGTGCAGACCCTCCTGAAGAAAACAAGTTGAGATGATAAAAGTTGTAAACAAATTCTAACCGTCCAGAAAGTTTCCACAACAATTTTATTAACTTTAAATTTGAGAAGCTTATTTTTAAGTTGAATCATCCGATCTTGCACCATGTCCCTAAGGACAATGGCTCAACAATTGTTCAATCTCTCCATTCCTTCCTATCTTGCGATATTTGATGTGAGGGTATATGGTGATGTTAGTAATGGTGTAATGTTCCCGTCTCTTCCTTGGCCTACCCCCATCTATTTTTCACAATGACTGTTGTAGGGTGACTGCTCTATCTTCTGACACCCCTATGTTCCGACATTCCTATATTATTCCGAAAACCCTCTCTCGTAATTTACATGCTAGGGTTAGGGTTAGGGTTAGGAAAATAGGTGTGTCGGAACATAGTGGTGTCAGAACATGGTGTGTAACCGTTTGTAGTAGGATGCGTTTTGGAAGTCTGCTGTTTTCCATTCTCACTATGTGGCCAAACCAGGCAAGTTTGGTCTTGTTAGATGCGCGATGTGATTAACTCTGGTGGGTTTACCACCAGCTGATACTCTCCTCCACACCTCTTCGTTTCAAACTTTGTCTTTCCAGGAGATGTTCAGAGTTTTGCGGTGGCAGCAAATCTGGAAGGCCCATAGTGTTAGCCAGTCTTGTGGACACCCTGTTTTAAATTTGAACACCCTGTTCTATCTGTCATTTACATGTAAATGTAGTGCAAGTGAACAATTTGGACACCCAGTTTTTACATTTCCAGCAAATTTAGACACCCTTTTACAAAATCCTGGCTAAAACCTTGGGAGGCTTCTAATAAAAAAATTTGTCCTGCCTTCCCCGATGGTCCAGGCTGCTGAGCCAAACAGGAAACAGGAGAACAGGATAAACGACTGCATTTACAAAGTTAGTTTTAGTTAGAAAACATGTCAACAGAGAGGCAACAAAGACAAACATACATCAGGTACTTTCTAAGAATGATTCTAAGTTTATCATCATGTCTTCTCTTACCATTGTCGTCCAACTTGACTGTATCTATTCCTTCCACGATCGTCTTCACCTTCTTCGGCTGAAACAACCCTTCCACGTTGTTTCCAACCTTCGGATTCAGCAGGCTCTCGAACACCTTCAGGTTGCGGACCCAGGTCGCGTACTTCTGGAACTTCTTGGGCGTTTTCTTGGAGGAGGTTGCTTCCTGGGATTCGGGGATCTTCTTGAGAGTCTTCTCGTAGCGGTCCTCATAGATGAAATCAGGGAGACCGTAAACCTCACTGCTCGAGTTGAGACGTTTCTCTTCAACGCTTCGCCAGGAGACGTACTGGTTTCGGAAACGGCGAACTTGCTCCTCATCAAATCGGTCTCTAGCCTGGAAATTCAAAGTTGAGACAATAGTACTTGAAGACCTTCAACATCACATTGGCATCTTTTGCTTGTCACAGTTGATTGGCATGAATTTACTCTCCCAAAAAATAATGATGTAATAGTATAAGGATAGGACATCAAACAGTTACAATTTGTTTTCATTGACAGGTAATGATGCTGCCTTAGTGCAGATATCTTTAAAACCTTGACAGTGGCTGAAGAATTGCAACAGATCTTCGACACAAAATACTTACTCGTTTCAAAGCCATTCTCTGCCTGACAACACTCGCCATTCGGTGGTCCTGTTTGTCTTTCAACTCCTGGTTAAACTCGTCAATCTCTTTCCTCTGGACTTGTTCCATCTTCTTGAGCACTCGTATCTGTCGCTGATACTTATTCGTCTTATTCCCGTAGACCGACTGCAAGGATTTCTGCTTGATGATACTCTTCCTTGTGATAATGACAGGCCTGCGGATTCGCTTCTTGGCAGGCTTTCCAGTCTTCACACGACTGTGTTGAGTTGTACTGGTGCTCTGACTGTCTCTTGAGTCAGTCTTTACTCTGATGTTCGGAACTTTGTTCAGAGGTGATGCTGAAGCGTCTGAGTTTTGTCTCGTGACGCCTGAACGACTGGTAAGAACGGCACTAGATTTACTTAGTATCGGCACTCTTTTTGTCACTTTAGTGTCAATCTGTGACACTGACGTAGTCCTCATATCTTCTTTAAGCTTAGTTTCTTTTAAAACAGGTTTATTTTTAACGTTTAATTCAAGACTACTTTTAGTTTTTTGCTGTGGGGCCTCAGTTCTCCGACTTCCCTTGTCCTGCTGCCAAGGTGATTTTGGGTCTGGTTCTTTGGATGGCTTAACAGGCGAACTATTGCCCGTTGCAGGAGTTGATGACTTTGTTGATGGGGAGGTTTTGTGTGTGTCCTGCATCTGCTGATCGCTTTGTCTGGCTGAGGGAGTCTTAATCGGGGAGGCAATATTGCTGGCTGGTTGGCTAGAGGTTTCAGATGTTGGGACTCTGTTATCAGAACAAAAATATACAGACAGTGATATTAATAAGGCCCAAATGTTGCAAAATGATTTTGACAATGTCAAAATGATACTGCTAGTTCGTACAGTCCAACGAAGAACTATTGATTTTTAAGAAATAAAAATGAAGGAAAGGTGGGGATAGCCCACATGGGGCACAGCCTCATGTGGGAGAAGATGCCTCCTGAAACGGGACACCGGCTTTGCCAGCGCTGAGGAGCATGCTGGACCAGGTCATCTGGACCAAGATCACTGGGCAGGCTCGAGATGCTGTATGGCCTCGGCTTGATTGATTGATTGATTGATTGAGGATGGCAAAACGGATGGAGTATTTTTCATTTTAAAAAATAGTTGGAAGGCTATTAACCATGATTACGCAAATCAGAGATCTGAGGAGGAAGATGCCTCTCCTTCATGGACATGCTTAAACGGGACACCGGCTTGGCCAGCGCTGAGGAGCTGCGTACTTGCATGCCGGACCGGGTCGTCTGGACCAAGATCACTGGGCAGGCTCGAGATGTTGTATGGCCTCGACTTGATTGATTGATTGGACATTTCAGTATGAGCAGTTTTCTTTTTTTTTTAATTGTTGGAAGGCTATTAAACATGATGACGCAAATCAGAGTTATGAGTAGGAAGAGCCTCGATGATCTCTCTCAGTAACCCCATCGGTTCGTCTCTGAGAAATACCCAATATGGTTCCCCTTCTTGATCAAAGGGTAAAGTGTAATATCATGCCAACCTTGCTTCATCCCTTGTAGGGGGGTTTGTTGCCCTGGCACCAGCCCAGGAAGATGCCCACCGTTTCCCGCCTTTTTCTTTCCGCCCTGCTTCAGCAGCCGTTGATGTTCCATGCACCTGCGGTTGCTTAGGCTCTGGACACAAAGAAAATATGTATTTTATAAAGACATGTCCGATAGGTTTAAAGGCACTGTACACGTTTGGTAATTACTCAAAATATATATTAGCATAAAAACTTACTTGGTAACGAGCAGGGAGCTGTTGATAGTATATAACATTGTGAAAAACGACTCCCACTGAAGTAACGTAGTTTTTGAGAAAGAGGTAATTTCTCAATAAAATATTGAAAGACTTCAGGCCTGAAGCCTTTTATTCCTATCTGAAAGCACACAAGTTTGTACAACAAGGGTGTTTTTTCTTTCATCATTTTCTTGCAACTTCGATGACCAATTGAGCCCAAATTTTAACAGGCTTGTTATTTTATGCATATGTTGGGATACACCAAGTGAGAATACTGGTCTTTGACAATTACCAAACGTGTTCAGTCCCTTTAAGGCCCTTTTCGAAACCATTGCTCCGGCTTTAGGCTCCGGCTTTAGGCTCCGGCTTTAGGCTCCGGCTTTAGGCTCCGGCTTTAGGCTCCGGCTTTAGGCTCCGGCTTTAGGCTCCGGCTTTAGGCTCCGGCTTTAGGCTCCGGCTTTAGGCTCCGGCTTTAGGCTCCGGCTTTAGGCTCCGGCTTTAGGCTTCGGCTTTAGGCTCCGGCTTTAGGCTCCGGCTTTAGGCTCCGGCTTTAGGCTCCGGCTTTAGGCTCCGGCTTTAGGCTCCGGCTTTAGGCTCTGTCAGTCATTTTGAAAACGTGCACTTTGGTACGGGGCTTCAAACGGGTCGACAGAGCCTAACCAGGGGCTGAAACCGAAGCCTTGGGCTCGAAAACGGCTTATGGTAAAGACTACCAAAGGGGTGGTTTATACCACGACTTTCCTGTCCTCGATTCTAAAATGCATGAGAAAATCTAAAAGCAAAGCATTTATGAGATGTGCCCCTAACATGGTAACACCATCGATGTATAGACTTCTTTTCAGAGATACCAACAATCTCATTTCTGTATACGAATTGTGTAAACTGTGGACCTCCTGTTGTTGCCTCCCCTTGATCCATTGTTGTATTTGATTGTTCAAGAGGATTTGTAAAAAGCAACAAACTATAAGGAAAGGACAGTACAAAACAAGAACCTATTCTCTTCTGTTAAAAGTTTTCTGTTGAACCATGGAGATAAGACCAGCCCCAAATCATATTAAGATTATTCTTAGAGGGCATAGTGGATGCACCATTGTTTCTACGGGTGACTTCTGGTAAATTAAAAACACTGTACTTTGCCTTTGCATTTTTCTTAAACAAGATCTTAAACTACGGAATAACTGGTATGCCCCTTTTAGCACTCTTTATAACATCTAGGCCATTTAAAAAATCTAACATGGAGGTGAAAATGAGTACATTGCCATGTGTGTTGATAGAAAAGTAGTTTTAAACATTGGGTAATACTTCATTAAAGTTTTAAAGTTTTATTCTGAAAACTCTTATCTTATGTTCCAGACTCCAAATGCCCCCCCCCCCCAAAAAAAAAAACCCCAAAACCCCAACAACAACCCTCTGACGCCACTGGTTAGGACACACAAAATCTAGAAAATTGGAAGAAACCCTTCTGGGTTTTTGTGGTCCCCCCTTTTTTTTCTTATTCCTCTTATTTTTCTTCATGTCTCATTATTGTTATTTAGGGTGTACAGGGTTGTCTGCTATGGGTTGAGGGCCAGAGTGAGGTTACAAACACTATGCTGTTTATTGATGTCAAGAAGGTAGACCCAAGGTATCGATTTATTTCGGTACCCGGTGGTGTTGTTTATGTATACCAACGTCGTTGCAAGAGGACAATGAGGAATCTTCAGGGATTAACACAATGTTTTCTCATATCACTTTAATCTGCTCAACCCTTCTTGGAAAGTTCAGACAAATCTATTAATCTGGGTTTGTCTAATCCTGTGAACAAAGCCTGCCCTCCCAATCACCTCTCGAAAAAATGTAACATGGGAAAATATAGCCTGTCATTAGCAACAACTTCCTAGCCATTTTGTGACCATCAAGAACTTATAGAAACAAGGCATCTTCTTGCTACTCTGTCGAAATATAACTACATATGATATTACATAGATAAGCGAAATAATAAGCACAGAAAGTGGAGGGGAAAGAGTTAATCTATTCTATCCAAAATGAAGAGAGTGTTACTACTATGAGGCTTTCAGATTAAGCCAAGGCTTTGTAGAAGAAAGCCTTTATAGACAGACAAACTACAAACGTAGAGACAAGACTAACACTCAGGTAACGCAAAACAACACAACAAAACAGACTGGGTTGCAATGAGAGAAATGTCTAAACTATAGCAAGGCGTATTATATTAAAGGGACATGGTTTTCCTTTTACATCGTGAACAAACACGGTCGGCCATTTTGTGGAGTCAAATTGTTGACTCCACAAAATGGCCGACCGTGTTAGTTCGCAAAGTAAAAGGAAAACCATGCAATTTCGAGGCATATTTGTGTGGATCATTGTATTCTACTTTTATAACGTCTTTCTAACCATGTGCATATTATAACAAACAGTTACAAACGCTTTTTTTTTAGACCAACTCGTCCGATCCAAGGCAACGTGTCCCTTTAAGCAAACAATGAAACAGAAAACCTGATCAATCAAGTTTTGTATTCAAATAATACTGCGGGGCACGTCGGCAAGAGCAAATGGCATCGGTTTCTGATGAACGTCCATATTGTGAAATAAATTCACACACGTATAACAATTAAAAGGATTTCCAACTGCATTGTAAACTGTGTTTATAATCCGTACAATGGGATGAATTGAATACACAACTCATGATAAATTTGTGTACAGTTGTAAACGGTGAATTTGTATGTTTTTATTTAAAACTTGGCGGTATTGATGAGATTGTATTTTAAAATATAAATACCAAGTTACAAACCACAAGGGAAACTGACTGGATAAATTCAAAGTAAGTTGGGGTCGAACAAAGAAAAACTTACTAGAGCGGGATTTAAACCAACGACCACCGGTTGAAATGTTCATAAATTTACACATGGTAAAGATGGTCATGGCGGAAATATACCATGGCTTGAAATATTTTTGCCTGAAATGCTGCGGTTTTGGAAAATGAGTAAAACTAGTAGTTTTCGTCTTTGGAGTTCGAAATCGGACATTTGAAAAAAGTGAAAACATTTGATGTGGTTTTGTTTTCACTTTTTCTCGTAACAACATCGATTACCGATTGAGCTTCAACTTTCACAGGTTATTTGTTATTTCATATAATAATGCTGGGTCACACAAAGTGCGTAATGATCTTTCACAGAATATTGTCTACGTGCTTGATGACCACTGAATCGAAGTTTAAAATGGAAATGTTCCAAATGTTCCATATAGCTTGAATTTAAGGAGGAACATTTGATAATATAATGTTGTACTGCTGAAAAGCATCGACTTGCCACAGTGACGGACTTACACCTGCCCCAGCGTTATTCTTGAGAAAAAATAATTGCATTAATGTGGGTGCAATGGTTTGGGGTTAAATTCAATTTCGACCATCAAAAAGAAAATTAAGTAAGTGGGGGACAAGTATGCCCCCTTAACCCACTCTAGATTAACAGGTCTGGTGCCTGCCGTCGTTGATGAATGATGTTCTCACCTTTGAGTAGAGTGTTGATCTTTGGAAGCTTAGGGAGTCGAGTGCTTGGTTTTCTGTCATGGTTGCTTCGATGATGGCCATTTTGCATCGGGGCTGAGTTGCTTCCACGATCTGTCGAGAAAAGTATGTGATGGTTGCTGAATGCAAAACAAACAAGTCTTACATATTGTTTACAACAATTTTAAGCGATTTGAGTTTAAAGTTATTTTCAAAAGAAGTTTTATAAGTAATAAGATGATTACTGTGCCTCTCTGAAATTTTTAAGTTTTGTTTTTGGAAAAAAAAATCTTAATAATTTCACCACAACCTCCGGGGAATTTAGCACAAAGTTGTTTTAAAAACCCAGAAAAACCCCCAGGAAGTTTTACAGAAATAAGAAAAGATGATCTATAACCACATTAAACCCGTCTTAAAATTGATCGAAAATTTGTATGAACTTTGTTGGTGGAAAGAATCTGTCTTAAGTTTAAATTTACAAAAATTTCTGGTTATTAATTAGACTCATATAGTAACTGCACAAACTATACAGAGAATCTCACAACTTTTTGGGGGAAAATAATGAACCGTTTTGGGGATTGAATTCAAGAAATGTTTTGTGTGATACTGGGCATCTTTGTTAACTTTTTGGGGGAAACTAAGGGTTTTTAAAATATTTTCTACAAGGAAAAAATATATCTTTGCAGGCCTGGAATTTCAACTTCGAGAGGGCAAGGCCATTTTCATTTTGAAAAGGGCACTTCCATTTGATCATCTTAAAGTCTATAATATGAGGAAGTTTTGAAGGGGCACCAAGGCCAAGACCAGCATGGGCAACAGAGGGCTTCCGTGGCCTGTATATACCTTCGTTTTGCTTGTGCCTCGCTGAATGCACAGGGACACTTCTCGTGACGTAGCGTGAGTCGTTTCTTAATGTTTCATCCCGTCTTCCTTTCGGCTGAGGTACCAGTAATGCCACAAGTGGGTCTTGAGATCTTGTCGTCATTGTCTTATGTTGCCGTGGCTTGGGTTGGTATTTCACATTGCCACCGCCACTCAAACTGCACAGAAAGGGGTGAGGAAAGTATAGATAATGGTAACAGTTAGTGATTTTGAACAAAGTTGAAATGGTGGTCGCAGGCATGTGACTGTTGAGGTTCCCTAAAACTACCTCCGAGATCTGGGGTTATAAGAAAATTCACCGGATTTTATCAAAGTTATGCAAGTGATGGAAAAAGTGAAGGGGTTGTGGTGGATCTGAGAACCACTGACAAACAAGTCTTACTATTTACAACAATTTCAAGCGATGAGCTCAAAGTTATTTCTTAAAGAAGTTTTATAAAGAAAAGATTATTTATTAGTATTACGATAGATTACTGTGCCTCTCTTTCAACTTTTTGTGGGTGGAAAATTCGACATTTTGACTCATCCTTCATCTTGATTGATGGGTTTCTGTTTCTATACGTTCAAACAATATTATGATATCATATGTATTTTTTGTTCACATTATCCGTTGACTTGCAAAAGCGGTCATTTTGAAATTATTACAACATTCCGCAACTATTTTCAATGTGTGGGGAAAACATAAGACAACATAGGCCCTAATTATTTAAATTCGGTGATCAATACCTGAAGTCTAAAGATTTGAGTTTCTATTTTAGTTTCAATACTTGTCCATTGAATTGCAATAGCAATCTCTTTGAGTGTACGCAATATTCCTCAAACCATTTGTATTTTTTTTACTGCAATAATAAAGAAGAAAAATGTTTGAAATTAATCATGTTAGTCCATATATACGGTAAATCGATGATTCATTTTAACTATAAAATTAGTTTCAAATTATATCGGCTTAGGTAAACATTATGAAAAATAACTGTTTTCATTTGACTTTATCAAGAAAAGAAATCAACAAATATTAGTCAATCAAAATGTTTACTAACTCTGTTACAAAAACGCATTTGTGTTCAAGTTCAGTGGTCCTGTAAAAACACATCACTAAGAACAAAACCATTAGTTTATAACAGAAATTTCACATAATTTGGTGTGCGTTTTCATAGTAAAGTTAATGGTGCCAAGTTCAAAGGTCAACCCTAAAAAGGAACACAATTTTATACTACATTTTTGGTATCTACACTCTCCTGAACTTTATCTCGAAATGCTTGTCATAGACACGGCCATTCAGAAACCCTGCGTCGGCATTAATAAGCTTCAAAGTTCAACTATGTTCGATAAAGTGAAAGAGTATTTAGGACTTTGGGCTTGTAGTTCGGGTTGATAAGAAGGAAAATATCCAATTAAGGTAACAAAATAATTATTATTGCTGTTTAGAAAGAGACCATCCGATACTTGCTTTTAACAAAACACTAATAATGGCAAATTTAAATGATCATTTTATAGAAATAATTTCCTTTAATAGCACGCGTCTCATGTGGGTTTCATTTTAGGAATTGAAACTTTGCCAGTGATGTGAAAACAAAGGTTTGCACTGACTTAAAAGCATCGTACACGTTTGGTAATTGTCAAAGACCAGTGTTCTCACTTGGTGTATCCCAACAATATGCATAAAATAACTAGCCTGTGGAAATTTGGGCTCAATTGGTCATCGAAGTTGCAAGAAAATGATGAAAGAAAAAACACCCTTGTTGTACAAATTTGGGTGCTTTCAGTTAGGAATAAAAACTTCTTGCAAGAAGTGTTTATTATTTTAGTGAGAAATTACCTCTTTCTCAAAAACTACGTTACTTCAGAGGGAGTCGTTTCTCACAATGTTTTATACTATCAACAGCTCTCCGTTGCTCGTTACCAAGTAAGTTTTTATGATAATAGATATTTTGAGTAATTACCAAACGTGAACGATGCCTTTAACACCTTCAGACCTAACAGTTATTCTGTACATGTATTGAAAACAACAAAGATTAAGGTGTTTTTTTTTATAAATGCAATAGGCCTATACCCCTTTCTTTTTTTCTCCCTTTTTTGTATACTATTTATAAAAATGTTATTATACATTTTTAACCACTTTTATACGTCAGTTATTCTGTACAGGTATTGCCTCCAAAAATGATAGGCCCCTACAGTATTTCTAAATGAAATAGCCCTTTCTTTTGTCTCTTTAAAAAAAAAAGATTTTATACATTTTATAAAGACAAATTAACCACGTTAAACTATCAGTTATTCTGTATAGGTATTAAGCAACAAAATGATTTTGTTTTTCAATACCTTTTTTTCTCTCTCTCTCTTTATTATTATGATCTCTTTACATTCATTTTTTTCTCTAACCAACCGAGTGGTTTTAAGGGTTTTAAGTTTGAAGTCAATGTAATTGTACTTTTCTTTTTCCGATGTAAATAATATTTTTAGAATTATGACCAGGGGCTTGTGGAAGACATATCTTTTGATGACAGTTTGTTTTTGTTATTTTTTATTTATTTTTTACTTTTGTACTTCCCTTGACGACTCCTGGTTAAGATGTTTTCATTGTCCGAAGATTAAATTAAACAAAAATTGATGTGTTAGTTGCGGTAAAAGTATTCAACGAAAATCAACTGCAAATAAAAGTTTAATTTGAAAAGAGGAAAACAACATTTTTATTGAACATGGCCAGATCAAAGAACAAGACAGATCAAATACCGTGTAATAGACAGCCAAAGCTGCCGCATACATGTATACACAAAACACCCAATATACACTGTCTTATTAAATTACAAGCGAGTTTCGAATTGCTGTTGATTGGAAATAAAATACACCCAAAACACCTGTAACATTCGTGTAAATTAAACAAATCCAGAAGAATTTACATCCGGGGGATACAAAACTACAATGGCTACCCAAAACAAAATTGACTCATGAACCTGTCGCTACGGAAATGACATCCAATACACCTGTTGATGGGGTGCGTTGTTGTTAAGGGGGGACGTATTGTTCGAAATCAAAAGCTATATATGTAAACCAATTTTAGCATCGATTTATTTATAGAATTGCGAAACCGACAACGGGGTATTGACGAATACCGAATTCAACGGCATTTGGAAAACCTACAAGCCTGCTTAGAAAAAAAAAATAATATTTCAGTATGCATGATCGGTGAACCGTAGGCTAAGCGGTACAGGAGGGATTTATTTTTTATTTTTTCCCAGCAAACATTGGTAACTATAAACAGAAAAATGAGTTTTTGTGGGAGTTTCAACAATACTTTTTGGTACGCGCAGCAAAATACAGAAAAATGGGAGTCTTAAGTAAATCTAAATAATTCACGAATGCTTGCAGCTTTTCTGTTAAAAAGATAAGAAAAAGGGGGTTATGAACGTCGAATAATCATGGCTTGCCCTGAACTTTTTTAGGGATAATAATAAGTTGATTTATTACATTTCTGATAGAACATTAGGAGAACAAAAATTCAAATGAACTCAAAAAGAATTCAAACCACGGTCCTAAAACGAGTAAAACTAACACCACGGATGGGTTATCATCATGGGTTGACAGAACAAGTCGGTCTTAAGGTTGGTGTCTTATCTTCACAGAACAAGGTCCTTGTATAAGGGCAGATTTGGGGAATCGTGCCTTTGTTTTGATGATAAAAGCATGGAATTTGTCACAGAGTCGGAGTACGGTTAATCGTGAGAAAGCTAGTGGCTACATAAGGTAGATTATCAATAGTAGCCTAATAACCAGGTTTTTGTATAATTTGTTTTAAGCATTGGTCTGTATATCCCGGTACTTTCCAAAGTTCTGTGAAGTAGGCAAATCACTCGGGTGGGATTCGAACCCATGACCTTTGCATTGCTAGAGCAGATGTCTTACCACTAGACCAGTGGCTAGAGGCAGGTGTGTTTTTTAATTAGCACTTTATCTACGATCGTCACAAAGCGCAATTGTTTAAAGTTTCAAAATTGATGCCATTGTTTGTTAATTCTACCTATATTTTTCCAAAAGACAAATCTGCGATGGCCCTATTAGCCAAATATCTTTCTCATGACATACCCCTACCATAGAGAAAGGACAGCCACATTGCATGCTTGTGTCATCAAAAAAAAAAAATCCCACCACCCGCCTGCCGTATGTTGCTCTTTGGTCAAAATATTTCGGCAAAAAGTTACAAAACTGCATGCTCTCATTTATTGTAAAAGAGACAAACGTTTTGGATTGGTGATGTAACCTTTGTTTTTAATTCGATATTTTACCGAATGAATCCCAAGACTAGGCTGATGTCCAATTTTAAGATTACCTTTTATTGGTTTTTCTTGTAATTGTATATAGAACTGTTCTTAAATGGTCTGTATACATTTGGTAATGACTCTGGAAACTAATGGCAATAAAAACTTACTTGGCAAGAAGTACTTGGATAGTAAAATGCCTTTTTAGAAACTTTTCACTTTGAAGTACTGCGGTTATGGAAAAAAGCCGTCACTTTATATCAAAAAAAAAATTGAATCTGAGAAGCGTTACTGCAGTAACGTTTCTCAAATTGTGTAATCCAATTGCAGATTATTCTTCCTGCGTCGACATAACTGCATGCTCCAGATTTTCGGCAATGTCACAAAAACGCTACCACTTTTTGAAATGAAATTTTCACAGGTTAGTTTGTTGGTATATATCCACAGCTATATAGGATTGAAAGAGTGGGTTCCAATTACCAAACGTACAATCCCTTTTTCCCCCAACAAAATAAATAAATAAATACAAATTATGTATTATGTGTACCCCCCCCCCTGCAACTGATCCAGCAGTAACTGTAATACTGTCTGTAGTTTGATATTGTTGATGAATGCCTTTCGCACTGACAACTTTAAGCTGGCGCAATTTCGCAAAATAGAAACTGGTTGGAAATTTTTTGCTAAACCTTTCGTGCACGTACGTGCCGTCACCGACCGCCGAGAACGACGTGCACACCGACCCGCATGACGCTGTAATGCCCCTCCCGCACTCACCTGGGCAAGGAACATGCTCCCGTCATCCCAGAAGCAACATCCGATGTGACCATTGGACTTCAATAAAATCCTACCCCGACAGGCATACGTCCCTCCTCCTCATTATAACGAAATAAGCTGACAAGTTTAAGTCCTCCATCGGCTCCATGGGATGAGGGGGGAACATGGGTGCAAAAGTACCCTCATACAAATCACAAAGTGTCCCAGTGCCGGGTCTGCATGTTGCATGCCGAGTGGTTACGTCCAAAACGAATATTGATTCGCAATAGATTTGTCACGCATTACGAAATACAGCCAACGGGCAGATTGTGGCAGATCGAGGAATGTAGAGTAGGACTGTACGTGTACTTCTTGCTTGAGTGATATTTACCAATATGAAAAGACCAACAGCAGAGTTTGAACTTTCTAGCTATAAGCAGAGTGCATAACTGGCACTTTTTATGTAGATGAAGTTAATGCATATCCATTAAGCACATTTTTAGATGAAAATAACACAGGCCAAAGTTTTCACACTGTTGTTGTCTCCATGGCTACCTGCACAAACAATCGCTAATTGTTATCTCACCCAGGTATCTTTGATCCGGCTTTAATACCCGATAACGCCGATTTAAAGTGTTCAGCAAGTATGAAAGGGATTAATACGAGCCCATGTGCACATAATCAACTGGTCAAATCTCTTTATATAATCATGGATGCTTTATTAATCGACTCCGAATGATGGGTTCACCCCCTCTGTTTGTCTGAGGTGTGATTAAAGGGTTAGGGTGTACGTTTGGTATCAGGCTACATACCCGGTACTCCACAAGTTAAAGATGGGCTATAACGTCAAATTCAGTTTTGTGAAACACTCATTTTCCAATAGATAGAGTCCTCATGTAAGTGGGGAAAAAAATACAAGTCTCTAACCTTATGTTAAAGTGGTGTAAAATTTGTCAACATTCAAAACATCCTATGACACCATTCAGGAGAAAAATGGGTCTGTACATTTTTGTACGGGGATTCAGGCATGAAGCCTTTCTCATGCATCTGAAAGCACACAATTCTATGCAACAAGGGTGGTGTTATTTTCTTTCATATGATTATTTTCTTAATAATAATAATAGTGGCTTCTTATATAGCGCACATATCCGTCACTCAGTGACGCTCAAGGCGCTTTTAGCGTTCATTATTTTCCTGCAAGGTATTGTGGAGCTACGTTTTGAAGTATGAGACCAAGTCCTTTACATAGCACCATGTAATGGTTTACAAGGTGCTGTGGCGCAATATGCTGCCGATCAAACCAGGAACACCGGGGCGAACCCCTTCTCTTTTCGATAAGTGCACTGGGTTCTTTTACGTGCATTACACAACACACGGGACCTACGGCTTAACGTCCCATCCGAAGGACGAAGCATGTGGTTAAGTGTCTTGCTTAAGGACACAAGTGTCACGACTGGGATTCGAACCCACACTCTGCTGATCAGAAACACCAGAGCTTGAGTTCGGTGTTCTTATCCGCTCGGCCACGACACGCCACAACTTCTTGCAACTTCGATGACCAATTGAGCCCAAATTTTTACAGGTTAGTTATTTCATGCATATGTTGGGATAGTGAGGATACTGACAGTAGGCCTATTGTCAATTACCAAAAGTATACCCTGCCTTTAACACAGTTATTCTTGAGAGTGTTGAACCCGAAGTGCTCGTGGTTTCTTTGATTTTGAAAGTTTTCCCAAGACCGGCAATTTTTTCCTCTGCCCACCCAAACATGAGACGGCCCGCCCCGCTTCTTTCAGTGACCCCCCGCTCGCTCATGTATTATTTGTTGTGTGTGCCAATATTACCCCCTCGTTGTGAAGATTTGCCATGAAAAAAATGTTCACTAATCGAAAAATGTTCATTTTGAGTCATTCTGGGAACTCGCAATTTGGTTGGACGCAGAGATGGAAACATTGTGAATATGGGCGCTGCATGCTTTCTTGCAG
The DNA here is from genome assembly GCA_021014325.1 of Plazaster borealis. Lineage (NCBI taxonomy): Eukaryota > Metazoa > Echinodermata > Asteroidea > Forcipulatida > Labidiasteridae > Plazaster > Plazaster borealis. Next base: position 4,013,223 of record CM037458.1, read on the forward strand.
TTTGTCTTATTTATTCTTCAATCATCCATTTGAATGTTTACCACCTCGCTCAGTTGTCAAAAAAATGTGGAACTGATTTACTATGTTATCAGTCATCACGCAACTCGTAGGTAGCTTAAAAGTTCCTTTCGCAAACAACATGGAAACATCTAAAGTACAAGAAGACCGCGAATTGTTAATATTTTTGTTTGATGAAAAATAATTTTTATACGCACAACTATTTTTCGATGCGTACATACCGTATACCACGTGCTGCAGGCGGAAGTTTTATCAAAATATTTTAAGTGAATCTACTTGGCCGCGTATAGAAAAATAAGAACACTGAATGCATCTGAAAGCCAAAACACAACCTGCCCAAGTTGACAGGGCGAATTGGAAACTATCTATATGGCGTACCAGTCAGTATCAATGAATTATTCTACGAGTATATACAGAATGTATATGCTACGAGTTTTTGAAATGTCACATGAATCAAATTAAACGATGATTTGTTTATAGACATTTTTTTTAATGAGATATCGCCCAATATCACAAGGCCGGACGGCCACTTGAAGGTGAAAGCTACGGTATCGTACACGTTTGGTAATGACTCAAAAACAAATATTAGCATAAAAACTTACTTGGTAACAAGCAACGGAGAGCTGTTGATTAAAACATTATAGGAAACGACTCCCTCTGAAGTAACGTAGTTTTTGAGAAAGAGGTAATTTCTCACTAAAATAATAAAAACTTCTTGCAAGAAGTTTTTCTTCCTATCTGAAAGCACACAAATTTGTACAACAAGGGTGTTTTTTCTTTCATCATTTTCTTGCAACTTCGATGACCAATTGAGCCTAAATTTTCACAGGCTTGTTATTTTATGCATATGTTGGGATACACCAAGTGAGAACACTGGTCTTTGACAATTTCCAAACGTGTTCAGTGCCATGTTGCCACCTACTCCTAGGGGTTGAAACAGGGTTACCCCCTTCACAGTCCGCAGGAGGTAGGCATGGGTATCATCCACTAGGAGCCTGGTTAGTAGAGCAGAATGCACTACCTTCCCAACTTTTTACGAAGCATTTATGTTTCAGTGCATTGCTCAAGGGGTATCATGACCGGGATTCGAACCCACACTCTGCTGCTGACAACACCAGAGCTTGGGTCCGGTGAACTAGACAGCTCGGCCACGACAAATCACTACACCATTATGGGCATAATATACACAACATTTGTGATTAAAAACTTCCGTGCATTTTACCAAACGAAGGACGCGGGTCTCGACAACAAGATGTCCCGGTGCGAAGATGCATAATGAGCAAGTTAGGGACCATCTGGGGGATATCCCCTCGCCTACAAAGAATGTCAGTCAGTGTTTTCTCAATATTCACAGTTTACAGTAAAAGAAAACAAACAACTGTACAGTTTTCGTATATCCTTGGTGACATTAAAGTCAGATCGCTCTTTGAATTTGATAAGGCGAGGGGATACGGTCTCCACAAAGGAGGAGGGACCGGTATATTCTCGGGATGTCCCGTGTTTGGCCAACAAATAATGAAAGACCTTACACTGCATCAATCGGAATTCACAATATGGTGGTGAATCCTTGCAGCGATGATGTATGAATAGTTGGGTAGATAGGGGAAATATTTGGGGAAATTGTGCCTTTAACAATTGGCTGACCCTTAACACTATAGCCCGGGGTATTGTGTCATAAAATCTGCTATGGCGGGCCAGTAAACACCACTTCTCAATTTGCCCTGTGGGCTACAATGAAACTGTGCAACCTACTTGAATCATGTTTAAAGTACTCATATTTCTTCCTTTTCAGATGTGAATAATTCATTTTTAAATGTGTTGAGTATGTTAATGTAACATCATTTATAACCATTAACTGGTTTGAGCTATACCATTAATAATAGCCTACATCAGAAAGACACCATGATGACAATACGTGTTCAAAACCCGGGTTACTAAAACTTCCTTGGGGCAATTGAAATGTACAGTCTACTACTACGGTGGCCTACTTTACAACAAGGTCGTGCGTTAAATGATACACGTATGAAATTCGACACATAGTCAGAGTATGTCATGAGAAAGATATTTGGCTATTGCAGATTTGTCCTTTTGAAAAAAATATAGAATTACTAGCAGTTTTCAAAATTTTCAAAATAGCTGTCATTGCTTGTTAATATACTGAACCTATAGTTTTTCAACGGACAAATCTCCAATGGCTCTTATAGCCAAATATCTTTCTCGTGAAATACTTTGACTGTAAAACCTCCCCCTGTGCAAAATCCCATGCTTTTATCATCAAGTTGTGTATTGCACCATACAATACAAGACAAATGAAACCGTATTTTGGTAGATGCTGCTCGGTCACACTTGTGGTAACTTGTTATCTACGGAAGACCTCCTCCATGGGAAGACGTTCAAGTAATGGGCATTATTTAAAAAATTATTTTAGAAAGGTCATACATCTCAAACTTGTAACTGTTTCATTTTCCATGGATGATCCAGCGTGATGAGCAAGACATGCCAAAGAAAGTTAAAGGCACTGAACACGTTTGGAAATTGTCAAAGACCAGTGTTCTCACTTGGTGTATCCAACATATGCATAAAATAACAAGCCTGTGAACATTTGGGCTCAATTGGTCATCGAAGTTGCAAGAAAATGATGAAAGAAAAAACACCCTTGCTGTACAAATTTGTGTGCTTTCAGATAGGAAGAAAAACTTCTTGCAAGAAGTTTTTATTATTTTAGTGAGAAATTACCTCTTTCTCAAAAACTACGTTACTTCAGAGGGAGTCGTTTCCTACAATGTTTACTATCAACAGCTCTCCGTTGCTCGTTACCAAGTAAGTTTTTATGCTAATATTTGTTTTGAGTCATTACCAATCGTGTACGATACCGTAGCTTTCACCTTCACTATGCAAAACAATAAAAGTCGCCCAAAACCGTTTAAAATTTTCTATCGATTCTCGACTATCAGCTTCATCTCACCAAAATTGTTCGTAAGACGTTCTCGTGCAACTTCCATCCACCGGCGCGCTCCTGGGGTGAACGGTGACGACCTCCGCCGGTACACCGACGAGAGGACCGGCGCCACCGGATGAGAGACGGTGGGAATGAACCTTCTCCTCTCCGTCCATCAGTCTCTGATCACGGTAAACATCCTCCAAGGGAAAAACCGCCTGGGTGGCCCCGTAGGCTACTGCGGTCGAGTTGGTGGGACAGCGATGGGGAGCTCGGTTGGTAGTTGAGGATCCCCATGTTGAATTCATATGAGCCGATAACAAGTTCAACATCACAATCTCTCGAGTCATTTATGTACCAATTACTACACAAAAGCTACCAATCTATGTGCATAGCAAACCTATACTGGAAAGGTGGTGGTATCTGGTATGTACACATCCCAAGCGTCCATACCCAGCCCGTGATTACATGCTGCCATGCCAACCTGTGGTCTAATACTAGACCCCTTGACATCAAAGCTCTGCAGCAGTGCAAAGTATTAGTATAGGATTACCAGGGTGATTGGTGGAGGTTTATTGGCCATGTAATAAATAATTATTGTGTGTGTCCTGACCGAAGAGAGTTTAATTTGTCCAAACCAGAATTTTGATATAAAAATGTTAAGAAGTGGTGGGTAGCCGTGTTAGTCAGGTAATCGCAGAGAGGACAATAAAATGTATAGCACTTTAATGACTAACTAGTAGTAATAAGTAAATATGCATAAGCCCTCGTATAGCAACAACCACTTCATCAGGTATACATGTTATAAAGCAGTCAAACGGTACATAGCGAAGGTTGTATTCTCCCGTATTTTAGTAAAATGGTTTATGGTTTATTTTAAAACATTAAAAACAATGTGGTCCAACGACTGAATAAGCCAATTTGAGATAAGGTGGATAGTTTGGGTAAATTTGTCTTTATACACCCAAACCAAAAAGTGCACTCTTATAGTGTCCACCATATCTCAAAAAGGCGTATTGCATTTTAATGTTACAATTTTAAAACACGGATAAGATTTCAACAAAATTTAAAGCAAGAAAAAAAAAAATCTGAAAGTTATCACCAAATTAATACAGTAAATCTCGACCTTTTATAAATTGGCTCTTCGTGTGTTTGTTTGTTTGTTTGTTTAAACTGACAAAAAGATATTTTATTATATAAATAAAATTAATGTAATCATAATATTTACTCGAAGTACCGTACAATAAATTTTGTTTGTGAGTTTCCCGATTCCATCAAACATAGCCTATTTTAAGAAATATCCAGCCCAAACTCTTTCTCTTTCATTGATTTTAAATTGGTAGATTAGGCCTACATCCTGAAACCTGAACCAATCAAAAACACCAATGTTTACCCAGCGATTGTTAAAACGCGTAATTAATTTTTTTTCACAGCAAATTACTTCACCCGTCCTCTGTGTTTGGAGACCCCTGCGCGACCACAAGAACAGACCCACGGATTAAGGGCTTTAGGAGCGGTGAAAGGCGGGCGGAGTAAACTTATCAGTCAAACAGCAAGGGTGTTAGAAAGTCAATGTTGTTTGTATTTCTTTTCTTTTTTTGTGGCGAGGCTGTCACAACGTAAGCGGATTTTCCACTAAATAAGCTAATTCTAAAATCAACTTCGCACAATTGCGACACGTCAGTTTAATTCTTTACAAGCTGGTAGAAATCTGTGTTTTGTTTGTTGGGGTGTTTGTTTGTTTGGGGGGGCGGAAGGGGGGCTTTATTACAAATCATCTGGTGTATGTTAAAAAAAGTATCCAACGTCTATACCATGATATTGACAGTTTAACGTAGATTACATTATATTATTCTACAGACAACAAAAAGTACTTCCAAATTACTACAAAGTAACGAAGACTGAAAGTATATATTATTCCCAAGTATATTGGAATCGTTTCGCCAGGTGTTACGTTCATTTTAAAGAAACTTGCCATTTTGTATGATTTTGAAGCGATGGTCGGCCGCCATCGTTTGAACGTGTGTGTTTTTATACATCAAGATGTCTGAAAATCGTCACAATTTTGCTTTCGTTTTCATCGGCAGACACAAACTGACAAATGTAAACCAGTAGTTGGAACGATATTTCATATTAAATTTTTCCCCAAAATCCACATTTCATCGAAAAATACAACAATTAGCAGAGACGTGTTTACCCTTTAAAGGCATCGTACACGTTTGGTAATTGGAGCCCACTGTTTGTTTCAAACCTACAGTTGTAGTTATATACCATAAACTAACCTGTGAAAATTTCATTTCAAAAGGTGGTATAGCGTTTTTGAGATGTTGCCAAAATCTGGAGCGGTTACGTCCGCGCAGGAAGAAAAATCTGCATTGGAATACACACTCTGAGCTAGCCGTAACGCTTCTCAGATAAGTTCAAATGTTTTTTTTTTAAGTGATATATTTGTCCATAACCGCAATACTTCGAAGTGAAACGTTTCTCAAATTGCATTATACTATATCCAAAGCTGTTGTACTTCTTACAGGTACACTTTTGTTGCCATTCATTATCAGAGTCATCAAACGTGTACGATGCCTTTAAGATTAGGCCTACGAGTTGATATTATAACCAATAACTATAAAAGTTCCATACGATTGTGTTGGTGGATACGGTTGCCGTGGCAAAGTAAGGGCGCAAACTGCGCGGGAAATCCACGCTGATGTCGTCTGTTGGACAGCCGTGTTTGCCCAGATGTTGTTTGCATTTTCCTCTTGAGTTTTGAGTACCAAATTATAATAGCACGATTAGTCTGTTCTACTGGACATAAGTCGCGAATTCCGTGCACCAAACGCGACCAGTTATTTAAAAAAAGGATTATGTATGCAGCATTTTGGTGAAGGGAAATGTCGTATAGTATTAATTTCGTTCGGCACAATTGAGCAGAAGCTATCATAATGAATGCAGGGTAACTTCCAAGTAGTATTCATGCATCTATTTCACTCCTTTCGTTCTACTCATTTTTGTTCTTTAGAAATATTAAATATATATTTTTTGCAAGCTTTTTTTGTTGTTACTAATTACCAACAAAAATGAATTGGTTCATTTGAGCTGGAAACACATGTATACAATCATTTTTCTTCTAACTCTTTGTGGTTCCCAAGAAAATTTCGTCTGCTTTTTTATGCAAGCTCTCTTTTTTAAAATGACCAACAACAAAAGATTGTTTTTCCCTTTGAGTTGGGAATACATTTGCCCAATTTGTTTTCTTGAAAATAATATAATATTTCGACGTGATACACCGAGAACATATAATATATAAACAATCGGTTATTCGTAATCGGGCTGTAAACCAAAAATGGCAGCTTTAAAACAAACAATTACAACCTTAGTAACTTAGAATTTTCCACACATCCGGTGAGTGGTGGTGGTAGTGGTGGTGGTGGAGAGGGGGGGGGGTGGATGTGGGCAACAGCCTGACACATCACCAGAGGAACCAACTACGACTCTTGAGCTAATTCAAAAGAATTCGAATACGCACTGACCAGCAGAAGCGTGTTTCTATCAACAATCATTGTCATTATATTCTTTGAACACACTTGACCTTCAACTCTTAGCCTCTACTCCCATAGGTCCACACTTCAACTCTTAAATATTATTTACAAAAATATCAAAGGAATTTACTCAGGAATGTTGATCTGACCACAAATAACAAGGGACACGTTTAGAAATAAAAAGGTGCCGGGCACAGTTTGCAGTGCATATGATAGACCTTCCACAGGGAAAAGAACAACGTTCAATGTGATGCAGGATTGTTTTGTTGTCAGTGACTTCATTTTTCCATGTTTAAACCGATGAATCCATGCCTAATTAAAAAGTGTTTCCTATTGACACTGGGACCGACAAACAACGGTGCCACTCTTGCTACAGAAAATAAGTTATGTTTAGGTGAAACTCAAGCCGAGGGTGGCTTGACCATGGAGGTACCTCCATAGCTTGACAAAGCCTTTTCCCGGTGGAGGCTAGACTTGGTTCCAAGTCTGTGATCGTGGTTTGTAGTCTACCTGATAGCCATTACATTATTGCCTGAAATAGCGCCCTCTTGTGGATTTACCTCCGTCATTAACCTACGATCACAGATCTGAGATATTGCGTGGCTGATGCAGAGAAATAACAGCGAACTCAGACTTGAAATCAAGTCTTATAGGTGGAGGCAGGGCTTGTAACTAAGTTGCAACAACACTTTATCAATACTTACCCCTAACCAATAAATAACTAATTCACAACATAAAAAGCATGATTGTTATTTGATTGTAAATGAGACGCATTCAAGAAAAAGACTTAAGCAACACAAGTTATAACACTGTAGAAATATTTATTGAAACAGTCTTATTTACTTTTTCCCGCGTAATTTATATATGGACATAATTATTTGTATGCTTGAGTAATGTGCGAACAAATCAATGTAAGTTGTCATCATAATTTCCCAATTTGTTCCCCGCGCTTTCCATACGTTTTTACCCACCTGTGGCTCAAAATGGACCCCGTAAGCCATAGACCGTTATTTATGGTGCAACCATCTTAATTTCTACCATTCAAATCAATGTAACCAAATCGAGGCTGGAAGGAGAAACAGTCTGGTTCCTTTTTGTAAAATGAATATTCATTCATTACTGCTATTGGATACTGTTATTGGATACAAGGAACATGACCAAGATGGTGGCAGCATAAATGGTCTATACCCAGTGAAGGGTAGGCTACGCATTAGCGAGTAATCGAATCGCTTGCGCAGCTCATTATTTATGCACAAGTTCGAGACCATGTCAAAGGTGAGAAGGAATAGCTGGACAGAATTCTTACGGGAAAACCCGACGAGAAAACACCTTTAATTTGTAGTTTTATGATTGCAATGCTATTATGAACCATCAAGATTGGAACAAGATTTGAACGACCTTCGTGTTGAATGTTCGATTTCCGTCACGAGTTAACAACACATGGGATGTGGAAATCGTTTCCAAACGTTTCCTCCCAATGGCACAGGCATGTCCAAACAAAGTCCAATGTCGTCGTGAAATAAATGCCTTTATGGAACAATTTCATCCACTCAGATAAGAATTTTAAGTAGGCCCTACTTCTGTGAAGATTTTGATATATTTTAATTCTGATGTTTTAAGTTACTGTCATTTACACAGCCAGTTTCTCTTGTGGTTTATTACTTGGTATTAAAGAAAGAGGTCACATCCCCTTAAAGGTATCGTACACGTTTGGTAATGACTCAAAACAAATATTAGTATACAAACTTACTTGGTAACAAGCAACGGAGAGCTGTTGATAGTATAACACATTGTAGGGAACGACTCCCTCTGAAGTAGCGTAGTTTTTGAGAAAGAGGTAATTTCTCACTAAAATAATAAAAACTTCTTGCAAGAGGTTTTTTATTCCTATCTGAAAGCACACATATTTGTACAACAAGGGTGTTTTTTCTTTCATCATTTTCTTGCAACTTCGATAACCAATTGAGCCCAAATTTTCACAGGCTTGTTATTTATGCATTATGTTGGGATACACCAAGTGAGAACACTGGTCTTTGACAATTACCAAACGTGTTCAGTGCCTTTAAAGAAAGAGATCGCATCACCTTAAGGTAATCCCTCTACTGCCGCTTCCAAGGTTGTTGCGTAAACTGGGCTTGATCCCTGCGCTATATACGGCAGTACATGACTGTATGCTGTATGACTTCTAATTGGCGCCTCCCGAACAAATCTATTTTGAACACCAACATAAGGGCTAGAGCTATGGAATGTAAACCCAGAGGTGGCAGGTTTAAAACCCGTTCTAGTAAATTTGTCTTTGTTTTACCCCCAAATTAGTTTATTTTACTGATCACGAATTTGATATATTCATGTATTTCCTTCCTCCATGATATAATGTAGGCCTTCCGTACTGTTTAACTCCATGGTAAATTTAGGGAAAACGTTTCTTTACTTCAAAATAAAGTCTGATGGGTTATAAAGAATGTGGCCATTGATAACTTAGTATTAATTGACCCTGAATAAATTTAATTAACATAGTGTTAGTACTTAATTTTCACCCTTAAAATAACGACTTTTCAACTTTAGTTGAGTTTGTTTAATTTTATGGGCGTTTTGTTACTGACTAAACGTAAGTGTACTGTACTATGATCTTTTGTTGTTTGCTTGGAGTCTTTTATTAAAAACGTACATAAACAAAAAGTATAGATTATATTGCTGTAGCTATGGCGCCCCCTATAGGGAGTGGCAAGTCAGTTTCTATTCCTCCACAAATATACTGCCTCGCCCTGACGCCTCGCCAAACTTGTTGATCCCTACGCACTCGTACTCCCCGGCGTCTTCAACCTCCAGCCTCGTGATCTGTAGCCAACCCGTCACCTCGTACTCTTCGGGCCCGCCCCTGGTCTGCACGGTGAACCTATCCCCGCTACCCTGGGGGATGAACTCACTAGGGCCGCCGGGTCCGATTTTCCGCCACTCGATCCTGGGGACGGGATTCCCTAAGATCTCGCACTGGAGGTATACGTTGCCCACGGTTGAATTTGTGACGTCATTGGGTTCGGTGACCACCACCGGAGCTAAACAGAAAGGGGAAACGATATTTCATTCATTAACGAAAGTCTGAGAACACTCCTTGGTCTGCTGCCATTTAACACAAATATACCCCAAGAAGATATCATAAAGATACCCCCTAGAACTGAATTTATTATGGAGATACCCCCAAGAAGGTATCATGGAGATACCCCCAAGAAGGTATCATGGAGATACCCCCAAGAAGGTATCATGGAGATACCCCCAAGAAGGTATCATGGCGATACCCCCAAGAAGGTATCATGGCGATACCCCCAAGAAGGTATCATGGAGATACCCCCAAGAAGGTATCATGGAGATACCCCCAAGAAGGTATCATGGAGATACCCCCAAGAAGGTATCATGGAGATACCCCCAAGAAGGTATCATGGAGATACCCCCAAGAAGGTATCATGGAGATACCCCCAAGAAGGTATCATGGAGATACCCCCAAGAAGTTACATAAAGATAGCCCCTCATATATCATGGAGATACCCCCAAGAAGGTATCATGGCGATACCCCCAAGAAGGTATCATGGCGATACCCCCAAGAAGGTATCATGGAGATACCCCCAAGAAGGTATCATGGCGATACCCCCCAAGAAGGTATCATGGCGATACCCCCAAGAAGGTATCATGGCGATACCCCCAAGAAGATATCATGGCGATACCCCCAAGAAGGTATCATGGAGATACCCCCAAGAAGGTATCATGGCGATACCCCCAAGAAGGTATCATGGCGATACCCCCAAGAAGGTATCATGGCGATACCCCCAAGAAGGTATCATGGCGATACCCCCAAGAAGGTATCATGGCGATACCCCCAAGAAGGTATCATGGCGATACCCCCAAGAAGGTATCATGGAGATACCCCAAGAAGGTATCATGGCGATACCCCCAAGAAGGTATCATGGCGATACCCCCAAGAAGGTATAATAATGGCTATACCCTTAATAAGGTATCATGCAGATACCCAAAGAAGGTATTACGAAGATACCCCCAAGAACGTATCAAGGAGATACACCAAGAAGGTATCATGAGGATATAAACCCCAAGAAAGTATCATAAAGATACCCCCCAAAGAAGGTATCATGGCGATACTCCAAGAATAAATCATGGTAATTGGTGTCCAGTTATTTCAGTCCTGTTCTGGACGAAACTCTCTATACTAGCAATGTAACCGCCCCCCCCCCCGCTCCCAACACACCCTCATTAAGCCTGATAATTACTTCCTGTATGAGCAAGGCAGTTTTACCTTGATAAAGTGCACCCTCAATGACGACAATGAAAATGTTCTGGAACATTTCAATGTACCAAGGCAATGCCATGGACATTAAAGGCAACTGCTTCCATAGCGCCTGTTGAAGTATCATCAGACCCAACCCACGCCACTGCCAAGAAAACTGAGCTTCCTTAATCAGCACAATGCCATAAATTGCCTCTTGGTCTGGTCCCCTTGAACTCACAGGAAGCATGCCACAAGCAATTAATTTTACACGTAGTAATTTCTCTGCATAGTTATGTGAAACTTTTTACATATTTAACTATTGTATGTGCTCTTCACACAGTGCGCTAACAAAAAGCTTGATACAAAAATTGACCCTGGTACAATACTATGAATATTCGCTATTTGATATCGAAATTTTATTGATATCTCGGATTCTATACCGCTATTTGATATCGATATTTTATTGATATCTCTGATTCTATACCGTGTACAGGGGCCAGTCAGTCGACTGGTGGGAGGTCCACTTGAACATATTTCACCCGGTGATATTCATTATTCATTCATGATGGGCCTATGTACTATAGGCCTACCCGATTCTTTCCTTTACAGTGAGCATGAGAAAGTGGTTTTCGTTGTTGGTACTTCGGAAAAATTCCTTGCACAAAATTTTGGCTCCGAATTCATATAATAAATATAAGCAGTCGTCGTTTCAAGGACTGCTTCAAAGAGTTTGAATTGTTGATTTATTGGTAGTTTGACCTCGACTTGAACGTTAACAGTTGGCCGATACGTATTAAAAGCATTCCAAAGGATTGGAAAACCGTTTGCCACTCTCTATCTGGCAACCATTCCAGCTGTCATAATTAATTATTACTGAATGCGGATTTTTGCTGTCAATTTCCACTTGTTTGTCGTGAAATGACATTTTAATTCACTGTTTAGTGTAAGCCCACTATCCCAATAAAATCTTTTGTAAAGTTTAGTTGGGGGTTGTAACATTATATTGAGAAATGAGTACACATTGTTTTCTGAGTAGAATTAAATTATCGAAAAACTGTAGGGATTGTTACGGTTTATTGTTGTTGCTGTTGTTGTCTTTTGTTGATGTTGTTGTTGTATTTCGTTGTTATTGTCTTTTGTCGTCTTCAGGTTGTTCTATGTTCTCTTTTGTAATTGTCTTTGTTGTCTTTCGTTGTTGTTGCTGGTGCTGTTTTTTGTTGTCTTTTGTTGCTGTATTTTGATGTTGTTGTCTTTTGTTTGTCTTGTGTTGCTGTTTTTCCCTGGTGTTGTCTTTTATTGTTGTCTTTTGTTGTTGTCTTTTGTTGTTGCTGGTGTTGTTTTTTGTTGTTGTTGATGTCTTTGTTGTTGTCGCTTTTGTTGTTGTTGGGGTTTTTTTCTTATGTAATGAGCATTAAGTAAATAACTTACCTCCTTTACATCTCCCGTGTCTTTCTTTGGTAACACCACTCCCTGACTCAAAAGCTATCTTCTCCAGCAAGCACGCTGTTTCGTAGGTAACTCCGTCCGACCCACAAGCCAGCTTCTTGTTCACACAGAAGCAAACCGTCTCGGGGTCGGCCCCGGGGTGGACGTCGTAGTTGGCTCGGCACTCCATCCCCCGTCCGCACAGCCCGAAGTTGTGCTTCTTTTCGGCGAGTTCCTTCGCGGTAAGGTTGGCCGGGTCGCAGAACTCGTACTCCCCGTTGCCGCACCGGTCGCAGCACTGGCACGGGTCCCTGGTGTCCGGGACCAGCCCGTGCGGACATTTATCTTTGGTGACGAGTGGCTCGCATATGACACCCTCACAGCTACACTCCTCTTTATTAACCCCGACAGATGGTGTGTCGTCAAACTTCAAACTTTCGCCAGCATCTTGGGCGAAAGAAGCGTCTTGAAGCAACACAACCAATACACAAAACGATACACACCACATTATGTATCCCATTGTTTGTGTACAGCTAAGGAAACCAGTCCGAAATCAGTCGATGAAGAAAGATGTTGATGAACTTGTTATCAGTCCGGTATGTTAGAGACCGACCTTCTTCCCGGCGAGAGAAATGGGTACAGAAAGTTGGTAAACGCCCGTTGCAGGAATAACTGTGAAATCCAAACCTTTCTCTTTGACCAAAATAATTATTGAGTGACCGTTTTGAGTTGAACTTCTCAAGTTCAACACCAAGGCGTTGGTATCGAGGATGCCTATCCAGCAGTGTGCCGACAATGGCCTCAGTCCTTTTAACGGTCCAAGAATGCCAACAGATGAAATACTAGACCCACGAAAGATGGTTTTTACGCCGCAGGGGTCCCGGCTGACTGGCCTATCATAACCGACCGTCTATATTTGGTCTAATCAACATTAATAATAACCACTGCTTTCCATCAGCAAGAAAAATGTGTGTCACGTCACAGCAGTGTGTGGTTCCTACCATGAAGAAACAGATTTCGAATGCTGTGTGAAAGGCATCGATATTTGGATGGCTTATCGATTTCGGAAGTAGAGAAAGTATTTCATATGCACACCTCAAACAAAAAAATCAACACAACTTTTCCGAGCTGGTCTAGAACGAGTCCAAACCATGTGAGACGGAAGTCGACATGAATGTATAACAAATCCCTCCAGCAATGTCAAATGTGTACCGTGATAGTTTTTTGCCAAAGATCTAAGCCCATAAACCTAGGGCAGATGCTTTTGTTGTCACCTGTTCCATCGCTGCTTTCTTGTGATGGCTGATGAATCTTTTTTAGTTTCCTTTTTTTCTCTCGTTTTTCCCCAGCACCTGTCATCTCACTTGATGTGCACATAGGCCTAGTTATTAAACCGGTCAAACCCAACACCCCTCTTGCTTATAGTGTACGGCACCGTAGAGGGCACACACATCTCCGTCCCTCGGAGAGTACAAGTTGTGTCAGGTTATACCTGCGTACAACAGTTAACAGTTGCAGTTCTAATTCTCACATCATGAAAGGAACCAGATTATCTTTTCCCTTCCAGCCTCGGTTTGGTTACATTGGGTCGATTAGAAGAAAAACAAGATGGCAGCAACATGATCAAGGTCAAGGGCCCGCCTATTAAAACTATACCAACACCCTTTTGTAAATCTGCTCTCTCGGCCATTTTGTTTTGGTCGATAAAAATAACAGACTCATTGTCTTTATAAAGTTTAATAACAGTCTTCCAACATTCAGGGCTCTTCTTCAGATACATAATTTTTAAAAGAGTAATCTTACAAGACATATTTGTTTTCCAATGATTATTGTTCTATTGTTCTTCATGTATTATGTAATGCATTTTGAACAATGGGTTAAGAGCAATAATTATAAATGCCTTATTTATTATTTATGTCAAGCAATAAAACATTACAGGTATTATACAGGATTGGTAAGGATATCAAAACATAATTGTTTAATTTTAGTCTGAAAGCTTACTGATTAAGAAGTTCATACTAGATCCATTTTCTCTGTCAAACTTTAATTTCCCTCTGAAATGAATTCGTATTTGAAAAGACTTTTTCTAAAAACCTTCAAAAAACGCAACAGCTGATTTTAGTTGTTACAACAAAATTAAGGACAATGTGTTTACATGCTGAAAATTGTGCATGGTTTTTCACTATTCTCCTTACTCACACAACGAATTGATCCAAAATTTCCACAGGTTTGTTATTTCATGTGTATGGTTGCTCACACCAAACATGAACACTGTCTGCGACTATTTTGTCAGCTCTACCAATATAATACCTTTAAAGAAACTAATTGCTATTTGGAGGTTTGGAGAAACTTCACAACACAAACTCTGCGGTGACTCTGACATGTTTAGCCAGAGTTCGCCTACGGGGTCGATCCCGCCGAGGTCGATCCTGCAGAGGCCAAAACCCCTTGACTCGAAACCAAGGAGAGAGACTAGTCATCAATCGAAAGTCCTTGCAAACACGCTTGACTTTCCACATAGATCAATGTCAACAAAGTTTATCCAGTTTAAATCACACATTTTTGTAGGGATTGTGGATTTCACGCTACATTGACACTAGCGACAGGTTTATGTTCAAGGTGAAACATTCCTCGATACAATTTTACGACTTTCGCTGGAAGGAATGAGACCTAAACCTATTAAAACAAACAGTGGAATGGTTTTTTGATTGCCCTGAAACATAAACATAAACAATTTCACCTTTCAAATCCCAAATACGAGCCAAATGACGTCATTCAGGGTACGGTATATAGCATCTTAAACTGTTTTTAAACTCGGTTTTAGAACGAAGGTTTAAACAACTCGAAGTTTCGACCACTATGCTCTAATGGTCTTCACAAGAAATGCATGTTTCATTTTTTGATGATTTTCGATGAAGATTATCAACTCTGAATGATTGTTAAAACTTACATAGTGATTAAGAATAAGCTCTATAACACCAATTGTACCTGTGACATGGTAGTTTGGCTGGTAATCTTATTCTGGTAAGCATAATTTTGTTGTGCTTAGCTACTTTTCGTGCTTAAGCAGCTCTATGAAATTGAGCCCTGGTCGTCTTAATAGTGTTACTTTTCCACAAACCAATACCGTCGTGGTTTATGGGAATCACGTGACCTTTAATGAAGGTCTAATGGTGCATTGTTCTCAGTGGCCCCCAACATGTTTCATTTTTATTGGCAGTGATTTGGAACATACTTCCCTCGAGTTATTGTTTGAAAATACCACACCAGGAAATACTTGGTCGAAATAAAAACATTTACTGGAGATAATGTCAATTAAAGAGACTCGATCTCAAGTCAATTACCCGGTGTTTGCCGTCGTGGAATAAATGGGTTAGCTATACCTTGAGGCGTATTTAGTTAAAGGGTGTGTACAACATTGGAATAAGGTTAAACATAAATGTTCACAGATTTGCACATAACTTACGTGGTAATAAAGATGGTCATGGTGGAAAACTTCCCTTGAAATAGTTTTGCTTGAAATGCTATAGTTTTTAGGAAATTAGTAAAACATTAGTCTTTATCTCTGGTAATTAAAATCTGATGTTTGAAAACAGTGAAAATGATGGGGTTTTTCACTGTTTTTTCATGACTCCTAGGACCGAATTAGCTTAAACTTTCACAGGTTTGTTATTTCATGTATTATGTTGGGAAACATCAAGTGTGTATCTTTGATAATTACCAATGTTGTACATTTGCTTTAAAGGCAGGGTAGTATACTTTTGGTAATTGTCAAAATAATGACAGAAAAAACACCATTGTTGCATAGAATTGTGTGCTTTCAGATGCCTGAGGAAGGCTTCGTTCCTGAAGCCTTTCTCAGATTCAAATTTATGGGTGGGAAATTACCTCTTTCTCTAAAACAACAATACTTCAAAGGGGGTCGTTTCTAACAATGTTTTTTTTAATATCAACAGCTCTGCTGTGCTCTTTAACAAGTAAGTTTTTATGGTAACTAGTTTTGGGAAATTAAAATATAAAGTATATAACCATGCCTTTAATGTAGTGATTTATCAGGTTCTCTTCAGCAGGGAAGGTCTGGAATGGTCTACACATTCCATCAGAGCCATCCAGAGACAACATACATTTTCAAAACAGCCTTGAAAACACATCTTTTTATTTAACATTTTACCTCAATGTCCATAGAGATTTTGGATTACTGTTCAATCTACTGCTGTTTTTATGCATCATCCCTTGTTCCCCCTTTTTTTTTGCTTTTGCTCCATTGGAAGAGACATCCACGAAGGAACTTTATTATTGGAGCAAGATTTTGTGGATACCAGTGCTATAGAAGACATCATCATTATTATTATTATTAATAATACAATAATTCAAACCAAATTACTTGAATTTTGAGTGATGACTGCGCATGTTCCCTTTGGATTTAGTAGGGATGATGAATGATGCAATTTTACTTTATAGTAACTTTTGGAAAGATCTGTGTGAACTTCCACTGGCAAAATAAATGTATACAATAATCATTGAAGCGCATTTCTTTAAGTGAAAAGTTTATACCGAGCCCGATATATGGTAGGGGTACCCCCACCCCCCCCCCCAGAAAAAAAAAAAAAAAAAGAGAAGAAGATACTTGTTATAAAATATTCCCATATTTCAACACACTCTTTCCCACTTGTACAGAAGTCTCCCCCCTAAAATCCTTTAAAGATTTTGTGAGATTCACAGATCACAATGAAAACATGCACATATCGAGCACCAAACGGAAAAGACATGAATATGCAAATTTAGTTTTACATAATCATAAATATAAAAAAAAAACGATGTACATTTTTTATGTTTACAATGACGGTATTCAAATTTGATAGATTTGTTGTTATCGAAACCCGACGCGACGGTCCTTTGTTAAAATATTTTAGGGATCGAAGCAAGACAACACTAAAATAAAGCTATAACCATTCTATGTTGCAGAGTTCAAATGGACCCGAAAACCTCATCACACGGTTGGCGAGGCTTGTAACCGATATTGACCCTATTCCCCTCTTCAAAACTAGGTCGATGACAGAACCGCTTTTGGTTTGACCCGATTTCACGTTCCGTTGAAAAGAAAACATTTTTTGGTCATAGTTCAGAAAGTACGTTTGAAACCATTAGCCTTTTCCAAACCCCGGCTTGGGCTCCGGAATTTCAGAGCAGTGTACTTTTTGCACGGTGATTCCAACATCAAACGGAGGTCGGAAACGGAGCCGGAGCCTATTAAAGCCGAGGTTTGGAAAACGCCCCAGGTTGAACCCAACTCTCTGTGATTGATGAGCAACGACCAGTGAAGGTGACGTAGCTTATTACATCACAGGGTTAAAGGCTGGCAGGCAATGTACACAAGTACATCATTACTTTTAAGGAAAATATCAAATTCGAACTTTGTAAACTAGGCTATTATCTCCATTCTTTACAGGTAGTGGGGCACATTTTGAATCTAAAAGTCCACTTGACTTTTTTGCAGAAAATTAACTGCGAAATTATGGCACAGTTCTTTATAAACCAGACGCGTTATGTTTAACGAGGTATACACCTCTTTCATGTAAACATGATGACAATCATCTCTAGTATGCAACTCACGGATTCCATTATATAGACCTACAGTGATATACAGTTAAATGTACTTCGTTTTCTATGAAAAGATGGAGGAAACTTTAGAACCCTTATCAGGCAAAACATGACCTGATAAGATGTGAACTCTCAGAGTAGTTGAAGCATGGTTGAAGCTTATACATATGAGTCTAAGGCATCGCTCAGACATCTCCCCACATACCAGCACGTCAACTGGTGCTTATCAAAAGAGACCCAGGGTCTGAACTGAGATAATTTTACTGTTGTCCCTATACTATTACTGACGAGAAACCAAATAAATTGCAGACTGCTTTAATACCAACCAACATGACCTATATATTATTACACGAGCATTCTATTTCCAGACGAAATGTTATTTCATAAACGTGACGTTGTTATAAAACGTAACTGAAGATTCCTCCTGGAATAGTAATGTCATCACCAGAGGCTCATGACTGTGTTGGTGGCTACAGCCATCTATAGAGCTAGGGTTTTGTTTCGGTAAAGAAAGAGTCTGTTTCGAATTATCATCCGCACCCTCAGCATTTCAGAAGTATTACCATAGATCGAGCAAGGAACCTTGCTCTATGGTGTTACACCTTTGGTATTTACTCCAAAAATTATGACCATAACACTTTACTTGGTAAGAAGCTGCACTGCAGCTGTTGATAATGTTTAACATTTTGAGAAACGATTCCCTCCTACGGAATGTGGTTTCAGAGAAAGGGATTAACAAAAATTCAATCTGAGAAACGTTTCATGCATGAAACGTTTTTCAGATTGTGTATTCCAATTACGGATTATTCTTCCTGCGTGGACATCCGCTCCAGATTTTCGGCAATATCTCAAAAACGCTACCACCTTTTGAAATGAAATTTTCACGGGTTAGGATTGAATTTGAATGCTCTCATTGACCAATGAATGCTGATGCGCCAGAGCATTGGAATTGCAAGATGAAATTGAATGAATCAGGTGTCACATTTAATGAATTTTTGTTGAAAATGACCGGGAAAACCTACATAGGCCTATTAAATTATGTTTTCGCCTCATTTTGCGTCCAGCCAGCCGAGTGTTTTTTTCATAACCACAATTGGCCGACAGAGGGCAGTGTTAACACGTTGCGATCAGAGCCGTATAGTGGGACAATATACGGCTCTGGTTGCGATCAGAGCCTCTGGTTGCGATGAGCAACAAAAGCTGTCAACCTATTCTTTCCAGATTTTGTTTCCATTCTTAGGAAGCCATAAATAACACAAATCCCGTAAGAAAATAGAAGTAGGGATAAATGTTGACAAGGACCCTGTTTTGTCCGTCGTTAGTCGTCCCGCAGATAGTTGGAATTGTGTCAACACAGGAATCGATTCTCATAACTCGAACAATAAGCGAAAATCACAGGATGACCTTCAGAATCGAGTCTCGATTGAAGCTCCAGGGGTTCAACAAATAATGAAGTATAGGAAAATGTGTGCTTGGCACACACAGCTGCAGTGAAAATGTTGAGACGAAACCTCAATCGGTAGTGTTGTTTAAGGTTGTTTGTGTCATACGGTTATGGGCAGCCAAAAGGGTCAACATTAATAAATTTATAAACTAAGGGACAAAATAAAAACCAAAGAAAAGAGTTGTTAAAACAAAGACAAAGTCAAAAATTAATGTAAATCAAATTTTAGAACGCAACATCAATCAAACAGACGGGTGCACCCCACTAAATAGAAGTCCCATTGCAAGCCACGCTACATGATAAATATTCAAAAATACCCCCAAAACAGTGAGAGGTCTCACATACAGTTTAAGACACGTTTCCAGTGATCTTTTGACAACTTATATAAAAATAATGACAACATTGCCAGAGCGTGTTTGTTTATTTGTTATAAGGCAATGTGATATGTGATATGGCAGGTTTGGCTGGTAGAACCTTATTCTGGTGAGCAAAATTGGGCCCAGGGCCCAATTTCATAGAGTAACTTTCCTGCTAAGCAGACAAGAGCAGGATACCAGTCACAAATTGTACACGTGACATGGTAGTTTGGCTGGTAACCTTAGTCTGGTAGGCATAAATTTGTTGTGCTTAGCTACTTTTGTGCTTAAGCAGCTCTATGAAATTGGGCCCTGGCTTCTGACTTGCTCTTTGGGTTATTAATACACTATCATCGCCATTATCGAAGCCATTTATCTCACCTCCAATACCCCTTGACAAACTTTACTTAATATTAGCAGGAGAAAGAGATAATGAGCTGGTGTTCAAGGATGTTTGAAGAGTGTAGCCTATAGGCCTAATGCAAACAGTGATATAAGGCTTCCTTGGGACCAACGACATAGGACCAACATGTTGGCACAGTATAGGATTCGAGAAGAATAGAGTAAATGGACAAAACACAATGCAAACCATAAAAATGTACCAGTAGGCGATTCTATGTTGGCTGACGGATTAGACATTGTTATGGTTATGGTGAGGGTGGCTAAGTAGCGACAAACATCAGCAAGGATTACAAGAGACACCAGTGGCTGTGGGCTATTCTTACAAGCTTTGTTGAGATGCGCAACCGTATCAAACAGCGATGGCTTCTGAATTTTGCAGTTTTACAGTTTTGCTGTTTAAACAATAAAGCACGATATCAAACAGCGATTATGGCTTATGCATTTTGCTGTTTTACAGTTTGCTATTAAACATTAAAGCACGCTATCAAACAGCAATTATGGCTTCTGCATTTTGCTGTTTTACAGTTTGCTGTTCTTGTCGGAGATCGGTATTTGTGACCCAACATATTAATAATACATAGGCTTCCATGAAATAACAAAACTGGAACAAGTCATTCAGGAAAAAAATAGTGGGTAAAAACCCTGATAAAACACTGCTTTCAAACATCTAACAGGAGGTCACAAATATTTCTCAAAAACTATAGAATTTTCAGCAAAACTACATGTATTTCAAGGGAAGTTTTCCACCAAGACCATCTTTCCTAAATGAGCAAATTTGTGATATGTTGAATCGTACCGATGGCGCATCCTTTGATGGCGGTGGTGATCTTTACAGACTAAATCGAGACTAAATCGTAGCATGATGATATATTTTCATTACAGACCATAAGGAATATCCAGAGTCATCTTTCACAAGTTCGTTATAAACCAAAAAATGATAATGTTTAATCATTGTTTTCAAACATCTTGCAGGAGTCACAAACATTTCAAAAAAACTATAGAATTTTCAGCAAAACTTGCTTAAGGGAAGCCTTCCACCAAGACCATCTTTATACCATGAGCAAATCTGGTTATTGCACTAAATAGCAAGGGATAACAACGCGACTGATATAAACATTGCGATACATGAAAGTTCACCACAAAGCTAAACAAGTTTCAACTCAGTAAACACACTCTGTTGTACCTCATTCACGATTTCAAGCACATACTCTTTACAAACCTATTTTTAGATGTAGGCTAAACAAACAAAAGGTGAAACATTCAGAAAGATCTCTCCCCTTCACCCCTTCGGTGGAAACGATTCCGCCATTTTAACAGAATTGGGCCAGCCAGTATAGCCCTATGGTTGAGCCAGACATAGAGGTAGAAACTAGTCTTGGCCCAAGACGTCAGTGATCGATAGCGGGTAGTGTACTGCGCTCGCAATACCGATTTACAACGAGCGCAGTACACTATCCGCTATCGATAACTGACGTCTTGGGCCAAGACTAGGTAGAAACCCACTCCACGAATACACTATTAGCCTATTGGTTTGTGTCATACAATGTTATTGTTGTCAAAATGTTGCTTTGTTTTATAAAACAAAGTATATAGGATTTGAGGCATTGCATGGTGAGGTATCAATATATATTTGGTTTGCGCCAACACCATGAGTATGTCTAGCTAGGTAGTTCTTTGAGAACTTGTCTTGCTTTTTATTCTACTGCCGCGGAGCAGAATATTTGGAATTCGGAAGACTTCTCAGTTCTACAAAGTATATCAAATTCTTCTGCCTTGTTGTTGCGGTGGATAAATAAGGTTTGTCAATCCCAGGATTGCTTTCATTCGCTCATGCTTTGAAAAGTACTGGTAATTGCAGAATATACTACATGCAATGCACTTAAAAGGTGTTATACATGATTGGTAGAGCTGACAAATTATAGTCAAGGACCGTGTTCATGTTTTGTGTGATTAACCTCACTACATGAAAATAATAACACACCTGGGTGCACCACACTAAATAAGACAGAATTCACGCGCCAAGCTACCTATCATAATTTGTAAACCCACAACTTGTTTTTAATTATAACGTTTTGGGGGTCATGCAATTAATAGATTGTGTAAATATAAGAATCTATCACAACCTGGGGGTTCTGTGCTTCAACTTTTGAGGAGACTTGATAAATTTAGGCGTTAAAGTTGGCCCTATTTGACCGGGGAAGTGGAGAAGTGCTTCACGAAAACTGGCAGCAAGTCGGTTTTGGAAAAAAAAAAAAAAAATTATTCTGGGGTAGTTAGCAAAAATTCCAAACGGTTGACCTGCCAAAAATTGAAAAGAATTCTGAAGTTTAGTTGTCCGGAAATATGTCTGATTGGTTTTCAAGAGGCTGAGAGACTTACACGAATTTTTGAGTATTTTTGAATAATTATCATTTAGCATTGGTTGCTATGTGAGTTTATTTAGTGTGGTGCACCCACCTGTGGAAAATTGGGCTTAATCCGCTGTGTGAGTCGGGAGAAAATAGTGGGGAAAAAAACAGGTTTTCAGATACAGTTTTCTCGAATATGACTTCATTTCAGAGGGAAACATTGCACAGAAAAAAAGGTTCTAGTATGACCTTCATAATCAGTAAGCTTTAAGACTAAAATTAAACAATCGTGTTTTTTGTTCTTACCAATCCTGTATAATAGGCCTACCTTTAAAAAAAACCCGTCAAGTACTGCAGACGTTTTTTAAAAGTGCATTTTTACTGTTTGCCGGTTAACTGATAACCAGCTTTCAAAAACCTGGAAAAGTTGTGTATCTGTCAGAATTATTTGAAGAACTCTGCAGTAAAACAGCATCGTATAGTGCCGTGATTATTTGTTATTTTTTGTATCAGCTACTGTCAGTTCCGTTACCACAACAATAAACAACAAAGTCCTGCATTTATAGATGTTATGTCAATTGGTAGAGTCTGCGCAGTTAGAGGGCGCCTGGCAACCTATGCACCGTGTTTATGCTTCATTACATGCGTCCCGATACTCGAGATTTTGATCAAACAATCTTGGATACACAAAATTGCAAGTAAAATATTACGACCTTTTAAACTGTGTTAGATTGACAACAAGCTGAGCTCGAGTACTCTATATAACGGTCGTAAAGTCCACATAAACTGCATGTAGCTCTCTCTATATTCGTTATGGTTTTATGATATCGCTGAGAATTTATGACTTTTTGTATTTTTGAATATCGTTTTTTGCTTAAAGGGATTGTATACGTTTGGTAATTGGAACCTACTGTTTTTTTTTCAATCCTAGGTATATAGATGTAGATACTACATAAATATATCCCGTGAAAATTTCATTTCAAAAGGTGGTAGCGTTTTTGAGATATTGCCGAAAAACTGGAACGGTTACGTCCACGCAGGAAGAATAATCTGCAAAAGATTGGAATACACAATCTGAGAAACGTTACTGCAGTAACGCTTCTCAGATTCAAATTTTGGGGGATAAAAAGTGATAACTTTTTCCATGACCGCAGTACTTCGAAGTGAAAAGTTTCTCAAAGTGCATTCCAAAGCTGCTGTAGGCTACTTCTTACCGTAAGTTTTTTATTTCCATTAACCAAACGTATACAGACCCTTTAAAATACAATAAAGTGTCATCCTTTAAGACCACAGAAGTTGATATTATCGAAACTGCTTTTTAAAATAAGAAATCTTGTAAACAATTTACGTTCGAAAACTCCGCACAAGAAAGTTCTTGACACAAGAATTATTTATGAACCCATTGAAACGTTACAACTGAACTGTTTGGTCAATGGCACACCCCTTTTAGTGATCTAGTAAGATTAATCTTGTAGAAATCTATTTAGATTTAACTTATTATAATGCAGATTTAATTGTGCTTAATGATATCTAATCACACTATACTCATCTGCATGGAAGCAGTTTGTTTGGTTTTCTTCTTCTTCTGTTTTTATGAGATATCGCCACTTTAAGTTGAGGCCTCCACTTAAACTAATTTGGGCTGTCGACCCAAATCAACTGTCGCCAGGGGCACGTTGCCACCTACTCCAGGGCTGAACCGTAAGGATGTAGGCATGGGTATCATCCACTAGTTGCCGACGTCAAAATGAAAACGCGCTGTTTGCACTAATCAAAAACATTTTGTGCATCTTCTTGAAATAGTTTTCTCTTCTGACGAGGGTCTGCATATACAATTCATTAAAACAAATTACATTTTATATCGGGTAGCTACTATAGTATGCAGGGTTGGTTTTTTTAATGACCCACAGATATTTGTTATACAGAACTCCAATCTCTCATTTTTAAAAACGAATTCTTCTATACGAATTCGTCTTGGTTGTTCTGTACTCTACCTTTACCCATGATATTTTTCTAACGTTTGACTGATTGGTACAACAAAACACGGAATGGAAGTTTCAGCCATATCAAGACAACTCGTCCACTTGGAGACGATTGTCCTGTATCTTACAGTACGTTGTATATACAATAAAGTTATGATCTTTCAAAAGCAAAACTTCAAATTCAATTATCCAGTGATAGTTTTTAAAGCAAAACTTAATTCATTTCATAATTGATTTGTTTTTAAAGCAGAACTTTATTCGTTCATAACTGGAATAAAAACTCATTCACAAATCTCATTTCTCCCTTTTGATAAGCCTTACTCAAGAAAGCCATGGCGTTTCTGTGTGACCATCCATGGCATAATTTGAGGACAAACGGCAAGGTGAGAGCGTCGATAATAATTGGTGTTTCTTTTGACACTTTCAGAAGATAGTAACCACAACACCACCACGACGAATCAGACGTTTGTTTCAAATTGTTCACACAAAGCCGAGCTAATGCATGACAAGATTCATTTATCATTATCCAACTTCGACAGGCACGGATAATCAGATAGCCGTCGTCAGCACATGCCTCAGAAATCAATTTCTTATCGATTTTCTTTCTTGAAAACCTCGCCTGGCATCTCCAAAGTTCAACAGCCTTTGTGGTATTTTATTGTGGTAAAGGTTAGCTTCTTATAACCTGTCATATATGCTTTACCAAGCAACCATAGAGCGAAGGAAGGTGGTCTTGGTGCAACAAAGCTCGTTGCAGGTATAGGGCACCGTCGAGCCTGACAATGTCTTAAAGGCACTGTACACGTTTGGTTACTCAATATTAGCATAAAAATTGACTTGGTAACGAGCAACAGGGAGCTGTTGATAGTATAAAACATTGTGAGAAACGACTCCCTCTGAAGTAACGTATTTTTTTCAGAAAGAGGTAATTTCTCACTAAAATAATAAAAGACTTCTTGCAAGAAGCCTTTTATTCCTATCTGAAAGCACACAAAACAAATTCTTTCATCATTTTCTTGCAACTTCGATGACCAATTGAGCCCAAATTTTCACAGGCTTGTTATTTTATGCATATGTTGGGATACACCAAGTGAGAACACTGGTCTTTGACAATTACCAAACGTGTTCAGTGCCTTTAAATCATTCTATCCATGGGGCTAAGAGAGCAAGATGCTCCATGATAATAAATTACAGCATAAACTAGGGGCCTACAGCATACATTTTATTCTTTAAAAACATTGTCACATTTCACTTTCTTAAAATAGCCGCCAATAACAAACAGTATTCTTAAAATCGTTTAAAACTAATTCAACTGTATATCTATAGGTTTTTGAGGCATTACAATGGTGAGGTATTAATTTGCAGAAACCCACGCACCATGTGTTTGCTGCGTTGTTAAGAGCTTGTGGAGTAGAATTCGGTTTAGAATTCATTGTTGTTTTCTGTTGATACCCTTTACAATATTTACCTGTCAGTATTAATGTTACATAACTGAATTTTAATTGCTTGTATTTATTGTTATCTTAATTCTGTACCTACAGTCCTAGGCTTTGATAAACAGCGCAATATTTTCCATTTTTATTGATAATAAAATTATGAGTTGGGTACTTTTGTGACCAATCCTTTCAAAAAATATGACAATTATTCATTATTTACATTTTAAAAGTTGGTTCGGTGAAAGGTAAGGGCTCTTAATATTACACTTTCCCTGGAAAATGTAAAAAGGCCTACACTTGACTTTATAAATAAGTGATTTGTTTTGAAGCTTTGTGTTGTGTGAAAAACTGGGGCGTTAAAAATGACACACATGGGTACGTTTTCACATGATATAGGGAATCAGAAGCTAACAACTTAGGGTGTTAAATTAACACCAATACAATAGTGATGGCAGAAGTTAGACAAGTGTTATTTTAACACCCCAGTTTTTGCAGTGTGTGGATATTGGATTATTGCTCATATTTTCTACCTCCATTAAACTATGTGTAAATCATTTTTGAAGGAGCAGGGACGTAGAAATAGACGAGTAGCTTTTAGGCTATGCCTTGACACGTCGAGACCAGCTGACCTTATTTCAGAGCCAACACCCCACCCCTCCTAAAAGAGCTATAGCTCTTGTACACATGGCTGTTACCCCCAAGTTGTCTCTGCTGACCGTTCAGCCCCTGTCCTGGGACTTAGAACCTTCATGGGTTGGTAAGAACATAGTAAGAATGTTTCGCTAGAAATAGACCTAAAGCAATCGTCAGTAGTGTAGAGTTGTTGGCCCTATAAACCTGTGTGGGGTGATGTCCTATTAATTGACAATGTTCCAATTCTCGTAAAGAGTGAACATGCAGCAATAAAGGTTGACAAATATACTCACGCTATTTTCAGCATGTGCTGAACCAAATCCACGTCCGATCCCATGGCGGTCACACGTCCTCAGCTCAGCTTTTCACAACTCAAAGGATCCCACTTGAAATCAACCCATCGTTTTCACTCCACAACATATGTTTTGATCCAATTAATAAGGTCACTTTTGAAGATCCTACTCTCGGAAGTTCCTAATCCTGGTGGAAGGGTGTAAGAAGATGATCCTTCAGTCAAGAGAAGTCCTCGGGGATAAGCTGACATAACTTAGCTCATGGCTCTATGCACAACAGTGATCCGAGTTTCGGTCCACTATTTTGTAGCTCAACGGGACAGGACGGGTACACGTTGCCAAGCGAGCGTACACATTTCACTCCCACAGTTTGTGCTGCATGGTCCCCGCGTGGGGGTAGGCCTTTTCATAAATGCCATAGGCATAGAGTGACCTTGGGGGGCGCCTTTTCAGCTGATGTTTAATGCCAAACACGTTCACTGGCTTATCTTAATTTAAATATTTTCCCCACGATCGAACTATAACAAACCAAGCGCGTCAACTCTTTTGTTGTTGATTGCGTCCTTGTTGTTGACTCACGGCAACTTTTCTCATTGTGTTTACTTCTCCACTTTAGGACAACACATTGTCACTGAGCTGGAAACGACAACCAAGATGATTGTACCATTTTACTTATTTAAAAAGGCAGGGTATGCTTTTGGTATAATTGCTCAAGAAGTTAAATGATCATACAAATTTACTTCGTATTGAGAGCAGAGATGTTGATATTATAAAACATTGTTAGAAACGAACCCTTTGAAGTAGGCCTAATGCAGTTTTAGAGGGATATGTCATTTTTCACCCACAAATTTGAACTTTTCTCAGGCATCTGAAAGCACATGGGTGCTCTTTTCTTTCATGATTTTCTTGCAACTTCGATGACCAATTAAGGCATTGAACACGTTTGGTAATTATCAAAGACCAGTGTTCTCACTTGGTGTATCCCAACATTATGCATAAAATAACAAGCCTGCGAAAATTTGGGCTCAATTGGTCATCGAAGTTGCAAGAAAATGATGAAAGAAAAAACACCCTTTTTTGTACAAATTTGTGTGCTTTCAGATAGGAATAAAAACTTCTTGCAAGAAGTTTTTTTATTATTTTAGTGAGAAATTATCTCTTTCTCAAAAACTACGTTACTTCAGAAGGAGTCGTTTCCTACAATGTTTTATACTATCAACAGCTCTCCGTTGCTTGTTACCAAGTAGGTTTTTATGTTAATATTTGTTTTGAGTCATTACCAAACGTGTACGATACCTTTAAATGATCATACAATTTTACTTCGTAGAGAGCACTGGAGATTATAAAACATTATTAGAAACGAACCCCTTTGAAGTAGGCCTAATATAGTTTTAGAGGGAGGTCATTTTTCACGCAAAAATTTGAACCTGAGAAAGCTAGGCTTCAGGCATGAAGACTTTCTCAGGCATCTGAAAGCACAACAAGGGTGTTCGGTTCTTTCATGATTTTCTTGCAACTATGATGACCAATTAAGCCCAAATTTTCACAGGTTTGTTACTTAATGCATAAGTTGGGATACACCAAGTGAGGATACTGGTCTTTGACATTTACCAAAAGTATATACCTGCCTTTAACTACAGTTCCAATATATTGGGATACAGTTATAGCTTACACCTTTTGTTAAATTGGAAATATGCCCCTAATTACTTAATTAATTGTTGGTAAACACAATAACAGGCAATTGAGGTCTAATTCTTGAGTGTTTTTGTAGCTTGGGACTCCGGTTGGAATATAGGGCATACTTTTAATTTTGTTATTGTGCCTACTGATTGTTTATCTTCCAACTGTTTAATAGGGGAATTTGTTTAATGTCACATTTTCCATTGTTGTGTTTTTCTAAGCATTCTGCCTGTATATAACTGCCATGTTTTATATTTGTATTTTAGTGTTTAATGTTATTCTCTGGTTTTGCCTTGGATTTGCCATTTTCACCATTTTAATTTGTTTTTATTTAAAATAATTTAATTCAATATGTTCAGTTCGATGCAATTAAACAAGTTCGAATTTTAATAAGCCATGAATTATACTAGTAATAATTAACTGTTACATTTTTCTCCCCCACCCGTTTTTGCTGTCAAATTGTGTTATTCATTACTAGAGCTGCTTGTTGGTGTTTCGTGTTGAGACACCAATGAAGTTTAAAGGCACTGAACACGTTTGGTAATATTGTCAAAGACCAGTATTCTCACTATTCCCAACATATGCATAAAATAACAAGGCTGTAAAAATTTGGGCTAAATTGGTCATTGAAGTTGCAAGAAAGTGATGAAAGAAAAAACACCCTTGTTGTACAAATGTGTGTGCTTTCAGATAGGAATAAAAGGCTTCTTGCAAGAAGTCTTTTATCATTTTAGTGAGAAATTACCTCTTTCTCAAAAACTACGTTACTTCAGAGGGAGTCGTTTCTCACAATGTTTTATACTATCAACAGCTCTCCGTTACTTGTTACCAAGTAAGTTTTTGTGCTAATATATATTTTGAGTAATTACCAAACGTGTGCAGTGCCTAACGTTTCTCTGAGACAGGCAGTACTCATTATTTCACGATTTTACCCCATGGTATTGATGTAATGGTTACAATTAATACTACTTGTTTATTATTTTTGTTGCTAAAATTAAATGCATTTGGAGTAATTCGTTCATCATTACTTCGTCTAAACCCTGTTTTCAAAGTAGACCCCAACTATTAAATTACTTTTTTTTACGGTCAAAACTTTAATAATGTTTATTCGCTTTTTTTTGTAAATAAAAAAAACGACATTATCTTGGATATAACTTCGCAGGAAAAGAAAAAGCCTACAGCACCCAATATTCCCAAGCGGTCTCCCATCTAAGTACTGACTGGGCCCGACGTTGCTTAACTGCGGTGTTCGGACGAGAACCGGTGTGTTCAACGTAGTGTGGCCGTAGGCAGAAGAGGGAATCATCCAACGGTATTTATACACACTCAATTTGTCGAAAAGTCATAAAAGTCACTAGATACGTAATCCCCAAAATGCACGAATAGGTCAGTACTCAGCTAGTTATATTAGACGATCAAACTAATGTTGAGCCAACGTTGTGCGAGCGTTGGGTCAGCGTTGACATAATAATATGCAAATTTGTGGACAGGGCTTCGAAGTGTGTGATTTTTCTTTGATAATATCATAACAATTTGGTTGAATTTGGTTATGCAAGGCAAGTTTTTGTACTCTTTGCGTATAATATTCGTCCACAAAAAAATATGTTCATCAAAAGTACAAACAAACATTTGTAGTTAAAACACTCGAATTAAAAAGTTAAAAGGGGTAAACCTTGACTGGAAAGTCCATGGATCCTGGACAATATAAATATAAGACATGCGGTTGGGAAGGATGTATATAGGCATGTGTAGGTTGTAGTGACCGGTGTTTAGTTGGAATCATAATTTAGATAATATACTGTATAGGTAACAAATAACAGTGCATGACCAGACACCAATTAGTTGAATTGATTATCAAGGGCATACATGAAAAGAAAGATCAACTCTATATTGGTACGTTGGTCCAACGTTTTGGCAACATTGAGCCAACATGGCTCACAACGTTAGCAGACAACGTTGTCTCAACATGAAAAAAACTCCACACAAGTTCGTCACCACAACGTTACACATCAACGTTATTGTGACGTTGTAAGAAGGTTAATTTCGGATGTGGTATGGACGTTGGTTTACAACATTAGACGACAACGGTCACAACATCAAGAAAACTCAACACAAGTTCGTCACCACAACATTACACATCAACGTTGCCACAACGAAAACGTAACGATACAACAACGTTCTTGCTCCATGGGTTAGCTGTGTGTGTTCATTTTGTGTTCATTTTGCGTACATCAACAACAATACCCTATTGAGATGTGTTCACAAGTTTCTTAAAGTTTCTATGTATTTTAGGCAGGCAGATGATCAAGTGAAAGTATATTGGGACTAGCCTTGATCAAGGCGTTGGAGTTTTTTTCTCAATTTTATTTTATTGTTTTCATTTTTATTTTATTTGCGCCGCGCTACCCACCCGAGCTACCAACCCGCCCGAGCTGTGTGCATGGTGTCTGTGTGTGCAGTACGGTATGCGCTTGCTCGTGTGAGCTGTATGCGACACTCACCGAACAACGCCTTGACGGTTCTGTCTCGAAGCCGATGACTCATTACTATAATGCGCGCGAAAGGCGAGACCTCATTGGTCAGTGGCGGAAGTCTTCTTATGAATATGCATGCAGTATCCAGATGTGGCTACTGCACTGGCGCGCCGGTTTGAATTTGGGAATACTTTGTTATAATAATAATATCTATCTGAAAATGTTGCGTATTCTCCTCAGCTGAGCGAGACAATGAGGGCATGGCAGGAATTAAACAAAAGGTTCTGGGACCAATTTGTAACATACATTACATACACCATTTTCCAGCAGGAAGACACTTTTCTGATGTGTTTTTTGTAATGACGTAAGGCCCGATTGACCATCTCCTGTCTCCATCTTGCATCATTAAACAGTGATTTAATCAAAGTTGGTGCATTCATTTGAGGTAAAAATATACAAAACAAAGACCTCAATAAACTACCATTGTTGATTGTTTCATGGAGGCATATAGCTAAAAAAAGAGCTACCTAACACCAAATTTCCCAAGTACACTCACTAGAACAGGGTAGCTAAAAATCTATTTCACATGTATCATGTGTGGCTGTATCCCTTAAATTTTTGTTTAGCAGTAAATTCTTATAAGACCCTGTCTGAGAACAACTCAAAAGTATGAAGACGGTGTGAGTGGCTGCACAGAGTCGGACTTCGAGAGGACATGTCAGGAAAACACAGATGCAGAAACTACATCAACTCCAGAATTAATAACCAAAAGAATGGCGAATGATCAGGGTAGTCCTATGAGGGAACTAGCCTTGATCAAGGCGTTGGAGTTTTTTTCTCAATTTTATTATATTGTTTTCATTTTTATTTTATTTGCGCCGCGCTAGTGTGATGGATAAGATGATTAAGAGTCATTCCAGTTTCTCAGTCGGGGAGAAGGAATGCAGTTATTGGTTATTGTCTTGTAATATTTAAGAGTCATTCCAGTTTCTCAGTCGGGGAGAAGGAATGCAGTTATTGGTTATTGTCTTGTAATATTTAAGAGTCATTCCAGTTTCTCGGTCTGGGAGAAGGAATGCAGTTATTGTCTTGTAATATTTAAGAGTCATTCCAGTTTCTCGGTCTGGGAGAAGGAATGCAGTTATTGTCTTGTAATATTTAAGAGTCATTCCAATTTCTCGGTCTGGGAGAAGGAATGCAGTTATTTGTAATTGTCTTGTAATAATTAGACATTCCAGTCCAGTTCTCCCTATCTGGGAGAAGGAATGCAGTTAATGGTTATTGCTAATCTTACAGACCACTCTAATAAAACCACTGGGCCTTAGAGCTCGGGGTGGCAGTCTTGTCCTGTGGCAGGGAGCAGGAGGTTGTGGTCGGAGGCTGGGTGTTAGTTTTTCTGTATAAAGTTGGGTTGTTTAAGTTGTATAAGTTGCAGCCAGTCATCCGACCATTATTAAGGTAATACCATTTATTTATTTTAGTTTAGGAGTGTCCTGAAATCTTTGCTTTGCCAGACTTTGTTTAGTATTTTCCTTTGTGGCAAAAAGCCTTGTCATTTGGTATACGTTGTTTGGATGGTCCCGTTAAGGGATAAAATATAACTATGTATCGGCATTTCGTTTCCATCTTGTTTCAATTATTCTGTTCTCGATTTCTCTTAGTGATTTTAGTTGTTCGTATTCCTAATTTCTACTGGCGGTGAATTTAATCCGCTACACTACACACCCGAGCTACCAACCCGAGCTACCAACCCGCCCGAGCTGTGTGCATGGTGTCTGTGTGTGCAGTCACGGTGCGCGCGTGGTCGTGTGAGCTGTATGCGCCACTCACTGACGGCCTCCGCATGCGGAGAGTGGTACGAGTGCGGATGACCTGCGCACAGTGTGTGTACGGGCGTCGTACGACGTGATACACACACAGTGTATACGGGTGGTCGTGCGATGCGATACACACCTTACGCACACACACATACGGGTGTGTTTACGGCGTCTTTTTTGGAGTGAAAAATGCGACTGCCTTGATCAAGGCTATGAGGGAACTTGAGTGCAGCGCATAAAGCTCCAGGGGCCGCGCCCGGGTTCAGCACTTTTGAGCTGACTGACCAGCCTCGCAGATTACCGGTCCAAAATGGCCGAGACAATGCTACACACAAACGCCATTAAGTCGGTAACTATACATGTACTCACATTGCATCACATACAGCAAGCATGATATGGTACAAAGGTCATAGTGAGAGAAGCTCGTGATTGGACGTCAAAATGAATAATTCATTTGCTTCCCATCCTGTGTTGTCTGCAATAGGTCTGACGAAATATTTAAATATTCATGAGCTGCATACTAGCATATCCGAGAGCCCCCCCATTTTCGTCCAATATTGGACGAAAATATCAAGAAACACATTAAACCCGGAAGTTACAGACCCGTCAAGGCTGTCGGCCTGACGGCCTCCGCATGCGGAGAGTGGTACGAGTGCGGATGACCTGCGCACAGTGTGTGTACGGGGTCGTGCGACGTGATACACACATTACGCACAGTGTATACGGGTGTGTTTACGGCGTCTTTTTTGGAGTGAAAAATGCGACTGCCTTGATCAAGGCTATATTGGGACTGGAACTATAGTTAACTGTCCCAACTTTAGTTAACTGTCCGAATTATAGAAACATGTTCCAACTGTAGTTAAAACTGTCCCAACTATACTTAACTTTTCCAATTATAGTTAACTGTTCAAACTATATCCCAACTATAGTTTACTGTTCCAACAATAGTTGGAGCCATTAACTATCAAGTTTTGGTGTACACGTATTTATGTACAGTTAGCACAGTCTTACTGTCAACTTTCAGAACACCAAAGTTTTGCAGCAATTGGTCAGTCCCACTTTAACCTTTGGTCTCTCTTATTCTGCCCTGTTTTCAAAGTAGACCCCCAACAATTAAATTATACTTTTTTATGGTCAACATTTAATAATGTTCATTCGCTTTTGTGGTCTTAAAAACGACATTATCATTGATAACATTTATATATAATATAACTTCGCAGGAAAAAAAACAACCCCCAAAACAAGTCCATCACAGCATTCTGTTCAAGAATGAAAGACAAGAGATCAAACTTCCTTACAACTGCGCAACCGAAAGCCATCCAAGTACTGACCGGGCCCGAACGAGAACCGGTATGTTCAATGTAATAATAGCGGTAGGCAAAAACGCAACTTTTGTAAATAAGTCATAATAATCACTAAATACGCATGCGCCATGTTTGGTAGACTTGCACAGTCCCTGCTGATTTGTAACCCAATAAACTCCGGTAAATCATGGAGCGGTAGTTCACAATGAATTTGATTGTAGTGCTTTGGCACTGAACACGTTTGGTAATTGTCAAAGACCAGTGTTCTCACTTGGTGTATCCCAACATATGCATAAAATAACAAGCCTGTGAAAATTTGGGCTCAATTGGTCATCGAAGTTGCAAGAAAATGAAAGAAAAAATGGGCCTTGTTGTACAAATTTGTGTACTTTCAGATAGGAATAAAAACTTCTTGCAAGAAGTTTTTATTATTTTAGTGAGAAATTACCTCTTTCTCAAAAACTACGTTACTTCAGAGGGAGTCGTTTCCTACAATGTTTTATACTATCAACAGCTCTCCGTTGCTTGTTACCAAGTAAGTTTTTATGCTAACATTTGTTTTGAGTCATTACCAAACGTGTACGATACCTTTAATTCACAGTGAATTTACGAATAACAGGATCATCTGATTTAGTGCTGAAAAAATGAAAATAACTCATAACAATTTAATTTGCAGCGAGTACGATTCCAATCTTCCACAGAAACACGTCTAGCATCATACCATGATATATCATACTGTCATTGCCAAAGTCGAGGTCCACACTGTTTATACTGTAAAGAACTGCCAATCAAAATAACAACTGATTTGTTAGGCCTTACAATGCTATTTCCTTGACTGGCAATAGCATTTGAAGGCCCAGCAGATCAGTTGTTATTTTGATCGCCACTGCCAGTTCTGTTGATGATGCCCAGTAAACAGTGTGGGATTATTAGTTATAAGATACCTTCTCTTACCAAAGTATCCTGAAACTTAAGAAATGTTTACCAACAAAACTAAGCTTCAATTACCTTTTTGAAATTTAATCTCATCTTTATTGCATTTCTTATTTAAAATATAATCACATCATCACAAGACCAGTGAACATCCTCGCAACATGATCAAATTAGACAAATTGAACTGCATGACGAGGATTCGAACCCGTCCCCTTGGCTGCCACTGATGATCAGGGTGGCTGTGTTCATTTTGCGTTTATTTACATCAATAAAAGTTCCCTGTTGAGATCTCTGTTCACTAGTTTCTTAGCTATGTATTTAGGCAGGCCGATGATCAAAATGATGATCAAATGAAATAGACGCTAAACCAATGTTTGTATGAGAGAGATTGGCTGTTGCCAGTTTAGTGTTTATATCCCCTTGTGGGAGTTTGCCGAGTTCCCTTGACGGGAAGATCATCTTAACAAACAAACAAACAAACAAACAAACAAACAAACAAACAAACAAACAAACAAACAAACAAACAAACTATAGTTGACTGTTCCAACTATAGTTACCTGTTCCAACTATAGTTAACTTTCCCAACTGTAGTTGACTGTCCCAACTGTAGTTGACTATTCCAACTATAGTTAACTGTTCCATAATTAACTGTTCAGTTAACTAAGTTTTGCCATTAACTATCGAGTTTTGGTGTACAGTCAGTTCAGTGTTGATGTCAACTTTCAGAGCATCAAAAGTTTTGCAGCAGTTGGTCAGTCCCACTTTGACCTTTTGATCATCATTTCTTTTGTCCCGTCTGAGTGGTGTTCCTCGTACATTCTGTCTCTCTTGTTCTCCGTCATAGCATTCAGGTAAGCTATGTAAGCCACGCAGCCTGTCAATGTAACCAAACCAAATCCCATCACATACTTGTTCTGTAAAACAAAGAAATAAACATATTTACACAGACCAAAAAGCACACTAACTGAGGGCCCAATTTCATAGAGCTGCCTTTAAGACTAGTTTCTCGATTAAATTAATTTTGCTAAGCAGAGAGTTGTTGAGCAAAATTTCCTGCTTACAGTAGAAATTGGACCCTGGGCCCATTTCATAGAGCTGCTTTAAAAGCACAAAAAAGTAGCTAAGCACAACAAAATTATGCTTACCAGAATAAGGTTACCAGCCAAACTACCATGTCACATGTACAATTTGTGACTGGTATCCTGCTCATTTCTGCTAAGCAGAAAATTTTTAAGCAAGATTTTCTGCTTAAGCAGCTCTATGAAATTGGGCCCTGGTGGTAGATGGAACGCTGCACTTTTGTTGCTATAGAAATATGAATTTCATTTATTTTATTTCATCAGACAGAAAATACTCAGTAGATGTTAAGAAAATATTGGTTGACAAATCCAATTTCCAGTGAGCATGGCATGAGCAATTGTTAGCTGCTAGAATTGGGCTCTTTTTGGCAATGTCCCTAGACTGTCGGAAGGATCGAGGGTTACAATTATCGCAAGTAGCTTCGGCAAAGGACAATTTGTTTCTGCTTTTGGGAGCAAACTGTCTGCCTTTCAGTCACCCACATTCACGGAGAAATTAACAAATTAGAAATGTAAAAACTCGCACTTGCAGTGTAGTCCGAGTACTGGACCCAACAATGCTTTTCTAACATTTAGAAATTATCTGGCAGATGTATCCAAATTAAAAAGGTGTTGTTGGGTCAAGTAAACGTCTGGACTACAGTGTTTGCAAACACCTAGCCCACCTTGTTGATCTGTAATGGCTCTCTTTTAACATTTTATGAGACCGATGTTAAAAGAGAGCCATGACAGCTCAACAAGGTGGGCTAGCAAACACCTGACATGCCTGAAAGAACTAACACTACAGCATTAATTATCAGAAATTCACCTGTCGAGCAAAAAGTTCAAAGTTGACAGCCCTGAAAAGACTCGTTGTTCGGATAGTTCCTAGACCTCCTTGCCGTCGACTACTTTTCTGCCCAGATCCAATGGATGGCTTCTTGTTGCTGTCAGTCGACTCAGCCATTTCTCTGTTCAGTTCAAAGACTGTAGCTTCTTGATAAATGATAGCTTACACTACAGTACAATCTAACTTGCTGATACCATACCATGCGGAAAAAAGGTTCTCGACTGAATTTCTCCACAATCTACTCTGGCTTGCTCACACAGTAGAAAAGAGTCTGCTTGTTTTGTTTATTCCACTATCAATCATATCACTGATTACTGTTTTAGTGCACTTAAAGTACGCAACCTTCAGCATAAATCTTCTATTTCTAAATGTTTGTCCACGTATATTACTTCTTCCTTGCACTAAAATTACTGAAGTTGTTTGCAAATTGCACTGCATGCAGCATGCAGACGACAACCTTCATCGATTGACCTTTCCGTCCATAGAGACACTCGAAGTCTCACGAGAAAATTAAAAAACAAAACCTTAAAGTGAAAAAAAAACAATCAATGAGCTGTAAAAAATAGCGTACAAAAATAACGTTTATCAAATAAATATTTGTTTGCTAATTGATTGCCACAAAAGTAAAATGTTTAAATACAAGTACAAATACCGTCCTGCCCAAAACACACGAGATTTCATCGAACAAAGATGGCTGCGCCCATGAAGCGACGGAAAGTTGTCAGTGCAAAAGAGAGTATTGTTTTTCCTGTTAAGTTTCCCGAAATTTCCATATTTATTGTCGATAGAAAAATACAGCGTTTGCGTCTTGAACATCTAAAGAAATTAGCAAGAAAAAATGGCTTCCCAGTTTCTGAAAAATTAGAGTAAGTAGCACAATTGTTGTTGCCGTGAGCAATTAAATTTATTGACTCTTGTCAGTCAGTGTATCAATACAAACTACCCCGTACAAGTTGTACGGTGTACTGAGTACTGTAGTGTAAGTGTAAGTGTAAGTGTACCATGGAGTTTATGGTGTAACCATAGATTCCTTGCTCGGTGTAACTTACACATGAATCATGATGATTGTGCCATCCCATGAAGGAATATTAATTGAATTATAAGCATGGAGGTAGAACTAATTCTACCTCCGAGTCCATGGATGGATAGACCCAGTAACTGGGGCGCTGTACTCCTTTTTCAAAATTTTAACATCATCGGTCGTACTAGCGCCCCAGCTTGTCCTTGTATTTTCCACGAGGGATCTTCAATTAAGCGATCCAACGTTCGGCAGTATCCACGGGTGCCCTGCCTTAACCGTGATGACCACGCGGTTGAGGCAGGGCACCTGTCAAATTTTAGACGGGCATGACGGTGTCCTGCCTCAACCGCGCTGTTATCACGGTTGAGGCAAGGCTTCGTCTAATCATCCAAATTGAAGATCCCTCGGGGAAAATACAACGACAAGCTGGGGCGCTAGTACTACCGATGATGTCCAAATTTCGGAAAAGGAGTACAGCGCCCCAGTTACTGGGTCTACTCCTCTCCTTGGAATAAGTAAGTGTGTACCGACTACACTGTCCAGTGTCTGACTCAGTCACAGTGTCTAGTGTCTACTCTAGAGTATTAGTGAATGACTAAATAAGTAAGTATTATACAAGTAAATGTTATTGTTATTTTGAAAAACCAATGGGGAAACATTTGATTTATGTGGGGCAAAAAATGATGGTGGGGTGGGCGGGGGAATCCACAAGAACGAAGGGCTTTGCAGCTCAAAAATTTGTACTGGACCAGAAACTTTGTCACGAGACCTGAATCAAAATGAGAAAAAGTAAATATCTACTCAGTGTCAACATACATAAAGTTAAACTGTTTTTTTTTTATCTCCTCATGGATTTAATTACTTTAAATTCATACTCAACAGACTTGAAATTCAGACTCAAAGTCAACATTTGAACAATTTATTTAAAATTTAAGATGAGGTGGGGGTATTTATTCAAAAACACAAGACCTCCAGACTTGTCCGGTCGTATGTTTACTGACCTAATGCTAAAACACTGGCCTCGGGCCTGCGTTCCAGTGTAAAATTCGAGCTCTGATTGAGTGATTCATAATCAGTATTCATAGAATTTGTATTATTTATGACAGGATGGAATTGGGGCATGGTCAATTACTAAATCTATGATTACACCACACAAAACAAGTCGTTGCGTTAATAATTTGTGAGTCCTTTTCAAAACAAATTTTTGGTTTCACAGCGAGTCAGTCACCCACATAGTTTCCGAGCTTGAGACAAGAGAGGAAGTTCTAGAGATTTTTGAACGATCAACTGATTTGACTGTTGGTCTCCTGTTGGAGAATGCAGAGATTGTTTCCATGCGCTGGTTCTCGTCTTGCATGGAGGAAGGGGCACCAGTTGAGGTAACGCAGGAACACCAGCTGAAAGAAGCAAAAACAAAGGTATTCCAATACTATAGGATTTCAAGTGTTGTTATCATTATTGGGTGCGTTCGATAAGCTCCCCGGGTCGACCCAGGTCTGACCTCAGTGCGTTCGAGTAGCTTTGACGTCATTGTCCTGACTCACCGGGGTCAAACCCAAGTAATCTGCTCGTGGAGCAGGTTACTTGGGGGCTGACCCAGTCACCCAGGTGCATGACGTCACAACGAAAAAACTTCCCCAATGGCTGCCATTTTTTAGTCTCAGCTTGACACTTTTAGGAAGTTTGACACACATTTTCACCCTGAAACAGCAACTTTGTGAGCATTGAGTACTAAGCAAAAGGAGTAGTCCCAGTTGATTTCCTACCTTCCCAGGTAGTAGTTAAGAAGCAGGACAGTCCTTTTTCAGAACTAAGTAGTCTCCCTTATTCTAAAATCTACTCTGGGGCAGTAGAACAAATAGCAATACAAGTTCTCAAAGAACAAATCTACACAGCAAAGTAGATATACATTGATACCTCACCATGCAATGCCTCAAAACCCATATAGTTGTCGATTCCAATATGACATGAATCTCCATATAGAAAGTAAGAATACTTGGCGTAGCTATTCCAAGATGTATCTTTCTAGTTATTAACTTTTGTGTGAGTGAAAAGACGGTAAACAACGACAACAACAGAAACAAATGCAACAACTACAACAACAACAACTGAATGTACATTGTTATTCTCCCAAGGTGACGACCGTACCCTCATGTCCAGCACCCACAAAGGCAGAGTATCAAGATGCGAAGTACAGCTGTCAGAGAAGAACACCCTTGGGACATCACAACAAGAAACTCACTGTAGGAAAAACTCTTCTCACTTTGTGTAATTGTTCTACTACACTCAGTGGCAGGCCTGGGGCCGGTTTCACAAAACTCTTCCTAACTTAGGACTAGTCCTAGGCAATGCTAAGAGATAGGACTAGTCTTAAGTTAGGACCAGTAACTGTTTTTAACTTAAGACTAGTCCTATCTCTTAGCATTGCCTAGGACTAGTCCTAAGTTAGGAAGAGTTTTGTGAAATCGACCCCAGATGCTTAATTTTGTGAAAGGGCAAGGGCACCAAGGCGTTTTCTGCTTGGTAAAGGGCACCTCTAATAATGAAATTGTAAATTTCCATTGGAACATTTCAAGGGGAACCAAGGCATTGACCAGAGGCTGCGGAGGCAATTGCCTCCATTTCATTTTTTCATTTTCATTTCATTTATTCTGGTTGTGAAAGCCAAGGACTCTCAGAAAAGTCAACTTATTCACTGTACTAGCCAAGAACCCAATGGAGAGAAGACAAGGAAGGAAGTTTCAGTTTAGATGTGGGAGGAAAACCCCAGAGAATTATTCCAGGGAAAAACCCGCACAGTCAGGTAGGGACTGAAAACCCAATCCACATAGTGCCCCTCAGGGATTCGAACCAGGGGTGCCAGAGGTGGAAGGAGAGAAAAGATAAGATGACGATGGTTGTGTTTTTGTTATTTTAGGATCCATTGGAGACTCTTGAGAAACAAGCAGACTTCCTTGGTGGAGACCAGAATGCCTCACGGGCACTTGCCTTCCGCAAGGCGTCTGCTGCCCTCAAAGCACTGCCACGGCCAGTCAGGAGCATGCGTGAAGTGGAGAACTTGAACGATCTTAAGGGTGGGAAACACTGCAAGAGACTTATCCAGGTAGATTAAGTTTTTCTGGTTTCATGAAAAGAAAAAAGAAAAAAACATAAGATTTTGCTCTTTCTCTTGTTAAGAAAAATTGTTTACTTTCACAAAATGGTTTGGCGTTTAGGAAGATTTTAGCAATTGTAGGAATCCAGCTGGAAGTTTCAGCTGAATACAGTGTCTACTTGCTGAGCAAACAGCAACAAATTGTCATGGTATTTTTCAAAAGAACGTAGAATCTATCCACAGTTTAGCGAGGTGACAGCGGGTACCAACCGCATCTCTGGCCGCAGCGTGTTAGTGTTGCACAACTTAAAGTTAGGGTCATTCTTCGGAAAATGACCGAGAAAAAAAATGGTGTGATTTCTATCCAAATGCTTACTTGTTATAAAGATGGTATTAGTAGTAAGCATCATGCGAAATTATTTCGTCTGAAATGCCCCCGTTGATTAGAAATAAATAAAAACATTTGAATCTGAGAAATGATTCATGCATGACTTATTTCTCAGATTTCTTAGGGTTGGTGTCTGTTCGTGAATGCTGCGGCCAGGGATGCGGTTGGTACCCGCTGTCACCTCGCTAAACTGTGGATAGATTCTACGTTCTTTTGAAAAATACCATGACAATTTGTTGCTGTTTGCTCAGCAAGTAGACACTGAATTCAGCTGAAAGTTTCACATGTGTCTTTTATTGTATCTTTCTTTATAATTTTGCCAATAAATTGGCATTACGTTGAAAAACCTCCAATGATGACCCCACCTTTAAGCAATAAATGTTGTGCAAGTGGACTTACCGCAGGACTATTAAGGCTGGATGCTATCCCATCTTACACGACCAAGATTTTAAAATGGTAAATTTCTTGGTGTGACTTGAAGATAAACTTTTCTTTCATCAGGATATTTTTTTAATTTTTTTTGTTTTCTCAGGAGATTCTTGAGGAAGGATTCTCTTCAGAGGTGGAAGGAATCTTAGATGATGAATGGTTCAAGACCATGAAGGTAAAATGTCCCCCTTCAAGGCCACCCCATGAGGGCGCTGTAACTATTTGCTCTCTAGTTACAAACCAAACCAATACTGACAAGGTTCTTATAACCCCGTAGCTCATAGGAATTTTTGGAAACCTGTGAAGACAAGACAAGAAAACGACTGAAAAAAGAACGACTTGGTTGTAGATGATGGAAGGAAATTTCACAGCTTGGAAAATTAATCTAATCAATTAATTATTTGAAATCTAATCCACATGCAAGGACTCTGGCTAAACTACTTGACTCTCTGAGGTGAAAGGAGAAGATATTTTGTTAACTCTCCATTTAAATTATTTTACAAAGGATTTAAATAACGTCAGCTTAGTGAAAGCTAGATTGATTAGATTGCAACTGTAGAAAGTGTTTTGCTGTATGGCTGCGAAACATGGACCATAACAACCAGAACTCAAAAGTCCTTAGATGGTTGTACACCAGGTTGCTAAGATCAGCCCTTGATGTAATTTGAAAGACCACATCCCCAATACAGTTTTGTACAGAGATCTACCTAAAATCACTACACAAATCAGAAAAAGGAGACTTGAATTTGCTGTACATTGCAAGAGAAGTACAGATCAAGTGGTGTCCGATTTGGTGCTGTGGCAACCAACACATGGAAAGAGGAGAAAAGGCTTAAGCCAAACAAAACGTACATTAACCAACTATGTGAAGACTCCAACCTGACCTGTGAGGACATAGGCAACTGCATGCTGGACAGGAACATTTGGAAAGCCATCACAAATGTCCGGTGGAAGCCGTTGGAATTAATGAATAATTTGGGGTTGAACAAAGAAAAAATTACTAGTGCGGGATTTGAAACAACAACCTCTTGTTTAACGTGCCGGCGCTCTTCCAACTGAGCTATATCTAGCCCTATGTTGGCTGTCTCCCTATTTTGTCAATATCTTTGTTCGGGTGTGCCATTTAAATTAAAAAAACAAGGTCACATCCCCTTAAGGTGATCCCCTGGCTGCCACTTCCCAGGTTGTATCGTAAATTTTGGTATGATCCCTGGCTACACGGCAGCTAAAGGATGTACGGCCAACATAGGGCTAGATAGCTCAGTTGGTAGAGCGCCAGCACGTTAAACCGGAGGTCGTTGGCTCAAATCTCGCACTAGTCAATTTTTCTTTGTTTAACCCCAAAATATTGGAATGAATGAATAAATAAATCTTTGTAACAATCAAAAGGTCCTTCAATCTAAAATGGCTATCAATCAGCGAATGTAGGGTCTGTTCACAAGTATCAAAAATTATACAAACCGTACACTTTTCAAGAAAAACAGCTGAGCCAACCTGAAAGCCCCATATATGGAACTTTCTAAGAATTTTTTGTTGTTGGTTACCTGTCGTCATGTAAACAGATTTTCACCGGTGTGTTTGGTTGCGGTGCTGCAACTGGCAGGAAATGGTATGACATGAAGTTGAGAACACTTGATGATGTCAAACAGTGTCCAAATGTCACCTTGACAACTGAGCAGAGATACGGTAATTCTTCATGATATTTCTGATTTGAAAGATATGTTATTACTTGAAAAACCTGAGCTGGTCAGGAGACTAGACCTATGCCAAATGCTGCATCAGCCATGGGTATTATTAGTATAGGATTTTTAGAAGCAACCATGTTTTGTATTAAGGCTAACTCCAGCCTCGCTACCATGGGCAGTGCGCCGTATTGTTACCTCTCGTCACTAACCCCTGGAAGGGAAGCACTGAAAATCAATGCTGATTGGCTAACCCAAAGTTACTGCTAAGAACATTCAAGCGTTTGTAGGGCGCTTGTCGTGCGCTTA
The DNA here is from genome assembly GCA_021014325.1 of Plazaster borealis. Lineage (NCBI taxonomy): Eukaryota > Metazoa > Echinodermata > Asteroidea > Forcipulatida > Labidiasteridae > Plazaster > Plazaster borealis. The sequence continues at coordinate 4,056,950 of CM037458.1, forward strand.
GTCAAAATGCACATAACGCAATACATTTCAAATGAGTAATGTTTTTATATGGTCATCCTAAACTGCATACAGTTATACTTGTCACAAGATCGGAAAAAAATGAGAGGGGGCCAGTTGCTCTATGACTTGATGCGTCTTTTGACAGCGTGCTCTGCGAAGTCTTTAACACAGAATGGATTAACCACAGGACTAATTAAAATATCCAATACATTTGGATATTTCAAAGTCACACTTCCAGGGGTTATGATCGAGCAAGGCATTCTGGGAAAGAAAAGAAAATGGCGCGGCGAGATCGTACACCACTGGGAACGAGGTTTGGCTAACTCCTACCTCAAACATTGAGAACATATCACCCTGCTTCTGTAGTTCGCTACGGCAGCAGTGTCCCAAACTACGGAAACATTCTTACTAGGAAGAATTACGCGTAAGCGTTTTGAATGTTCCAATGGAATGCTATGGGGGTCCAACGGATCGGTCCATGTATGCCTGAAGGAATACTTATCCCATATTTGTTTAACTACAGGATTTCCAGTAGAACACACAAACGCTGCTAGCGCCTAACTATGGGAAAATCCGTAGAGGAACAAGAAGTTAATGTCATTCTTTGTACTCTCATTACTAGTGATATGAGAAGGGAAACATGGCGAAATATATAGCACATTAAAGAGAATTCAATTCAATTTATTTGTTCATCATGTGAAAAACACATGAAATTTGTTACCCATTCAACAGCATTTAATTTTATTTTTACAATTAGACAATTATATGCACATTGAAAAAGACAGAGTCATACAAACAGGACGAGTCAATTAGGTTTAAAAAGTTGACTGATAAAAAGTACTGGTAAAACTATAGGTTGCACTGGGTAGGAAGGAATTGTTAAAACCTGTTGAATGAGGTGCTCTTTCCAACAGTATATGGTTTGTTGGGATATGTTTATTTTCAAGGCAGTAAATAATGAATGTTTTTTGTAATGCACCAATAAGTGCTACATTGGCTTAGGCAGGAACAGCGTTTATGTACTGTATCCAGTCAGGCGGATATGGGTTAACCGATCTAATTAAAACAATCCTACTGTTCTGACTTTTGCGATTCTATTTTAATTAAACCAAACTGTAGTCTGGACACTTGAGCTCCCATTTAGGATTTGACAATTAGAAAGACATGAGGATCCAGATGAGGTTACAGGATTCAATAATAAATGTCCACTCCTTGTAAGTTTAGTCTTTTAAATGCAGCCCCCACTAATTGTAAATATAATTCTGTGTTAGTTCATCCCTTTTTAATTTTTGTCTCAAGCTTTTTCTTGATTTTTATTTTTTTTCAAAATTCCTTTGATTCCCCTCTATTGTTATTTTTTCCTCTCTTCTTGTTTTTGTTTTTTTTAGCTTTCTCTTTTTTAAAGTTTTAAATGTAATTACCTAATGTTAATCTCTAATTTACATTATTTATTTTTGATGTCACTCTTTGTAAACTGAATATTGTTAGTCTCTGGACTTGTTGTTCGGTATTTTCAAATAAAACCAAAATAAATGAATGAATGAATGTTTCCTTTATACTTCCCCCAGGTGTAGATTTGTATGATGATATTAACACACCTGTGAGCAGACAAGAAGCCGACCTCATTCAGCAGATTGTTGCAGGAGAAGCAGAGAAGATCTTGCCAGGGACTACAGTCACGATTACTGGTGGCTTCAGTAGGTAAGATGAATCAAGGTGTATTCGTCGTCTGTTATTTAGACAGGGTAGCCTTATCAGTATTCCAACTGCTATCCTTAAGGGGCTCTGTGTATAAACAGTAAAAAGTAAAATAGTAAAACACAGAGCAATCACAGGGTTCTGCCTAGGATTTATTTAGTGGTGGAAAAATGTTTTCCCTAGATCATAAAATAAAAACCTAAAACCAAAGAAGTGCTTGACATTTATGGCTTTGGATATTCAATTTTACTTTGTGTTGAAAACCTTTGAAAGGAAATTGCAAGTTTAATTTAAAAGTTTTGAAAGTGTGTGGTGGTCGGAAACCGAGAAAATTCTTCCAGTGGTGGTTGGGGAGTTCTGAGTGCCCGACAGGTTTTCCGGCACTGACCACTGTGGGCAGAACCCTGAATTAGAAAAGCCATGAATCAAAAACAGAAAACTGAGTGTAAAAAAAATAAATAAATCTTACATGGTTAGACGAAAAATGTATAAACACATCACAGAAGCAGGGTGCATGAAAATTAAAAGTAAGTCTCTGTTACTATGGCATTGCATGGTGAGGTATCAATGTATAGTCAGATTGCGGTAACACCATGTGGGGTTTTTCCTACATGCTATTGTTTGTGCGACTTTTTATTTTAAATATTTAAATATTAAATATTTTAAAAAACCACAAGGGAAACTGACAGGGTAAATTTTAACCCAATTTGTTGTTCATTTTTATAAATTACAATTCCGTTCTTTGCATAAAAGGTTTTGGTTTTTTTAAGCAGCTTGTCTTTGATTTATTTATCCTCAGGGGCAAGGAGACAGGGCACGATGTAGACCTTCTCATCTCACATCCCATGGAGGGAAAGGAGAAAGGTCTCTTAGCCATGATCCTCAACGCTCTGCAGAAGAGACAACTCTTGGAGTATACTGATGTACAGAATAGTTCCTACAGCGAGGCAGCCATAAGACAGGTTAGAACCCTCACCAGTCCCCAAACCCTCCAAACAAGCTGCGTGTGATTTCTCAGGATTCTCCTGGTTTTAGGATTTTCTCAAAACCTCCTGGAGCCTACAAATTTTCTTGGAAAGAAATAAAGCAATCGCCAAAAGGAGAAACCTGTAGTTTTGCATTTTTGGGGATGCTTAAAGTCTGTAAACCTCCTGAATCGTAACTTCTGCTCAGTTTTGCACAGCAGAAAATTGTTTAGCACTATTTTCTGCCAAAAGAAGCTCTATCAAATTGGGTCCTGGGGTCGATTTCACAAAACTCTTCCTAACTTAGGACTAGTCCTAGGCAATGCTAAGAGATAGGGCTAGTCTTAAGTCAAGACCAGTTACTGGTCCTAACTTCAGATAAGACTAGTCTTATCTCTTTGTGAAATCAGCCTCCGGTCTTAGAGGCTGTTTTACTGCTGGGAACAATTTCATAAAGGCTGCGAAAGCCACACATACACTGAGCACGGACGAAAAAAATGCTTAGCAAGATCTGGTTAACGAGCCAAAGGGTATGTGATGTAGATTGTTTTATGATGAGTTCCAAGATAAATGTTGTTAAGCAGCTCTACACGCTTGTGTTGATTACTTTCCTTGTGTTTACCCATACGCCGATGTGTGTTAAAGGCACTGGACACGTTTGGCAATTGTCAAAGACCAGTATTCTCACTTGGTGTATCCCAACATATGTGTAAAATAACAAACTTGTAAAATTTGGGCTCAATTGGTCATCAAAGTTGCAAGAAAATAATGAAAGAAAAAACACCCTTGTTGCACAAATTTGTGTGCTTTCAGATGCCTGAAAAAGGCTTCAGGCCTGAAGTCTTTTTCAGATTCAAATATTTCAGTGAGAAATTACCTCTTTCTCAAAAACTACGCTACTTCGGAGGGAGTCGTTTCTCACAATGTTTTATACTATCAACAGCTCTCCGTTGCTTGTTACCAAGTAAGTTTTTATGCTAATATATATTTTGAGTAAATACCAAACGTGTCCAGTGCCTTTAAGCACTATATACACAGAATGGCATTTTCCTTTGTTTCATCAATGTGTTACCTCTAAGATGGTGGCGTGATGACATCAATACATAAAGTCCATTAAATTGTATATCCTCATTTAGCCTTTGAGAAAGGCTCTGCCAGGGTCGAAACGTCAGGCCATACTAACTATTTTTCGCATTTATACCATAGGTCCTTTTGGTTGGTAAGCAGTTTGCAACAGCTAATCCTATTTTCTCCTTATTTAGGTGAGACGCAATCTTACCATGGACCATTTCGAACGGTGCTTCAGCATTTTCCGACTGCCAAAACATCTTAGAAATGGAGCGAATGATTCCGAGCTAAGACAACGCAGAGCAGGATGCGAAGAGTCTGATTCAAGAAGCAATGAGGAGGGAGTGACCAAGCCTCAAACTGTAGAGAGAGTTGGGAGAGTGGTTGATGCGATGGAGAACGTAGATGTGTTGGATAAGATGAAAGGAAGCGGAGATGATGTTGAGCCGAGCCTGCGCTCATCAGTCGGAGCATCAGAGGAGAGGGGAACCAGGGAGGGAGAATGTCGACCACAGGTTAGGAACGCTGAGACTGGCTCGCCGGCTGGCACTGGACAGAAGCAAAAGAGTGACCAAGAATTACTCGGTGAAGACGTTACGATGATAACACCTTGTGACAATGAGCAAACTTGCCATGATTCGGATGGAGGATTGACCAGAAGGGATTGGGTCGCTCGTCGTGTGGATTTCATCATCACTCCGCAGAGTCAGTACGCTTACGCCCTCATGGGTTGGATTGGGTCGCGGATGTTCAACAGATCCATCCGGGACTACGCCAATAAGGAGATGAACATGACGCTGACTAGTCATGGGTTGTTCGACAAAGTCAACGTAAGTCTCTTGTGGTTTTTCTCTATTTTCTCATAACATGACTCTGATTAACGATTGAGCTTAAAACTTTCTCAGATTTGTTATTCCATGGATATTTTTGGTCACACAAAGTGCAGATAGTGGTCTTTGACAATTACTAATGTTGGCCGTGTGCTTTAAAGGTATCGTACACGTTTGGTAATGACTCAAAACAAATAGCATAAAAACTTACTTGGTAACAAGCAACGGAGAGCTGTTGATAGTATAACACATTGTAGGAAACGACTCCCTCTGAAGTAACGTAGTTTATGAGAAAGAGGTAATTTCTCACTAAAACAATAAAAACTTCTTGCAAGAAGTTTTTATTCCTATCTGAAAGCACACAAATCTTTACAACAAGGGTGTTTTTTCTTTCATCATTTTCTTGCAACCTCGATGACCAATTGAGCCCAAATTTTCACAGGCTTGTTATTTTATGCATATGTTGCGATACACCAAGTGAGAACACTGGTCTTTGACAATTACCAAACGTGTACGGTGCCTTTAAAAGCACATGTGTCACATTGGTAATTGTCAAAGACCAGTATCCACACTTGATGTAACCCAACAAATACATGACATAACAAACCTGTGAAAGATTAAGCTCAATCGGTCATTGGATTCCTGAGAAAAATGTGGAACAAATCCTTAAATGTTTTCACGGTTTTCAAACATTGAGTTTTGGACTCGCAAGATCAAAATCAATTGTTTTACTCATTACTGAAAAACTATTGCATTTCAAGCAAAAATATTTCAAGGGAAGTTTCCCATCATAACCATCTTTATACCATGTAAGTTGGGTGCAAATCTGTGAACATTTATCTTTTTACTCTTACAAATGTTATGCACACCCTTTAAACTCAATGAATAGCTTCTTATAAAGTGTTTTTTTTTGTTCTCTTCCATCCATCCAGAATAAATTTCTTCCAGCGGAAAACCAGAAGGAGATATTTGAGCACCTGAAGCTAGATTACCAAGAACCACACGACCGTAACTGCTGACTCGCAAGTTAGAATTATCAATATCATAAAGCTGCTTAAAGGAGAAAATATTGCTTAACATTTTTCTGCTAAGCATAACTAAGCTGGATACCAGTTACATTTTGTACATGTAAAATGTTGTTTTAGCTGGTAACCTTATTCTGGTAAGCATAATTTTGTTGTGCTTAGCAACTTTTTATGCTTAAGCAGCTCTATGAAATTGGGCCCTGTTCGTAAGTGTGTCGTAACTCCACTTTTAGCCATTTGGTGCTCGATATGGGGCATGGTGGTACCCCCACCCCTATTGTGTCTTCTTTGTGTGATGGAATCTCAGGAATTCTTTAGAGGATTTTAGGGGGGTACTGTATAAGAGGAAAGTAGTATGTTAAAGTATGGGAACAACTCACCATGTGACCTCAAAACGACCTCGGGTGAAAGTTCAATCTGTGAGCAAAATTACGTTTGGGAAGTCGCTTTGAACTTGTGTCTTCCTTGACTGCGTTCATTGTTTGTAAAATGTGTGTTTGCAATTTCATAAAAAAAGTACCAATTTTCAGCTAAAATGCATGGAATTACACGTATTCAGTACAGGGCACAGAGAGTTCAGAATTGGGCAGCTCGGTTGAGTAACACCTATCCTAAAGGACTTGCACTGGCTACCAATTGAGGCAGGAATTCAGTATAAGATCATGCTGCTCATGTACCAATGTCTGTATTCTCATGGTCCATCATACCTGACCACTCTACTGATCTTCCATAAAAAAACTCGTAACTTGCGCTCAAGTTCTGACAGACAGTCTTCCTTACAACATCAGGCAATCACCTACAATACTGACTTTCAAGACGTCACTCAAATCTCACCTGTTTAAAAGAGCTTAGTGTCAACGCTATGAGCAATGACCGTTGGAATATGGCGCCACATAAATGTTACGATTGATTGATTGATTGAGGGCACTGCTATGGTTTAGGGATCATCCAAAATTATCAACATTTTTCAGGTTGTACAGAGAGTATTGAGACTCCCCTCCCTCCCTCCCCCCAAAGTACTACTTATCAACATTTTGTGCATGTATCAGCATTACTATAATGTTCATAGTTACATCACATCCCCCAAAATGCACCCGGCATAAATCAAATCAACCTAGGAACCTGCTAGATTTTTCAGTAAGTTTTTCTCTCCAAATTGTTGTATTTTCTCTATCAGTAGATTGTGCAAGTCTCAGATTAATTTGAACTTCCGGGACCAAGTGGGTGACCTGATGACCCGATGGATTTAGACCAAAATGAAAGAAGTCAGACTTGAGTCAAGTCTAGTGTTGCTCACAATAGTCCTGAAAAAATTTAATGTTCAAATTTATGTATTCTTAATGAATTTCTAGTATGACTCGGATAAACTGTGCACTGGAAGGAAATTAATTAAAATATTTCCGTAGATATAATTAGTATAAATAAACTACACAAGAGTTATCTACTCTTTACATGACAGCAAGTCGCCAATATGAGCGTCAATTGAAGAGAATTTGTCAAAGTTTTCATTTGATGAGATTTTGTGAAAGCCAGACAGTTGAGGGAATTTGGGGATTGGATTTGGCGAATGGGAGAATTTCTGAAAATGGCCTGCAGGTATCCAGAGATTTCCCTTAATCTATACCCAGCACTCTGCTTTCACCAGAAATACAAAACTAAATGTGGACTATTTCTTTGATGATTGCTTTACTTTTATTCAAGAAAACATTTTGAAAGCTCAAGGAGATTTTGAGAAAATCCTGAAATCTGAAAAATCCTGAGAAATCCCATGCCTGGGGAACGTACTTTCCAAGAATTGTTGTACTTTACCTTCAAGAAGTTCAAGAATTTTCTCATACAAAGAAATGAACAAATATATAAATGAATTTGTGTCTGCAAACTAATATAGAAACAAATTTTAAAACAATTATTCTGTGTGAATGCAGCCAATTTTTGTTTTCAACTTGTATGTAATGTATCATAATTTATAGATATATTTTTGTACAATGAGAAGAATTGTAGATATGGATGACAATTTGTTTCTGAATTAAATAATTGTTATGCAAAGTCTTTGTGAGAATATCTCTAATTGGGTTTTAATTGAAGTCCTTTAGTTTTACCTTCTATGGGAAGTAAAACAGCCTGACCACATAACTTCTTATCGTCGGCTCAGTGCTATAAGGTCATTAATTGCAATTTCATACTCATAATGATAAAAAAGGTCATTAAATGAAAAATGCGTATTAAATTTGAAAAAAATGAATCACAATCAACAAATGAATGTTTTACTTAGAAAATGAATGTTTCTTCTGGAGACCACTCTTGATCAGTAAACTCCATTTACCAGGAGCTCCAAAATATGCAAAAGCAGTTTGATGAAATCCATACGAATTGCACTAATGACCTTACTGTCCTGATCAGACGTTATGCAGTAACTGGTGTAAGGACAAAAACTAAAGTAACATTCTTTAACACAAATGCAATGATGTCATCTATTAAATTGTTTGCAGTATCTGCTGTCAATAACAGGACTCGAACCAACCTCTACTCACCGGGCACACTCAGTGGTCTAGCTCTTAAGACACCTGCTCTAGAATGCCGGAAGTCGTGGGTTTGAATCCAACCTGGGCCCAATTTCCTAAAGCCGGTAAGCAGACGCTTTCTGCTTACAGATCAACCCTTAGCAAAATTTCTATTTCATAAACACTGCTAACCGTAAGCAAAGCAGAAGGCACGCTAGCTTGCCGGCGGTTCTTGTAAGCAGATGAGCGATGCAACAATGCAAATCCATTGTGAACACACATGCACTGATAAATCGCCTCGATCGTTTATGAAATACGCTTATGGGTATGCATGTTTTCCTGCTATAGAAAGTACACAAGTCTGGTTACCGGTAAATAGCTTTATGAAACTCGGCCCCGAGTAGCCTCTAGATTTTTTTCCCCACAGGATTCAGAATGCACCAAGTAACCACTGCTTATTACACTTCAGTGTAAGGGCATAAAAATCCAAAAAATATCATGCAGTATTCACTACCCAGGAAGCGTCACGTTTCCTCATGCTCCCCCACACCCCCCTCTAACGGGAAGTATCCCACCACCGGTTCACAGTTTTCCGTCATTGGAGACCGGGCGCCATGCATCCCCTTCTAAGCCCCGCCCCTGTTGTGGAGGGTATCTCATCCTTGGTAGAGTCGTCACAATCTTTCTTCTGATCATTCAACAGTCATCTTGTCACCCCCCCTCTGATGCCCCGCCCCTCTTATGAAGTCATCTTGTCCCAACCTAACCACTCTTTCACCAGAGACTAAGAAACAGTCAAATTGTTGCCCCTCTCAGGCCCCACCCCTTTTTAAGGTATAATAACGCCAATGTCCACAATCATTCTTGCCCAAAGACCGTCTTCCAGTGATCTTGTAACCCCTTCCAAACCCCACCCTTCTTATGGAAGAATTCTCAGCCTAACGTCCGAGTTCTCAATCTTTCTTCACACCTCCTTCCCTCCCAAGTATTCCAAAGTTTGATTTTTCTAAGTCCAAATTTGAGTGATAAATATCATGAACGAATATCACAAGGGGGGTAGTCCAGCATTTTTATTAAATTTTGACCAAAAATTAAAAAAATCACACAGGGCAGGTCCAGCATTTTTATCAAATTTGGGTAGAAAGTTGAAAAAGTCCAGCATATGATCAAATAAGAGCAAAAAATTGAAAAATCACAAGGGGTAAGTCCAGCATTTTTATCAAATTTCGGCCAAAAATTGAAAAAATCAAAAGGGGGTAAGTCAAGCATTTTTACCAAAATTGGACCACATATTGAAAAAATCACAAGGGGTAAGTCAAGCATTTTTATCAAATTTGGGCCAAAAATTGAAAAAATCACAAGGGGTAAGTCCAGCATTTTTATCAAATTTGGACCAAAAATTGAGAAAAATCACAAGGGGAAATTACAGCATTTGTATCAAATTAGGGCAAAGCATTAAAAATCACAAGGAGTAAGTCCAGCAATTTGATCAAATTTGGGTAAAAATTGAAAAAAACACAAGGGGGGTAAGTCAAGCATTTTTACCAAAATTGGACCACATATTGAAAAAATCACAAGGGGTATCCAGCATTTTTATCAAATTTGGGCCAAAATTGAAAAAATCACAAGGGGTAAGTCCAGCATTTTTATCAAATTTGGACCAAAAATTGTAAAAATCACAAGGGGCAAGTCCAGCATTTTTATCAAATTTGGGTCAAAAATTGAAAAAATCACAAGGGGTAAGTCCAGCATTTTTATCAAATTTGGGCCAAAAATTATAAAAATCACAAGGGGCAAGTCCAGCATTTTTATCAAATTTGGGCCAAAATTGAAAAAATCACAAGGGGTAAGTCCAGCATTTTTATCAAATTTGGACCAAAAATTGTAAAAATCACAAGGGGTAGTAAGTCCAGCATTTTTATCAAATTTGGGTCAAAAATTGAAAAAATCACAAGGGGTAAGTCCAGCATTTTTATCAAATTTGGGCAAAGAATTGTAAAAATCACAAGGGGTAAGTCCAGCATTTTTATCAAAATTTGGACTTGAAATATTTTAAAAATCAAAAGGGGTAGGCATAATCTAGCATTTTTATCAAATTGGACCAAATATTGAAAAAATCAAAAGGGGTAATTCCAGCATTTGTATCAAATTTGGGTCAAAAATTGTAAAAACACAAGGGGTAAGTCCAGCATTTTTATCAAATATTGAAAATATCACAAGTCCAGCATTTTATCAAATTTTGACCAAAATTAAAACAATTACAAGGGGTAAGTCCAGCATTTTTATTAAAGTTTGACCAAATATTGAAAAAGCCATTATAAGTGTTTTATCTAATTTGGGCCAAAAATTGAAAAAACCACAAGGGATAAGTCCAGCAAGAAGTTGGTGATACTATTGACTTTCAAAACCTTCACCATCAGGTAGGATCTCAAGGTGTAAGGAACTGGCAGGACGAAGCCGGAACTACAGATTTGACATTCTGGGGATCCAGGAACATCGTCATATCCACAAAGAAAAAAAACTGCACCCGACTGCATCTCATAGTAGGACTCGAACCCAAGACCTCTGGCTTTCAAAGCCTAGGGTTTCCACACCATGCTGTTTGGTGCTTCTTAAAACTTAAGTTTGAAATCGTAGTATAAAGAAGAATAAAAAATAAATAAATTTTTAAAAAACCTCTTGGGATTTGAACCCAGTATATCTCATAATGTGAAGGGAAACCCCCTTAGTTTACTTTTAGGGAAAACCTATATAATTAGGAAAAGAAAACCTGTTTGTCAGACAAGACTCAGAAATAAACAAAAGTCAATATACTCAATCTTTCTTGATGTCAAAAGTCACTTTATTATTAAGTAAAAAGTGTCAACTTATACCAAGACTGGCCAAAGTTAATACATCACAGAGGAGCACACAAACTTTGACAAGACCAATAACTCTACACCATCCCCATCTGGAGATATGTTTACATCACAGTCTATTGATCTTAAAGGCACTGGACATGTTTGGTAATTACTCAAAATATATATTAGCATAAAAACATACTTGGTAACGAGCAATAAAACATTGTGAGAATTGACTCCCTCTGAAGTAACGTAGTTTATGAGAAAGAGGTAATTTCTTTCATCATTTTCTTGCAACTTCGATGACCAATTGAGCCCAAATTTTCACAGGCTTGTTATTTTATGCATATGTTGGGATACACCAAGTGAGAATATTTCTTTGCAATATTACCAAACGTGTCCAGTGCCTTTAACGAGGATTTAGGAACCCTTCAGTTTATCTTATACTATCCAAAATGGGGAATATTCATTTGATAAACTACCCCAACTGCCATACTCTCCCAAACAGGTGATATTAATTGAACGCACCTTGCTTGACAGAAAACGAGTATCTGCCATGGATAAAGGTGATCAAAACAAGAGCGTTTTTGAGAATAAAAATAAAGCTCGAAATTAGCAGGAAATTAAGAAATAGAATAATGAACCAAGGCTGAGCACATAAATTTGGCAAACTTTGCTGTTATGAAATTGATTGATTGATGTCAGTACATTCTATATGTAAATTATATCAGAAAAAGGAAAAGGGGAAAAAAGCAAATGCAAATTTAATATAATTATTAAACTTATGGGTTTATAAAATCCGATGACCCATATTGTTTGTGTTTTATTGTCTTTTTTTAATGAAGGTTAGCAAAATTGCTAATGAAACCTGAAACAACTTGTCAGTTCATGTAAAGATGTTAATTGATAAGCAAATTTGTAAATAAGAGAACTATTAATATTAATTTCTTGAAATATTCATATTCGGAATATATATCTATAATTCCTCGGAAAAAACACCTTCTTAAAAACCTCGTAAATTCAGATCCAATCTCAAGACTGGATAAATCCAAAATTTACATCCAAAAATTCCCAAGACTGAAATTGATCTTTACACATTGGTGAGAAACAAAATTTCATAATGGAGCTAACCTTTGAACTCAACTGCAGTGCCTTCATTCTTTTATTTAAACTGCAAACTCTTTACCAGCTTATTTCATTTGCATACAAAAAATAAAAAATTGTTACCCATGAGTTTTCGACTTGACGTGTCTATGATTTAGTATAAATTCCCTTCATACACCCCTTTTTCATTCAATAGCTCCTCGACTGATTCTTTGCCCTGTTTTGCATCAAACACCAGTCTGTGACATGTCCGTGCCAAAATGCTGCCTCTTTTGCATCAATTTTTATATCTTTTTATCAAAATAGACAATTCTAAAGAGAAAATATTTGAATAGAACTTTTTATCGTAATACAATGTACAATTTTGTTATGCTCCTGTACCGACAACGTAAACACCTCTAAGTGTCCGCCCCCTCAATGGGCAAAACCTGTCCACTTGGACGAAAATAACATTATCATCTTAATTATTTAAATGATCAATTTAAGCAATCAATTTAAAGGTTGACTAAGTCACTTTTACAAAGGATCACAATTACTTCAAAGTAACTTTGGATTAATTAAACATTCATTTTGTTTCCCCCCATCAAACCATCAAGTACTTTAATGACCCAAAAACTCCTCAAATCAACCGCTCTCAAACTTTGTACACCATTTAAATTCAGTAATGTTTACTCAAAATTCCTAACTTAAACTTTTAAATTATTTTTTTTCTTTTAATCAAAGTTACTTTCTCAGAAATAGTTTTACTAATTATTAACACATGCATTTTTTTCTTTTCTTGCCACTTTTATTCCAAACCAAGAACCCACGACCATTTCTTAAATTGGGGGGGCCAGATATAGTCAGGTATATATTCACATCACATCAACACAATGTACATTCTTCTGGCATGACTGACACAGAAACCCATGTGGTATGAACTCTAGAGGGCGCTACACTGCTCACACTTGTTGAGCCAATCCATAAAGTTGTATAATATGAACTAGAGAGAGAGTACTCGCTACGTCACCGACGTAACTCCGCTGACCGGCCATAGGCACAAATCCCAATGGGTAAATTGCATACGAGCATCCACTTTGAACACGTTTGCTGTGAAAAACTGATGAGTGACCCGTGTAATATGATTGGTCAGCACCATTGTCTCAATGAGCAAAACGCTTCAAATGGTTTCGTACACCCTCTATTCCTCTTTTTCAACCCTATGCACCAATCACAGTTTTATGTATAAAACTTTAGAACCTCTTCTCAGTGTCATTAGCAAAATTTGAGTATAGCGCCCTCTAGTGTTACTTACCACATGTCCATCTAAAGGCCAACGAATATGTATGAAACTTTATGAATAACATTTATTTAAAATGTTTATATCAAGTCTTTTTTACCATAAGTTTGAATGTGTCAGTTCAGCCGCTGGGTTCAATATTTACTCCTTGAGGCGGCCACCGTCACCCTCGGACACAAACCGCTTGCGGACTCTGCAAATGAAATAAAAATACAGCTTTAAAACCGAGGGACAAAATTCTTGAAACCCATGACAAGCTATTTCGAAATTTTTGTACAATTTCATCAAATCTCAAAAACCTCAAATCTCCTTGGGACGATATCTTAGCAATGCTGGTCATTTGTGGTGATTGTAACTTGATCCCTTGAATAAGACGTGCCAAGCCCAAACAGCGCCCTCACTGAGCTATCATGACCATGCAAGTCTCGAGTGCGGGGGGGGGGGGGGGACTGACTCACCTAGTTGGCACCTCAGCTCTCAGCTCGTTCGATATGAAGCTTTTCTGGCGACAGATATCTGCAAACCTCTCCATTATTGCGAAGGCGTGAGGGACGTCAATCACTATGTCAGGCAAGCTTGCAAATATACGCCGGAAACCCTTAGGGTGGAGGGGACAACAAAAACAGGAATTAATTTTAAAATAATTGAGAGTGATGAGTGGACGACCGTTCCGTGAACAAATTTATGAAAAAAACAAACCTTAAAAAACAAGCACAGGGACAACACTGGTAAATGCCTGTGTCAGTACTTTATGTGACCCAACATTTACCCAACTTGTGAAAGTTTAAGCTCAATCGGTCATCAAAGCCACAAGAAAATAGTGAAAAACCCTGGGTTCAAAATCGGGTTTTGGACCCGCAGGATCAAAACTAAGCGAACTTGTTAAAGTTTAAGCTCAATCGGTCATCAAAGCCACAAGAAAATAGTGAAAACCCTGAGTTTAAAATCGGATATTGGACCCGCAGGATCAAAACTAAGTGATTCAAACATTTCTCAAAAAACAAACAGCATTTCAAGCAAAATTAATTTCAGGGGAAGTTTTTCCACCATGACCGTCTTTATACCATGTAAGTTAGGTGCAAATCAGTGAACTTATATATTTTCACTTCTGTCAATGTTGTGCACACCCTTTGAATGTGACCTCCACTCACCGTGTTCATCTGATCAATTGTGATGACGTTGTGATCAAACATGTATTTCAGTAGCACGGCAATGGATGGGGCCACACGTTCCACTGTGTCATATTGCTCTAGAACCATGAACACCGACTGCAATGACAGGGGGGAGGGGGAAAAATACAAACTGGTTAGATACACATGAAGAGGAGAGCGTTCAACAAGTCATTTTTTTTTATCTTGGATGAATTTTTTTATCAGATGGATGAATTTAACAAAGAGCTATGATTATCCTATACATAATTTGGGGTTGAACAAAGAGAAATTAACGTGCCGGCGCTCTACCAACTGAGTTAACTAGTGTGTTAGAGGTCTCCCTATTTTGTCAATATCTTTGTTTGGGGGTGCCAGTCAGAAGCCATACAACCGTTAGCTGCCGTGTAGCCAGGGATCACACCCAAGTTTACAATACAACCTGGGAAATGGCAGCCAGGGGATCACCATAAGGGGATGCGACTTTTTTTATTTCAAATATCAAGTTGTAAACCACAAGGGAAACTGACTGGGTAAATAAGATGTGTACCATCTTTTCAGAGCCAACCACTCATTTTTCACTACCAAAATGGTTGTACCCGCAGGTTTACTAGTTTCAGGTACTTCTTATGTGTATCAATCTTAACTGTCAAGCAAAGTGTGATGTCACAATACAAATCACTATGGTGATCCTGACAACACTCATCTTAAAGGTATCCTACAGGATTGGTAGAGCAGACAACATAGTCGCAGACAGTGTTCATGTTTTGTGTGATCAACCATATACATGAAATAACAAAACTGTGAAAAGTTGGGCTTGACTCAGTGTTCGAGTCAGAAGAAATTAGTAAAAACCACGCACAATTTACAGAATGTAAACACATTGTCCTCAATTTTGGTTGTTAACAACCGAAATCAGCTTCTGCATTTCTCAAAAACGACTTTGTTTCAAAGGGAAATATTTCACTTAAAAATTGGTTCTAGTACGAACTTCACAATCAGTAAGCTTTCAGACTAAAATTAAACAATGATGTTTTTCATCCTAACCAATCCTGTATTAAAACCTTACACATGAATCACGGTATTTTTTTGAAATCGATCCCAGGCAAAAAGTTATTTTGGTTTGAATCAACCAATGGGAAATTACTACAGACTACTTTTTGCAAAATGAATTTTATTTAAAAAAACATTTGTAATGAACAAAAATAGTATACAAATAATAAATGAAAACAAAGCAGAGAGGTTTCGAGTTACGTGTTATATTTCTTATTTGATGATTACCTCGTAGACAAGTTCATGATGGAAGTGAGGCACCTCAAGTTCCACCAGACAGCGGCAGGCCTCCTTGGCATCCCCGGACGAAAGAAACTCCTTGATCAAGAGCACCATCTGAAGAGCCAAGATGGAAGATGACAAAGTTTATGACAACAGGCTTCTGAAATCCTTAAAATTTCTTGGAAGTTCTCCAAATGAACCAAAGTTAAACCGTTGTGAATACCACTAACTTTCTTCTCTTGAACCCAGTAAGCACAAACAGTTTGCTAAGCACAGACAAATCTTGGTCTTGGTGAGGTTACCAGCCAAAATGCTACAATGCCTTTATAGTTCTGACTGGTGCCCTGCTGTTTTGAATTTATTTTTGTTTGCTTAGGAAAGGAAATTCTCAGCAATACTTTGTAGCTTCATGAAGTTTCATGGCTCTGCTTACTGAAAGCAAAAAATCTGCGCTTACGGAAACAAGGAAGTCTGCACTTATTGTAATGTTGCTGGTGCACGTGTGTACATGAACTTCACATTATAAAGTGTTCTATGGTTATACAGCTAGGGCAAATCGGTGCTAACCCTGTAACCAGAGATTATCTCAAAAGAATTCCTTGATCTCACTTCCTAGTATAACAATACAATAACATTGTAATGTTGCTGGTGCATGTGTGTACGTGAACTTCACATTATAAAGTATTCTATGGTTATACAGCTAGTGCAAATCAGTGCTAACACTGTAACCAGAGATTATCTCAAAAGAATTCCTTGATCCTACTACCTAGTATAACACAATAATAGTTAAATGAGAGCTGTAACCCCCCCCCCCCCCCAATCACAGACACCTGTTATCTCTACACCCACCTTCTTGATGAGGACTTTGACAGGTCTGCGTCCACCTCCAACACCCCAGACGTTGTCTAGCTTCAGCATGCCATGTTTCATATTCAGAAGCATATCAGCGCGGTTCAAGGCCTGGAAGCTGTCAACAAAACAATAACGGGATGAAAACGACGATTAAATCAACAAGTCTTCAGACTTGCACACCAGTTGGAATTTAATTGCTTCGGGGGCACAATTGGGATCAGAATCTGTTATCATTTGGTCGACTCATGACTTTTACACTTGGATCAGATAGGTTTGCCTGGCCCCGTGCAATATCAACTCCATCAAACTAGGGCAAATTCAATGGATGGATTTTAGAGGTTACATGTGAATGAATTTAATTTGCTATCTATTTTTCAGAGATGACTATAAACAAAGACCATTTTGAGTAGAGAAATGGCGTGTTGTGGCCGAGCGGTCCAGCGCACTGGACTTAAGCTCTGGTGTTTCTGATCAGCAGGGTTCGAGTACCGGTCTTGACACCTGAGCACGACACTTAACCACTATTGCTACGTCCTTTGAATGGTACGTAAAGGTCCTGTGTGTTGTGTAATGCATGTAAAAGAACCAAGTACACTTATCGCTAAGAGACAAGTTTGCCCCATTTTTTTCTGGTATGGTTGGCTGTAAATAAATGGGTCTTACATTTCGAACATAGCTCCACATACCTTGTAAAGAAAAAGAATAATGGGCGCTTTGAGGTATGCCCTCGGATGTGATAAAGCGCCATATAAGAGCTGCGTATTACAAAGAACTTACCACAAGATGTGTTCCTCTTTGATCTTCTTCTTAAGTGACTGCAGGAATCTTGGAGCGAGGCAGTCATCAGCGATAGCACGAGCTATGAACTGACCCAGTACCTGAAGTAACAGGGGTAAAAGTAAGAGTCAATTATTGAACCTGATACCTGTTTTCAATGGTTCTGTTATAAATAAATAAGGTTTCAAGTTATCTTTGAAATATTATTTTATATGTGAAAGTACGTATGTTCTTGAGATATAATTATGTTAAAACAATTTTTGTCCTCTGAGAAAAAAAGGTGTATTTTTAAGGCTGAAAAAAAAAAGCCTCTAAAAATTTGTTGTTTTACACTTCACTTCACACCAAAAGTGTACCCTTCTACAGTTTTTCTTTCTCTGTATTACCTAGAACCTTAACAGTAGTTCAAGATCCTTCAGAATCCTACGGACCTTATGCATTGACGTCACCAAGCCGCCATCTTAGAGGTATAAACCGATGATGAAACAAAGGAAACGCACAGCTATGTACGCGCGGCGCACAGAATTGGCCAATGAACAACCTCGTTTTGACCTCTAGGCGAGGGCGCCCTACTCGAATGACGTCATATACATAAGGTCTATTGAAGCATTTTGGTGTTGAGTTACCACAGCGAGTGGGGCATTTGGGATGATATACATAGGAGACCCTCATACGATGTGAATTTCTGTTTTAAAATCCTTCCCTGTACATTGAATCATCCATGAACTCAAATCAGAAGATCAAAGAGGGCCGCCCACTCCCCAATACGCTATAAACCCCTTCTCTGAAATAGCACAAAATCTAAGCTAGTTTGCTGAAGTCCCCATTAAAAAACAACTCAGTTTTCTCACTTGACAAGGCCGTCATGTTTTTGATGGAACCAAGACCAATATCTACCTCCTTATCTGCTTGAAAAATGTGAGCACCGCCAGTCAAAATACTTTTTCAAAACATGTCACGATGTAAAAGTCAAAGCTTTTAAACAACCATGATCCCCCAACACTTTTATAATTCTTAGCCCAAGGGTGTCTTTACAGACACATTCTGCAATCCCCAAATCAAGCGATTAATCAATTGAGGTGTCTGGGAGTCACGCTGATACTGAAAGGCCAAGGTGTGAATGTCAAGACATTGTTATGGAGAGGGAAAAATCTTGCTATTTTAGAACACCACTGGGACAGAAGAAAAATAGGTTTTACTGGTGAGCAACACTTGTGAGGTACAAATGTTCGGCAGTTAAAAAAACAAA
This sequence comes from Plazaster borealis, assembly GCA_021014325.1. Classification (NCBI taxonomy): domain Eukaryota; kingdom Metazoa; phylum Echinodermata; class Asteroidea; order Forcipulatida; family Labidiasteridae; genus Plazaster; species Plazaster borealis. The sequence goes on from CM037458.1 coordinate 4,075,561, forward strand.
AACAAAACAATCATAAATAGATTTTGTAACTTAGAGGGAGTTGAAAAGGGTACATTACAACTGGAAGAAATACATTTTCTAGACAGTTCTGCCGGGAAACTTTACTCACTTTTAAAACCTACAGTTTTTCAATTAACTTGGGACAACACTATGTCCTGAGTATTCAAAACAACTACCAAATTAGTATCATTATTATCAGTCCCTTTAAAATTTGTCCATTTTGTGTTTACTCAAGTTTGACCATGGAGAAAAAAAATGACGGACAAACATTCTGAGAAGCCAAGACAGACCATGCTTTGCATCATGTCGGGTATGACCCTTATGCATTGACGTCATCCAGCCGCCATCTTAGAGATAAAAGGATGACGACACAATGGAAATCGCACATCTATGTACGCGTGGCGAACAGGATGGGCCAATGAGCAACCTTCTTTTGAACCACCCTACTCAAATACCTACTAAAAAGACACCACTTAAGGTTTATAATGAACTCTTTGAATATCTTGAGAATGAAGGGTTTTGAAAGATATCAGCCTGTTTCTAACCAAACACCAAATGGTAAATTCCTTGGTTACCCACATAACGTTGAAAATCGCACACGCAATATGACTATTATTTATACATTGACCACAGGTATTAGTTATCAGGTTTTCTAAATTATTTTGGAGACTTGTTGTACACGTTGGGATTTTCTATCAGAGACACCTCTCAACTTATCAAGTCCCAAAAATCTTTCAGAAAACCAAATTTCCGATATGTGGCTAGTGTAACACGAGTCACTGGAATCATTTAGGTGTGTTAAAGGTAGGGTCATAGATTGGTTTTTGTCAAAGTAAGGCCAAACAAAATAAATGTTCTGTTTCCGATTACATGCCATTCTAAAATAGGGTAGGTAGGTCGGGAATTTTTTTTTTTTTGCGTTTTTTTTTTGTGTACAAATTTCCTATTCCCCAATTCAATTCAATTCAATAAAAACAACAGTGAGTGACAAAAAAATGCTCCAAAATCTATGAAAGACCTCTTTAGTATCACATGGGGTACGCAGGAGATGTTGCTGGTTAATATGGAGGTACGATTGTGTCACATATATTTCAAAAAAATATAATTTTTCAGCAAAAACGATGTCTAAACGATGTCTTCAACGCAACTTCATCGGTGGAGCGCATTCAACGAATTTGCGCAACGAATTTGACATAATTGTGCACAATTTGAAGTGTGCGCTCTGCAGAATTTGCATTTTGATCTGCCGATCAAGCAAAAGCGCGCGCAATCTGTAGTTTAATCTCTGTGATTGCGCTATTTAATAACGCACACAACGACGGCCGTAGATGGCAAAATCGTTGACTCAAATCACGGAGATACCGGTAAATTTGACTTGATGTCTTCTGGTTTTTATTTCAATTTTGTTTAAAACATGATAAGCTGGTCAAAGTCATACATTTTGTCCATGGTACAATATTTGTTTTAATAAAAAAATACAAAAATGTTTATTATTTTTTTCCATTTTTTTTTTTTCATTTTCAAGCCGAATAGAAAGTTTAGGGTCGCGGAATTCGCGGCATAAATTTAGGGTAGGTCGGGTAACCGGAAACAGAACATTTATTTTGTTTGGCCTAATGCTCATTTTTAGGCAAAACTGTCAAGGAGATACAATAGAAGTAACATGTGAAAGTTTCAGCTGAATACAGTGTCTACTTGCTGAGAACACAGCAAAAAACTGTTATGGTATTTTAACAAGAAAACGTTGAATCCATCCACGTTTAGCGAGGTGACAGCAGGTACCAACTGCATCTCTAGCCTCAGCCTTCGCGAACGAACACCAACTCTCAGAAATCTGAGAAACGATTCATGCATGAATCGTTTCTCAGATTCATATGTTTTGGGTGAAAAACTATCCAAACCAAATTACTTTCATAGAAATCCTTTCTCAAAATAGTTTATACTATCAACAAAGCTCTGCAGTGCTTCTCACAAAGTAAGTTTTTACGGTTCTAAATTTTTGGAGTATTTACCAGTCTATGACCCTACCTTTAAGGCTAACAGGTCCATTCAAATTCAAGACTTACAATTGGAGCATCGGGGGTGTCCAGAGTCAGATCTGGCAATCCGTGCAGCAGCTGCTCAAAAGCCACCTCCAGTTCAGCCTCAGACACGACCTTTAACCCATAGAGGTCAGAGATCAGGACCGAGGTCATTTCCTTCTCGGGCGCCTTCCTCTCCATGGCTAGAGTGAGGGCGTTGGAGGCAACCTCGTGACGGTCCATGGTGTCGATATTCAATTGAGACAAGCACTCCTAGGATCACAACACATTATAAACTATTTAAGAGAACTTCTTTCATACGAAAAAATATTGTGAGAAAATAGAATTAGCGGTTGCAAACTGCTCACCTGCAAAAAATAGTTAATGGCATGATCTTTCAACCCTAGCAGAGTCTTCCTCAAAGGCTAAGTGACAATACAACTTTTTAAAAAAAGTAAATTGTAAAAAAAAAAATAATAATAAACTGCAAATGCGACTAGAACTACTGCGCATTCATTTTTAAACCATGTATTTTGCACATTGTTTGGGGATGCCCATCTCTTCATGAAAATGCAAAATGCAATTAAATTGATGAATGCCCATTTACTAATTAATGTAATTAGGAAATTAAGCACAATGTTGATTAAGCAGCAGTTCGGGATGGCTCAGAATCATGTTTAAAGGCAGGAAGTGAAAACAACTCAAAAATACGGAAAACGAGATCTTTGACATGCCAGTCCCTTCGTGAAAACGATGACAAAATGTACTTACCGCGACTTCATCCGTATCACCATTCTCAAAGTATTCCTGTATGATGGGCTCCACCATGTCCAGGAGCTCCTTGCCTTTCAGCTTAGGGCTGGTGGCTTTCAGAGCAATGTCAGCCTACACACATTTATCAAAATAATAATTAAAATAGTGATATTGAATATAAGAATTATTATTATTATAATTTATTATTATATTTTTCTGGTAATGAAACCAAGGATGTGAACTTATTAACCACTGTAGCTCGCAAGCCTGAGGAAACCTGTAAACAAGGTTGTTTGCTATGTGAACCAGAAATACGGAGGTTAACCTGTACTCTTCCACGATAAGTGTTCTAGGTTCTTTTACATACACCACCAATCCTAGTACATGGGACCTACGGCTTAATGTCCAATCTGAAGGACAAAGTGATTTGGTAAAGTATCTTGCTCAAGGGCACATATCGTCGCCGTTTTTACGAAGTGACGATTTAGCCCTGCAGCAAGAAATACGGGTTTTTAGAAAATCGCGTTTGAAGTTGAACTATTTTCAAAACTATTGTTTAGGACACTACTTAACATTTCTTCTTTGAAAGTTTACTATCAAAAAAGAGCTGAATACTTCATTGATTCAGAACTGTCAGCATTTTTCAATTCTGCGACTGTTTTGATGAGTAATTAATTCCTAAACACATTTGTCACTTCGTAAAACCCCCAAAACAGACCTGCCCGCAGAGCACTGTGTACAAAACAATGCGTATTTAGGTTTGTCACTTCGTAAAAACCGTAATGAAATGTTTTGTCACTTCGTAAAAACCCAAATGTTAAACCACGCCTATTTTGGCACCGTGCCCGCGCTATGTAGTTCAATGGACTTCAGTGGCGAATTTTGATTTGTCACTTCATAAAAACAAAACATGTAAAATACATTATTCGTCGACTATTCTAATTAGTGTAATTACGAAAATATAACGTATTAGGTCCTGAAACTTTGTGAAAATGTTAACAGCATTGAACACATCAATAATTTACAAAAAAACCGATGTGCTAAAATGTATGATTTTTGACACATTTGCCACTTCGTAAAAACAACGATGATATGTGCCACAACTTGGACTCGAACCCACACTCTGCTGATCATAAACACCAGAGCTTGAGTCCGGTGCTCTTAACTGCTCGGCCAAAACACGCCACAGAATGATAAAAATATCCCATCCAAATTAACTAGGAACTGCAGCGCACACTAATTACCAGGATTACGGTTGGGTGGTAGAGTTGGTGAAGTGGGATTGCTAGCTGCATGCCCAAGGTTGCAGTTCAGGTCAGTTCTGGCAAATGTCCAAATTTGCAGGTTTTCGATTGTTTGAAACACATTCTCTCACTTATTTGTTTTTTTTGTGGATATATTGACAGTAGTTCAGTATTGAACAAGGTTTAATATTATATAACTTTTACAACTTCACTAAGCAAAACTATAAACAATTTTGTTTCCAATATTATTTGTGTTTTACATGTACCCATAATATACCATAATGTGTGTAATGCACTGTACACTCAGTACTTTCCCAGAGTCCTGTGAAAACAAAAATCCACAAGCATATATTACCCGACATCGATGTAAGGGTAAAACCAATTAATATTGTTGATCCCAGATGCAAATTTACCATCCTATTAATTTTGTGTTAAATGCAGATAAGTTTGACCAGCCATGTATTGTTTGTTCTGGCTCCCTCTTTGGATTTACTTAGCAGGGAATCAGTTGTAAAGCAATATTTTCTGCATAAACAGCAGCTCTATTAAAAAAATAATTGGACCCCAGTAATTTCTGGGCTGTTTGTTAGTCCTCTTAAAACCCTTTGGAGCACATATTAACTTGACTGTTCTTTTAATTTGTACTACACAAACCAACGCTTTAGGCCTTCAAAACCAACTGTCAAGGGTTTTAAAAACGAATGCAAAAGTTTGTAAATGTATACACAAACTTGAAACTCAATACATGTAGGTGGAAAGAGTTTTGAAAGTATCATGATCGGTTCTTTTTCAGGGAGTGTACTGCGATATATAAAGCAACAGAATCATTTTCAATTTTGGTTTACTTCTCAATACTTTCCACACTCCATTACTTTTTAATGAAAACATGAAATCACTCACAAACACAGTGGTGTAACCAGAGAGGGGGGAAGAACCCTTGCCACCCCCCTCCAAATGAGATAACAAAATGCACAGCTAAATGGTTTGATGTAGCCCCCCCCATAAAAAAAAGCCCCCCCCCCAAAAAAAAAAAAAACAAAAAAAAAACAAAATGAAAATTTCTGATTCCACCAAGTCTGCACAAATATTACAGTTCAAACTTAAAATGGCATGAAACTTGTTTCCCCTACTTGTTAACATCAATTACCTTCCTCCCCTCAACACCACACGTTTTGCATACAGTGTATAGTGTGTTAGTACTAATCTGAAATCTTATGACTGCGGTTGAATTGAGGTCAGATTTTCTGCATTAAGGCCAGCCACAGCTTCCAGGAAAGTGGACAAATATTATCATAATCACAGGGGGGTGTCTAGAGTCTTGAGTTTATAGTTATGTCAAGAAATAATGAGGCTTTGCATACAATGTGCATGATGTATTATTCAGTACGATGTTCATTGTTAAGCGTACACAATGTCAAGTATAATTTCAAACAGGCATGATAACACAACCTTGCACTGTGATTGTGAATGCTGTCCACCAAATAAGTTTGTAAAGGACTTTATAGTTGGAGGCAAAACAATTAATGGGGTTAGTATCTATGCAAATATTTTATTATAAGAGTACATTTATGTTGTACAAAGAGTTCAAGAAATATTAGGAATTAAAACAATTATTATTGACAAAAAACAAAAAATCCCATTGATTTGGCATCTGTTGTTGTTCTGTTATTGTGAGAGGAGGGGGGGGGCAGGGTAAATACATGTATACATGTAGATAAAGAAGCATTATTAAAAACAAATCTAAATTCCTGTATCATAAAAAAACAAAAACAGGATTATTATTGGCAAAGTTAACACACCGACACCTCCACTAGAATCTACTATTCAAACCACTTCAGGCATTATCTGTGTGTCATCTCACTCACTGCTAATAAAAACCCAGCCTTGCTGTTGTTCATGTACAGTATCTCTCTCTCGCCCTGCCACACAATACGTCCCCAGATCCAGATCCGAGGCTTTCACAGCAACAACGCCGCCCACGTACATTTCCTATAATGTATCATTACAATACCCACTGAAACATATATCAACTTGATAATCCTGGTACGAATCAACATCAGCTCTCACTCCGAATATTTGTTAGGCTACAATTTACGTAACATTTCATGTACATAATACCAGGGATTGCTTGTGTTTTTGAAGCATGGATGCTGAGGTTTGCCAAACTGTGGAAATTCCTGAAAATGGCTAGCGGGCCTGGGTTCCCACATATTTTAGACCCAGAACCTCCCAGAGATGCTTTGAAAAGCAGAAAATATTGCTTAAAAATTGTCTACTAAGCAGAGTTGAGCAGGATACCAGTCACAAATTGTACATGTGACATGGTAGTTTGGCTGGTAACCTTATTCTGTTAAGCATAATTTTGTTGTGCTTAGCTACTTTTTGTGCTTTAAGCAGCTCTATGAAATTGGGCCAAGATGTTACAATTCAGGAGAGTTTACAGACTGCATCACCAGAATTAAATACAAAACTGCAGGTTTGGACACAATGTGGACTACTTCTTTTTCCCTTTGGCGACTGCTTAAAACTTCTGTCAAGAACATTTGGATGCTCAAGGAGATTTTGAGAAAATCCTGAAATTAGGAAAAATCCTGAGAAATCACATGCCTGATGAAGACCTCCAACACTATAGAGTCAAGCTATACAAAAACCATTAAGTGACAAAAGCATTCCGCGCATTTCTATGGAAGATTAAGCGTAAAAATGTATCCCAACTGTATTTGTATGTTTTCATATGAAATATGTTGACCTTTCATACTGTAAAACTAAACAGTAAATCAACCTTTAACCTGGAAGAATGGGGAAAAAATAGCCACGGCTTGTTTTGACCTGCTTAAAAGTGACTGAGTATAAACACACAGGCCTTGTTGCCAGACACGACCTGGATGTGACTTTATAGAGTCAGTAAACAGATGGAACAATATTTCATCTGTAGTCCCAGTGGTTCGTTAATATTTAAAACCATAGGGGGTCGACGGTGCAGGTGTGGCTGATGCTGGGCCAAAGGATTCCAATCCGGGTACTACCAGATGTACAAACTGGCTAACCAAGGTTCAAAACAGGATGAATATATACATGTAATCCATGTAAAACACTTTGTTCTTGCCCTCCACCTGGGCGATAGAGTCCCATTTGGGATAATTTTAATAGCAGTACCAACCATGCTCCAATAAAACTGACAAAGCAACTCTGCCTCTATTGGATTGATGTTTTTACTTAGCTTCATTAAAACTTAATTGTTGTTTTCCGGTTTGTATTTCCTGGTGACCTTTCTTTAAAGGGCAATACAAAATTAAGTGCTCTTCAGGATCAAGGGACACATGTTTTTACTATTAATTGTCATTATTAAGGATTTTACAGTAAGACTTTCAAATGTGTCAGTAGACAAACAGTACACTATCCAAATTGGATTCTCAAATGGGCACTATTTATGTCAAATAAAGCCACATAAAATAAAAAAATGGTTGATCGTCCCTGCTCAACCCCCCCCCCCGACCCATTTTTTGTTAATATATATATTTTTTCATATCATAAAAAACGGTCTTTTCAATGATCTTTTCAGTCAAATTTGGCTCCCAGATTTTTCAGCTAATATTTTTTTCAAAATCTATAGGTTGGAAAATATTTTAAGAAAGGTCATATTCATGTTGAAAAACCAAGAACAATTCTTCAAATATTTTCTTCGGCTTCACTGCGTTTTAGTCTTTTTTAAATGTTGACAGAAAATGTCGTCTAGGAGTTTAATGGGTTTAACAAAACAATTAAAAACATCAAAAATCACACAAACCCTCTGTTTTATAGTGATGATTTCTTTATTCTTTATATCATATTTTGCCTTGTCAAAAAAACAAAAACGCCCTCCCACCCCAAAAAGGACGATCAACAATTTTTTGTTTTTATGTGGCCTTATGAAGGAGAAAATTCCAGCAGACCCCTTGCACAATGTCACAAGCTCAAACGGCTCCTTAACTGTGGTGATGATGGGGTCAAAAGAAGTGGCTGAGAATTGTGTGTAGTGCATACACATGCGTGCACGTTTCTATTGTTTGACATGATGGTGGACTGTGCAAGGGGGTCTGTCTATTGATCCTCCCAATCAGTGGCTTGTCTGCCCTATTCTCACCTGGATGTCGGAATCATAGTTGGGGTCATTAACGTCCTGGCAGTCGGCGTCATTCTCTTCATAGACATCATCTGGCTTACCCCATGTGCCCTTGCCCCCAGCGCCACCTGAAAACAAAACAAAATAATAATAATAATATTGCACCTTATGCTAAAAACTTCTGGTAACAGCCAAACTTGTGCAAATTATGATGCAAAGTTTTACTGCAACTGCGGATTAAACTGCTTGTGAAACCAAACTTGTATCTTCACTCTTCTTCCAACTACTCCAACTATCATCAGGCTTATTTTGCCTGCGGCAATTGAAATAAGCAACAATAATTTTGGGGGTCTTCAAACGCTACTGAACTTTAAAGGTACTTTACATTTCAGAGGGAAGTATTTCTTTAGTATTGGTATTGGTGTGAACTTCATTATCAGTGAGCTTTCGGACTGAATAAATTATTAATTTTGATAACACCAATCCCGTACTTTGACACTAAGATTTTTGTGCACCATTTCAGTGTGTACACACACAATCAAGAGTTTGCTGATAGCGAGGGCAGTCTTTATTCACTTGGTATGGGTTTGCAAAAACTGTTTTCCAATAAACTTTTTTTTTTCACTACGTTTGTTTTTAACTTGTTGATTAATTTCTTTTTCTTTTCTACTTATTCATTTTTAAAAATCTAAAGTACTTATTTATTTATTTGTGATTTTATTTATTTATATATTTTAATTAAGTACTTTTTTATTTTTAGGGGGAGGGGGAGGAAGGGTGGTAAAAATGAACCACTTCTGTGAGCATTTGAGATATGGCGGACACATTACTATAACAGTGTTTGATTTGGGTAAATTTGTCTGTATACACCCAAATCCTACAGTGCACTCCTATAGTGTCCACCATATCTCAAAAAGGCTAATAGCAGCTTACAAAATCTTTGGAAAGACTCTGCTAGGGTCGAAATGTGAGGCCATTAACAATAAACCTTTAACATGGTGCGGCCATCTTGATTGTCTCCCATTCAACTCAATATAACCAAACCTAGGCTGGAAGAAGAAATAGTCTGGTTCCTTTTTGTACAATGAATATTAGCATTCATTGCTGTTATTGGATACGAGGAACATGACCAAGATGGTGGCAGCATGATAATGGTCTATTGTTTACATTTATTCCATAGGTCCTTAACTCCTTTTGGTTGGTAAGCAACAGCTAATTCTATTTCCTTACAAAATCCATCGGCATAATATGAAAAATTTAAACCTTAACCTTTGGGGCTTTTACAAAACTGGCATGCCTATAATGCACTTACTAAGTCAAAGGATATATCAAATATTATTGTGGTCTGTAATTTAGAATTTGGAGCAATGTTTACTGTTGACTCCAATGACCTCTGCAAGGTTCCACGTAAACATTGACACTGAAGTGTTGCATCAGCCATGCACGGTTACCAAAGTACAAGTACACTATGATGAACACTCCTGGGGTTTGTATGCCAATGAGATGTGTATTTGATTATTGACGTGTAATTGAAACAACAGACAGTTGGTTTGATAGTTGATACATATAACAGGCAATTGGGAACAGGGTTCTGATATGACTCATCCAAATAACCCCAACAGATCTGCGTTTAAACTGAATGAGATGTTCAAAGTTTGTGGTAGGGCCTACATGAACATTACCTACTGGCCACACATTACAAGAAAACACATGACGTAATCCTTATTATTGCAAATGTCCACTGTGTAAATGTTATTGTGTCTGGAGTGTTAACAAGGAAGGGCATGACTCAAGCATGCTTTTTCTGGCTGATAAAATAACTGTTGATCCAGTCAGTCAAAATTGGAGTCTAGTTTTGGAACTCATGCTAAGCACCACTGTAAACTCAAAGTTTTGAATTCTGTGCATGTGGAAGTAAAACAGTGAAGACATCCACACCATCAAATAAAAACATCCTCCTTCATGGGCGGGTGGGGGGGGGGGACGGGGTCTGTCATCATGCGTGTGAAGGGCTTAATTGACTGGTTGCATTATAATAATATTTAGTCCGTTACTTAAACCTACTGTACACCGCACAGTTTAATTAAAGCAAAAACAGTTTTCCATAATGTCACGATTTCCTCAGACAGTTTAATTTCCCCTTTGGAACTCTGACAAAAAAAATATAAAAAACTGTTCCCACTTCATTTGAAGCCTTTGCATTTCTTTTAATTTCAACTATCACCAATAACCTGACATTTTAAGTTTAATGGGACGGTATGCCTTTGGTAATTACTCCGAATATTAATGACCATAAAGACATAGGCCTACTTGGTAAGAAGCACTGCAGCTGTTGATAATGTATAACATTTTGAGAAATGATTCCCTTCTGAGGAATGTTCAATTGTTGACTTGAGTCTGATAGTGATAAATATCTTTCAATAAGACAAATTAAAAAACCTTTTCTGGTCTTTTGACATCATTTCTAAAGCAACAAGCCCTTGAGAACTTGATTATTCTCCCCAAATTCGAGCCCCGAGTTACAAATCACATCTCAACGTTGCATTGTTGTCCCAAATATTGATTTGTTTGTTTACATGACTAATATTTTACTAAACATTTATAAACAATGAGCATGAGTCATCGTTAGGAGGATTAATCAGACTTTGACCTGCTTTAAACGCTTCAGTTGGGGACTGAACACCTGTTACCAGTTTTATACCTGGGGCATGTCCAGGGTACCTCCGAATTGGCTGAATGCTTGGTCACGCTTGGGCAGGTAGCCTTAAGGGGATGTTTAAGGTCAATGTTTATAAAAATGCAAGATGAAAACAAAAAAATGTGAGCCGGGGAGAGGAATGCTTTGGCTTGCAACTTTTTCCCAGAAGATGCGTGGAAATTGGACTGAGGCTGCTGGGGCATACTGTAGGGCACTGCTACATGGGACATTTGTGAGGGGCGCCAAGTCGGAGACAAATGAGGCAAACAAGGCCATAGTGTCTGTCTAATTCTTGGTCTGGTTCTGCATATTCTTTTTCATGCTATAGACTTTTTAAACATTTTGTTCTCGATTTGACCTGGCATAAAACCTTACCCACGATTAATGGAGGTTATAATCTTCTCTTATCATTAAGTATTGCCGTCATTTGGTCAGGGCTGAACTCTTTACAGCAAGTACAAAGCCCACAATTTGCTAAGTGCAGAAAAATGTTGCTTAGCAGAAACAGGTTACTAGCCAAAACCATAGTTTGCACTTTTGTGACCGTTGCCCTGCTGAATTTTTGCTATGAAGTCAATTTCAAAGTCTGCTTATTGTAAGACATCAAATTGACGACAGCAAAACAAATTGTTGAGCTGCATTAAATCCATAGAGAAAGGAATCAAGTCCCTGCTTTAAAAAGATCCATGGTTGAAGCAAACACCAACTTCTAACCCTACATAGAGCTCCCTGAATAATCAGTTTGTGAGGTTTATCATACCACTGGAGGTCTATTTCTACCTCCATTCGTGATCATACTGGGATTATTTACAGTGGAAATTCCCATCAATAGATGGATTTGTAGTGGATTATAATACAGTGTATATCAGGCAAGATAACATTCCCCATTGTCACTGTCCTCCCAAGGTCCTCAACCAGGGATTTGTTCAGAAATTTGTTTACTTATCCAAGGACCTTGGTTTCAACTGAGAGGGTCTTTGGTTATCACCTCATGTTTGTTTGGATTTAGGATTGACGAAAAGAAAAACAATCAACCTGGGGAAAAAGCCTAGTTGCTGGGCATTCAATCTCATAGTTAGAACCATGGAGGAACATAGAAATGACTTATGTAAAGTATGTAAAGTTGACTCGAGGTGGAAGGACATATTGGGTAACCTTCAAGAATGGGAAACTGCAACCTCCAAAAATGTCTCATTGCAGGCGAAATAAAGACACGTAAGAAGTACAGCAGCAGCTTTGTGTTTTGGCTGGTATTGGTTGTTATTAAAATGATAGCATGGACTGAAGGTTTGCCCTCCGTCTTTGATGAGCTACATGTAATGCAAAGGGTGGAGGTACCTTTCCCTTACTCAAAGAAATTTGATTCACAAAAATGAAACACACTCAGTTAAGTTCACAATTCTGCAGTGGTAGAGGTTCATTTTTGTCTGTGATGAATGAAGGACGAACATCAGTTCTTTACAAGGCAATGGCACATTTACACCACCCATTCAAAATTTCTAAACAAAATAAAGGGGAACTTTGATTTGCTTCATTGTATTTTGTTAAATATGAAGCATTCATGACACAAATATAACTCATATAAAATCAGGAATGACCATTATTAAAACAAAACTCATAAAAATTACCGACATAATAAAGAAAATTCAAACCTACTGCCTGCATAAACAGTAACAAAACATTAATTTGTATTCATTTTATATCTAAACAGGAGGTGAGCAACCAGAATGAAATTAAAATCAGGATATCTAAACTAGACAGGCTGCAACTGAAATAAAAAGTAATTTGGGATTGAACAAAGAAATTAAAAGTACGTTGTTCAAATTGAAAAGTTTGCAATTACAGGTTAACAAAAAGACACCAAGATGCCCAATCACTTTCGCTTACTATCGCTATATAGTTTATCAGCTCTGAATTACACTTCGTACAGCATAATTCTAAACATTGGTTTGCACAACCATTCCTCACAACAAACTAGTTAACCTCTTTTCATTTATTAAGTTGTAAACCACAATCCTCTTTTTATTTGTGACAAACAGGTCACCCCTCAACAGTTATATTCATGAGTTAAATACCCCAACAAGTGGTGTGACAACATAAACTGCATCACAACAAGCTGATATTACATAACATTATCTAAGTGCAAACGGCTATTGTGTTTTGACCAATCACTGAGATCAATGCAAACACACCCACACTGCTCTATTTACATTCAACCGCCCAACACACACACACACACCACCACACAACCACGCGTGGCATGGAGAAAAAAACAAACCAAACTATGACCAAACCTAGCTCATAAATAAAATTTGAATTCTAGTTTGTTTTTAATAAAGAAAGCCATTGAAAGCTTCAACATTTCTTTTTATATTTTCCTGCAAGCCATTGTTAAGTAATGTCCTTTAATAATTTCAAATAATATATTTAAATTGTTTTGGAGCACGCGTGCCCACCGCACAAAATGCCCAAACAATTCAGCTGACGGAACAATGCGAATTTTTCCTTACCCTTTTTGGGGAGTCCACGTCCTCGACCAGCACGAGACTTTCGCATATTTTTCTCCTTCTGAGGTACTGTGACAATCCCATTCAACACGGGTACGGGTATGACTATTTCCTTCGAAGGGCTTTTGCGAAGTCTACGCTTGGCCTTCCGGGTGATTCTGCCGTTGATAGCGGAGATAGGGCCGCCGTTCATACCGTCGCCCTCCCCCGATGGGTTGTTGTTGGTGTCAGCCTCGTCGCTTGAAACGTCTCCATTTTGATCAACGAAATTCACAGCGGGCTGTGCGTCCACTTCCATTTTCTCTGGTTTCGGTTGGCAGAATCCCCTTCTTTCCCACCTAAGTGACTCTAAAGAGTCTCCAATGTGCCCTCGAGTACCCCACGGTTACTACTAACGAGAAGTTCGAAGTAAAAAGGGGATAATTTATCCCGAATTTGTGGATGGTTTGGAAGTGTTGTTGTTTGAGAGAGATGGTGTTGTTTTGATTTTGCGTGAGTCGACCTCGAGTTTGAGCTCCCTTGGAGCGCGCAGCCTCGTGACATTGTCGTTATCACGTGGATCATGAATGGATATCTGATTGGCTGTTGAGAGAGCGCCTATGTAAATTAGAATAATAAAGCAGGGGAAGCCAAAATAACGCTGCGGTTTAGTCAGGTATACCTCCTTTGTAGTTATATTTGCGCGGTTAGTCATGTAAAAGAAAAGGGGAACTAGACAGATTTTGTTTACTTTTTTATTATCGGTTTGTTATTATTCATTTCGAGGAATATTTAGGGGACGCATAAACAAATAAAACAGATCAATTTTTCTGGGCGTATGCTGCGACATCAGGCTTAGCTAGGTCAATGGGTTTGTGATTCGTCCCCCATCATATCAAACTATTGAAAAAACTATGCATGCATTTTTAATTTTGGACAGTGTGTGTGACATTATTCCATTTGATCCATTTGAACAATGGAGTATCATTCTTTGCTGTGGGGAGCATCGTGCTATAGTTTCCAATTATTTACTGAGCTGTATTTCAGTAAAATGGCAGCGTTGCAAAAGAAGTATGTCATAATTTTATAAGCCCGTTCTCCCCAATTTGAACAAATATTCGTGTCGCTCTCATTGTCTGGATAGTTCGAGCTCAGCCTGTTGTGCTTCACAGATGTTGGTTTCGAGGTTATTACCCGATGAATCATGCGAGGTGCAGGATGCGCAGGTCCTCGGGGTCACGAGTTTATCATTATAGCTGTTTCGGGGGATTTTTTTAAAAGGCCGTTTATAGGCCTACTGGTATATAAGGAAGTGTACTTAGGAAGTGTACTTGTATTTATAGAGCTCTTGATTTATTTTAGGTTGCAAGGCCCGATTTTCCCCCAAAAAATTGAGAATTTTTTTCTAGGCCCACAAAAACCTTCGCATAATTATTTCACGGACAAAGCACATCATGCAAACTTGTTTGTTCATGGCTGTGGTGGACGTGATTTAATGTCGGGATCCTTACAATAAAACGTTTTTAGTTTTGATTAACTACCACTAACTATGGGGGTTTTTTCGTGCAATACCTTAACAAGCTTTCTCAGGGCTTTTCATGGTTTTTACAGCTAACAACAACAACTATATAGGCCTACAACAAAAAAGACAATTCATCTTATTTGTATTGTTGCATTTTGTTTAAGGACGTCGACCACGACGACGAAAACAACCGTTTTACAAAAAGAAGATAATCAAATAGATTGTACTAAACAACCCCCCCCCAAAAAAAAAAGTCACAGAAAGGTGTAAACAGAAACTAAATTTTAAAGTCGCTCGACTAATTTACTTTACCACCACGGGGGGGGGGGGGGCGTGAGTCATCCATCATTTCCCGGTCTGCACTGGATCTCATTACGTTGCATCAGAACGAGAAAAATGTAAACGTTTGTGACAAGTAGACAACTCCAGTTATTAAATCAGTTGAAGTCAAGACAAAGCTTGAATCTTGTTTGGAAATTCGCAAGGTCACGAGCTCTCACAAAATATTGATACGCAATTGATACTATGGAAGCCTCGCTAAAATATATGTGCTTTCAATAAATAATTTAATGATTTAGCTTCAATCGAGTGGGCGGGAAAGAAAACTGTGGACTTCAGTGGGAAGACTGATGACTCTACATAGCTCGTTGAAATTGTTTTTAAAGGTAGCCTTCGGAGGCATTCCCTGATTTTACATCCATGCTCAAATAATACCAATAAATATTTTCCATAGATATATCACAGAGCAAGGACCAGACTTGCTCTGGTCCTTTCTCTATGCTCTATGGATATATTTTCTCATTTCGGGGTGGGTTTGGAGCTCGGGCTGGAGCTCGAGTCTCTAGACAAAAATAAGAACTGCAGTTCCTTTTACATTTTTAGTGAGAACAAACCGAGTCGGTGAGGGAATTTCTAATACTTGTGGTCCTTTTCAATCTTTGGGAAACTTGTATTAAGAGGCTCAAGTACTGGTTCTACATTTTACTTACTGCTTATGTTTATTGTACGTTTACAGCAATGCAATGCCGTTGTATTAATGCTGCCCTGGGGATAGCCCGGGCATCCGACGTCACACTTGGAGATTTAATACAGAAAAAGACATGGGACCAGTCTACCCTGTGGAATTCTAGAATAGAGGGCGCTATTCAGTTCAGTATAATGGTCAACACTGCAGTTTGGCACTATGCACTTAAAATAATGCTGAATAAAAGAGAATCATAATTATGCAACAGCGGCGCATGTGTATGTTGTGCTTTGTAGAAAGAGTGTTATATAACATGGTGTCTCCGCAAATATCAGTTGATTGTATTCCCATCTTCCTCTTGTCATTAGGGAATCTGTTAGTTTATAATCTCTATTATTTTCGTCAAGCTTCTTAAAGGCATCGTACACGTTTGGTAATTGTCAAAGACCAGTGTTCTCACTTGGTGTATCCCAACATATGCATAACATAACAAGCCTGTGAAAATTTGGGCTCAATTGGTCATTGAAGTTGCAAGAAAATTATGAAAGAAAAAACACCCTTGTTGTACAAGTTTGTGTGCTTTCAGATAGGAATAAAAACTTCTTGCAATAAGTTTTTATTATTTTAATGAGAAATTACCTCTTTCTCAAAAACAACGTTCCTTCAGAGGGAGTCGTTTCTCACAATGTGTTATACTATCAACAGCTCTCCGTTGCTCGTTACCAAGTAAGTTTTTACGCTAATATATATTTTGAGTAATTACTAAACGTGTACAGTGCCTTTAAAGGTATTCTACACTTTTGGTTACAGCTCAAAATCAGTGTCCACATTTTATGTGCTTTAACATATGCATGAACAAACAAACCTGTGAAAATTTGAGCTCAATTGGTCATCGAGATCACGAGAAAATAATGAAAAGAGATCTTATGTGTTTTCTGGTTTTTTTTCAAAATATCGCGCGTGATAAAAACGACTGTTTTACTCATTTCTCAGAAACGATAGCATTTTAGGCAGAAATATTTTAAGGAACACTTTCAACCATTACTTACTTTAAATTATGTAAGTTGTGTGTGAATCTGTGAACATTTATGTATTTCGATCTTACCAATTAGTGTACAGGGCCATTAAAGGGATTGTTTACGTTTGGTAATTGGAACTGTTTGTTTCAATAGTTGTAGGTACCATAAAACTAACCTGTGAAAATTTCATTTCAAAAGGTGGCAGCATTTTTAAGATAATTTTTGCAGAAAATCTGGAGCGGTTATGTCCACACAGGAAGAGTAATCTGCAATTGGAATACACAATCTGAGAAACGTTTCTGACAGAAACGAATAAGCATTTGCATCAGACCTAGCCACAGCCGAATCCGACAAGGCTAACTCGTATAATAATCTATCCAAAGTCGTTCAATTCCATTGAACTACTTGTAAATAAAGTCATTCCAGCAACTCAATCTTTATTTCATTCATACTATGAACACAAACGATTATAAAGTATAACGACAAAATAGGAGGAGATAATAAGCTTAGCTTTTATATCTCAAAAGCACTATTGTTAAGGACCATGGGTATCTTTATCAGGGCTTTTGTTTTTCATTGATTATACTTTTTCTATTATAGTTAAAGATGTTTTCTTGGTACATTGTAAAATAATGTGTAGAGGTCAAAAGATAAACTTACTTTCTGAAACAACCACAAACTACACGCATCAAACGGAAAACAAACATAGACTAAGAAATCACCATGTTTTTCAGCCACCAGATCCCTTTTGGATGGAAGACAATCTTGTTCACTGTTTCTAAATTCTATCGAAGAACTCGTCCACCATTGCAATGATAATACTTTAACCAAACCCTAAACACAATGTTAAGAAACCAGCCAATGGCGTAATTTTGTTGTAATGCTGTTTTAAATGCGCCCTTTGCAAAATCACCACCATTGCAGAGTTTGTCCTTAACTTTTTCAGTGACTAAAGCCAGCAGGACCAGTAAGTTAATATTATTGTTTTACTAGTCCGCAAGCTTTTTCACTTGTCCAGACTTCACATTAAAGGGATGTTTTTTAACACTGAAGTAGCCAGCCGGTGTGGCAGGAGATGCTGTCCCCCCGGAGATTCTGTCCCCCCATATACGGAGAACTGTGTACAAACTACTTTTGATAGCGCCCTCTTTTGAATCCTCCTCCTCCAGCCCACGTTAATTTCCCGTATGGGGACAGAATCTCCGGGGGGCAGATTTCCCTGGGACACCGGAAAGAATTTTGACTGGTCCTCTTGTGTTTCAGCGAGCATTTTTGCAAACGGACCACTCTGTTTTAAGAGGAGAACGCTGCATTTGGGATTTGTTAAAATATGCAACTCCTGCACACATACAATCTCCACAATAAAATTGTACAAAACCCACAAAGCAGACCTGACACACAAGACCCCAAAAACAGAAGAAA
This sequence comes from Plazaster borealis, assembly GCA_021014325.1. Classification (NCBI taxonomy): domain Eukaryota; kingdom Metazoa; phylum Echinodermata; class Asteroidea; order Forcipulatida; family Labidiasteridae; genus Plazaster; species Plazaster borealis. Next base: position 4,093,792 of record CM037458.1, read on the forward strand.
CAACGGGAGGAAGAAGGGAGAGAGAGAAGGAAGGGGGTCCGGGGAGAAAGAACACAATACACATACAGTAAACATTTCTCTAGTCGATCTCAAAATGTCGGGCCTCACTCATTACGAGGCTCGTCCGTTGCTGTCGGTCTGGAGGAGGTACGTTGCGGCCCCCTGTTCCACGCTCCATCTCCCCGTCGGGTTGGTGTCGTCGGCCGCCTGCCATACAGTCTACCGTGAGATGGGTACCCATGATTACCACTGCCAGTGGAGCTCCCATTGTACTCGTGGGTCCGTTGTGGACTGGAGTGCCTGCCATGCTCAAAGTCTCTGTCGTTGAACCTGGATCCTTCACGCTGCAGTTGGTTTTTGAAGAACAAAACGTGGTCCGTACCGAACACGGACTCCAGACCAGATTCGGCAAGGCGGAGCAAGTGTTGCGTGCAGTCATAGTTAGGGTCGCGTTGACCATTCCGCTGGGCGTACGATGGGCCGTGCCAATTGTTCCGGTAGACCGGTCTCTCTGGATGCCAGTTATCGTGGTGATGGCGACGATTAGCTGCTTCGTGGTAACCCGAGTAGGACGGACAGCTGGGGTTCCAACCGTCGTATCGTCGAAACGATTCTTGTCTTGGAGCTCTAGGTACCGTCTCGGTACCACTTCGACTCTGGTGTGGGCCTGGGCTGCTCCTTGGAGGTTCGCGCCTGTAGTTTGTTTCAAATCGACGGCCTCTATTAATGCTTTGAGCTGAGGAGCTGCTTTGAGCATGAGCTTGGGGCTTATTGTCTTGCGGTACTTTGTGTCTATTCTTGTTGTTTGGAATTGAGCCAGTACTCGCTGGTAGCGACAATGACGAGTAGAGAGTTGATTTATCGTTTGGGGACGATGTCACTTTTGGCTGTGTTATGTCGGAGACAGTACCACTCGCCAATGGCTTCGGACGACGGGTCGGCACTGAATGGGAAGACCCTTCGGTAACCGTTTCAGAATTTGAGAATGACCGGGCATCCACGGTGGCCTGTGATTCGGTTAGTGTGGGCCAATCTTGTGGGTCCTGGAGGCCGTGTTGTCCGCTTGGGTTCCAGCCACTGGTCGCAGAAATCACAACATCGTCCTGGACAGCCTTTGGAAGCCACGTTTGCTGTAAAGCTGATGGCTGATACTGCAGCTGCTGTTGTTGCTGTAGTATTGGAGGCTTATACTGTTGAAACTGAAATGATTGATGTTGCTGTTGTTGTTGTTGCTGCTGCAGTTGGTCATGATTATGTAGTTGGTGTTGTGGTGGCTGTTGAGGAATTTTAGATACAGAATATTGCTGTTCCTGTTGCTGTGGTTGACTTGACGGATCGACAGTGGTAAGGACTTGTTGTTGCTCCATCTGCTGCTGTTGCAACTGCTGCTGTTGCTCCAACTGTTCATTGATCTCCCTCCACTGCTCATGGTGATACTCCTGCAGCTGCTGCAGTTGCTGCTGCAGAAACTGTCGCTGCAGTGCATCCTGTTGGATATACTGCGGCTGGTCTGCGTGCTGCTGTTGTTGATGCAGACTTTGAAGACCGAGCTCAGCTTTGTCTCCCCCAGTCACCGAAGCCTCGGCTCGCTCGTTCGCCTCCCGGAGTTGAGCTTCCAGGATTTGATTCTGCATGCTGAGCTCCTCTATCTGGGACTCGTATTCGTACATCTGTGTCGCGCTGAGACCAACATCATCGGCAGGAGTAGGGGTAAAAGAAGGGTCGACTAGATCACAAGAAGGTTGGGGGTAAAACAAGATATGAGTCAATCAATACTGAACTGTAAAGAGTGGTAAAAAATAATGGTTGGCGATCAATCACAATTATGGTGTGCTCTTTAAAAATGTATCGGTATAATGAGTGTACGAGCTTGCCGTTCTATTAGCCTTCGGCGCCACCTCTCATTATAAAGAAACTGACTGCATGGGTGCATTCGTCATGGAAAGCGCTTCAGCAAGTGAAACCCTAGCCTTTAACCAAGGCGCACGCGGCACCCCCAGATGTCAAGCACGAAAAAAGACTAGCGCGAGCGGTCGCTTACGCTGGTCTTTTTCGTGCGTGACATCTGTAGGTGCCGCGTGCGCCTTGACTAAAGGCTAGTGAAACCCCGGACCCTTGTTGAACACCAAGACATCTTGGGAAATCTCTGGTTGACTCACGTGTGCTCTCAGCAGGCTTGTCCGTATCGCCCCAGCCGCTTAGGTCGACAAACGGCGGCTTGCGTCCGTCCTTGGCGTAGCTCCAGAGCGAGCGAGACGGTATCCCGTTGAATGAGCTCAGCTTGTATCCGGCCTTCACTTTCACTCTGAACAGGCACAATGGGAGCTGTGTGGTTTACAAGAAAAAAGTTTCAAATAATGATAGTGCCGCAAAAATCATAAAACTAAATTATCCATTCTGCGAACTTAAATGACGTCAGCTGATGTCGAACCCCCCAAATTATAAGATGATAAAGACGTTTTGAATTTCTGGGTTCGGAAATAAGAAGCTTCGTGCGCATGCACTTAGTGGACGAAATGAACTGTTGGTTATTCGTGTTCTACAAGGCCTTTCTATAAACAAGTCACGAGAGAATGGGATAGTTGCTAAACTGACCGTCTTTTGATCGAGGTCGACTACGTCCGTGACCTCAAGCACTTCAAGAGTCTTGATGAGGCAGTCGATGTACGCCTCCAACCTCCAGTTCCGGTCTCCAAGAAACGTCAGGTTAAGTGCCAGTTTCTTTATCTGCTGATCCAGGGCTACGATCTTCTTCCGGAGTCTGTCGTTGATCAGGGCCATTCCACTCTCAACGGCCTCTCGGTCCAGGTCGGGCTCTGGAGGCAGCATCGCTGGAGTCAACTTCACATCATGTTGTGATATTTTAGAGATGTTCCCTGAGTGCTTTACAGGTAGATGTTTATTGACTTCCTTTCCTTTCTGGTGTATTTTCATATCTGGCTTCGTAGAAATCGTGTCCGCTTTGTTCCTCTTCGCTGCCATCTCGTCCAGTTTTCTCTCAACGCGGTCGCACGCGTCCTCCTTGTATTTCTTCAAAAGGTCAGTGACACCGAGGTGCGCTGTGTTGTACGCCGGGTACCAGTTGTGGTAAGTCTCGCCATAGTGGACGAGTGTGCTCTGAGATTTGCTTATTTGTCTTATTGCGAGACATTCCCAGTCGTTTTCGTCGACACCGCTCGATTTGGTTTCGGAACCCGACACAGCAGCGTCGTCGTCAGAATCGGAATCCGAAGCAATGTCATCGGCTGTTAGGGGTACTTGTTGACCAATCACAGAGGCTGTTGTATTGGGACGGGGTGACGTCGGATTCTGTTGTGGCGAATCAGCAGTGGGTTTGCACGGCGATGTATCGGAAACCCTCTGTGATTGCTGGTCAGTTGAACCATTTACTTTCACCGGAGCAGGAGGCACGTTTGCGTCATCTGAGAGTGTTCGGCTAGTTAAAATAGAAATGATCTTGTCCATTATCTCCTTAGCAACCGAACTAACTTTATCGTCCGTGTCTGTTTCAGGAGGCTCTACGTCACTCACTGGCAATGAACTTTGACATTTAGCCTTTACGTCATCGACCACAGGTTGAATTATATCGACAGCTTCGTCTTGCTCTTCATTTGGATTGTCACCACCACTGTCATTCAAAGTCGCGTTTCCTGACGCCTTCCTATTTTCATTTTCATCATCATGAATCCCTTCAACGGTAACCCCATTTTGGATATTTCTCAAAGGGTCAAGACTGTTCCCATTCTTTGCTGAAAGGGTTTTATTTTCTTCGACTTCGTCAATTGACTCAATTTCCTTATCATTGGAAACCTTCCTGCTTTCCTCGGAAGACGCCGTTGAGATGTCGGCGGGTTTCACCAAGGACGACCTGGCCGAGTCGATTACAAATCCTATCATCGAGTTCAGTTCTTCCTCCTCATCAGCATCTCCCGTGACCTCATCTTTTCCATCCCCACCATCAAGGAAGTTCAACGCCCCACCATGAACCCTTTCTTCGTGCTTCTCCACCCCTGTCCTTTGAGTTTCTAGTTCGTCTGTGTTCTGGGCGGATGCTTCATTCTTTTCCATTTCAGCCTTAGCTGCTACTTTATCTCCGGCCCGTCGTTGTGGTATTTTGTGCATGTCTTTTTCTTCAGGATTTGAAGCCTCGATCTGCCGGTCATTCTGCATGTCACGTGACAAGCCAAATTTCTCTTCATCGCCGATGAAGTCAGAATCTTCCCCACTGCGAGTCTCATCTCCTGTCGTGTCTTCAACAATAACTTCAGTCTGACTATTGCCATCTTTAGACGAAGTGCTAACTTCATCGAGCAAATTTCTTTCAACGGATGTCAACCTTTCATCTGGTGAGTCGACCTCATCCCCAAACCTTTCCGAGTCATAATGAGGAACCTCATTCCTTTCGCTTAACACGTCTGACTCCGCTCTCGTTAGAACAGAATTAACGAGTGCACCAATTTCGTCTTCCTCCTCTTTATTAAGGAGTCTTATTTCCTCGTCCCCCTCGTACAAGTTTTCAGTGTCAGAGGTTTTGGCCAACTTCTCTACCTCCTTTTGCTGATGTCCAATCGTCTTTATTAATTCTTTAGACTGCAATTCTTTTTCAGCATAGCTGATGGCTTCGGGAAATGTTTTGTCAGAGGTAGGCTTTGTAGTTGAAAAAGGCTCTGTAGTTGTAAGCTCTAAGGCTCTAAGGGTATTTGCCCTTTCATTCATCAAGTCTGCCTTTACTTTATCGATGACAATTCTGACGAGCTCGCCAATAGCCTGGTCTTCTGCCTCCCCTTCAAGGAATGAAGATGCGTCCTCGTCTTCGCCCTCCACAATGGCATCTTCATAATTAGTCTTCTCCAAATCGTGATCTTGTTTCTCGCCAATGTAAAACCTCCCCCTATCGGTCCAAGGTGGTGCACTCAGAGACAGGTCGTCTTCATTCACGTAGTCTCCGACTGAAGCCCGTTGAGGGCGTTTTGATGTTGTCTTTTTCAGTTGGTCTGGCCGGTGGATCTTCTCAAGCGAAAGTGCATCACCGGAATTCATTGGTGTAGCTTCACAGGTTGTTTGGGGGTCAGTTTTACTACGAGATACCGATGAGATGTAATCAGCGGTAGTGGGAGGGCTCCCTGGAACGTCATCATGTGATTGTTCTTCCGGGGTAGAAGTTGGGATTACTGGTGGAGATTTTCCCGCCATGTTTTCAGTGCAGAGAATCGACTTTATTTCTCTGTTAACGGTAAAATATATTGAAAAATAGTGTAAAGGTATCTATACAAAAATATTTACAAAGCTTTTTGGGTGAGTTAATAATAAACTAGCTTTCCATACGGACCAAATGTTGTATTGCAGGGGTGTTCGTTTTTATATTGCTATTATTGGTAAAATAGTTTCCCCGTATTCAAGTTCCAGTTCTTAGTTCCAAAATCATAAAACTAAGTCTCCTGAAGACGCACATCCAGAGCACATTGTTTAAAACGTCGAGACTTATCTCACCACAGGTTCTTTTCAGAACTTCTTTCAAGAAGATAATTATACATACATGGTTGCATCCCTTTGTTTATTTCTCACTTCTTAAACGATGGGAAGCTTCAAATCTTACTTAAAACTTACAATTCGCTTTTTCACTTTCAGTTTACTTTATTTTCCACACAATCACGACAAAGAGTATGAAATAACACAAGAAAAAGGTACATTTGGTTATATTAGTTAACCATAACAGTAGATACTTAAACCATCATCTCGATGAAGAAGGGGGTCCCTAAAAAGCAAAGCTTGTCGAGTAGAGGTCCCCAGTTACAATTATAACATAGATTAGAAAATAAGACAAATTTAACATAACAATACTCACAAACACATAACGAGAGACACACGTGTTATAAAGCTTCTAACCCCATGAGAAAACCTCAGTTATTAATTAGTTGTAAACACTGAGAGAAAACAAAGTTGTTCAAAGTTGTTCAAGAATAATAAAGTGCTCCTTTAAAATCAAGTGCTGAAACGGGTGACGATGCGGACCAATTTACAGCCTGTAAGCAGACGTTTTCTGCTTACGGATCAACCTTTAGCAGAATGTCTAATGCATAACCACTGCTTTCAAAGCGTAAGCAAAGCAAAAGGCACGCTTGCCGAGGTTTCTGTAAGCAGGGCCCAATTTCATAAAGCTGTTTTGCAGAAAATTCTGCTCAGCAAATGTCTTTGCTAAGCAAGAATTGATTGGGTACCAGTAACAGCAATGGTAGCTGTATGGTATTTTGGCTGGTAACCTATTTTTCTTAATAGTTTTGTGTGCTTGGCAAGTTTTTGTGCTCACATGCTTTATGAAATTGGGCCCTGTAAGCAGACGTTTTCTGCTTACGGATCAACCTTTAGCAGAATGTCTATTGCATAACCACTGCTTTCAAACCGTAAAGCAAAAGGCACGCTTGCCAGTGGGTTTCTATAAGCAGAATATGAGTGACGCAACAATGCAAAACCATTGTGAACGCGCATACGCCTCGATAAATCTTATAGATACGAAATGCACTTATGCTTACGCAAAAGGGCCCAATTTTATGGAGCTGCTTAAACAGAAAATGCTGCTTAACAATTTTCTGCTGAGCAGAAATGAGAAAGATACCAGTCACAAATTGTGACTTGGTATTTTGGCTGATAACCTTGTTCAGGGCCCAATTTCATAGAGCTGCTAAGCACATGTTTTTGTGCTTACTGAGCGAGTTTCCATTTCATAGCGCTGCTAACCGTAAGCACACGAAAAGGCATGCTAACCTTCCGGTGCTTACTGCACGAAAATGAATGACGTAACAATGCAAAACCATTGTGAACGTGCAAGATGGCTGCCGTATTTTCTTGCTAACCTGTGAAATACGCTAAGGCCTAAGCAAATTTTTCTGCTACAGTTAGCACGAAAATTTGCTTACCGTTAAGCAGCGCTATGAAATTGGGCCCTGGTAAGCACACTTTTGTTGTGCCTAGCTACTTGTTGTGCTTAAGCAGCTCTATGAAATTGGGCCCTTGAGTAAACACGGACATTTGCTTACCGGTAAACAGCTTAATGAAATCAGTGCGCTCTAAAACAATTTCAAAGAGCTGATTAAGCACACAAAATAAGCAAAGCACTAAGCACATAATTTTAAATTTCCGAACGCATGCCGTCTGCGAACTCGGCGCTTGAACTTCACGCACGCGCGCGTCTGGAAGGTGATGAGAGGGAGAGAGCACCGAGTTGACATCGCAGACGGCAACGTGTGTTTCGAAGTAAACAATCTTCCCCTTGAATGGTACATTAGCCTACCGGCGTGAAGATGCCAGCCAAAATGTCTTGTCAGTATCATTTTTCTTTCTGTCTGCTTTCACTCTCGTACTGGCTGGACTCAATGAGAGTATGGTGCCATGCTTGTGCTGGGTTTTGGGTATTAAATTGGAGCAGTTGTTGCTCGAAATTGTTTCGTTCAATGTTTTGCTCTCACTTGGCACTGAAGCCTTTAGTTAGAGAAATGAGGCCCCCCCCCCTCACTTACCACACTTCCGGAAGAATTGCCCGACAGGCATTGTCGCTTCCTATTTTCATATGAAACGAAGTACCGGACATCGACAGTGACTGGTATAACTTTGCCGGACTCTGATTCATATCCACTTGGAATTAGAGTACCCTTTTGCTTAAGTACAAACTAGAGTTGCCCCGTTTTTCATGTTAATAAAACAAAATGACAGGGGCTCTCCCACAAAACGAGAAAAAATCTTAAAGGATATAAAGATTTCGAATCTTTATTGAGGGTTATTACTCATAATATGATCATAGGCTACACAAGTCTTTACATTGCCATAGTAATTAGAACTAGGCCTATGTATAAAAATATAGCAATCACTAACAAAAAAGTGGGAGAATTAGCGTATTTGTTTTCAATGGTTGTTGACAAATAATCAGAAAATTTCAAGTTATCTTACCACTTTTCTTGCAGAATCGAGAAGCTAAAACGATTTGATGACTTTCTCTCAAGCAATGCTCGGTCAGAATAGTTACACATTTTTGGCGCGACTGTCGACTGTTTTTGTTCAGTTTCTTTTGTGTACGCGCGCAACAGACGTCTGACGTCACGCGCGCAAGCCAATCGGAACGCGCGTTTCATGGAAGTTAACAATTAACTTTAGGCCCTTTTCGAAACGACCGGCTTCGGCTTCGGATTCGGCTCAGGCTAGCTAGGCCCCTCAGTTGTTTTGACTATACGCGTGCTATGCATTCAGGGATTCAGACGAGAGAACGGAGCCTGAGCCGAATCCAAAGCCGAAGCCGGTCGTTTCGAAAAGGGCCTTAGTATTTTAAACTGTGTTGTAAAATTTAATACACAAAACAGCCAATAAGTAGCAGATAAGTTAATCAAAATGACTTTTATTTGTCTATAATTTGACGGACGATACAACAAAACAAGTATTAACCAGCTTCGTGAAAGAATACACTCGATGAACACAAAAACTGTTTCACTTTGAAGTAACCGTTGAGGGCGCAATAGTTGGCACAGCTAAAACCATATCTATCCCCTCAGTGTCCTTCTGGCCTCTACCACGTTAAAATAATGCGACTTCGGCTATCGGTGCGGCTGCTTGATTGAACGTCAATGCTGAAATAATGGTCAGGCATTGGTCTAGCCACAGCCGTAGCCAAAGCCAGCGAAATTGAAATTAGTATGGTCTCATGCCCATCGTCCTTCACGACTGCTATCACAAGGTGTGTGGCACACGACTAAAGATAGTGGCCAAGGTCTGTTTGTAGTTTTTGAAATCGATCAAAACAGGCGCCAACGGGACAGACGGCTTCCCTGTGATCAATATCACAATATGTAATCAATATTAAATAATAAATGTGCTCAATGTGAAGGGTAAATAAAATTAACACGAAAGGCTTCTTCTCACCTGCATACTTTATCATACAACGGCCAATAATGAAAGGTTAGGTGTTACAATAATTGTTATTTTCAACCAGGAGACTGTACTTCCCGAATTTCTTTTGAAAAAAGAAGAACGGCATGTTTGTCTGCTGTTTGTTTGTTTGTTTAGATGATCTTCCCAATAAGGCAACTCGGTAAAGCTCCCACAAGGGGATTAACGCCAACAGCCAATCTCTCTCATGCAAACATTTTAACGTCTATGATTATGAATTGCACAATTCAATAAGTTGTGATTCAGTAACTAAAGACGACAATACTTATTCTAGTCATTGTGAAATCTGCGGTTAGCTTGGCTGGATTCGAACTCACAACCTTGTGATTGCAAGTCATGTGCTACCGATTAGGACAACTAGGATTGTTTAGCTTTATTTATTAGTAAATACAATCAACGTCCACGGAAGTGTCAAATTATTCGATCAGCGTCTGTGCACAACCTCCTTCCCACCAATGGAGTTTACTATAATTGTCCTTTCATTGGTTTAAATAAGCATTTAAAGAGACAAGTTGCCCTGGATTGATGTTTTAAAAGTAGAATGATTCCCACAAAATTAATATCCTCGAAATTGTGTGGCTCTTCTTTTACTTCGTGAACCAACAAGGTCCACCATTTTGTGGAGTCAAAGAATTGGTTCTACAAAATGGCGGACCGTGTTAGTTCACGAAGTAAAAGGAAAATCCCTCAATTTCGAGGGATATTATTTTGTGTGAATCATTATATTCTACTTTTAAAACATCTTTCCGCCCAAATAACAAACGCTTTTTTTATAGCCCAAAGCGCCCAATCAAAAGCAACGTGTCCCTTTAGTTACAGTCCATGGTTTTAATGACTAAATAATTCACGTTTAATTCATTGACGAAACGCACGCGTAGCGCACAGGTTTGGCCAATGAACAACCTCCTTTTGACCTCTAGGCGAGGGCGCCCTACTGAAATGACATCATGTGCATAAGGTCTACCGCTAGTTGTTGTATTATCCGGTCCCCTTATGACTTGTATAATGTCAAATGACTCCGATACCAAATTGTAACAGAAACAAACCATGCAAATCCGTACGTTCAATATCTAAAAACATGCAACCGTCCTCAACACTAACATTATTTATTAAAACAAGTAACAACAATTAAATTACAACGATACAATTTGTTTTCAAGCTATGAGCCAGAGTAAAAGGACGGTCTGAACACTGCAGCCTCAATGTGACTTGAACTCTCGTAGCAGTCACCTAATATCGCGGGTTTTTGAAGTCACCTATCATCACGTTCATGCCTGTTTAACTTGCTCTATCCAATCCACATGGAAATTAATATGAAGAGTAGGTCTAAAATCAAAGGACTTCGTCCAGATGGCTGACGGGCCAATTCTCCACAAACATGAAAATCAAGAGATTCAATCGGGTTAAGTACTCCTCTCTGTTTGTTAAAGATGTCCAAATCTCAGTGATTGGATCAATAATTCAAACCACTATTATTAAATAATAGAGAAGGGCCATTCGCAGTGTACACAGTGACACCTTTACACGTGTTATTTCTTGTCGGTGGCATTGAGCCGAGGTTGGGCGTACATTTTCCTGAAGCTCTCTTTTCTAACATTTTCTGAGCAATGATGAAGGACAGTTTTCAAATGTATCGATTAATGTTGTTTGTCGGACAGGACGGGACGCCCCAACCCCACCTCCTGACACCTCTGCATCAGGTATTCAATAGACCCCTTGCATGTGACGTCACAAGACCCGAACAGCACCCCTCACTGAGGTCAATGTAGATCAATCTTTGGCTGAGAGGCATATAATGAAAAGGGCTGCATAATGGTTTGGCTGACGGCATGGTCTGATATCTGGGGCGCGCGGTGGCGCCCTACCCAGGATGGCGTTTACCGCACATTGGCTGGCTTAACAACTAAACGTGTACGTCATGTACACTTCATCTTTCCAGGAGCATAAGTTGAGTGAAAATAGTCGCAACAAAAAAGAAGAAAAAAGTGGGAATCAGTTTATCATCGTCGATGAGTTCACAGTGACTCTGACGACAATGGCGGTCACGTGGTACAATATAAATCAGGCCACACATAGAGCACGAGTCCCTTATGAGGTAAGTGACGTCATGAGAGACTACATTTCTGCCAGGGTCCGACTGTTTGGACTCAGTCCCTCGTTCTGTCTCCAAAGCGCCTTCCTGTTCTGAAACCATCTCTGAAAAAAATAAAAACCCAAAGAGGAAATTGAATTTCAGTCATTGTATATTGAGTGATGAGGTAGGCCTAATCCTTTATTTGCCCATAAAGATCTTGCAAATTGCTGAGTCACCGCCATTTTAATGACTGACGTCACCACAGATAAAGACACGTGACTTGCCAACTAATATCCGTTTTGTGATCATTGCATGCTTTAATGGCAAAAGTTAAAGGGCACATTGCCTTAAAATCTCAAAATGTTGCTGTTTGGAATTATCCCGTATAAGAGTTGTTCATGCCTTTAAACCTACAGTGTGTTGTAATAGTAAGAAGTGATTAAAAAAAAAACATACAAATTTGCCTCTGGCAATACAACCATCAGAACATACGGTCCGCCATTTTGTGGAGTTAATTTGTTCTACAAAATAGCGGACCGTGTTCTGTTATGAAATCACACAAAAACCACAACATTCCAAGGGATGTGAATATTCTACTTTTAAAACTTCCAACCATATCCATTTCATAACAAATGCCTTTTATAGCCCAAAGTGCCCAGCCCGAAGGCAACGTGCCCCTTTAACTCAATTATCTTTCATATGAGACATAGGCAGTTAATGCAGTTTGATAATGGCTCTATAAATAGACCCAACTTATTAATTATGGACGTTATATAATTTTCTGTTCATAATGAGCATGCGCACACTGAGTTACCGTTCGATGATGAATAATTCATGATGTGAAATCGTTATTAATTAATAACTGTTTTTCTCGTTTCGTCCAGTGGACATCACCCAAAATGTACAAATCCATATAGCTCATAATCGTGTGCTGGACAAGACCTACTAAAGATAACAATTCGAAGATAGATTACTCTACGGCTGTTGTATGCATCAAACAAATTATATAAAAACGAATAGTTTCTTGAAAAATGTGGGAATCAGATAGGGCCTGCTTCAAGTTTCCTGCAATATACCTTAAACTTTATTGTACTTTAACATAATTATTATTTCGCCCAGGGCCGTTTTAGTACCATATATCAATTTTTGAATAACGCAGTTGGTGAAATTAACTGCTAGACCAGAAAAGGAAAAATAATCACATGAAGCGTAAACAAACAACCACCGGCGCAATTATTATTTCATTATCTATGGTAATTTATGCGACATTATCTTCATATTGGTTCAGGGACAGACAAATTTGTAGCTTTATAAAACATGTCGGCATACGGCTCGAGAGGAGACTAGCTGGGATAATTGTGTGGAAGCAGAGTGTGCGGGAACAATTAACAGTATTTATAAACCATTATTGTTGGTGAATGTGATTGCAAACACATGTTTATGTTGGTTTAATTTTAATATTATCGGGGGTTGTTTGTCATGAGCTCTTTTGGGTGTTTGTGATGAGCTCTTTTGGGTGTACGATGAGCTCTTTTGGGTGTTTGTGATGAGCTCTTTTGGGTGTTCGATGAGCTCTTATGGGTTTTCGATGAGCTCTTTTGGGTGTTTGTGATAAGCTCTTTTGGGTGTTTGTGATGAGCTCTTTTGGGTGTTCGATGACCTCTTTCGGGTGTTTGATGAGCTCCTTTGGGTGTTCGATGAGCTCTTTTGGGTGTTTGATGAGCTCTTTTGGGTGTTTGATGAGCTCTTTTGGGTTTTCGATGAGCTCTTTTGTGTGTTTGATGAGCTGTTTTAGGTGTTTGTGATGAGCTCTTTTGGGTGTCCGATGAGCTCTTTTGGGTGTTTGATGAGCTCTTTTGGGTGTTTGATGAGCTCTTTTTGGTGTTCGATGAGCTCTTTTGGGTGTTTGATGAGCTCTTTTGGGTGTTTGTGATGAGCTGGTTGGGGTGTTCGAATCTCGAGAAGAGCCGGTTTAGTTATTTACTACTATGCATTGGTCTTCAGAAGATTTTAGGACTTCTGAGTTTTAATTTAATTATATTACATAGGAGGACGGCAGCATTTGGAACGAGATACCACGAATCCACTCAAGTTACCAAAATTAAATCAAGAACAACTTCTGGATTTTATAGGAATAGAATATTTAAAGTATCTGTGTATTAATACCATTACCTGTTGTTAAATACAAGGAACACATCCTTGTTTTGAAATGTATTCTTCTTCTTCTTTTATTGTCGTGAAATTCTAGAACCACTTTTGTGAATAAACCATTTACTATTTTTCATTCATTTATTGTTGGTTTATTCATTAAAAATATCACATGGCATAAAAGGAAAGCTAGTCGTAAAAGCAGGTAGTTTGGTAAACAATAATATACTACAAAACACTTATTGATACAGTATAACAAATTGAAGATCTTGCATAATTAACAAAGATGGAAAGTCCCTTTAAGGTTGTCTGAAATTGAGATGGATGCTATCAACATCGACGTGTCACGCCATTTACGGACAGCTGCGCCCAAAATCAACTCATTATAGACCGCACACTGACATCGGTTTGACACCAAGTCGCGCCCGGTTGACTTTACACTGTGACTTTAAACGATACGCCTTGGTACATGACTACAGCTATTTATGAAAAAAAATGTATCGTCACGGCCCCTTCCTCTCCCACAACAAACTGACCAATAATTCCCCACCAATTTATCAGTACTCAAATTATATTTTGGATAGCGCAAAAGTGGTAAAAATTACCATCACGAAGTTTAATAGTTGCATACGTAAATTTACGTGGTGGTTGTTTGTACTTCATATGACTAAAATCACATTTCCTTTAAAAAAATCTCTTTCAAAGAATGATCAAACAATGTAAAACCTGCGGACAATCAAAGACCACACTTTGTGTGACCCAACATAATACATGAAATAACAAACCTGTGAAAGTTTAAGCTCAATCGGCCATTGGAGTCACAAGGAAATAGTGAAATGTTTTCACTGTTTGCAATCCCTATTTTTTTTTACTCGAACAAGATCAGAACTAATTGTTTTTATACCGGTACCCATTCTAGTTGTATTTTAGGCAAACACTTTCCGGGGAAGTTGATTCCCATGTGCTGCGCACACCCTTTAATGTCACTTTCAAAAGAATTGATTTTCATGGTCACTATAATATCGTTTTCACTTGAAAATGAAAACAGTTTGTGGAATTGTGGAATATCCAGAATTGTTTTAATCCTAGGTGTAGACCTGAGAACAAAGGGGGTCCACATAATGTAAGGACTTGAAACAATATGTGGACTTAGACACGTCCACACAGCGTTTTTTGCACTGTTGTACAGAACAAAGGAATGTCCACAGATTGACTGCAACACAGAGATGTTTGTGGTGTTGTTGGGTGCATCTTTGTATCGTTGGTGATGCTGTATGGGGGTGCCATTGTCATCAGGTCTATTATAACTGTTGACGCTTTGAACTTGAGTTTTGCTTTTATTGTTGTTGCTGTTTCGGTAACACTTTTCACAGGTTTACAGTTTCGCAAAACATTTAGATCGTACGAGTCCCCGTCAATGTGTGTGTTTACGTTTGAACAATCAACACAAGAACACCCCTCGTCATGTGCGATTCACAGCCTTAGTTGAGTCAAGGTTACTGCATTGGGGCAGACTTCCGAAAGAAAATCAAACTATGAAACACCGCCAAGTATACACACACAAATCGGAACAATGATGTCAGCTGAGCGGCTTCTAAATCACATGACTAACTTTAGTGTAAATCTGTAAAAAGACACACCGCGTGTGGTTTGACTGAAACGTAACTGATGGATATTCCTGGCAGATCAAGTGTGACGGAGTAACTTTTCTGGATGGCACCAGCGTTGGAAGAGTGGGGTGGGGCAAACAAACTTCACTTTTAATATCATTTGAACAATGTCGGTGTCCTAGCAATAGGTAAAATGTTGCTAAATTTAAAAGATTAAATTGCTAAATAGCCAAATCAAATAGGACTAAGTATACAATGTTGTACCACTAAGAAGCAACGCGAAGAACGAAATGATAGTAATGTTATGGTTGGGGATGTGTATTATTGGACCATGATTGTAACCTATATAGGCCTACGTAAATTGAGAACTCAGGGCAGTCGACCCCCGTCCTGAGCTTCCCAACTTAATTGGTGGGTCAGTTCGGTACCGCTTAATTAATTAGCCCAGGAATGTGTCAGAAAATAAGTTTGACGTGATACCAATTGATAGCAATGACCAATTAAAAAGTCAAGGGTATAGCATTCGAGCATTACGCCGGTCCGACAGAGGGCGTGGTCGGATGAAAATGTACTTTTTAGAGTTCTGACTGAAATGTTATACTCACAGCAGCGTCTTCGGGTGAGAGGCCAGCCTCTGCCGCCACAATCTCCAGGGTGATTTCATCCATGTTCTTGTTCTGCTTAAAATTCTCCTCGAGAATCTTAGCCTGTTGTGAGCTGACGTTGTTGACAACCTTGTCGTCCGGCGAGGCGAGTCGGGCCTCGGTGGCCGGGTTGTTCCTGGGGGAGCGCGGGGACCGCGGACCGGGCCCTCCCGGGCTTGTCGGCAAGACAGGGTACATTGTCGATGACGGGGACGGAGAAGTGGGTGTTTGCTGACCGCTCATGGTGTTGCCTTTGTTGATGATGACCCGTAGTCTTTGAATTAAAGGTCTGAATCTGTAGAATGTTTTTACTAAACTTGCTCTATTTTCCAACTGAGCAGGACGAGTTTCGAGGTGCACAGAGGCCGAAAACAGTGGTCACTTTATTGACTCCCGAAAGTGTCGATGAGTTTATTCAGCAGATAACAATCCAACATTTACAACCATCGCAAGGCAAAACTAATCAAATAAAATGCAAGATTCCAGACTTAATAAACTCATGCCTCACGTCCTGTCATGGAGGGCCTTACAGTTTCACGGGCGACTCAAAACTATAGTCACAAGTCGCAAAAAAACTCCAGTTTATCACTGAACCACCAACGGTGCACTTGAAGTCAACACAATCACAAGCGATAGATGGCAGCAAAATAAACTAAAAGCAAAAACATGGGTGTAAGAAATGGAGCAGAATTGCTTAAAAAACATCAACACACTTGTATGCTGGCAGTCAGGCTATATTTAGCACCAGGTTTACGCGATGCATGAACGGGAAGGTTTGACGGTCAAATGCGCCGCACGGCCTCCACAATTTCAATGACACACTGATAGTCCAATATTGCTGCATCCGGCGAGCTATCACTCTGCATAATTCCAACGACTGATGTTGTTACACTCTCACAACCCATCAGTAATTATTATGATGTCGTGTCATCGAAGCAGCAGAGAGACCCCGGGGGAACTTTCACTCCTCCCTTCGAAAAATTCTGGAGTGAGAAACAGATACTGCCAAGTGGAAACTCCAGTGGGTGGTGGTGGTGGTTTTTTTTATTTTTTATAATGAGCGGTCGAAAACTGGTGTTGATTTCCAAATGGGGTAGCGTTACTCTCGCGTGTCGACGCGGTAATGAATGAGAACTGCGATAAATATTTACCGTATTGTCTGTTTGGGCCCACTCCATCTAGCCTGGGAACACCGCCATCTGTTCACCCCAAAGGCGTTATTGGATGACAAAGGCTAACCCTTTACAGCCCAGATATTAAACCCCAAAATATTATTAATATTTTTGTGTGGATACGGGCGATCGGATCACAACAGGCTTTTTCATGGACCGGGAGCACCAAATGGACTGGAAATAATGGTTGGAGTCAGCGGAGGTGATGTGTGATAGAAAAGCAAAGCACACAATAAGGGACTTTAAAAGATCGGACCCCCTACGCATTAAAAAGCACTTTGAAAAGTACAAATCTGAGAAAGGGATTAACCGGTTCCCAACTGGTTCAACCATCCGTGGATGAACTAGTCTTGATTGGCAACGCTAGTCTTTTGCAGTTACCGCCGGTAGAGGGCGAAGAATCGACTGGGTAAGAGGGACTGGGCAAGTCTACGAATCTGGTTCAAACCATAAATGAGTGGTGTTGCATTTACATAGGATTTACGGCCTGGCTATTTGGGCCATAAAATAAAGAAACATCTGTCTGGATTGAGGCAATTTTGTCGGTTTACAGCTGCTTGTTTAATGTTTAAATAAAAAACAAACAAACAAACAAACAAACAAACACCCCAACACCCCAACACCCCAACAAACAAACAATAACAGTTGTTACTTATTATAACAATGAGTTGTTTTCATTTATTTATTATAACAGTGAGTTATTGATAAAATAACAGAGTTGTTGTTATTGTAACAACAATACAGTTTATTGTTATTATTTATTACAAAATGTTAACATCAATTGCAAAATGTGAGTATGTGCTTCGAAATTACCGGCACAACCCTGTGAAAATTAATATCGGGAATAAAACAAAGGTGATTAAACATTTGAGAGTGAAATGCAACTTGTGGCTTGTCGTAACCATGAGGTTCAGTGCATCCTCTGAGAGTGGGTTCGAATCCCGGTCATGACAATTGTGCCCTTGAGAAAGGCACTTAACCATAATTGCTTCTCTTAACCCAGGTGTAAAAATGGGAACCTGTGAGGGCTGAAACGGTATGTTGGATTAACCCATTGGCGCTATTATAAGCAGCTTGGGGTTGAATACTCCCCAGGAAGTTGAGAAAGTTTGAGGTATTGTCTAAGTATACCTGATGAACAGGGATAATAATCTTTTAAAGCGCCTTGATCTAGCCATAGCTAGCTACCAGGCCTGGAATTTCATCTTTGAGAGGGCAAGGCAATTTTCATCCTGCAAAGGGCACTTCCATTGGAAAATCTTAAGGTCTATTGGAAACATTTCAAGGGGCACCCAAGGCCAAGACTAGGTGCAACAGAGGCCATAGCCTCCATGTCATTATAGGCCTGAGCTACTAGGATATATGCGCTATATAACAACCCAGAATTATTAGTATTACCATTATTAATATATGGGTTGATTTGCATGCCTTTTCAGTTCTTCAATTTCAGAGGGCTATAATTATATTTTTCAGTTCCACAATTTTCAAGGTAGTTCATTTGTACACATGTGTGTACCATTCATCACTTTCTGCCTTGTTTTAACGTATCAGTGATTAGTCATAAAACTAGACTGCTCTCAGTTTTTGATAGCAGAATAACTATGCAAAAATATAACAATACCCGTGTTCACCACATGATTACAAATAAAAACAAATGAATAGTGACTGGTCAATATAATGGGAATGCTTAAAAACAGTATTTTGTATGTTTTGAATACTTTATAAATTAATTAATTAAATATATATTTGAATATAGATACTTTATTATTAAGTACTTTGAGTTGTCATGTATTCAACATAAACAGCATAAATATAAATAAATTACTTTCAATTTGATTGTAACCTTTACTAATTTTTACATTTGGCCCTTCCCATGAAATATGCTAATTACTCTCACGCTTGGTACATACACAATTGGTTGGCAAACGCCATAGAGTTGTGCACTAGGCAGACGCACAAACGTGGATGCGTCACGCCACCATCAGCCCCATATAAAAAGGCGCAATGGTCCCTCATTTTGCCAACCGGTAGTGTTTAGTGCGCACGCACGATGTGCAATTTGTATATTTCATGGATGGGTCTATTACTATACGAGGAAGGAAAGCTCACTTGACAAAAAACCCGGCAACGTAATGAGAAAAACTTTTTGCACCCACCTACTCCTAAACAACACACAAAAAACCCAACAACAAAACAGACAGACAAACAACCTAAACAGTGACCAAAAGTACAACCTCATTGCACGTTTTAAGAGGGGAGTGACCTCTTTGTGGCCTTACAATTTTTCAATTGAGTTTGTTGTCAAAAAAGAACAAAACTGCTCATTTGTCAAGAAGGAAAAAAAGAAGACAAGGACGAGTTATTCCCCATTTATCTGTTGTTCATAATGATATACAATTTTTTTAAATATTAATATTAAGTATTCGTGCTTTGACTTCAGCCATTATTACACTCGGTGGTCTAGAGGTCAAGATATCTGTCATAGACTGCGGGGGTTGTGGGTTCGAATCCCACCGGGGTAGTATGCCTGTGCATTTTGTTTTTCTGCAGGAGAGGGAAAGCACCGAGTATACAGCGCTCATCACACATCGGAGTATGGTTAAACAATTAGTAAATTTCTTCATCCCCTATGACATTTTAACATCTATTAAAATCTAATACAATTTTGCCAAAATTTCCACAGGTTTGATGTGCTGTGTTCTTAAAGGCATCGTACACGTTTGGTAATGACTCTGAAAATTGATGGCAATAAAAACTTACTTGGTAAGAAGTACAGCAGCTTTGGATAGTGGAATGCATTTTGAGAGACTTTTTACTTCGAAGGACTGCGGTTGTGGAAAAATATATCACTTTTCATCCCCAAAATATTTTGAATGTGTATTCCAATGCAGATTATTCTTCCTGCTCCAGATTTTCGGCAATATCTCAAAAACGCTACCACCTTTTGAAATGAAATTTTCACAGGTTAGTTTTATGATATGTATCTACAACTATATAGGATTGAAACAAACAATAGGCTCCAATTACCAAATGTGTACGATGCCTTTAAATGAAGACTAGTGGTTGGATAAAAAAAGACCAACAATCTACCATGAGCCATTTTGAGATATGGTGGACACAATGCTATGACACTATAAGGTTTGGGTAAATTTGTTTGTATACACCCAAACCAAACAGTGCACTCCTATAGTGTCCGCCCAGTCTCAAAAAGGCTTATACCTTCAACAGGATATTTTGTGTCACAAATAAATTGATGAAGACACCCGTCAAGTTTCTACACAAAAATAAATCACTGATTTTAGAATTATTGCACGTCACAACTCACAACAACTGCACCTTACAAAAGAACGAAAAAACCCAACATAACTCTAACAACAGATTCAGCTAAAAAGTCTGTCACAAAATTTGGTTTGAATATTCGTAATTGCACTTATTAAGGTGAGTGATTTAATAAATTATTCATTTGAAAAAAAATGGCGTGTCTAAAATGCAGAATAATCCCACAGTACTGTCTGGTGTAACAACTTGGAAATCTGTATAAAAATCACATGTTTAGTTTTTTTGATAGAATTTTGATATTTACAAGAATATAATGATACAGTAGTTAAATATGTTTGATAAATATTTTGTGGTATAAACAGCGATTTGTCTTTGATAAAAAAATACAACGTCTCAGAACCTTGTTTGACGCACCTTCAGGCCTGAGCAAACAGCACTGTGCAAGTCTTGCGCGTATTTTGAACTTCCGGGACCAACTTGGTCCCAACCATATTGAGTTTTAAATGTGCTTCCGGTTACCTGTTGAACAATTAAGAATTTTGCCCAACTGACGTTCATGCTATCTTTAAAACCTAGGTAATGGTAGCAGAATTTGGGCGTGATTTGCAAATGGGGTTTCTAAATAATAAGTATCCTCAACCCAAGTTTGAATTTTGTTCCAATGTTAATTTTAACAACTTATTTGTTTTATATGAAAATTGAAATTGTATTTATAACAAATTGCTATGGGTATTTTTATTTTTTAAGAAGTTTGTATAAATAGAATTTAAAAAAAACATAGAAAAAAATTATCTTTGTCCGAGTTTGTTTCCTTGTTTTCGATAGGCGCAAGACTTGTATGGTCTAAATACCTCAGCAGCCCCTACTTTTCAAACAAATTTGAATACACATTTTATCCTAGAATAATTCTTAAAGAGGGTCTCCAAGGTCAAATTCAGTTTTGTGATGCACTCATTTACTAATGGATAGAGTCTTCATGAAAGTGGGTAGAAAATTACAAGTCTCTATTTCACCTTAAAGGCAGTGGACACTATTGGTAATTACTCAAAATAATTATTAGCACAAAACCTTACTTGGTATCAAGTAATGGGGAGAGGTTGGTAGTATAAAACATTGTGAGAAACGGCTCCCTCTGAAGTGGAGTAGTTTTCGAGAAAGAATTTTCCACGAATTTGATTTCGAGACCTCAAGTTTAGAACTTGAGGTCTCGAAATCAAGCATCTGAAAGCACACAACTTCGTGTGACAAGGCTGTTTTTTCTTTCATAGTTATCATGCAACTCCGACCACCGATCGAGCTCAAATTTTCACAGGTTTGTTATTTTATGCATATGTTGAGATACACCAAGTGAGAAGACTGGTCTTTGACAATTACCAATAGTGTGCACTGTCTTTAAAACGGTGTAAAACGCCATTGTATTTGATACCCTTCCAGTGCGAAATTTGTCAACATCCAAAAAAATCCTGTGATGCATATTTCAAATGTATGGGTCGTTGCATTTTTTGTACGGGGAATTTTTCGTTCAAACCTGACTTTCCATGATATTTAATCAAAACAGCGTTGAATTTGAATGTACAGATCTATTTGCCATTGACATCCAATGATGTCATATTTCAAATTTCGCTCTGAAAAAGTATCAAATACATTGGCGTTTTACACCGCGAGGTTAGAGACTTGTACTATTCTTTCCACTTTCATGAGGACTCCATCTATTGTAAAATGAGCGCATCTCAAAATTGAATTTGACCTTGGAGCCCCTCTTTACCAACCTCGTCCCCATGGTGTGTCGAGCAGTACGAGGTTGACTGCTCTCTCACCCTGGTATTTGATCATTTGCATATCCAAAATGTTTGGATACGTATGCAAATTAGAATAGTCTGGCTGTGAACATGGTGAATACTGATTGAGTACAACTTAACATGTTTACGTTAGACTTTTGTACACCAGTCGTTGTCCAATCAGGGTCCAAGTAAGGAGTTTCCCTCCCGGGGTTTACTATTGTAAACATGGTTGGAAATAAAGTAAACCATGGGGACGAGGTTGCCTCTTTACCTAATCAAGAGAAATCCCCATAGCAATTATAACTCTTCAATGTTGAATTCCCACTATTTCGGCATTGCACTCATTCATGATGTTGGCACAACCCAGCACCAAGCACCCCCTGGTAAAAAATTTGTTCTCACAGGCCTGCGCACCTTTAAAAAAACTTGTTTTAAACAAAGAAAACTATATAATAATTTGGTTTTACCCTTACACCAATGTTTGACATCTGCTTAGTAGAATGCGGTGGTTTCGGGTTCAAATCCCACCCAAGTTCTATGCAGACCTTTTCTCCACAGGACTCAAAATAGTATTGATTAGGACATCTTAAATTTGATCTCATTTATCATTGATTCTTGAAAAAAAACAAGTCCAATCAGAACACAAATTTATGTTCATGTTGCACCAATTGGCAATGTTCAGTTTCCATAACCATGCCACAACTCTCTACTTCTGCCCTACAGAGGGCGCTATAACACCCCACCCCTATCATTATGTTTTTGCAAGGCCAAAACTTTCAGAGGGCCCAATTTCATAACAAATGTAAAACAGGTTAGTTTCTGCTTGACCCCTTGCATCCATGACACGCGCGGCTACTGAAAGCATGTAAACGCTGCATTGTATAAAACACGCACTACACTCTATAACACCAGGGACATTAACCTCGCCTTCCACCACTAGGACCCTGGTTCGAATCCCACTGGGGGCACTATGTGGACTGGGTTTTCAGTCCCTACCTGACTGCGGGGTTTTCCCTGGAGTATTTCTCTGGGGTTTTCCTCCCACATCTAAAACCGAATTTTCCTTCTTTGTCTTCTCTCAATTGGGTTCTTGGCTAGTATAGTGATTAAGTTTGCTTTTCTGAGAGTCCTTGGCTTCACAACCAGAATTAATAAAATAAATGAAATGAAATGAAATGAAAACCCCTGGAATGAGCAAACTAAGATTATTGATGACGACATCACGTGAAATGGGTCAATAACATAATTCTACTTCATAACAACTGCTTCCCGAATTGCAAAACAAAAGAAATGCTCACTTACGGTGGTTTGTGTGTAAGAAGAAGAGTGACGGAACAATTCAAATCCATTGTGAATGCCACGCGCCGTTAAATCTTCATGAATGTTTACGAACTAACCTTTTTGCTGACGCAATTTTGTTTGTTTGCTATAAGCACCAAAAAGTGCTTACCGGTACACAGCTGATAAGTGTGTATATAAGAACGGTGATAGCAAAAAAAAATTGTTGGATTCTAATTTCCCGTCTCTACAAATGTACAACACTTGGGTCATATCATATTTGAAACCAGACCAATTTACAATTCTTCCCACAATACTCCTCTTTCGAACAATTATTTCAAGGCTATACAAAAAATAAATCCTGGAATGAAGGAACGATGGGAGAAATTAACAATCTTCTCAATTAATCTATCATTAATTAAATGAAAACATACTGGAAAAATGATTAATTTTGTCATTTACAATACTATTAAAGTGTGGCCGTACAAAAAGGTGGCATGGAAAAATTGAGGAAGGATCTTTTTCGTAAAATTAAGACCAAAAAGAGAGCCTACAGGACATTCTCTAGCCTGCAGAAGACAGAAACATTTCTTTACGGGTTTTCAGAAGTCTGAAGATCATTCTGCAGTGCTTCAAGTATACAAGCAGGCACTGCTATCCAGGATACCATACAAAACCAATCAGTTACTCTTGCCTACACACATTCTGCAGAGTCTGCAGAATACCTACAGCCTACACACATTCTGCAATCTCTGCAGAATACCCGCAGCAGTCTGCAGAATACCTGCAACCTACACACATTCTGCAGAGTCTGCAGAATACCTGCAGCAGTCTGCAGAGTACCTGCAACCTACCCACATTCTGCAGAAATTGCAGAATACCTGCAGCAGTCTGCAGAATACCTGCAACCTACACACATTCTGCAGAGTCTGCAGAATATCCGCAGCAGTCTGCAGAATACCTACAGTCTACACACATTCTGCAGAGTCTGCAGAATGCCTGCAGCCAGTCAGTATGTTGCAACCATCTTGTTTTTCCCATACAATTCAATGAAACCAAACCAAGGCTGAAGGAAAAACAGTCTGGCCCCCTTTTCACACCATGCAAACAACCTTCACTGTTACTTCTGCGAACTGGTAACATGACAAAGATGGTGGGCAGAATAATACAAAACCTATTGAAAGAATCAACTATTACTACAGAATGACATTGAGTATGGCTTGGCTATGATTTAGTGACAGGGTCTGCAGAAGATGCGTCTACTTTAAGAGGCAAAGATTGGCAGAAGATGTCTGCTTTGGAAGAATCTGCTGGTGCTGAGAGAGTCAAATCAAGTGAGTTGCTATCTGCACAGAGTAAGACAAATAAAAATAATAACAATAGTGGCTTCTTATATAGTGCTAAAATCCGTCACTCAGTGATGCTCATGACGCTCATGTGTTCCAAAATTATTACCTCTGGTCACTGGGCCAATTATTTCATTCCTTAAACCATCTCAGCTCCCTGGGGAGTATACAGCCTGTGCTGCCAAGTATGTAGCGCACTAAGCTAAATCAATCACAAGAACCATCTCTGCCATCACAGGTACCCATTTACTCCTGGTTGAAGAGAAGCAGTTATAGTGAAGTGTCTTGCTCAAGGACACAAGTCTGCTGATCAGAAACACCAGAGCTTGAGTCCAGTGCAGTTGACCACTCGACTACAGCACGCCATAAAATAGGAAGAATATCATGCCTGTTTTTAACCACATTAATTTTCTCAAGAATTTCTGAACTTCTTTCAATTGTCAGAGCTTGCTTACCTTGGAGTTTAGTTGCTGCTACGGACAACGGTTTTAGTTTCTTCTTCTTCTTTTTCTTCTCGCTCTTTTCTGTGTGAAAAGAGAACAAAATCGCAACAAGTTAGATTGGAAAGAGTTGTGATGGCTCTGAAAAGACAATGTGGTAAAATTAGTATTTACACAAGTTAGGCCTAACGCATAAGAAATCTTGTTGTGGTGTTACTGCAGAAAACACAATAATTGTTCAGACATGATTAAAAATGAAAGTAAACTATAGTTTACTGGTGACAGCCACGTAAAAACAATCTCTTGTATAAAGAAGTTATGGTTCTGAAACGAACCAGCGGTGAGTGAGTAGAGACTCACCACTCATACTCACTTACTAACCTCTCACTTACTCACTCCTCACTTACTAACATCTCACTCACTCATTTACTACTCACTTCTCACTCATTCAACACTCACTCATTCACCACTCACTACTCACTCATTCACCACTCAATCACTAACTCATCACTCACCCATTCACCTATCACTCACCCATTCACCTCTCACTCACCCATTAACCTTTCACTTACTAACCACTCACTCACTCATTCACACCCACTCATTCACCACTCACTCACCCACTCCTTACTCACCACTCACTCACTCACCACTTACTAACGACTCACTCATTCAACACTCACTCATTAACCAATCACTCACTAATTACTCACTCACTCACCCACCACTGGTTACTTCTCATATACAAGGCTTCAATTTCACTAAATTCAAAATGATTACAACCCCAACACATCAGGGCATTAACAAGATGAACTGTTGCAACGTTGTTACAGAAGTGACAAGTATAAAGACAAGATGTCAGAGTTGTTCTGTCTTACCTGCACTTTGTGACTGGATGGGCTTCAGGGAATCAAGTCTAGAGCTTCTTACATTACTTCCCTTGCTAGTGGAAAGTCCCTTGTGGTTGATGGTTGGACAAGAACCGCTGCAAGACAAATGGAAATAAGATGTTCAGCATGGGCCATCAGGTTAGCTTAGTGGTTTCAGCAATCTCCCTTAACAGTGCCTGGTCCGCTGGCCAAATGCCAGCTAAAACACATGAGTACCAGTCGAAATTCTCTCAAGTGGTCCGGCTGACTAGGTCAGTGTTGAAAAGCATCCCTAGCTCATTTGAAATATTATCTAGTGAAAAAGCTGGTGGACTAGTGAAACGACAAGCTAACTGGTCCTGCTGGCCAGTCACTAAAAAAGTTAAAGGAAAAGCCTGGTTCTTCCCTGCCTTTCACCTCTGTGGACCCCAGTTCAAAACCCAGATCGAAGCCTTGCATGTGGATTGGTTTGTTTAGTCCCTACCTGCTTCATGGGTTTCCCTATTTGGTGTTTTCCTCCCACATCTAAAACTGAACTGTTTCTTCATCATCTTCTCTACAAAGGTATCTTCAGGCATACGGGTCACAGTGCAAGGCACCTCTGAGGGTCCCTTGGTTTCACTACCAGAAAGCTATGAAAATGTTTGGTTAACTTACTGTCACATGTGATTGGCAGAAGGGTGCAGTGGCAGCATTAGGGGGCGAGGGGGAAAATGCCTTTCTTTCTTTGCCTCCTACTCCCCTTTTTCCATCCACCACCCCCCCATTCCCACCTCAATATTTTCCCAGATGGCAAAAATTGAATTCAATCCCTGACCACTGGACCCATATTAATCAGGCCTGTGAGTGGACCCTTAAAAAAAGAGCTGAAACACTACATGATGTAAGAATGATCGTGGAACGTCAAGTGAGCGCGCGTCACGCATTTACACTGGTCGAATTGGGGCACCCCATTGATCCAGTAAATAGGCTTATTTCACATTATTGTAGTTGTACATTACTGTTGCCAAGCATATATAAGGCCAAAAAGTGAAAACAAAACAAAAAATCGACAAAAAAATCGACAAAAATAGCGGAAATAAAAAATCAAAAAGAAGAAGAAAAAAGCGGATATCCGCTTTGAAAAGCGGAGATTTCACAGGCCTGATTAATGCAAAAGTATGTTCGCATTACACCAGCTCAAGAATAATGCTGGTGTAAGTCCGTCGTTGTGGTTAGTCGATGCTTTTTCTGTAGTACAAAATTACATTGAAGAATAATTGTTGTCCCCCCCGCCCCCTTAAATTTAAAGTTCCCCCCCCCCAGTGCCGCCGCTGCAAGAGAGATTTTTAACAACATGTTGTGCATGTACTTACTACTGATTTTCTGAAGTTCGATCCATAGACGTCAAGTGATAGGATGGTGAGTTGGCTGATGCACAGTTGGCATGGATAAGCGCAGAAGGTGAGGGCGCTGTGTTGCGATGCGTGAGAACTAAGAGAGGATCTCCTGTAAAAAATCATTCAACGGCATGTAGGTAAATCCAGCAGAACCATTTTCCTTTCACTGCATGTCACTCCAATGTGACTGCAAAAATCAACTTCTATCCGGTTCTATCCAGTTCTATTCAGTTTAAAGGTAGGGTCATACATTTCATTTAATTTCTTTCCATTTCATTTATTCTGGTTGTGAAGCCAAGGACTCTCAGAAAAGCGAACTTAATCACTGTACTAGCCAAGAACCCAATGGAGATAAGACAAGGAAGAAAGTTTCAGTTTTAGATGTGGGAGGAAAACCCCAGAGATCTATTCCAGAGAAAACCCACGCAGTCGGGTAGGGACTGAAAACCCAATCCCAGCGCCCCCCAGCATGATTCGTACAGAAGTCCTAGAGGTGGAAGGTGAGGAAAGATACCTCTATACCAACCTGACCACTTACATTGGTAAGTACTCAAAAAATTAATGACAATAACCACTTACTTGACAGTATAAACTATGTTGAGAAAGGATTCCCTTCAAAGTAATATAGTTTGGTAATTTTTCACCCAAAAAACATTTGAATCCGAGAAACGATTCTTGCATAAATCAATTCTCAAATTTCCGAGGGTTGGTGTCTGTTCCCGAATGCTGTGGCCAGAGATGTGGTTGGTACCCGCGGTCACCTCGCTAAACTTGGATGGATTCAACGTTCGTGTAAAAATACTGTGACAGTTTTTGGCTGTTTTCTTAGCAAGTAGACACTGCATTTAGCTGAAACTTTCACATGTGTTTTTAATTGTACATGTATCTTTCTTGATAATTTTACCTATAAATCAGCATTACGTTGACAACAACCAATCTATGACCCTACCTATAAACCTACCTATAAACTAATAGCACTCCGCACTAATGACATCACTTTTGCTCAAAATACCTGGCTATAGTTCTAGTGCAATTTGGTGCGTGGAATAATTGTCCGACACGAACGTTGAATCCATCCAAGTTTAGCGAGATGACAGCGGGTACCAACCACATCTCTGGCCGCAGCATTCGGGATTCAAATTGTTTTGGGTGAAAAATTATCCAAACTATTATTACATCGAAGATATTTCAAAATCCCATGGTTAGTTCGTGTTATTATATTTGTTTGCTTTTTCCTATTTTGAGACTGGATTGAATAGAACTCCGCACTTATGCTAAAAATAGAAGTTAATTACTCGGATCTCAGACAAACATGTCAAAGTTTAAGCGCCTAATAAAACTTTATGTGAGCAAACAAATATAATAACACGAACCAACTATGGGATTTTGAAATATCTTTTTCCCTCTCCTCAAAATCATGTTCTGGATTTTTACAGAAATTGATAACTCTAGTCTATTCAATCTGATTTTTCGTAGGCTTTGACCAGTTTAAACTAGATCCTTGAATAATATTCTTGGTTTCACCCTACACGGATGTGTGATAATTATAAGCACTGTATACTCAGTGGCATAATACTCGGGTGGGATTCGAACCCACGATTTGAACCCATGACACCAGTTTTCTAGAGCACAAAACCACCAAGCTTGCCCATTTTAAAAAAAAATTTCCTGCAAGAACTCTGGGAAAGCACGTAGTGTACAGTGCTTATCACACATCAGTGTTTGGTAAAACCCATAACAATGTTCTTTATCCCTGATGCAATATAGCTTTCCCATGAAATATGTAAATTAGAGCTGCTTAAGCAGAAAATACTGCTTAACAATTTTCTGCTAAGCCGAAATGAGCAGGATACCAGTCACAAGTTGAACATGTGACACGGTAGCTTGGCTGGTAACCTTATTCTGGTAAGCATATTTTGGTTGTGCTTAGCTTATTTTTGTGCTTCAGCAGCTCTATGAGAGGGAACATGGCGGCTTTTTTGTATGGGGCTGATGATGAGATGACGCATATGTATTTATGTGTCTGCCTAGTGGACGACTCTATGGCGTTTGCCAACCAATAGTGTCTGTACGCATGCATGAATATAATTAGCATATTTCATGAGAAAGGCTTATTGCTACATGTACATCTTCTCAAAGATTCTTGAAACTACACTGTAGCTTTTCTGTTTTCTGTTCACATGCCAAAGTACACAGTATTTACTCTACACGTATTATACCACCAACACAAATCCGGATCAATCCGGTTCTATCCAGTTGACACAAGTACATACCTGTTCCAGGAGACACAGGTGGCCTTGTCGTGAGAGGGGCTAGTTTTGGAACGCTGGAAACATACAGGTTCTTGTGAGAGAGACTTCGACCACATAAACTGGGGATTGATTTACGGTTGGCACCACTTCCTGAAATGATCCCTGTGTGTAAACAATTACTTTATATGAAAAATCTTACAGTATTAATAAATATTGTGAGCTATGACAAATTTAGAGTTACAGAACACCTTATCAGTCAGAAAACCTCATAAGCACAGCAATGCAAATACTAACTCTCTTGGCTTAAAGGTCTGTAAACGTTTGGTAATGACTCTGACAATTAATGACAATAAAAACTTACTTGGTACGAAGTACAGCAGCTTTGGATAGTATAACGCATTTTGAGTAACTTTTCACTTCAAAGTACTGCGGTTATGGAAAAAGATATCACTTTTTATCCCCCAAAATTTGAATCTGAGAATCGTTACTGCAGTAACGCTTCTCAGATTGTGTATTCCAATTGCAGATTATTCTTCCTGCGTGGATAAACCGCTCCAGATTTTTGGCAATATCTCAAAAACGCTACCACCTTTTGAAAAGAAATTTTCACAGGTTAGTTTTATGGTATATCTATAACTATATAGGATTGAAACAGACAGTGGGTTCCAATTACCAAACGTATACAATCCCTTTAAAGAGGGGCTCTAAGTTCAAATTCAGTTTTGTGATGCACTCATTTTCGAATGGATTGATTCCTCACGAAAGTCGGGAGGGGAAAAAAATAGTCTCTAACCTCAAGTTAAAACAGTGTACAATGTCCATTTATCTGAAACTCTTTCAAAGCAAAATTTGAATCGTGACGTCATGGAACATCAAAAACAAATGGGTCCGTACAATCCAAAAAGACATTTTTGTGCCATTCGAAGGGGAAAATCAATGCCATTTTGGTTGATATCATTTTTCCCCAATCACATTGGCAAATGAGTACATCACAAAATTGAATTTGACATTTTCCTTGCTCTTTAAGACAACAAGTACATAGGAATCTTCATGTATGCCGAACTTACAATTCTCACTTCTCTGCGCATCAAGGATTTCTTGCGCTTGACGCTGCACCGTATCGGCGTCCGGGAGCTCTCGGCACAAAGGTTTTAACATGACTGTCACTTCACCTAGGGAGCCTGCATTGTCATTCCACTGTGACAACCCCTTTGTGGTGATTGGCATGGGTACCGGTGAAGCTTCATGTCTACTAGCGAGAAGGGCCTCGTCTGCGTGCACACCATCAACGTACATTGGCGACGTCGCTCGGATGACGGAAGCCGACCCTCTTCTTGGGGATTTCTCCAGTAAGTCCGACTCGCCACCAGTGGAGAAGGAGTTCCTCCTGGCATACCCGAGATCATCACTCATACTCCGCTTGTTGGAGCCAGCGTCAAGGTGATCGCTGAGGCTGTGATCGGCGAGGATGTCCCGGCTGGCGGGAGGCCCTTTCCGAGTCCTCACACTGAATCCAGGATGGAGACAATCGTCGGAGACATCCTCCTCCGAACTCCCGGCATCATGCCGACAATCGCAGTCCGGCTCCTTGTAACCCGTTGCATAGTTTGATTGGTCAGAGGTTGCCGTAGCAACAGCAGTTCTCTCTTTGGCACTATTGGGGTCTTCCGATTCCTCCGACGGGGATTTATAACTCAGGCCGTTCTTCCGACGGCTGAACCAGTCCGTTAGGAATCCGAACCTTTTCTTGCGTGGCTTCTCCCCTTCCCCTATCCTACTCACTTCCTGTGAGGATTTGGAAAAGGCCATTGTTCCAAATTCTGCCCCTGCCCGTTGTAGCATTCTCATGACCTCAATTTTTCCAGCCTGCTTGGCATAGTCTAGTGGTGTGCCACCGTTCACATCATGGGGTGACGGGTCCACACCCAACTGGAGCAACATTTTGACGCATTCTAGCTTACCGGAGACAGCTCCCCAGTGAAGTGGTGTCCTATAAATAGAAATCATAAACAATACTTCAATATTCAAACTCTGTGAGTATGCTACACGGTCAGTTAGATTGTACAAGTTGTTTAAGAGCCATATCCAGCTCCATGCTAGGCACAAAACCTGTTTACAACAAGACCAGGGCCCGCCCAACTTCATAATGCTGTTTAGCAGAAAATTCTGCTAGCAAATTTCTTTGCTAAGCAAGAAATGAGTGGGGTACCAGTCACAGCAATGGTAACTCTATGGTATTTTGGCTGGTAACCTATTTTTCTTAAGCAAGAGTTTTCTGTGCTTAGCAAGTTTTTGTGCTTACATGCTGGCCCAATTTCATGGCTCTGCAAAGAATCGGCGCTTGCGGAAGCAGGGAATCCCACGCTTACATCAAGCATATTTCAAAGGTTAGCAGGGAATTTTTGCTTGTGTGTGTGCATACTCCGCGTTACCGTGCATTCTTCGCTTACAGTTTGCTCACAAATTCAGCTGTTGCCCTGTAAGCGAAGAATGGTGATCGCAAGCGCAGAATTCGCCAGAAAGCAGAGCCATAAAATTGGGCTTCAGGGCTCGATTTCACAGAAGGCTAGAATTGATCTAAAAGTGCATTATCAATCTGAATAGCTAAGCAAAAGTGTGATGTCACAATGGCGATAAGGATAACTCATCTAAAAGATTAATCGTAAAGCTTTCTGAAACAGAGCATCTGAGATCTACTAGCAACACGCAACATATTCCCAGGTCTCGCTTGGCCAATTACGGGGACAGGACCATTTCCAGCATAGCACCAGCATAGGGTTGAGAAGGGAATGTATGTTACACATGTACATGTGCACCAAACATGTATGTGCTAGTGGCTACACTAGAAATTCTCGGGGCGAAGACATTACTATTTTTATTGTTTATTTTTATGCATTGAACAATTCATTCACCAATTTCTTTAAATTTGTATTTTTTATTATTATTTTTTTTATTATTTTTTTATTATTATTATTATTATTATTATTTTTTAGTTTTTATTTAATTTATTTCTTTAATATATATACATATATTTTTTGGGGGGCAGGTTTCTGATTGGAAGGGATGGGGCAGGCTCCAACTGCCACTCCCCCGCCCCCCCCCCAGATTTTCATCCAAGCCACATCATCATCTCCACTCTACATTAGTCACAGTCTCTGCAGATAATCCCTTGCAATTAATGCAAGTCCGACACCGTATTCTCTCAACCCCCCTTGACGTCAATGTGAAAAGTTATGAAAGTTAGATGTTAATTCTCTCCTTTATATAGAGTCGAGAAGTCAAACAAGATTCTGGAGCTGTTTTTACAGGCGCTTATCATCCCTTCATAAAAAGGAAAAAATGAATAAACAACTTTTCTTTTTTAATCACCCGGCGACTTACATTTGTTTGCACTTGTACGTTTACATTGCCATGGCGACTTTGAATTATGTATTTTAATTACCGTTCACCGATAGTGCATTGGTCATCTATACAAATGACTTTTGTCTGAGAAATGATGCATCATCTTTTAGACAAGTATAACAACCGAAGAAGAGATGTCTGTGGCTTCGAAATTGTGTGGATAATAATTATTACTGCGTTTTAATCGCAAGTTTGCAAGTAATTACTTACTTCTTAAAGGTATCGTACACGTTTGGTAATGACTCAAAACAAATATTAGCATAAAAACTTACTTGGTAACAAGCAACGGAGAGCTGTTGATAGTATAAAACATTGTAGGAAACGACTCCCTCTGAAGTAACGTAGTGTTTGAGAAAGAGGTAATTTCTCACTTAAATAATTAAAACTTATAATAATTAAAAATTATAAGTTTTTATTCCTATCTGAAAGCACACAAATTTGTACAACAAGGGTGTTTTTTCTTTCATCATTTTCTTGCAACTTTGATGACCAATTGAGCCCAAATTTTCACAGGCTTGTTATTTTATGCATGTTGGGATACACCAAGTGAGAATACTGGTCTTTGACAATTACCAAACGTGTTCAGTGCCTTTAAGAACTGAGGAGCTTATTCAATATCAAAATTGGTCAACATTTCAAAAATAATATCAACATTCCCTTGATTTTTTGGTGTGAATTGACTACAGCGGGATTTGAACCTGTGACCTCCGGATTAACACACATTGGTGCTCTACCAACTAATCTAGCCCTGGTGGAAGGTATCCATATTTTGTCAGTGTATTTGTTCCGGGGGGGGGGGGGGCACCAGTCAGAGGTCATGTGACCAGAAACTGCCGTTTGCGATACAACCTTGGAAGCAGCGATGTAAGGGGATCACCTTAAGGGGGTGAGACTTTTTCTTTTCTCTTGTTGACAAAAAAGTGTAAAACTTCTTTGATTGTTATTTATAAGGATTCATTTTTTTAGTTTTTTTCTTTGATATTTGGCTGTGGCCGCCAGCAGCTGACTTGGGCCACGATAACATATGGAGTGCATTAAAAAAAAACTTAAAAAAAAAACATTTACATTTTTTTAATTGCTTTTTATTTAATTTCCCATCTCTTAACTATCATTTTCATGTTTTCATGATCTTAGCAAATTGCCTCTGTGACCAGTATCAGGCCTGCTGTTCAATAACCAGTTAGGGCATAAAAAGGATCTTTTAAGCAAACACAACAATGTCTTCTCCTCCTGGTTTTTAATCTTAAGTCCTGAAGTGCGTAAATAGCACTCACTCATGTCTGGAGATTCCTTTGTAACTAAGAGTTCACGGGAAGTTTAATTAATTAAATGTTGAGCTTGAGCGCTCTGCATTTATTTATTCTTAGTTTGTCCTTTACTATCCTTTATTATCCATTGCAGCCTGGCCATGCATGTTACTAAAGAAATGATCATTTAAGGCTTGCAATAACTCATTAGTGCAGAAGGGATAAAAGAGTGGTGATGAGGTCTTAAAGGCAGTATGTACTTTTGGTAATTGTCAAAGACCAGTATCCTCACTTGGTGTATCCCAACATATACATGAAACAACAAACCTGTGCAAGTTTAAGCTCAATCGTTCATTGCAATCACCAGAAAAAAGTGGGGGGAAAACCTTAAGTGTTTTCACTGTTTTCAAACATCAAGTTTTTGACTCATGAGATCAAAACTAATTGTTTCACTCATTTCTCAAAAACTATAGCGTTTAAAGCAAAAATATTTCAAAGGGAGTTTCCCATTATTACCATCTTTATACCGCGTAAGTTATGTGTGAATCTGTGAACATTTATATTTTTACTCTTACCAATGTTACAAACACCCTTTAGAGGGTGTGTACAACATTGGTAATTGCCAAAGACCTGTATCCAAACTCGATGTAATCCAACATATACATGAAATAACAAACCTGTGAAAGTTTAAGCTAAATCGGTCTTCGGAGTCATGAGAAAACAGTGAAAAAAATCCTTATGTGTTTTAACTTTTTTTCAAACATCGGAATTTATCCTGCAGAATAAATACTATTATTTTACTCATTTCGTAAAAACTATGGCATTTCAAGCAAAACTATTTCAAGGGAAGTTTTCTACCATGACTATCTTTATACCATGTAAGTTATGTGCAAATCTGTGAGCATTTATACTTTCATTCTTACCAATGTTGTACATACCCTTTAAAGGGAAAGTATACCTTTGGTTTTTGGAACCGTTCGATTGTTTTAATCCTATATATAAATGTAGATATACAATAAAACTAACCTGTGAAAATTTCACTTCAAAGGGTGGTTGTGTTTTGAGATATCGCCTAAAATCCTGTGCAGTTATGTTTCCACAGGAAGAATAATCCATGATTGGAATACACAATCTGAGTAACATCTCTGAGAGTAATGTTTCTCAGATTCAAATTTGGGGGGATAAAAACTGTTATCTTTTTCCATATCACTTCAAAGTGAAATGATTCTCAAAATGCTTTATACTATCGAGAGCTGCTGTACTTCTAACCAAGTAGGTTTTTTATTGCCATTAATTTTAAGAGTGATTACCAAACGTAAACCTTCCTTTTAAGCGGCTGTTTAAAACTGGCAGGGTTGTGGTCTTGTGATGCAGGGCCGAGCCAGAGGCAAGGTCTTGTATCACGGCAACGACTTGCCAAGTTTTTAAACGGCTGTTTAATAACGAGTCACTACACTTTTATTCCAATTCTTAATTACCATTTTTATATAAAAAAAGTAAAAACCTATACAATTGTTCTGTTTTGTAAATTTTCAATTCCTGTCCTCAGGCTCTGTTTCGCGAAGGGTAAAATTTCATTTGTGCGTACGCGCATGTACTAATAACAAATGTTCATGGAGTACTGGTTTGTATTGACTGCGTTCTGCATAAATTTGCTCTCGTGTATGCTTGCGAACCAACATGTAATATAATGTTTTTAAACACTTTTTACCATGTCTCTACTACACGTTGAAACATGGCCATGTGATCTCCTCTCAACCAATCAGAATGGATAACCTGTCTGCAGTTTATATAAAAGGAAGTTTTGAACTACAATAAAAAGCCAAACTTATAAAGCGCAAAACAAAACTGAACGAAATTCCGGTGCGCTGTACAGAAATGAACTGCACAATAAACAAACAAAATCAAATCTGTGAAAGGAGGAGCGTTACTTGAGTTTGGATTTTAATAAAGTTATTCAGAGAGTCAAGTTGTTTGAAGCAAGGATGGTAGAGCGTTCCACATTTTCAGGAGATGCGCATGAGTGGGCTTGTCACAATCAAATTAAAATGGTCAGCGTTTGTTTTGTAATTTTTGTCTTATCCACGGCCGACTTTAATGGCATGTTGTGGTCGAGCGCCCAAAAGCTCCGTTGATTCTGATCAGCAGAGTGTGTGGGTTCGAGTCCCGCTCTTGACACTTGACCACTATTGCTTAGTTCTTTGGATGGGAGGTAAAAGCCGTACGTCCCGTGTGTTGTGTAATGCACGTAAAAGAACCCAGTGCACTTATCGTAAAGAGAAGGGGTTCGCCCCTGTGTTTCTGGCATGGTCTGGCAGCAATGTGCGCCATCTCACCTTGTATCCCTTTCAAGGTGTTGTATTATGGTTGCCTTGCTCATAAAATCATTCTGAACAAGCTCCACCAGTTTTGATATTTTGGCACCAGGAGTGGCATTTATGACAGACATGGCGCATTATAAAAGTACGATATTATTATAAATAACCTGTCTCTGTAAAAGACACGCACTGCATACATCAGTTTTTCAATTTACCAAGAGCCTACGAAGCAACTTTTCATTCCTGACAGAGCAAGAATTAAGAGCTATACGAAGCTCTTTCTTTTGATATCGCCCAAACCACACAATACATGTACTTTGAAAGTAAAGAGTAGTCGGTGCATGTGGCCAAAATTACTATGTTACTTGAATTGCATAGTCTGCTTAACTGAATCAGCCTGCATACAACGACTTTGTGTTAAGGGAATAAGTTAAAAGTTATAGACTCATGAAAAAGGCCCGTAAAAGCAAGCCTATTTAATGACATTTACCACTTAGCGCTGGGTTTTTCTAGGCTTGTCCATGCATGCTCACAGTTCAGGCATGAGAATGGGCGATGATGACAAAACCGGAAATCCATTTCGTACGAAAATAATTTGGATTTGGGGCAATGTCCGGAATTTGGGCAAGGTGACCCAGGCGTTACCGCCGCACTCAGTGAACAGTTGTCAGTAGACTTTTCAAAGTCTCCACAAGTGTTCTTTTACTTTAGCAATAAAACATATCACGGTCAAACAACTAATAAACTGCACCGTGATTGAAGCGAGGAATGAGAGAAGTCTACACATATCCATTGATCTCGCTGCATAATGCACATGGAAGCCGGGCGGCAATTGTTAACGTGCTGTTTTTTCACGAACGGTGTACAAAGGTAAACTTACAATTTCTGATTAAAGAAGAGGGATTAGCAAAATCCAAGTGTATACCCCCTACAACTCACTCCCCAAATATTATATCAAATTCCTCTGAACTCGAAGACCACAAATTTGAAAGGGGAAAAAACGGAATTCCGGTTTAAACCGGAAGATTCTCATGCCTGCACAGTTAGGAGTTGTTATCAATATTTTCCGGAACGTTTTTTTTTTTGGGGGGGGGGGGGAATATCGTAGTTACAATGAAACCATGAATTAACCAAGTAAAGACATTAAATGTTCTCATAAAATGTTCTGGGATTTCTTGTCCTCTTTTGAGAAAATGTGGCTTTTGTTCACGGGCAAACCTTAGACGTAAGCCCAGGCGGATAATCGGCCACGGCATGCTGGAATCTCGGACTGACCACCCAATGCCGAATACTATGGTGGCAGCCTATTGATCTCTCATAAGCCTCAGTTGTCCACCAAACGGACGAAGGTCTAGAATTGGGGGATTAAACGATAATCCCTGAAAAAAGAGAGATTTTGAGCATGAATTCCAGTACAAATTCATATGCTAAGCAAAATAGCGAGGTGGTAACCAGTCGCAACTATGTAAACTTTATGGACTTATGGCTGGTAACCTGTTTTAGCTAAGCAACATTTGTCTGTGTTTAGCAAGGTGTTGTGCTTACAGACTTTACAGGGGTGAGAGTCATTGCTGACAAAAAAGTCTGAAACTTGGATCCAGATCTTAAGAGGTATATTGAAATAATGGCATTTTCACCTTTAGATATTCCCTGGAGTTATAGATTCCAGGAGCTTTTGGGAACAGTATCATCAGCACTAGAGCACCAAATCAAACAGCCAGACTTATTTTATTTGGAGGAAAATACAGCGGGGTTTTTGTTTACCAGGCAGTCATAAAAAAGGCTGAATTCAGATAATAACAAGTCTGAAATTTCTCATCCCTGCTTTATGACATTAGGCCGAGAGCACCAAACAAGATTTCTACATTTTCCCCATGCACAAGCTAGCGATTGGGCCGATATGCGCACTTTGCGGGCCGATACACGCAATTTGCGTGCTGATACGCGGACATTTTGGCCACACACACACAAATAATAATAATTATTACTTTAGTTTTTTAATAATTTCGCAAAAACCATCCAGAGAAAACCATATAGAATGCTCCAGATTGCACAGTAGGGCTTTTAATACCAAGATAAACACCGAGTAAGAAACATCCCGAAGACCTTGTTCCAATTCAGCGTGTTTCGACCTAACTTCCAAAATTTGAGTCCAGAATGCCCCACAGTTTTGAAAAAAACATTGGGGAGAACCCAGAAGCCTTTGTTTATCTTACCGATCATCAGGATCGAGGGCCTCAAAGTCAACGGCCGGCACATCGGCGTACTCTTCCAGGATGTTGCTGAAGCCAGCCGCAGCTGCAAGATGCACGCAGGATTTACCCGACCCTTCGATCATGTCAATGAGGGGTGCACCGCCGCTGCGACACTTGGCCATGATGGAGCAGCATGCTAGACAGCCATTCTGTCGAATCATGGAAGTAACAAAATAACAGATCAATTCAATTTCAATTAGTTGGATTGATGTCAGAAAATCAAGGGAGGGGGAAGTTAGTCTTGTGTCATTTGGATGAAGGCCAAGTCCAAGTCATTTACGATGTACTGTAACTTGAGTCAAGTCCGAGTCATCAAAATTGTGACTTGAATCGTACTTGAGTCTGAGTTCTAGACTCACGTCTAAGTTCTAGACTCACGTCTGATTTCTAGACTCACGTCTGAGTTCTAGACTCACGTCTGAGTTCTAGACTCACGTCTGAGTTCTAGACTCACGTCTGAGTTCTAGACTCACGTCTGAGTTCTAGACTCACGTCTGAGTTCTAGACTCACATCTGAGTTCTAGACTCACGTCTGAGTTCTAGACTCACGTCTGAGTTCTAGACTCACGTCTGAGTTCTAGACTCATGTCTGAGTTCTAGACTCACGTCTGAGTTCAAGACTCACGTCTGAGTTCTAGACTCACGTCTGAGTTCTAGACTCACGTAGGAGTTCTCTGAGTCCTAAACCCAAGTTCTACAAACTGCACAAACTTACATGTACATAGACTCAAATGGACTTATAGCTGTGTAGTGCTGAATCCAACAACTTCAGGCAAAAACTCAGGGAGTATTTTCGAGGATTCTATCTCCTTTCTTGTTCATAAGAAGGTGGGTAATGGAGTTAAAATCCAAAAGATAAATTTCACTGGTTACCTGGCTACTCCAATGTAACGGCGCCTTGCCATCAACATCAATGCTGTAGAGATCAGCACCGCGCAGCATTAAAAGCTGCACGTGCTCTGGGCGGTTGTGGAACGCTGCCCAATGTAACGCCGTCATCCCGTCATTGTCCGGCTCGTTTACGTCGCCAATGGTGAGGGTCTGAAGGAGGGCTGAGAGGGACCTGTAAGGGGGGGGGACGGACGACAAAAGGTGAAGAGAACATGGGTCATTTTAGGCAGGTATAAGGAAAAACATTAACCATAAAGAAATTTTAATCTTAACCCCAACTCCCTTGAGTGATTATCCTTCCTCAATCCTTCCAAAAATCCAACATTTAAACTGTTGAATTCTGATTATGGTGGTATGCCTGATCCCATGTAAAGCATAATCAGTTTACTAGTACCGTCTTCGGATCAGTCCAACAGAATCAAATAAACTAGATGTCTGTGGGTCTGTTTGATAAACAGACCACAGGCTTTTCTGGGGGCTTTTATTATTCAGTATTAAAACAAATACAAAATCAGAACAAAAACTTAACGTCACATCAATTTTCACCTGTAACAAGTCCCTGTCTTTGGACCTACCAAGATACAATTTGTACTTCCCTAGTTTACGACTTCAAAAATTGCACCTTTAATGTGATGTCAAGCGATACGTGATGACATCACTCTTTACACGCATCAATGACCTACCCAGTCTGTCTAAAGAAGAATTTGTTATTTTTTGTTCCCAAGATATAAGCTTAAAGGCACTGTACACGTTTGGTAATTCACTCAAATTATATATTAGCAAAAAAACTTACTTGGTAACAAGCAACGGAGAGCTGTTTATAGTATAAAACATTGTGAGAAACGACTCCCTCTGAAGTAACGTAGTTTTTGAGAAAGAGGTAATTTCTCACTAAAATAATAAAAACTTCTTGCAAGAAGTTTTTATTCCTATCTGAAAGCACACAACAAGGGTGTTTTTTCTTTCAACATTTTCTTGCAACTTCAATGACCAATTGAGCCCAAACTTTCACAGGCTTGTTATTTTATGCATAGGTTGGGATACACCAAGTGAGAATACTGGTCTTTGACAGTTACCAAACATGTTCAGTGCCTTTAATGTCAAAACTTTATACATTCATTAAAAAAATCCTTTTAGGATGTCATCATGACGGTCGTCTCAAAGTTTTAACCTAGAACACGTTCCTGCCTACGAACATACCAAGACTCAACTCATTTGTACTTCCGTAGATATACAACTTCGAAAAGTGCACCTTTAATGTGATGTCACGTGGAGTGTCATGGTGACATCACTGTTCGAGACACAACATCTTTATATGGTCTATGTGTATATGTTAAGTTTGATTAATATCTGAGGTTGTTTGATGGCCAAAGTGCCGTCCAGAAAATCTATGCACAAAGTCCATGGGATTTGGGATAGAAAACAAATAAGACGAAGAAAAAACCTGAGACGAATTTAGAACAAAAACAAATGCTTTTCCGGCAAGCGTGCTGGGAAAGCCAAAAAGAAGACGGGGGGAAAAAAAAAATAAAATAAAAAAATAAATAAATAAAAAAGAGGGCTTTTCTGGCAAGCATGCTGGGAAAAGCCAAACATGCTGTTGGATTTTGGGTTGGGGTGGTTAGGGTTTTAAAGTACATTAGATACTACAGGCCTGAAAACTTTCATCCACACTGTGCTTTTGTCTTTTCCCTGCGCTTAGTAAGTGGAGAGTATTAAACTCCCAATCATAAGGGAGGGGGGGGGGGGTTTAAATGAAGAAATTAATAGCTGCTTTAAGATTAAGACTCAGGGCTCGAATATGGGGGAAACTCCACAAGATTGCAGGGGTTATAACTCCAAATTTGTATTGCAGACCAGAATTTGTGTATCTCAACATATGCATAAAATAACAAGCCTGTGAAAATTTGGGCTCAATTGGTCATCGAAGTTGCAAGAAAATGATGAAAGAAAAAACACCCTTGTTGTACAAATTTGTGTGCTTTCAGATAGGAATAAAAACTTCTTCCAAGAAGTCTTTATTATTTTAGTGAGAAATTACCTCTTTCTCAAAAACTACGTTTTTTCAGAGGGAGTCGTTTCTCACAATGTTTTATACTATCAACAGCTCTCCGTTGCTTGTTACCAAGTAAGTTTTTATGCTAATATTTGTTTTGAGTCATTACCAAACGTGTACGATGATACCTTTAAAGAAGATTTATCTCATTTTTATTATAGATAAGTATACTTTGATGCTCAGCAGCAATATGGGGGGGGGGGATACACAAGACTGCAGGGAACTAAAACAAATTTATTGCACATCAGAATCTTTTTACAAGAGCAGAATCAAAATGAGAAAACATAACCTACATCGTCTGCTCAGGACTATAAGGTTATTAGTGCAATTTGTATGGGTTTCACAAAATTGCTTTTGCATATTTTGGAGCTCCTGCTGAATGCGATTTATTGATCAAGAGTGGTCTTCAAAGTATTTGTTTGGCAAGAAAAAGAAACTTTCTAAGTAAAACATTTGATTTTTGGTTTTGATTTATTTTTTCAAATGTACACGCATTTTTCCTTTAATGACCTTTTGATCATTACGAATATGAAATTGCAGTTAATGACCTTATAGTACTGAACAGACGATATATACTGTTTGCATATAAACTGTTCTTATTTGAACAAGTACTAAGAGAAGATTTGTCTCTTTTTATTAGGGATTCATACTTTGATACTAAACTTAATTGAAAGGTATTTATCAAACTCAAAGTCGACACTTGACAATAATTTTGGTTTTATTAACGATACATGTATTTTGCGCAGTAAGGTATTTTTATTCAATTTTGAGTTGAACAAAGAAAAATTGACTAGAGCGGGATAGCACTCTACCAACTGAGCAATCTAGCCCTAATGTTGGCAGTCTCCCTATTTTGTCAATACCTTTGTTCGGGGGTGCCAGTCAGAAGTCAATCAACCTGTAACTGCCATATAGCCAGGGATCACACCCAAGTTTACGATACAACCTGGGAAGTGGCAGCAGCACCCAGTTAGTTTACCTTGCGGTTTGGAACTTGATTTTTGAGTGTTATTATTCAATAGACCTTATGCATTGACATCATCCAGCTGCCATCTTAGAGGTAAACTGATGATGAAACAATGGAAACGCGCAGATTTTTTTACGCGCAGCGCACAGGATTGGCCAATGAATAACCTCCTTTTGACCTCTAGGCTAGGGCGCCCTACTCAAATGACGTCATGTGCATAAGGTCTATTAAAAAACACAAGACAGCTGGACTTGTCTGGTCGTAAGTTCACTGGCCCGATCCAGTTCACATTTCAAAGCCTGTGATAAGTGTGGCCTGGATTTTTGAATAACTTCATTCCAATGGAATAATTATCGTTACATCACCTATG
Source organism: Plazaster borealis (assembly GCA_021014325.1). Lineage (NCBI taxonomy): Eukaryota > Metazoa > Echinodermata > Asteroidea > Forcipulatida > Labidiasteridae > Plazaster > Plazaster borealis. The sequence continues at coordinate 4,136,501 of CM037458.1, forward strand.
AACAGAACCCATTTTGAGTTGAAATAGGCCTACTGACTTGTTTTTAACCGACTAATGACTTACAAGTGTAATAAAATAAAAAGTGAGTGGGAGAAATTATCATATGTAATTATTCGCAATTTCTTTTTTTAAATCACCGTTGATTCATTTACATCTAAAGACAATTATAGTTGGACACAGTACGAACTAAGCGTACAAAAAAGTTCACATCCTTAATGAATCCGCATCCTAATTACGTGCATCTTGGCTGTAAACTACATGACTAAGGGGGTTTTTTTTATTGGGAAATTTAGCATAACAGCAGCAGTCACGCTTCCTGAGTAACACGTGCAAGCCGACATGTGCACAAATTCATGTTCCTTGGGGAAAAAAAAACAACTAATAACCCAAGGGGACATTCAGAGTTGTTTAAAAAATTCTATCTTTTTTCAATTTTTATTGGGAAAATTTAGCATTACGGTCATCTTCAAAGGTACTGCAGCGGCAGTCACGCTTCCTGAGTAACACGTGAAAGCCGACATGTGCACAAATACATGTTCATTTGGTAAAAACCCCAAATAATAACCCAAGGGGAACATTCAGAGTTGTTTAAAAATTTCTATCTTTTTTCAATTTTTGGGGGGAAATTTAGCATAACAGTCATCTTCAAAGGTACTGCAGCGGCAGTCACACTTCCTGAGTGACACGTGCAAGCCGACATGTGCACAAATACATGTTCATTTGGTAAAAACCCCAAATAATAACCCAAGGGGAACATTCAGAGTTGTTTAAAAATTTCTATCTTTTTTCAATTTTTTGGGGGAAATTTAGCATAACAGTCATCTTCAAAGGTACTGCAGCGGCAGTCACACTTCCTGAGTGACACGTGCAAGCCGACATGTGCACAAATACATGTTCCTCGGGAAAAAACCCCCAAACAATAACCCACGGGGAACATTCAGAGTTGTTTAAAAATTTATATTTTTGTGTGTGTGTTTTTTGGACCCACACACCCCTAATACTAATAGTTAATTTTAAACATTGACAGACTATTTCATATCCACTTGAGAACAAAGTAATGCCTCAAATTTAGCAGATATTTTAGATCAATGTTTCTCCCAGCTCAGGAGTTTTCAATGGCTTTTCCTGGGCTTCCAGCATGCAACTTTGTAGTGGAGGAAATTTGTTGTTCTCTTGCATCTGGCACGGAGGTCGGCAACCGAAACAAGATTGACCGAATATACGGCACTGACATGACAGACAACCTGGTAGAGACCGCTGGGTAATTTTTCTTATTACAACTGTAAACTAAATTTAGATTTTTAGTTACTTCTTTTGACACACCCACCCACAATTTCGAAGAAAAAAAAGATTTTGAGGAAATATTTAATCATTTATATATTTTAAATGGCTCCTTAAAGGCAAAGTATACCCTTGCTTGGTTTTGGGAACCGTACCATTTTTGTATTCCCATATAAATGTAGATATATACAATACAACTAACCTGTAAAAATTTCAAATCAAAAGGTGGTAGCGTTTTGGAGATTTCGCTGAAAATCTGGAGCGGTTATGTCCACGCAGGAAGAATAATCCGTAATTGGAATACACAATCTGAGAAACTTTTCATGCAGAAAAGTTTCTCAGATTGACAATCTTTTGAATCACTTTCTCTAAAACCACATTCCTTATAGGAGGGAGTTGTTTCTCTAAATGTAATACATTATCAACAGCTGCAGTGCTTCTTACCAAGTTTCGATGGTCATTCATTTTTGAGTAATTACCAAAGGTATTTCCTCCCTTTAAAGGCACTGAACACGTTTGAAAATTGTCAAAGACCAGTGTTCTCACTTGGTGTATCCCAACATATGCATAAAATAACAAGCCTGTGAAAATTTGGGCTCAATTGGTCATCGAAGTTGCAAGAAAATGATGAAAGAAAAAACACCCTTGTTGTACAAATTTGGGTGCTTTCAGATAGGAACAAAAACTTCTTTCAAGAAGTTTTTATTATTTTAGTGAGAAATTACCTCTTTCTCAAAAACTACGTTACTTCAGAGGGAGTCGTTTCCTACAATGTTTTATACTATCAACAGCTCTTCGTTGCTTGTTACCAAGTAAGTTTTTATGCTAATATTTGTTTTGAGTCATTACCAAACCTGTACGATACCTTTAACAGAAAAAACCAACCTTAGAATTCAATGAAATACTTTTTATCGGTTGATTGCAAGAGTGCAAGTGTGCAAGTGCGTAGTTGGGGCCATGGCAAAAGTCTTTTTTTTTTCAGGTTCTGTAAACCTCTGTAAAATGTAACATTCTGTACATTCAGGGAGCTTCATTTCTACCAAGAGGAAACTGTTATTCAATTTTCAGGGAATCGTATGGTTTCAAAACAAGAAACCTTTAAAATTGTTTTATATAACTTTCTGAAAACAGTAAATAAATGCATTCTGTTTCAGCATTTAAAAAGTGTGGCGTGTCTAGTTCACCATTGTTACGCCATTCATTTACACACAGTAAGCACGGGAAGGATAGCATGCCTTTTCGTGTGCTTACGGTTAGCAGCGCTATGAAATGGAAACTCGTACATTAAGCACAAAATCGGCCGTTAAACAGCTCCATGAAATTGGGCACAGGCCATTTTTATTTGAAAATCTTAAAGTCTATTGAAATCATAGCGGTAAATTTCCCTCCTTCCCTCAGTGAGGCCCAATTCATGGCTCTGCTTACCGTGGCATTCTGCAAATACTAACACAAAATAGCGTGGAAGAATTAATAATTATCTTTTGTACAATTTTAGGTGGGGGATATAGGGGAAAGGGGTGGGTCCTAAAAAAAAGAGTATGGTTCGTATACTTGTGAAAATGTTGATAATTGTGAATGGCCCCTAAAACGTGACGACTATATTTGAAGAGGCTTTCATTGGTCAGTTTGAAAACTGGAGAATGGGATTTCATTAATAATAATAATGCGTAGTTCTAATATAGCGCTTTATCACACCCGATGGGCGTCTCAAAGCGCTCAATATTTTTTCCTGCAAGGTATGCAGAGCTACATTTTGAAGTATGAGACCTATTCCTTTACATAACACCATGGAATGGTTTACAAGGTGCTGTGGCGCAATATGCAGCCAATCAAACCAGGAACACCAGGGCAAACCTCTTCTCTTTACGATGAGAGCACTGGGTTCTTTTACGTGCATTACACAACACACGGGACCTATGGCTTTACGTCCCATCTGATCTGAAGGACGAAGCAGTAATGGTTAAGAGTCTTGCTTAAGGACACAAGTGTCACGACTGGGACTCCAACCCACACTCTGCTGATCAGAAACACCAGAGCTTGAGCCAGTGTTCTTATCCGCTCGGCCATGACACGCCAATTAAGTTGTCTAAAAACCAAGGATGCCTTTTCCCTTTCATGGTCATACAATACCCTAAAGCTGGGATTCTAACATATTCTAGTGGAAAGTTATAATCATATTAAAACTCAAAATAATAAATCCGGGGGGGGGGGGGGATTTAGATCCAATTGATTGTTATCCATAGTTTATTAATCTCCATGGCAACGATCACTCACAAAGTAAAATAAACATTAGTCAAGGACAAGGTAATTTCTTCCCAAAATATCTTCACACAATTGTCAAATCCATCTATGTTTAGCGAATGGACAGCAGGTACAAACCACATCTCTAGCCGCAGCATTAGCGAATGGTCACCAACCCTCAGAAATCCGAGAAACGATTCATGCATGAATCGTTTCTCAGATTCAAACATTTTTGGGGTGAAAGAATTATCCAAACCATACTACTTCCAAGGGAATCCGTTCTCAAAATGCTTTATACTATCAGCAGCTGCAGTGCTTTTTTTTGCGGAGTACTTACCAAAGTATGACCCTACCTTTAAGGAAAAAATGAAATATACATCCTGATGCCCAGGGAAATAATGTACAAGTGTACCCGTGCCATGAGCGTCATAATTGGTGGATGAAAGCACATTCCATTATTACTATTATTATTATTATTATTATATAAAATTTGGACTTGACATACATTTATAAAGTGTACTACTCAATTCAACCATCTCTTATTGTATGAAATGATACAGTTTGTTTAATTTTTATTAATTTAAAGGGACACGTTGCCTTGGATCGGGCGAGTTGGTCTATAAAAAGCATTTGTAACCGTTTGTTATAAAATGCATATGATTAGAAAGATGTTTTAAAAGTAGAATACAATGATCTACACAAATATGTCTCGAAATTGCGTGGTTTTCCTTTTACATCCTTTTAAATTATTGACTCCACAAAACGGCCGACCGCGTTAGTTCGCAAAGTAAAAGGAAAACCACGCAATTTCGAAACATAGTTGTGTGCATCATTGTATTCTACTTTTATAACGTCTCTCTAACCATATGCATTTTATAACAAACGGTTACCAACCTTTTTTTTTAGACCAACTCGTCCGATCCACGGCAACGTGTCCCTTTAACTCTTTGGGTCAAGTGCATGCTCTTCAAATGCATCTTAGAATGGGATGAGGTTTGCCAAGACCTACTGAAACACAGAATCTGACCGGAAATTGAACTTGAAGATATCACCTATGGAGAAGGGAACCTCTTTCCCCTTGACACTGACAGCAATTGTTGTATGGTTTGCAAATAACAGCATAGTCTGGTTTGTTCTTCAGAACATGGGGGATGGAGAATGTCATGAATATGGGGGCGGGGGGGGGGGGGGGGGCGGGAGGGTTAAACACGTCAGAGCTGCCAACATTTGTATCTTGCAATCAGGGAGATTTTTCACAACAATCAGCGAGATATTTAGAATTACATTCAACAATTAATAGGGACAGGGATGAGTTTTGACGACTGAACTGAAAAACGGCTCACCGGCCTGGGTTCCCCCTTATTCAAGATCCTGAACCTCCCAGATGCTCAAGGTTTACAGACTCTGTGCATAACCAGAAATACAAAACTGAAGGGTTGGATACACAGTGGACTATTTCTTTCTCCCTTTGGTGTCTGCTTTACTTCTTTCAGAAAATTTGATGTCTCGAGGAGATTTTGAGAAAATCCTGAAATCAGGAAAAATCGTGAGAAATCATGCCCCTGTAGGGAAAAAACGTTTCCACAATCAGGGAGTTTTTTCGAATTTGTTCATCAGAACATAGATAGATTAGTTGAATTTCAGGGAATTTTCTGCCGAATCGGAGAGAGTTGGCAGGTCTGACACGTACATGTACTCCCACACAACCCTTGGGGATACGGTTTGTGGGGTCGTTCCATTGTTGCTCTGTTTTTTCCAATTCTACAAAAAGTCCCCTCCAGGGAGAAAAAAGGAAAGCTTGCGGGGGAAGCATTTCACATTTGATTAAGGCGCCCTCCAAGGGCCCGGCCCCTGCAGGCCTTGCACTTAAGCTTGTTAAAAAGTAGCCTACTGGGCTATTATAAGAAAAACTGTGCATTTTACTTCCCCCAGGAAATATTATTAGCCCAAATGTCAAACATGTCTTGTCATAAATGTATCTTTCTAATGTTTTAATGGTAGCGATCACAAGCATTTAATTGTAATTTTGATATTTTTACACTTCTGAATTATGTTGTCATTATCGGATCAAAAAAAATTAAGGTCCCGACCTCAAGGTTTTGAAAGACTAGCTACACTTCTGCCAATGACGGTATGCGTCAAATGACAATTCTTTCTTATTGCAACAAAATTGTTCAAATGAAATTACAAAGACTGTTTCCAAATGTCAAACATGTCTTGTCATAATTGTATCTTTCTGATGTATTAATGGTAGCGATCACAAGCTGTTTATCGGTCAAACGAAATTACATGCACTCAATCAAAAATATATTAACACATTTTTTACATTTATTATTCACATTTGAAAAAGAAGAAACACGACCATTAAAAACGAGTAGGTTGCACAGTTATTTAATGGCCCGCAGGGCAAGTTGAGAAGTGGTGTTTACTAGCCCGTGGCAGTTTTTACTAGACAATATACGCCGGGCTAGTGTTAAGGGTGAGCCTTCCCACGTGTCGTCAGCCCACACTCACTCTCCAGACTTTCCCGACGTTAAAACGTCCTCAAATATTTCAAGACGTAACCCGTTCCGTCCTTCCCTGACAGTCACAGATGTACAGATAATAAAGATACCGCATGTAAACCGTGTCACTCTGAAACAGCAAACAAACTATGAACAGAGCACTCTCTTCGTGTGTACACAGACACTGTTTAAATACCAAGTGAGCAGACCTGGCCTAGGATCGGTAATCACCAGCAGCTGAAGATGAGCTGTTGATCTTTATGCTGGAATCTTTACTTGCTGCTTCATTGGTACTAATACCTCTTATCTTCAAGCAGGCTTGAATACTCGATTCTGATTGGTCGATCCATAGCAACAAGGAGTGTGATATAAACTTATATCGCATGGCCCATATCACACCATGCGTATTGTGTGTTCTAACTCCGCGTATTGCGCTTTTATAGTTAAGCTAGTTTGCTTGAAGATAAATACGTTATCCCACGCCCGCTCGTGGAATACGGAATACGGAAAAATATAGCGCGTCTGTGTCCCATATCCAACTCGGCCTTCAGCCTCGTTGGATATGGGATGCAGAAGCGCTATATTTTTCCATATACCACTCGCGCTTGTGGAATACGGAAAAATATAGCGCGTCTGTGTCCCATATCCAACTCGGCCTTCAGCCTCGTTGGATATGGGATGCAGAAGCGCTATATTTTTCCATATACCACTCGCGCTTGTGTGATAACTTATATTATAACACCCCTTACATGGATTCTGCTCTTTGATTGGTTTAGAGCGCATCACATGACATGTCTTATTTTTACTAGAAAGCCGTGGGAACGCGAAGCGCTATACACGCAGCAAACATTGTACTAAAGCCATAGCAACCGATCTACTATTCCATAGCAGTCAATGTGCTATACCCATAGCAACAGTAGCTTCTTGGTACCTAGACGTCGAGGCATAATGTTTGGGGTGTTATAAAACAAATGATGACTTTTTACTCCTGCTATGGTTAAAACTACGAATCCCTCTGTGATCCCGGAGCGGTCTATTTTCCCTCGACTTCGCCTCAGGCAAATATAACGTGCCGAGGATCACCTCGGGAGTCGTAGTTTTAACCACAGCACTCGAAGCAGTCAATATTTGTATATTAGTATGACAGGGCTCGATTACACAAAGATTCATCTTAAGATGAGTTGCTAATATTGCCATAGTGATTTGTATCGTGTCATCACACTTTACTTAGCAATCAAGATTTTTTCTTAGCGCTTTGTGAAATTGGCCCCAGTTTCGGGAATAGCTTGTGCAAGTCTCGGGTGTATTCGAATCTCCGGGACCAAGTTGGTCCCAACCATATTGAGTTTTACGTGTGCGTGATACTGTTTCTTCAAATAATTAATTTTAACATAGTTGATGGCTATACAAATTATATTATACTGATGGGAAAGTCAAATGTAGCTATGAAATAGATAAAAGTAGAATCAATTTTACAAATCAACAAAGGTAACCCAAGAATAATACATGACCTCCGTTTCCTGTTACTTGTAAACAATTAAGAATTTTGCTCAACTGACATTAGTGTTATCATTAAACCTATGTAATGGTCGCACAAATTCTGGCGTGATTGGCAAATGGGGGGTCAAAACAACAAGCAGATACTTGTCCCAAATTTTGTTTCACTGTTAATTTCAACAAGCTATTTGTATTTTATATAAACTGAAATTGTATTTATAACAAGTTGATGTAGTACTTTTATTTTCAAAACTTTGTATAAATAGAATTTCACAGAAACAAAAATGGTTCTTTTAAGTCTGAACTTCATAATCAGTATTAGCTTTCAGACTAACAATTAAACAATGATATTTATTTATCCAATACCAATCCTGTATAATAATTCCCATAGCAGCCGCAAACGGCTGCAAGATCTGACCTACTTCCACTCAACCAAAAAGGTCAAAGTAAAGGGCATGTCCTGAATTGACATTTTTCCAAGGTTTTCCACGTTAACATAATAATAATATAAAAAAAATTGTTTCCCACTATTTTTTTCAGACACTTTTACAAGAAAATGTTTTGTCAACAAATCAACATTATTTAGCCAAGTCCGGGCATATGGCGATGATTAAACAAGAAATAAATGGTCTCTAAAGGGTTAAAGGCACTGAACACGTTTGGTAATTGTCAAAGACCAGTGTTCTCACTTGGTGTATCCCAACATATGCATAAAATAACAAGCCTGTGAAAATTTGGGCTCAATTGGTCATCGAAGTTGTAAGAAAATGATGAAAGAAAAAACACCATGGTTGTACAAATTTGTGTGCTTTCAGATGCCTAAAAAAGACCTCAGGCCTGAAGTCTTTTAATATTTTAGTGAGAAATTACCTCTCTCTCAAAAACTACGTTACTTCAGAGGGAGTCGTTTCTCACAATGTTTTATACTATCAACAGCTCTCCGTTGCTTGTTACCAAGTAAGTTTTAATGCTAATATATATTTTGAGTAATTACCAAACGTGTGTAGTGCCTTTAACATAGTATCTATGTTTCCCATTAATTTTTTCAGAAACTTTTATAAGAAAAAATTGTGTCAACAAATCAACAATATTTAGCCGTGTCTGGGCATACGGTGATGATTAAACAGAAATAAATGGTCTTTAAAGGCACTGATCATGTTTGGTAATTACTCCAAATATATATTAGCATAAAAACTGACTTGGTAACGAGCAACAGAGAGCTGTTGATAGTATAAAACATTGTGAGAAACGACTCCCTCTGAGGTAACGTAGTTTTTGAGAAAGAGGTAATTTCTCACTAAAATAATAAAAGACTTCTTGCACGAAGCCTTTTATTCCTATCTGAAAGTACACAAATTTGTACAACAAGGGTGTTTTTTCTTTCATCATTTTTTGCAACTTCGATGACCAATTGAGCCCAAAGTTTCACAGGCTTGTTATATTTTGCATATGTTTGGATACACCAAGTGAGAATACTGGTCTTTGACAATTACCAAACGTGTTCAGTGCCTTTAAAGGGTTAAGGAATCTTTTTGACAAGTCCTCCATGAAAATAGAATCAGCAGAAACCTGTCAGAGTGCGGATCGCTGTCAGTTAATACAAAGTGTTCCTACAGTATTTGCATAGAGACGGTGTGGCTCTTTATGTGTAAGCTTCCAGCGGATGAATAATGGAAACGATCTTAAGTGGCACTGATTAAATGTTCACGGGATGTGGAGAGTTTGTTACCAGACTAGTTTTTTTTTCTTTCTTGTCGGGGCTATAAATATATCGTGTGACGATGAGACTTCATTAAAGATTTAATACTTCTATTTAATACGCAGGGGGGAAACGTCATTAAAGATGTTTAATATGAAATATTCAGGCAAGTACGTCCACTGTGGAGCAAAGGCTTGCCGTTCTTCCTCTATGGAGACTCTATTAATTTACGGTCACCAGCCGTTCATCTCCCCCGTGAAGAAGGGTTTCTGTCTGAGACAATGTTATAATCTTAGAAGCTCGACACCAAACGAATCCAGTGCGCAATCAAATGAACAAGATGACTTCTGCAAAGGGTTGGGAGGACCCTCTGGATTCACTACTGCAATGCAGGGATTGGGGTGAGGGTGTGGTGGGACAGGGCAGGGGAACCTCCCCACCCCCCCACCCCCCCCCCCCCAAAAAAAAAGAAGAAGAAGAAAAGAAGACAGCAAACGAATCCAGTGCGCCATCAAATAGACAGGATGACTTTTGCAGGGGTTGGGGGGACCCTCAGGATTCACTACTGCAATGCAGGGATGGGGGTGAGGGTGGGGTGGGACAGGGGAACCTCCCCTCCCCCCAAAAAACCCCCCAAAAACCCCAAAACCCACAACAACAACAATGACAATGACAAAGGTCGTGGATTGGAATTCTACCCTAGGGTTTTCGTAATGCCTTTGTGCGATTTTATATTTGTTCTCGCTTTTTATTCTACAGGTGCTTTTTTAGTTTGTATTCAGTGTTTCCTTGTACTTTGCGTGTATTTTTATTGTAAAGTGCATTGGTCTTTTTGGAAATGTGCTTAATTAATCTTTTTAATAATAACAATGATAATAATAAAAGTAATATATGCCTGTTTTTTTTACACACGACTAGGGAAAGCACCGCACAGTGCTTAACATACATCGGGTTTATGGGTAAAATAGACGCAAATTTAACATCAACATGTGTTACATGTAAATAACAACAACAACAACAACAAACAACAACAACAACAAAACCCATCACACCAAAATAAATAAATAAAAATAGATATATATACAAGGTATTGTAGAGGATTGGTAGCGCTGACAAAATAGTCGCAGACAGTGTTCGTGTTTAGTGTGATCAACCATATAGATGTACATGAAATACATTTTTACAACAAACCTGTGACAAATTGGGCTTAATCTGTTGTGTGAGTCGGGAAAAAATAGTGGAAAAAATAGTGAAAAAACCATGCACAATTTTAAGCATGTAAACACATTGTCCTTAATTTTGGTTGTAAAAACCGAAATAAGCTGCTGCGTCTTTTTTCAGGTTTTTAGATACAGTTTTCTCAAATATGACTTCATTTCAGACGGAAATATTTCCCAGGAAAAAATGCTACTATTTTGAACTTCATAATCAGTCAGCTTTCAGACTAAAATTGAACAATGATTCTCTTAAGATTTCCCAAAGTGCCACGCATGTTTGTTGTTCCTTCCTTTCTCCGATCCGAAATAAAAAAATAAGGATGCGCCATTCAAAGACTCACCCCGTTTGTCCGTGTATTTTTCTTTGTATTATTCAGACAGCAGGTACTGCATAAAATTGCTGGCCAAACGAGATAATTGAAGTGCTTTCAAATTACCTTTACAGCCTTGAAACAGCTGGACTCCATTGAAATAATTGGATTTATACGAGGGTTACAACAAAGGTTAAAGTACTACCATGCACTGACCATGTAAATTGTTTCTATTTCCAGTATTTGTCTGTCTACATGAATGTTGTCAGAGGAAGAATATCACTCGTTTGGGGACACCTTCTGGCCAGTGTTGCCACCAGAGCTTTTTTTAGAACCGGTTAATTTTACACTTCAGCCGAGTGAAACGAGGCCACGAGCGCTTGCGCGAGGCGTTTAGCGGGGGTCCAGGTGGTGCAGCCCCTAGCGGGGTTTAAAGGGTGCAGCCCTTTTGGAAATTTTAAAAATTGTTCACCCTGAAAAGTACATATTTTACAAGTTCTAGACACTAAATAAAATTGTATTTTTTCTGTACTTTAGAAGTACAAATTTTGGGTCAAATATCAACTTCTTATACCTCAAGATACCCTTATACTTCTGGAGCTGAGAGATGAATTATTTTCTATTGGGTAGCTCCTGGGTTTTTGCCCATCAAGTTAGTAGAGAGTGTTATCTGGGGTGTACATTTTTTAAATTATTATTTTGTTGATATTTTTGTCCAAATGAGTGTTGAATAAAAGTATTTAATAAATGTAAGTAAGTTGTGTGAAATTTTGAAATTCTTGTAACTTAAAGGTATTATTATTTATTAAGTTGTAATAATACAAATCTCCGATTGGCCTAAACACACTCGGTCTTAATATTTATGACGTAATGCTTCCCATCAAGCACTGCCATCCAATAGTATTCATCACCTCGATCCCACGGATCACCGTTCCTAGCGTGCTATACTTTATCATGTCAGGGGATGATGGTACGGCGTGTTTTCATGGGAGCAAAACGAATCAAAAAACATTTCGTATATGATCTTGTTACATTGGAGAATTTGATTGAATAGTATTCTTGTTAAACTGTTCGTTTTCAGATCCACAGGTTAGAATGCATGTCAAGAAAGTTTCCAGGAAGCATGGCAAAGTAGAGACCCTGTTTACACTTGAATTTTCTCATTTTTTGCTTACAAACGACTAACACATATATCATGAATGACACCATTAAAGGCACTGTACACGTTTGGTAATTACTCGAAACATATATTAGCATAAAAAGATATTTGGTAACGAGCATCGGAGAGGTGTTGATAGTATAAAACATTGTGAGAAACGACTCCCTCTGAAGTAACGTAGTTTTTGAGAAAGAGGTAATTTCTCACTAAAATATTAAAAGACTTCAGGCCTGAAGCCTTTTTTAGGCATCTGAAAGCACACAAATTTGAACAACCATGGTGTTTTTTCTTTCATCATTTTCTTGCAACTTTTCACAGGCTTGTTATTTTATGCATATGTTGGGATAAGTGAGATTTCCATAGTGTCGGTTTGAATGCTGTCCTCAATTCAGCCAGAGATGCAGTTTGTAACCGCTGTCACCTCCTTCAACGTGGATGGATTCAACATTCTTGACGAAAATACCGTGACAGTTTGTTGCTGTTTTCTCAACAAGTAAACACTCTATTCAGCTGAAACATTCACATGTGACTTTTAATGTATCTTTCCTAATGATTTTGCCTCTAATAGACTTCTTGCAAAACATACAAAGCTGCAGGTACGCTAAGGTCACACACACATTTTTACGCACCAAAACAGCTATCTTCCAATAATCTGCCTCCTTTTGCCTCAGTGAGGGCACTGTTCGAGAGTGTGACGTCACATGCAAAGGGGTCTATTCATCATTACTTTGACAAAAGAACAAATGATGACCCTACCTTTAAAGGTATTGTACACTTTTGGTAACAGCTCAAAATCAGTGTCCACATTTTGTGTGATTCAACATATGCATGAACAAACAAACCTGTGAAAGTCTGAGCTCAACTGGTCATCGAGATCACGAGCAAACAGTAAAAAGGGACCTTATGTGTTTTCTGTTTTTTCAAAATATCGCGCGTGATAAAAACTATTGTTTTACTCATTTCTCAGAAACGATAGCATTTCAGGCAGAAATATTTTAAGGAGCCCTTTCTACCATTACTTACTTTAAATCATGTAAGTTATGTGTGAATCTGTGAACATTTGTGTTTGTCGATCTTACCAATAGTGTACAGGGCCTTTAACACTATGTACACTCTTTCTAATGACCCCATAGCATTGGAGAATTTATTCAAATAATGAGTCGCTGAGGTGACTTTAACCAAAACAAAATAATTGCCTCGCCCTTACAAGAGCGGAGCATCAAGCCTGCACACCGGCTACGACAAAAAAAGTATATTATACATGTGCCTGGAGTCCTTAAAACTAGTAGGGGAGATGGCCTTAGCTTTCGACCCAAACCGGACCTTCGTCAGAGGCATAAACATGCACAAACACAAACGTATTCATTTATAGCAAAAAGAGGAGCAAAGGACTATGGGAAGGCATCCAGAAAAAAAAAAGCAGGGGGAAATGATAGCCAATCAAAGTTCTTAATTACCTGGAGTCCTTGTCGTACGTCGCTGCATGAAGAGGTAGACGCCCGCTGCGGTCTGCGATAGCCTGTTTACCGCCGCTGCGTAGCAAGTAAACCACACCATGATGCCAACCCTGTCAAAGAAACATCAAGAATCTCGTCAAATGGAAACTAAATAATGGAACAGTAACAAAGCCCAATTTCATAGAGCTGCTTAATCACACAAAAAAGGACGGTGTTCTAGTCAAGTACTTTTCAGTTGTGTAAGGTTTGCCCTTTAAGGCAGGGTATACTTTTGGTAATTGTCAAAGGCCAGTATCCTCACTTGGTGTATCCCAACATATGCATAAAACAACAAACCTGTGAAAATTTGGGCTCAATTGGTCATCGAAGTTGCAAGAAAATAATGACAGAAAAACCCACCCTTGTTGCATAGAATTGTGTGTTTTCAGATGCTTGAGAAAGGTTTCATGCCTGAAGCCTTTCTCAGATCCTGAAGCCTTTCTCAGATTCAAATTTTTTAGTGAAAAATTACCTCTTTCTCGAAACTACATTTTTTTCAAAGGGTGCCGTTTCCAACAATGTTTTATAATATCAACAGCTCTCCAGTGCTCTTTACCAACTAAGTTTTTTAGTCATTAACTTTTTGAGTTGTTACCAAAGGTATATTGTACACTCCCTTTAACCACTTCACGTCAGATTACGTGCATACACGCCAAATTGTTCTAGACTGACTTGCGGTGGACGGCTTAGTACGACCGAAACAACTTCGGAGCGCCCTCAATTCTTTGCTGGCAGCCAGACGGCTGACAGAATTATCAACCCAGACAAGCTTTTAGGTAGCCAGCTGTGCAGCCGTGATTAGCACGGCCAAATGAAAACAAACACGGCCTATTTTTCGGTGTCACGGCTTCCACTTCCAAAGATTGTTGGGTGTTTTTTTTGTATACGGACAAAATCGTCAAGCGCCCAGGCAAAAAATGTCGAAAAATACTTACGACGAACACAAACTACCGTTTCAATGCGCTAGTAGATCGATCTTTTTGTATTAATAGTGTGCAGCGACTGGTACCCAGAAGTCAGCTACTTCGTAACGGCATTTCGCGTGCATTTTTCTCTGTGTCGCAGGGCATCCTGACTACATTTTTAGTCGATGAACGGAACCTTGTATCCAAGACTCAATAATTGAGTCGACCCCGCGCTATCATGACAGATATTATTATTGTACATTGTCCAACAGCGTGATATTAGGAGACCGATCAGAGAGTTCAAAAAAAAAAAACGGACGCAAATCTGAAACTCGCATTCCAAGTAGAAGCTATCGGGCGATCGTGCACAAAGTGGATGGATTTTTAGTTCAGGATCAGTGGTTTTGTTCGTGCTGAAATGATTTGCACAAAAATGTTTGCACAATCAGTCGATCTTGCAGGAATAGTTTGTGCAATTGCCGATCGTGCAGGAATTTTGGTTTGTGCAATCGGCTTATCTATCGTGCAGGAATAGTTTGCGCAATTTGCCAATAGTGCAGGAATAGTGTGCGCAATATGCCGATAGTGCAGGAATAATTTGCGCAATTTGGCGATCATGCATGAAGTATTTGCGCAATTTGACAACAGTGCAGGAATGGTTTGCGCAATTTGACGATCGTGCAGGATTGTTTTAGCGCCTGGACAAAATTTAACCCTGTGGAGAACCGAGTGCATGGGAGCGCGATGCGCTAACAGTGACGAGTTTGGGGCGGGGAAAATGTAGTGCATCATGGCCCTTTTTGAAACCACGGCTTGTTTTTTTCAATACACACCCTGTTCCACTAATCCTACCTAAAAGCTTGAACCCAGACTTTGCATTAAAGGCACTGAACACGTCAAAGACCAGTGTTCTCATTTGGTGTATCCCAACAGATGCATAAAATAACAAGCATGTGAAACTTTGGGCTCAATTGGTCATCGAAGTTGCAAGAAAATGATGAAAGAAAAAACACCCTTGTTGTACAAATTTGTGTGCTTTCAGATAGGAATAAAAGGCTTCTTGCAAGAAGTCTTTTATTATTTTAGTGAGAAATTACCTCTTTCTCAAAAACTATACGTTACTTCAGAGGGAGTCGTTTCTCACAATGTTTTATATTATCAACAGCTCTCCGTTGCTCGTTACCAAGTCAAATCTATTTTTGTTAAATGCTCTAAGGCACTTCACAAAAAGCATAAAAAGGTATGATAAAATGCTCTAAGATAATACACATTAAGCATAAAAAGGTACAAAGTGAATAATTAAATTAAAAAATCAAAAATTGAAAAATTGTGTAGTTTGAACAGGTATGCACCTACTATGCTTTGTTTCACCAGTACAAAGAGGGACACCAGGTATTGGAAAACATGCCTCGTGATATCCCTTTTCCGGAGGTTATTGTAGAACCCCCAATTTCATACCTTTGTCCTGTTGTACAAATATGTGGAATACAAGAATGGACAGGCTGCCACCATTGTTTATCTTTGTATTCGGCTCAATAATATCGGCCGCCAAGGTTCTGCAAATCAAGGCGCTGTGCTTCCTTATATTTTCTCACACGGTGCTAATTATGAGAACCTTTGTTGTCTTTCCTTTGTCAAGTCAGAGTTTCATTATGGCAATGATATTTTCGAAGGAAAATTACTCAAGAAGCTTCAACAAAATAATACCGTAGGTGGGCACGGAAAAGTTTGCAGAATACCAACTTGAAGTGGTTAACTTCAAAATACCATGTCTTTTGTACCATCTACTGTACCATCATGAAATTGCACCCAGGTTGCAAAAGCTAGCTTTATGGACAATTTATTCATGAATTTAAGATCTAATAGGTTTTCAAACAAAATCACTTATTAACAAATCTTTTAAAAATAAATGAATAAAACTAAAAATTTATTGACAGCTAAAACTGTACAATTCATTTCCAAAATTGATGCCACAAATTGATGATCAACAACATAAAAATTGCTTTAAAACACAATTACCAAGTAATAAAATTTCACTGGTACTATAATTGACAAATGCTATGACATGACTTCATTCTGAGGTTTACACATACTGTACATGTATATGGATGAGCAGGTGTACTACTGTCCAATATCCATCCCACCACCCCCCCCTCCCCCAGTTCTTAAAAAGACCCTGGGGAGAAAAAACCCTGAACATGTATTTATTTGATCAAACTACCAAATAGACAAGACCTTGGACAAACATCATTACTATTACTATATATTTCTGGTAATGAAACCAAGGATGCCTCATAAGTGAACTTGATCACTGTAGCTATCAAGCCTGAGGAAACCTGTAAACAAGGGTGCTTGCTATGTGACCGAGAAACACTGGGGTTAACCCCTACTCTTCTACGATAAGTGTTCTGGGTTCTTTTACGTGCACTACCAATCCTAGTACACGGGACCTACGGCTTAATGTCCCATCCGAAGGACAAAGCAATTATGGTAATGTGAGCGTAGCAAAATGCTAGACAAAATGCTACACAAAAGTATCAGTTGCTACTCAAAAGTCACCAATTTGCTACTCAATGTTAGCATCCAGTGTGCACACAACAAGTTTAGTCTAAATATTTTGCTATGCAAAGTTGCTGGAGGAAATCGTTCCCCTACAGGGTGTTCTACATGTATGGCAAATTATGTAAATTCCAACGTCTAGTGTAAATGTCTTTGTATTTTGGTAAATTTCCCTTGAAGTTCTGATTTGAGTAGAAAACACAATGAATCCAGTAATCACACAACACGAAATTCATGAAATGTTTGTTTTTTGAGAAAATAGAATTAACGGTTAAAAACTGCCTATCAACCAAAAGGACCTATGGTACAACTGCAAAAAATAGTTAATGGCCTGACGTTTCAACCCAAGCAGAGTCTTTAGCCTTCGAGAAAGACTCTGCTAGGGTCGAAACGTCAGACCATAAAAACATTTTTGCATGTTTGTTTTTTGGCAGAACACATACAGTTCTATCCTCTTATTTTCTTTAAACACATTATTGTTGTGCATCTCTGTTTATTTTCCTAAACGTTTACAAGGAACTATGTGACTTGCGCACTTGTTACTTTCGTTCACTTGTTTCTAGGGATTCCAATCCAAATTGAGAATCGAAACTACAGTGCAGGGTACCCACGATCGTCAGTGATGTATCTTCAGCCGAAGGAGGAGCAGATGTCAACACACCTTCCAGGGTTAAAAATATAATGCTCTACCCAATCTCGATAGTCACAAACCCGCCGTGTTGCGGCATATCAGGGCTCGAAATTTACACTGGACTACGGGCCCGAGGCCAGTGAGTTTAGTGAGTTTAACTTCGATGTTGGCACATCAAAATTTAAGAACTGTCCAGATGTATGCTTCTCAGAACAATTGGTATTTAGTAACCTTTCCCATTCAAACATAATAACAATAATGATATATATAATATTTAGTCTTATAGAGTCCACGTATCTACCAATAAGGTACTCAAGGCACTTGAACCAACAAAAACATTTCAAGACAGGTTTTAGAATTTTTGATTTATGAAACCAGTTTATGTACGTAGCACCTTATAAGGGTTTACAAGGTGCTGCGGCACATTCAGCAGCCACTGCCAGAAACACCGGGGCTTACCCCTTTTCTTAATAGCGATAAGTGTAAATGGGTTCTTTTAGGTGCATTACACAACACACGGGACGTATGGATTTATGTTCAATCCGAAGGAGGAAGCAATAATGGCTAAGTGTCTTGCTTAAGGACACAAGTGTCAAGACCGGGACTTGAACCCACACTCTGCTGTTCAGAAACACCAGAGCTTGATTCCACTGCTCTTAACCACTCGGTCACAACACGCCACAAAAACATTCAAAAATTAATGGCCTCACGTCAATTCAAACCAAGCAGAATCTTTCTCAAAGCATCCTTTGGCTGAGAAAGACTCTGTTAGGGTTGAAACATCAGGCCATTATTTGCATTAATACCATACATGTAGGTCATTTTGGTCGGTAAGCAAAGTCAATTTTTTTTTCTTTCTTTTTTCTTACACCAAACAAAAATTAAGAATATTTCTTCAGTTTTTGCCTTCTTGACTAAGTGGGGCCACGAGTCTACAAATCGTGCAAAACAACTTCGTGAGTAGACTTTTACTTTAGTCGGAGCAAGTTACCTTTGTATACTAATTGCTAGTTTCGCGCACAGACAAGTAAATCATGCACACAAGCGATGAGTCAACAAAGAATACACTCCAACGTACGACTTACAAGTTAATTTTTAACGTGATGATACGGGCAACAACACAAATAATGAACTTTCCGAACTCATTTCACATGTTTGCGTTCCGCAGCCGACATCTAAGGCATGAAATGTCAACTCGTTGTTACGTTGACCTATAGACGAGTCAAGCAAGACATTATCAGGTGCATCAATCTAAAACACTTGTCAGCTCAAAGGCGACCAGTACAGTATCTTAAAAACAAAAACAAAATCAAAAATAGGCAAACACTTTCGTTAACTGCATTAACAGACTGAGCGTCGTATCCACAGATCTGATGCTGCACTTAGAGCATCGGACGGAGTCGATTAAACCCAAGCAAAAAAATAAAATAAAACAGAATCAAATCTCGGCTGACAAGATGCAAACCTTGAGGACGAGCACCTTGCTAAATATCTCGCCGTCTCCGGTCAATTTTCAGCACAAGGTTGTCACGAAATGGCTCTTAAGAAAAAAAATTACTCCTGCCAGCTGGAACAAATTGTTGAGCACCCTCAAATGAAAAAGACATCTTGGGATAGTGGAAACACGTCGATAAAGCGTGAGGGTGAAACAAATTGAGTTATAATGTCAGGACTTGGTGTTTATTCTGGAAAGAACGCAGGAATTATTTTTCAATTGGCAAAGGGTACTATGTACTTGAGGAGGAATAGGGGCATTATGGCAAAAGCAAGGGAACCCACTGAAACAAGTGGATATGTACACGTAATTGCAGGGCTGAAATTTGAGAGGGCGAGGCCATTACAAATTTGCAAAGGGCACTTCCATTGGAAAATCTTAAAGTCTATCCCATTAACATTTTGCAAAGGGCTACTTCCATTAGAGAATCTTAAAGTCTATCCCCTGGAAAACCTTTGAAGGGGCAAGACCAGGGCAACCAGAGGCCATGGCCCTCTGTGAAGGCCATGTCCTCTGTGGCCTCTGTGTAATTCTAGCCCTGTACTTGGTTAGATTGAGTCCTTGTTATATACAGTCTCTCATTGCAGAAGTTCAATACAGAATAAATAACTTAGTGACTTTTAAAGGCCCTGTACACTATTGGTAAGATCGAAAAACACAATGTTCACAGATTCACACATACATGTAACTTACATGATTTAAAGTAAGTAATGGTAGAAAGGGTTCCTTAAAATATTTCTGCCTAAAATGCTATCGTTTCTGAGAAATGAGTAAAACAATAGTTTTTATCACGCGCGACAATTTGAAAAAACAGAAAACACGTAAGGTCTCTTTTCACTTTTTTCTCGTGACCTCGATGACCAATTGAGCTCAAACTTTCACAGGTTTGTTTGTTCATGCATATGTTGAATCACACAAAATGTAGACACTGATTTTGAGCTGTTACCAAAAGTGTACAACACCTTTAAAGAGGAAGGGAAATGTCAAATTCAGTTGTGTATGTACTCATTTTCCAACAGTATAGTGTTCTCATGTGAGTGGGGACAAAATTACAAGTCTCTAACCTCATGTTAAAATAGTGTAAATTGCCAGTGTATTCGATCCCTTCCAGTGCAAAATTTGTCAACATCCAATTCTTTGTGGACATCATTCTGAGAAAAATGGGTCTGTACACTTTTGTACGAGGATGTTTTGGTTCTTCCTGACTTTCAATGATATTTTAAATCAAAACAGCCTTGAATTTGACATTTTGACTGACGAAAATATTCCTCCTTGGAATGTAAAAATCCATTAGTCGTTGAAATCCAATGATGTCCTGTTTAAAATTTCACTCTGAAAAAGTCAGTAATGAACCAAAACATCCCCGTACAAAAAATAAGACCCATTTTTCTCAGAATGTCATCGGATGTTTTGGTTGTTGACAAATTTTGCAATGAAAATTTACACCATTTTAACTTGAGGTTAGTGACGTAATTATTCCCCACTCACATGAGGACTCTATCTATTGGAAAATGAGTACATCACAAAATTGAATCTGACATTTCCCTTCCTCTTTAAAGGCACTGAACACGTTGGAAATTGTCAAAGACCAGTGTTCTCACTTGGTGTATCCCAACATATGCACAAAACAACAAGCCTGTGAAAATTTGGGCTCAATTGGTCATCGAAGTTGCAAGAAAACGATGAAAGAAAAAACACCCTGGTTGTACAAATTTGTGTGCTTTCAGATAGGAATAAAAACTTTTTATTATTTTAGTGAGAAATTACCTCTTTCTCAAAAACTACGTTACTTCAGAGGGAGTCGTTTTCTACAATGTTTGATACTATCAACAGCTCTCCGTTGCTTGTTACCAAGTAAGTTTTTATGCTAATATTTGTTTTGAGTCATTACCAAATGTGTACGATACCTTTAAGTAACCCAGATTTAAAGTATTCAGTTGTGAACAAGTATAGAATCATTTCTAATTTGATCTGCACAATTCATTGATTTAAAAATCTTCATCTCCTTCACTCCCTTTCAGAGTGATTTTACTTGGATCCTTCCTCCCTCAAACAAATAAAATCCAACACCATAATTTAGGTCATTCAACACCTAAAGTATTGGACTCTGACTAATTATGGTGGCATGCCTGATGCCCCAGTTAAAGCATAATCAGTTTACCAGTGCAGTCCTCAAGACTAGAATCAAACAAAACGCCTCCTCTCCTGACGACGGACGGAGTATACTCTCCGAAACATTGAGTCTATCATCGGTTCCCGGAACCGCGCATACTTGAGAGAGAGATTTAACGACATGGTGTCACAGCAAAATTCTTACATTACAAACAAACTTGCCGTTTGATTTTGGATAGGTTGAGATGGTTAGGGTTAGGCAGGAACAATTTTGTATTATTTTTTTTATGCAAAGTTCACCCAAAACAAGGCTAAAAGCCACTCTTTTAAGGGGCTACAAGAAGAAAAATATTAGAGGTGAAAATAACTCGGGAGCTGAAGGTAGGAATTTATATTCCTCTTAAAACAGTCTAGATTGTAGGGTGGAGGGGAAACATGCACCAGGCAAGGAGTTCCAAGGAGATGCAGTACGTGGAATAAAGCTGTTGGAATGGCACTTTGTTCTACATCTCAGCAAAGCAAGAGTGTATGGGTGAGAAGAAGCAGAAAGTCTGGTTTCCCGTTCAAACACAGGAGACACACTGGTGTCCTATTTACCATGAAAATATCGTTAGGGAAATAACGAAAAACTTGATCAATAAAGAGAAGTGTACACATACTGTGTCAACTGTACATAATGCGTTGAATAATAATGAAATGTACTAGCTAGCTTATATTCCACAAGGCCCTTAGGACATGACGGTTCTACACACGTACCTTGAAAAGATTCAGAATATTGAATGTCCAATGGTCTCCCTCATAAGCCATTTGAGAGTTAAATTTGAATCATGTCTGGTACAATGACTTGCTTAGTCACAAGCTACCACCTTAATTTGAATTCCTCAGACTAAAGAGACAGTTGCTATGGCACATGATTCGGTTCATGTAAGAGACGGTGAACATCCATACACAATTCTGAATTAATATGTATGGCACAAGACCGCAGGGCTTGTAGCTCAACATTTTTATCGGACCAGAATTTATGTTACAAGACCAGAATCTTAATGAGAAAGAGCTTTCTACAGAATTTAATATGTAAACTATTTTTATTTGAATAAGCACTACAGAGGAGATTTATCTCATTTTTCTTACAGGTCTCACGTATACTTTGATACTCAACAGATTTGAAAGGCATTCACCAGACTCAACTCAAAGTCTACATTTGAACATCATTTTCTTTTTCATTAAAGATGTCACACAGTGAGGTATTATTATTCAATTGAAAAACACAAGACCACCGGGCTTGTCCAGTCATGAGTTTACCGGCCCAATGCTAAAATCACTGGCTTCGAGCCTGTGGTCCGGTGTTAAATTCGAGCCCTGCACAACAGTACCAGGCTTTGCCCATCTGGGCCCAATTTCATAAAGCCTGTAGCACAAAAACTTGTTATACACAAACAACTCTTGCTTAGCAACAATAGGTTACCAGCCAGAATACCATACAATTACCAGTAGTGCGACTGCTACCCCACTCATTTCTCGCTTAGCAAAATAATTTGCTGAGTGGAATTTTGTGCTTAACAGCTTTATGAAAATTTTGCCCTGGAGGTTGCCCCAAACCATTTGACATAGCAACTGTCTCTATAGTCTGAGGAATTCAAATTTAAAGGCATCGTACACCTTTGGTAATTGTCAAAGACCAGAGTTCTCATTTGGTGTATCCCAACATATGCATAAAATAACAAGCCTGTGAAAACTTGGGCTCAATTGGTTATCGAAGTTGCAAGAAAACGATGAAAGAAAAAACACCCTTGTTGTACAAGTTTGTGTGCTTTCGGATAGGAATAAAAACTTCTTGCAAGAAGTTTTTATTATTTTAGTGAGAAATAACCTCTTTCTCAAAAACTACGTTACTTCAGAGGGAGTTGTTTCTCACAATGTTTTATTCTATCAACAGCTCTCTGTTGCTCGTTACAAAGTCAATTTTTATGCTAATATATATTTTGAGTAATTACCAAACGTGTACAGTGCCTTTAAGCGGCAACTTGTGACTTACGCATGTCACTGTACCAGACTTTATTCAAATCTAACTTGCCAATGGCTTATTGTCTCATTGGTTCTGTCCCAAACTTTTTCTCAGCAGAAATGACTAGGTCTTTTGATCTGGAGAAGCTGCAGTGTGTATGCGTGTGATGCAGCCATCTTTATAATGTTTGTTTTGGCTCTAGCTAGCAGAGTAATTACACAACAGATTCTGAATGGTTCTCAGCCCCCCCCCCCCCAAGCGATGTTTGCCAACACCGTTCCAAGATGGCTGTCATACGCCCATTGCCTAGCAACCATAATTGGGATGTAATTATTCGCCGCTACACATATGGGAGGAAATGTTCTTTAGATGAGGAGCGTGACCTTAGCTTACTCGGGGGGTAAAACAAAAAAAGGGAGTTATTTGGATGGATAACGATGCGGAGTTGTTTAGTGTGTACCGTTCAACAATAACCAAGGCATTCATTGGACGTACACAGCATCTGCTCTGCGTTTTCAGAAAAGACAAAAATTATCACAGCATGTTGGGTACCATTGTGGGTATGTCATGTGACATAATTAAATTGTTATTTTGTACTTTGTGTACTGTACATTGTAGGTCTATTGTGGTCGCAGAACGGCATCCCGATTCCCCATGATTTTCCATCAATATTTGTCTTCAAGTTGCATGGACTGTTTTTTTTGCCGACAGGGATTTTTATAATTTTTTTCTCTGAACGAGCTCTGACAGATGATGAGGTTTCCAAATGAAAAACGTGCAATAACGTTCGCATATGCCACGAACAATGCACAAAATACCGTATAATAACATGCAAAAAATTTTGTACATGGCTGATGGACGTGATTTAATGTCGTGATCCGGACAATAATTCAGTTTTAATTAACTACCACTTATCATTGGCATGTACACAGAGCTGCCAGCATTTGCGTCTTGCAATCAGGGAAATTTTGTACAACAATCAGGGAGATATTGAGAATTACATTCAATAGGGGGAAAATTTTCCATAATCAGGGAAATTTTCAAATTTGTGCATCAGAACATTTGGAAAGACTGGTTTATTTTCAGGAAACTTTCGGCAAAATCAGGGAGAGTTGGCAGCTCTGATATATTAAAATAGCTATTTAAATCTAAATTTTTGGGTGAAATTGGCCACAAATTGGAACTAGCATCTTTACGATACAACCCCCCCAACCCCCTCCCAGATCTGCCCCTCCCTCACATCAAGGAAGAATTGCTCCTGTAATCAAGGTTAAGAACAGAGACTGAAAAACTTCTAGTAACGTGTGTGCATGGCGTGTGTATGTAGGTACACCAGCATGATGAGTGATAAAATGGTGACGTCATCTAAGAAAAGGTCTATTGTTCTGTGTTGTTTGTTCTTGTTTGCGATGGCTGAATAAATAACACATAATCATGAAGACCTGCAGAGTACACTGCTCGAAACGTCGAGACCATACCAACTGCTCTTTACAGAGCTCCTCTCAAAAGAGATTTACACATTGGTTATACCCGCAAGTTGATGAATTAATAGTTAATTCTTATTAATAACAGAGAATACCATAGTCCGATAAATACTGACTTGGAGCCAAGAATACAGACCAGGGCCCAATTTCATAGAGCTGCTTAAGCAGAAAACTTTGCTTAACAATTGTCTGCTAAGCAGAAACGAGCAGGATACCAGTCACAAATTGTACGTGTGACATGGTAGTTTGGCATGTAACCTTATTCTGGTAAGCATAATTTTGTTGTGCTTAGCTACTTGTTGTGCTCAAACAGCTCTATGAAAATGGGCTCTGGAATTTCATCTGTGAGAGGGTAAGGCCATTTTCATTTTGCAAAGGGCACTTCCATTGGAAAATCTTAAAGTCTATGTAAAACTTTTGAAGGGGGACCAAGGCCAAGACCAGGGCACCTGAGGCCATGACCTAGGTGGCCTACGTGTAATTCCAGGCCTGAGACCTAGCAGTAGCAGAGTTTGCCCTTAACTTGTTTAGTGACTGGCCAGCAGGACCAGTAAGCTTATTGTAATTTCCCTAGTCCAACAGTTTTTTTCACTAGTCCATATTTTAAATGAGATGGGGACGCTTTTCAACACTGATCTAGCCAGCCACTAGACCACTTGGATTGAATTTTGACTGCTCCTCAGGTATTTTAACTGGCATTTGGCCAGCGGACCACTGTTAAGGGAGAACGCTGAGTAGCATGGTGCATAACCACACGCTACCAGATGATCTGCACTGGACTACCCTACTGTTGTGGTAGTCTGGGTGCCAGCCTGTTTTGGCTGGCACTACTATGCATGGTACATGTAAGTGCAGGCAATGCGATAGATTGTGTATTGTATCTGACTGATTGGAGAGGCACAGTTTCGTTTTTAATGAAAACTTAAAATCCCTCCTGTCCTGCAGAAATTGAAAAAGAATGATGCTAAACAAGAACATTTATTTACATGGCCTAAAGTACCCCCCCTACAATTTCTTTAATCAAGAAGAAGAAGAAAGCTTGAAAAAATGGGAAAGAGGTTACATGCATCAATCAATGAATTACGTGTACACCCCCATTATATGTAACAATCTGAACGACCTACATGTAGTTCTGGAGTCACTGTTACACAAATTACAAATTACCGATGGAATAATCTGCATTACGCAGCACACAAGAGTAAATGACAACGGTTGAAGTAGATTTGTACATATACTTAGTATTGTAAGGGGCTACCTTCATGCACCTTTTCATCTTGTTTCCACAACCTTTGTCTTGTACCCTTTTCAACAATAGCAATCATGACTACTGAATTTCATTATGTCATAAAGGAACCTGACTATTTTCCACTTCCAGCCTCGATCTGGTCACATTGGTTTGAAAGGGGGGGAAATCAACCTCGTTCCCAGTGGTGTACGATCTCGCCGCGCCATTTTCTTTTTCATTCCAAGAATGCCTTGCTCGATCATAACCCCTGGAGGTGTGACTTTGAAATATCCAAATATATTGGATATTTTTATTAGTCCTGTGATTTATCCATTCTGTTTAGAGACTACGCATCAAGTCATAGAGCAAATGGTCCCCTCTCATTCTTTTTCGATCTTGTGATACGTCTAACTGTATGCAGTTTAGGGTCACCATGTAAAAACCTGATTCATTTGAAATGTATTGCATCGAAATAGGTGCATTTTTACATGCACGTACTAAGCGCCTGACAAGCGTCCTACAAGCGCTCAAATGTTTTTAACAAGTGTGTGCACAAAGCAGTAATTTTCGGTAAGCCAATCATCCTTGATTTTCGGTGTTTCCCTTCCAGGGGTTAGAGACGAGAGGTATCGATACGGCGCGCTGCCCATGAGAGGCTGGGGGGAAATAAGATGGTTGCACCACGACAAAGGTCTATACACCAATGTAAAGCAACACTTCTGCTTTCTACATATACATTTACATTGAACACTAGCTGCTTTCAGCAGAGGCTTTCAAAAATAAAATTATAATTTAGTTCTGGCACAACAGACAGGTTTTGGAAAAAGAGCACAATTGTTTTTTCTAAAATTTAGCTCTTGGATTTATCTTGAAAGGGCAAGGCCATTTTCATTTTGCAAAGGGCACTTCCAGTGGAAAATCTTGAAGACTATGGGAAACTTTTGAAAGGGCAAGATGAGGAATCGTGGCCATGATGAGGGATTGTGGCCAAGATGAGGGATTGTGGCCAAGATGAGGGATTGTGGCCAAGATGAGGAATCGTGGCCATGATGAGGGATTGTGGCCAAGATGAGGGATCGTGGCCAAGATGAGGGATCGTGGCCAAGATGAGGAATCGTGGCCATGATGAGGGATTGTGGCCAAGATGAGGGATTGTGGCCAAGATGAGGGATTGTGGCCAAGATGAGGGATCGTGGCCAAGATGAGGGATCGTGGCCAAGATGAGGAATCGTGGCCATGATGAGGGATTGTGGCCAAGATGAGGGATTGTGGCCAAGATGAGGGATTGTGGCCAAGATGAGGGATCGTGGCCAAGATGAGGGATCGTGGCCAAGATGAGGAATCATGGCCAAGATGAGGGATTGTGGCCAAGATGAGGAATCGTGGCAAAGATGAGGAATCCTGGCCAAGATGAGGAATCGTGGCCAAGATGAGGGATCGTGGCAAAGATGAGGAATCCTGGCCAAGATGAGGAATCGTGGCCATGATGAGGGATTGTGGCCAAGATGAGGAATCGTGGCCATGATGAGGGATTGTGGCAAAGATGAGGAATCCTGGCCAAGATGAGGAATCGTGGCCATGATGAGGAATCGTGGCAAAGATGAGGGATCGTGGCCAAGATGAGGGATTGTGGCCAAGATGAGGAATCGTGGCCAAGATGAGGAATCGTGGCCATGATGAGGGATTGTGGCCAAGATGAGGGATTGTGGCCAAGATGAGGGATTGTGGCCAAGATGAGGGATCGTGGCCAAGATGAGGGATTGTGGCCAAGATGAGGAATCGTGGCCAAGATGAGGAATCGTGGCAAAGATGAGGAATCGTGGAGAAGATGAGGAATCGTGGCCAAGATGAGAGATTGTGGCCAAGATGAGAGATTGTGGCCAAGATGAGGGATTGTGGCCAAGATGAGCGATTGTGGCCAAGATGAGGGATTGTGGCCAAGATGAGGGATTGTGGCCGAGATGAGAGATTGTGACCAAGATGAGGAATCGTGGCCAAGATGAGGGATTGTGGCCATGATGAGGAATCGTGGCCAAGATGAGGGATTGTGGCCAAGATGAGGGATTGTGGCAAAGATGAGGAATCGTGGCCAAGATGAGGAATCATGGCCAAGATGAGGAATCGTGGCCAAGATGAGGAATCGTGGCAAAGATGAGGAATCGTGGCCAAGATGAGGAATCGTGGAGAAGATGAGGAATCGTGGCAAAGATGAGGAATCGTGGCCAAGATGAGGAATCATGGCCAAGATGAGGAATCGTGGCCAAGATGAGGAATCGTGGCAAAGATGAGGAATCGTGGCCATGATGAGGAATCGTGGCAAAGATGAGGGATCGTGGCCAAGATGAGGGATTGTGGCCAAGATGAGGAATCGTGGCCAAGATGAGGAATCGTTGCCATGATGAGGGATTGTGGCCAAGATGAGGGATTGTGGCCAAGATGAGGGATTGTGGCCAAGATGAGGGATCGTGGCCAAGATGAGGGATTGTGGCCAAGATGAGGAATCGTGGCCAAGATGAGGAATCGTGGCAAAGATGAGGAATCGTGGAGAAGATGAGGAATCGTGGCCAAGATGAGAGATTGTGGCCAAGATGAGAGATTGTGGCCAAGATGAGGGATTGTGGCCAAGATGAGCGATTGTGGCCAAGATGAGGGATTGTGGCCAAGATGAGAGATTGTGGCCGAGATGAGAGATTGTGACCAAGATGAGGAATCGTGGCCAAGATGAGGGATTGTGGCCATGATGAGGAATCGTGGCCAAGATGAGGGATTGTGGCCAAGATGAGGGATTGTGGCAAAGATGAGGAATCGTGGCCAAGATGAGGAATCATGGCCAAGATGAGGAATCGTGGCCAAGATGAGGAATCGTGGCAAAGATGAGGAATCGTGGCCAAGATGAGGAATCGTGGAGAAGATGAGGAATCGTGGCCAAGATGAGGGATTGTGGCCAAGATGAGAGATTGTGGCCAAGATGAGGGATTGTGGCCAAGATGAGCGATTGTGGCCAAGATGAGGGATTGTGGCCAAGATGAGGGATTGTGGCCAAGATGAGGGATTGTGGCCAAGATGAAGGATTGTGGCCAAGATGAGGGATTGTGGCCAAGATGAGAGATTGTGGACAAGATGAGGAATCGTGGCCAAGATGAGGGATTGTGGCCAAGATGAGGAATCGTGGCCAAGATGAGGGATTGTGGCCAAGATGAGGAATCGTGGCCAAGATGAGGGATTGTGGCCAAGATGAGGGATTGTGGCCAAGATGAGGGATCGTGGCCAAGATGAAGGATCGTGGCCAAGATGAGGGATCGTGGCCAAGATGAGGGATTGTGGCCAAGATGTGGGATCGTGGCCAAGATGAGGGATCGTGGCCAAGATGAGGGATTGTGGCCAAGATGAGGGATCGTGGCCAAGATGAGGGATTGTGGCCAAGATGAGGGATCGTGGCCAAGATGAGGGATCGTGGCCAAGATGAGGGATCGTGGCCAAGATGAGGGATCGTGGCCAAGATGAGGGATTGTGGCCAAGATGAGGAATCATGGCCAAGATGAGGAATCAATTTTTTTTTCTTTCTCATAATTCATCTTTATATTTGGGTTTTTTTCCAGTTGTTTAATGCTGGCATGACTTTTGTATTATTCAAGCGAGATTTTTAATGACTACAGACGTGACACACTGAATGCCTTTCGTGTTCACTTCATAACCTAACCAGAATTTTATATTTTATTACAGAGTTAATTTGTTGATGCAAAACATATAATTCTAAAAAATGCCCGCCGGATGAATTTGAGATCCCCAATGTACAATTATTTTGATTAAAAATACAAACATGTAGCTGCATTGTAAAGAGGACCTCATGGTTCGTGTATCAGTTTGTTTTATGTTACACTGCCGTGCATAATACCCGGTCCCTGAAGCGTATCTACTCCCAGATAATTGTATTAGGCACGTATGGAACAATTCATTCGAGACAATTGAAAATAATTGGTGGGGAGGGAGGTAAGGCCAAACACAAAAAAATGTTGGTTTGTCCATTTTTATATGGATATTGTATTTGGGAATATAAACTCTTTAGTATTAAAATATTAAGTCCAAACACAAACACAACCCTTTCACTGTTCTGAACTCTTAGTTTTAATACTAAAATCTTTTCATCTAACATGATTTTAAGTTGTTGATGTTGAGATGAATACTTTTCCCAGTGCTACCAGCTGATGAATGCAGAGCACTTCTGCATTCAGTAACAAAATTTCACCGGAATAAAAAGTCAGGAATGTATAAACACTGTGGGCTGGTAAACTGCGTTATATTCAACATATACAAAAAAAATGACAATTTTAATGAAAATTTTCAGAGAGAGAAAAAAAGAAAACAAATTTTAAAAAAACACAAAAAACAACAGCGATGCAAATGACAGTCTGTCAGACGAGGACAAACAAACAAATTTTGTTCTTGGCCTAATGGCATACGATTTAATTTTAGAGAGAGAGATTTGATTTCTGGGGTATGCAGAAGGATAGCCTATCCCTTTAAACCATTGAATGCCAGTGCTGATGAATTAATGTAGAAATCTCTGTTGATTCAACTCAGTGGTCCATTGCAGGGCTTGTACAATGTACATGTAGCTCAAAAGTTTTACTGGACCAGAATTTGTTTTACAAGACCAGAATTTAAATGAGAAAAAAAACCCGCATACACAGTGTCACAATTCAACTGTTTGTATTTGAATGAGACTATTGAATAGATTCACCTCATTTGTCTTATGGTTAATACTTTTATACAAGTCAACAGAATTCCTACCTCCATGGTTAAACTAAAGAAGAGGTGAAGTATTCAAAAACATAAGACTGCCTGGACTTGTCCGGTCGTAAGTTTACTGGCCTGACGTTAAAAACACTGGCCTCGGGCCAGCGGTCCAGCACAGTGTAAATTTTGAGCCCTGCATTGTGTATTTGTTCACTCCAAAGAATGAAAAAACTTGAGGTAAATGCCGAAATGTCGTTTAATTCTCATTTTTGTGTACATATTGAGACAAATTAGACCATGGATTCATTGGATATGCACTACACATGTACATTTATAAGTGAATACAAGGGATGTAAAAATTCCTGGAAAATGGCTTGCAGGTTTGAGTCCCCCTTAGTCTGCAATCCCGGCCAAAATGCTTGGGCCACAAGACAATAAACATACCCTCCCCCGTTCCCCCGCTACCTTGCTCAATGTTGTTAACCCAAGCTGGAGCGCAGACTGCGCAATGAGAGCCAACAATCAACGGGAGCCGGGGGGCGGGTGCCCAATGAGATATGGCCGGAATTGTAGACCTAATACCTCCCCAGATGTTACAATTCAGGAGGTTTACAGACTCTGTGCATCACCAGAAATACGAAACAACAGGTTTGAACACATTCTTTCTTCCTTTGGTGATTGGTCTTCTTCTTTCAAAAATTGAAAGCAGCAAATTTGGAGAAAATCCTGAAATCAGGAAAAAATCCTGAGAAGTCACTTGCCTGTAGACCTGTAATACCTCCCCAGATGTTACAATTCAGGAGGTTTACAGACTCTGTGCATCACCAGAAATACGAAACAACAGGTTTGAACACATTCTTTCTTCCTTTGGTGATTGGTCTTCTTCTTTCAAAAATTGAAAGCAGCAAATTTGGAGAAAATCCTGAAATCAGGAAAAAATCCTGAAAAGTCACTTGCCTGTAGTTCATTATTTTGTCCCTTGACATGTTTTGTTAGCCTATGGCTCAATTTCAATATAACATACAATATCCCCTGTGTGTCTACAGACAAATCCATGCAGGTCAATTATGCATGTCGTGTACCAGACTTTCCACCATTACTGGGATGCATGTACACTCGCGTACTCCTACGCACAATGTACGCACAGGCTTTTAAAAACTCGTTTAATACTGGTTATTAAAGGGCCCAATTTCATAGAGCTGCTTAAGCACAAAAAGTAGCTAAGCACAACAAAAGTGCTTACCAGAACAGGGTTACCAGCCAAAATACCATATCACATGTACAATTTGTGACTGGTATCCTGCTCATTTCTGCTAAGCAGAAAATTGTTAAGCAATATTTTCTGCTGAAGCAGCTCTATGAAATTGGGCCCAGATGAGCAAACCCTGGTACAGTTTTGCCATACACGTCAGGGCTCAAATTTTTGAGAAAAATCCACAAGACTTGTAGCTCAATATTTTTACTGGACCAGAAATGTATCATACAAGACCAGAATCAAAATAATCAAAAAAACTTCCTGAGTCCTGACACAGTTCAACATGCATTTAACTGTTTTTATTTGAACAATTTAGCACTAAGACATGTAAGAGAAGGTTGATCTCATCTGTCTTTAGGGTTATTAAGTATACTTCATTACTAAACAGAATTGAAAGGTATTTTCCAGACTCAAGGCCAGCATTTGTTTCTGTTCAAGATATTACACAGTAAGGTATTGTTAATAAATTATAAAACACAAGATTGCCAGACTTGTCTGGTCATAAGTTTACTGGTCTGACACAAAAACCACTGGCCTCGGGCCTGCAGTCCAGTGTAAAATTCGAGCCCTGCATGTTCATTTAGAAATGTGCGTGTTCACAGCCTCTATCTGTGCAAAAGCTTGCCCCGAACCATATGTGACATAGCAACTGTCTCTTTATGTCTGAGGAATTTAAGTTTTAAAACGGCTTATTGCCTCCCTGCCCCTTGTCGTTGACTTGGTGCCCCTTGAAAGGTTCCATAAGAAATTTACATTTTCCTCACTGAGGTGACTTGTACTTTACTATGGAAGAATTGCCTTGCCCTTACAAAAACAAAAAATCAGGCCTGAAGGTAGGTGCTATTTAACCCTTTAGAGACCATTCATTTCTTTACAATCATCACAAAACACCCAGACATCACTAATATTGTTCATTTCTTAAATCAAATTTTGTCAGTAAAAATGTCAACAGAAATAACATGAAACATACAAACATACTAACATGGGAAAATTTCATATCCGGACATGACCTTTACTTTGACCTCTTTATGTGAATGGAAGTAGGTCAAACCTTGGCGGCCGTTTGCGGCCGCTATGTATGGGCATTTTAGTACAAGCCGCTTGTGGCCGCTATGGTCTCTAACGCTAAAGGGTTAAACAACATAAATTATTGTTATAGACAAAATTTCAAAAAACAGCCAATTGTATGGCTTCCGTTATAGCCTGCTACTGACTTCACTTCTGTTGAGCTTTTCCCCCATTATTGAGTCTTTTCCTCAACCAGCAAGAGTACAAATCATGTTGCCACGGTAACCTGGCATGTTTTCCACACAGTCGGCAACCCATTATGATCAGCAAGAAAATTAGCCAGCAGTCATCTGCACGCCAAGGTTGTTCGGCGTGCAGTGTATGTGTAAGTGCATGAGATAGATGGTACGTGAATGTAGAACCATGGGTGCAAAATAATGTGACATATGAGCAAGGGAGGCCACTTACTAGTTTAATAAAAATGGCAAGCGTGCTACAGCTAGGACACTAAAATGTGTACACACATTAAAGGCAGGGTATACTTTTGGTAATTGTCAAAGACCAGTATCCTCACTTGGTGTATCCCAACATATATAATAATAATAATAATAATACGCAGTTCTTATATAGCGCTTTATACTCCCGAAGGGTGTCTCAAAGCGCTCAGTATTTTTCCTACAAGGTAAGTGGAGTTACGTGTTGAAGTATGAGACCTATTCCTTTGCATAGCACCATGTAATGGTTTACAAGGTGCTGTGGCGCAATATGCAGCCTATCAAACCAGGAACACCGGGGCGAACCCCTTCTCTTTACGATAAGTGCACTGGGTTCTTTTATGTGCATTACACAACACACGGGACCTACGGCTTAACGTCCCATCCGAAGGACGAAGCTTGTGGTTAAGTGTCTTGCTTAAGGAATGAGTGTCACGACTGGGATTCGAACCCACACTCTGCTGATCAGAAACACCAGAGCTTGAGTTCGGTGTTCTTATCCGCTCAGCCACGACACGCCACAATGCATACAATAACAAGCCTGTGAACATTTGGACTCAATTGATCATCGAAGTTGCAAGAAAATAATGAATGAAAGAACACCCTTGTTGCATAGAATAGACCGTGTCAGTTGTCCTCGAGATTGTATGAGCGTTCGCGAGAATCTGGACTCCCGGTAACCTCGAATAGCAGCTACAGCGTGGGATTGTGGCAATTGTTTTTGAAAAGAACTTGAATTGTTTTTATGTATTTTACCCATTGTATAAATGGTTTGAATAGAAAAAAGCTAAATTTAAAAATTGTAAATTGTAAACATTTTGGATTATTTTTTTTTTTTTAAGCTGACCTTAATTTCGGCTTAACGTTTGACCATAAAGAACATGCAATAAAAAGGCGATCATCGTGATCCTAGACACGCATGCAAGCTGCTACATTTTGTAGTAGTACGGTACCCAAACCGCGCAAAACTAGGACATCGTCCCGGCGACGCCATGTAACATCACGTAAAAACCATGCGACACAAGGTCTGTTTTCGCGCTAAGTAACGAAGCACTTATATCCCAACTTAAAATATAACCTAACTTCGGTTTGTTGGTGCGGTCGACACGGTTTGCGCAACACAGTCAGTTGGTGATCTTATCGTCAAGAGACTAACACAGTCTATTGTGTGCTTTCAGATGCCTGAGAAAGGCTTCATGCCCGAGGCTCAAATATTTTGGTTGAAAATTACCTCTTTCTCTAAAACTACATAACTTCAAAGGGTATCGTTTCTAACAATGTTTTAAAAATATCAACAGCTCTCCAGTGCTCTCTAGCAAGTAAGTTTTTATGGTCATTAATTGTTGGAGTAATTACAGGACCCTTAGTACAATGGCTTTTATCTCACATGTAGGCCGTACACGTGTACATGGGCAATTCCACAAGTGGGCACAAAAGTGTGACATGGGAGGGGAACATACGTACATGTAGTAAGGCCACATAAAAAAAAAATTGTTGATTGTCCCTGCCCGACCCCCAGACCCCCTTCTTTTTTTTCTTTTTTTCAATCATAAAAACGGCCTTTTCAATGATCTTTTAAGAAAAATTTGGCTCCGTTCTCGCCGCACACACAGTGAGGTTTGAAAATATGTTTGAAGAAAGGTTATTCATGTTGAACAAAACAAGAACAATTCTTCAAATATTTACTTAGGCTACACTGCGTTTTAGGTTTTTTTTTAATGTTTACAGTAAATGTCATCTACATGTAGGAGTTAAATGGGTTTAACAAAACAATTAAAAACATCAGAATCACACAAACCCTCTGTTTTATAGTGATTGTGATGATTTCTTTATAGTTTATTTCATATTTTTTCATGTCAACAAAACTCATTTAATTTTTTTTTTAAATACGCCCTCCCACCCCAAACCCTAAAAAAATGAACGCTCAACAATCCTTTTTTTATGTGGCCTAATGACAAAAATTTAATGAAGTATTTTTATTCAGTTTGTGGTAACACCATGGGTAGCTGTGCAGATATTTTCTTTTCAGAACTTGTTTTGTTGTTTTGCTATTAATTCTACTGCCGCGAAGTAGATTTTGGAATTCGGGAGACTATGGTGTGACCATGGTGTTACCGCAAACTGAATATAAATTTATACCTCACCAAGCACTGCCTCAAAATCTATAAAATGATGTATGTTGTCATGTCTTTTTGTCTGGGTACACATATATTTTAGGGCACACGAGGATTGTGGTTGGGAAAAAAGAGGTAAAAGAGTACGACCGAGTATTTAAGAAACTGATAATGTAGGAGATATTACTTCATGATTTATTCAAATTGAACTGAATTGAATTGAAATGGTAAATTACAATAAAAATCACTCTCACGGCCGGTAGGCTGAATTAAATGATTTGAACAAGTTTAAAAAAAAATTACATCACTAGTAAAATGAACTTACATACCACCATCACACCAACAAAATCAAGAAAAGATATAAAAACTGCAGAACAAACAAAATTTGAATAGAGGGCTCCCCATAATAAAACATGATTTGTACAAAAAAAGAAAGCCCAAAAAACAGAAAAATCAACAGAAGAAAACAAATAACATTTAACACCAACATGCCAAAAGAGTAAGAAGGGCAAAAATCAAATAAAACCAAGCAATATGATACAAGAACAGAAATTTGTGTTATCATTTGGTACAATGTAGAGGTTACATGAATAAATTGATTGGCCCAATGTTGTCCAGATACCAATTCTAAAGCACCTTAGGGATAGCTACAAGCCAAAATTAAGAAAACCCCTTCCCTGACTATTTCAGAAATTATAATTTATACGTACAAAGGTGTAGGTTGAAAAAATAAATTCCCAAAAGCATCTGTTCATTGTTTATTTGACTTATTTACCCATTGTTTCTTCCTTAAAGGCACTGTACACGTTTGGTAGTTACTCAAAGTATATTAGCATAAAAACTGACTTGGTAACGAGCAACGGAGAGCTGTTGATAGTATAAAACATTGTGAGAAACGACTCCCTCTGAAGTAACGTAGTTTTTGAGAAAGAGGTAATTTCTCACTAAAATAATAACAACTTCTTGCAAGAAGTTTTTATTCCTATATCTGAAAGCACACAAATTTGTATAACGAGGGTGTTTTTTCTTTCATCATTTTCTTCCAACTTCGATGACCAATTGAGCCCAAATTTTCACAGGCTTGTTATTTTATGCATATGTTGGGATACACCAAGTGAGAATACTGGTCTTTGACAATATTACCAAACCTGTTCAGTGCCTTTAATACCCACGGCAATACATGTATCTCAGTTTTACTGGCACAATATTTTGTGAATTGTTGTTATTCTAAGTTCTTTACTTTCCAGGCCATATGTCCATCTTTGTTAAATACATAACAGTTTTTCAAATGACCTTGTAATTTCTAAAGGTCATGGTTTAATTTTTTTTTTTTTTGCTATGAACAACCATGAACAGCTTTGGAATGTACAGGAAAAGACTCTGACAAAATACGTTTTTTTTTTGGTCTCACTCTCTCATGCCTCTCTTACAAAGTAATTTTAGTGTAGAATAAGCCATGAGCAAGTTAGATTTGAATAATGTCTGGTACAATGACTTGCTTAACAACAAGTTACCACTTAAACTTGAATTCCTCAGACTATAGAGACAGTTGCTTTTGGTCCGGGGCAAGCTTTTGTATAGCAGCCTCCAACCTCCAATGGTACCCATTGTGTAATACACAACGCAAAAGCCCAACTATGCAGGCTACGCAAAAGCTTGCCCCGAACAATGAGACAAACCAACTGGCTCTATAGTCGTAGGAATTCAAATTTAAGCGGTAAGCTGTGACTAAGCGAGTCATTGTACCGGACGTGATTCAAATCTAAATCGCAAATGGCTTATTGCCCACAAATATGATCACACACATCTACTGCCGTAATTTCCTGCGTATACATGTAAGACTCGTCTTATCTGATTTTCAAAGGTCCAACAAAATCCCTGCGTCTTATCTAGCGGTGCGCCTTATCTGATATTGATTGAGTTCATTGTGATGATCACTATGTGAAATCTTACATTGATACTGTAAAATAATTCCTTTATTTTGGGGTAATTCAACTTGTTATCATAAAAAAAGCCATAAAGCTATGTTTTTAGAAAACTCTTAAAAACGAAAATGAAAAAAACCAAAAAAAACCACCCAAAACAGAAGCGATGTTTTACTCATCTTCGTGATTAACAAATTATGATCCCTTTACGTTATTGTGTTCTTATACCATCACAATGACCCCTGTATGTGTTGATGTACCAACAGTAAATGGGACCGGCCGAGCATGTGTGAGAAAGTCATTGCATCTTATACGGCGGTGCGCCTTATACGTTCCTTGCTCTATGGTTTAACACTTAATTCTTATTTCGGTAATTTAAGGGTACTGCACCTTATAAGTTATTACGCCGAGCGTCTTACATGCAGGAAATTACGGTACATAAATTACATGTACATATGTATTGTATGTAAGCACACAAAAAATTCCTGCTCCAGTCTGTCCACTTCATTAACCCTTTGCAAACAGCATGTCATGTAATCATCACCACACACATACTCAAG
Organism: Plazaster borealis; assembly: GCA_021014325.1. Taxonomy (NCBI): domain Eukaryota; kingdom Metazoa; phylum Echinodermata; class Asteroidea; order Forcipulatida; family Labidiasteridae; genus Plazaster; species Plazaster borealis. The sequence goes on from CM037458.1 coordinate 4,174,415, forward strand.
TATTTCTCTACTAGTTAAATTTGCATCAGGGATAAAGAATATTATATTTGGTTTTACCCGTACACCGATGTGTGTAAAGCACTGTATTTACTCAGTACTTTCCCAAGTCCTGTGAAAAAAAATCACAGGCATATTCAGGCTCGGGTGGGATTCGAACCCACGACCTTTGCCATTCTAGAGCAGATGTCTTACCAACTAGACCACCGAGGTTGCCCGGTAGCTAGAGGCAGCTAGAGGACCCGGGAAAGTACCCAGTATACGGTGCTTTACACACATCGGTGTACGGGTAAAACCAAATGTAATATTGATCTACTGCTCAACTTTCCTCAGTACCATGTATGAAGAAAAATAAAAAGGAAAGAAAAAAAAATTGTTTATTGGAAATGTAGATGCTACCGTATAGATGGGAAACAATTGAAAAGTCAATTTAAAAAAAATTTGTACCAGGATGTGACGTCTACTTTGACCTATTTTTAAAGAATTCGAACTTCCTCTAGCTACGGGGCTCGGTGGTCTAGTAATAAGACATCTGCTCTAGGATGGTAAAGGTCATGGGTCTAACTCTTCTGAATTATTCATTGCGAATTTGTGAGGTCAAAATTCGCATCGCATTTGCATTCGCATTCGCATTCGCAGGAAGTATGACCAGGGCTTTTAGCCAACGGAATAGTAAGATGTTACATGCTAATACGTAGAGCGCAATCCTTTAGAAAAAAAATTTATACACCAAGTCCGAGACCGAGACCGAGACCAAGACCGAGACCAAGACCTTAATCATAAAATAGTCCAGCAATTAAGTTAACTGTATAAGTCAGGGTTCTCCCCATGCATAAGCTAATGTATCGGCCTATACCCAAACAAAGAAAATTGCACAGTCGGGCCTTGAAAACCAAGAATAACACCAAGTAGAAAACATTCCGAAGACCTTGTTTCAAATTTCAATTAAGCGCGCTTCGGCCAATTATCCCAAAATTTTGACCCAGAATGCCCCACAGTTTTGAATAAAAACCTGGGGAGAACCCTGTAAGTGATTGTGGGCACAATTTTATTCTGATGATAACAAGAAAACAAGTGAGCAACACTTGAAAAGAATTGTAAAAACCAAGCTACCAACAAAGAAACAAGGGATATGTACATTCCCAACTCCTTGATAATCAAAAAGAAAAGTGCTGAAATAAAAGCAGTCTCATCTTGTCTACCAGGTCTAGACAACAATCATGTGTTACTTTTCAGGGCCCGAAGACCGCAGGGCGTGTAGCTCAAAATTACTGGAACAGACATTTGTTTACAATACCGGATTCAAAATTAGACGAAAAAAAAGTCCAAACAATTTGGTGTGGAGTGACATGGAAGAAGAGGCTATGGGAGGATTCAGGCAACACACTAGCACAAATGCCTAGTCTGTAGTCTGTAAGTTTTTGTTTTTTCTTAATTAAAAAAAATTATCTCATAGACTTATAAGCACATGATGTAATCTCTTTCTATTGTTTTTTAAAGCTGCTCAAGTACACAAAATTGCTGAGGCCAAAACGGTTTGGCTGAAAGGATGGACAGCGTACCGACCTAAATATCATCTAAGGCCAAATAAATTTAAAAACACGTTTAGCGTCCCGCCCGCTTCCTTTTTAGAGGCCGCCTCCTTTTTTTTTTAAAATAATACATTTTCAACGATCCCTTACAAAAACTAAAACAAATTAAAATAAAAAAGATCTTATTTTAGACATTAGCACACCAAAAAACTTGAAAAATAGCCCGGCCAGTTGTCTCCAAAAATGTGTCGAGCGGCCATTTAAAAACAAAAAAACAAAACAACGCCCTCCTCCTTCCTTTTTTCAAAAAGGTAGGCGCTAAACATGTTTTGTTTTTTATTTGGCATGGCTCCCTGATTAAAGAGGAGCTCCAAGGTCAAGTTGTAGCTTCGTGATGCATTCATTTTCCAATCGGATAGAATCCTTAAAAGTGGGGAAATATAACAAGTTTCTAACCCCACGTTAAAATGGTGCAAAATGTCACTTTATTTGATACTCTTTCAGAGCGAAAATTGAAACATGATGTCATTAGTGCAATGTTTAGCGCAGGCCTGAGCTGTACCTCTCATGTACTAGGATTGGTAGTGCACGTTAAAGAACCCAGAACACTCATTGTGGACGAGTAGGGGTTAACCCGGTGTTTCTGGTTCACATACAAGCACCCTTGTTTACAGGTTTCCTGAGGCTTGTGAGCTACAGCGATTAAGTTCACTTGTGAGACATCCTTGGTTTCATTACCAGAAGTATTGAATAATCTGTATTTCTAGGAAGAAGAATGCCACATGTGGTTCTTTGGAAACTCATCCAGTTTCACATACGTAGTTAACGGCTGACTAAATTTTTGGTACAAAAGAACAGCATGAGATGGCACTGACAAAATAATAAAAGTAAATGTATGTACCTCATATGCTGCAAGGCAGAGGGGTGTACGGCCTAGAGAATCACGGGTGTTGATGTCGGCTCCCATTTTGACTAAGAGCTTGACCATGTCCAGCTGTTTACTTATGACCGCTCTCGATAAGGGCGTCATCCCTGATAAGAAATCAGAATGACAATAGTTATTCTTGGCGTGTCGGAGGGACTAAACTGCGACATTCCTGTAGGGAGGGAAAATTAGCATATGTCATTAATGCTAGTGAAGAGGATAAACAAATAGATACACAAACAGGGTTCTCCCCAGGTTTTTTCAAAACTGTAGGGCATTCTGGGCCAAAATTTTGGGACAGCTGGCCGAAGCACGCTGAATTGAAACAAGGTCCTCTGAATGTTTTCAACTTGGTATTGTTCTTGGTCTTCAAAGCCCTGCTGTGTAATTTGGAGCATTCTATATGGTTTTCTTTAAATGTTTTTTGTAAAACTACCGTATTAAAAAATAAAACAAAAAAACAACAAGTGTTGTTGTTTTGGGGGTTTTGCGTATTGGCCGAATTTTTTTGCGTATCGATCGAATTGGCGCGTATCGACACGCAATTCGCACGTATCGGCCCGATACACTAGCTTGTGCATGGGGAGAACCCTGATGTAGATTGATGTTGTGACAGACGGGAAGTATAGAATTGAATGGCTTCATTTGCATCTCACTTGAACCACTCTGAGCAGTCAATGGAATACCCCTGAATCTTTCACAGTTGTATTCTGATAGGCCTAGATGTTGCTGTGGCAGACAGGAAGTACTTGATTGCATTCCAAATTTGCATAGCTTCACCTCAGGTCTAAAATTACACATGACACGGCCTCTGTTGGCCCTCGGTCTTGGCCTTGGTGCCCCTTCTAAAGTTTCCCATAGACTTTCCAATGAAATTGCCCTCTGCAAAAGAAGAATGGCCTTGCCCTCTCAAAGATGAAATTCCAGGTCAGTCACCTGCTCAGTGTCTTACTGAACAGTCAATGGAGTATCCCTGAATCGGCCACAGTTTTATTGCGATATTTATAAAGTTCAGTTGTTGCCTAGAGCCTTCTCATCAAATGCATCTGGCAACCCAAAATCCTCTAAAGATAATCCCCCAGGTTGCTCCTGATTTTAATCCGTGGTGGATTACTGGCCTTAGATTGTCCTGTGGGCGGTCATCGGACAAACCAATCGTATTTATCAGAGTTGAACAGTTTGGGTGTTTTGTGTTGGTGGTTTGCGTGGGAATTAAAGCCGATTTAAGGAGCTTCAGATCGAAAATCGGGATTAGAATTAATCCCTGGAAAGTGTGAGCGTAGAAGTTTTATAAAGCAGTTTTTGACCAGGCTGATGAAGTACTGTGAAACTCCATTAGGCTAATTGGCATCAACATGATTATTAGTCCTATTAATATCAATCATATTTCAATAATACTAATTATAGTGTACTTTTTTGCCTCATTTGATTATATTTAGCAGGCCTTTGAAAAAAAAGGTTGTGTATGTGAATCTGTCTCGACTGTCACGCTGGTATTTACTCACACCCACGACTTAATGCCATTTTAGAGCAGATGTCTTACAACTAGACCACCGAGGTTGCCCTTTGGCTAGAAGCAGTTTATGGTGGTTTTTTTTAATGCCGGCATTTTAATTGATCACAAACCATCAGCAATACTCTAAACATGAATAGACATAAATTGCAAGTCACGCACAATTAGAAAACGAGAAAAAACTTGAACGAAGACTACATTTTCTATGAAATCAAATCTTCTTTTTAAACTATATTTATACAAAATTCTTGAAAATAAAAATACACAATTTCTGTATAATAAAAATAATTTGTGCAAAATAGCATTGAAACAAAATTAAAACTTGGGACAAAGTTGCTTATTGTTAGAAACCCCATTTGCCAATCATGCCGGAATGTGTGCGTCTATTACAAAGGTTTAATGACAACATGCCCGTCAGTTGGGCAAATTTCTTAATTTTTTACAAGTAACCGGAAATGGAGGTCAATTCTTATTCTCCAGGTTTTCTTTGTTACTTTTTTTAATTGATTTTACGTTCATATTGTTAATCACTTAGTATTACATTCCCAACGACATACATAATGTTCATATCCATAAACTACATTATACTAAAATAATTGACAAAACAAAATCCCGCCCACGTAAAACTCCATATGGTTGGGACCACAATGGTCCCGGAAGTTTAAATATGCAGGAGACTTGCACAGTCTATACCGTAAACATGAATTGACAGTTCTATACACAGTGTAATTGAGTTTAGGGGTCAGATGAATGAATTATTTTTAGACATTTGTGAGGCAAAAGCACGCAAATACAGTTTGTCAACAAAAGAGGAAAGTTCCAGGCACAGCAAGACTTTGTACTGTTTTTCAATTATCAATGGTTCAGCTGAGAAATCAAAAAATGAGGAACTCAGCTGATCAGCTGAAAAGTAGCATTCAAGGATGAGACTGACCGAAAAAAATAACTAAAGAAGCTGCGGTAAGCAGTAAAGACAGGCATGGCTTGAATTTGGGAGTAAAATCAACAAGACTTTTATTTTTTATTTTTTAACCAACAAAATTACCTACACCGTTTAAAGAAAAAGTATACCTTTGGTTTTAGAACTGTTCAATTGTTTAAATCATATTATAAATCTAGATATACAATCAAACTAACCTGTGAAGACTTCGTTTCAAAAGATGGTCACGTTTTTAAGATATTGCCAAAAATCTGGAGCGGTTATGTCCATGCAGGAAGAATAATCCGTAATTGGAATACACAATCTGTCTGAGAAACGTATCTGATAGTAACGTTTCTCAGATTCAAATTTTGGGGGATAAAAACTGATATCTTTTTCCAAAACCACATTACTAAGTAAAATGATTCTCAAAATGCTGTACTTCTAACCAAGTAGGTTTTTATTGCCAATAATTTTAAGAGTGATTACCAAACATATACCTGCCCTTTAACATTTGAACTGTTTTAATTTGAACAAGCACTAAGAGAGGATTTACTCTCATTTGTATCATGGATAAGTATTCTTCAATACTCAACAGAATTGAAAGACATTTATCACAGACTGGAAGTCAACATTTGAACAAAAACACGAGACCATCGGACTTGTCCAGTCATATGTTTACTGGCCTGATGCTAAAATCAATGGCCTCAGGCCTGTAGTCCAGTGTAAATTTTGTTTGAATGAGAGGAAAAAAGAAACACTATACCAAACTTTTTCGTAAAGTAGCCCACCAGGCTAGTAAACTGTGTGTTTTACTTGCCCCCAGGAAGTTTTAAGTAGCACAGATTTTAAACATTTGTCATAAATGTATCTTTCTGATGTGTTACTGGTAATGATCACAACCAGTTTTGAATGTCAAATTAAGTTATTGTTCACTCACTCAAAAATAACTTAACACATTTTAAAAAGTTATTATTCACATCTGAAAAGGAAGAAATTTATATGAGCATTTTAAACAAGTACAGGTTGCACAGGTTTTAGTAGCTCACAGGGCAAGTTGAGAAGTGGTGTTTACTAGCCAACAGCAGTTTTTACTAGACAGTTAACGCCGGGCTAATCTTAAGGGTGAGCCACAACAGTTTATACTCAGGGACTTATCTAGGTATTATTTTATCCAGCAAATTACTTTTACAGTATTATATATAAATTTTTTAACGAAACGTACGTAATGAAAACACAAACACGTATTTTCAGGAATCGGATCTTCTACAGTGTGCATGCATAAGCTTAGACCATTCATCTTGCTGTCATTGAATAAAGTGTAATTGATAGGGTCAATGTTCTTCCCCGATTGCAAAGATTGTCTCATGATCATTTTAGATTTTGTTTTCTTAATTTCAATGCAATACGAGACACTCCATATGAGCACTTCATACGTCATTCAAAATCTGACAACAAGGGGTTGAATCCGCGATGAAAATTGAAACTGCAGATTCAATTTCACCGACAGTAAATGTTTATACACATCAACATCAAAATAGGAAATCGATCGGGTTCTCCCCAGGATTTGTCAAATTGATCGGGTTGTCCCCAGGATTTGTCAAAACTGTGGGGCATTCTGGACCCAACTTATTGAGGTTTGGCCTATACATGCTAAATTGAAACAAGGCCCATGGAGTGGTTTATTACTAAGGGAATAAAAGAGTAGCGACGAGTTCTTAAACGGCCATTTAAAACCGGCAGGGTCGTGAGTTCGGCTCGGGCCTTTATGGCACGGCCGCGACCCTGCAAGGTTTTAAACGGTCGTTTAATATTCCCATTCATAAATGCCCTTTTGTTAAAAAGCGAAAAAAATTACAAGTAAGCCTATAGACAATCTGTGACAATCTGTTTGTTTAGCAAATTTTTGAAGTTTGTACATTTCCAAAAACTTTTCTAAAATTCTGTTTTGTGCGAGTTGGGTTGTGTGTATGCGCGTGTCCAAAAAGTTTTCGCGCGGGTACTAATAGCTTTATTGCGTTCCGCGTAGGTAAATTGGCGTAAATAAGCTCCCGCGCCCAACACGCGAAGCCAGCCGGTCTTAAACAGCTCCAGCTATGTCTTTATCAGCCGTTTAAATACCCCCATGTGACGTGCTCTCCACCAATAGGAATAGCGAAACTGTCTGGGGTATTTATGAATTGGTTTTAAAGGCCCTACTGTGCAATCTGGAGCTTTCTAAATGATTTTATCTTGATGATTTTTGTGAATTTGATCTGAAGTAAAATAACATATTATTTTCAGGGTTCTCCCCAGGTTTTTTCAAAGCTGTGGGGCATTCTGGACCCAAACATTTGGATGTTTGGCCGAGGCACGCTGAATTGAAACAAGGTCTTTGGAATGTTTTCTACTTGGTGTTTATCTTGGTTTTAAAAGCCCTACTGTGCAATCTGGAGCATTCTATATGGTTTTCTCTTGCTGTTTTTTTGTGAAACTATTTATTTTAAAAGTTATTATTGATGTTATTTTTATTTATTTTTTGCGTATCGGCTGAAATGTGCACGTATCGGCACGTAAATCGTGCGTATCGGCCCGATACGCTAGCTTATGCATGGGGAGAACCCTGCAATTATTTGTTCATTTTTTGTTGTTGGATCAGCCGCAATTCACGCAGATCGGCCCGATACAATAGCTTGTGCAAGTGGAGATCCTTGGTGATATTTTAGTATTAAAAATGCAAAGCAATGGTTCTTCAGAGTGGTTGATCATTAAAATCTCATTAACTTTCAAGAAACCATTCCACACAAACACAAAATCTGGAGTCCGGCCACGCAATGTGGACATATATAGAACTTACAAGATCAGCACGAAGGACCCAAGATGTCTGTGAATGAATTTGATTGATTGACTGACACAACAAACGACCTGGAATATTTTCTCTGAATATATGTAATGGGTGCTTAGATACTTTGGTATGTGTTGCATACAATTTATTTTCAAACCGACAACACCGTTTTAGAAGTTACTAAAATTTCTCGGCATTGTATTAAAGACGGAAATGTTTCTCTTTATTTTTGTATCAGTACCAACATCATACAACATGGACTGTTGAATGATTATCCCTCAAACCTTAGAGGTATCGTACACGTTTGGTAATGACTCAAAACAAATACTAGCATAAAAACTTACTTGGTAACAAGCAACAGAGAGCTGTTGATAGTATAAAACATTCTAGGAAACGACTCCCTCTGAAGTAACGTAGTTTTTGAGAAAGAGGTAATTTCTCACTAAAATAATAAAAACTTCTTGCAAGAAGTTTTTATTCCTATCTGAAAGCACAAAATTTGTACAACAAGGGTGTTTTTTCTTTCATCATTTTCTTGCAACTTCGAAGGCCAATTGAGCCCAAATTTTCACAGGCTTGTTATTTTATGCATACATGTATGTTGGGATACACCAAGTGAGAACACTGGTCTTTGACAATTTCCAAACGTGTTCAGTGCCTTTAACAAATAAATTGAAGATGCTAAACAAATTGTTAGTTATGCTTGCTATGGGGATAAAGAATATATACATGTATATTTGAAGAACACTTTCAGATCTTTAGAAATAAAAGCATTCTCAATGGACCATATTTTTGACCGCATGAGGGCGCTTTCTTCAGGAATGTACATGTACTGCATCACAACTACAGATTCATCTTATTTTAATTGCCTGTAGGTAGTTTTCTTGCATCATTGACGAAATACATAAACATAATAATAACAAAAATGAAAAAAACCTGTTTGTTTACTTGTTTTTCATCACGTAAAAATTGGTCCACAAACGCCCTCACGCGGTCAAAAATACGGCCATTAGGCCTATTGGAAATAACTTGCATAGTCTAGCCTGGGCTCATAGCTATTTGTAAGGCCAAATAAAAAAAAAAACATGTTTAGCATCCCGCCTTTTTTTTTTTTTTTTTTTTTTTTTTTTTTTTTTTTTTTTGAAAAAAAATGATTTTAAGTTTTTTGTATCTTTTAAATTTTTTTGTTTTTAATATAAATGGTATTTCAACTTTAGCACAGCAAAAAAAAGCACAAAAAAAAAGCAAACCAAAGGCAAAAAAATAGTTGTCTCAGTGTGTCGAAGAAAAAGCCGAAAAAAAAAAAAAAAAAAAAAAGAGGCCCTCCACATTCCTTTTTTAAAAAGGCAGGTAAGTTGTTTTGATCACCTTAATAAATTCCACTTCATCCTGGAGATGAGGGAGAGAGACTAAGGGTAATGTATGCTGGACCCTAATATCATTTAGTTTTTATCTACGCCGATTTGTGATATAAAAATTGGAGTCTTATCTAGTGCACGTATCCACCAATAAGGTACTCAAGGTGCTTGAACAAAGAAAATACACTTTTTAAGACAGGTTTTGAAGTTTTTATGAATTATGGGACCGAGTTATGTAGCACCTACATGTAAATAAGGGTTTACAAGGTGCTGCGGCACACTCAGCAGCCACTGCCAGAAACACCGGGGCAAACCCCCTTCTTTAAGCGATAAGTGTACTGGGTTCTTTTACTTGCGCCACACAACACATGGGACCAACGGCTTTAACTACCTATCCGAAGCAATCATGGTTAAGTGTCTTGCTTACGGACAAAAGTGTCACAACAGGGACTCGGACCCACACTCTGCTGATCAGAAACACAAGAGTTTGAGTCTGGTGCGCTTGACTGCTCGACCACGACATGTCTTTTGTAAAGACCTGCTGTTTGCAGTAGCCACTGCTTATTACAAGATTCAAACTGCCCTCTGTACATTTGGTTTACATTTATAAGCACACCTGCTCTAGAATCCAGGAAACATGGGTTCGAGTCCCACTTAAGTAACCTTTCGATCTTTTTTTCTTTTTGCCAGCAGAACTCTGAGTTACATACAGTGTTTATCACAATTGGTGTAAGGGTTAATAAAAAAATCTAATTTTGTAGAAACAGATTATAAAATTACATAAATCGAGATGACTACCTCCAGCAATAAATGTTCCTTTCTCAAGATGAAATTTGATCAAAATGTATCCATTCTTCACGTGAATAATAGGCCTAATGAATCATAATTCAATTTCAATGAAAATATTTCAATCCGCAGGTTACTAACTCTTTACTCTTGAACTCAATTCTCCAAGGGTGTATGAAATCCGGCCAGGCCATAAAGTGAGTTGAATTTAAAAGCCTTTGCTAGACACGGGGTTCTACACAATGCAAGATTCCATTTCCAGTCCGAGCATGTTTAATGTCAGAAGACACCTAGATATTTTATGATTTCATTACGAAATTTATGGTAATTCAAGGCTATACATTGTGAATCGATAAGGTTTATAGCATTTACCGAACAAAAGCTAATAATTTGACTTTTTTCGCCAATGACATGAATATCAAGTTAAGACATGTCTTAAAACAATTTTGAGCATGTAGTGTTTATAATATAGTCTAGAAAATAAAAGGTAATAGGAAAAGGGCTCCAAGGTTTTAAATTCAGCTTCGTTACGCACTCATTTTCCAACAGATAGAGTCCTCAGGCTCAAACAAATATTTGTTTGCTTGTCCTTGCCCTTGTTAGAAAGCTCTTATTGCATTCTGGTCTTGTAAAAAAAAAATGCTGGTCCAGTAAATATTGTAACCTACAAGCCCTATGGTCTTGTGGATTTGTCCCCTAAATTCGAGCCCTGTGGTGTTTTAAAGGCACTGTACACGTTTGGTAATTACTCAAAAAATATATTAGCATAAAAACTGACTTGGTAACAAGCAACAGAGAGCTGTTGATAGTATAAAACATTGTGAGAAACGACTCCCTCTGAAGTAACGTAGTTTTTAAGAAAGAGGTAATTTCTCACTAAAATAATAAAAGACTTCTTGCAAGTGGCCTTTTATTCCTATCTGAAAGCACACAAATTTGTACAACAAGGGTGTTTTTTTTCATCATTTTCTTGCAACTTCGATGACAAATTGGGCCCAAATTTTCTTAGGCTTGTTATTTTATGCATATGTTTTTGGGATACACCAAGTGAGAACACTTGTCTTTGACAACTACCAAACGTGTTCAGTGCCTTTAACTCGCATCTAGCTAGAGGACCACTGTTATCGGAGAAGGCTGGGTAGTAAGACACTGTAACTAAACTCTTTTAAAAGAGATCGCCTGCAATTTGAATAGCATTGTTTACCAAGCACCGGCTAAATGTTCTAAAATTAGCTTTAGGAAGGATTGTAATGATATCAGAAAACTCTATCAAAAAAAATAAACACCTTTCAAGTGACTTGTGAAGATTTCAGTACAATAATAATAATAACAGTGGGCATTTATAGTGCACCATGTCTGTTAATAGATTTTGACAATACTGGTGCAGCTTATTCTGTTTTTTTGAGACATGTTTTTTTAAGACATGCTGAGATTTTGAATTATGAAAGCCATTCATAGCACCTTGTGCAATCTCCAGCAAATCTGCAGCCTTAATGTATGCCAGAAACACCGGGGCAAACCCCTTCTCTTACATGTAGGGATAAGTGTAACTGGGTTCTTTTACATGCATTATACAACACACATGATCTACAGCTTTCTGTCTCATCCGAAGGATGAAGCATTAATGGTCTTGCTTTTAGGACACAAATGTTAAGACCAGGACGTGAACCCACACTCTCCCGATCAGAATCATCAGAGCTTGAGTCCGGTGCACTAGACGGCTCGGACACAACACACCACAAAGACATGCCAATTAAAAATAAAATGTTTGTCTACATTTTGATTACATTTTTTATGCTTATTGAAGTGGTCTTGTGCACCCTTTTTTTATTTTGGCAAACACTAAATATTTTCTCCGAAACAAAATGGCTTCAAGCAAAATGTTAAATACTCAATGTGATGACGTTTAGTGCTGAATCATAAATATCGTTGTGGCCCGGGTTCGATTCCCAGAGTGTGAAAATGATTTGGGGATCAGGTCTGCTCAGTGGTTCTCTTTCCCTGCCTTTCACCTCTGTAGACTATGGTTCGAATCCCACCTCAGACCGGAGCCTTGCATGTGGATTTGGGTTTTCAGTCACTACCTGATTGGGTGGGTTTTCCCCCATTGGGGTTTTCCTCCCACCTCTAAAAAAAAACTAGAACATTTCATCTCGTTTCCTGTTTATCCTGTTATTGGTGCGCGCTAATTGTGCTGCTGGATGTGTGTAATAAACAGAAAACCTCCAGCCCACTGAGACTTTAAAATTCATAGTTTCTAATTAAAAAAACACTACCTTTAAGACTCTAGTTATTTTCCCCAAATAGCGTAGAAAGACACTTTCTATTTTATAGTGTTCTCCCTTAACAGTGGTCCGCTGGCCAAATGCTAGTTAAAATACACGAGGACCAGTCAAAATTCTCTGCAAGTGGTCCAGCTGTCTAGTTCAGCGTTGAAACACGCCCCTAATTAATACAAAATGTGGGCAAGTGACAAATCTTACAGACCAGTGTAACCACAAGCTAACCGGTCCTGCTGGCTAGTCACTGAAAAAGGTTACCAGGGCAAACCCTGTTTTAAAAAAATAGCCTTCAGATTTTAAGAAATTTTCCCAAAATATCCCATGCATCATTGTGACGTCCACACAGTGAGCAGTCTGTAACTTAATTACCAATAAAACTATAAGCACAGGTTTCAGACAGCATTTTTCCTGTAGATTAATTATGTTTGGACAGCGCTTTGGTCGCACACAATGTGTACAGAGAGATGATAAAGGTACCAATGGCTAGATTTAACATCACAGTCACTATACTGTGGTACCGTTTCTGTACTATAAAATGCTACGTATGTTTTTGAAAGAAACAGAGCTCTGTGCAATTACAAAGTAGGGAAACAAACCAGTGGGGTAACTACAGGGAGACTGGTAGATTCTGATTAGCAATTAGATGTAGATGTGGAAACCTGTGGCGTAATCCTTGCTCCTCTTGATGCCCCCCCCCCCCCACAAATGGGAAAAAAAGCACAAATGAATGGTTCATGAATTAAATGCCCAACTCCAAAATTATGTCTTTGCCCCGCTTGCAGAGCAATTGACTGCAAAAATGAGTCGAGCAGCACGGGTTTGGAGTTTTTGAAGGCTAAGTTTTTCACCTCGGGTTATACAATATAAAAGAGAGTTGCAGTAGTCAAGCCGAGATGTTATATGAACACTATGATGACATGTGTTATGATTAAAAGTATCGTACACGTTTGGTAATGACTCAAAACAAGTATAAGCATAAAAACTTACTTGGTAACAAGCAACGGAGAGCTGTTACCAAGTAGAAAACATTGTAGGAAACGACTCCCTCTGAAGTAACGTAGTTTTTGAGAAAGAGGTAATTTCTCACTGAAATAATAAAAACTTCTTGCAAGAAGTTTTTATTCCTATCTGAAAGCACACAAATTTGTACAACAAGGGTGTTTTTTCTTTGATCATTTTCTTGCAACTTCGAAGGCCAATTGAGCCCAAATTTTCACAGGCTTGTTATTTTATGCATACAATGTTGGGATACACCAAGTGAGAACACTGGTCTTTGACAATTTCCAAACGTGTTCAGTGCCTTTAATGAATATTGCAAACAAAAGAGAAGAAACTGCCTGGAATACAAAGCTTCACTGTTTTTCAGTTTTCCATGGCAATGAAATTAAGGGGGGGAAATAGAGGAAATCAGCTGAACAGCTGAGAAGTTCCATGCCTTTTCAAAAAGCTATACAAACAGGAAGAAAGGTGTTTTTATTGTTGAAAGATGCAGAAACCCACAGTGATTGTGTCAATGACCCCACTTTACACCGTATTTTTTATATATGCCACTGGCTGAAATGAGTCTGTCAAACACAGCGAAGATAACAAACATTTGTAGATTGCCTCTCATCACCATGACAACGCCTACCTTTCTCATCTTGGCTCTCGAGGGCGCTTGGATCATGGTTGACTGCCTCCATTAGGAGCGACACCTTGCCCGTGGAGGCGGCCTGATGGGCGAGCTGCTGGGGGCAATCGTCATTCTCAAGGCAGTCATCATGGTCTTCTGTAGGGGATTGAAACAAATAAATAAATAAATAAAAAACTGCACTGCTGTGTAAAAATGAGTGACTTGCGATTACATGTAGTTTCTGAATAGGAACCACAGATTTATGAGTATAACTGGCTATAAAGACCTAAAGTCACACAGGACAACTTCTTCAGGCAACTTGGAGGCAACCACTTGCACCGGATGCAAAAGGAACACCGCCGCAGTGCAGAGAGCTCTCCACAATACTTTAGGAGAGCAGTTTCTAGCTCTCCCCGTACTTGTTTTCTTAAAATGAAGGAACTGATTTTATCAGGAATATTTTATAAAATATTTTGGGTTGAACAAATAAAAATTGACTAGAGTGGGACTTGAACATGCGACCCCCGGATTAATGTGCTGGTGCTCTACCAACTGAGCTATCTAGCCCTAATGTTGGCGGTCTCCCTATTTTGTCGATATCTGTTCGGGGATGCCAGTCAGAAGGCATTCAACATGTAACTGCCGGGGATCACACTCAAGTTTACGATACAACCTGGGAAGCGGCTGCAGAGCGATCACCGTTAAAAGGGGATAGGACATTTTATTTCAATTATCAAGTAATATACCACAAGGGAAACCAACAAGGAATATTTTATGACAGCAGTCTGGGAACAGTGACATCATCAAGTTTTGACGTTTTATCAGCTTTTGTGTTTTTTCATATGAGCAAACCAACGCTCAACCACATCTTATCTTGAAATGTCCCTCACCTTCATCCATCCCTGAGGATCTTGGTGTGTTGACAAATTCCATCTTACACCAAGTAAAAGGCAGAGAGACTCTCAGCGATGACACGGCACTGGGAGAGTCCACCCAGGGTAGCCATGACAGCTAACCTCAGAACGGAATAGCAGGGTGAGTTAATCCAGGCCGCAGAGAAGATTTCCTTGGATTGCGCTAATGAGGTCAGAGTGTATCCACTCTCATCAGTGGCTTGGTGCTTCAGTCCTCAAAGTTGCATTGTGCACAAATCGCTCTGTAGATGCTCCTAATGTCACATAAAGCACTGCAAGTGAAACAAAGACTGTAAATTTAGGCCAAATAAAAAAACAAACATGTTTAGCGTCCCTGCCCGCTTCCTTTCTAGAGGCCGCCTCCTTTTTTTTTCCCCTTTTTTTTAAAGACAAAAATGATACATTTTTTAAAAATAAATTGTAAAAATAAAAAATATCATATTTTAGACTTAGCACACCGAAAAAAGCACATCGAAAAAAGCTGGCAACCATCTTAAAAAATAGCCTGGCCAGTTGTCTCCAAAACTGTTTCGGACGGCCATTTTTGAAGAAAAAAAAAAGGCCCTCCTCCTTCCTTTTTCCAAAAAGGCAGGACGCTAAACATGTTTGTTTTTTTATTTGGCCTTACATCATGTACTTCACGAATCTCAAACACGACTCTCAGGGCTTTGTCACACGAGGCAATTTTAACGAGCCAACTTTGCGGCATCAAGCTGCACTGCAAACAAAAGGAATACACTTACTTCAGTTGCACAATATACATTGTGCATTTTTCTGACAATTTTTGTCCACCATTCAACAACAAAATTATGTGAAAACTTGTGGATTGTGGATGCTGTTTTTTCTTACATATGTAGCTGGAGTTTGCCTGAAAGTACATGTACACGCAGTTGCCTTTAAAATGCCTTGTGTGACATGGCCCAATTTCATAGACCTGGGCAATTCCATGCAAACAGGGACATGGCCCCCAGAAATCAAAATCAATCCTGAACTTTCTTTTCATTTTTAAGTTATTGGTAATAGATGTAAGAACCAGGATATAATTTTTTTTAGTCAAATCTTTATCATTTTCTATTAATGCTATGTCATGTTTCTTCTTTGTAATGTTTGGCTTAAAAAATTAACTACATGTAGGCCCTACTTTATGTGCATTTTCATTTGTTTGCTGTTTTTCTTGGAAAAAGCAGTTGTTAACAAATATATTTGCAATTTAGTAGTATGACTTTATACCTTAAAAAAACCACAACAAAAAATCTGCACATGACTTTTCTTGAAGACTTGTACAGGTGCACAGCTGTGGAGTTTACAGGCCCCATGCTAAATTCATTGGCCTCGGGCCTGCAGTCCAGCGTAAATTTAGAGTCCTGACTACATTTGTACATATGTACACCATCACAAAACCAATATTACACGCTCCACGCAATACATTCTCTGTTAGTTTGATAAACCAAAAATTTGCATAAAATTCGTCATTGAGGTTTTCAATCGTAGAAATGAGACATCATTAGTGACAGCCTATTTCATCCCGAGAGTCCCTTTATCAGTGGTTGAATAACGATCAACAACGTACACCTACTGCACACAAGAAGTCAAAAAGTTTGACTTTAATGATCAGTATAGCACCACTGTCATAATTATTTATTGATAGTGAGCCTCAAACAGGTGTTCTGCAGAAGCACGATCCGAGAAACTTCAAGTTTCAAAAGAGAAAGAGCACAGCATCTGTCGGGCGGAGGGTAAACCTTGTTGAGCCCGCAGATGAAAGAGCTTCGAGGGTCCTTGGGAAGAGTGTTTAATAACCCGAAGTGTTCTCGCTGTACTCATGTAGCGTGGTGTGAAAAAGAGGCAGGTGAACATGAGCAGTAAACAGGTGGATGTGCCAATTGGAACCCACGCAGAAAGTCCAGGGCAATTAACTCGAGGGTGACTTGTCTCTCCCGCAACACGCACACCGTATTATTTACACTGCTTTCAAACATGTAATTTCTCTCTTGCTGGCGTGATAGCTTTCTAAACAGCCATTTTTTTCTTGTCAAATACAAAATGTATATGCTAAGCCCAGAACTTCAAATGCAAGTGGTTATTTGGTAGCCTCCTTAAAACATGTTAGGAAAACAAATCGAATGACCACAGACACGTTTTTCTTCTGGAGGAAACAGCTAAAATATTGCGCGTACATGAAGCACTTGTATACTGTTCACTGTGTTCAGTGGCATGACCCCTCCGGGCATTTTCATTGGGGGTTGGAGAGGGGGGGGGCAACCGGGGCAAAGATTACTTTTTACTTGTTTTTCCCTTTTTTTTGTAGGGGGGGTACTTTGTACTTTACAAAAAGAAACCATTTGCAAGAAGTGCAAGGCATTACAAATACTGTCAACTAAACTAGTTGATGTGTTGAACCATAATTTAAGTGCACTTTTCAAAAAGTCTTATCTAATATAATATATCAAGTTTAAACGAAAAATGTTTTTAATTTCGAAAAGAAAATTAATTAAATAAAACCAAAGTTCTATTCAATTTTACACAATGTACATAATCCTGCCTGCTTTGTAACTATAATTTCAAATAAAACAAGGATGCTTTTCAACACTGAACTAGCCAGTTGGACTGCTTGGAGTGAATTTTGACTGGTCCTCAAGTGTTTTAACTGGCATTTGGCCAGTGGACCAACTGTTAAGGGAGAACGCTGATAAATATTGTCTGGCTACAGTACGGCATACATGGAAGAATGTATACACACACAAAAACTGACACTGACACTGGAGCTATTAAAAAACAAATGTCATTTAATAATTCATTCTCTTTGCAAATGAAGTCTGGCTGCATCAATGCCATGCTTAAATTGGAACTGAGTGAGAAAAATAACCAAAGTGGAATTAGGTTGGTATTTTCTCGTTTCCTTTTCTCTAAATGCTTTTATGATGTCAAGACAATATTATGTAGGAATGTCACATTTAATCAGATGGAAAATTATGGGAAATGGATGATTATTTTTTTTTGTTTTTTACATTTTTTAAAAGAAAGAATGACTGATAAATTTTTCTATTCCAAGGCCAAAGATCCATGCCACTGAAATTCCATATTTTTTTCCCCCCATAAAAAAAAGTGTTTGTTTTCCATGTAATCCTGGCCTGGATTATTAATAAAATGGATGTCTCCAGCGTTCTTCATCCCTGACCTTCAGCAGGTCTCTAGATGTAAACTCTCTGCCTCTTGGACTGTTGGGCAATTCCACGCTAATCATGCTAATGGGTACAAAATTGTGCCACAGGATAAATAGTAATAACAATATGAAGTATGTAGTCATGGTTGTGGTTTGTGTACATTCGGCACATAATAAAATTGAGGTTTAGAAAAAAAAGGGGGAAATGACCCGAGTAAGAAACTGGAGGAGATAAATCTTCAAGATTTATATATGACACAAAATTATAACCGAGGACAGACATTTTTGTTATCATTTGGTAGAAGTTGTACTAAAATATATTGATTGGTCCAATATTGTCCAGACACCAATTCTACAGTCACAGACCCGTGGGGATAGCTACCTATGTACCAGCCAAAATTAGGAAAGGTCCAGTAAACATTTTGAGCAACAAGCCCTGAGGTCTTGTGGATTTTTCAACCAAATTCGAGCTCTGTGACATAGTTCATTCACTCTTTATTAAGGGTTCACCCCATGCACAAGCTAGCGTATCGGGCCGATACGTAAGAATTGCGTGCCAATACGCAAGAATTTTGGCCGATACGCACAAAAAATAGGCCGATACGTGAAAAAAAACAAAAAAAACCATACATGTACAATGCTCCACCAAGAAAAGCACCAAGTAGAAAACATTCCGAGCGCGCTTCGGCCAAACATCCCAAAATTTTGGCCCAGAATGCCCCACAGTTTAGAAAAAACCTGGGGAGAACCCTGACTTGGGAAGGCTTGAAAAGCTAAAATACAGAGCTGCAAGGAGATTGTGGCTTTGTTGATTTGCTGGTTGTCATTGGGTAAAATGTGACCACACCGTATGTAATCATGTAGCCTGTTCCCTACCTTTAATATGCTCTGCCTTTGGTTTAACTATCAGATGGGGAAACACTACAGGAGCATAATTAAGGTCTTAGTTACACTAATTAGGTGGTCGGGTTGGTGTAGTGCTATCTTTCCTCGCCTTCCACCTCTAGGACCCCGGTTCGAATCCCGCCGGGGGCACTATTTGGATTGGGTTTTCAGTCCATACCCGACTGCATGGGTTTTCCCTGGACATGCTGGAGTATTTCTCCGGGGTTTTCCTCCCACATCAAAACTTAAATTTCCTTCTTTGTCTTCTCTCCTTTGGGTTCTTGGCTAAGTATAGTGATTAGGTTGGCTTTCTGAGAGTCCTTGGCTTCACAACCAGAATTAATAAATATACAAAAAATAAATAAATTAGATGTGTGGATAAATTTCCTCACATTTATGACTTAGTGTTATTTGAAAACATTCGTGCCCCTCATAGTTTTCGACAGTCTATGGAATTTAACTGCCATTATTTCCATGTTTTCTCCTCTTATGTGGGTTTTAAACAAAATCTGTTTCTGTAAATGTGTGTGTTTCACATTGTGAAGATGCAAACAAAATATGTAGTGACTTCCCAAGTCAAGTCAGAATTTCTACTAAGTGGAAGTCTACAATGGTAATGGGTAATGTTGCACAGTGTATCCTGGTAACCATGTACTGTACTCTACACAACCGGAGTATCAGAAACACTGTGGTGCAAATGTTTTACAGGTAATAATGCAGTGAGCAATTGTTATGGCTACTGCTGTAAATGGTAAATTATTACAGTCTTTCCTCCGATGCTTTGTGAGCTACTGTACATAATAAGGCCTTACAAAAAAATATGTTTGTTTCCTGTAAACCGACCGACTCTTCAAAAACCTGCCGACTCTTCATTTTGTTAATATAAATAATAATGTAATTTTTTATTTTTTTATTTTATTAGAAGTTTTAAAAAAATATTTGATCAAAATGATTCCAGAATCTTATCCCACAAATAAGTAACTTACAAAATAATTGCAGTATGTACACTGTATGTTAATTTCTTCTCAGTCAATGAACTCTATTTTTGGTGTGCACATCTATGATAATTTGTTTTTCCTAAAATAATGGGTACAGTACAGGTAATCCAAATTCTGAGTTCTTGATACATACATGTAGAGGTCAAGGAAAAAGCTCATCAATGACACAAAATGAAAAAATTTCTATATTAAGTGTTTCCTTCAAATTATGGTGACGAGTCAGGAAGCGCTGAGGATCACCTCCGGAGTCCGTTTGGCCATCTCGAAGCAGTCATTATTTGTATACTATACTACATATTCACGACCGAGAGCAGAATTCTAACTGGTCCATTCACCATCATGAGCCAGATGCTATTTTTGCTGTTTACTGTGTGCCAAGCCAGTATTCACGCACAGGGTAAAATACGCATGCGTAGACTGTCTCATGGGCAACTGTCAAGCACAGGTAAACACGCATGCGTAGATTGTCGCATTTGTAACAGTCTGTACACATGTTTTTATTTATGAAGCAATCGTTAAACTGTTGCTCGCCTGCTGCAGGGATAACACATGCGTGAACATCACTACATTTATGTTCGCACCATTTTTTCGTGTGTCATGCTAGATACACACAAAAAGATGGTGCGAACATAAATGTATCACTATCCCGAGCTCAACCTCAATAATGATGCCGAACTAGAGAGAAGTATGACTGAGGACTGAGGCCGGCTAGGTAGTATCCTCCACCAGTCCCCGGTTTTCGGGGTACCATAGCTTTTTCTTTGAATTGATATTACAAGTACAACTTAACGGTGGAAGGTTACCTGTCTCTCCAGAGTCCAAGTTTAGGTCAAGGGTGAGGAGACTGATGTTTGGCAAGTAGAAAATGTTACTTCGTCTCTAGGGGTTGTTTACATTACGCGTAATGACCTGAAACTTATGGATGCCTTGATTATGAGGGGCACCCCGAATACAGGACCTCCTACGATACAACTAACTTAGTACTACCAATCCTACCTCCATGGTACTACTTTGACTTTTTTGTCCAAATACCGAGGGGCGGGAGCTGTTGTAAATATCGACTGTGCACGTTAAATAAACTATTTTGTTTGTAAAATTTCGAGACACAATTCATTTGTTTATCATTTCTGTTCACTTACCTCACCTCCTGTCAGTGTAAAATCCTCCATTTCAGAGTTTTTTTCAGTGGTCATATAAATAATCGTATGCTCCTCGATCCTCTCAAATTTCATTAAATGAAAAGCGATAGGGTTCAGCTACGTAGCTCTTCAAGTTTAAACTCGGATGTTCTGCTGCCCATGGCAATGCAATACGGCCGGGGGATCGGAGCGGAGGCGGTCAACATACAATGTTCTGTTGCAGCTGTCACATTTAATAAAGTCACTGTCGGTCGGTTTTATATCCACGTTTTTCAAGAAGGATTGATAGCTACATAATTTGTGTGAGTGTGTAAACACAGAACAACGGCTCAGCCAGCTGTGTGATCCGACAGTCCGTCCGGGCCGGCCGTCGATCCATCATGTTTGCGGCGCGTATACGAAGTATTTTGGTAGATTCTATCCTAAAAAAGGTAATAATTAATGAGAATGTGTATAAATTTTCGATTATAAAACTGCTCCATTAATACGTTCACATCCGCATATTTTATTTTAAAGCTTTTGCAAAAATTGTTGTATAAATAATTTTAAAAAGTGCAACAATATTTTAAAAGGCATGTAATTCATATAAGATAGTTTCTAAAATAACCCCCATGTCAAAGAATGGTAAAGGCCTAATGAATTGTTCGGTCGGATATATCACCACGCACCATGCGTGCGCGTGTCACTGGTTTATCATACGTCCACAGAGGGCGCAATCAGATTATAGTTGGGGCGATTGTCAAGTGGGATGGGACATCAAAACGGCTCTGATCGACTCCCAAGCCTCTGACAAAAAAAATGTGGTGATCATGAATTCCTAGAAGAATTACTCAAAATAAGAACGTACCACCCTACCATTATGGTTGAAGATATTCTATGTTCTGCATAAGAAAAACCCGTGACCAGTGACATGCCACATACACAACTACTCGAGGGCAAAATTCTACGTGCGGGCGGCGCGGTAATAACATCTAGAGTTTTCGAAAATCGTTGTAAATCAATGAACTGTGAGATAACACTTCGGGAACCCACCCAAACTTCACATTATATTGCGCATTTTCATACAGATACGCATTTTACACTAGCAACAATACACTGATTGCAAAAAAATGGTTAGCAGTCTTTCTCATAGCCATTTACAGGGCGGCAACCAAGTTCCAGAAAAATCATTCACATTTCAATGTTCTCATGTTACTCATAGGGATAGTGAGTTACAGCATATTTCTCTATGGTTACAGCTAGAAGAATGTATCTTGCGCTGCCAAAGTATAGTGCAGTTGGTTGCCTGACAAAAATTATGCACTCTGTGACATCCCAAAGTTCTAGATACCATCAAACTAACCTGTGAAAATTTCATTTCAAAAGGTGGTAGTGTTTCAGATATTGCCGAAATGAGCGTCCACGCAGGATAATCTGCAATTGGAATACACAATCTGAGAAACGTTACTGTCAGTAACGCTTCTCAGATTCAAATCTTTTTCCATAACCGCAGCAGGCCTACTTCGAAGTGAACAGTTTCTGTAGCCTACTATGCCATATAATTTTCAGAGGCATTACCAAACGTATACAGACCCTTCAAATAGGCACATTGTCATTATATCTCTTATACAAAGGTCTGGCATTTTGTGGAGTCAAAACAATTTATACAAAATAGCCAGGACTGTGTTCTGTCATGAAATTACTGCACAAAAACCCTACAATTTCAAGGGATTTTTACTTGTAATATCTTTCCAACATTATTCAACATTAAAAAAAACAACTTTGTATAGCCCCCCAAAAAGCGCCCAATTCTAAGGCAACCTGCGCCTTTTCAAAGAAGCAAAAACCCCAAACCCACACGCACTTTAGTGTAACGGATCAAGCAGTCAGGTAGGTGGAAGGACTCGTTAGGCTAAAGAACCAATCAGGAGATGGAGAAGCACTACGACACAAAAGGAATCAGGAATTAGGGGGCAGGAAGGAACAGAAACGGATGGGATAATCGTTGCGGTAGGTAGGGAACTCCTGCATAATATGCACTGGACGCCATTTCATCAAGCAACTTCGACGCAACAATAGATCAGTGCAGACAATGGCCATTATTGCTATCAATGATAACAAAACTTTTGCTTGCTAAATGGCGCCTGCGTATTTCACGTTCCACCAGAGCTCCTTCCGGTGTCCCAGGCAAATCTGTCCCCGGAGATTCTGTCCCCCTAGCCTACGGGATTAACATGGGCTGATGGAGGAGGATGATTCAAAAGAAGTTTCTCCGGGGTGGGGGGGGGGGGACCACTGAGAATCTCCTGCCACACCGGCGCCTCTAAGCTCAGTCTTGTGGTCACATCTCATTCTCTAATGGCAACGGTCATGGTTCGAATCCTACCGGGGTAATCAAACATGTGGATTTATTTTACAGGGGACTAGGTTAGGTCGTTTTTATATACAGTGCTTATAACACTCGGTAGTATGGGTAAAAACACACAAATTAAACTATGGGAAAGAGACCTTCTGTAGGAAAAGGAGACACTCATATAAATAATAATAATAACAATAATGATAACATACCAGACAGAAGACAACATAAATCCATTTTAAAAAAAAACTAAATAAGCAAGTTTTAGGCTGTTATTATCTTTGCGTTTGGTGCATCATTGGTGCATAGAGAAATACACCCAACAAAATTAATGCGACTAACTTAAAATATTAAAAACTTCATATGAGCTACCGTGTACAGTGATCATACTATCCATCGGCTAAAGGTCAATGGAGGTGACTGGCCTAATTTAATTCCAAACTGTAAAAAACAATATGATTAAGGTGTTTTTTCTTTCTTTCCCTTCTTTTTTTCTTTTTCGTCTTCTGCTGCCAGAATAGGCCTAATCAAACTTCAGAGTAGCTGTGGAACTTCTCCGGGAACAATAGGCCAAATCATGGGTAAAAACCAAAATTTATATTCTTTATCCCCGATGCAAATTTAACATCTATTAAAGGCCAAATCATGTTTCCTATTATACAAAAGGAGTATGCTCTTCAACAATTGAAGCGAAATTTTCATTATACTTCAAGTGTAATGAACATTTCGAAAAACTAAGAACATAATTCTGTGAACTGAAATAATCCAAAACACGGCTCAGGTCCCTCTAAACAAAAACCGCTAAAACGACTTGCACAAGTTTAGAAAAGAAAGTGGCGCTCTTTGCGCGTACGAATTTTCATGTCTTGACCCAGACGTCATTACGTGCCCGAAGCATGCAGAAATGTGCAAGGAAACCTATCTAATTTTGTAGAATGATGACACCTTTTCGTTTGCGATTCGTAATTTAATATCCGTTAGTCAAATGAGTGCGATTTGTACCGGTTTTACTAAATTGAAAGTCCCGATTAGACGTCTCGACGAGATCCAAGGTATGGGAAATTCTCTTTATATGGTTGTGCTGATGATTTACCTGTTTATTTTGTGATATCTTGTCGATTTGTTTTTGGTGTTTGGGGTGTACGTGTGTATGCGACTACGCAGTAGGTTTGTTGTGTACTGTGTAGGATATCCAGAATTTTCTCCCGGCTGCACAAAAGGGCGAGTGAACAAAATGCAAAATGCTCTTTAAAAAAGTCCAACGTGTCCAATTCTATTTACTAGGTATCTTTTGAAATAATGATTAGCCTTTGAAAGTAATCCGATGAAACATTTACGTCGGGCCAGTTTTGATTTCCTGTTTAACTTTAAAAAGGGTGTGTACAAACTACAATCCTTCCTCCCTACAAGTGGTGGTAAGAATGAAAATATAAATGCTCACAGATTTGCACATAACTCACATGGTATAAAGATGGTCATGGTAGAAAACTTCCCTTGAAATAGTTTTGCTTGAAATGCTGTAGTTTTTACGAAATGAGTAAAATAATATAATATAATAAAGGCGATGTTTGAAAAAAAGTTAAAACACAGTTAGGTTTTTGTTCACTGTTTTCTCATGACTCTGCTCTGAAGACCTATTTTATTTAGCTTAATAATTAAACTTTCACAGGTTTGTTATTTCATGTATTTGTTGGGTCACATCGAGTTTGAATACAGGTCTTTGGCAATTACCAATGTTGTACACACCGATTAAAATGAGAATGAAGTTTTTATTATTATTTTGGTTTTAACTAGCTTAAAAATTATCATTAATTATAATCATGTGACTGTGACTGAGTTTTGCAGAGGAGCCGGAGCAGGGCCCAATTTAGCTGTGATTCCAGACCATGTACAATGTAGGTCAAACTACCAGTGGCCAGTTCAGTACCTCTGGCTCTAATGAATTTACTTACGGCTGAATTATGTCAAATGGTTTTTGTATTTAGCTTAAAATTTGGAAAATCTTTTCTATGTTTAATAATAATATATTGCAATGATTGTATGACGTAACCTTCTGTCTGGTGTGGTGGTCACCGTGTAAAGGCAGTGGAGTGGAAGACTCTGGTCCCACATACATACATTGCTCTAACGCGTGAAAGAAACAAACTCGTGCACTTTAACGGATCCCAAAGTTATGTTGGAATACGTGCAAGACATACACAGTCTGTTTGAGTAAATAGCAATAAAGTAGTTTACATGATCCTAAACCATAAAACATTGGAGCTGATGATTGATGCATTCATGTACTAAACATCAAACAGGGATGAGAAGTTTCTGACTTTTATCTGAATTTAGACTATTTTAATGTCCGTCTAGTGAAAAAGTTGCTGTTATTTTCTTCAGATAGAAAGAAATCCTGCTCTTTGATCTACATCGCTAGCACTGAGGAAGTAGGGGCCATTCTCCCAAAAGTTCTTTGAAGTCTATAAAGTATAATAACTCCAGTCCAGGTATTACTAGAAAGTGAAACAAACCTCCTAAAATTTGGATCATATTTTCAGCCTTTTTGTCTGGAACGACTCACCCCTGATTAAAATAACAGTCTTTCCTCAGCTTTTGGTACATCTCTCCCCTACATTGCAGAAAGAAAAGTGTCATGTAAAGTATTAGATGAAGCAAGGTTTTAGCCAGGATTTTGTAAAAGGGTGTGCAAATTGCTGGAAATATTAAAACTGGGTGTCCAAATTGTTCACTACAATACATTTACATGTAAATGACAGATAAAACATGGTGTCCAAATTTAAAGCAGGGTGTCCAAAAGACACCCAGACACCCATCTGGCTAACACTATGGGATGAAGTCATACGCTTTAAAAACTTTCAGCTGAAAATAACTTGTAATATTTGTGTGTGCTTGGATAATCTTAGCGTAAGATGCTGCTGTTCCTTAGGGCCTATCACTTAACCTTTGCAATTCTCCCATCTGCACAACACTAAATATTGAACCATGGAGGATTAACTGTAGCTCTCCGTGTTTGTTATGTTTAGTGTGCATGGTTGAAATAATAATAACGTAAGAACTTCTTGCACCAAGACTAGGGTAGTCTTTGCATCATTATCATCAGGCTGTTTCCATCCAATGTTGGATGAAGCCCTCCTCATGCAATTTCCATTCTCTTCTCCTTTTTGCTATTCTAGCCCAAGTTGTTGTGTGTGTATGTTTTGATTTCATCTCTCCATCTTCTCTTCTGTCTTCCTCTTCTTCTTTTTCCATTTCTAGGTTGCCATTTGGTTAGTCTCTTGGTCCATCTGTTTTCATGTCTTCTAGACAAGTGACCTGCCCATTTCCGGTCTTAGCATAGAGTAGACCAAACTTTCATGACATTTGAAAATTAGATAAATTAAAATGTACACTAGAAGTTTTACAAAAACTAAGTTTTCAGTGTTGTTTTTAAAGTAGAACAACTGCCGTTCATTTGAAGTAACCAGGTCAGCTTCTCAAACAAACGGGGGAAAGATTTAGATTCAGTCAACTTTATGGCCCTCGTGTAGATTTAAAGAAAATGCTCTGTGACAGAGCTAAGCCAGTATGACTCAGTAGAGACCACACGTTTGTTGTCTTTGCAGACACGTTTCCAAGACGCAAACATGCCTCAAATATGATCATTATAAATAGTTTCTTGATTTGAGATAACATTCTCACATTTTGGCTCATGGCTAGGATCCTGAAATGTGTGGTGCATTGAGTTTTGAAGTTAGTTGAACTTAAAAGGAAGAGAGGGGTATAGTATTTACATGCCCCCCAGCAGCAGGATACAGGAAATCCTCATAGTGTTATCAGAGCCAGGCATACACCTCGCCTTAATTTACAGGCCTCATTTATCAGCAAATGTCTTGATACCTAAAATACAATGATCTATTTCTAGTGTTCCGAACCCATACATACTGTAGGTGTTTTGCTCTTAATATCATTTGAGTTAACATTTTGTCGGTTTGCTAATTTTTTTTTCTTTCTTCACAGCCATTTTTCCATTGTCTTTATTTAAAACTACAATTTTAACGTATCATACAATGTACATCAGTAATACATACAGTGTGTAGGACCAGGAAGTTACACTTGCACTGTTGCATGTATTTCACTTAAATCCAGATTCACTGATTTTATAAAAACTTCCTGTGTTTTGTTTGTTGTTTTCTATTCTGCAGGTGTGCGGTGCCTTTCCCCTTTTCCAAGAAATCCAACATGGGAAGTTGGATTCGATGGTTGTGATAAATCGGTGGCAGAAAGGGGTTTGGCGTGGTTCAACCTGAAGATGCCACAGTGAAAGTGACGTTTGCGGAACACTGCACAGTCAAAAGTTGTCATAAACTTGAACTGGCGTCTGAACTGAGTCAGCATCATTACGGACAATTTCCTGTTCACATTTTGCACTCCGGGCGCAAGTTCTGTGCCTACTGTTGCCTGGCACGGGACACTCAGTAAAAAGGATACTAGGGGAAACCACCATATTCGATTGATGCGCTGGCCGTAAGACGCTTCAGGATACGAACATGACTATGGGGTAAATAAGACAGACAATATTGTCCAAACATGGCTCCCGTTAGTCATACATCGTCCAGAAGTCTGCTCGAACAGACATTGCTTTCCAATGAGTGTCCCTGGGCCAAGTTTGACATGGAGAGGTCTAACAGAGAACTTCCGGCCGTCGCTGATGGAAACGCTTGCCACAGAATCATGGCTTCCATCAAGTTCCTGTGAGTCTGATTCAGGCGTTTGCCCCCTTTTTTTTCTTTTCCCCCCTCCCTATCCCCTTCAAGTCAACCGACAATGATTACACTTCCTGCTCTACAGTCTTGGCTTGGGCACGAGCTCGAAACGAGAGGCATCGATGCCGTCATCTACACCCGTTACATCCTAAGCATTCTGCAGCAGGACGGCTTCGAGCCCGAGACCGATTGTGACCGCTTCATCCCTAAGAAGGATGTGAGGTCGGCAAAGGCCAAAGGTCACCAGTATAAATTCCGCAAGTCTTGGACGGCGGATGACTGGAAGAAGTATGCAGTCCTAGAGTGCCTGCAAGCTGTTACAGAAAAGGTAAACATTTTGTTTATTCTGCTGTTAAAAGTCTCACCAATTCCACCCTCCTGGGCCCAATTTCATTAGCTGCTTAATAATTTTCTGCTAAGGAAAATTACACAGGAAACCAGTCACAAATGGTACAGGTGGTGATATAAGGCATTTTGGCTGGTAACCTTATTCCGGTAGGCATAATTGTTTTGTGATTAGCATCTCTATGAAATTTGACCCTGGTTCTCCCTCTCCTGGTTCAATTGTGGTTATTTAAAAAAAAGAATCAATTAGACACTTTACTTCTATTCATATGATCAATGATGTTTTTTCTGTATTGTGAATGTATGTGTTTAATTCTTCTACTGTTTGACCATTCAACATCATTCACTATGGTTTTCAGGCATGCAACATATCAACTGATCGACTAATTTCCTTTCCCCCCCAAAAAAATTAAACAGTGCTAGAAAAAAACGGCCTGAAAAACACTACAGATGTTTCCAGGGCTCGATTTCACAAAGCACTAAGATTCATCTTAAAAGATGAGTTGTCCATATCACCATGGTGATTTGTATTGTGACATCACACTTTGCTTAGCAGTTAAGACTGATACACAAAATCAATCTTAGCTCTTTGTGAAATCGACCCAAGGGCTCTAATTTTCAGGGAAAATTCACAAGACCTTAGGACTTGTAGCTCAACAAACAATTTACTGACCAGAATTTTTGTTTACAAGACTAAAATCACAACATCAAAATGAGAAAAAAAGTTCTACACGGTTTAACATTTAACTGTTTCGATTTGGAAAAAACACTAAGACAAGATTTATCTAATTTGTCTCATATTTTGGTAAGTGTACTTCGATGCTCAACAGCATTGGGTCAGATATTTATCAGATTTGAAGTCAACACCTGAACATCAATTTTGTTGTTAAAGATATTGACTTCTTATATAAAGATTAATTCTGCTGTACATATGTTAATTGGCAAAACACTTAAAAGAGTCAATTCAGGTCATGACCTTTGCTTTGACCATTATGGTTGAGTGGAAGTAGGTCAAAACGTGTGTTGCCGCTATGGGCACTTTGGTACCAGCCACTTGTGGCCGGTATTGGTCTCTAAAGGGTTAGGTTAATTGTTCCACATTGTGTTTCCAATGTGCTGGTATTGTGCTGTATTCCAGAATCACACCTCACACCTCACACGATGACAGGTTTGCAAGTTTCAATAATGATAAATATTCTGTTATGTATGTAAATAATACAACTGTCCCAGGACTCCCAGGGCTTGCAGCAGCTTGTGCATTGTTTAAAGAACAATACCAGAGGCATACATGTACATCCATGTACATTTACATTGTACACTATGTGTACATCTATCATAGACATAATACATGAACAAATAGTACTTTGTATATAAGTTTCCATTAAATGAATATTGGGTTCTTGGGGAAACCATTCATGAATGTATTTCATCTTATTATTAGTTTCTGACACTGATATTTATCTGTAATATTTGCAATGCATTATACAAATTATTGTCTTGGCACATTCAGTTACATACATGTACATTGTATGTACAACATGTACCACTGCGGCAATTGTCTGCCACTTGTTCCACTGTCCCATGTACATTTTCATGCAATGTACACTATGTAGTACAGTAATTGGGAATGTAGTACAGACACATGTATGCATGCATGCCTAATATATACGTATACTAAACATGTACGTATACACCTGTACCTCATGCGTGGGCAAGGTACCACTGTACTTTCAACTCTGTGAGGGAAACTGGAATCTTTCAAGGGACATCAAGGCAATATCAGGAGCATTGAGGCAATATCAGGACAGGGCAACACTAGCCCGGCGTACTATGCTAGTAAAAACTGCTACGGGCTAGTAAACACCACTTCTCAACTTGCCCTTTGGGCTATTAACAACTGTGCAACCTACTTCATTTAAATGCTCATCATACTTCTTCCTTTTTAGATGTGAAATATACATTAAGTGTTAATTGGGGGTTTCGGCCTTACCGCCGAAACCACCTTTGTTTTCGTCGAGATTTTTATTTTGTTATTATTATTATTTTACCATTCGAAAAATTCTCATAGCATTAACCAGTTAAATTTGTCGTCGTTCAATCTCAGGAATTACAGTCTTATAAGACACAAACAATACATCAAATGAAAGCCTGGGCTCTAACTTAGATCAAGCAGCAGTTGTTTTGAGTGTTTTTCGTTCCTTTCTTGATGATATGACCGATTTAAAAACGCCCGTAAATGTATCGCGATCGCCGTGTCTGTGTACATGACACGTATTACTCACTGGAAACTGGATACGTCCGTACCTACACAGACAGCTGTGTCACACACACAGCATCGTTCCGACCTTTCAACCTTCCATTCATGCATGGTTGATCTAACGATGGCGCAAGCTAAGGATGATGACGTCACCAGTTCGATCACCTCTTCTGCCCTCCACAGAGAGGGCACTAGATAGAATATGGGTCTGCGCGAACTAATAAATATGGAAGCGTTTAAATCCAAGGGCTATGAAGATAAGTAAAGATAATTAAATACGGAAGCGTCAAAGGGATATTTATTGGTTTTGGTCCATCACAATGTCAAGGTTGTGTGATAGAAATTGCATCATAAAAGCGATAGGTTCCATTTTCGTTAACTCTTTCACGTCTGGTGGACAATCAATCGCCATCATCGGGACTAATGAACAAACTACATTACGTCACCAAGACATTATTCAATTCTTAATAGTTCGCCTTGTTAAAGCCGAAACCCCAGTATTTGTTTGTAACAAATTCAGGTCTAGTTTATTATTGAGTGTGTGAGTGTACTGTAACTTCATTTGACAAATTAAACTAGTTGTGATTGCTACCTTAATACTTCAAAAGGGCTACTAAAAATCTCTTGGGGCAGGTAACATGCACAGTTTACTAGCCCGGTGGACTACTTTATAAAAAGCTTAAGTGCAAAGCCTGCAGGGGCATCAAGGCAATATGGGGCATTTAGGCAACTGCCACCATTTCCCAAGTAATTTTCATTCATAAGGCGTGTACGTAAACATTACACTACATGTAACTGACACATCAGGCCTGGAATTTGCATCTTTGAGAGGACAAGGCCATTAACATTTTACAAAGGGCAAAGGGCATGGGAAACTTTTGAAGGGGCACCAAGGCCAAGACCAGGGCAACAGAGGCCATGGCCTCCTGTGTATTTCCAAACCTTGCACACGTAGTTCTACCATAGAGAAAGGACAGTCCTTTCTCTTTGGTTCTACAAAGATAACTGAAATTAATACAAATTTGAAAGTGTGGAGAGAATTGAAAACAAGCGCAACACATAGTAGGTGTAACATTAACCAGAAAAAATAAACATTTTTTAGACTATGGTGTAACAAATTCAGACACAGGCCTTGCTCATTGTAGATCATACCTCCCAAAATAACCAAAAGGAACAAAAATAAGTGAAACAGGTGAATGAATAGGGATTATATTTATAAGTCACCTATTGTTAATAATGGAGGCCTTGAAGAAAATAAAATGAAGTAACAAATTTACTTTATAAATGGGGTAGAGGGGTCTCAAGAAACCCTGAAAACAAAAAGTAATACAAAATACAATGTACAGATGTGTGTCAGTCCTGTTTAAAACAACAAATTATGTTGGATTATAAATGGTTTGTAAGAAAACATAATTTAATCGTGTAGTTGTATGATGTAATTTGAGTAGGGCGCCCTCAGCCAAAGGTCAAAAGGAGGTTGCTCATGACATTGGCCAATTATGTGCGCTGCACATAGATGAGCATTTTCCCATTGTTTCATCATCATTTTACCTCTAAGATAGCAGCGTGATGACGTCAATTGCAAGGTCTAATTACATGTACATGTTTTGCTTAGTCACCATATTGTACAGTATGTGTTGGTAAACAAAAGCGTCTGGAGGTAACATTCATGTGTTCATTTCGTAATACTGTCTGTAGCATTCTTGGCCGATTAGCTTTTGTTGGCTGGTTTTAGCATCACAAAGAAATTGTGAACCAGTATCTAGTTATCAAGAGTGATGCAAATGTGTCCTTGTTCACAAGGCTAAATACCATGTACATGTACATGTACATGTGGAAAGGCTACACATAATAAGAGCACTGTGTGCAAACGTACACGTACTGTGTACTTTTACAAGTACATGTCCATGAGTGTACATCAAGGTTTCAATACTTGTGATGACATGAGATTATTCACCGAATAATTACAAGTGCTGTGCTTGTGAGATCAGCCAAATTTGGATGTCTGGAATGTAAGCAAACATTGGCTACCACCAGTGCAATACCACAGCAAGGTTACATGTACATACACGTACATGTACATTGTACATGTAGGCCCGGCCCTTCCTCTGTGGGAGCATGAGTGAGCTACATCACAATTACATGTATTGTGTTTATGTACATGTACATGGTACATGTACATTGTACATACGTTATACCATGGAGATTCCTTCCTCCATGGTTATACAGTACATTGGTTGTGATTTTGCTTTTGAAAAAAAAAAAACACAATGAAAGTTTGGTAAATTTTTAGTTTTGATTGACACGCATCCTGGTAAAACTTGGCACATTGACAAAGATGTTCCACAGCAGTATAATCCCACAAGACTTGTTACACATTGGATCACTCACTCTTCAATTAGACTTGTCAAAGGCAAGCGGTAGCTCTAGATGTGAAATCTGAAAGACGCCCCTTGAAATCTTTGTATAAAGTAGAGTGTGTGCTGTTGTTGTTTTTGTTGTTGTTATTTGGTTTGGTTTTTTTAGTGTTTTTTGTAGTGTTTTTTTTTTTTGGGGGGGGGGGCTCTTCAATGCGTGTATAGCTTAGCACTAGCTTGGCGTACGTTTGTTGCTGTCAAACTTGCTTCTTACTTAACATGTACATACATACAATGTAGATCTCTCAAAACACTCTGTGCTCAGAGTGAAAACTAGTGACCTGCCTGCATGATCATCATTTTAACTGAAAATATACCACACATACCACAATATATACCACACAAAAATCACACAAAAAATTCAAACAATCAACAATTTTGAAGGCTACAACTTGTCACTTGTTGTCAATTGTACTGCTGACTAGTGCTTGGAGCTGTTGAGAGGCAAGGCATGAACAGCTAGGGTTAAACTTAACCAACTGCACCGTTTTGCTGTACACATACACAATGTACAAGTACATTAAACTGACCGTACACTTAATTTTTCTCAGTAATTTTTCTGAGTTTATTTTGAAGGTAAAATGAAACATAAAGCCGCAATTGTAAAATGTGTAATATTGTCTGTGTACACAAATATTCACATCTTGTTTAAATGTTTTTTTAAAGTTTGATATCAGGTCTGGGGATTCACAATCACTTTTAATTGACAATAATTGACCTATTATGTACACATACACATGTTAGCATTTGTAATCAGCTATTTTTAAAAGGAGTGCAAAGTTTGAACAGCTAACAAAATTCAACACTGGCCTTGTTTGGATTTAGGGCCTTTGTCTTTACTTCTGTACACAAAATGACAAATGAATACATTGACCGTGTGTAATGTGGCGTGTCGTGGCCGAGCGGATAAGATTACCGAACTCAAGCTCTGGTGTTTCTGATCAGCAGAGTGTGGGTTGGAATCCCAGTTGTGACACTTGTGTCCTTAAGCAAGACACTTAACCATGCTTTGTCCTTACCGTGTGTTGTGTAATGCACGTAAAAGAACCCAGTGCACTTATCGTATTAAAGAGAAGGGGTTCGCCCCGGTGTTCCTTGTTTGATTGGCTGCATATCCATTACATGGTGCTATGCAAAGGAGGTCTCATACTTCAACACGTAACACTATTACCTTGTAGGAAAAAATACTGAGCGCTTTGAGACACCCATCAATAGTATAAAGCGCTATATAACTTATAAGAACTGCGTATTATTGTTATTAATGTGTAGTACTTTTTTCTAGATTTTTATGTACAGTAGAATATGCATGAAAAGTAAGTGCAGTTAAAAATCAAAGAACATGAGACAATTTTTTTTTTAAAGCTCATCAACATAAAAGTACAAATAGTTTGATGCTACACTGTACATGTTTCAAAGAGAGAGAGAGAGAGAGAAAAGGACTTGGTAGCCAGTCTAATGGCCTTCTCATCCAGGCCTCTCCAGTGAGATGCAACATTCTTGAGATTCCACACGAGTCATGCTAAGGGATTCACAGATGAAGAAATCAAATAAGAAAATAAGAAAGCAAAGTATCATTGCAGTGAACTTGGGGGTCTGTACCCACACGCAGTTCTGAGGCATCATGGCGCAGTTGTTTTGTTCCCGCGACAGACGAGAATGTGTTGTGCAAAATGTTGATTTTAAGATCTATTCTGAATGAGGTGTGTTGTCTTCCAAGCCAAGTTTGCCGGATGATATAAATGTCTTCATGAACACATTCCGACTCCTTGATAAGTTATCTGGCTCTGAAGACGTGTCGGCAAAATTTTGTTTCTTCAAAACTTGTTTGTCCTGTGGATGAACAAACATGTTGAACTTGGAACGATAGTCACCCTAAAAGCCGTGATGAAGTTGACATACTTGGAAGTCACTTTTTAAAGAAAAGAACTCTGTGGAAACCGCTTTCACTGTGATTTATGATTCTGCATAGAGAAAGGATTTTGAACTGAAAGTAGAGATCCCAAGAATATATCTTGCCGATTCCTCAACGCGTTTTTGTTGTTTGGATCGGAATTTTATAGCACGACCACCGTAGTGTTCCACTTTGTTGATTACAACCAGGTCACATTGTGTGGAGTTCGCAAAGTTGCTGCGCTCCTTTTCTTAGTGAATTTTACATTGTGCATCTACAATCTAACCATATTTGGAGAATTTCTGCACATTTCGTCTGGACTGACTGCTTTTAGAATCTGGACCATCAACAGATTTTGTGATGCAAATTACTTTTGATCAAGGCTGTCTGCATTGCTATAACATGATGGGGGATAAAAAATAACATCCGAGTTTTGATGACTTCTGATGACTTCTGAGAAATATTGAAGCTAATGAAAGGAAAGGAATGCCTGTGTTAATAGAAACATTAAAGTTTGTTTCTGATAGCCCTTTGTTTTCAAAACTGAATGACATTCCAAAGGGGGAAAACAATCCTGTTCTTTGAAGTATAGTTTATAAATCTCCATAGCAACAGGTCAGCTGCATATGAGTGGGTGAGTTATGGAATATAAATCTGCCGAGCTTTGTAGAGACTTGGAATAAGACGGCCAGCCGTTGTTCTCCTTAAAAGGATGGATGGAAACGATTTGAAAGATTCTCATGACGATGACACAGATTTAGCGGTAATTTTGTTGTTGATTTGAATGGGCCAGTGGGCCTTTTTTATTTGTTTGTACTTGTTTGTTTTTAGCACACATTTGTCCTTAGTTAGTTTGTTATTTGATCTCTCCTGTAAGTACCTTTTATGCCGCCCTCGGATCGATCTTGCGATGACACAAAAACAGTCGTTGATTGACTTTTCAGGATGATGGTGCGCCAGAGCGAGGACCGTGGGGAACATATCAGTCGTTGATTGTTTACGACCTGAGTATTAACGGCGATGGTGTTAAGACGATCGGCATCAGTTGCCGTCAGAAAAATGTAAACAGTCGCATGAGTAGAAAAATTCCTCAATCCTCAATCAAAGTCGATTCTATTTTCTTCCTCCATGATCTGTGTGTATTTGAAATGTTGTGATTCCGTATAAGTTGCCATATATTTGTTTATTTTTTTTATTGATTTATTTAGACAGAGTAGCCTTATCAGTATTACTTATAACTGCTATCCTTAAGGGCCCTGTGTACAAACAGTAAAAAAGTAAAATAGTAAAACAGTAAAATACAGAGCAATAAGAAAAGTCATGAATAGTTAAGTAAACTAAAAGAGCGTCAGATATATAAGAGCTAAGATAGCTTTAAAACAAGATGGAATAAACAGAAGCCAGTAACCGTAAACATAATATTTCTAGTCTTTGTGTGATAAGCAAGTTTAAGTTTTAAGCAGAACTATAAAATTAGGCTGTGGTTCATCTGCAGCACATTTGAACGGTGCAGTAAGTAAACATTGTAGTTTGTAGGTACATGCACGGTTTACATGTACATGACCATGATGACCCCCACACACTATGGGATGACAGACATGTGGTACACTACCCTCTGCACGTTCAGTACATAGGGTACATTGTAAGTTGATGCATGTGTAAATGTTGCACGATACGTGCAAGAATTGCGCTACATGCACTGTTTACATTGTATGATAATTTTCCAGTAAATGTAAGAAC
Organism: Plazaster borealis; assembly: GCA_021014325.1. Classification (NCBI taxonomy): domain Eukaryota; kingdom Metazoa; phylum Echinodermata; class Asteroidea; order Forcipulatida; family Labidiasteridae; genus Plazaster; species Plazaster borealis. The sequence continues at coordinate 4,210,992 of CM037458.1, forward strand.
TTTTGCATAATTTCTGAAATTTCACATGATATATTTTAATGATATACATTTATAGATTATGAATGCACTTGTAGTTTTACATGTACATCAAAATACAATGTATGTATAGCTAGATCCTGTATCTGACATTAGGATGCCCAAATTTGCAGGGGAAAAAAGAAAAAGTAAAACCAACAAATTGTGTCAAACCTATGTACATGTACAATGTATGTTCACACACGTGTAAAATGACAGATACTGAAGGGTGTCCAGGTTAAAAAGTTTGTCATTTGCGTACTTGCTATCGCATTATATGTGTATGAATCTAATTAATTCTTTTGTATCTTTATTTGAAACAATGTCATGATGGTACACACACATATTACGTACGTGTGGGTGCTACATGTAGGCACTGAGGAATGAAATTATGTGGCGTGTATCGTATTTTCCTGCGTATAAGGCACTCAATGTACAAGGCACAGTAACCCCAAATCACCACAGAGTGTAAACATATAAGGCGCACTTCCATGTAAGATGCACAATGACCGCACACAGAGGCCCGTCAGGCACCATTGGATGTACATGTACATTGTATATCTCCATTCAGGGGTAATTGTGATGTTACATGACACTTAAATTAACATGATTGTGAATTTGTTAATCATGTAAATTACAAAAAAAAACATTTTTTTAAATTACCTGTAATTTTATAGCATTTTTATAATTTAGTTGCTTCAAGCCTTTTTTTTTAATACACAACACACACACATCTGAGCGCCTGGTCTTGGCCTTGGTGCCCCATCAACAGTTTCCCATAGATTTTCCAATAGAAGTGCCCTTTGCAATTATTGAAAATGGCCTTGCCCTCTCAAAGATTAAATTCTAGGCCTGCCTTCAATTTAAGTCTGAAGTGTTTAAGAAATCTCATTTGTGGACAAGAGTTTGTATTGTACCTGGGCAATTCCACACTAATTGGCACAAAAGTGTGACACGGGAGGGGAATATTGGATAGTAGTACCAAAATGAAATACGTTGTCATGTATTTTTGTCTCTGTACATTCAGAAGCACATGAGGATTGTGGTTAACAAAAAAAGAAGGTAAATGACCGAGTATTTAAGAAACTGGAAGGATAAGTCTTCAAGATTTATACGTACGTAACAAGGATAGACATTTTGGTTATCATTTGATAGAAGTTATAATAAAATAAATGTATTGCCCAATGTTGTCCAGAAACCAATTCTACAGACCCTTAGGGATAGTTACCAGCCAAAATTAAGAAATTTTCTTCCCTGGCTATTTAAGAAATTTAAGTTTTAAAAACAAATGTCTACGTACAAACAAGGACAGAATTTTGTCACAAAAGTGTCTGTCCATTGTTCGTACGTGACTTATTTCCCATTTTTATTGCCTTAATACCCACAGCAACATCTCAGTTTCATTGCTTACAATCTTTAAGAGTCAGGAAAGTTACTAACACAATATTTTGTAATTGCTTTCAAATTCTTTCTTTACTTTCCAGGCCATATGTCTGTCTTTGTTACATACGTAACACATTTCAAATGACCTTGTAATTCCTAGAGGTCACCAAGGTTTTTAAATTTTTTTTACTAGGAACAATCATAAACAGATTTAAAATGTAAAGGAAAAGACTGTAACAAAATAGGCTTTTCGGCTTCTCTCTCCATAGGATTGTGGCATTGAAAGCCTTGTGGAAGAGCTCTGCGTTAAACTGAAACGAGTGAAGGAGGAACGTGATAGAGGAACCAAGGATGGAGTGGGCACCAGTGAAGAAGACCCTTCCTCGTCGATGAAGACAACAACCAAACGTGACCGACAAGAAAATCCTGCAACTCAAGCTGCCAAGTAAGAAACACAAATCTTGAATTTATGAACCATTTTCCTGATACTTGAAAAGCGGATTCTGTATAACAAAGATTCTTCTAAAAATGGCGAGAGAATTCATTTTGAAATTAAAAGTTGACCTCAAACTCTCTTTGGACCTTTGGTTCTAATTCATATACATTTTATGTATGATAAAAACTAGTAAATTACCATCTCAAGTAATAAACCACTAGGCAAACTGACTGGGTAATTTTGGTTTAAATAATTTTGGTTTGAAAAAGAAAAATTGACTAGAATGGGACTTGATTCTGCAACCTCTGGATAAATGTGCTGGTGCTCATAGTGTAGCCAGAGGGGTGTCTGGGTGTCTTTTGGACACCCTGTTTTAAATTTGGACACCCTGTTTTATCTGTCATTTTGTAAATGTTTTGTACGTGAACAATTGGGACAACCAGTTTTTTAATTTCCAGCAAATTTTAACACCCTTTTACAAAAATCCTGGCCAAAACCTTGCTGGCCCTCTACCAACTGAGCTATCTAGCCCTAATAATGGCGGTCTCCCTATTTTTTGAATATCTTTGTTCGGGGTGCCAGTCAGAAGCCATTCACCCTGTAACCGTCTTCTCCATGGAAAGAAGTACCACATCTGTACAGAGTGTGTTCGATTGCCATGCTGCTGAAAGATTTGTGTCAACATCTGAAGGAAACAAAGCCATGCACTTTTTAAAATAAAAACGGCTCCCAACGTTGAAATATGCGCAAGACTTGTACAGTGGATCTCCTGTAATATAAAACAGTTCTTTTATAGGAAAGGTTTTGTTGAATTCATTACCAAATTAAGTATATCATAAAGAATATTACATTATTTGAAATTTTATTAGTTAATAAATTTTTCTTTTTTCTTTTCGTAAAGGTATTACCAAGCTTTTCCAGCTCTGAGTGACAAGACTAATACCATGATGATGTCAGAGACCAAGCCACAGGGAGCATGGGGAGCCAAGAAGTCTCCAGACGATCAGCATGATAGAGCTAAGGACAGGAGAGTCACTAAAAGTGTGTCAGCCTCAACATCCAGAGGAAGCCGGTCCCCGACAAGGAAGCATCAGCGAGCAAAGAGCCTTCCGAACAGTGTGAGCCACCGTGAGGAAAGCCCGGTGTTTGTTGTTCCAAAACATCACACCAAGAAAGGTTCCGGGAGGAAGGAGGCAGACGGGGGAAGGCCGTTGGCCCCGAGGAGTGGGGACAGGAAAGGAAAAATTGTGACCAAACAAGCGAGTCAGAAGGGCCAGCAGCAACAGCAACAGTGGCAGGCCAGTGAGCAACTTAAAGTCTTGAATGTGAGTCCTACTCAGGTTCCAGAATTTGAAGAAGATTTTGAAGATGTTGTGGTGGATGAAAAGGAGATCAGCTGGTACACAGAGCCTGTTGTGGCAGTCCTTGATCGGGGCAAGCACGTAAGCAAGCTTCAGACCGTTTACAAATCAGATCCCTGTAGTCCATCGGTAAAGACACCAACTAGTGAGAATAGTTTGGATGAGGCTGTGAGCTCACTGGCAGAAAGTCTCTGTCGCAACATTTTTGGAGATGATCTGCACAAATCAGTTGAAAGTTTGTCTAGTAGAGGTCTGATGCAAGCAGGACCAACACAAGAAGGTCTTGGAGGTAGTCCACCTGTAGCCCCACAAGATGCAACAGTTCAAGGCGTCCTTGAAGGAGATTCTGCTGAGAGGGGTAGACATGGAGATAAGCCTGATCTGCTCCCTTTGTTGGACTCTAGTATGTTTGATCAGTATGCTAGTCAAGGAAGGAATACATCAGCTCTTCAGGCTATGCCGTTGCTAGTGGTGGACAGCCAGACCAGTCTAAGCTTGCTGCAGGGCCTGCCAAATGAAGATCAGGAGGTAGATGGAATACCAAAGCAGACATCATCTGCTTCTGCAAACCAAGAGTATTGGGGGCAGGAAGAGGCGCTTGCCACTGACCTGATTGGAGGCGCTTGCAATCTTTCCTCCATCTGGGATCAGGAAATTCAACCTCCAAAGGAACCTTGGGAAATATCTCCAATGAAGATGTCCTCGTCTGTATGGGAAGATAAAACAAGGATAAATGAAGGGGAAAGTTTGGAACAAGGGATCAACAGTCCAGCAGAGTTGAGGGGTAGCAACCAGGATTTGCCAGAAGCCCTTAGAGTCTTGGTAGATCATGAGAAGGTAGCAAGGGGTCCAATTGGGTCAGTTCGAGAGGAGGGATCACTTCTTCGTATTTGTAGCCCAACCCACAGCCACCACCAGTGCTCCACCACTTCAGCTCTAAGTAGCGAGTTCAGACCAGGAGGTTTCTCATTCTCAGAGGAAGCATTCAGCCATGACACTTCTCTGCCAAGTCCTAACAGCGCTCTATCCTGTAGTGACACAGGAAGTCCTTTCTTCTCTGAAAGTGAGCAAGACTCACTTGCAAAGGGTATAAAGTCAGCATACAATCTGGAAGAGTCAACACCAACAGCCGATGACACCCAGCATTTTGATATCAATAGTGCTTTGTGGTCTACCTATGATGCCCAGCCTCGATATCCACACCTTCCCAAAATAGTTCGCTGGAATGATGGAGTCTTTCCAAGGGATGCAGTGTTGAGGAGACGGAAAAATTCCTTCATCGAGGGTGGTGTGTATGGGAGTCCGTACAGCAGTCAGAATAACAGTCACTATAACAGCTGCAGCACAAGCCCCTGCGAGAGCAGCAGTCTGCGCGATCTGTGGAATCCATCCTCTGTTCAAGAGGTGTCCTCACTGGTGTCTTCAATGCAAGAATTGATCACCTCCGAGTCTGGATCTAAGGCTCAGTTGTCAGAGTCTAGACTGAGTGATTGTTCCTCGCGGAGAAGCAACATGACTCCAGAGATGATGCTGGATTCCTCTCAGCAGGATGAACAGAGCTTGATCGAAGACAGTCTGATGGACAGCCCAGTCTTCATCTGCTCTAGGAGCTCCTCCAGATTTGAGTTTGCCCGCAGCGTCAGTGATCTAGACGGCAGTCTGAGTCCTGGTACTGAAACGGATGAGATGGTGTCAGAGGCAGAGTTACTGGAGGAAGCTTTGAAGGACGTAGGTGAGATGGAGGAAACGTACAAGTGCAATAAGAAAGAGGAAAGTGGTGATCAAAGTACCAAAGAAGAAGGGGAATCCAGTGACTCCCACAAGCAGAGCTTCCTAACGGATGGCAGTTCTCAGGAGCTAACCCCATCCTGGTTGACCCCACCTCATCAAGGTGGTGCTGCCGGCTTCTCGGATGACCTCTGCTGTGAGAAGAGTCAGGGATCCCTTAGCCTGACTGGAATTGTTCCTTCAATAAGTAAGCCAGAGGCCGTCAGGAAGGGACTACTCCATTTTGATCTTGCAGTTGGTGGGTCCAGTCCAAAACGACAACAGACCCCTGAAGTAGATGGTAGCTTGGATTTACTCATTTCTCCAAAGACGCATTTCCGGCCGATCCATGAGACGATATCGCCTGACAACTCATCTGGGGATGAAGTTCCTGGGAAAGATCTCAACCGAACAAGAGGCCTGTTGGATTCCTCACATGTGGGGAGTTTTGGGGATTCTCACGTCAGTAAAGTTGTTGGGAGTGCACCTCACAAGTCACCCCAACTAATCTCTGGTGAACAATGGTCATGGTCTGAGCCGTCAAATTTCCTAGGAGGAAGTCCTAATCTTGTAAGGAGTGAGTTAAGTATGGACAGCAGACCTGAAGACGTATCCTGTGTCAAAGGTCAATTTCATGGACATAAAATAAAGTATGAGAACTTGTCATGGGTCAGTGGACATCGCGGAGACGTCAAGATTGAAGCAGTTGGTGAAAACGGTCAGAAGGATGCTATTTGCGGTGCTGAGTTTAAACCTGCAGTGAATCTGGACTACGAAGGCCAGGTAGTTAAGCATTTTTTCTCGTTGACAGTTTTTGTAGACACTTAAAAACCGCTTCTGAGCTTGCCTGCAGAAGGATGCCACAATAATAAACTTTTGATAAATACTAAGCTTACACAGTGGCTCCATTCAGCCATTTTGTACTGATTTGGATTTCTGGCACCGTTAATTTTAAGACGTGCAATGTTGCATAAGTGAACACTTTCATATACCAGGCGTGGAACTTTTCAGCTGTTCAATAGATTTCCTCTTTTTAAATTAATATATTGTCAAAGAAAGCTGAAAAACACTGTACAAAGTTTTGCTTGTTTGTCCATTTCCTCTTTTTTTTGCAATTGCTAAGTTCAGGGATGAGAAGTTTCAGACTTGTGAGCCAGCCTGGCATCGAAAATCAGCCGTTATTTTGTCAACATAAAAAAAGAAATCCTGCTGTGTGATCTTTTTCTGTAGTGCCGAGGACAATGTTCCTAAAAGCTCTGTGAACTTTAAAACTCACAGGTTTATCAAAATGTGGAAATGCCATTTCAACTTACCTCCAAAAATGTTAATCCTAGTTTCAGACTTTTTGTCAGCAGTGACTCTCACCCCAGAGAGTTGCATGACTTTGCGACTAATAACAAAATTACAAACTCTCAGACTTCTTGTTTCTTTAACCAATAAGTCTGCATTTGATTTGTCTAGATTTTTCAATTTGAAGACGAAGCTTTCCTTCAAGGAGAGGGGTTGGGTGATCCAGGGAGTGGCAACCTCAAGCCTTTGTACTCATCCGAACTGGAAGAAAAATGGCTGAGGGAGGCAGCGGGAGATGCGAACCAAAGCAGACCACCTTGGAGAAAACATAGACGGAAAGCAGGTATGAAAGTTCTTAAAGAATTTCAATCCTCCAGTCAAAGGTCCCACAGCACCCTTAATGATTGGACTCTAATGACAATGCTCTGTGGCCCTGGACAAAGATAAGGCATGTGATTTCTCGGGATTTTTTCCTGATTTCAGGATTTTCTCAAAATCTCACAGAGCCTTCAAATTTTCTTGAAACAAGTAAAGCAGGCACCAAAGGGCGAAAGACAGAAAACCTGTAGTTTTGTATTCCTAGTGCCACACAGAGTCTTAAAACCTTCTAAGTTTTTATATCTGTGAGGTTCTGGGTCGAGCAAAAGAGGGAACCAAGACCCTGCAAGCCACTTTCAGGGAGACCGCCAACATTAGGGCTAGTTAGCTCAGCTGGTGGAGCATGGGCACATAAACCACGAGGGTCGCAAGTTCAAATCCCGCTCTAGTCAATTTATCTTGGGTCACCCCAAAATTGAAACTGTATGCTTGACACTTTCACTTGTTAGCCTCTGATAAGATGGGTATGCCCGATGCTTTGCATGGCATTATTGTTTTGCTGTGTGGCACCAAAGCCATTGAATTCAAGCCAATTCATGTGACAGGAGTTTTAGAAGAGTCGAGGTTTGACTTGTGAAGTGTGAGGTTTTTCTGCAGGCTGATTTAAGTTTGAAGATTGACAAACTTCTTTAATGCCTTAAATTAATATGTTTATCTCGCATGAAGCCGTTCGAAAAAAGCCGTGTAGTTTCTTCTTGGAGGGAAAGTGTCGTCGGACAGAGTGCCCATTCGCTCATGATGTCAGGAGCATCACATGTCGGTTCTGGGAGGAAGAGCAGTGCTTCAAAGGAGACGAATGTCCCTTCCTGCATGGCTATCCGAGGTAAAAAGCACTATATAAATCCAATGTATTATTAGTATTGTTACAGGGTTTGCAAAATACCTTCAGATATGAACAAATCAAAGCAATTGCTCTTCAACATGGACAAGTACACGAAGAGAGGACGGCCACAACCAAAACACTACTGACATAAGTCTGTAAGAACCAAATCAAAAGAATTGATGAACTGCTTGAAGATGTGGAAGAACAAAGGTTATAGTTTGGCTTATGCCACCCAATATCAGGTCAATTACTGGATGGGTTAAACTCCATGTCTGTGTTTGTATGTACAACATTGGTAAGATTGAAAATATAAATGTTCACAGATTTACACATGAACTTACATTGTGTAAAGATGGTCATGGTGGAAAAGCTCCCTTCAAATACTTCTACTTCTACTTCGTAACTCGGCAGGATCCATAAGTTAGGATATAAACGCCAAGGAGCAATTATAGTTAAGTGTCTTGCTCAAGGACACAAGTGCCGGGACCAAGATTCGAACCCACATTGCAAATATGTTTGCTTGAAATGCTATATTTTTTTAAAGAAAGAAATTAAACAGTTAGTTTTGATCTTTTGAGTCCGAAAGCCAATGTTTGAAAATAGTAAAAACATGTAAGGGTGGGTTTTTTCCCCATTATTTTCTTGTGTCTCTGATGACCGATTGAGCTTGAACTTTCACAGGCTTATTATTTCATGTATATGATGGGTCACATAAAGTGTGGATGCTGGTCTTCGACAGAGACCAATGTTGTTCGCATGCTTTAACAACTGTTTTTTCCTGTGAATCTCCATATTGGCTATATCACAAACAAACAAAACTTGGCTCTGCGAACAAGAAATCTTGGTTCATTTTTGCATCTCACAGATATTTTCTTTACTCTTTAAAACAGTAAAATACCGTCGAAAGACAGGAGTGTAGTCTTGGAAACCAACCTTGGGGAAGCTTCCCCAAAAAGTACAGACAGAGAGGACAGTCTTGAGACATCACTTCATCTTGAGCAGGTAATACCTAGCGAGGGGTTAGACTAATCAAACCAACTATGAGGGTTTCATGTTCGGTACTTGGCCCAATTTTATAGAGCTGCTTAAAGCAGACAATATTACTTTTCAATTTTCTGCTAAGCAAAAAAAAGCAGGAAACCAGTCACAAATGGTACATGTTGAATTGTATTTTGGCTGGTAAGCTTATTCTGGTAAGCAAAATTGTTTTGTGCTACAGTTACTTGTTGTGCCTGAGCAGCTCCATGACATTGGGCCCAGTACAGGGCCCAATTTCATAGAGCTGCTAAGCACACGTTTTGTGCTTACTGAGCGAGTTTCCATTTCATAGCGCTGCTAACCGTAAGCACACTAAAAGGCATGCTAACCTTCTGGTGCTTACTGTATGAAAATGAATGACGTAACATTGCAAATCCATGGTGAACGCACAAGATGACCGCCTAATTTTCTTGCTAACCTGTGAAATACGCTTATGAACAAGCAAATTTGTCTGCTACAGTTAGCACAAAAATTTGCTTACCGTTAAGCAGTGCTATGAAATTGGGCCCTGAACACAATTTCATAAAACTGTTAAGCTGAAAATGATGCAAAGCATATTTTGGTTCTTAACAGCTTCACAAAATTTGTTAAAGGGCCAAATTTCAGTCTCGTCTGACATTCAGACCTTTTTGTGTCAGCTTGGTGAACAAGTAGCTGTTGTTTCCTTCAGCTATAAAGAAAACAGCTCTCTGATTTACTTTAGGATGCTAAACATGTGTTTATTTTTAGTTGGCCTAAAATATACCACCATATCACCCCCCATACTTTATAAGCTGTCATGACACATGCTTTTTTGTTTACCTTTCGTCCTAGATTAACCCTGCCTCTCCGATTATGACTACAGAGGGCGCCATACCCATCCCTACTAACAGTTATAACTCTGCAAAGCATGGTCATGAGTCGTCTACTTCTAGCCCTCGCCACCCTAGGTCTCTTCCAATTCGCATCACGAAACGCAGGTGACATTTGCCCTCTCATTAGCACATATATATAAATATTTATTTTGTAAATGTTTTAATTTCTTGTAAAGGGATAAAAGAAACAAATTTTCTTGAAAAAAAACGACCCCTTGCATATGTCACAAGCTCAAACAGCGCCCTCACAGAGGTAAAATGATAACGCATTGTTGGATGAGAGTTAAGCTCGGCGGCACGTACACATGTGCATCCGTTGTTTGACCTCGGCGATAGCGACCTGTGCAAGGGGTCTATTGACTGTGTATCATATAACATAAATTATTCTTGGTACCCATGCGCATCGATGTAGTTCTAAACCTTGAATGGAACTGGCTTCTTTTGTACCCGTTTCAACCCAAAATACTGCAGGCTCGCACTTGGATCTTACCCATTTGCACCTCAAGGGTGTGTGTTTAACACATGCAAAGTGTATTTAATTATCCTTGGTACCTTATTGTACCCAAGCTAGCCCAAACCCCTTTAGTTTTTGCACTCATTGTTACCCAGTGGAACCTCAGTCATTACTTCATGGCTGTATAGAAGCTGTTTCTTAAGAAAATTATAGAATATATATATAAAAAAAATTAAGTGTGTGCTTATCTTCAAAATGAATATTTTAAAGAATTAAAAAAAAACGTTTGATATTAATGGCGGATCTGCAACTCTGTTGGCATCAAGTACAGAATATATATTGATAAAATGTACTGATGCAATGTTAGAATAATCCAAATTAGAAATGCATACAGTAGTTTAGATATGCAAAAAAAAGCAGATTTAGGTTCTTTGAGGTTATTATTGTTTGTCTTAAAAGGAATGAAGTCGGTTAGCCAAAATGACCCTTTTTATGGGCTTTTTCCAAACCCCGCCGACAGCTCTGGCTTTGTCTCATGTTGAAATACCGTGCAAGATGCATAGTGGTCCAATCAGATGGCAGAGCCTAAGCTGGAGCCCAAGCCTCGGTTTAGAAAAGGCCCTCTGACGTCCTGTTTGTACCAATCTATTCAACTCACTCATGCGCTGGTACTTGTTTAACTGGTAACCCATGAGACTCTAAAACATCAATTTGACCTGTGTGAATTCCCCTACTTTACTCACATGTAAAGTTATGGAGAACAATGCTATGCCAAGAACTAGTGTCACATGATGCACAAGAAAAGGGTGTGTTCTTGCCAGTTTGGTATTTTTACAAACAAAAAGTGAAAGTTGAAAAAGACAATTTCCGTCTAAAGACCAAAATGGTGTTCCGCACTTTTGAGGAATTGTTATAGTTGCCAGTTATATAAAACAGTGATTCAGCTGCTTATTAAAACTACTTATTCATTTCTCAGTGACTTGACTGATTTAAAAATAAATCGAGCTCTGAAAGTCTGAAAAAAGTTAAAGTTAAAAACAAAAGCAAAAAACAAACAAAAACAAAATGTACATTAGACAGTAGTTTTCGATTATAGCATAATGTTAAATGTATTTGCTGTATAGAATAACTGTCAAGTCTAGCTACTCATGTTGTAGAATATGTGTAAATGTAATGTATCGTATACAGTAGGGAGTTGCTAAGTTTTATGAAGTTGGAGACTCCAATTCCACGCTGAATGTAGATTTGGATATAAAGTCTACAATGTACTGTATATGGTTATCACAGCTTTGATTGTTGGTAGTAGGTTTACTACGATTCACATGTCACAGTGTCAAGGCGACTTGTAGGCCTGATATTTCGTTCCATGATCATGAGTCATGGAGGTGATTGCTTCTGTTTAGGGCCTCCATGAAGTATCAGGCCTGGGGCCGATTTCACAAAGCGCTAAGATTGATCTTAACTGTGCATCAATCTTAATTGCTAAGCAAAGTGTGATGTCACAATACAATGGTGATATTGACATTTCGTCTTAAGATGAATCTCGGTGCTTTGTGAAATCAAGCCTTGAACATGCTGTGTTGTGAAGCATATATATCAACACAATGATACAAGTTTGATATCATGTTCTTGTACATAATTTAATTGACTTGACATAGAGGTCTTGTTATCTCATATAGAGGTTAAGATTCCTTACGTTACATGATACATGTAGGTCAATTTCTTTTGGCAAGCAGATTGGGCTGCAAATGTGTGGATGTTTTAGGGTTTTTTACCTCGCATTTTGTGAGTTAAAACTAGGTTTGTGAGGTTAACTTGACACGGAGGTCGGTTTACCTCACACCAAGGTTATGTCATTAGCTGCCTGACCAGGACATTGTACCTGACACGGAGGTGGGTTTACCTCATACCAGGGTCATGTCACTAGCTACCTGACTAGGACTTTGTAACTGAAACGGAGGTCGCTCTGCTCCATACAAAGGTCATGTCTCTGGCTGCCTAGGACATTGTGCCCGAAATGGAGGTCACTCTACTGCATAACTTGATGCCAGACCTGGACATGTACAGATACACTGTTCATGTAGGTCATATGGGATTCTTACCTACTTTTAAAGAGATATTTATCTCATAATAAAAGAAAGGTTATTGTATCGATATGTAATGCAGAATATGGTCTGCCTGTAAAGTTGGAGTCACATTACAATCATTTGATTTTGTTGCTGTTTTTGAAGCCACTGCGTACTCTTTGGCTTCAGCTTTTGGCAACATTGGCCTGTTTGAAGTCCCGTACAAAAAGTGTATGGTTTCAAAATTACCGAAAGGGTCTAAGCCGTGGTTTTGAAAAGGGACTATGACATTCAGTGTGCTTGAATGCACCAGACTACGATGCACCAGTTATTGTAGCAGGTTGATACTCAGTCTGGACCAGTACTACGGTATGGTTTCTGGACTTAATTGTGTATGCTTGTTTTTTCATTCTATACTTCGGTTACGTATTTAGTATGTAACTCTAGTTAACCCTTTGTTTGACTATTTGGTTATGTAAATACATGTGATCAGATTTGTCTGTGACATGTATGAGGGTAGATCCTAAGTCATGTTGTTGAAATGCATGCATATTGCATATTGTTATAATCATTTGCATGATGTAAACATTTTGCTATGGTGGGTGTCAGGATGTTAGATTGTGCTAAGGTACTTTGGGTTGTCCAGGTACTCGGACTAGTGCTGGGTATTTTTTATTCTGATTTTTCAGACTAATGTTGGTTTTTTCCCGTTTTTTCTGATAGCTCGAACATGGTTTGAATCCAAGTTTCAAACCAAGTTGACTTGTGGATGGTTTTTACGTGTGTGTGATTCTTTTTTACACCCAGTTGTGTAAATCCCAGTTCATACTCCACACAAACTGCGAAAACGAGTGATTATTCTTGTGACAAAATTGGAAAACAGCACTTTTGGAAATTCGCCTTGCATGAAGCATGAAGCGGGTACTAAACAAATTTGTGAAATTAAATACCGGTAAAAAGGTAACAACGTTCTTATATAAATAAATATGAAAAATGAAATAAATAACTGTAATAAAAGAAATAAATTTAATGAATAAATGTAACATAAAGATAAATATATAAGTGAATAATTTAGTTATTAATGAAAGGGATGTAAATTCAGATAAATAGCGGTTAGATAAGAAGAGGATTTTATGAAGGGATTTTCAGGGGGACGCAAAGTTAATTATCAGTTCCAGATATAAATGTAATATAAAAGACAAAGAGATATAAAAGACAAGACAATTTGATAAAATGTTGGCGTAGATTTGTAAATTAAAACACCAGTTATTGAATGCATATGGAGCAGGGCAAAAGGTCAGACACATGTAGAAGATCAAACTTTGTAACTTGTAAAAAGGAGTTAAAGATAAGATTGGTCGAGGGGCAAATTTAACCCTTTAGAGACCATAGGGGCTGCAAACGGCTGCAAAATCTGACCTACTTCCACACAACCAAAAGTCAAGTAAAGGTCATGACCTGAATATTTTCCTGTGTTTCCCATGTTAACATAGTGTCTATGTATCTAAAACAAAACAAAATTTCTGTTTTATATAAAAAAAATCAGACACTTTCACAAGAAAAAAATTGTTTAAAAATATCAGCAACAAAACCATGTGTGGGCGTATGGTGATGATTAAACAGAAATGAACGGTAAAATGTAGGGTCATAGATTGGTAAATCTTTTTAAAAGGATCACTTTTTAAAGTTCGTAGGTGAGCTTGATTTTGCGATCAGTTTCAAAGGGATAGTATGTGACTAGCTTTTCTTATTGGAAAGTTTATTCCAATTCTCTAATTTTCCAGAAAAGTTATTGCAAACTTGTGCAAATAACTTGGGCAAATTTTCGTTGTGAAAGGTACCTTTTTTAGAAAACAGCTTAAATGGTAAATTGATAGTTTTTGTTTATTTTAGTGGCCTCGTCAGTCCGTATAAAAGAAATTGATTTAAACAATAGTTGTTATAAAAAGGGAAAAATTACTAAGGAATTTTATAACGGGCTCCCACATAAAACAGGATCTCCAAGCTATTTTTATTACACTTACCAATACCATGATGAAAAGATCAGATCGTACATCTTTACATGGTTTTACAGACAGCGACTGTAGAGGGAGCTGTCACAATGCTCCACAAAGACATCAAAAGCCGATGTTTTGTGTGCATTGTTTATCTTGGAAATATTTGTGTACTTTTAAGGTAGAAAGTGAATACAGAATTTCCAGTTTTTTTAGTGAGAATATTTGCCCGTGGGAAATGATCATTTCCATTTTATTTATTTATTTATTTTTCTTTTATATAGTCTTGCACTGTACACAGGCTCAGCCATTTTGCCAGTGAGTTCTCACGGAGTTTTTCTTTTTTTTTGGGGGGGGGGGTTGGTTTTTTTTGAGGGGTTAAGAGAATTTATGGACAATCCTTTTGAGACAGTAAAAATAAAAATGCCACGTAACTTTAGGGAAAAGATGTGTTTCACCTGAAATATTTGTTAAACATGTCAGAAAGAAATGTTGTGGGAGTCATTGTTTTTAGGTGTTGATATAGGGACACTAATTGGGGGAAATGCTTTAAATAAGTTTATTTTTAATTCAAACAATATACAGAAATAAATTTAATACTTAGCTAACAGATTTTGTTGTTGAATAGTCTATACACAGGCATGATATCCTTCGTACTTTCCGATTTGTTTGTGCCGTTGGGAAAATCTGAAAATTTGTGAGTAAATAGCCTGAAAGTCTAAAGCCTACACCAGTATAATATGTAGGTCTGCCCCTGTACTCAATAAAATGTTTCTGTTTTTTTCCTAGGACCAAATATTATGCCTGTGTATAAACCATCCTGTTTGTTTGTTTTTTTAGCCTTCAGGCTTCAGACCATCATTTTAAACTAAAACAAAATACGGCAAAATTTGCATTTATAGTCGACAAAGTAATCCCATGCGTTTGTAGAGATATATGCTGGTTGTCAACTCAACATAGTGCTACTTGAAATAATTTGTATGCTATATTTTTTATATACATGTACTCGTAAGAAATAATCTGTTCAGGGCGGTTGGATATAACTTATTGAAAATGCCCATGGACAATTCTGTAAAGTGGTGTTCGTACAGCCTGACCGTAGAGAAGAAAATTTTGATAAGTAGCTTTTGATAGCACCTGTAGACAAGCTCTCTGTCAACATAGGGTTGGGAAAAAGCTCCTTATGGGGAAAATGAATTTTGTTTGAAGTAGAACTAGTAAATATACAGAGTAGACGGGGAAAAAATAAAATAATAATAATCCTTTTTTGAAATATTTCAAATTTGAAAATTGAGATGTTGTAGTGAAAACACATTATAACTTGGTGGGCCTGTTCATTCATACTATTTTACACATCATGTACATGTACCTATTTTGTTGTATTTTGTAGGCTATATTGCCGTTAATCTGCAAGAAAAATAACAAATAATATGTAATAAAAATGCATGGCAAATTAGATTGACAATAATTTGATATTGTCATCTACACAAAAGTCAAGTATTTTTCAAAGTGGAACAGTGGTACATGTAATGTCCAGAGTCGAAGCCGACATTAAGCGTTGACAATACTGCATGTTCTTGTGTTATATTTGGAACTAGACACTTGATGGTTTGGCACAAAGCAATGGGCTTCACATTTATTAGACTTCACATCAAAAGCTCCACTCGTCATTTCTAATGAATATATTCAAGAATTTTGTTTGCAGCAACAGATGGTTTGCGATATTAATACCATTATTCAACCTTCAAACTTAAAATTAATATCGGGCTCGAAATAAATTCACCTGGGACTGTAATTTACTTTTTTTTTTTTTTACAAGTCAAATTCTCTTCGTAAATATCAAGAGAAATAATGTTCAAGAAGAAAGGGTAGCCTAAACATTCATGTAACATGTCTGCCTAGTGGCCTCTGAAAGGTAATTGCAAAAAAATAATAATAACGAACAACACCCTGCATGCAAAAACCACATTTAATTTATTTGTTGCACAAGATTCAATTTCTCCTGAGCAGGCCCTCCTCACCAGCCCCCATCAATCTAATGGCTGAATGTTCATTGCAATATCTAA
Organism: Plazaster borealis; assembly: GCA_021014325.1. NCBI lineage: Eukaryota > Metazoa > Echinodermata > Asteroidea > Forcipulatida > Labidiasteridae > Plazaster > Plazaster borealis. The sequence goes on from CM037458.1 coordinate 4,226,917, forward strand.
CCTTTAGACAATCCAATTTCCTAAAAGACGCTACAAAGGAAAAAGTTCCCTTGCAGCACTTTTTGTCTATATATTGGACAAAATTCAAGGTCTGGGTTTCTTATATCACCATAGCAACCGCGAAATTGTCGTCTGTAAGTCAAGTTTATAGAACAGACTAGACTTTATCCAGTCTGCTCATTTTTATACTTTTAGGTTTAATTAAATTCAGCAAGGGTATTAAAGAAGACTATAATTTTGTTTAGCGTGAGGGGGGGGGGTCCACAGTTGATACACATTTGTCCCTTTACACCCGTTTGTCTTGTCTTATTGTGATATTAAAATTGGTTAATCCAAAGCCACATATTCTGTGCATGTTTATGGTGTGAATTAAGCAGTTTATATTGCTTTCATTTGATTTTAGTTACATGTATTTGTGTCTGTATTTTAGTTTAAATTTGTAATACCTTTTTAATCCAAAGTTGGGGACTTGGACTGTTTGTTTTTTGGGGTGTTTTTTTTTGGGGGGGGGGACAAATGTGTTGAGACGGCGTCACAAAAAGTTGGAAAGCTATTTTTGTAACTCATACATTTAAAACAGCCCCACCCCCTCCAATATAACTTTGACATTTTTTCTCTAAATTCTCACTTTGTCTAAATTTATTGCACTGTCTTGTTTCAATGTATTTCAGTCATTTCTTGTATGTTATGCTGTTTTGATGTACAATTTTAAGATTTGATTATTTTTATTACGGAGAAGTGGTAGAATAAGACAAGTCTAATGGTAGATGCATCTAACAAGCAATTGTTGAAGAGGTAAACATTGGAAATACATAGACTTGTGCGAGTCATGCCAAGTTCTTTTTGAAGGTGTTGATGGAAGATTTACTACTCTTAACTGGAATCATACACACATCATATATTACATATCAATATCATTTCATTACTGAATGAACACAGACATTTAGTATACATGTATTATGTCCTACATACAAAATATAGGATAAGGCTCTTTTTTTCACAGAGCAAAATGTAGCTAAGCACAAACAAATATGCTTATAGCAGAATAAGATTCCCAGCCAAAATACCATGTCACATGTATCTGTTTGTCTAGTATCATGCTTTTTTTCTTTTCTTTTTGTTCAGCAGACAATTGAAATTGTTTCCCCGTGGTTTATGACTTGATAGCAGAAAATTGTAAAAGCAATTTTGTGTGTGCTTAACCCTTTAGAGACCGTAGCGGCCACAAGCGGCTTGTACCAAAATGCCCATAGCAGCCGCAAATGGCCGCAAGATTTGACCTCTTTCAACTCAAACAAGAGGGTTAAAGAAAAGGTATCAGACCGAATTGACATTTTCCAATTTTTCCCATGATAACATAGAATGTACAACTCTAAAACAAGACCATAAATTTCTGTTTCTTAATAATTTTCCTGACATTTTTTTCTGAAGATAACAGTGCAAAAAATCAACAAGATTAGCAATGCCTGGGGGTATGGTGATGATTATACAGAGAAGAACGGTCTCTTAAAGGCAGTGGACACTATTGGTAATTACTCAAAATAATTATTGGCATAAAACCTTACTTGGTAACGAGTAATGGGGAGCTGTTGATAGTATAAAACATTGTGAGAAACGGCTCCCTCTGAAGTAACGTAGTTTTTGGGAAAGAAGTAATTTTCCACGAATTTTATTTCGAGACCTCGGAATTAGATTTTGAGGTCTCGAAATCAAGCATCTGAAAGCACACAACTTCGTGTGACAAGGGTGTATTTTCTTGCATTATTATCTCGCAACTTCGACAACCAATTGAGCTCAAATTTTCACAGGTTTGTTATTTTATGCATATGTTGAGATACACCAAGTGAGAAGACTGGTCTTTGACAATTACCAATAGTGTCCAGTGTCTTTAAGTGTTAAGCAACTCTATAAAATCGGGCTCTAGTGCTAGTACTTGTAGAAACAAACATTAATTGACATTGCAGTGGCACCTTGTCACTTTCTTATAAAAGTTGTGTTGATTCGAGAAAGAAATGGCAGGTTGCAACTGAACACTTTGATCTGAACAACTTCAGTCGCGATTCTGTTGGCTTTTTTATTCAGACCAACAACAACAAGAGACATGATAACCCTTTTAAATCACTCCTACTGTCTGACCAATCAATCATCCCGCCATGATTTTGAATGATGGATACACTAAGTCAGTCTGCAGTAATATGGCATCATAAGGTTAATCTACACAGTACATACATCATTGTAAGTAATTATTTCTGTGCATAGTTTTTGCCACCATAAACAACCCTTACAGTGGAATGGTTTCATACAGTTTGTCCACTCATTGGAAAATGTTATCAAGAGTAGGAGGGTTAAGGTTGTGTTTCCACTCAATTCTCACGTTCTATCGACATCTGTCTGATTCTCCTATGAAAAAGATAAATAGTGTCAAAGTATACTTTATACATGTAAAGCAAACCCGGCGCTCCCGTACAAAATGCTGGCAAGTAGCATAGGGTTGATATTAATCAGCTGTCCGAATGCAATAATAAATCACAATCTTTACCTGCTTTGATAATGCACACAAGGTATTGTGTAATTCTAGGCCTGGTAGCCAATGCGAATCAAGATAGGGCTCAAATTTTGTTACGCTGGACCACAGGCCCGAGGCCAGTAGTTTTGGTATCGGGCCAGTAAACTTTTGACCAGACAAGTCCAGCGGTCTTGTGGTTTTTTTTATAATATGAAGAATAATACCTCACTATGGAGCATCTTAAACAAAAGATGTTCAAATGTTGACTTTGAGTTGATGAAATACCTTTCAATTCTGCTAGGTAATGACATAATGAAGTATACTTAATACTCATAAAGACAAATGAAATCAATCTTCTCTTACATGTCTTAGTGCTTGTTCAAATAAACTTAAATGCATGTTAAACTGGGTCAGGAACTTCTTTCTTTTTTTGATTCTTGTCTTGTAAAAAGAATTCTGGTCCAGTAAATATTTTGAGCCACAAGCCCTGTGGTCTTGTGGATTTTTACCCCAAACTCAAGCACTGCGTGGTAAACATAACAATAAGCAGATGAAATTGAAACCTTTGTCCATATAAATATCTTCTTAAGGAATTTGACATAAATGCATCAATAAACCATTGTTTGATTCATGTAATAATAATAATAATAAAGATGTGCAGTTTTTTGTTAATAAGATACATTTATAGAATGAAAATAAGTGTTTTATATTTATACCTTTTAATCTATTACTGTGATTGGATTTTGTGGTGGGAAGTTAGTCGGTGTGTAAATTATTTAAAGACTTTGTTGTGTTGTAACTAAATCTCTGACGTTTGATTCTGAATTTATGTTTAAAAAAAATTCTTTCATCTGTTTTTTTTTAATGAAAACAAAACCTACATTTTTAACAGCTACATTTGTTACTTTGTTAAGATGGTTAAGGTAGTTTTTCAATTTATGAAATATTGTGGGTTTTTTGTCAACTTTATTGTTACTTTTTTTTTGAATAAGCATGTGCATGACTGAATGTTGATCTGACAACCTTGTTCCCGCAAGTCTAGCTTTGACCCTGCCACAAACCACTGGTTGGTAATTGTCTTTTATACTATTATGTGTAGCCTGTGAACATGACTATTACCGTAGATCAATTCCTTGAATTTGCTCAGCATTTCTGTGATATTGAACTTGGATTCCAGTCCAGAATTCTTAAATCGATTTCTGATTACATTAAAAGTCCAAGCCTGGTAAACAATTTGTTACTCTTGGACACTCAAATGTTATGAAAAATTGTAGGTTGCATGCACATGAGTAATTTTCAATGATTTATGGGTGCTTTTATGACCTAGATAAAGCTGCCATAAGTGTGGTAAATCATAATGCATTTCATACTTCGACCTTGTTAATTATAATATGGTATGTACATGCAATTGTTTATTGTGAGTGTTTTAAAAGAGAAAACAAAACTCCAGTGGAAATCATTGGTCAAAATGTCTTTACATGAACTAACTCAAACAGGAACGTTAAACTTTTTTATGGATGAACACTCGGATATTTGTCCATGAGCAAGAAACTTAATGAAAACACTTCTCGATGGGTGTTCATGAATTTTTCACAATGACATCAGGACAATCTTATAAATGTGTTTCATTCTGAATTCAAGATTGATAATTCGCATAGTGCTGTGAAACATTACTTCTTTCCACCAAGATGTCGCCAGCAAGTCTTATTGAGTTGGAGAGAAAGCATTGAAAAGGGACATTTTGACAGTCTGAAATATCGGTGATTTTATCATTTTGAACTGTGTGGTCTGTACACAATTAATATCCGCCCCTTATTGATGGAAGTTCAAGTGTTCCCCTGCATTGTGTGTGCAACATTCTCAGATAAATGCATTATTTTTGTTTTTTAATTACTCGTACATCAGTATTAAAGTTATTTGTGAAAGTTAAGAACAACATGTGTGTTACTGGTTTTATTATCCCCATTGCCCATGGCCCAGAATATTTTTTGTGTAAAGCAGAAAAGCAACAGGAAGCCAGTGACAACTCATGTTCATTACATCTCACTTTGGCTTGGTAAGCTGTTGCAATATTTTTCTTGCCACAACTTATTTCTGTGCTTAATTCCTTTATGAATCGGGCTCTGTGATGTCTTAATATCTCGTTATGCTGCTCAACAGAATATAGCACTAATCAGTTGCTTAGCAGAAATTAGCAGAGAACCAGTCACTTGAAATAAACATTACAAAGTTGTTGTTTTTTCGACTGGTATTATTTATTTCTGTTAGGTAAAGGTAATGTGTGCTTAGAAGGTTTGTGTTGGTGCCCAATTTCACAGAGCTGCTTAAAGGGACACGTTGCATTGGATAGGGCGAGTTGGTATATAAAAAGCATTTGTAACCGTTTGTTATAAAATGCATCTGGTTAGAAAGATGTTTTAAAAGTAGAATACAATGATCCACACAAAAATGTCTCGAAATTGCTTGGTTTTCCTTTTACATCGTGAACAAACACGGTTGGCCATTTTGTGGAGTCAAATTTTTGACTCCACAAAATGGCCGACCGTGTTAGTTCGCAAAGTAAAAGGAAAACCACGCAATTTCGAGGCATATTTGTGTGGATCATTGTATTCTACTTTTATAACGCCTTTCTAGCCATATGCATTTTATAAAAAATGGTTACAAACGCTTTTTTTTTAAACCAACTCGTCTGATCTAAGGCAACGTGTCCCTTTAAGCACAACAAAGTAGCTATATAATCACAGCAAAATCATGCTGACCAGAATAAGGTTACCAACCAAAAAACAATATCACATGTTCCACCTGTGACTGGTATCCAGCTCATTTTTGATCAGGAGAATTATTGTGAAATTGGGCCCTGGACATGATCTTTGTGGCCCCATTAAAAATGCTCCCATTGACCTAAAAGTGAATTGCCTCTGATGAACGAGGAAAATATCCATTGTAAGCATAGGGGCTAAAAATGAGTGAAACCTGCTCAACTGCTGAAAAGTTGAGTGATATATATTTTCATAAGTCCAAAGCAAAGCTGGAAGGGTATAGTGGTCTGGGCCTAATTTCATAAAGCTGTTTAGCAGAAAATGCTGCTTAACAATTTTCTTTGCTAAGCGAAAAATAAGTGCGGCACCAGTGGCAACAGTATAAACTTTATGGAATGTTCCGGCTTCGGCGATGGCGTTAATTTTGGAGCAGTGTACATTTTTTGTACGGTGTTTCCGACATGAAACGAAGCCCAGAATCCGAGGTTGAGAAGAAGCTCTAGGTACTCAATAATGCAAGAGTAAATGGCAGCAGCATGATGCATGGATAAGGGTATCTGACTCTGAATTATATAGTCAGCAAAGCATCATATGGAAAACTTTTGTTAAAGAAGACAATGAAGATTGAAGAAAATGCAGTTTTTCGACGTGGGAGGAAAACCCATTATAGTAAGGTAGGGACTGAAAACCCAATCCACATGCAAGGCTCCGGTCTGCTTCGAAACCATTGAGCCAACCTGAATGCCCGCATAAGATTGGCACGTCATTACAACGTTGGGCTAGTCACATGGAAGAAGCAACATGTATTCATTATCAGTGAGTTTGACCTTTCAGTGGTTATGGCATGAAACAGAATGATTCACGGCCACTCTGCACTAGTATCAAGTGTTTACCGCGTGCTGCTCATACTTCGAATTTCTGCATGCATCATGTAAAGTGACATAGTTAAATTTGCATTACGCACTTACCTTGAGGCTGAGCCAAATTGCTCTGGTATCAGTTCTTGGTTAACAAACATAGGTCGTGTGATGTGAAGCTAGGTGTACTTTATTTACTCCTTTATTTATAGTTACATTTAGGTGGGATTCCATGTCCTGCCGGATATGATATGAACGCTGTGAAGAAAATATCATCACTTTTGGGAACCCAAAGCCAATTTGGAAGCGTTGCTATGCAGAAAGTTGCTAATTGAACTCGGTCTAATTTTTGCGGGGTACCAATGCGGTCACAAAAGGTGGATATCAAGTTATGTTCTCCCTGGTAACCGGTTCATCTATATTATGTTCCCCTGCTCATAGCAAACTTTACGGCTGTTTGAGTCGGATTGAGTGGACTGGGCAATAAAGAAAACAAGGAAACGAAAAGGGGGAGTCATGTCTCCATGACATCACCTCCTCCAATCCTCCTCTTCACTTGTTTAAAGGTATCGTACGCGTTTGGTAATGACCCAAAACAAATATTAGCATAAAAACTTACTTGGTAACAAGCAACGGAGAGTTGTTGATAGTATAAAACATTGTAGGAAACGACTCCCTCTGAAGTAACGTAGTTTTTGAGAAAGAGGTAATATCTCACTAAAATAATAAAAACTTCTTGCAAGAAGTTTTTATTCCTATCTGAAAGCACACATATTTGTACAACAAGGGTGTTTTTTCTTTCATCATTTTCTTGCAACTTCGATGACCAATAGAGCCCAAATTTTCACAGGCTTGTTATTTTATGCATAATGTTGGGATACACCAAGTGAGAACACTGGTCTTTGACAATTTCCAAACGTGTTCAGTGCCTTTAATGTTTAACTTGGAAAACCAATAATCGCACGTAGGCCTACATTGTAGTTCCGTGAGCAACTAGCAATAAATAACTTCGCAGCGTGACTTGAAGATCGCACGCGCCGTCTGAACATATAGCACAATTACCATGACAACTGTAAAAACCCTACATGCAACATCCCCCTTTGCACTTATCCGAGGTTTTAGCGTTTATCTTTCTCGTGTAGTAGAGAAGTAGACTGGTTTTAATAATGTACATCAGCGATGGCTGCTGTGTTTCTGCACGCATTACGACACTCCAAATTAATAACAGTGGCATATTAATTGACATCGTGCGTTTTCACCTTTGAAATACCCTTTTCCCCGATGGTTATCAACGAATAGTGAATTTTAATCATAAAGGTATGGTGTATTAGAGTTTGGGTATAATTGATTTCCCTACTTTTTAGTTTCCACTGAACACCTAATACGGTAAACATGTGAAAATGCGGACCAATGCTACCGTCTTCATATTTTATTTATTTTAATAATGGTGCTGTTTATGCTGGTTATTATTATTATTATTATTAATATATATTTCTGGTAATGATACCAAGGATGCCTCATAAGTGAACTCAATCACTGTAGCTCGCAAGCCTGAGAAAACCTGTAAACAAGGGTGATTGGTATATGTGAACCAGAAACACCGGGGTTGACCCCACTTCCACGATAAGTGTTCTGGGTTCTTTTTAATACGTGCACTACCAATCCTAGTATACGGGACCTATACGAAGGACAAAGCAATTATAAAGTATCTTGCTCAGGGATACAAGTGCCACGACGGGACTCGAACCCACACTCTGCTGATCAAACACCAGAGCTTGAGTCCGGTGCTTTTAACCGCTCGGCCACGACACGCCAAGTACTATTTTGTGCACATTCATGGGTTTGTTTCGATTTGGGAAACATCGAAATTAAAAGTGAGTTTCTGAAAATTTCAAAAAAGGTATGTCTTGCATCATAATGGCTGTATTTCAGACGAAAAAGTTTATAAGAAATGTAAGTTTGCGATTCGAGTAATTCATTTTTATAGAATTACCTTGTACAAAATTATCTTGTACAAAATCTTCAAATTAAAGTTGGTAGGGCCCCCTCGAATCCTCTTGCAACATATTTCAAACTAACATACTGTCAAATTATCATTCTGGAGAAAACTGGCAAAATTAAACCAAGTCGCCTTCTAAACGACAAGAGAAATGACAATGGCAAACGATATTAAAAAATACACGATACTGATTCAATCTCTGGTTTCACTAAAACGTGAGTACAATTCCAAATATCACACGTATAGTTTTATTAATGTGTTCATTAAGTTGAAAGACTGTCGATTTGATTTAAATTAAATGTAGACCTATATTCGAGCGTTTTACCCTAACAATGTTTTGACGTGTTGGCTGGATTTTGTGAGGGACGTTCTAGTGGTCAAGTCAGTGTGCCTTGACTGCGCGGATTCCATGAGCATACTGAAAGTCATAGCCCGCTGGGCTGTTACACTTTTTACCCGATGGTTATCGAAGCATAATTAAAGGCACTGAACACGTTTGGAAATTATCAAAGACCAGTGTTCTCACTTGTTGTATCCCAACATATGCATAAAATAACAAGCCTGTGAAAATTTGGGCTCAATTGGTCATCGAAGTTGCAAGAAAATGATGAAAGAAAAAACAAAATAATGGTTTCTTTTTTGTTCAATTAAAATCTTTTGACTCTCGTGTCAACTAAATTTCCTTATTGATTAAAAAGATTTGAAATAAATTTCAGCAAAGATCACTTGTTGCCGTTTTCGTTCAAGCTGGTCTTTAAAGGTATTGTACACTTTTGGTAACAGCTCAAAATCAGTGTCCACATTTTGTGTGATTCAACATATTATGCATGAACAAACAAACCTATAGGAAAGTTTGAGCTTAATTGGTCATCGAGGTCACGAGAAAATAGTGAAAAGAGACCTTTTGTGTTTTCTGTTTTTTCAAATCATCGCGCGTGATAAAAACTATTGTTTTACTCATTTCTCAGAAACGATAGCATTTTAGGCAGAAATATTTTAAGGAACCCTTTCTACCATTAGATACTTTAAATCGTGTAAGTTGTGTGTGAATCTGTGAAAATTGTGTTTTTCGATCGTACCAATAGTGTACAGGCCTTTAAGTTTAATCATAAAGGTTTTCCACATCAGAGTTTTGGGTATATAATTGTTTTCATCGGTCTATATATTAGACCGATGTCAAAAGAGAGCAATAACAGCACAATTTGGTGGGTAAATCTGGTGTTGGGTTTCAAATTCATAATTTCACTGTCAGAAACACCATAAAATATACGGAGATAATTTCTTTTAAGAAACTGCTCCGCTAAATCAATTCATTTCATCTATGTGCAAGTTGATAACGCTGCAATGCATCAAATATTTGGTGGGGGTTATACATTAATAACATCCTTAGGTACTTGATCATCTTCTTATCCTACGAGATAATTTCTTCTAAGAAACTGCTCCCCTCTATCAATTTATGTCATCTCTGTGCAAGTTGATAATAGTGGCTTCTTATATAGCGCACATATCCGTCACTCAGTGACGCTCAAGGCGCTTTTAGCGTTCATTATTTTCTTGCAAGGTATTGTGGAGCTACGTTTTGAAGTATGAGACCAAGTCCTTTACATAGCACCATGTAATGGTTTACAAGGTGCTGTGGCGCAATATGCTGCCGATCAAACCAGGAACACCGGGGCGAACCCCTCCTCTTTTCGATAAGTGCACTGGGTTCTTTTACGTGCATTACACAACACACGGGACCTACGGCTTAACGTCCCATCCGAAGGACGAAGCATGTGGTTAAGTGTCTTGCTTAAGGACACAAGTGTCACGACTGGGATTCGAACCCACACTCTGCTGATCAGAAACACCAGAGCTTGAGTTCGGTGTTCTTATCCGCTCGGCCACGACACGCCGATAACTCTGTAATGCATCAATGGTGGGGGTTATAAATTAATAACATCTTTAGGTATTATCAACTACTTGATCATCTTCTTATCCTAGGAGATAGTTTCTTTTAAGAAACTGCTCCCCTCTATCAATTTATGTCATCTCTGTGCAAGTTGATAACTCTGTAATGCATCAATGGTGGGGGTTATACATTAATAGCATCTTTAGGTATTACCAACTACTTGATCATCTTCTTATCCTAGGAGATAGTTTCTTTTAAGAAACTGCTCCGCTCTATCAATTTATGTCATCTCTGTGCAAGTTGACAACGCTGCAATGCATCAAATTATTTGGTGAGGGTTATACATTTAAAAACATCCTTACGTATTATTAACTATCTTGGTCATCTTCTTATCCTAGGACATAATTTCTTTTAAGAAACTGCTCCGCTCTATCAATTTATTGCATCTCTGTGCAAGTTGATTACTCTGTAGTGCATCAAAGATTTGGTGGGGGTTATACATTAATAACATCCTGAGGTATTATCAACTAGGGCCTACTTGTAAATCACATTCTTATCGAGACAACGCATATAAAGATCAATCCTCCATGATCGAACTCAAGTCCAACCTTGCTGGTGGTATGCCTTCTTAAATACTGGGTTCCTCAAACCATAACGCTTGCTCTATAGGCCATTTAACCTCAACCTCGTCCCCATGGTTTACTTTATTTCCAACCATGTTTACAATAGTAAACCCGGGAGGGAAACTCCTTACTTGGACCCTGATTGGACAACGACTGGTGTACAAAAGTCTAACGTAAACATGTTAAGTTGTACATGTACTCATTCAGTATTCACCATGTTCACAGCCAGACTATTCTAATTTGCATACGTATCCAAATGCAAATGATCCAATACCAGGGTGAGAGAGCGGTCAACCTCGTACTGCTCGACACACCTTGGGGACGAGGTTGATGTAACCTTTGTTTACAAAAGTGTGACCTTGTACATTATCTGGGCAATTTCATAGAGCTGCTTAATAAGCACAAAAAGTACGGTTGTCTAATTGTGACTGCAGCTTAATATTGATAGTCACATGAACATGCGTTGAAGCATAAATAGGAAGCCCATAGCAACACCCTTAGCAACAGCCGCAGCCACAGCGCCAATAGACTGTGCAAGTCTCGCGCAATTCGAACTTCCGGTACCATTGTGGTCCCAACCATGGAGTTTTACGTGGGCGGGATTTTGTTTCGTCAATTATTTTAGTTTTTTACGTAGTTTATGGCCATGAAAATTATATATGATGTTGGGAATGTAATACCAAGTGATAAACAATATGAAAGTAAAACAAATTCAACAAAACAACGAAGAAAACCAGAGAATAAGATTTGACCTCCGTTTCCGGTTACTTGATACAAATTTAAGAATGCTGCCCAACTGACGGGCATGTTGTCATTAAACATTTGATAGACGCACACATTCGGGCGTTATTGGCAAATGGGGTTTCTAACAATAAGCATCCTCGTCCTAAGTTTTAATTTTGTTTCCAAGTTAATTTGAACAAATTATTTGTATCATACAAAAATTGAAAATTTATTTATAACAACTTGATGGGTGTTTTTATTTTCAAGAATTGTGTATATATATATAAAAAAAATTAAAGATTTGATTTTACAGAAAAATGTAGTCTTCGTTCGAGTTTTTTCTCGTTTTCGATTTTTTGCGAGACTTGCACAGTCTATTCTGACACGGTCAGCCTCACAGAACACACCAAAAAGACAATTTAATTGTAGTGTATAAAAAAAACCATTGGGTATTATTTCTTGTCCACCAAATGATGCTTAGTTATAATATTTACTGACGATTAATATTTGATCGATATTAAAAAGTTATATTATTACATTGATCAATTGATAGAATGGATTCCAGACGCCACTGTAGACCTTTATCATGCTACCACCATCTTGGTCACGTTCCCTGTATCAAATAACAGTGTGAATGCTAATATTCATTGTACAAAAACGAACCAGACTATTTCTCCTTCCAGCTTCGGTTTAGTTACATTGATTTGAATGGGAGAAAATCAAGATGGCCGCACCATGATAAAGGTCTATTAAAAATAACTTATGCCATGTTCGAAATAGGCCCTTTCCGAAACCAGGGCCAAATTCTGTAAAGCTGTTTAGCAGAAAATACTTCTCAGCAAATTTCTTTGCTAAGCAAACACTGAGTGGGGCACCATAAGTCACAACAGTGTAAAATTTTGAATCACCTGTTTCTGCGTAGCCAGATTTGCTAGTGCTTATAGCAAGTTTTTGTGCTCACATACATGCTTATGAAATTGAGCCTTTTGGCTCCGGCTTATGGCTTCTTCAGTTTTTTTGAAAACGTGTGCTGTTGGTTCGGGGTTCAAACAGGAAGACAGAGCCTAAGCCAGAGCCCAAGCCAAAGCTATGTGTCGAAAAGGGTCATATATTTAACTTCTTTACTCCACAGCGTAAAGGTATTATACAGGATTGGTATAGAGCTGACAAAATAGTCGCAGTGAGTGTCCATATTGCTTGATCAGCCATATACATGAAGTAACAAACCTGTGAAAATTTGGGCTTAATCCGTTGTGTGAGTCAGGAGAAAATAGTGAAAAACCATGCACGAAACACATTGTCCTTAATTTTGGTTCAACCGAAATCAGCTGTTGCGTTTCTTTCTTTTTTAGGTTTTCAGATACAGTTTTCTCGAATACTACTTCATTTCAGAGGGAAATTTTTAACAGAAAAAATGGTTCTAGTATGAACTTCACAATCAGCAGACTAAAATTAAGCAATGTTTTTTATCCTACCAATCCTGTATAATACCTGTAAAGTAACCATGACTCTGTCTTGTTGTGTCAAAAGTTATACAAGTTCACTTTAATTTTAATTTAAAAAAAAACCGCGCAGGGAAATATAAATGGGGCGTATGATCATAAATATTTCAATCGTAAAATTAATATTTGACACAGCCCAATGTTATTAATTCTATTCGCGGAAACCCCGTGGGCGTGTAAATCATGCTCCATCAAGTAAATATCCCTTTATCATAAAAATGCACGCTTCAACTACCCAAGCCTTGCGGGGAACACCTGACGGCACACCTGTCATGGAAAAACAAACAAACAAACAAACAAAACAAAAACACTTCAGCTTGATATTTGTGTCATAAAAATTCTAATGAAATTTTAGTTCATGGATAGATGTATCATCAGTCATAGTGTGCTTCATTGACATTTATGCTCGTGCAGCAATTTTTGTTAGATCCATTTGACACAATGACACTGATGATGGTCAGCCTTGCTATTATTAGCCTTTAGTCAAGGCGCACCGCATCACCCTAGCCCAGGTATCACGCACGGAAAAAGACTAGCGCTTCGCCGCTCGCGCTAGTCTTTTTTTTCGTGCGTGATATCTGGGCTAGGATGTCGCGGTGCGCCTAGACTAAAGGCTATGCTATTATGGGCAGCTCGCCCATATCGAAACCTCTCGCCACACTATGAGCGAGCAAGGCATGCTGGGGGAAAATGGCGAATCGATATCGATCACCACTGGGAGCAAGGTTGACTGATAGTATAGGAGGGGTTGGCCCACCATCAACACTTGTTTGGGTACCACACAAAGAATTATACTCATCTTGAAACAAAATGTTTTGAGACTCGCAATAACTAAATTCTCGCCTGTCATTCATAATCAGTTCTTTATCGATTCGTCATCAATAAATATGGCAAAACTTTCCACAAGCGAGTGATGATCCTATTGAAATTGACTTAAGCAGTTGGAATTTCTATCTGCCAAGACACTGTACATTGCTTAATCGATACTGGCGCTATAATGAACTTGATTTATGAAGAGTTTCTCAAGAAATGGTATAGAGATTTGTTAGTATAACTCTAGAATCCCATCGGCAAAAGTAGCCAATGGAGAGAATCTTAAGTTTACGGGTTGCATACAATGCCCAAGTTATTATTGCTAACATGAAGTTAACTGTACCATTTTGTATTGCACAAGGACTCAGCATGTTCCATATGGGACTTTGACTGCGAAGTCCTTTTTTAAAAACCCTTCACAACCGTAGACTCAAAATCCAATACCCCCAAACCCCGCCCCTCCAGTTTCCAACGCAGATTTACGTCAGTGGTGTTTTTGTTGGATAGAGCATGGAGGAAGGATAGAAGTAGAAAAGGGGGCTCTCCAATGACATTCGACTGGTACAGCAGCTTGAGAAGGTCACACAATCATTCAATCCACACATACTTTGAACTGTTGGGCTTTACATTGTTGACAACCTGCAAAATACGTACTAATTCGTTTCGTGGGAGCATCGCACGGGTTTATCCTTTCCATTAATTATAATTAATTTTCCAAAGAAGTGCACGTCAATGTAGATATAGGCCTATGTGCTTCGTTACAATAGATGCTAACATAGATGTGTGCTTCGTTAAAACTCGCATTTTAATGTTCAACATACACCGACGGGAAAGTGCCACCTGGATTTCGTGCAAGTATTTATTTTATATGTTATTTACAGGTTATCGTTGTTATCATTGGTTTTTTTTAAGAATGTTAGGTTTCGTTTCGTCATGGTCTATGTCCTCGAACCGAAGGTTTTTTCATCATGATTTTATGTTTCGTCTTCATCAGAGGTTCTTCAGTTCCCCCGATGTGGTGGTCGCGGGATGTGACGGTCGAAAAGGAAGTTTCTTGCTGCAACTGTAGCGGGCCGGGACGCTTCCAAGAAAAATGTCCAAACCTTTTCGCCCGTGATCTCTGCCTGCCAAAGCCGAAGATGATAAAGATGGTGACACAGTAGACGAAGACCTCTAAGCCAATCAAGGCCACAATCATTTGCCAGCTGGTGAACAGGATAACGTGGACGATTTTCCCGGCACTTTTACTCCGCTGAGAATATTCCGGAGATTCCGCCGCTGCAACTATATTTTGTCCGCGCTGCCCAGCGGCGTTCTCTGTGTACGTTGGCTTATTTTCAGAGCGTTCTCCAATATTGTTTGTATGAGTTTCATCGGGTTTCCCTGGTTCCACTACTTGATTGTCTCCAATCTTTTGTGTCGTTGTTTCCATCGTTTCTGAAATAGTATTTTTGTCGTCATGACTTGTTGTGGTTTCTGAATTTTCCGAAGTTGTTGTTTTGCTGCTGGGTGTTCCGCTCACTGCTGTTGTAGTAAACTCGGACGTAGTGCCTCCTTGACCTCGATCCTCTATCGGGGGAGATGTCTGATTAAAAATAGACACAAGAAAAGTTCAAACAAATAAAATAAAATTAAGAAAATAATTTCAAATTTTTCATGAATTGTCCCTGTCCCTTGTTTTTTTAAGAATAAACTTAAAGGCACTGAACACGTTTGGAAATTGTCAAAGATTAGTGTTCTAACTTGGTGTATCCCAACATATGCATAAAGTGAAAATTTGGGCTCAATTGGTAATCGAAGTTGCAAGAAAATGATGAAAGAAAAAACACTCTTGTTGTACAAATTTGTGTGCTTTCAGATAGGAATAAAAGGCTTCTTGCAAAAAGTCTTTTATTATTTTAGTGAGAAACTACCTCTTTCTCAAAAACTACGTTACTTCAGAGGGAGTCGTTTCTCACAATGTTTTATACTATCAACAGCTCTCCGTTACTTGTTACCAAGTAAGTTTTTATGCTAATATTTGTTTTAAGTCATTACCAAACGTGTACGATACCCAGGGGCGGATCCAGGATTTTCCAAACGGGGGGGGGGGGGGCGTGAAAATATACCAAGCAGCAAAATCTTCCCTTCCCCATTTCTCCCTCCCCTTCCCTCTCTCCCTCTTTTTTTCTTTTCTCCCTCATTTTTTATTTTTTTTTATATGAAAAAGGGGGGGCGTGCGCCCCCCACGCCCCCCCTGGATCCGCGCCTGATACCTTTGAAGGGCGTGCCGAACATCGGTAAGATTTCAAATCAAAGTGTTTACAGGTATAAAGATGGTCATGGTGAAAAGCTTTCCTTCAAATATTTTTGCTTGAAATGCTGTAGTTGTCGAGATTGCGTAAACAAACAAGTTTTGATCTCGCAAGTCCACAACCTGATGTTTGAAAACAGTGAAAACATGAATGTTGGTTTTTCCCCACTATTTTGTTCGTGACTCCGATGACCATTTGAGCTTAAACTTTCAAAAGTTTTTTTATATAATTTGTTGGGTCATATACGAAGTGCGGATAGGCCTACTGGTCTTTGGCAATTATCAGTGTTGGCAACTCGTACTTTATAACAATAACCTTTTGTAATGTGAATTTGTTTAATTTACTATAACTTACATGTTGTTCAGTAGAGGTTTCAGAGATGTCGTCCGTTAACATGGAATTCCCATCTGCAAAAAAGAAAAAGAGAAAATATTATCAAAATCCATTAACGCGGATATCGTGGTCTAAGCTGAGAGCAAAGTAATTGCAAATGGAGGGAAAATGAGTTAGATGTAATGATAAAAACAATGAAAGGTTACGGAAAAGGGAGAGGAAAATATGCACGTAAGTACCATACAACTGATATCCATTTAGTAAATAGGGAAATGTACTTATAAGAAAGTCACGAGGTGAAATCTGAACTATTCCATTCCACGAGGCAAAGCGAGTGTAATGGAAAAGCCAGATTTAGCATCTGATAAGGTAGTTGTTGCTACGAAAGCTTATGCAGATATTTATTTATTTCTAGTTAGTCATTAAAGTGCTACATTTCACCTTCCGCTTTGCAGACTTCACTGAGTAATTACAACCATTCTGCTACAATGCACAAACGAAATGCATTCAACATTTGTTTTATATAACTCACTCATATAGATCCTTGTCATTTGATTTTTTTTTCCACAAATAACCACAAAATGCACTTCAACAACGTGGACGACTCCATGTAGATATTAACCTTGTCCGCCGTGATACGACCTTGCGTCGTTTGGACAAACATTTTAGGAACGACGCTGCGAAGCGTCCAATATTATTACCCATTTTATAGGACTCCAATATTGAGTTTTGGAGGGACGCGGCAGTAAATACACGGCACAAATGGATGAAACGTGACGCGTGTTGCACCAATCAAAATGACAAGGATCTCTGTGTGTGTGGTATATAATAAATAATATGAAATTGATCTTTAAAATTGTAAACATCGTTACCCGTTGGTTTATTGTAAATTCAGAGATTTTCGAAAAAGGCCCGCGTGAAGAAGGTTTCAAACACAAAACACCATTGCTCACGCACAAATTTATGAGGTATTATACAATGGTGTTTCCCCGAAATGTAATAAGCTGTTTTTAGATGTGGGCTGTCAATGCTATGACACTATTATTATCATAGGTTTGGGTAAATGTGTCTTTATACACCCAAACCATAGAGTGCACCACTATAGTGTCCACCATGTCTCAAAAGGGCTAATAAATAGACTGTGCAAGTCTCGCGCATATCGAAAACGAAGGGGAAACATTGAACGAGGACTATATTTTTCTATGAATCTTCTTTTTAAGTTATATTTATACAACATACTTGAAAATAAAATTACCCATAGCAAGTTGTAGTTAAATTACCCATAGCAAGTTGTATTAAATAAATTAAAAAATTTTGTATAATACAAATAATTTGTTCAAATTAACATCAAAATTAAAACTTGGGACGAGGATGCTTTTTATATCTCCCTTTTGTCAATCACGCCCAAATGTGTGCGTCTTTTACATAGGTTTAATGACAACATGACCGTCAGTTGGGCAAAATTCTTAATTTTTAAGTAACCGGAAACGGAGGTCAAGTCTAATTCCTTTTTTTTTTTTTTTTTTTTTTTTTTGGTCTTTGTTGATTTGATTTTACTTTCATGTTGTTAATCACTTAGTATTACATTCCCAACAACATATTTAATTTTTTTTAAGCCATAAACTACGTTAAACTAATATTATTGACAAGAAAACAAAATCCCGCCCACGTAAAACTCCATAGGTTATGGTTGGGACCACACTGGTCCCGGGAAATGGTGAGACTTGCACAGTCTATGCTTCCCCGCAGCGGGCAAATTGAATAATAAACTAGATATAAATTGGCTTTATTCACGTAAACCTCATTTTCATTATGGAACAAGTTTGGTAATGTGAATAAATTGTTGATGAAAATGCATCGGCTGTAGAACAGGTTCCATACGGCACCCAATGTCATGATCAATAGGTCAGTATATGAAGACAATGCATTAATCCTCACGAAGTATTGTACCAGCATATATGTACCAAATCTAAAGGGTTGTTGTTGCTTTATATTCTTTCCCCCAAAACGGCTGCCTTGATTTTGGCGATGTGAATAACTATTGTAGACATGATGGCTAGCTTGAACAGCTTCCATAAAGTACAATATTTAATGTCATGAGCTAGAAAGATGACATTGATTTATGACAGTGAGGCAGCTAGGGAAATATTTGTGGAAATTGTGCCTGTAATAAAACAAAAATGGAATTTGGCAGTTAATTGGCACTCAGTCAGAATATGTCATGAGAAAGATATTTTGACTATAGCGCCATTGCAGATTTGTCCTTTGAATATCCAAAATTCTTCAATTTTCAAAATTTCAAAATTTGCTGCCGTTGCGAGTTATTTTACCCTTAATCAAAGGACAAATCTGCGATGGCCTTTAGCCAATCTTTCTCATGACATTCTCTGACTCTCAGTGCCAAATTACACGTTGTATATGATTGTACCATTAAAGGCACAATCTCACCACCTCAATGCCTTACTATGGGATATTGTTTTAAGAAGAACAACAAACAAACTGTCAAATTGTGTTTGATTATAACACTCTGCCAGGGACCAATTTCACAAAAGAGCTTTTAAAGGGTCTGTATACGTTTGGTAATGACTCTGAAAATCAATGGCAATAAAAACTTACTCGGTATAAGTAGTACAGCAGCTTTGGATAGTATAAATTCATTTTGAGAAACTTTTCGAAGTAGTGCGGTTATGGAAAAAGATATCACCTATTATCCCTAAACAATTTGAATCTGAGAAGCGTTACTGCAGTAAGATTGTGTATTCCAGATGCAGATTATTCTTCATGCGTGGACATAACCGCTCCAGATTTTCGACAATATCCCCAAAACGCTACCACCTTTTGAAATGAAATTTCCACAGGTTAGTTTTATGGTAATTCTCTACAACTATAAAGAATTGAAACAAACAGTGGGTTCCAATTACCAAACGTATACATTCCCTTTAAGTAGGAAGTGTTGTATAAAGAAACAAACAATTCTCAGCAGAAATGGGTCACCAGAAATACTATGTAAAGCACGCGGTCAACGTTGGTAAATCAAAGACCAGTATCCGAACTTTGAGTGACTCGATATAAACACTGAAAGAAAACAAACCTGTGAAAGTTTTAAGCTCAATCGGTCATAGAGTCACGAGAAAATAGTGAAAATCCATCACTATTTTAACTGATTTCAAACATCGAATTTCGAACTCGCGAGATCAAACGGTAGTAATTTTATTCATTTTCTTAAAACAAAAAGGTAGCATATCAACCTTACCTATATACACATACCTATAGATTATACAGGATGGATAAACAACATCATTGTTTAATTTTAGTCTGGAAGTTTTTGCTACTGATTATGAATTCATACTAGAGTAACTTTTTTCTGCGGAATGTTTCCGTCTGAAATGAAGTCCGACATAATTTGAAGGAAAAGAAACTCTATCTGAAAACCCATAAAAAACGCAAAAGCTGATTTCGGTTGTTACAACCGAAATTAATAAGGAAAATGAATAATGTTTACATGCTGATAACTGTGCATGGTTTTCACTATTATTTCCCGACTCACACAACGGATTATTAGCCCAATATTTGTCACAAGTAATTGTTATTTCATGTATAATGTTTGATCCCACAAAACATGAACACTGTATATGCGACTATTTTGACAGCTCTACCAATCCTGTATAGGCCTATAATACCTTTAAAGTACACAGCTCCCTGCAATGTGTTTGCTTGGTAAACACATTTGTTAGGGAATGTATTCATATTAACGTCTCGTGAGCTCTGACCGGGTCCTGTAAAAGGGAAAGTATTGAACCTTTTCACTGACGACACTACACACGGGCGCTGTCTGCCCATCGTCTGCCATTTTCAGGAGGAAAATGACAAGATGATAAAGATATTTATAGACCCATTGCACAACGCGCAGCGTACTCACGTGCGCCTATCCTGGGTGTCATTTTGGGTGTCAAAATCGTATACAAACATGCACAAAAGTGAGTTTTGACACCCAAAATGACGCACACTGTTCGGAGGCGCGCTCCGGGTCTATAGAAATCAATAGATCCTCCTTGCATAACGCGAAATGCTACAGATACGCTGAGGTCACGCGCACGTTTGTACGCACAGAGAACAGCTATCGTCCAATGATCTGCCTCCTTTTTGAGAGTGTGACGTCATATGCAATGGGTCTATAGGGCGTATGTTAAACGCGCGCGTGTCGCCTAAAATGCGCACTCCACACACGGGGAACAATAAGCCTTTTTGAGGTATGGCGGACGTGATACGCGCGCGTCACACGCCGCGACTGATGCCACGCTCACCATGCTGGTGGTCATTAGGTTTACGTGTAAACGCCGCGTCGCCTAAAATGCGCACTTCACTTAATAACATACGTTCTATTTCTATGGTCAATACGCA
Source organism: Plazaster borealis (assembly GCA_021014325.1). Lineage (NCBI taxonomy): Eukaryota > Metazoa > Echinodermata > Asteroidea > Forcipulatida > Labidiasteridae > Plazaster > Plazaster borealis. The sequence continues at coordinate 4,247,618 of CM037458.1, forward strand.
CAAATTTACCACAACTTTACAGTGTTGTAGCATTGTGTCCGCCATACCTCAAAAAGGCTTATAGCTGCTGCGGTGTACAGAGTGAAACATCAACAACAGTTTAATCTTTTGACCACACTCTGACTGAAAGCTCACGAGTGAGAATTTACCCGGATTCCGGGTCGCAATAAGTGGATGGCTGGGTCAGTGTGACCATAGAGAAAGGACCCACAACCTTTCGCTATATGGTGTGACCGGCCCGAAATCTGTGTCAAACCAATACAGAAAGGACGTCAAACTGACCCAAAATTGTGTCAAGCTGAAACGGAACACGAGTCAAATCCTCATTTCCTGACCCGGGAGCTTTTACATTGCAGGGATTTTATGAACGTCGTTCAAAATGATGCTCGCATTCCGATTGCTGCGATCTAATCAAGCAACATTTATTTTGATGGTTATTTTAAATACTATTTCCTCGACTTTGACAGTAGGCCCTAATTCAGACGAAAATGAAAGACCTGTCATGAAATTAATAATACGTGAGATATCGGATTAAAACTGCCACAGTTACCGCAATGACAAATCCGACTTTGTCTGAGCTTTAATGTATAACAGTGGCTCGTTATTTGGAATTTAATGCGCCGTATATAGCAGCTTTATTAGCTCAGGCTGATGCATGCAGCGGGTTATACAAGCCCATTGCAGCTGCCAAACGACCGCGCTTAGAAGGCCGAGACAACCATGTTGTTTTACCCGTCACTGTCAAGTCACACTCGCTGATGATTTGATTGAACAAAAGGGGGAAAAAAGAAGGGAAACTCGGCCGAAGTTTTCCTTATATGGAATTCTGGAAGTGGAAAGCCCGTTCCAATTATAGCTCATGCAGCCTTGTCCTGTGTCGTGTGCGTTTGTGTGTTTATTGTACATGGAAGATGCCGTCATTATGCGATGTACAGCGTGGAAATAAATAGTGCCGTGGAGTGCAATGGAATATTACACGGATGAGATGTGCATGGGTGCCGATGATGTCTTATATACTGCCATTGCTCTCTAAAATTATGATTAAAAGATGATTGATGATCGGGTTGATGTATAATGGGTCTTTGACGGTTGTTTCTGTGTCTTTGAGGAGACTTGAAATGTCGTGTCAGCACCTCGTCCATCAGGGATCTCGGATGGCCTAAACATTGCTTTGCCTTGTTGCGCGTTGCTGATGCCTATGGTTTGGGGTTTCACCAAATTGCCTGGAGGGAAGATATTGTGGATTGAGGCAGGAGTGTAGTCTGAGCAGGGAGCTAAAGGACGATTCGACTAATTGGAAATGATGAGGTTCACCGGTGGGTCTCAGGATGGCGGGGGAGACGGGGGTGTTTTGCAGAGGAAATGGGGCACTCAAAGGGGGGCCAGCGACATAATAATGGGTAAATTAACTTGTTGGAATTTGATGGGTGGGGGAGGTGAAATTTGATGATGGAATTGGAGGACAGATGTTTAAAAGATAAATGTTCACAGATTTGTGAAATGATATAGTTTTGAGAGATGAGTAAAACAAATAGTTAGAAAGACCTCGCGAGTCCAAAACCCGATGTTTGAAATCAGTGACAAATTATAATATGGTTTGTCAATATTTTCTCGCGACTCCTCGATGACCGATTGAGCTTATATATTCTCACAGGTTTGTTATTTCATGTATTTATGTTGGGTCACACAGGACGGTGCACCGTCCTGTGTGACCCAACATAAATACATGAAATAACAACATGAGGATGTTGGTCTTTGACAATCACCAATGTTGGTTGCGTGCTTTGTATGAGGTGGACGAAGGGTCGTTGGGAAGTTTGGTTATGAGGAAGAGGGAAGGTGTGTATATACCCTTGAGGATGTGGACGGGGTGTTCCTCCTATGATGGGGGTAAAAAGCACTTTGAGGGAGCTTTTTTGGCGGGTATAGGGTATAAACAAGTGGATTTGTGAGAGATTGGTTTGGGATGAGAAGGGGAGCGATGATGAGGTGTTAAAAAAATAGACGGTTGGGGGAGTTAAACTCACTGGATTATCAGTGGGGTAACCACCGGGAGGGGGTTGCGGAAGGGGACGTGAGCCCACATTCGCTCGGAACCCATCCTCTCCCCCAAAGAAACAAACAAACAAAATGAGATCGAGAAATACATAAATGAATGATTCGATACATGAAAATCCCCCCCGCGCCCCTCCCAATTTATGCCCCGTTTGGAAATGCCTATAGTTACGCCACTAGTGTGATGAGAAACACGTACAAGCTGGAGGCAGATAGGCGGGAAACTTGAGGAGAGGAAGACGGGGTAGAGTGTCTAATGGAGGATGAAAAGAGGCTCCCAGGAAGAAGCAAAACATGTTGGTTTTAGGATGAGTAAGGGAGACCGTTGAAGATGCAGAATCACGATGGTTATGACTTTAAACCCCCAACAAGCAAATACTAATAAATCGTTCAAATTGGAAGAAAATTGCAGTATTCTTAAGACCTTAAAAAAACATCAGTTATAGGCTTGATGGTAAATCGATGTCAGCCGAATCAATACTTACCCGTGGCAACATCCGCACAGCAAACACCAGCACATAATATTCCCATTACAACAACCACGATCCACAGTATGTCAGAACGACCCCATCGAGGAGGTGCCATTTCGTATGCAACTCTCGCCTGAATGGAAGGCGACACCAGAGCGCTGATACAGCTGCCCGTCATCAATTACATTTTACTCATCAACCATCAAGTTGTTCATAATTCCTTCCAGCTGATAGATGCCCTTTTCGAGCCTTATATCTTGTGATCGCCTTCACTATCTCCACTACCCATCGGCACGGCTCGAGATAAACACGAACGAGTCGTTTGCTTAATTTCAAAAACTGACTTCCCTTACCTAATGATCACGTATCGTGTGATGTTCAACATTATCCCGCCCGCACTTTTAATTAAAATCGGCCGCGCGAGTGATTCGTCCAGAAGTCTGAGTCTTTCTTTTGGCGCAAAACAGAGCCAGTTACTATTCACCACGGCTCGTTAGGGTTGTCGATGTCGCTCAAAATAAAAGACCCGCATGCTGCAACGTATCTGCCGGTGCAATGCAATGGTGCTTGTCCCTTTTTTCCCCCGAACCTAGCAACTTGCATCTCTGTTCGTGCCGTCGCGAATTGACAAGCTGTACCTGATGGGCGCTGTGTACGTTAATCCCAACGCCCCTCTGCATATTTATTTTTACACCGCAGCGAGGGGTTTTGCACTGGAATACTGCCAATTCCTGTCTTGAGATGAGACTACAAACATTTATGCCTATAAAGGGTTAGGGTTAGGGTTAGGGTTAGGGTTATAGGGTTAGGGTTAGGGTTAGGGTTAGGGTTTATTGTTAGACGTATAGTCTCCTATCTCAAGACGGAATTGACAGTGTTACAGTACAAAACCCTTCGCTGCGGTGTAAAAAAAAATACGCCCTCCCTCCTATGTTTGTGTGAAGAGAACTGTTAGTTACCAGGGATTGTGTACTAAGATTTTATGCACGAACTAGCGGACTTAAATTCTTATTTTAGACCCTTTTCATTCCACATGGTAAACACAACCTTTGAAACACATGACATTGTTTGAGTACTTCAAGTTAAAATGTAACATGGGCCATGAAATGCATAATCAAATTACACAAGGAATATTCAGAAACCACACACAAAACGTTCTCTGTCACTTGGTGCGCACGAACACGCGAAACTAATTATAGCATGTAATGTGGTATTTTAATTAGGAAGATTATGATGAGCTCAACGAACTCCAATTAAAAATAATTAGAAAAATTGCAGTAGCTTTGTTTTTTCTCTCTAAAACTACCACGTTCGTCCTTTTCTGCATTACCTGTTGAAAACCACAGAGATTCCCGCAAACAACTTTCTTGCTTTAATTAGAAATAATGTAATTATACATACAGTGCACAAATTTCCATGTATACTCAAAGAAACAAGGTAGCGAATTCCCCCAGCCTGGACAATTTAAATTGCAATCTGTTGCTGTAATACCTCATACTCACACAAACCGGATACCAGCACAACAAATTGCAGACTAACACAAACAAATAATACAGTTGATGTAATGTTGTAGGCCTACCGGTAATTTTTGCAAAAAGCCTTCTTGTTTAAAAACTGTCATCTACAATTTATACATCACTGTACGGTCATGAAACAAGTCAGTGAATTACTCGTGCATGGATAGATTATTTAAAAGAAAAAGATAATGTCACCCAAAATTATCGAGATGAATAAATCAACAATAGAGGCTTTTAGAGTAATGCCAAGGCAGAGAATCAATCAGCCGTATAAACAAAATGTCAACTCTGTTAAAGGCACTGAACACGTTTGGTAATTGTGAAAGACCAGTGTTCTCACTTGGTGTATCCCAACATAAGCATAAAATAACAAGCCTGTGAAAATTTGGGCTCAATTGGTCATCGAAGTTGCAAGAAAATGATAAAAGAAAAAACACCCTTGTTGTACAAATTTGTGTGCTTTCAGATAGGAACAAAAACTTCTTGCAAGAACTTTTTATTATTTTAGTGAGAAATCACCTCTTTCTAAAAAACTACGTTACTTCAGAGGGAGTATAGTTTCCTACAATGTTTTATACTATCAACAGCTCCTCTCCGTTGCTTGTTACCAAGTTAATTGTTATGTTAATATTTGTTTTGAGTCATTCCAAAATTAATAACATCGTTTTAGCCTATTGCACTTATATATTCACTAAAAAAACCAATAACTACCGGGTCGGAACTGATCCGGATTTGTGTCCATCCCAGGAGCAGACTTGACCCATTTCTGGTTCAGGTTGACGCGGAAATAGTCTTTACAAAAATGGGATTTTAACTCGGACTCTGTGTCAGTTTGATAAGGTTCTGAATCATTTTGACACCGATTAAAAATTCATTTAAAATACATTTCCCTTGAATTGAAGGTTTACCAAATAAACCGCCTGGATTATTGAATTAACCTTTATCCAACGAACATCTCAATTCGGGATATAATTATTCTATTTCAGTCTGGTAACACGTTCTCCTACAGGCGATTTACTCATACAAATACAATTACATCAGATTCCCTTTTGATTCCCATAGCTACATGCTGATAATTCTGTGTTCTCGCGAATGTATTCCAGTGATAACTCGTGAGAATTATCCCCCAACGCAAGCAGCTGTTCGATAACGGTGGAATAAATTAGACCACGGGAATTTGTTTTAGATTTTTTATTTTATTATAATGTACATTATCAGTTTCCCAGTTATGTTGATGATAGGTAAATTTTAAACAGCTTTTATTTCAACTTGGCATGTTATTATTGACGACAAGCAAACATCAGATGTGGACTATTGTAATGCCTTTCTTTTCAATTTCAGATTGTTGAATGATACATTGAACCGATGGATTACGTTTTGATACAGGTTCTAAAATCATATATTCAACCTTTCTTGTGCGGAAAAAAATTGGGGCCAAATTCACACAGAGCGTTTTATTATAACGGCGATATTTGATTTATTCCAATACCGCTGAAACGGGAAATTTTAAATAGGCGACATCATGGCGGGAGTAAAGGGTATAGCCTGCCGGTGTCCCAGGGAAATCTGTCCCCGGAGATTCTGTCCCCATATGGAAAATTAACATGGGCTGAAGGAAGATGATTAAAAAGAGGGCGCTATCAAAAGAAGTTTGTACACAATTCGTCGTGGGGGGGGGGGGGTGGGGGACACACAGAATCTCCTGCTACTTGGGTAGTGGAATGTGGGTGGAGGAGCCTGATGAGGGGCGGCAGATGGTGGTTGTCGTTTGATATTGTTGATCTTATATTGTAATCTTAATTTGTATACAAACGTGGTAATGTCCAAGATCAGAAATATCATCTGATGGGCAAATCATCACACCGTCATTGGTCCCGGGTGGAGGGGGTGTTTCGGCCCATTCGCTGGGGTCCGCCCCCGTCCCCGTCCGAGGAAGTCAAGAAAGAAAAATTGAACATTAAAACAATCACCTGCACATTCAGTCAAGCAAAGAACCATGGACAAAAATGGTTTCCCGTAAAACCGAAAACACCTGCGAGATATGATTCATTATTGATTGCTCGTGAAAAATAATAGCTAACAAGTGAACGAATCTGCACGGATAGAAAAAAGATTGCAAAATTGCGCCCTCAACCGTTGGCGCACCTGTAAAACTGCGTGATATGATTCGTTATTGATCGCTCTTGAAAAATAATAGATAATAAGTGAATAAAATCTGCACAGATTGTTGACAAAATGTTGCAAGGAGGAACCGGTGGACTCAACGTTTCGGGCAGTATACGCTGTCCGTTGTCAGGAGAGGCAAGGGTGTTTTCTTGTTTTTTTCCCCTTGTTTATCATGTTCGGGTGTTTGTTTTGGTTTATTTTTTTTACCATCACCCCTCGACAAATTGTTTGGTATGTACAAATTTGTGTTCAAAATCGGTTACTTCGTCCCTAATGCTCTTGGTGGTTTCAGTTATAAAAATATTAAAATACTTTTGATTTTCACATTGACCATCAACATCATAATGTTGTATAACATCCGTATGGTTCTTTTGACGCCATGTAGCAGACGACGCCAATTTTGTATGTATAGCGCCCTCAAGTTGCAAATAATAAGTTGCTATGCAACTGACAAGATGACAAATATTCTTCCGCGTTGTCGTAAAAAGTAGTATATTTATACAAAATATAGTAATAAACACTGACATTTGACAATTAAATATCTTTCTATATCCATTAAAAAAGAATTTTTTGGGGGATTTTATAACAAAATAGAAAATTGCAAACGGCCTTATTTTTTAAGCGCATGGTTGTTATTTACATGGGTAGTTAGTTGTTCGCCAGATCGATCCCAGATGCAGGGTTATTTACTTCAAGACGGGTGACCATGTAAGTCTATTTTGCCATAAATTTTGTTTGTTTTGATGTAAGACTGGGAGTTATACCTGAAGTGAGGACTACTGTTTACGTTTGAAATTTGGTTTTTGCTTGTGTCTGCTCTTGTTGTGTCCTGGGTGTAGATAAATGGGAATAAATCACAACCATACGTGCATGACTTCTGTGCATGAATTTATCAAAGTTCCATTTTGTACGTGTCACACCAAACGCACCAGGCCGACCGCACACGACCGTCGTGGCAGCGTAGCAACTACAGCTAGCATGCATGAGCGATTCATGCAGGAGAAAAGAACAAGTTTAGGCCACGCTATAGCACCATAACATTTAATAGTGACAATAAATTCAATTAGATCAGAGGAAAACAATCTGAATCTGACCGCCCCTTTTAGTTTTACTCAATATTTTAACAAATTATTATTATTGGATTTGGAATATTGTTGAATGGTTGGGGTCTAGGCCTATCTCTTTTTTTCCCCACACTCAGATAAAAAAGTGGCGGTTAGAACTTAAGTCTTATATCCAGAATTTTTACCTAAATTAAAAAAAAGCAATAATTTCAATCTTACAACTCCTACTCCCAGCCCAAGCAGTGGTGAAAACAATTTGGAGCTACGTGCATGAATGATTTTAGTTGCGATAAACGGTGGTGGACTGGAGGGTCCATTAATTATGATTCAGGAATGATGAACCACATTTTGAACAAAATTTTGCAAATTTTATAAGTTTTAATTTTGTTTTGGGGTTTTTGTTTTGTTTGCAATATTTTGTATGTTCCATTGGTTCCCAATTGGAAACATTTAAATTGTAAAAGTTTTTTTTTTTAAATACAACAAATTTGAGCACATGGTTCATCATCATCCTCTGGACTGTTAGCACTACAAGTTCAAGAAAACTGTCAGGAGGATTGAGTGTTAGGATTATCGCAACTCAATGATTTGGGTTAGAAGTATACCTTCTACAGTTGTACCGATCAATCTGTATCTATACGTTGCAGAAACCAAAATTGGCATTAGCGCAACGGGTGAGAGAGAGGGTATACGTGTTGGTTGTTTAGTGGGAGAGAGGACTGCGGCTAAGGAGGGATTTGAAGGAGTCGACTGACTCGGCTTAAACAGTGTTTTCTTCCAGGTGGTTCCAGTCAATAGGCTTACAAAATGTGGAAAAAAACCAAGCATCTTCTAGAGAAATATAATGCTTTACTGAAATCTGTGTTGTTCAGATCCTTATTCTAAATTTGTTTTTGTTTTTGTTACAGTATTTTGTCTCGGATAAAGAATGGACAAGCGAGTTAAAGACCATAAGGCCCTGTCCCCACGGTATGATGGGATACCTCTACGCTATGAGGACAGCAAACCAGTCCAAGTTCAGATGTACACACACCAGAATATCTTAGGTATGGTGTAGTCTTAAGCCCGGTTCATACTTCCTGCGAATGCAAATGCGATGCGAATTTTGACATCACAAATTCGAACAATTTGGAAGAGTTGCCCTGTGCTCAATTCTTGCGAAACATTCGCAGCGAAAACGGAGCTGTGACGTCAAATTCGCTTCGCACAAAGCATTCGCAGGAAAAAGTATGAACTGGGCTTCAGCCAGAGTTGTTGGTTGATGAGTGGTTAACAGAAACGTGTACAATTTGTGAAAAATAAATTAATGCGGAAAATTTTAATCAAAAATTTTCATAGTGTTAGTCAGAGGGGTGTCGATCTAGGTGTCTTTTGGACACCCTGTTTTAAATTTTGACACCCAGTTTTTAAATTTCCAGCAAATTTTGACACCCTTTTCGAAAACCTTTGCTAAAACCTTGGCGCTATATAAATGTGTTGTATTATTAACACTCTTGTCAAAATGCATGCTCTATACTCAATAGGGTGAATATAAACTCAATTTCAACAGACCCAAATCCTACTATATCCAACTGCACAAGTGAAGGATTTGGGCTGGTGTCATATGGGATTTTGTCCCCCTGTGTGTGTGTCAGGGAAAGTTTTGAGCTACAAACCCCCGCCCCAAATTAACATGGATGAAGAAAGTTCATTCAAAGGCGTGCGCTATCAGACGAAATTTTGACACAATTCTTCACATGGGGGGACAGAATCTCCTGCCACACTGGTAGGACCATATAAAACAATACTTATCACAGGGTCAGGCATTCCAATATAAGTCCAAAAAGTGGAGTGACATTGATAGGAGAAGAGGAAATGGCAGCATTTGGGCCTCACTCTAACCAAACTGCCTTGTCTGTCAGGGTTTTCTTCAACTTTAAGAAGAAATTAGCTCAAATACAGTCCAACATTCTCTTTCTTACCAGGGGCCGATTTCACTAAAGTCCCCGTTTGCGACCATCGCTATCACATTTGTGCTGAGATCGCAAACCGAAAATGTGAAATACACTTACGCTTAAGCAAATTTTTCTGCTATAGTTAGCACAAAATTTTGCTTACCGTTAAGCAGCGCTATGAAATTGGCCTCCGCTTACCATTCAAAAGGACCTATGGTATAAATGCAAACAATTAGTAAGTGGCCTGAGGTTTGAACCATCTGCTTGGGTCGAAATGTCAGGCCACTTGATTAACAATTCAGTGTTGCGTTGCCTTTCATGAAAAGTAGTTAGTTTGAATGAATGAACTCTTACATAAACCTACGATCTATCATCCCTTTCTGACTATGAAAAAACTAAATATCTAAATTTAAGACTACATTGTTGAATTGATTGTAGATATTGGGCAGAATATCCACAACCACTGGGAGTCCCAGGCAGAGAATGATAAAGACAAAGCGATATCAGACGCCGAGCACAAGGTGTGGCTAGAGGCGGAGCACATGAAGAACGTAGCCCTGGAAAAGTGCAGAGACCTGGCTAAGATCGAGCTGGATAAAGCCATCAGTAATCTAAAGATCAGCCATGAGAAGTCACTCAAGGTGAGAGGTTATAGGCTGGGTATAGGCTCTATTCAAGGAGTATGCTGTTAACATAATACACCAGTAGGCTTTGTTTGTGTGTGATGTATTACAATCATGAGATGCAGGTGTCTTGAGTCAAGACTAAGGCCTGGGTTCAGGATGTAGAACTCATTATATATATTTTTTTAATACAGCTTTTCAAATCTCACTACCTACGGTGGCTACGAGCTGCAGCAGATCTGACTTTTTTACGAGGATTCCTTGGCTGGGCTCCAGTTTGGTGGGAAAATCCACAAGACTGCAGGGCTTGTACATGTAGCTAAACATTTTTACTAGACTAGAATTTATATTCAAAGAGAAGATCCATCTCATTTGTCTGATGTGTACGTGTACTTCGATACTCAACAGAATTGACAGATATTAATCAGACTCATTAGTAAACATTTTTTCACAAAGATATTACACAATGAGGTAGCCTATTATTATTGTTTAGTTGAAAAACACAAGACCACTGGGCTCATCCAGTCATGAGTTTACTGACCTGACGCTAAAATCATTGGCCTCGGGCCTGCGGTCCGGTGTTAATTTCGAGCCCTGCTTGGTTGTAATTATACCCTTAATAGACTGTGCAAGTCTGGAGTATTTTAATATTGGGCTCCCAATAAATTGCGCGATTTTGTTTCTCTCACACCTTATTCATTAATCCAAGTAGTGTCCTGGACAATGTAAAGGCAGGCCGATTCAATCGGCCCTATTTATGAAAGCGTTCGTATTGGTTGCAACACACCATGTGACCTTAAAATGACCTTGGTGAAAGTTCAAGATATGACCAAAATAAAGTTTTGGTTGTTAGCTTTAAACTTGTGTATGCCTTATTGACTGCATTCATTATTGCTAGAATTTTTTTCTGTAAAGCCTAAAGAAAAGTCATAAATTTACAGCTTAAAATGTAATACAGGGCACTGTGTTTGCTGTGCTGTGACATCAAATGTTTACAACAGAGCCTGGACTTCCTGCAGGCGACATCTGTATACACATCCCAATGGAAGAAGATATCAAATCTTACATTTCATCGAGATTGCACTATGCGATTTTTATCAACTTTTGATTTGAAGAAAGGGGCACACCTCAAAACTTGTACAGCTGTTATAAACACAGTCGATTCTCATTATAAAGAGCACAGTTATAACGAGGTTCTGCTTATAAAGAGTAAATGAAGTCCTGAATCTCATTTCTGCTCTTTGTTTTGCTGTCCTCTTATTATAACAATGTTCCTGTTATAAAGAGGTAATTTGGCCAGTCCCAGTGATCTTGTTATAACGAGAGTCGGCTGTAACTCTTGAATTTATGTGGAATATGACCAGTGAAGTATCTCACCTGCCAGGAAATGCCCTGGAATGAACAAGGTCACTATTTTTGTAAACAATGTACACAGGCCCGTAACCAGGATTTTGTTTGGGGTTTTTTGGGGGGCAAATATGATTTTTATTTATTTTTAATTTTATTTTTTATTTATTTTTAATTTTATTTTTTGGGGGGGCGAAGATGAAATAAAATGTACATCGGCATGTTAGTGCCGCCCGTCTCACAGTCGATTTGAAAATGAAGGCCAAATTCAAGCAATTTGGTAAAATTTTGCGCAAATTTTGTACTTATTTTTTAGGGAATTTTTCTTCTTATTTTTTGAATTTGGGGGACTTTTTTGATATTATTATTTTTATTTTATTTTTTTTGGGGGGTGTCCGTCTCCACCTCCCCCCTAGTTACGGGCCTTTATGTACATGATTTATACACAAGACTTGCATGGACTATAAAATAATTTGTAATATAAAAACAATAAATCATACTGGGTATATATATTTACTCTTTAATTTCAAAGGAAGAGGCATTAAAGGTTGAGGGAATCATGACAAAGCAAGCTAATGAGCAGGTACGATACGAGAAAGAAACAGGGGAGAAGATCTTGAGAGATACTGTCGAGAAAGTTGGAGCCCAGGGTGTAAAAGAGAAGGAAGAGGCAGTTGCTGTGGCTAGGAAAGAGGAGGTCGAGATTGCCAGGAAAGAAGCTGAGAGAGTGGCAAGGTCAGTGTTCATTTCTTGAAGAAATTTTGTTTGAATTTGCAATTCGGACTCATTAACCCTTACTCCCTCAAAAGTAAACTTTTTCTCGAAATCCTTGTTTTTCTTTTGTGAGACCACAAGTGATTTGGTACAGCAAAGCCAAACCAACCATGCATTGAATGGATCTGGGCCCAATTTCATAGAGCTACTCATAAGCAGAAATTGCTGCTTTAAAATTTGCTGCTAAGCAAAAATATGCAGGATACCAGTCACAGATGGTACATGTGACATGATATTTTGGCTGGTAACCTTAGTCTGGTTAGCATCATTTTGTTGTCCTTTTTTGTGCTTGAGCAGCTCTATGATATTGGGCCAAGGATTTAGGTCAGACATGGAGTTGGATTTTAGAAGATATTGGAAAAATTGAAAAATAGTCAGATCACTTTTTACATGAGGAGATATAGTACCATCATTACCAATAGGTATACAAGAAACCTGACCACAGTGAGAACCCTTTACCAGTGGATTAAAAAGGAGATACACAAACTACCTTCTGCTATAGTCCCTCAATTAAATTCTTAAAGTTGACCTAGTTTTACTGTTTTATTCTACCAGAGTAACAGCCGACCGTGAGTCTCAAACTGCCAAGAAGACTGCCCAAGAGAAATTGCAAGCACTACAGGCCCTCGAGGAGCGCATGAAACAGGAGCGTATTGAAGCCATTCTATCAGCGCAACGCGAGGAGCGCCGCATCGCCGCCATTGAACTCGGACGCGTCAAAACACTCCACCAGTCGGAGATTCAGAAACTCCGGGAGACGATCAAGAAGTTGGAGCTGAGAAATCAGGAAACCCTCAAGGAAGTCGACAGAGAGTGCGATGTCAAAAAACAGTGGGAGGAAAAATATAATGAGATGAAGAACTCATACCAGCTCTTCATCAATAAGACGAAAGGATTCGACCAAGGCCAAGCAGATTTTCTCCTGAAGTGAGCGAAACCAAGTGAGGGTTTAGTTTGAAGAAAAAGAAACCAGTCAACTTTAATGAGACTTGCTGTTGTGAACAGTGGTGTGCCAACAGAACAGTCAATTGGGAATCACAAGTGATGTGATTTTCTATCTGAAATGAAAATTCTGTTATCAGTTGGTGCTTGCACCCATTTTTATGCCAAGTCATTTTTTGAAGACCTATTTAGTTCTTTTTGAATGATGTTACATTTGTTCAAAGAACTTTGAAATAAATTAGGTTTTGGTAGGGTTTGTATTATTATTACAATTTTTTGTGTAGATTTTTTGCGGTTATGTACGTTAATTGTGGGCAGCTTTTCATGGGAAAGGAAGAAAACAAACATTCCATGATATCAGGTTATGTATACATGCAGATCGAAGAAATTTGAAACAATTGGGTCATTTAACATTCCATATTCCAGCGTTTTTTACCTCACACATATTTTACCATCTTGTTTAAACTGTAATGCAACATTCATTGTATATAAATGACATTATGTATATAACATAATATAAGCATACATGTATTATGAAACAACAAATTCTGTATGAAATAATTCAGGTTGTTTTGACAAACAAATTTCACTTTAAAAAACTTGAATATTTTAATTGAGAAATTACAGAAAATTTTTTGCAATTTGGCCAAGGCTACAATTCAAGTCTAATTCACTTTAAAAAAGTTGCATCCCACGTGCCTTAAGAGTGATAATTTCATGTTCATAAAAACAATGTGCGAGATGAGAAAGTGAATATGGGAAAGTGCTCTAAAATACTGGGGCGTCGTGGCCGAGCAGTCTAAGTACACAAGACTCAAAGTTCTGCTGGCTAAGTCATTAGGGTGTTGGGTAGTTTTGAATCATGGTCTCGACACCTGTGTCCTTGAGCAATGCACTTCACTATAATTGCTTCTCTTCACTCAGGGGTTAAGAGGGCTGAGATGTAAGAGGGCATATAGATGTTCTCGTGATTGATTTAGCTTGGTGTGCTACACATACTTGGCATCTTAGGCTCTATACTCCCCGGGGATCTGAGATGATTTTTAAGATGGGCAAGTGACCAGGGTAATGATGTTCGAGCACCTTGAGCTTCACTGCGTGACGGATTTGAGTGCTTTACAATAAGCCACTATTAGTCTATGGTACTGACTAACGAAGGAGTGTTCCATACATTCTGAACAGATTATAGGCCGATCCATGAAGCTCCGCCCCCTTTATGCAGTTGACCAATCACAAGCACAAATGCAACCCCCAGAGCCTGTTACGTTAAAATCCCATACAAAATCTGAACAAGTTTCTGCCATTTTGATTGCTGCATTGTGTCTTTTACATGCGATGCAGGGCTCCGGCAGTGAAAGTTAAAGTATATTATATGTCACTATGTGCTATCAGTGCCCATGTGGGCACCATTGATGATAGCCAGTTGCTATGGTGGGCGCCGAGCAAGCCTACATGGATCATCTATTATAGCTCAACCCCAATCATTTAAACATTTCGTCTTCCTACCCAAATTTTCGACCAAGTCTTTTAGTGTGTGACTAACAATTATATTTTATGTGAAATGTTTTATAATTCATTTTTGTATACGAATGGGCTTGCCAGGTGGTTGTAATGTTTGCAATATTTAATCATATTAGTCAATATTGGTTGATGCTAATTAAACTGTCTTTAGCACCAAACTTTTAATGTTGTTCAATGTTTTAATTGAAGTTTCACTTTGTATGACCTTATCCGGACATGACCAGAAATTCATGTGTCACTTGTGCGCAATGCGTAGTGCGTAAAAAAAGAAAGTACACTTCAAGCAACGCGTCGCACATAACTCAATATATCCATATTGCGTACTGTGTTGTCCGTAAAAACTGTCCTTTGCTCACTGTGTATAAGGATGATCATCCACTTTTACGCATTATGCACATCGCATGACAGACGCATAGATTTCCGTCGTAAGGGTTAAAACAATTCTTCTGAAGCTGCTCCTTGTGTCTTCAGTATTGTCGAGTCATTAAAGAAAGGACACAAACAGAAAATAAATCACATTATTACTCCACATTTATTCACAAATACAAATTTGTTGTTCACAATTCCTAAACTCCACAAAGTGGCACACATGACAACTCTCGGATGTGCTGGGGTTTGGCAAAAGAAATCAAACAATTAACACAATACCAATTGGGTATACTTTTTACCAATTGGGGTATACTTTTTACCAATTTTGGTCTACCTTTTATCCCAATCAGGGTATTTTAAACCCCGATTGGGGTATACATCTACCCCCATTGGAACCTTCTTCTTCCAATGAGGATATCAATGGTCCAATCCTGTATGACAACAGTATGTGAATGACATTACTCCAATTGGGGTATAGTTTTTACCAATTGGGTAGACTTTTCATCCCAATCTGGGAATGTTTTTAAACCCCCATTGGGGTATACGTCTTCCCCCGATTGGAACCTTCTTCTTCCAATGAGGATACTACTCGTCCCCAATCAGGACAATCTCCAAGGACATAGATATACCTTACCTACTACCAAGCTGCCACCTTGCCCCAATTTCAGAGAGCCGCTTAAGAACACAAATAAGCCGTACATCACAAAAATTGTTTGCCTTCCAGAAAAAGTTTACCGGCCAAACAATATCTATCTTCTACACAGTTTGTGACTGGTTCCCTGCTTATTTTCTGCTTCATCAGCTTTCTGATAAAATGGGGCCTAGAAATTGTTCAAGTCCTCCATCTGCCTCGATAAAGAAAATGAGTTAAAGTTGTCCAGTTGGAAGAAGGGCAAAGTAAGAAATGAAAAACATGTTCAGTAGACATGAAAATAAATTGAAATCGTCAAGGAATACCACTGACCAAACCAACGAAGGATAAGACTAAACATTGTTCAAATAGTACTTTAATTTGATTTTGTCCTGTATTTTAAAATCACGCGGGTGACATTTACAATAAAACTCATGAGTTTTCCAAACAGTTTTATATTATATATTCTATACATCAAAATTAGTATCCTCTGATATAAGTATTGCTATTAATATTAATATATCCCATTTTGTTTACTCCAAGTATGCTGGAGACTAAAGAGGAAAGGAAAACAATAAAATATTAAATGTAAACAAATAAGACTAGGACACAACCATTTACATGTGTTCAGTATGGGCTAGTTTAAATGTCTGTACCAGTCTGAACCAGTCTGAACCAGTCTGAACCAATCTGAACCAGCTTGAACCAGCCTGATTCAGCATAAACGATTCTCAACAAGTCTGAGTCTGAACGAGTCTGAACCAGCCTGAAACAGTCTGAACCAGTTTGAACCAGTCTGACCCAGTCTGAACCAGCTTGAACGATTCTCAACCAGTTGGTTTTATAATTTGTGGCAGATATCAATACATCACTAACTTGCCGACTGCTGCAAGAAATATGTTAATTTATCAGGCAGCAAAACAGAAGCGGTGAATATAAAATAGGAATTCACTCTTGAAAAGTAGCAATAGTTTTTTTACAAAATGTACCAGCTTCATCTGTATCCGGGATCTGTATTTTCGTGCAAGCTTTCAATGAAGTAAAGTGCAAGAAATGTGAACGAAAGTTATGTGTTACTCAAAACTAGAAATGGTCTAAAGATGTTTTCCATTCAGACAATCTTGCATCTTGACACAAATTTACATATATATATATTTTTTTGCTACGACTGTAAACACACACTGCGGTTCCTTGGCAAATCCATTTGTCTAAAACATACCAAGACTAAGGAGGGGCTTGGATGATTTGTTCAAAGTCTAAATCCTAAATTTTGAGAAACAGCAGCCCAGTAGGTAAAATAAGAGGATGGTTTTTTTAAAGAAAACTAAAGTTCCATCCAATCCCTGGAATTGTGAAGAGAAAAAAACAAAAATGAGAAGAAAAGAAATCTCTGGAATGTAACTTTCTAAAAACTCGGGAAAGGATGAGATAAACAAAGAATAGGAGACAGATACTTTCAAAATTGAGATGTGTTTTTGATGAATTTAACGGCGGGCATCACGGGGGTAGAACTCGGCTAGTGTGCTCTGCGGAATTCTCTTGAGCATTTCTTTGGGGAAGATTCGGAGGAGCTGCCAGCCGATGTCAAGCGACTCAAATACTGTGCGGTTCTCGTAGCTCCCTGCGAGTGAAAAAAATAAAAATAAAAATATGCATGAATATATGTTTGTTGTTTTCAGTTCTCACATTCAAGCATCATCGAGCTAAGCCCAAGCTCATCTTGTTCCATAAAGATAAATAAATGAATAAACGTACCTTGGGCAATAAAGTTCTTCTCAAACTTGCCCAGAAACTCAAGATAGAGCAGGTCATCTGGGGTCAGGGCTTCTTCTCCTACCACAGCCTTCATGGCTTGTACGTCCTTCCCAATGGCATAGTTAGCATACTGTCAAATCAAAAGCCACAAAAGATAAAGCCATACATGAACAAATGCTTCCCAGATTCTTCAAGGTGTGTCACAGAGTGAGGATGGGGTTTGTCGATAAAACAAACTTTCTAAAACAGCTATTGGTCCCTCCCTTGTAAAGTGTTTTCATGATATGGAACCACATTATTTCAATATAAACATTACAGACTTTGTCCAAGGGAAAATAATGGCAGAAAAAAGAAAAAAGAGACAATAATAATAATAATAATAATAATGGACATTTGTAGTGCGCCATATCTGTCAGAAAGACACTCCTGGCGCATAGAAAAAGATACAACAAGAGTGGTCAAGAAATGAAGAAGTCAAAAGAAAAGCAGCTTGAAAGCAGGCATGTGATTTCTCAGGATTTTTCCTGACTTCAGGATTTTCTCAAAACCTCCTCGAGCCTTCATTTTTTCTTGAAAGAAGTAAAAAGCAGTCACCAGAGGGACAAAGAAATAGTCCACATTGTTTCAAAACCTGTAGTTTTGTCTTTCTGGAGTCTTTAAACCTCCTGAATTGTAACATCTAGTCGGTTCAGGGTCTAGAATAAGGGGAAACCCACGCCTGAAAACCATTTTCCAGGAATTTTACATACGTCAAATCTCATCCCTGTTAAAGGTAAACCTAGTTAAAGGCACTGAACACGTTTGGTAATTGTCAGAGACCAGTGTTCTCACTTGGTGTATCCCAACATATGCATAAAATAACAAGCCTGTGAAAATTTGGGCTCAATTGGTCATCGAAGTTGCAAGAAAATGATGAAAGAAAATACACCCTTGTTGTACAATTGTGTGCTTTCAGATAGGAATAAAAACTTCTTGCAAGAAGTGTTTATTATTTTAGTAAGAAACTACCTCTTTCTCAAAAACTACGTTACTTCAGAGAGAGGCACTGAACACGTTTGGTAATTGTCAGAGACCAGTGTTCTCACTTGGTGTATCCCAACATATTCATAAAATAACAAGCCTGTGAAAATTTGGGCTCAATTGGTCATCGAAGTTGCAAGAAAATGATGAAAGAAAATACACCCTTGTTGTACAATTGTGCGCTTTCAGATAGGAATAAAAACTTCTTGCAAGAAGTGTTTATTATTTTAGTAAGAAACTACCTCTTTCTCAAAAACTACGTTACTTCAGAGAGAGGCACTGAACACGTTTGGTAATTGTCAGAGACCAGTGTTCTCACTTGGTGTATCCCAACATATTCATAAAATAACAAGCCTGTGAAAATTTGGGCTCAATTGGTCATCGAAGTTGCAAGAAAATGATGAAAGAAAATACACCCTTGTTGTACAATTGTGTGCTTTCAGATAGGAATAAAAACTTCTTGCAAGAAGTGTTTATTATTTTAGTAAGAAACTACCTCTTTCTCAAAAACTACGTTACTTCAGAGGGAGTCGTTTCTCACAATGTTTTATACTGTCAACAGCTCTCTGTTGCTTGTTACCAAGTAAGTTTTTATGCTAAAATTTGTTTTGAGTCATTACCAAACGTGTACGATACCTTTAAGGATAGAACTCGCTGGTGAACAGTAAGAAAAAGGACGGACAACCCAGCTAAGCGACAGCACAAAAAAGAGTATCAAAACATTGAGTTTAAATTCAAGAGATTAAAATCTCAAAAAAATCATTGGAAGATTTCATAAAAATATCTCATAAACATCACATAGATGATATTTCCCAGAAATTCTTTTAGACAAAACGACCGTCTTACCAGCTGATTGGAGACGTCTGCGTGGTCCTTTCTTGTCATTCCTTCTCCAATGGCGGACTTCATCAAACGAGATAGAGACGGAAGCACGTTGATTGGCGGGTAAATCTATCAAGGCAGAATTACACAAAGATGTTCATCAAAATAGATGATGTCATCTGAGATACCAGTTATTCAATAAAATGTTTTCAACAGCAAAAAACAATTGTTTCTTCTTCAGAGTATTATTTATTTCTATCAAGTAATAGACCACAAATGAACCTCACTTACTAAATTTTAAATAATTTTGGGTTGAACAAAGACAAACATTGACCAGAGCGGGATTTGAACCAACAACCTCCGGTTTAAGTGCTGACACTTTTTATTTTATTTTGTTATTGTACATTTCTGGTCAAGAAATCAAGTACGAGTAAAAAGTGAACTATCACTGAAGCTAGTATGCCCAAGGTGAACCCCCAAAAAGGGTTCTTAAGCCCGGTTCATACTTCCTGCCAATGCTTCGTGCGAAGCGAAGTTGACGTCACAGCTCTGTTTTTGCTGCGAATGTTTCACAAGAGTTGAGCACAGCTTAACTCTTATGAATTGTACGTTGTGAATTTGCCAACATTCACATCGCATTTGCATTCGCAGGGAGAATGAACCAGAAACACCAAGATGAGCCTAAGAAGTGGCAATAAGGCCGAGACCAGGGGTGATAGACGCCATTTTGGGCTGTGGTTTATGTCTAATTCCAGGCCTGTACCTACCTGTCTGTTGTGAAGCTGTCTGTCCACATAGATCTGTCCCTCGGTGATGTATCCGGTCAAATCAGGAATGGGATGGGTAATATCTGCAGAGGAACAAAGTTGGAATCACACAAAAGTTTTTTTAATAATTTGTTAAAATGAGAAATCGCCTAACATCACAAGGCCAGACGGCCACTTCAAGGTAAGGGCTACACTTCACTGATTTGGGCTGTCGACCCAAATCAACTGCCACCAGGGGCACGTTACCACCTACTCCTGGGGCTGAAATAGGGTTACCCCCTTCACAGTCCGCAGGTAGGCATGGGTATCATCCACTAGGAGCATGGTTGGTAGAGAGCGGAATGCAATACCTTCCCACCTTTTTACAAAGCAATTATGGTTAAGTGCCTTGCTCAAGGGCACAAGTGTCATGACCAGGATTCAAACCCACACTCTGCTGCTGACAACACCAGAGCTTGGGTCTGGTGAACTAGACTGCCCTACCAATCCTGTGAAATACCTTTAACGCATTCGAATCTGAGCGCTACCACCACCCCTCTATTGAATATTCATCAACTCCGCCATTCATCTTACCATCATTAGGCATAGTCAAGATAGGTATCTGTGTGATGGAGCCATTACGTCCTTCCACACGGCCGGCTCTCTCGTAGATTGTGGCCAGATCGGTGTACATGTAACCAGGGAACCCACGTCTACCGGGCACCTCCTCACGAGCAGCCGACACCTACAAGTGATAAACAGAGGCACACTTCATGATTTGCTTTGTCGAGTATAGGCTAAACTAATGATTATTCAACAGCTAATCAATTTTCAAAAACAAGTCTTGCAACATCATCCCAAATGGAAAAAACTTCTTGCCACAAAAATCAATGAATCAAATTCCGTTTCAACCTTTCCATTCAATTCAAAATTCACATTTATTTCCATACTTCATGAACATTTCTATGAAACTGGCTTATGACTTGGCATTCGAGTGTCTGTGTGTGTTGGTGGTTGTCATGTCAACAGGCCATGTGCGGTGAGTACCTGTAGTGGATTGCACATATACAGGCAACTGTTTCATGGAGTCCATGGGGTCATGGTTTGATGGCCCTGGGCAAAAGGCACTGCAAACAATTAGCAGATTAACTCTTTGCATGGATTTATGCCTAATGCCTTTATGGAAGACCTACTCCTTTCTCATATCAGCCAAGATTTTGTCAAGATGGATTATACTGAGGCCTTTCATCTCTCTCTGGGATGCCGTCTGTTCAACCGAGCTTGGGTCGATGATCGGCAGTCACATAACAGCTTTCCAATGGTCTGATTGTGCTTCAGAAACACGACCGTACACAAAATTGAGCCAATAAAATCTGTAAATGTCTATGAGGACCCAACTCCCATGCCTGAATCCTTCAGTAAATCTTTTAGTCTAGATACTACGTACCTCTCTCAGAGCTTCAGCGTAGGAGCTCATATCAGTCAAGATGACCAGGACGTGTTTCTCACATTGGTAGGCAAGGAACTCCGCTGCCGTCAACGCTAGACGAGGTGTAATAATGCGCTCAATACTGGACAATCAAAACAATAACAATAACAACAATAACAATAACACTTGATTCTTATAGCACATATCCTCGTAGATATATCAAGGCGCTTTACAACATTATTACCCTTTGTTCTGTTGGCATAATTAGACCATTTTTCAAACTTTCTAATTTCCCTGGGGAGCACAAAAACACTGAGGAAAGGGTAACTTACGTTGGATCATTGGCCAGATTGAGGAACAGACAGACATTGTCCATGGAGCCGTTCTCCTCAAAGTCCTGTTTGAAGAATCGAGCTGTCTCCATATTCACCTGTTACGAATCAATGATAATAAAAATACAAAGGATAATAATAATAATACCACATTTATTGTATTGTTTATTTCACCGTAAAAATGTTCAAAGCGCATTGCAATAAGCTACAATATCGTAAAAAGTCAGCACAATGGAGTAAACAGTAATGAGTAAAAGCAACAGTATTACACACACACAAAACTAAATTAGCCAAAAGCTTGTTTAAAAAGAAAAGTCTTTAGCTGAGTCTTAAAAACAGAAAGAGACTGCATCGATTTAATGTGAGAGGGCGACCCATTCCAAAGTGTCAGTGCAGCTTGAATAAATGACTTGTCCTCATTGGATTTTTGCATTTTACCTTTTGGGTACATTAAGAGTAACCCGTTATTAGAACGTAGAGTAAAAACTATAGTTGGAATGGTCTTTGACATGCAACATATCATTGATGTACTTTGGAGCGAGGTCATGAAGGGCCTTGGATGTTAGGTCAGTCTCTACAGGGACAAAATCCATTACTTAAAGCGAAGCTTGTGGTAGCTGAAAGTTCTGCACTTATGTATCAGTGCACTTCCAGACCTGGGTCCAATTTGGTAAAGCTATTATAGGCCATGTGACCTGTGACATTCCATGTTTACAAAAGAGCCACAGAGCCTGGACTTCCTGACACAGCCCAATGGAATAGAAACAATCAATCTTACATTTTCATGGAGAATGCACCAAATAATTTGTAACAACTTTTTATATGAAGAAAGTGGGCGTATCTTAATTCTTGTGCAATAGCTATTAGCATAACTCTTGAATTCATGTGTTAATTAATGATACAAAATGTATTGTCATGTGTCGTATTGCCATCTTGCCTGCCAGATAATGCCCTGGATTGTACAAGGTCACTCTGTTAGTAGGCAAGGTTACACATGCTACCCCAGAATGGTGGCTGTCGGTGCAAGGATTTGCTTGGGAGGGTGCAAGGATTTGCTTGTGAGTGTGCAGACTTCACATAATACAAAGCATTCTTTGCCAACACAGCTAGCGCAGCTATTTAGTGCTAACCTCGTAAGCTTGGAATGGTCACCGTTAGCGCAAAGGTCACATCGTGACTCACAGCATGTACTTGGGTCAGATATGAACTTGGGTCAAGACCTCTATCATAGTGTAGGCATATTGGTTTTCTCCACTTCAAATCAATGTAGTAGGCAAGTAATTAATTAATCAGACAATTGATCAATCAATCAATCTAACAATCAATCAATCAATCAATCAATCAATCAGAAAATCAATCAATTAATCAATCAATCTGACAAACAATCAATCAATCAATCAATCAATCAATCAGAAAATCAATCAATTAATCAATCAATCTGACAAACAATCAATCAATCAATCAATCAATCAAATCAATCAATCAATCAACCAATCGATCAATCAATATTTCTTACTTCCATCAAAATTTTCAAAAAAAACTTACACCCATAGCAGCAAACACAATGGCGAAGTTGTCTTCATGTGTATCCATGACATCCTTGTGGGGTTGTTTGACTAGACCTGCCTGCCTCACAATCTGCGCAGCAATCTGGATAAAACATCATTGAAAAAAGGACATCAACAAATTTTAATTAACACACCATTTCATTGTGAACCCTCAGATCCATTCAATATGCACGGTGTCTCCAGGTGGTTTTTTTTTTCAAAAACTGTGGGGCATTCTAGACCAGTTTTGTCACAAAACGCTGAATTGAAACGAGGTCCTCGGAATGTCCTCACTAGTTGGAGCATTTTAATGGTTTTATTATTTTATTTTTGTGCATCAGCCCGATTGCTATTTTGTGCGTAGGGAGAACTCTGAAAAAAATTCCATGTAGAACAACCACTTTAGTATTAATCAAGTTGGATTTGAAACTTTACATGGTGGGAAACCAATGTAGAAACTATGGTTTCTGTGAATACCATGTTATTGTAATTATCTCCCAAATGAGCCGCAGCAGGTTCCGAAAAGAAACGATGGTTCACCTTGAAGTTTTTTCAGAATGCACCGATTGTCTTCAGCAGAAAAATTAAAGGGGCTTTTAAATTTTTTTTTATGAGATATCGCCTAACATCACAAGGCCGGCAGCCACTTCAAGGTAAGGGCTACACTTCACTGATTTTGGCTGTCAACCCAAATCAGCTGTCACCAGGGGCACGTTGCCACCTACCCCTGGGGCTGAAACAGGGTTACCCCCTTTACAGCTTGTAAGGATGTAGGCATGGGGCTGTGTAGTCATGATCAAAGCAATCCTGTGGCTGTACATAGAATTATGAACTCTCACCCAGTTAATGCAAGTGCGCGCGTGCTCTCCATAGATATGATACAGTGGGAGGGTGCACGCTTGCAGTAACTAGGTGCGAGTTCATAATTCCATGTACAGCCACAGGCCTGCTTTGATGATGACGGCACAGCCCCTTTTAGGTGAATGAATTTTGAGGGGTCAATTAACTGATAGGAAAACGAACAAACAAGTGCGAAGCTCAAAATGACCTTACCTCGTTGTGTGGTAAGCCTGCAGCGGAGAAGATGGGGATTTTCTGGCCGCGCGCGATGGAGTTCATGACATCAATGGCGGATATTCCCGTCTGGATCATCTCTTCTGGATAGATACGAGACTGAGGGTTGATTGGCTGACCTGGAAAGAAGGAACACAAAAATTCATCCAGAAATGGTCAGGTCGTTGCCTCCAACAGTGCAGCTCATTTGGTATGGAATGCTCCACACCCTTGAGGGAACACATTACCCCATCACTCAGGGCACTTCATTGGCTACCGATTACAGAACGGATCCATTTTAAACTTGCTCTTTTTGTTTATAAATGCTTGAACAAAACTACTCCAAGATATCTTTCCAATTTACTGTCATATTACATTCCTCCACGATTTTCTTCGGTCCACACTTGACATCACTCACTTGAATATTCCTCGTGCAAACAGAGTTCTGGGTCAAAAAGCATTCAGTGTAGCTGGACCAATGATTTGGAACAATCTTCCTCCTGTCATTAGGGAATCTGTTAGTTTATCTCTATTTCGTAAAGCTCTTAGGAATCGCCTCTATCCGTGTTAAACTATATTATGTGTGCTATGATCTTGATGGAATAGCGCCTTATAAATTTTAATTGTTATGTTATGTTATGTTATGTTAAAAAACCTGGTTATTTCGTTGCCAGGAAGTCTACCGTAAGCAGCTCCAAAGGTGGAACCAAAGCTGCTGGGTACTTTTAAGGTCATTCTGAACATGAGCGCACATTTTTGAAGTCAACTACCCAGGCCTGGAATTTCATCTTTGAGAAGGCAAAGGCCAGTTTCTTCAATGTTGTCGCTTCAGCCTACAGCCATAGCCATAGCCGAAGACGGACAAAGCCTATGACAGGCAATGAGACAGCCACAAGATGTCAAGGGTGGGGTGTCATGGCCTAGTGATCCAGAGAAATGGCCCCAAGTTCTGTAACTTATAGAGTGTGGGTTTGAATCCTGGCCTGGTTAGTCGCATTACTTGTGTCCTTGAGCAAGGCATTTTATCATAATTGCTTCTCTCCACCCAGGAGTACAAATGGGTACCGGTGAGAGCTGGGGAGTTACCTGCAATGGACTGGCATCCTGTCCGGGGGAATAGAAATAGTCTCAGTCGTTTAATGCCAATGAATTCGGATATAAACACCGACCTGATGAGGCATTATGGCTCGGGACAGACTTTACTTAAGATGTCAACTTCAAGGCAAGAGGTCAAGGGTTGACCCCCAGCCTGAGTAACTTCTCTGCCACTAGATTCTTTTTTATATTTCCTAGTGCCTCAAAGAAATTAGCTTGTAGTAAAAACCATACCTTGAATATCCAGAAAATCTTCTGCTAATACTGGTGGTCCTTTGTCGATGGCTTTACCCGAACCGTTGAAAACACGACCTGGAATGTGCCAAATTAATGTTCAAAATAAGTATTCAATTAGTTTATTTCATTTCATTTATTCATGTCACAGGACCAGTGGCGTAACTAGCGGGGGAAGGGTGAGGGGCAGGGAAGGGGTGGGGAAATCCACCTACTCTGAACCCCCTTGCATTTATACCCAAGGTCCTTTTGGTTGGGAAGCAGTTTGCAACAGCTAATTCTATTTTCTCAAATTTATTTAACGTCACTGAATAATATTGAATACAAGCCAGAAATGATGCATTGTCATTGAAACTTACCTAACATATCTTCAGACACAGGGATGCGTAAAATATCCCCAGTGAATTCACAAGTTGTGTTCTTTGCATCAATACCCGACGTTCCTTCAAAAACCTATTCAAGAACACAAATCAAACCAATTACGTTCTTATCCACACATTAACTCTATTCCATTCCCAATCCATCAAAATCCAACTGCATGTTTTGTTTGATTTTGTTGGACTTGAGGACTTCATTAGTAAACTGATTATGCTTTACATGGGGTCAGGCATACCACCATAATCAGAGTCCAACAGTTTGGGTGTTGAGTTACTGTATGGTGTTTGGACTGATGACTGCACTGGTAAACTGGTCATGCTTTACATGGGACCAGGCATACCACCATAATCATAATTCAACAATGTGGCAGCACCTTTAAAACGACTCACCTTTTCAAAACAACCAGTGTACACAAAGATACAGGTACAAAGAGATGTTTCTATCATTTATTGTGTGTGGGTTATTACCTGAACTACAGCCTTTGACCCGCTGACCTCTAGCACTTGACCGCTCCTCTTTGTTCCATCAGCAAGGGTCAAATTGACAATCTCCGCAAACTTGGGAAACTGTTTCATTCAGGAAACGTTGTTCGGTGGAGGAGAAAAAAATTGAATATTAAGGCACATCAAGTGTTTTAGATAATTTCATGTAAAAAAGGGTGCAATATAAAATTGTAAATTATTATTATTATTACTGAAAGACAAGAGAACAAATTAAAAAACCATGAGTGTTTTATGGATAACAAGATTGGAAAGTTTAGATTGAAACTAAATCTCTCTGAATTTTACAATCAAGTGCTCTATACACAAAGGGCTTCACATTGGTGAAAGAAAAACTAATTTGTTTATACTTTTTAGTTATTTTCATCACGCCTGTTTAAAAAATACATCACAGACGTATATATATACACCTTTGGGAAAAGTTAGCGAATCTGATGCCCACTTTATCAAACATTTACAGTTACGGCAAAATCGTACTGAAAAAATACTTGACACTATTTCCGGTCATCATTCATACTCTAGTCACAGTGAATGAAAAAGTGGTAGTCTGATCAGATTTGCTCATCTTTTCTAATTCTGACCTTTACTGAAACTAAAA
Source organism: Plazaster borealis (assembly GCA_021014325.1). NCBI lineage: Eukaryota > Metazoa > Echinodermata > Asteroidea > Forcipulatida > Labidiasteridae > Plazaster > Plazaster borealis. The sequence continues at coordinate 4,274,540 of CM037458.1, forward strand.
TAACTTAATTTAGGCTGACCTTGACGTCATCAAGAATTACCAGTGGCCCGTTTACACCAGAGACCGTCTTGTAAGCTTTGGGAAATGACAAAACGTTTTCAGAGTTAAATCTTGAAACAAAGCGACAAAGTGACAAGTTTTAGCAATCCTTACATAAATCAACTTTAAATTTAATATAGTTTTACATCAAAATTGTAGTATAATGATAATCATATTATGGGTGACGGTCAATAAAAACAACACCACTATGATTCGTTCCGACAACCCTCTGTTGCGAAAACCTTAGCTTGTGATTTACACACTAGACAAAAACCTTTCTTTCATTTTCAAACTTTCATTTATTATTAAAATCAATTACAAAGCATTGCTTAGTTTGAATTTGATTACAAAAACAACAGTTCTTAATTCACAATTAATTAATATCCAACCAATAAATACTCACTTATTCTAGGGTTTGAAATGTAGTTCCTTTTTACGGCCATAGCATGTTCCCTGTTCGCTTCGACGCGAGTTCTCGGGGCCCCGGCGGCTCCATTCTCCATGGCGGATCAGCCTCGCCCTTCTCTGACCGTAGAAAGCGCCTGTAATCCCCCTGTCTAAAGCTCCCACAAGATGGTCGTCAGCGGCCGCTCCGTATATTTTTTTCACCTCTTTTTTAATGGAGTCTTTCCAATAGATACTCACAATTTCCAGTTTCAGAGTGTCTTCCAATATTCAGAGCTATATTCCCGATTTCCTGTGCTTCTTGAGTTGTGAATTGAATGATAAAATTCGGTTTAGTTGTGAACTTCGTCAGCGGTGATTCTGTGGGCTGATATCTTTCCCCGTGATCGAGGTCATCTTAACATTATTTTTACAGAGATCACTCACGTGATAAAATTACACCATTACCTATAGCGCCCTCTACCGATGTAATCTAGCTAGTGACCACATAATTAAGTGTAGGGTAGACGGAAAAGGAGACCCAGTACAGGACACACGTCATGGACTTTGCGTGAATAAAACATCGTATGCATAATTCATGTTTGATGTAGGGTCAGATGTCAAATCTAAATCGAGGCAAAGCGCGCGGCTTTTGAGGGGGAGTAGTGAAGAATAACAACACTACAGTGACAGTAGCACAATAATCACTTCCGTATGCTGGTCTTCTTCAGCTCTTCAATAAGTACGTATTTACATTAACAATTTATCGCGTTTTTAGGGGTGGTCCGTGTACTACACAGGGCTCCCTACACAGTTATGGAGAATTCTGTGGCGTGGACGTCATTATGGACGTCCACGGAAGAAGGTAATAGTCTCAAAGGCTGGGTTACCCATTTTGAAGACGCCGAACACGTTAGAAAGTCTTTTGAAATAGGGCAGGCACTGTCATTTGTATGCAGGCGGAAAACTGCTAACTTCGGACAAAGTGGTAAGTTTTCACTTCAATTTGATGGAATAAAGTTCTTTTTTTGTTTTGAATGAAGATGTAGGCCATTGTATTGTGGTTTCATTTTAAAGGCCTTTATTAAAGGTACTTTTAATTTTGTATTAAATAAAATTAAGTATGAATATTATTTTATTAATTAAAAATAAAATAAAATAATTGTAACAATGAATGTCATGTTATTGTTATTGTTATGTTTATGACTGTCATCCTACCTACCTTAATTAACATTATATGATAGGATAGTTGCAATAATCGTACTCCTCCATCCTCCCCATGTGCCATCGTCTACAAACTGTCGGGAAGATGGAGGATTTGTGACTGAATGATTGTCTTACACCACTATGTGTTGTGACTCCATCCAGATCCAGTACTATACTTAGTAATTATTTCTGACTCCTTCTTGAATGTTAGGCCTACAGCAACAATCTGGAACATCAAACAACTTGAGAGTCCGCTTCCATGACATTGAAGATGCTGTTGTGCCATACGATGGTGTGCCATTTTTTTTACTTGGGAAATATGAGCTGAGCTGTATGTTTGGTAACGACCAGCATAAGGCCCAAAAGAACAAGCAGCAAGCGACCAGAGACAGTGAGTTGAAGGTGAGTAAGATGAAAAGTAAACAGATACTCTGATCTAAACTTAAACTCATCATTTAGTATAGGAATTAAGGATAGATACATAACAAGAGGAATAAAACTAGAATAGTACATAATGTCAGAAAAGAACAGAAGGAAATCCATTTGTGGTCTTTATGATATAATCTTATATTTTTATTGCTTGTGTATGTAGCCAGAGTTATTGGAATTGAAGGCCTTCGGGTCACAGTTTTTAAGTAAACTTTTTTAATTCCGGGCATATGGCTCTGGTTTCTTTTTTTAATACATTTTTTGTGACTGTATTACATGTATGTGATTTTTAATGCCGAATAAATAATAATAATAATAATATGGTTCATGTTGTTTGCCAGCTTAACAATATTATTTTTAATACATAAAACAATTTTAAAAATCCAATTTAGCTAATAATTGTTATAAATATGTTACTGCATTTTTCACATTTAGAGAGACCATCCTAGAGGAAGAAGGTCCAAACGGATGCTTCAGACCACAAAAAAAAGGGGCTGTCCTGCACGGATCCTGATGAAGCATGTTGTTCGCTTCCCTGATTTCAAGGTAAAGTGAGACAATTTCTTGACCTATTCATTCTATAGCATAAGGACAGTTCCACAATATGTACATATGCCCTACCAAATATCTGCACTACTCGGATGGGATATGACTAGATGAATATGTTTAAGTACCATTGAAGGATCTTGGACTTCAATCTTTAGGTGGTCTTTGATTTCTGTTCGTGTTCATCAGTATAAGACACAGAGGCTATCACTTGGAGAGTTTCTTGGAAACAACATGAGGGTTGTAAATCCCTCTTTCTTTTAAAGTTTGTGCTGGTATGTTTTGGGTACTTAATCTCTGCAACTGACATACCGTCTGATTTTCTGAACTAATTTGTGAATCATCAAATAATTATATCAAAATAATGGAAAATTATTTCAGTCTTGAGGTACATTTAACACATTTTTGTTTTGTATCAACAAAGATCAACTCTGATACTAAGAGGTTACAGCGAAAGGGGAGTGAAGACGTCCGCCATGCAGTAGATAGAGGACTGTTTGTCAATAAAGAATCCCGCATCTACATATCATTGCCTGCTGATGAGGCCCACACGGGGACTCACTACTTGGGAGAGGTACCTTTTCATCTCGGTATTTGATGTAATTTTTGTGTAGATTGTGGCTCTCAGAGTCAATATGACAGCACACATCATGTTACTGCAAACCAAAATATTATTGTTTTCTAAATGCATGTAAATGCAAAACTTGTAGTGAAATAACAGAAAAACAACAGTGGTGTCGTTCACGGATCAATGCTGGAGCAAAGTGAAATAACAGTGCACATATTTACCTCCTTAATGTAATTGTAAAGAGAGCTTACATGTACTTTTAATCTAAATCAATTTTGTTTCCTCAGTTGACAGGGTTGATGAACCCCCTTAGCAGGGAAGTTAGGTTCAAAATAGTAGATCTTGTTGGGAAAGGAGTTTCCAATGTGAAGGAGATGAAACGCCACATCCGGATGTTTGTGGAGACGTCTCTTTCTGAATGTGGCAATGCTCCTTCAACAACTGATGCTGCCTACTACCCCACAGATGAGACAATTAGAAAGCACATTTACATGGCACAACAAAAGCTAAGGTAAGCATTATTTCTACAAAGTACAGTATACATATTGTGACTGTCAACATTTGAGCTTTTTTTAGTACACCATTAACTGAACGAGAAGTAGTGGTCAGAAGTAATAGAACAAAGCTATAAATTGAACTGTTTAAAACAACCTCGCATAAAAATTCAATTTTTTGCATACATTTTGGGCTTCAAAGACAAGTAACGTAAAAATATAATTACACAGATTATGTTGAATTTATACAATTGGTAAATTTAGCTTGAAATCTGGGTTAATCAGAGTTAACAAAGGAAACACTTTCGTCCCCATTTTATCAGTTATCTTCAGTAATATGTTTGTGTAACTCACATGCAAGTTTGGTCTTCTATGTTAACAAACCGTCTGTGTTGTATGGTCATCAACTTCATTTTAAGGTTGCAGTTTTAAAACTTACAGGTGTTAAAGCTTCCATTATCCAAGAACTGTTGTGAATTTAATCTTTTCAGGTACTCCAGGCTTGATATTGACAACTTTGCCATGCAAATTAAAGAGTGGGCCAACCATAAACCTGAAGACAATTTCAGATTTCTTCCCCCGATACTTTCTTCCAATGAAAACGAGGAGGCTGAATCTAAATTCTTCTTTTGCCATCAGACGAAGTACCAGAGACATCTACTTCGAAGGTAATCTCTTTTCATTATAAAGTGAATAAAACTTTTTCTTCAAGACTGAGATCCTTTAAAACATACCAACCTCTAATTTTATACAATTAAACAACCCTAACATACCCTGTAGGATACAGATTGCATCCACAAAAGATCTACATTCCCACAGTGAAAAACATCCCACTGATGGAGGAAATTCCAGTAGAGTGAATTAACCAAAAGAATGACATCCCCAGTAGAATGACATCCCCAGTAGAATGACATCCCCAGTAGAGTGACATCCCCAGTAGAATGACATCCCCAGTAGAGTGACATCCCCAGTAGAATGACATCCCCAGTAGAATGACATCCCCAGTAGGGAGACATCCTCAGTAGGATGACATCCCCAGTAGAGTGACATCCTCAGTAGAGTGACATCCCCAGTAGAGTGACATCCCCAGTAGAGTGACATCCCCAGTAGAATGACATCCCCAGTAGAATGACATCCCCAGTAGAATGACATCCCCAGTAGAGTGACATCCCCAGTAGAATGACATCCCCAGTAGAGTGACATCCCCAGTAGAGTGACATCCCCAGTAGAGTGACATCCCCAGTAGAATGACATCCCCAGTAGAGTGACATCCCCAGTAGAATGACATCCCCAGTAGAATGACATCCCCAGTAGAATGACATCCCCAGTAGAGTGACATCCCCAGTAGAATGGCATCCCCAGTAGAGTGACATCCCCAGTAGAATGACATCCCCAGTAGAGTGACATCCCCAGTAGAATGACATCCCCAGTAGAGTGACATCCCCAGTAGAATGACATCCCCAGTAGAGTGACATCCCCAGTAGAATGACATCCCCAGTAGAGTGACATCCCCAGTAGAATGACATCCCCAGTAGAGTGACATCCCCAGTAGAGTGACATCCCCAGTAGAATGACATCCCCAGTAGAATGACATCCCCAGTAGAATGACATCCCCAGTAGAATGACATCCCCAGTAGAATGGCATCCCCAGTAGAGTGACATCCCCAGTAGAATGACATCCCCAGTAGAATGACATCCCCAGTAGAATGACATCCCCAGTAGAATGACATCCCCAGTAGAGTGACATCCCCAGTAGAATGACATCCCCAGTAGAGTGACATCCCCAGTAGAATGACATCCCCAGTAGAGTGACATCCCCAGTAGAATGACATCCCCAGTAGAGTGACATCCCCAGTAGAATGACATCCCCAGTAGAATGACATCCCCAGTAGAATGACATCCCCAGTAGAGTGACATCCCCAGTAGAATGGCATCCCCAGTAGAATAACATCCCCAGTAGGGAGACATCCCCAGTAGAATGACATCCCCAGTAGAATGACATCCCCAGTAGAATGGCATCCCCAGTAGAGTGACATCCCCAGTAGAATGACATCCCCAGTAGAGTGACATCCCCAGTAGAATGACATCCCCAGTAGAATGACATCCCCAGTAGAGTGACATCCCCAGTAGAATGACATCCCCAGTAGAGTGACATCCCCAGTAGAATGACATCCCCAGTAGAGTGACATCCCCAGTAGAATGACATCCCCAGTAGAATGACATCCCCAGTAGAATGACATCCCCAGTAGAGTGACATCCCCAGTAGAATGACATCCCCAGTAGAATGACATCCCCAGTAGGGAGACATCCCCAGTAGAATGACATCCCCAGTAGAATGACATCCCCAGTAGAATGACATCCCCAGTAGAGTGACATCCCCAGTAGAATGACATCCCCAGTAGAATGACATCCCCAGTAGAATGACATCCCCAGTAGAATGACATCCCCAGTAGAGTGACATCCCCAGTAGAATGGCATCCCCAGTAGAATGACATCCCCAGTAGAATGACATCCCCAGTAGAATGACATCCCCAGTAGGGAGACATCCCCAGTAGAATGACATCCCCAGTAGAATGACATCCCCAGTAGAATGGCATCCCCAGTAGAGTGACATCCCCAGTAGAATGACATCCCCAGTAGAATGACATCCCCAGTAGAATGGCATCCCCAGTAGAATGACATCCCCAGTAGGGAGACATCCCCAGTAGAATGACATCCCCAGTAGAGTGACATCCCCAGTAGAATGACATCCCCAGTAGAATGACATCCCCAGTAGAATGACATCCCCAGTAGAATGACATCCCCAGTAGAATGACATCCCCAGTAGAATGACATCCCCAGTAGGGAGACATCCCCAGTAGAATGACATCCCCAGTAGAATGACATCCCCAGTAGAATGACATCCCCAGTAGGGAGACATCCCCAGTAGAATGGCATTCCCAGTAGAGTGACATCCCCAGTAGAATGACATCCCCAGTAGGGAGACATCCCCAGTAGAGTGACATCCCCAGTAGAATGACATCCCCAGTAGAGTGACATCCCCAGTAGAATGACATCCCCAGTAGAATGACATCCCCAGTAGAATGACATCCCCAGTAGAATGACATCCCCAGTAGAATGACATCCCCAGTAGAATGACATCCCCAGTAGAATGACATCCCCAGTAGGGAGACATCCTCAGTAGAATGACATCCCCAGTAGAATGACATCCCCAGTAGAATGACATCCCCAGTAGAATGACATCCCCAGTAGAATGACATACAAAGTAGAATAACAACCCCAGAATCCAGACAACCACAGTAGAATGACAGCCCCAGTAGAATGACATCCCCAGTAGAATGACATCCGCAGTAGAATTTCATCGAAAGTTGGTTGAGTTCCTAAGTTGTATGACATGCGCTGTAGAATGACATCCCCAGTAGAATGACATCCCCAGTAGAATGACATCCCCAGTAGGGAGACATCCTCAGTAGAATGGCATCCCCAGTAGAGTGACATCCCCAGTAGAATGGCATCCCCAGTAGAATGACATCCCCAGTAGAGTGACATCCCCAGTAGAGTGACATCCCCAGTAGAGTGACATGCCCAGTAGAGTGACATCCCCAGTAGAGTGACATCCCCAGTAGAATGACATCCCCAGTAGAATGACATCCCCAGTAGGGAGACATCCCCAGTAGAATGACATCCCCAGTAGAGTGACATCCCCAGTAGAGTGACATCCCCAGTAGAGTGACATGCCCAGTAGAATGACATCCCCAGTAGAGTGACATCCCCAGTAGAATGACATCCCCAGTAGAATTACATCCCCAGTAGAATGACATCCCCAGTAGAGTGACATCCCCAGTAGAATGACATCCCCAGTAGAATGACATCCCCAGTAGGGAGACATCCCCAGTAGAATGGCATTCCCAGTAGAGTGACATCCCCAGTAGAATGACATCCCCAGTAGAGTGACATCCCCAGTAGAATGACATCCCCAGTAGAATGACATCCCCAGTAGAATGACATCCCCAGTAGAATGACATCCCCAGTAGAATGACATCCCCAGTAGAATGACATCCCCAGTAGAATGACATCCCCAGTAGAATGGCATCCCCAGTAGAATGACATTCCCAGTAGAGTGACATCCCCAGTAGAGTGACATCTAAACAATCATCTAAACAGGAGAAGTATTTATGCTTTTATTAACAGATATGGCAACACTTTGTGTCTCTTGGATGCAACTTATCGCACCACCAAGTATTCACTACCTCTATTTTTCCTGGCCGTAAAACCAATGTTGGTTTTAGTGTAGTTGCACAATTTATTGTACAAGAGGAAACCAGCAATCAAATTTGGTTTGGCGACTATTCATGAGTGGATGCTTCCAGAGGAAGAAAACAGCCCCAATGCTTGGACGTGGAAGCCAAAATATTTCATGACCGATTTTTCTGAAAGGGAAATCAAGGCAATAGAGGAGACGTTTCCAGGTAATATGTTGCTTATGTAATCAATCAGATAGAAATTAACTTTTTTGTAATCAGCCAGCTCATGAAAACAAGCTGAGTTTCATTGCTACTGTTTACTGTCTTTGTCTTGATTGATTGATTTTAGAATGTGAAACATATCTGTGTGACTTCCATCGGGAGCAAAGCTGGACAAGGTGGGTCAGTAAACACGACAACGGAGTGGCAAACATGAAGGAAAATGTCTTGGCAATGCTTCGCAGATGTGCCCATGCAAACACCATTGCTGAATACAACAATGCCATTTTGAAGTTGAAAAACTCCATGGAATGGAGAACATCATCCAGACTAAGAAACTGGTTTTCAAAAGTGTGGATTCAGAAGCCAAGGTTTGTCACACTCCTTGACCATAAATTCTGTGATCCATAACATGAAGTGAAGTATTTAAAATCATCATTAATTAATTACAAAAGATAAACAACTACACACCACTTTTCATTACAAGAAATGTAAGTTAAAGGTTAACATGTTATGGGTTGGTGATTTGGAGTATTGTTTAACCCTCAAAAGAGGTATGTTTTCAGTACTTCATGCTAACATGTTTTAATATCTTCACTGTCTTAACCACATCGTACATACTTGTCAGCTCATATGCTATTCTATGTTAAGCAGGACCATGCCACAAGTCCTAGAGGGGTTGTCATTCAACATTGGGCAACAATTTTGTTAAACAAAACTTTGCCAGCATCTATTTTATTTTTAATTGTGGATAAGCAGTTGCCAACCACTTAAAAAGGAACATTTCTTAGTAATGTCAGTTTTTGCATAAACTCATTGATAGATCATATGCGCCCACAAACTTAATAAATCTTTAAAAATATTTCTCTGCAGCGCTGGGTATGGGCATACAGACATGGAAAGGGTCTTCAAGTCAACACAAACAATGGACTGGAGCGCCAGAATAAGGTGTTCAAGTATTCTTTCCTTGAGAACAAGAACAGCAACAGCCTATCTAGTATGATAGATACGCTTCTGAATGAATACCTTCCAAGTATGATGCTCAAGTAAGTTATAACATTTTTTTGTTGAAATTTCTTGATCAAATGGTATTGAGATGATTTATCATAAGGTGTCTTCATGTTTATAAAATTAAAGAAAAGTTTCTCACATTTTAAAAGTTAATACAGGTTTTCGAGTTTCATATTGGTTCTAATAACTAAAACCAATTTACAATATGTTAATTGTATATATGATTTACTTTCAATTGTATTGTATTTAACACATCGTTTATATTCCTGCATTATTTCACAGTTCCAATTTGTTTGGTAAGTTACTCTCCAAATTATCTATACACTAAAATGTTGCGGCACTTGTTTCCTTTTTGGTAGTGGAAGTTCTGTTCACCCCAGCTTTTCTTTTGCAACATAATCTTTCTTTCTGCATTCTCACTGCACTTAATTGTCCTTGTCTTCCAAAGCCATTTCCTTTCGACAGCAGCTTTGCATCAACTTCATAGTGTGTTTCCATTGTAAATGTATAATGCTTGGTGGAGGTTCTGTCTATGTTTGCACTTTTTTAATCTAGATAGAGAATATTCCTTTCTGTGCTGTTTTTATGTGCTTTGCTTCTTGTTTTTTATAAGGCAGAATTACATGAACTTTGCAGGTTTCCTAGCAAAATTCTAAAAATGTGTCCTACTATGGCTTGGTTTGATTTTCTTACTCTGCTTTAACAGTCTTGCGAGGTTGTAGTGCAAACTGTTTTGTATGTGGAGAATGCTTCACGAGTGAAATTGTCTTGCTTATGTGTGAAATATGCCTAGTTGTACATTAAGCATGGATTTTTCTGCCTTAATAAGAGCTGGCTTTATTATCTATACAGGGCACATAATATGGAGTCCCCAAGTTCTTAAACGGCATGCAGCTTTCAATTTGACATTTTAAAAAGTTTTCAAATGAAATACTTTGGAAAAGATACTTCACACTTATAGTCATTGATTTCTGTCCGTATTTCACTGTTTTTTTTCATAAAGCTTCAACTCTATGATAGAACCATTATTGCATAAAGTTGTTTGCAGTCTGTTTCATTGTCATTGATGCTCAAAATTTTAATTTCCACGTAATTGTGTTGTGTGTAGAACAAAAGTTCATTATAAATTACAGAGATTGTCACAACTTGTATGTGTGTAATACTCCCACTTACATGTAGGTACATCAAGGACAACACTGACTTTTCTGAAGGTTTGGGCAGACTGTTCAATAACGACATTCCGGAATACTTGAGAAACAGACCTCCAGATTTTGTCAAAAGCTGTCTAAACAAGAAGGATATTGGTGAAGCCATCCCTCTGTGTGACATTGTAAGAGTGTCCACGGACACATTCAAGGTATTCATGCATATTTATGCATTTTAAAATAGTTATCCTACATCATAGTTAATTCCAAGATATTAGACATAAAATTATCTGCAATTTCTTGAAAAACACATTTTTTTCCAAAATTTAATTTTTTGCTTATCATCAAAATCATGCTAAAACTTCAATATTTGAAAATGTAAAAATGACTTTTGTCAAATTTATTTCTCTCGTTTATATTTATAGTCATGTGCATAGTCATTTATACACTTCAAGCATTTAATTTCCTTCTTAAACAGATCAAAAGCCAATCCAACAATGACACATATACAATGTGTCTTAATGCTGGCAATGGGCTTCCAGGCTGTGATTGCCATTCCTGGACCTGGACCCATTTACCATGTAAACATATGTTTGCTGTGATGCATTACTTTGATGACATCTCATGGGATAGTCTACCAAAAGATTATACAGAGTCACCGCTCTTTACCCTGGATGGCAACATTACTCTGGTTGGTGAAAGGCAAAGATCTCAAGATGAAGAGGCTGAAGTGATTGCAAGTCAGCAACAGTGTACTGCAGATTTACCACCTAGGAAACGCAGACACATCTCTCCCATCAAATCAACTGCAGTTGTGTGCAGAGAGCAGTTGTCAACAATAGAGAGGTCAACCTACCTTTGCCAAAATATAGACGCGTTAAAGCATCTATCTAGTCTTCTTAAGGAAGCAAATCAGTTCATTAATCTTCATTTAAATAGTGAAGATGGTGTGCCTGTTACCCGAGGCAACAATACCCAAAAGAAGAAAATCTCCCCCATCATCCAACCAGAAAACCACTGAAATCAACACCCAAAAGAAAATTTACCTTTCAGGGAGCAAGTTTTGGGCTAGTGGGCGGTTTGGTGCATCAGCGGACAACGCCAAAGAAAGGGTGTATGTTACATCCTCTAGCAAGGACACAATCATGGATGAGGAGGTTATTGTTGATGGGTGCGCTGAGGTGCCAGGTCAACAAGCTGCAAACTTGTTAACAGTTCTTGACAAAGCAACGAAAGAAAGTTGAGATTAAGAGCTTTATGTTTTGATAGTCACAACCACGTTATTGTATAGTAAATTGTTCCCTGTTATAACTGAACTAACCGCCTCACTAAATATTTTCCTTTACAAATATTTGTATCATAGTTTTACACTTTTTTAAAATTAGTATTTCTTTTATTTAATTTGCTAGTTTATTATGCTTTTTTTAAGCTTTCAAGGATTCCCTTGAACCAAAGCAGTGGTCTACATTTGTTGGAGAAGCAGAAATTTCAAAAGGTTGGACTGCAGATGTTGTTTCCCTTACAGCTATGTCTGTTTTAGATGAATTGTCTGATGATGAACAGATGCAACTGCTGATACCACTTTGTGCTCTTGCACCAGAAAATCTGGGAAATTCTGCCAAGTACCGTGTGGCAACTCTTTTGATAGCTGAATTAGGTAAGCAACTGTCCAGCATTGAAAGAAACTTTTTGTTATTGGTGCGAATGATGTACATGTGTATGGAATTCAATAAAATGCATCAAAATACATATGTAATGGTGACATCTATACAAAGTTTGATGCACAGCAAAGTAGCAAAGAGGCAGAACAAGCTATGCAAGATCTCCTGAAGGCAACTGCAGCAATGTGTAATGTCAAAGGTGAATTTCATTTACATGCACACTTTTCTGTTTGTTTTGTTTAAGAGGCACACCTGTAATAATAATTATTGATGTGAATTTTCAGGATTCATACGTTTCTCTCAAAAGTAATCAGTCTCCCTATAATTGATCTATAAACTTGTAGTGTGGAATGCTGAAAAACGTTTTGTTTTGTTTTTGTATAAAACGATAACCATACTTCACTTGTATAATTTTCTCAAATAGCTACAAAGCATGTCACCTTCTGGGATGGTACATGTCCAGGACAGGATGAACAAAACAGCAAGTTTGAACAGCAAGGTAAATGTACACTGAACATATCTTAAATAATATAAATAAAAACAATTGAAAATCTGGATTTCTATTTAAAGTAAAGTAAGACAGCAGCTCAATTAAATGTATTTGGATACTGCCAAATCTATACAAAATTTTAGACCTATCTCCATTAAAAGCAAACCAAGAATGCAAAGTGAATTGACAGATTTTCAAACACAAATCAGTTTGAAATTGAAAGACTTCAATAACAAACAAAATAAAAGAAATATGCACAATCAGTCCTCAAATAAAACAATAAAAATCAATTCACTTTCAACACATTCAGTATAAGAACCTTTGAGCCTATTAGGTTACAAGATGAATGATATGTCAGGAAAAATCCAAAGTTAACGATATCAAAAACCTGATAAAAATTACCTTAGAAAATACAGCATTCCTATAGTGGCCTTTCTGACAAAATGTTATTTAGTAGTACCCAACTACCATAATTTAATAGCATGATTTGAACTTGTATTTAACTTGTATCCTCAACAGCTACAAAGAACAGTGCTGACTCTTTCTCCAGAGATGCATGTTTGGAAAGAATGAAAGTATGAGAAAATCTGATTTAAGAGGTGAACAAAAATTGTACTTTTTTGTTTAAACCAGGAGTAGGCTTCTTGATTAAGTTACATCAAAATATTCAAAATACTCTGGATCACATAATTTTGCAAGAACTAAGTAACCTGAACTAATTGAACAGTTCATTTCATTTGTGTATTACGCTTTGAATCACTGCAGGTAGTCATTTTTTGAAATGATTTATGTAAATGTTGCTCTATGTGAGGGCTCCTTTGGAAGTCATTGGCCTTCACTATAGCTTTAGTTCAAGGTTGTGCATTTCAGGATGGCCTTCTATTTTCCTGTTTCAGACATTGTGTTGAAATTACAGCCCGCTAGTGAGATAAAAAAGGTCAAAGTAACAAATGGGTCAAGAGTACATGTATGTGGAGAGGTTCTTGAAAAGGCAGACTTAACATCTCTTCAAGGTAACAACTGGTTGACTGACAAGGTAAGTGTAAAACTAAGAAAATTTGTGGTTTTCAAACTTAGAATTGTGCTGTTTTTATACTATTAAATAGGATAGTAGTGTTTTTTAAAATGTTGTCCGTCTTCATTTTGTTAACTGGTTGAAGTCAATGTAAACAAGCAACATGATGAACATGTTTATGTTCTACCGTCATATGTTGCTGTTCTATGGGACAATGGGAGGTTTGACACCTTCCTGTACAAAATTTCTATATTGCAAACAAACTCATCATCTTTGTTTAGTTATGTCATGTATTTATTGAAAATTAAATGTGCACAATATGAACACGGTTTGTACATGCCCTTTAAAAAGAAAGGGTTTTCTTACACAATAAATTATGTTGATAAAATTGGAGAATTCTTTTGTTTTAGAAGGTAACTTTCAATGCATATTTTTCATTGAATGATAAGGTCAATGAAAAGTTGAATTTAATGAAAAGTTACATTGAATGAAATATTTAGATTAAGAACATTGCAGATTGAGTGATTTACAACTGAAAGGTAAACATATTTTTATACACAGGTCAAAATGTCTATGTATAAGTGGGTGTTCATGCCAGTCAATGTCAATGGAAGTCACTGTAACATTACTGGACTCTCTGAATCTCACAAGCAGCAAGATTTATCTTGACAAATGGAAGTAAGTTTATTTTGTATTGTTGTTATGTGGTCAGTGCAAAATTACCATTACAGGGCTTTAAGTTTTAACCATACAGTGTACAATTTTGATATTCTAGGAAGTTCATGTCAATGCGAGCAAAACAAGTTGGAGAGCTTGGAAAATGGACTATTGATGATTCATTTTCATCAGCACAACAAAAGGATGGTCATAGCTGTGGACCATTTGTCATGTTGGTAAGTAAAATGTCACTCTACTGGGGAGTCACTCTGCTGCTGGGGATGACATTCTGGGGCGTCATCACACTGGGATGACATCACTTGGGGATGTCACACCCACTGGGGATGTCATTCCCACTGATGGGTGTCCTCACTGGGGGGATGTCATTACACTCTCTGTGGGGATACTGGGGATGTCATTCCCATCAGATGTCACGCCCTACTGGGGAGAGTCTCCCCTACTGGATGTTACTATTCTACTGAGATGTCACTCTGACTGGGGATACATTCTACTAGGGATGTCACTCTGCTGGATGACATTCTACTGAGGATGTCACTCTACTGGGGATGGCATTGACCAGTAGATTACCTGTAGTGGGATTATTTACTGCCTTGTCACTGATGAGGTCAGATTTCGTGAGCTAATTGATGCATCTGTCAAGCCACCGTCGCAGCGAACCAAATGCAACAAATGTGGGTTCGCTGCATGTGTTGTGGCAGATGGTCACACTTTTCATGTGTAGCAATTACGACAAAAAAAAAGCAGAATTTATTTGCCCCATATGTATTGCAAAAGGGTTGTTGTCTTGTCTGAAGGGTTGGCACATGTCTGTATAAAGATACAGAGGTACTTAATAATATGTCATCACACAGGAAATGTCAACTAGAGAAAATTTCTTTTTTGCACACTCACTATCAAATTAGTAAGCCCTAATAAACAATGATCCTAGCAAAAAGTGATATTACACAATACATGTGAAAAGTTTGACCACAGCATGCTGACAAGAAAGTGACTTTAACAAAGCATAAACAATTAATTAATGAGAGACAAGTTCTTCAGTAATTGGAAATATTGTGACTAGACCCTAAAAAACACAATGTACACAGCTAGTAGTGAACAACTTATTAAATATATATGATAATTATGAATCAAAGAACAGGTAACAAAGTACTCACCCCTTCTCATGACTTCTCCTGCTCTAGTATAGACCCACCTTAATAATGCCTTAGTGATAAAATATGTTGGAGGAAGGAACTGTGCAGCACCCCATCCAAGTGAGTGCTGTATATATATATATTGTGAACGTGCATCCAACCCCCACTGGAGTCCCGAGTCCTGGCCTGCAGGGTGGTCTGCACAGATTTTTTTTTTTACACATGGAAGGGGTCAGCCGTAAAAGTTATTAAAGCTATTTAAAGTCTTGAACGGCTCAAGAAATAAATCAAGTAACTCATTTTAAAAAATAAACACCTAAAAATTTTAATTCTTGACAATACAATAGAGGCCGTCTAGGGCAAAATGGTAAAAGTAAAAACAAAAAAGAAAGATAGGCCCTCCCAGTTATGGTTTCAAAGAAATTATTGTCCTGGCTCTGTATTTTCAGGCCCCTTTCTATGCTTATATGAGGTCATCAATGGATTATATGGTGTTCTGACTGTCTAGAATCTGACTGTCTTGACATATTGGCAATGACATAATGAAGCACAATTTTTTGTTTTTGAAGTTTTTTGACTTGCCAGAAGCTAGTACTTAGTACAATTTCCATGGCTTTGCTTACCAAACTTAGACACTAATTATTTAAAAATGCATGTGGTTATCAGGTTTTTGTAAGTATTTTTTCAATTAAAAACGATGCGTATACTGCATCCCATTGAATTGAAAAAGTGATCTGAGAACAATAAATTTTTTAAGAACTTAAACGCTGGAGAGCAATTCATTTTCAACATTTTCTTACGTCTTTAGCGGTTTCATCAATTAGTACCATCTTTGGAACGGATTGTAAAAAATTAAATAAAAACTGGGGGTTAATACAATATTACTATATATGCGAAAAAAAAATTACAGCGACATGTGTACACAGTACAATGTACACATGTACATGTGTACAAACAGTGAACTACTATGCACGCAACAACACCCACCACACGACGACGACGGGAACGGGCCGGTCACCACGCACGCAACTGAAGTGTTTTTTCATATCACGGTGATGACGTAGGGTCCTGTACTGGGTCTCCTTTTCCGTCTACCTAAGTGTAGGTTTTGTTTTGTCCACTTCCTACAAAAATAAAGGAACTTTGTGGATTTTTAAAAGTAAAAGTAAAATACTAGTTGGTTAAGCTTTATATACAAACAGTTGTTTTTACAATAACAGTGGGCTCCTTTCATAAGTTGTTTAGTAAAAACAGGTTTTACTAGAATACAAATCAGAATTTTAGGTGTATAGTTTGTGTGAAATTTGGTTCCAAACAAATTCTGGAAAGACTTACTTAGAATATTAATGCAATTTGCCTTTGATCACAATCTGCAGCCACTAACCCTATACATTTTTGACGAGATGGGTCAGATATGCCTTTGGCTTTTTATTGACCCAAGTCTAACAAGTAAGATTTATATTATTAGACAATTAAGCTTAAAGGCACTGAAGGAGAAATAGGGGAAAACAAAAGCTCAGCTATACAGATGTAGTTGCTAGGGACATCGGGGTGTTTCGATCTGATCTTCCTAACTTGATGAGGTACAGAAATGAATGGGCAAATCTCAACATGATTCTGACTTCTGTCGACTAGAGAGAGAGAGAAAGGCACTGTACACAGTTGTTAGTTACTCAAAATATATATTAGCATAAAAACTTACTTGATAACGAGCAACAGAGAGCTGTTGATAGTATAAAACATTGTGAGAAACGACTCCCTCTGAAAGAAGCCTTTTTTTTCCTATCTGAAAGCATACACTTTGTACAACAAGGGTGTTTTTTCTTTCATTTTCTTGCAACTTCAATGACCAATTGAGCCCAAATTTTCACAGGCTTGTTATTTTATGCATATGTTGGGATACACCAAGTGAGAATACTGGTCTTTGACAATTACCAAACGTGTTCGGTGCCTTTAAAATCTGAAAGCTCATTGCTAAAGTTGATGCCAGGACTGCATGCAGTGCGCAATGTTAATTGCAGTTAAATGTTGTTTTGACTCTGCTGTTGTTAAAAATTGTCTGTCGGGCACATTTAGATTAGCATTAGACCGAAAAAAGAAATCGCTGTTATGTACCACTTTACAGGGGGGCTGTGGCATGGAATTATGTACTCTAACCCAGTTACTGCAAGCACCCTGGTCATCACATCTTAATCAGCGCCGTCATTTGACATGATGGACAGCGCGCGCGTTTGCAGTTACTGGGTTTGAGTTCATAATTCCGTGTACAGGAACAGACCCATGGGCGTTGAGGCCCTATGGTTATGAGGTACAGAGGAGTTGAGTTGCCTAAATATTACGAAGATAAAAACACAAGTACCATCTTCTTATCAGGCATGATATTTGGTCCTTGAAAGGTTACACCCCTATGTTCCGACACCCCTATGTTCTGACACCCCTATGTTCCGACAACCCTGGTGTATTTTCCTATTCCTAACCCTAACCCTATGTAAATCATGAGGGGGTTGTCGGAACATAGGGGTGTCGGAATATAGGGGTGTCGGAATATAGAGCAGTCACCCCTTGAAAAGTAGGAACATGGGCTGACCCAAGGGCTGACCTACATATACACATAGTGTTGGCTTTAGTAGACTTATCAGGCCTGAATAATATTAATTTTTCTGATTTCTCCAAGGGCAAAAAATCGGAAAACAGACTCAAGTAGGAAAAATATAATTCCTGCTTCTTATACTTGATAAACATGCTTTTTGATTTCTCTGGTCATTTTTTTCTTCTTCTTGCTGTGCCCGAATTTTCTCCATTGTTTGGCCGATTTTTTTTTTGGGGGGGGGGGGGTGGAGGGGGTGGGGGGGGGGCAGTTGCCCCTCTGCACACCTATGCACATGCCAGCTATGAAACAATGATTTTGATTTAAAGGCACTGAACACGTTTGGTAATTGTCAAAGACCAGTGTTCTCACTTGGTGTATCCCAACATATGCATAAAATAACAAGCCTGTAAAAATTTGGGCTGAATTGGTCATCGAAGTTGCAAGAAGATGATGAAAGAAAAAACACCCTTGTTTTATACTATCAACAGCTCTCTGTTGCTTGTTACCAAGTCAGTTTTTATGCTGAAATTTTGAGTAATTACCAATTGTGTACAGTGCCTTTAAATGCTAGCTTTTCTGAATCATAGATCTCAACACTTGTTTATTTGAAGAAAAAAAAGTAGAGGAACAGAAAACACACACTTTTGGAGAACAAAAAAATTGACTTTCAGAATCTTAAATAAATTGTAGAGTTTATTTCTTATAATGATTTGCATCCATCACATCCAGTGCAAACTTTATAAAAAAGTACAAAAACTTCAAAACAGAGAATATCGCTTTGTGAAAAAGTAATTTGCCTTACAGTAAAATAAAAATAGATTGTAAAACTTCAATAGCAAAAAAGAGAATGAAACATATGACAATTTTTAAGTTTCTCAAATTTTCAAATCTCAAATAAAACTTAAAGTATGCCAGGTTTATTCCCTTTAGAGACTCTAGCGGCCAGAAAACGGCTTGTACCAAAATGCCCATAGTGGACGCAAACGGCTTCAAGATATGACCTACTTCCACTCAAACAACAAGGTCAAAGTAAAGGTCATGACCTGAATTTACATTTTCCAAAGTTTCCTATATAGACTGTGCAAGTCTCGCGCGTATTCGACCATTTTGGGACCACTTTGGTCCCACGCACATTGCTTTAACGCATAAGGAAACAAACTCACGCGCTTTAACGGGTCCCAATGTTCGAATACGCGCGAGACTTGCACAGTCTATTGTCATAGTATTTATGTTTCTAAAACAAAATTTCTTTTTTATAGTATTTTTTCAGACACTTTTACTAGAAACAATTGTTTAAAAAAATCAACACTAAAAACATGTATGGACGTATGGTGAGGATTATACAGAAATGAATGGTCTCTAAAGGGTTTAAGGGACACGTTGCCTTCGGATTGGGCACTTTGTGCTATAAAAGTATTTATTATGAAATGAAAATGGTTGGAAAGATGTTTTAAAAGTTGATATTCTAATGATTCACACAAATATCCCTAGAAATTGTGTGGTTTTCCTTTCACTTTGTAAACTAACACGGTCCGCCATTTTGTGGAACCAAATTTTGGACTCCCCAAATTGATGGACCGTGTTAATTCACGAAGTAAAAGGAAAACCACACATTTTCGAGGGATATTGGTGAGAGTAATAATATTTTAATTTTGAATTTGTTTTCCAACCGTATTCATTTCATAACAAAAATGCTTTTTAAAGCCCAAAGCGCCCAATCCGAAGGCAGCGTGTCCCTTTAATAACACATCACTTTAGTGGATATTTACGGAAAATCAGGCTGGAGTTGAGTAAGTCTGGAAATTTTGGTTGGTGCTTGATGCTCAAAATTAGCCGATCGTTTGTTCTGACCACCGGCTGTTTCATGGTTCACATGTTGCTGGTTGTTCAGGTTATTCATCTGGTAGGAAGACGTCTTCTGGCTCTGGGAGTCCTGAGATGTTGTGTTTGCTAGCAGCTGTGGAAGAACATTGCTATCTCTTGGATTCATCGTCTTTAAGATGCTCCGATTCAGACACTGGTTAGCAGAGGACATCGTCTTGTTCAGTTCTCGCAGTGTCTCAATGTTTCCATCGTTCGAGGCCTCCACCATGGAGGTCAACTGTCGAAGTGTGCACCGCAGATTATGCTTGAGCTCTTCTGCTTCGCTTCCGGAGTTGTCCGATTCTCTACTGTGGATGAGAATCTGGAAGTGGATGAACCTCTGGACCAGGTGGACATGCTTGCAGATGGTAAAGTTGATCAGACAGTCTGGACAGTTACAGAGGAACGTGTGGACACACACATTGCATTCTTCACAGCGCAATCGACACTCCTTGATGGGGCAAGACATTGAGAGGCGCTCGACTACATACAGGTCGTTCTTGTCCTCGGAGCAGACCTCCCAGCACTGGCAGTCTTCCAGCGGCTTGACCTGAACGAACGACATCATCATGCTCTGAAAATGGTGGTCGTGGATGACCTTTAACCGCATCGTCACTTTAACTCTCGGGAACTTGACCATCCAGTTGAAGGTCTTTTCACGTATGTACTTCAGAAGGTGGATCAGACAGCTGTCAACACGTTTGTTGACGTCACCCTGTTCATAGACCCGTTTGAAGGTGACATGGAAAGCTTCGTGGAAGACGCCAGGGGTCAGGGAGTTACCTGTTCGATAGCAGTAGGGCCACTGATGCATCTTAGGAATCCACTCTTTGATAAAGTACCATAAGAATGTTAATGTCTTCTCCGAGACTGCCAGGCGGCTCAGAAGCCTCTGAAGGGAATCCTCAAAAGATGTCTCATCTGGTTGCTCCAGGACCACTCGAAGCATCTTGTACACCTGGGCTTGAAGAGCGAGGTCTGCGATTTCATTCTTGAGTGCTTCCCTCCAGGCATGGTCAACATTCCAGGGGCAAATCATCCTCTTGGGGATGGTTCCAAACACCGACGACCAGATGTTGGCGTATAAGAAGGCTTTATCAGCCATGAACCAGCACGGCTTTAAGTTGCTGCAAGTTTTCTTCACCTTCGTGAAGAAAATCGTAATGGTGCTCTCATCGTCCCGATTCGAGATGCACCATGCGATGGGGAAACCATCCCCAAACTCATCAAGAGCAAACAGAGTCGTCAAATGGAAATCGTACATGGTGGTACCATGCGTGGATTCGCACCACATCCCTCGGCTGGACAACTTCTGTGCCATGTGTTTCTGAAAGGGACTCTGAACGACGATGATGTAATCTTCGGAGAGGAGACCCAGACCGGGGTCTGGGTTGGTTCCCGGCATTTTGAAGAATGAGACGGGGTTCTCCTCTGTCCTCTCCCACTGGAGAATCCAAGCTAAGACGCTGTCTTTTTCATTCTGTCGCTTGTGAACGGTCTGGACGGCTAGGGACTCCTTGACGCTTTTCTGCCTCATCAGTTCTTGCCTCCTCCTCTCTCCTTCACTGTCCCTCATACCCTCCATGATACTATCCCTTGAGATTCCTTGCTCCACTTTGACGGCGATTTCTTCCCGCTTCTTACGAGGGAGCCACATAAGTTCTCTGTCTCGCTGATGGCCGTAGTGGGTTCGATGGCATTCGACGTCCACTTTCCCGTTGGTCTGAAAGGTTACCTTCATCGTTGCCGTGCAGTTGTTGTCAATCTTGCAAGTTCCTGAAAAAAGAAAGCAGAAAAACATTCCAGTAGCATTTTACCCTCTGTAAAAAGTGGTCCTAGCCAATTTTATTGAGCTTTGAGTTGTTATTATTTGTTATTATTATAATTATTAGTCGGCGCCAAATCGAGGGAAAAAAAAAGAATAACAGAAGCAATATTACTTTTTGGTAATGAAACTAAGGGTGCCTCAAAAGCAAACTTAATCACTGTAACTCAGAAGCCTGAGGAAACCTGTAGAAAAAATGCTTGCAATGAACCACAAACACCGAGGTAAACCCCTACACTTCCACGATAAAAGTTCTGGGTTCTTTACGTGCACTACCTATCCTAGTTCACAGAACTTACGGCTTCTAAGTTCCATCCAAAGGACAAAGTAATCATGGTAAAGTATCTTGCTCATGGACACAAGCATTGTGACCTGCCAGGCCAGGATTCGAACCCACACTCTGTGAATGACAGAACTTTAATACAGTGCTCTAGACCGCTCAACCAGGGTCTTCCAGATAACTCTCTAGAGTACTCCAATCAAACTAAAAGCTCTTACAGCCGGTCACACGCCAATCCAGACACAATCACAGCAAGGCCTATCAACTGTTCTCTGCAAACAAAGACTGCTTCAAATACTCATACTTCCCCCAAACAGTTAAAGGCACTGAACACATTTGGAAATTGTCAAAGACCAGTGTTCTCACTTGGTGTATCCCAACATATGCATAAAATAACAAGCCTGTGAAAATTTGGGCTTGATTGGCCATCGAAGTTGCAAGAAAATGATGAAAGAAAAAACACTTGTTGTACAAATTTGTGTGCTTTCAGATAGGAATACAAACTTCTTGCAAGAAGTTTTTATTATTTTAGTGAAAAATTACCTCTTTCTAAAAAACTCTGATACTTCAGAGGGAGTTGTTTCCCACAATGTTTTATACTATCAACAGCTCTCCGTTGCTTGTTACCAAGTAAATTTTTATGCTAATATTTGTTTTGAGTCATTACCAAACTTGTATGATACCTTTAAAGACTGGAACACATTACCACCAGACATCATATCCATCACAGACAGTAAGACCTTTAAAGAAGCCGTCATAACCCACGTCAGGAGCAAGTAAAAACTACATCGCGCACACCCACTCTTCTTGTTTGTCTCTAATAAGAGCGTTGAGAATATTGATCCAGATCCAGATCCAGAACTACTCCTTCACTAACACCCAAATAGCTATGTTTGGCGTGAACAAAAAATATATATGCATGAAAGAAATTCCACCTTCCCTGTTGTTTACAGTTTATTCCAAGAGAGTAATTATTAGAGGAAAGTCTAATATTTAGCATTGTTTAATCATTTAAAGGCACTGAACACGTTTGGAAATTGTCACAAGGCCAGTGTTCTCACTTGGTGTATCCCAACATATGCATAAAATAACAAGCCTGTGAAAATTTGGGCTCAATTGGTCATCGAAGTTGAAAGAAAATGATAAAAGAAAAAACACCCTTGTTGTACAAATTTGTGTGCTTTCAGATAGGAATAAAAACTTTTTGCAAGAAGTTTTTATTATTTTAGTGAGAAATTACCTCTTTCTCAAAAACTACGTTATTTCAGAGGGAGTCATTTCCTACAATGTTTTATACTATCAACAGCTCTCCGTTGCTTGTTACCAAGTAAGTTTTTATGCTAATATTTGTTTTGAGTCATTACCAAACGTGTACGATACCTTTAATAAGAATGGAAATTTCCCTGTCAATCATGATACCCCATATGGACCAAAACAATGAAGGCGGCAATATTTTATATAACATTTCCTCATGTGTCACGTATGTCGTTATTCTCTACTTCCACACTCTGAACGAGCTGTAAACTTTTACATCCAAAGGAATCTAGGAGGTTTAGGATCTTCTCTCTTACCCGAGTGTTTCATCTGTCGTTTGCCCACTCCTCTTTGCTTGTAGATTCCAGATCGGTTGCACTGTAAATATCTGAACTTGGAGTCTCCCTTGTTGCGGATGCCAGAGTATTGAGCGAAGGAGCAACACTCCGCCTCCTCAAGAGTCTTTTTCCATGTCTCAAACTCTATCAAAGTGAACAAAGGGAATTTAACAAAGGGAATTCAGCCTACAAGCCTGCTGACAACCAGCGCCGTTACTCGGGTAAACTTTTAGGGGGGCACAAGAGGGTGTGCCATTTTTTCTAGGGGGCACTTCTGGCCAAGTTTCCGCAAGCCTTTTTCTTAAAAAAGCTCCTTTTCAGCGCATTTTTAATTTAATTTATAATTTTTTTAAAGATAATCTGATGTGAGTGTAAAAACAAATACGTTGTCTGCATGTAAATGGTAATAGTTTTAAAAACATGGAAATTATCACATTAAAACTCTGGAAGTGTTCAATCCCAATAGTCAAGATTTCAAATGGGGGGGGGGGGCACGGACATCAATTGGGGGAGAGGGCACTTGCCCCCCTTAGTTACGCCACTGCGGACAACAATGGTGATTGTCGAAGACCAGAATCCATACTTTATGTAACACAACATACACATGATGTGAAAGTTTAGGCGCAATCGGTCATCGATGTCATTAGAAAATATTGACAGACCACATTGCAAATTTTCACTGTTTTCAAAGAACAGGTTTTGGACTTGCGAGATCAAAACTATTGCTTTTCCTCATTTCTCAAAAACTACAGAATTTCAAGCAAAATTATTTTTACAAGGAATGTTTCCACAATGACCATCTTTATACCATTAATTAAAGCTTGTGGCACTCCATGGCCCAATTTCATAGAGCTGCTTAAAGGCCGATTTTGTGCTTACTGCGCGAGTTTCCATTTCATTGCGCTACTAACCGTAAGCATACTAACCTAAAAGGCATACTCACCATCCGAAGCTTCCTGTATGAAAATGAATGACGTAACAGTGAAAATCCATGGTGAACGCGCAAGCTGGCCGCCTAATTTTATTGCTAACCTGTGAAATACGCTTATGCTTAAGCAATCTGTTTATGCTATAGTTAGCACGAAAATTTGCTTACCGTTAAGCAGCGCTATGAAATTGGCCCCATGTTAAGGAGTTAAGAAAAGAGGTAACCAGTGTTTTCTCTACATTTGATTATTAAAATTATTAAAAATATATTTTATCTGCTGTTCCATTTTACGTTATGATACTGCTCAGTTAAGAAACTGCATGTAAAAACATGTACATTATGAAAGAAGTAATAAACCACAAAGGAAACCGACTGAGTAAATTTTAAATGGTGATCGTAAACTTGGTAGTGATCCCTGGCTACACAGCAGTTACGGGTTGTATGGCTTCTGACCGCGCCCCCGAACAAAGATATTTACAAAATAGGGAGACTCCCAACATTAGGGCTAGATAGCTCAGTTGGTAGAGCGCCGACACGTTAATCTGAGGTTGCAGGTTCAAATCCTACTTTCTTTGTTCAACCCAAAATTATGAAAGAAGCATAGTATTTTTTCAAGCGGTGTAAAAATTCTGTGTACTGTCGCAATCGCTACGTCAGAATTACTTTCAAACTCACCGGACAAGCTGTCAAACGAAATCTCCTCCACCGTGAAGATCGTAGCGTGAACATTCTGGAGATGTTGTCGTAGATCACAGGTCCGTCGGCATTTCAGTCCACAGTGTAAGCACAGACAGTTTCCCTCCTCCAGGATTTTAAAGTCCTGGCTAGGGTGGGCCCTGGAAATGTGACGTTTCATGTTGTAGCCTTGAGAGGGGAAAAGTACAAAGATCATTTTAGTCTTATTATTGAATAGTCAATAATTATTAAAAAAATTTGGGTTGAACAAAGAAAAATTGACTAGAGCAGGATTTGAACCAACGACCTCCTGTTTAACGTGCCGGCGCTCTACCAACTGAGCTATCTAGCCCTATGTTGGCGGTCTCACTATTTTGTCAATATCTTTGTTCGGGGGGTGCCAGTCAGAAGCCATTCAACCGCAAACTGCCGTGTAGCCAGGGATCACACCTAAGTTAGTATACGATACAACCTGGGAAGCGGCAGCCAGGGGATCACCTTAAGGGGATGCAACTTTTTATATCAGATATCAAATAATAAACCACAAGGGAAACTGACTGGGTAAATTTTTAAATGATTTTGGGTTGAACAAAGAAAAATTGACTAGAGCGGGATTTGAACCAACAACCTCCGGTTTAACGTGCCGGCGCTTATATATAATATTTATATATAATAAGGGAATAAAAGAGTGGTGACTCAGTCCAATCTCTATGCTCAGTCTTAAACAGTAATTTAAAGACAGGGTTTACTTTTTGGTAATTGTCAAAGACCAGTATCCTCACTTGGTGTATCCCAACATATGCATAAAATAACAAACCTGTGAAAATTTGGGCGCAATTAGTCATCGAAGTTGCAAGAAAATAAAGAAAGAAAAAACACCTTTGTTGCATAGAGTTGTGTGCTTTAAGATGCCTGAGAAAGGTTTCAATCCTGAAGCCGAGAAAGGCTTCATGCCTGAAGCCTTTCTCAGATTCAAATTTGTACTATGCCAACCTGACCCCACAATAGAATTCCTTAATAAAATATCACTAACTTTTCTTGCAGGTTGTCTGACAGCACGGACATCGAAAAATCTTCTCTCCGTCTGGCAAGCAATCCAGAAGTTTGACCGGTTCTTCCAATCCGATATCTTCCTGACCCGGCAATGGGACTACTGGAATGTCACCTTCAGGGTGCTCGTTTTCATTCTCGGGGTCAGAGGTCAGATGGTCAGTTTGGCTCTTGAATGGTATACCCTCAATCTGTGGATGATCGGATAACAAAATGACGATTAAAGAGGAAAAAGTTTTAGTTTCTCAAAACCTCACTTAAAGGCACTGAACACGTTTGGAAATTGTCAAAGACCAGTGTTCTCACTTGGTGTATCCCAATGCATAAAATAACAAGCCTGTGAAAATTTGGGCTCAATTGGTCATCGAAGTTGTGAGAAAATGATGAAAGAAAAAACACCCTTGTTGTACAAATTTGTGTGCTTTCAGATTAGGAATAAAAACTTCTTGCAAGAAGTTTTTATTATTTTAGTGAGAAATTACCTATATATTTGGTTTGCGGTAACACCATGTGTGTATCTACTTGCCAGGTAGAGTTTGTTCTTAGAGAACTGTCTTGCTTAATTCTACTACCGCGGAGTAGATTGTTCGGGTGTTCGCGGTAGTAGAATTAAGCAAGACAGTTCTCTAAGAACAAACTCTACCTGGCAAGTAGATACACACATGGTGTTACCACAAACCAAATATATTGATACCTCACCATGCAATGCCTCAAATCCTATATGAGAAATTACCTCTTTCTCAAAAACTACGTTACTTCAGAAGGAGTTGTTTCCTACAATGTTTCATACTATCAACAGCTCTCTGTTGCTCGTTACCAAGTAAGTTTTTATGCTAATATTTATTTTGAGTCATTACCAAATGTGTACAGTGCCTTTAAAAGCATATTTTGGCAATGACATTCTAATTGGATCAGCTTAGAGAATTATACATGTTAGCATTTTGAACATCCCATGGTCCAATAGTCCGGTCCATGTATGCTTACTGTGGAGGTACATGGACCGGTCTATCGGACTGCCAGAACATTAATTAGAACATTAAAAATACTAACATGAAATATCCTCTCATTTAGGAATGTTCCCGTAGATCGGCACAAATTCGTGGTCCCGCAGAATGTTCTGGCAGTCCACTGGGCCTACAGGAACAATCTTTTGTGCCGAGAACGTGCCCTAGTTTTGAGACCCTCCCTTATCAAGTAGTTACAAAGACTCTCCTGCTTACTGATGTTTTTACAAGCAATTAGTTTATAGACTATGCAAGTCTCGCACGTATTCAAACATTTGGACCCGTTAAAGTGCACAAGTTTGTTTCCTTCACACGTTAAAAGCAATGTACGTGGGACAAAAGTAGTCCCAAATCTGTTTGAATTCAAACGAGACTTGCACGGTCTATTGACAGTGCTTTGTCAAATCATAGCTATTACTTGACATACCTGTGATGGATTTGCAAAATCTTGTGGAATAACATACTCCAAGTTGAAAGACTTCTCTGCCAACCAAACAGCAAGAACTTTACGTAAGTATTGGGCGTACTTTGTCGGGGTCTGTAAATAAGACAGCTGTGGGCTAGGCTGCTGATTGGCTGATGTCAGATGAAGAAAGACGTCTCTTCGGAGACAAGCCAATGCGGCCATGATGATGACGACCGCTCCGCAGATGGTAAGACACGTCTGGAGTGGATATTGCGCCGAACACTGCAGGGTGCAACAATGAATGCTGCTCGCCGGCTGGTGGCAGACGTGCCACTGGTAGTCCGTCATGTCCTGCAGCCCGTAGATGGCAGTGTGGTACGCAGCGAGGTACTTCGGTAGGACCCCCGGGACCTTCCAGCCTAGCGTGTCACCGTACGTGATCTTCTTAGTGACGGTGTCCAAGTGGCAAATAGAATAGTGATTCCCTGGCTGGTTCTCAGAGCTGATGAAGACTTCGCTTTGACTGAAGTTTGACTTCCCGATGTGGCAGATGAAGAGGAGGGACTTCGGTCTTGCTCTGCCTTCGGGGATCAGTGACGAGCCGAAGACTGTACTTGTGAAGTCGCTACTGGAGATGCATATAGTATCGGTTTGGAATGCGTTGAGCTGCTCGACGGCCCACGCTATGTGACTTGCTGTCAGCCACCGATCGCAGCAAACTTTAGCCAACTCGCCTGCCGTCATCTTATAATCATTCAACACAGCATTCCACCTAGGGCATAACACCATCATCTGAAATCTTCTGATCATGTCGACGCCTGGAAGTGTCTTGACTGACCGGGGTTCGAGATGCATGTGGGCGAACCATTCCAACTCCCTCTCCACGTTCCTCCGCGTGGCCGCCGCCTTGTGTAGTGCGAGCATGTGGTTCACGTCCGTTAAGGTGTAAGACCCCTGCTCCGTCAACACGTAGCTCAGATCGCCCTGGGCTCTCTTTTTGTTCTCCTCAAGTTGGCGCTTCCAACTCAACAAGGAGCTGAACCCGGGCATGTGTGTCAGCGTGAAGACGTCGCACAAAGACGAACTAATTGAGGTGCTGTTGTAGACGATCTCTTCACCCGTTGGACAGCGTACTGACGGGATTCGACACTCTAAAGTTTGCAAGCGGGCGTAGCTATGAATGGTCTTGGCATTGAAACACCTCGAGTTTATCCTAATCTCTGTCTGAAAAAATGAAATACCATACGTTCATTCATATATTAATAATAATATATAGGCCTAGTATTATATAATTAATTATTCTATTGATTTTTTAACCATTTTAAAATATAAAATTGAGGAGTGATACTTGACTGTCTTTATAGCTTGGTACGTTGGAATCTTCTTTTGTTTTGTTATTATGTCAAAGGATTGTTTTTTCTTCCAATTGAATCTGGTTTTATATTTTTTAAAGGGGTGGTTTTAACGCCACCTTTTATTATTGTTGTATTTTTCTATAAGCAAAGAGCTGCAGGCATCCTAGACTGGTCCCCTGTTTTTATCCGCAAGGATAAAGACAGATACTGGTTTAACAGACCCAATGATTGTATTGGATACAAGGCGCGCGTGTTTGAATGTAATGTTGTTTATACACAAATGTAAAGCGTGTACACGACGTGTGACTACTACAAATCTCTGCTGTGTGAATGGATGCGAGGTCAAAGGTGTGTTTTCCAGGATCCCGCCCTTAGCTCAGGGCTGATCTCTGGCGTTATTCACAAGCCTCGAAGTGTGACGTCAGATGTTCGGGCTGTAGCGATCTCTGACAGGAGAAGCATCCATCATGGCAACCCCAACGACCAGCACGACAGTCACAGGATGAATGAATACATGAATGATGGATCACATAAAGTGCGGATACTGGTCTTCGACAATTACCAATGTTCTCTCTGTGGTACCCTAACCACCCCAGGCCTGCCAAAATCAAACAGATGGCTTTGTTGAAATTTGGATGGTTTAGTACTGTGAAAAGTACCCACTAAATCACAGTCCAGAAGCACAGGACCTGTTGGAGTATGATGGGTTGTGTGCAGTTCCAATAAGTAAACTGTTGGAGTATGATGGGTTGTGGAAGCTTTCTGGTAGAAATGCTTAGGGGGTTAGGGATTTATTAAGGTGCAGTTCTCACCTGTAGGTTATTGACTTGTCTGGCATTATCAAATGTACACTGCATGACCTCGTCAGCAATCTTGGCACTAGCTGGCTTGGGGAGTATGGCTTTCGGCATTCTCCCTCTAAGTCTGGTGTCCCGTGTCACTAACATGGCTTGGCCAACTGGTAAATTCTGCTGAGCTGTTGTTGAAACTGGAACACTCTAAAATTGAGAGAATAGATCACGCTTTTAAAATAGGCTTCATGAAACAAATGACACAGGTCTTTTCAAATGCTAAACCCGGTGGATTAAACCCGTTAGTTCTGGTTCACGTAGCAAGCACCCTACTTTACAGGTTTCCTCAGGTTCGAGAGCTGCAGTGATTAAGTTCACTTATGAGGCATCCTTGGTTTCATTATCAGTAATATTAACAAACACCTATCTTAAAAGTTTAAAGAGATGTGATGGGTTCTTCACTCAGCTGCGCAAGACTACCAGTTTTCAACTGGCTAATTATGCGTTTTTGTTAATTACTCTGCATACGAACTCATTTGAAATCTCATTTTCCATGACTCTGTACATAATACGTTTGAGAAACAAATTTTAGAATTTGAGTGTTTTTCACCCGCTGGATCAGTTACAAGCTACCAGCCACCAGGGATTCGTCATCGGCTGTGCACAAACGTAAACAAGCCTTTGCATCTGATCTGGGGTAACATGATACTGCCACTACGCTACCATGCTGTCCTAAATTGAAAACAGGCCCAGGAGGAGGGTAACGTTATCGCAACTAACCCGGAACACAACCGGGTCGACCCGGGCGAGCTAATCAAACGCACCCATAACAAAAGCTGCGTCTTTCGTCTCTGTGATGGTGAGTTAGCCTCTTTCAAGAAAATCTGACAGGAGCCAATGGAGGCTATCCTGAAATCAGGAAAAAACGCCTGTGATAGTGAAACTAAATACAATACCTGCTGATTCAATGGGGCTGAATCTGCCTCCCTCTTCTGATTGTCTTGAACTGTGAACAAAAAAGAAGAGAGAATTAGTTGACAAAACTCTGTTGCTTAAAAGTTAAATAGTTGCGACGATCGTAATCTGGACTCACACAGACCAGGGTCCATTTTCATAGAGCTGCTTAATTGAGCAAAATTAAGCAGGATACCATTCACAAATTGTACATGATGAAGTGGCAGAACCAGGACGAACCTAACTTGAAATAGAAGTTCCAAATGAATACAGCACTTAGCTAAAAACACAAGGGATCGATCTTTGGCAGGCATGCTGGGGTAAAATTCCGGAGGCGGCTGCCACTTTAATCCCCCCGAATTAAGAAAATTTTGGGTCTTACCTGTCCGGAAGGAGTGGAGAAAAATATCCTAAGTATGAATAGGCCGTTGGAAAAATTGGAAAGGCGTGAAAAAAGGGCCCAAAACCGGCCTGCGCGACATGAAAAAAATCGCCCTACGCCATTTTGTATCGTTTCTTTACTGTGTGTGTGTTCGCGCGTTATGCAATTTCTCCAATCAGTCGGTCATCGTTACATATTCATTATGACCTTTAGTGACCCATGTAATGGGAGATTGAATTACAACCAACGAACACTTCTTGGTATCAAAGCCTCATAGCCGAGCGGTGTAGGCTACATGCTATGTATAATAATTTGTTCTCTCCCTCTCTTGATACAGGTTCGAATCCCGGTAAGTTCATTGCTTGATTTGATGGATTAATAATGTTTCCTTTCCCCACAGCAATATACAGATAGGTACAGACATGGAGAGTAGGTGAGAGAGGAGACAGGACGGTGGAGAGGAGAAACAGAGTGGGAAAGCGCCATTTTTTCCCCGGATTTTCGAGAAAATATATATATATATATTTTTTTAAACCGTCCCCCTATGAAATCCATTTATCGTAGAATTTTGCTCCCTACCCCAGTCGATTGGAAACATCCTCATGAATAAATTTAAAAAAAAAAAATAAAAAAAAAAGCTTCAGAAAGTGGCAGCCGCCTCCGGAAATTTTTCCGCATGCTGCACTGTCAATGTCTAATGTTTCATGATGTTTCACTCTGTCACTGTGTGTGTGTGACTGTGTACTGTGGTGAGGTGTGTGTGACGACCAAGCAAAGAAATAACAAAACAACTGCTCTCACCTAAACTTACCTGCTGGAAGAAGCGAAATCGTGTATGGAAGAAGCGAAATCGTGTATGTTTTGTTCTGTGTTCCTTCCTCCATATTTACGATTTCGATAATGAGCTTTCCCTCTTCTGTGCTCTGAACAAGTTGGAAGAAAAATGGCACTGAATAATGAAGAAGCAGACATAGCCTACTCTCCTTCTCTACTTTTTTTTGAAGGATTTTTAGACGATCCACACATCGCTCGCTCGCTTACATCTCTTGAGGGCGCTGTTTGTATTTACCGAAATCAAAAACTTTGACATGTTGAATGAGATTTCTTTTGCCGGGAATTCCAATCGACACGTTCTCTCCCTCCCTGGCCAAGAACTCCGCGGCAAGTTTCCCCGGGTTTTTTTTTCTCCCCGCAAAAAACCCCAAAACAAATAAACTACTCACGCTCACGACATGGCAGATGATGAAAGTGATGAGGATATTTGGAAGTACAAGTCATTGAAAAGGACAAGAAGATCATCTGGGGCGACGAAGCAGGTGAAGAAGGAGGCATGTCCACCAAGGAAAAAACAGCACACTGTGAAGAAAGAACAGAATCGTAAGCCTGGCCCTGGTGTAAAATCATTTCTAGGAAGATCAGAGAACATCAGTAGCCAAAGATCTTCTTCGAAGAAGAAGACTTCTTCTAGGGCGACGAAGCAGGTGAAGAAGGAGGCATGTTCACCAAGGAAAAAACAGCACACTGTGAAGAAAGAACAGAATCTTAAGCCTAGTGTAAAATTATTTCTAAGTTCGCAGAAAAAGGTCAAGTCATCGGAGGACTGTACGCCTAGGAAATTAGACGAGGATTCAGTTGAGGCTACAAAATTGACCCCGCAACCCAAACCGAGGCAGCTGAAACTTGAAGAATGCTCCCCAATTAAAATAATTGGAAGAAGCTCTCAAAGACAAACTTCCCAATCTAAGCCAAGGCGAAGGAGTAGTCGCAATAAAAGACAACCGGAGCATCATACTGTAGAACAGAAAAGTCAGAACGAAGGACAAATTACCATCAATGAACAAAGGGGAGGCGCGGCCAAAAAGGAGAGGAGGTTTAAATTTAATCAGAAAAATGCACTCAGTACGAGTGGAAGTGGGGAAGGAGAAGTCAAGCAGGAAAATGGAGCCGAGTCAGCAGACCAAGGTGATGGTCTGACTTTGGAGTTGGAGTTTTGTTATTATTATTATTATTATTATTTTTATTATATATTTCTGGTAATGAAACCAAGGATGCCTCACAAGTAACTTAATCACTGTAGCTCGCAAGCCTGAGGAAACCTGTAAACAAGGGTGCTTGCAATGTGAACCAGAAACACCGGGGTTAAACCCCTACTCTTCCACGAAAAGTGTTCTGGGTTCTTTTACGTGCTCTACCAATCCTAGTACACGGGACCTACGGCTTAATGTCCCATCCGAAGGACATAGCAATTATGGTAAAGTATCTTGCTCAAGGATACAAGTGTCATGACTGGGACTCGAACCCACACTCTGCTGATCAGAAACACCAGAGCTTGAGTCCGGTGCTCTTAACCGCTCGGTCACGACACGTTTGGTTTTTATGTTATCTGACAAAATAGTTATCTTAAAGGGTGTGTACAACATTGGTAAGAATGAAAATATAAATGCTCACAGATTTGCACATAACCATGGTTTAAAGATGGTCATGGTAGAAAACTTCCCTTGAAATAGTTTTGCTTGAAATGCCATAGTTTTTACGAAATGAGTGAAATAATAGTATTTATCCTGCAGGATAAATTCTGATGTTTGAAAAAAAGTTAAAACACATAAGGGGGTTTTTCACTATTTTCTCATGACTCCGATGACCGATTTAGCTTAAACTTTCACAAGTTTGTTATTTCATGTATGTTGGGTCACATCGAGTTTAGATACAGGTCTTTGGCAATTACCAATGTTGTACACACCCTTTAATAACTTAGTTAGAAAATAGTTGTCTTTATCTTAGATTCTTAGAATAGTTGTTTTGTTTGAGTGTATATTTTTGAGTTTATAACTTTGTCGTAGTTGCAATAATTGTAACCCTGCAACCATTGTTAGGATGGAGGGTTAGAATTATCGCAACTAACTTTGTCGATGAATTATTGTTTTTAACTAAATAAATTTTCCTATTCTAAATGCGCCAATGGAAACTAAGTTTCTGTATTTTTATGATGCGGATAATAAGTCTAATTCTAGTTCTACTTCTGTTCTTATGTTTATAACGACTTCAGTAAGCAGGGATTACACCTTACCTTCACCATAACTGTTGGGAAGGCATAGGTTGTTGACTCAGTCTAAAAAGATGATAATAAGACAATTTTAATTGGAGTTTTAGGTTGAAATTTCCTTAAAAATAATGCCGATTTTTAAGATAATGTCAACTTATGAAATGATGTTTTTGTATAAAATTTCCAACTATGTGCTGGGTAACTTCTACTTAGAGGGTCTGTATACGTTTGGTAATGACTCTGAAAATTAATGGCAATAAAAACTTACTTGGTAAGAAGTACAGCAGCTTTGGATAGTAGAATGCATTTTGAGAAACTTTTCACTTCAAAGTACTGCGGTTATGGAAAAATATATCACTTTTTGTCCCCCAAAATTTGAATCTGAGAAGCGTTTCTCAGATAGTGTATTCCAATTGCAGATTATTCTTCCTGCGTGGACATAACCACTCCAGATTTTCGGCAATATCTCAAAAATGCTACCACTTTTTGAAATAAAATTTTCACAGGTTAGTTTTATAGTGTATATATCTACAACTATATAGGATTGAAACAAACAGTGGGTTCCAATTACCAAACGTATACAATCCCTTTAAGTGTGTACGCATGGTCTCAGAGGAAGATCCATAAATCCCTAACGGCACCAAATCCATCAAAATCAATCGGTGGAATATGGTTGATTTTGTAAGATTTGGTACACCACCAGATTGAAACATTTGGTTGATTTTGGTGGAGTTGGTCTTTCAGCTATTTTAAAGTTGGTCCTTTAGCCATTTCAAACCACTGGTTGATTTTGGTAGAGTTGGTCTTTTTGTGTTGAATGCAGTGTTAGGCCCTACACTATACCATGTACATTGTACATACATGTATACTATACTGCAATGTAGTCTGTGATACTGTGTACTTCATCAAATACAAGTTTTATGCATACTACAGTACACACATTCCTGACATTTATTTAGGGATCAGTAAATAAACAATGCATGTATTAGCTCAATACAATGACTTGGGTACTGCATGTACATACACTTACATTGTGTTCTATTGTTTATTAGGGTCACCAGTTCCATATTCATAGCCCTAAGTTTGTTCAATCAACATTTATTTCAGTTGGTTGATTGTGATGGATTCAGTAATTTAACAACCAGTAGTGACACTAGAGTTGGAAGCCTACTGTACCAAGTCCATCAAAATACTCCAAAATGTTAGTGATTGATTCTGATGGATTCAGTACTTATGCACACAAAATAAATTGGTTGATTATGATGATGGATTCAGTACAGTTGCATATTTACTGTCTCTCAATTGATTGATTTTGGCGGATTTGGTATGGTTTCTAGCCAAAACACCTAGGGAGTTAGGCTTAAACAAATCTTATTCTCAACAGATGTGCTGATATTTGCATAAATAATTGTGATTAATTTGTACGCTCATCAGATTTCAGGACTAATAAAGCAGGCCTTGAATTTAATCTTTGAGAGGGCAAGGCCATTTTCATTTTTGCAAAGGGCGCTTCCAGAAAACCAGGGCCAAGACCAGCGACAGTGGAGGCCATTGTCTCCGTAGCCTCCATGCAATTCCAGGCCTGATAAAGTTATTACAACTTATACAAGTAGTTCAGTTGTTTATTAATTTCATACTTTCTTGTCTGTCACTAGATACCCAGAGAGATTGGGCACTGAACTCAGCCCAAAGGTCAGAAGAGGTCATCACGTTGTCATCCAGGTCATCATCGCCTTTAGCTGGAAGCCTTAAAGATGACAGTTTCTCCAGTCTTGACGATAACAGTAGTTCAGCTAAGAAGAAATTTTCAACAGAAAATAACATAAAGGTAGCTGGAACAGAGTCTACTGTGCTAGTCTCCATCCCACTAGAAAGACAGCATCCTCAAACAAGAAAAAGAAAACACAATGAGACAGGTACATCATGTGAAGAGGAAAGACTAAAAACATCTAGAGAAGAGTCTAACTTTTTAGCTATTTCATCATCAGAGAAGGAAGAGGAGGTGAATGAAACCCACTCTCTTGCCAGTGACGACGATATATTTGCAACACAATCATCTCCTAAGTCCTCTCTATTGCAGCTGAGAAGAGATTACATTCCAAATGAAGACGAGGAGACCCGGTCGAGTGCTCAAACTGAAATAACTACCTCCATCTTAGATGACCCTGCAATAACCCTAGAAGTACAATCTGCTGCGCTGTCTGCCCCTTTAGCTCAAACGCCTGCCCCTTTAGCTGAAACGCCTGCCCCTCAAAGTGAACCTATCTGCAGACAACAACAGTGTAGCGATCTGATTCCGTTACCCTCCACTCATAACAACTCTCTGAAACCTCAAAACTCCTTGCCAGAAAAGAGCAACTTTTTGTTTAAGGATGCAACATTCCCTTGCCATCGTAAGACGGATTATTCTGTTTCAACTCAAAGCTCAAACGCACATCGAGGTAGAAACATGAACCTTGATTTAGACCATTGCAGCCAGGTTGACATCAGCATCAGAGTCACGCCGTGCAGGAAATCTCATGACGTGAAACAGCAGTCCGGTGTAGATGCGGACGCCGGATGCCGGTCCTTCTTCCGGATGAAAGCCAGCAAGGCTCGGCACATTCAGGTTATGGTTGACGAGAATCAAGACAGTGAGAGTGCAAACTCTGACTCTGATGTTACAACCATAGATTCCGAGTGTGCACCTCCCTTCATTACAGACATGAAACGGCCACAGACCGACAGCTCTCATAGAGACGAGCAGTTTACTTCTGAAGATTCTGTGTGGGACTGTTTCATGGATAGTGATTATGCTGCTGCAGACACCCAAAATTTTAACTCCAGTGACAGTGTCACCGACGATGCTGCGCAGCCACCTCCTAATGTACAGGTTTTGAACAGCAAGTCAAAAAACAGGATCGCTGACAACCAACAGCAGCACGAAGGTCACATGACCTCAAGAGAATCAACCTCAGGAATGGCAACACTCTCTCGTCTTTTTAGTCCCATCACCGGTGCCCTTCCCAAAATGATCAACTCAAAGGCTCTTAAACAGTCTTCGCTGGCATCCTTCTTTATCAAATCAGAGAAATCACAATCCTCCCAACCGACCAATCAGGGAAGGCTTGTGCAAAATAAGGCTTTGAACTCTAACCTCTTGAATCGGGCTGTTCCAAAGTCATCTTCTGCGGGGGGAGTAAGTCGAGGGAACTCCAGTAAACTGGGAATGAGTTCACAGAGCAGTGGAAGCGGAGCAGTTCAAGAACAGACTCAAAGTTATAGAAGAGGACAGCAGAAACAATGTCCATTCTACAAGAAAATACAAGGCAAGAAGAAACCTTTTGAGTTGTTTCCCCTCCGTCAACTTCTTAAAATTTGAATCTCTTTGCATGATCTGATGTATGAATTTTTTATTTGT
Source organism: Plazaster borealis (assembly GCA_021014325.1). NCBI lineage: Eukaryota > Metazoa > Echinodermata > Asteroidea > Forcipulatida > Labidiasteridae > Plazaster > Plazaster borealis. Next base: position 4,311,940 of record CM037458.1, read on the forward strand.
ATAATAGTTTGGGTTTTTTAGGTTCATGAACAAAATTTTGCTTTGTAACATCAGTGTGTTATCTTATTCTAAACATTTCTGCATCACTATTTATGTTCTTGTTTAACTTGACATTTGCTCAAAGTAATTTGGGCCAACAAAATCATTTCACCTCTTTGTTTCTCTGTCCTTGTCATCAGGAACCTCCTTTGTTGTGGACGCCTTTCGTTATGGTGATATCCCAGGATGCATTGCTTACTTCCTGTCTCATTTTCACTATGACCACTATGTAGGTCTGACAAGGCATTTCCAGCATCCAATATACTGCAGTAAGGTAATGAGTCCCGCAACGCCTCTTTTAAACCCCCCACTTAAACCCCTCCCCCTTAAACCCCTCCCCTTAAACCCCTCCCCTTTAAACCCCTCCCCTTATACCCCTCCCCTTTAAACCCCTCCCCTCAAACCCTCCCCTTAAAACCCCTCCCCTTAAACCCCTCCCCTCAGACCCTCCCCTTTAAACCCCCTTAAACCCCTCCCCTTAAACCCCTACCCCTTAAACCCCTCCCCTTTAAACCCCTCCCCTTATACCCCTCCCCTTTAAACCCCTCCCTCAAACCCTCCCCTTTAAACCCCTCCCTCAAACCCTCCCATTTAAACCCCTCCCCTTAAACCCCTCCCCTCAGACCCTCCCCTTTAAACCCCCTTATACCCCTCCCCTTTAAACCCCTCCCTCAAACCCTCCCCTTTAAACCCCTCCCCTTAAACCCCTCCCCTCAGACCCTCCCCTTTAAACCCCCTTATACCCCTCCCCTTTAAACCCCTCCTCAAACCCTCCCCTAAACCCTCCCCTTTAAACCCTCCCTTAAAACCCCTCCCTTAAACCCTCCCCTCAGACCCTCCCCTTTAAACCCCCTTAAACCCCTCCCTCAAACCCTCCCCTTTAAACCCCTCCCTTAAACCCTCCCCTTTAAACCCCTCCCTTATACCCCTCCCTTAAACCCCTCCCCTCAGACCCTCCCCTTAAACCCCTACCCCTTAAACCCCTCACCTCAAAACCCTTCCCTCAAACCCCTCCCCTCAAACCCATCCCCTAAAACCCTCCCCAAGCTTAAAACTCTCCCCTTAAACCCCCCCTTAAACCCCTCCCCTTATACCCCTCCCCTTTAAACCCCTCCCCTCAAACCCTCCCCTTAAAACCCCTCCCCTTAAACCCCTCCCCTCAGACCCTCCCCTTTAAACCCCCTTATACCCCTCCCCTTTAAACCCCTCCCTCAAACCCTCCCCTTTAAACCCCTCCCCTTAAACCCCTCCCCTTTAAACCCCTCCCCTTATACCCCTCCCCTTTAAACCCCTCCCCTCAAACCCTCCCCTTAAACCCCTCCCCTCAGACCCTCCCCTTTAAACCCCTACCCCTTAAACCCCTCACCTCAAAACCCTTCCCTCAAACCCCTCCCCTCAAACCCATCCCCTAAAACCCTCCCCAAGCTTAAAACTCTCCCCTTAAACCCCCCCCCCCCCTTAAACTCCAAATTTAACCCTTAAAACTAAAAGTCCTTCGTACAGCCCATTATTTTCTTTCCTACAACTCCTGTAGACTTCAAAAGATAGCATTAATTTGTCTCTCTGTTTCAGATCACGGCCAACTTGGTGAAGACAAGAATCAAAGTAGCGTCTAAATGGCTCTATGCTCTACCAATGAATGAACCCTGCGTTGTGAATGGAGTTGAAGTTACCTTACTAGAAGCCAACCAGTAAGTCTGCAAACCTAAAAACTTGACATTTTGGTCAGGTCAGAAATTTATAGCTTCATCAGTGGCTCAGTCCTGAACAGCAAAATGTCCTATCAATATTAGTCAATGCAGCCATCAGCCATAGTCGCTTTGACTTCAGACGCGTACTTTGAAAATTTATTTCCTTGACATTGTCTCCAATTTGCAGTTTTTATGACCGTGTGAGGGCGTGTGTTTGAACTAAATTTACCTGATGCAAAAACAAGTAAAAAAAATTAAGCTGGTTTCTTTTCATTGTTAGTATTATTATTTATTGGCCATTGATGATATTATAATATGATAAATTCGCTGTTGAAAGCGCCCTCATGCAGTCAAAAATATGGTTAATTTATAAGCAATTTTTGTATTATTTCCAATATTTTCCTCAAGTTTCAAAACGTTAAAGTTTCGTAACTAGACTAATTAGCACAATGACAATTTCATCAAATTTACAGTTTTTAGTTTTTCACGAACAGCCACATTTCGATTTGCCTTTTGTTACATTGAAGTACATAGTGCTGGCATGGTGCCAAAAACGAAATTCTGAGTTTTCACGAAGAGACACTTTGTATGACCTAGATAATTTAAGTTTTTATGAACAGCACATAGACCTCGTTTGTGCAGTTTTCAAGAAGAGACACTTGTATTAAACAGTTAAAGACACTGGACACCTTTGGTAATTGTCAAAGACCAGTCTTCTTACTTGGTGTATCTCAACATATGCACAAAATAACAAACCTGTGAAAATTTTAACTCAATTGGTCATCGAAGTTGCGAGAAAATAATGGAAGAAAAAACACCCTTGTCACACGAAGTTGTGTGCTTTCAGATGCTTGATTTCAAGACCTCACGTGTGAGGTCTCGAAATCAATTCAAATATTTTACTTTTTTCTCAAAAACGACGTTACTTCAGAGGGAGCCGTTTCTCACAATGTTTTATACTATCAACAGCTCTCCATTGATTGTTACCAAGTAAGTTTTTATGCTAACAATTATTTTGAGTAATTACCAATAGTGTCCAGTGCCTTTAGGTACTCATTAATTAAACTTACTATGATAAAAAATAACAACAGATTTGCATGATTTAAGATCTCCACTTTTGTAAAATGTCAAAGTTTAAATGGCAAACAGTGTTCAAAACAATGATTTCAAAAATAGTTTAACTTCAAATGCGGTCTTCTTCAAACATGAAAGTTTGGCTGCTAAAGTGTCTCTTCGTGAAAATGGTGACAAAGTGGTTGATACCCATGTTGTTTTTTACAAGTAATGATTTCCATTTGACAGCTCTTTGAAACATAACCCAAGTAAGAACTTGTGTCATCTTAAATATTCTTAAATATTCCCCTTACTTCATAATGGATAGTTATAATAAGTTTATTTGCATCTCGTCGAGTTTATAACTTTAAAATATTGATGCTTGAATTTGATTTCAGTTGTCCCGGCGCTGTGCTGTTCCTGTTTGTTATAAACGATGGCCGAGTTTTTCTTCACACTGGTGACTTCCGAGCAAGTTCTAGCATGGAGGAACTGCCCCAACTGCGCAACCGCCACATTGATCAGCTCTTTCTGGACACCACGTAAATATTGACTTTTTGAAATTAGTGACAGTTGAAGGTAGGGTACCTGATTGGTTAAAGGCATCGTACACATTAGGTAATTGTCAAAGACCAGTGTTCTCATTTAGTGTATCCCAACATATGCATAAAATAACAAGCCTGTGAAAATTTAGGCTCAAATTGGTCATCGAAGTTGCAAGAAAATGATGAAAGAAAATACACCCTTGTTGTACAAATTTGTGTGCTTTCAGATAGGAATAAAAACTTCTTGCAAGAAGTTTTTATTATTTTAGTGAGAAATTACCTCTTTCTCAAAAACTACGTTACTTCAGAGGGAGTCGTTTCTCACAATGTTTTATACTATCAACAGCTCTTCGTTGCTCGTTACCAAGTCAGTTTTTATGCTAATATATATCTTGAGTAATTACCAAACGTGTACAGTGCCTTTAATACTCCAAACAAATGAATGACCATAACAACTTACTTGGTAAGAAGCACTGCAGCTGTTGATAGTATAAACTATTTTGAAAATGAATTCCCTTTGAAGTTATATGGTTTGGATAATTTTTCACCCAAAAACATTTGAATCTAAGAAATGATTCATGCATGAATCATGCCAGGGCCACAGTAGTGAGTGAGAGGCGATCACTTTACCCACTAGCCACTGGCTAAAACTTAAAGGCCCTGTACACTATTGGTAAGATCGAAAAACACAAATGTTCACAGATTCACACACAACTTACATGATTTAAAGTAAGTAATGGTTAAAAGGGTTCCTTAAAATATTTCTGCCTAAAATGCTATCGTTTCTGAGAAATGAGTAAAACAATAGTTTTTATCATGCGTGATATTTTGAAAAAAACAGAAAACACATAAGGTCTCTTTTCACTATTTTCTTGTGATCTCGATGACCATTTGAGCTCAAACTTTCACAGGTTCGTTTGTTCATGCATATGTTGAATCACATAAAATGTGGACACTAATTTTGAGCTGTTACCAGAAGTGTACAATACCTTTAACAAATGACGTGATTTCTCTGATTTCAAGAGTGTTTTAAACTTCCTTATTTTCTACTGAGAGAATGATTTTTTCCCACAACTGAATATTCATTTTTACTTCAGATACTTGAATCCACAGTACGACTTCCCAACGCAGGCTGAGGTGATGGAATACGCGGCACGAGTAGCCGTGGATGTCATCAAACAAAACAGCAAAACACTTTTACTTTGCGGAACCTACACCATCGGAAAAGAAAAGATCTTCGTTGGTAATTTTGCTTACTACTATTTGTAATTTTGTCTTGAGTATTATTAATTTGCCTGGTTTTTGGGGGTAACATTTGGACTGGACTGTTGTCAACAGGTGACCTCTAGGGAATAGCAGTAAAGATGTTCTGCTCCAAAATGTGGAAAGCAGGCCTTGCCGTTTATACATCAGAAAGATACATTTATGACAAAACATTTCTAAAATCTGGGCTCCTAAAACGCAGTGGGGCAAGTCAAACGCAGTTAACGAGCCCGATTGGCTACCTAACAAAAAACTTAAAGGGACACGTTGCCTTGGATCGGGCGAGTTGGTCTATGAAAAGATGCTTTAAAAGTAGAATAAAATGATCCACACAAATATGCCTCGAAATTGCGTGGTTTTTCTTTTACTTTGCGAACTAACACTGTCCGCCATTTTGTGGAGTCAACAATTTGACTCCACGAAATGGCGTGCCATTATCTGGTTTTTAATAGACTCCTTGTTTACCCAGGAACTGCATGAGAACGTGCTGGCACATACCCATTGAGCATAAGTATTCACTGATGTGCCGTCTTATCTTTTGACTTTCAGAGAGGGCGCTGTTTGAGCTTATGACATCATATGCAAAAGGGCAATCCATGTAGATATTTCTTGTAATTTTATCAACGATTCCTTCAAAGTGACTTGTTTTTTTGGTTCTCCTGCAGCTATCGCTGAAGCTCTTGGATGCAAAATCTTCATCACCAAAGACAAGAAGAACATTCTGGACTGCCTTGAGAATGACCGTCTGCAGTCCATGCTGACGCTGGATAAATATGCCTCCAGGCTGCATGTTGTAACCATGGCAACACTCTCCCATCAGGTGCAAATAGTTATTCTCCTTTTTACAACTCATTTTGTCATGAGCTATTCTTAACTCTTTCGGTGCCAAGGTCGTACATCTACGGTTTATTTTATGTATTCCAAAAGCGCCATTACGTACATGTACGATCTTTTGTATTACTCTAAAAGTGTCATCAACCTTACATGTACGACCCATAATATACATGTTATCACAAAAGGGCTATATCACTCAAGAAATACTATTGACTTACACAAATCAGCAAGATACATTTTGTTTGGTGAGAAAGACTTATTTATTTTTTTCTAATACAAAATTTTGAAAAAGCTAAAAAAGCTGGGAATTTTAGGTTCAAAACGCAAAAGAAAAGCGGGTACTGAAAGAGTTAAGAATAGCATGGCTGGGTTGTTGTACTGTTTACTCACCTCACCTCGCCTATCCTCTTTGGGCTGAGTGGCCCATAAGGCTGCAGTGCACTCTCCAGTTTGCTTAGTTGTTGGTCACAGATTTCGCTTCATTTCAAGACTTCCATCTTAGCTGTTTCCTTTCTTTGTCAACAGTACGCCTCCATTTTGTTCTCCTTTCCTCACCCTCAGGAACCCTCAGGAACCCATGTCATTGCTACATGTCATTGTACTGTTTATTTCTACCATATTTTGCAAATTTAGAAAGAAAATACAATGGTCAAGAGGTATGGGGTTAACCCTTTAGAGACTATAGCGGCCAGAAACGGCTTGTAACAAAATACCCATAGCGGCCGCAAACTAAGGTCAAATCTATATGTTTCTAAAAAACAAAAATGAATGTCTGTTTCGATTTTTTTTCCAGACACTTTTACAAGAAAAATGTATGTCAAAAAATTAACAATATTAGCCATGTCTGGTCGTATTGTGACAAATTTTCTGGTCCAGTAAAAGTTTGGAGCTACAAGCCCTGCACTCTTGTGGATTTTTTCCCAAAATTCAAGGCCTGATACCACTCTTGTTTCTTACGTATTTATTTGAAAGCACATGTGCAGTGAACCACTACAGGTGAATTCCATGTTGTCCTGTTAGTGTTTGTCCTGTGTCTCCTATATGTGTTTACATCATTGTATGTCAAAGTATACTTGTAAGTTCCTTACTAAGTATTTTCTTAACTCGTTTATACAAATATCAGGGGTCTCCACCCAACCAGCTTGCTTTTTGAGGAGACTCCCACCACTTGATCAATATAACTTATTTAAAGTAGCGTATTTGTATTATTGTCTAAGCAAACCGATTGAGTGGAAATAGACTGAACTGAACTAATTTTGTCTCGTAAGTTTTAAGGATTTTTTTCATATTTTCATCTCATAGAATTAGAAAAAAAGGTGAGAAAAACTGCATTGTCAATTGTCCATCAAATCTAGTACTTCTATTTCCAAAATGTATTGGTAAAATTGTTTTTCTGCGACCCTTTTTATAAATTTTTCACTCACATTTTGTTCATCTTTTCTCAGAAATTGAAGCAGTACCTAACCAAATTTTCTAGCCACTACAATGCAGTCGTTGCTTTCAAGCCCACTGGCTGGACTCACAGCGGCAAGAGAACGAATCTACGAGACATCAAACCCTCCAAGAGTGGTCCGATTGCAATATACGGTAAGGACAATCTAACAAATAATAATAATAGTGGCTTCTTACATAGCGCTCAAATCCGTCAGTCAGTGACGCTCATGGGGCTCCAACATTATTACCCCTGGTCACTGGGCCATTTATTTCATTCCTAAAATCATCTCAGCTCCCTTGGGAGTATACAGCCCTGTGCTGCCAAGTATGTAGCGCACCAAGCTAAATCAATCCCAAGAACCATCTCTGCCCTCACAGGTACCCATTTACCCCTGGGTGAAGAGAAGCAATTATAGTTAAGTGTCTTGCTCAAGGACACAAGTGTCATGACCGGGATTCGAACCCACATCCTGATGACTTAGCCACCAGAACTTGAGTGCGAGGCACTAAACTGCTCAGCCACGACACGCCACACCTGTCATGATATTTCCTAATTTCAGAAATTGATGGCCCTTTTTGAAGTCACGGCTTCGGCTGAGGCTCTGGCTTGGGCTCCGTCAATAATTTTGAAACCGTACACTTTTGGTAAGGGGCTTCAAGCGGACATTGCCTTAGCCAGAGCCAAAGCCTGAGTCGTTGTTTCGAAAACAACAATACTGAGGAAGAGCTTGGCCCAATTTCATAGAGCTGCTTAAGCACAACAAAATTATGCTTACCAGAATAGGGTTACCAGCCAAACTAGCATACCACAAGTATAATTTATGACTGGTATCCTGCTCATTTCTGCTAAGCAGAAAATTGTTAGCACTATTTTCTGCTTTTAAAGCAGCGCTATGAAATTGGGCCCTGATAATTTTGGCTTGTAAGTAGAAGGTGCACTATAAACTGAACTTCTCTTTCAAGTCTGATTCCCAATGTCCACGGGCAAATCTATAATGGAATTTCTCAATGCATACAAGGGTCTCTTACTCTTTCTCCCTGCCTCAAGCCTCAGTCTGGGTCCAATTTCATAGAGCTGCTTAAGCAGAAAATATTGCTTGACAATTTTCTGCTTAGTAGAAATGAGCAGGATACCAGTTATAAATTGTACATGGTAGTTTGGCTGGTAACCTTATTCTGGAAATCTTTATTTTGTTGTGCTTAACTACTATTTGTGCTTAAGCAGCTCTATGAAATTGAGCCCGGCCACATGAATTAGTATATGGGAGAAACCCAAAGAGGGTCGATGATGAGTGACGGATGTATTGTATCCCACTGCAGGAGTGCCATACAGTGAGCACAGCAGCTACAGCGAGCTACGGCGCTTTGTTCAATTCATCCGTCCTGTTCGCATCATACCGACAGTCAATGTGGGCAGTGCAAAGAGTCGTCAAGAGATGAACGACTTTTTTGTGGCGTGGATGAACGAAGAGGCGTCAGCTTCGAATGCATCGACTCAACAGACGGCCGGGATCATGAAGTGGACAAAAACAGTTTCAAGTATGAGTTTGTGCCAAGGAGATAAATGAAAGTATTTGTTATGCCAAAAAAACAAAACAAAACAAAACAAGAAAGCTGACAAGAACGACTAAAATCCTTTCTTCCAATTTTTGAGGATCCTAAAAACAAGAAAGCTGACCAGAAGAACTAAAATCTTGTCTTCCAAATTTTGAGGATCTCAACCATAATCATAAAGACAAGCAGGGTATATTTTTTTGAAATGTCAAGACCAAATCAACAACTCTTTTCCGAGCCAACACTCCTCCCAAGAGAAATTTACACATTGTTGTATCGCAAGTTAACTGGTAACAGTTTCTGCTCATAATCATAGCATCTAGTTTCTTAGAATATATTGGTAAGGGGGCTACAAGAAGAAAATATTTAAGATGAAGATAACTCAGGGGAGCTGAAGGTAGGAATTGGATATTCCTCTTGCAACAGTCTAGATTGTAGGATGGAGGGAAACATGCACCAGGCAAGGAGTTCCAAAGAGATGCAGCATGTTTACAATAAGAGTGACCTTGTACATTGCTGTGCATGATACTACACAGGTCATATATGGCAAATTTTACTTTTTGTATCAATATTTCCACATCAATTCAAGAGTTACAAAAATAAAAGCTGTACAAGTTTTGAGATGTGCCCCCTTTCTACATATACGCAGCACCTTGTAAACCATTACATGGTGCTATGTAAAGGACTTGGTCTCATACTTCAAAACGTAGCTCCACAATACCTTGCAGGAAAATAATGAACGTTAAAAGTGCCTTGAGCGTCACTGAGTGGCGGATATGTGCGCTACATAAGAAGCCACTATTATTATTATTATTATTATAAAAATCAGACAGTGAAAAAAAAAAAAAAAAAAATGTTTTCTTCCATGTACAAATCATGCCTGCAGGAGGCCCCAGGCTCTGTGGCTCTTTTGTAAACATGTGATGTCACAGGTCATAAGGTCTATATGGGTAAATCTTTTAGAAAAACTGCCATAACTTGTGTGTGATTAAAATCGTGTTGACAATTTGTAAATTAAATGAGAATATAAATTTGGTGTAAGGGAGTGGGGTGGTCAAGAAGTGACTGATACTTTAAAACTTTTTTTCCAGAGTTGCCCCCCCCCCCAGTCAGCCAGACGTACCAAATTCACATGAGTATTCAATCTTGTTAGTAAAAAATATTTTTGAGTTAGATTTTCATGTGGTCTGGTACACTGCCTTATTACTTGGTCCATAGAGGTTTTTTCTCTATGCTTGGTCACAAGTGAATGACCAGCCTCAGACTAAATCCAGTGTAGCTATATAAGGAACACCCCTACCTCATTTCTAGTGGTGTATCATTTTGCCGCGCCATTTTTTCCCAGAATGCCTTGCTCGATCATAACCCCTGGAAGTGTGACTTGAAAATATCCAAATACATTGGATATTTTAATTAGTCCTGTGGTTGATCCATTCTGTGTTAGAGACGTACGCAGAGCACACTATCAAAAGACTCGTCAAGTCATAAAAAAATGGCCCCTTTCATTCTTTGATCTTGTATTTATGTCTAACTGTATGCAGTTTAGGGTGACCATGTAAAAACATGATTCATTTAAAGTGTATTGCGTCAAAATACTTGCATTTTGACACGTGCGTACTAAGCACCGTACAAGCGCTCGTAAGTTTTTAGTAAGCGTGCGCACAGCAGCCAATACTTTTGGTAGCCAATCGGCGTTGTTTTTCAGTGCTTCCCTTCCAGGGGTAAGTGACGAGAGGTATCGATACGGTGTGCTGCCCATGGTAGCCAGGCTAGGTACACTCTCACACATTTTCTGATGAAATGTGTGACACTAGAGGATACTAGTCTTTGCTAATCAAAACAAAATTTTGAAACTCATGTTTTATACTATCAACAGCTCTCCGTTGCTCGTTACCAAGTAAGTTTTTATGCTAATATTTTGAGTAATTACCAAACATGTCTTAAAGGCATCGTAATCATTTGGTAGTTGTCAAAGACCAGTGTTCTCACTTGGTGTATCCCAACTTATGCATAAAATAACAAGCCTGTGAAAATTTGGGCTCAATTGGTCATCGAGGTTGCAAGAAAATAATGAAAGACAACAAATTTGTTGCACAAAATTTGTGTGCTTTCAGATGTCAGATTCAAATATTTTAGTGAGAAATTACCTCTTTCTCAAAAACTACGTTACTTCAGTGGGAGTCGTTTATCACAATATTTTATACTATCAACAGCTCTCCGTTGCTCATTACCAAGTAAGTTTTTTTACTAATATATATTTTGAGTAATTACCAAACATGTCTTAAAGGCATCGTACTCATTTGGTAATTGTCAAAGACCAGTGTTCTCACTTGGTGTATCCCAACATATGCATAAAATAACAAACATGTGAAAATTTGGGCTCAATTGGTTATCAAAGTTGCAAGAAAAGTAATGAAAGAAAAAACACCCTTGTTGTACAAATTCGTGTGCTTCCAGATGCCTGAAAAAAGGCTTCAGGCCTGAAGTCTTCCTCAGATTCAAATATTTCAGTGAGAAATTACCTCTTTCTCAAAAACTACGTTACTTCAGAGGGAGTCGTTTCTCACAATGTTGTATACTATCAACAGCTCTCTGTTGCTCATTACCAACTAAGTTTTTATGCTATTGTATATTTTAAGTAATTACCAAATGTGTCCAGTGCCTTTTAGCGTGCTTACAAAGATTACCTTCTTTCTCATTATGTAACCTAGTCTTTTTCCTGGTTTAGTTCCCCCTCTTCTCTTCTCATCGCGTCTATTGAGACTGTTCTTTTCGCCTTATCTGTATATTACTATCATTTTCATATTTTGTCTTGTTTATTATTTTTTGTAATTGTTATTTGCTGGTCTTTATTCTTGTTTGTGATCTTTGTTATGTTTCTATTGCTTTGCTTAGTCATTTCGCACTTTTTTTGTCTGCTTGTTTGTCTGTTTTGTCTGTTTGTTTGTCGTGTCTTGCCTATAGGCCTCCCACATCAAGCTGTGCTTTTGAGATTTGCCTCTATTTCGCTTGCTCCTGAGATTTGTTCCCTTTTTTTTCTTTTTTTCTATTTAGGCCAAATAAGATATAAAACATGTTTAGCATCCTGCAAACAAAATCGTCAGGGAAAATAAAAGTGTATCATTTTTTTCTTTCAAAAAAAAAGAGAAAAAAAAGAAAAAAGGAGGCGGCCTCTAAAAAGGAAGCGGGCGTGGACGCTAAACATGTATTTTTTTTTCATTGGCCTTATCTTTGTTTTCTTGTATTTTTTTCTGTATTACTGTACACTGTAGCTTTACTTGTATTTATTGATTGTGTGTTATAATAATAATAATAATAAGACTTGTAAATGCGCACATATCCACCCTGCTGGGTGTTCAAGGCGCAGTAAAAAAAACAAAAAAACAAAACAAAACAAAACGAAGACAAAACAGACACAACAAAATTAGTCCTTGAAAACCTGTGACATAAGATGAGTTTTGAGAAGAGATTTGAATTTTGTGGTACAAAGACAAGATCTAAGATTAAGCGGTAGAGAGTTCCAGATGCGTGGCGCAGCTGAAGAAAAAGACCTGTCACCCCATGAGTGTCGAGACTTGGGTTCAATGAGGAGAAGCATGGAACTTGATCGAAGATTCCTTGATGGAGTGTAAACTTGAAGTAGTTCAGAAATATAGTGGGGAGCCTTGCCATTAAGTGCTTTGTGGACAATGAGCATCAGCTTGAAGATGATTCGTTGAGAGATAGGGAGCCAATGTAGTTGTTTCAGAATGGGGGTGATAGAACAGGATTTTCTAGACAGTGTCACAATGCGGGCAGCGGTATTTTGGAGGCGTTGAAGACGGGAAATCTGGTTGTTAGGAAGACTGTAGAGAAGAGCATTGCCGTTGTCAAGGCGAGAAGTAACAAATGCATGAATGACCTTTTCAGTGGCACTTTTGTCCAAGTACTTGCGAATCTTACCAATATTCCTGATGTGATATGATGACAGACGAACGATGTTGTTGATGTGTGGTTGAAGTGTCATCGATGAATCAAAAATAACCCCTAAGTTCCGAGCTTGCAGCGAGGAGCTATCCGAGCATCACCGATGGAAATGTATGGCACTGAAACCTTTGTTAACTGTTGACGTGACCCAAATAGAAGGAACTCTGTCTTATCATCATTTAACTTCAGGAAGTTTTGTTGTGTCCAACGTCGAATCTCTTGGATGCATTTCTCAAGTCTTGCAATAGATGCATTGGCGTTTTCTTGAGAAGATTTAAACGTGATGTATAGCTGAGTGTCGTCTGCGTACACATGGTAATTCAGATTAAATTTCAGGATGATGTCACGAATCGGTAAAGTGTACAGCGTAAACCACTGCGGGCCCAGTACCGACCCCTGTGGCACAGAGTAGTTCAAAACAACAGGGTCTGATATTGCGGTGCCAATACATACATGCTGAGTTCTATTGTAGAGATACGATTTGCACCATGCTAGGGCTGTGTCCTCTATGCCAAGGTGATTCTGGAGCCGAGAGAGAAGGATGTTGTGATCAACAGTGTCAAAGGCAGCACTCAAGTCTAGCAGGACTAGTGCTGTTAGGTTACCATTGTCCATTGCAGAAAGAATATCGTTGCTCACACGGACTAGTGCAGCTTCTGTCCCATGGAAAGGCTTGTATGCTGACTGGAACACGTCGGACAGGTTGAAATTATGAATGTGATCAGAAATGCGTGATGAAACTACTCGTTCGATGACTTTTCCAAGATATTTTAAGTTTGCAACCGGTCTGTAGTTTTTGAATATCTCCTTGTCCAGGTTTGGTTTCTTGATGAGCGGCCTGATGTAGGAAACTTTGAGGCTATCGGGAAACAACCGGAACTGAGAGATTCGTTTACAAGATTAGTGATGTAGGGTAAAAATATATCAATGTTTTGCTTCATCATGGATGTTGACACTGGATCCAGCTCACAGGATTTTGAAGGAGATTTCATAATAACCCTTTGAATCTCAGCAACAGTGGCAGGCTCAAACACAGATAGTCTGCACTCTGGTTGAAGATGTGGCAATGTCTGCGGCACGTTGTAAGGGACTGATGAAAAAGATGAGCGGATGTCTGAAATTTTGGTGACAAAGAATTTCTGGAATTCATTTGCCAAGTCCTGATCATTGTAAGTGGATGGAAGGACGGAGATTTTGGGTTTGAGCAACAACTTACCAATTATCTTGAAGAGCTTCTTTTGATCTCCTGAGGATTCTTGTACTTGGGATGAATAATGGGTGATCTTTGCCTGGTTGATCAAATTCCTGACTACTTTACATTGGTTGCGATATTCTTGTCGTTGTATTTCCAACTTGCCATTTTTCCGCCATTTCCGCTCAAGTTGACGACAGATCTTTCTTGCTGTACGAATATCATCATTGAACCAAGAAACTTCAGTTCGGACCTTGACTGATCTTGTTTTCCAGGGTGCGTATTTATCCAAGATGTCACTGATAGTACTCTCATATTGGCTGACATAGGAATCCAAGCAGCCGTGATCAATTTCCAGCTTTGCTAAATGAGTTCCTATGTCGCGGAACACTTCAGGAGAATTCACATGTTTCCACTGTCGGCTCTTTATAGTGACGGTTGGGACTTTGGGCTTGCACAGACTCAAGTTACACATGACTGCATAATGGTCTGAGAATCCAGGTAGAATAACAAAGTTTGAGACAATAGGTGGGGTGATGTCACGAGTTATGACAAGGTCCAGGCAATGACCGAGGCGATGAGTCGGCTCCTTGATATGCTGGGTAAGACCGAAAGCCTGAAGTAGATGCTTAAACTGGTTTGCATTGGTGTTGTGGATGTCATCAACATGAATGTTAAAGTCACCGGTGATGATGATTTCCGATGGATGAAGGAGATATTCTAAAATCAAATTCTCAAATTCCTTAAGAAAACTTGAGAAAGTCACATGTTGGCCGTTAGAATCTCTTTCAGGTCTGTATACAATGACAAGGCGAACAGATTTAGAGTTTCCGGAAACCTCAGCATGAAGAGATTCAAAAGTTGTGTATTGGACGTCATTACTTTTCACAGAGACAGATAAAGTAGATCTGTACAGTATTGCAACTCCTCCACCGGTCTTGGTTATGGAAATAAATGATATTTGAATTGAATTATATTGAAATCAATTGCCAAAGGGAGAAAGAAATAGTCCACATTGTGTCCAAACGTGTAGTTTTGTATTTCTGGTGATGCACAGGGTCTGTAAAGCTTCTGAATTGTAACATCTGGTGAGGTTTAGGGTCTAGACTACGGGGGACCCAGACCCACAAACCATGTTTTCAGGAATTTTCTCATTTATAAAATCTCATCCCTTGTAAACGGTATCCAATAATTGTGGTGTGTTCTAGCCGAGCAGTCAAGCCCACCGAACTCAAGCTCTGGTGTTTCTGTTCAGCAGAGTGTGGTTCGAGTCCCGGTCTTGACACTTGTGTCCTTATGCAAGACACTTCACCATTATTGCTTCCTCCTTTAGGTGGGACGTAAAACTGTAGGTCCCGTGTGTTGTGTAATGTACGTAAAAGAACCTGCAGTAAACTTATCATTAAGAGAAGGGGTATGCCCCGGTCCATCCTGTATGGTTGGCTGCAGATTGTGGGTCTTAAAATTAGAACAAAGCTCTGCATACCTCGTAGAAAGAAAAAAATGAGTGCTTTGAGACACCCTCAGGTGTGATATATTGCTTTATAAGAACTGCATATTATTATCTAAGAAGTTAATTCATGTATTAATGGACAAATAGATTTTTATACTTGTATTCATTATCCAAATAAATTGATGTGATATCAGACCTGAACTTGCCACAAATAAATGTATTTGTAATCATCAGAAATTAATGTTGTCTTTAAAAGGGAAATCTTGCCATTCTTTGATTTTAGTTATTACAGTCCCAAATCCTTCTATATGTAATTACCAAAGTGAAGCATTCAGAAGGACATGGGCCTGGGGTCCAATTCACAAATGCTTACCGCAGGATCAGGCCTTTCCAACCTTAAAGGCACTGAACACATTTGGAAATTGTCAAAGACCAGTGTTCTCACTTGGTGTATCCCAGCATATGCATAAAATAACAAGCCTGTGAAAATTTGGGCTCAATTGGTCATCGAAGTTGCAAGAAAATGATGAAAGAAAAAACCCCCTTGTTGTACAAATTTGTGTGCTTTCAGATAGGAATAAAAACTTCTTGCAAGAAGTTTTTATTATTTTAGTGAGAAATTACCTCTTTCTCAAAAACTCTGTTACTTCAGAGGGAGTCGTTTCCTACAATGTTTTATACTATCAACAGCTCTCCGTTGCTCGTTACCAAGTAAGTTTTTATGCTAATATATATTTTGAGTAATTACCAAACGTGTACAGTGCCTTAACCCAAAATTCTTTAATAACTAGAAAACTAAATTTAAAAAAGCTAATCAGCCTTTTAATATGACAGTCATATTTTATTCTTTTAATCCCTCCAACTCCAATTTACTTTGCTAATGTTTATTTGAGCTACTTTTGTTTTGTTTTTTATCCAAAACCTCAGCAGTGTCGTGTGTGAAATACATGTAATTAAATATAGCCTTGCATTTTTTCAAGAATTAATTTAGTTATCCTTTTTTAGAATTTGCAAAAGAAAAAAAGAAAAAAAAGAAGATTTTTTTTACTGCAGTCAAGACATCTACACAAGTTAAAAGCTGAATACCCCAAACTTTATTTTGGTCACAATGGAGGAAGGAAATAGGTCATTTTTAAAGGTCACGTGTTTGTGTAGGGCCGACACTATAGTTTGTTGTTCTTTGTAGTGAACAATAATACTGACTATATGATTATTGTCGAAGAGAAGGCCGAAATGGTAATTAACGAAAATAAATACCTATTATTAATAAGCGACATAACCAACATAAACAGGCAGTTCTTGCATGGCGTGCGTGACCTTGCGCGAGCACGGGCTCCTCTCCCGCCGCCCAGGCAAGAGACGCCCCTGGACACCGTTCACCCGTCAACGACCTGTCCGTGAATATTGATAAATTATAATCTTGCTTGATACTCCCCGCTTTCAGTACAGTGAAAACATCCCTGTGGCCCATTACCCGAAGTCCACCATGACTAGAGTCCGTAGACCGAATCACAAACCTGACAATTAACATTTAGTTGCTAATTTTGCTCTTTAATTGTTTTCACCACATCTGAAATAGATGAACAATTGTATTGTATTTCACCCAGATAGTCTTTTCCTAATCTAAATTTTGTTCACACTGAATTTGAACGTATGATCATGGAGCTATTCTTTTTTATAGCTCCATGGTATGATTAAAACCATTTGCTGTGTCGCCGCACCTCCGCAAACTGCACAAACTATTTACATACAATTGAAATTGTAAGATTCCATTCTGATTGTGGTTTTTGTACGATGTTGATAGCCGCCGTACCAGTCTGAACCTCTGTGGGGGTCGTTAGCCGCCGCAGCCGCTTCCATGCAGTTCTCTAAACTGCTGATGATAGCGTGCCATTTCAGGATTTCCCAAACAAATGACGCAATGCATGGCCTTTCTTTTGCCTTCCCAGAAAAACACCTCCAAAGAATCGAACGACCCGAGGGGCACTACAAAATGAGACAATTTGGACTAAATAGGCGTCTCTTTTTGTGATTTATAAATTAAACATACTGATAAATTTCCAACAAGATGATGCTTTGATAATTTTATTGTGAAATATGCCAGAAAGAACGAGACAAAATATGTCCCATAATTTTCTTTTGGGAAGGTGTTAAATGGAACGTGTCCGACCGAGTCACGCACAAGCACGTGATTTAATCAACATCCTGGACCTCGACCAACCAGTTTGACTAGTTGTTGAAAGATTTTCAGTGGTATGGAAATTAGAAACGTTTTATTTCCTAAAGTAAGTTGATGGTTACTACAATGTTCCATTGAAAACTAAGCTGCGATAGCCTTGTTTCACACCTATTTATTAGAAGATAATTATCTTCCTGGAAAAAATCAAAACGGACCAAAAACCTTCTTTGTTATGAGTAAAATCTCCCTACTCTAATCCAAATATGCAAAAACCTACCCTTGTGGGCGAGTCCCTATGTACGAGGGTTTTCATTGGTCAATATTTTATGTAATCACATGCACGGCACATCCTTGAGCGATGATGTTTGACAGATCCAAAACAAAACACCGTCAGATTTGCAAGTCACGTCTTAAACTCATATAGCTGAATTATCTAGAAGAAAGGTTGACGGGAATTTTCATGTAGCTGAACTGTAAATTTGGACAGACACTTTCCTCACGAAAAGGACCCAGTAAAAGTGCAAATGGACGAACAATAAACAACAGTTGTTCTCAGACAGTGGATTTGTGATATAAATCGCAATAAACCGCGAAGAAAACGGGTTTTTTTCCCGGGAGTTTCGAGACCAACACCAAGTGGTACCACCAGGAACTAAGCTCATACTTTTGTGTAAGTGAAGTAAATCGTTATAAAATTGTCTTACATGTGATTATGTAACATTATATAATGTGACTTTCCAGACAGCCTGTTATAGGGTACTATTTCAATGTTTAATATAGATGTTTGTTTTTATTAACAATTCATTTTAGTACATACTGACTGTTTGCTATATTTACTTCCTCAAAAGATACCATTAATTTTAATGAGTAACATTTTTGTTAAGATGTTGCATTTCACTGCAGTTCACTTCAGGTTTAGTTTATAAAAAAATAGAGTAATTCAATTGTAAATCAGGCTAAAAAGCATTGTACTTTAGAAATTAACAAACTGGACAACACAACTTCTTGGTACATTCCAGAGAGGTAGGATGTCAACTTGATCGAGTGCACTCATGTTTAGATCAGGCTCAACAATTTATTTAGTACAAATTCAATGGGTCGACTTTTGGGAAGCTATAGGTGTAGGTGGCAGCAGACTTGCCAGGTAAATCCAGTGTTCTCTGTAATGTGCGCATGCTCCGAACTACGTAGACAATGAAAATGTATCTGGTTATTTATTTGATTACACATCCAGCAGCACAATTAGCGCCAATAACAGGATGAATAGGAAATAAGAAGAAATGCTAAGTTTTAGATGAGTGAGGAAAACCCCAATGGGGAAAACCCACGCAATCAGGTAGGGACTGAAAACCCAATCCCGTATGCAAGTCTCCGGTCTGAGGTGGGATTCGAACCGGGGTCCACAGAGGTGAAAGGCAGGGAAAGAAACCACTGAGCCAACCTGATCCCCCTGTAAGTTCGCTGCCACCTAGCATTTCAAAGTCTCCCATTATTGTTTTTAATAAAAAATAATGGTGTACATTTATAAAACGCCTTGTCTGTCACAAATGACACCCCTGGTGCTGAATGGTCAAATTAAGTGGTGACTGTACAAGGTGAGTTGTTGCACATTCTCCCATAACAGACCATGCCAGAAACACTGTGGCAAGCCGCTTTTCTTTACCAAGTGCACTCGGCTCTTTTACGTATGATTTACATAACGCACAGTCCCTAGTTTTACGTCCCATCCAGAGGACGGAGCAATAATGGTGAAGTGTTTGTTTATAAAAGACACAAGTGTCAAGACTGGGACTTGGACCCACACACTGCTGATCCGAAACATAAGAGCGTGGGTCTGGGGCGCTACACTGCTCGGCCATGACTTACAATTAGCTTGTCATTTTCAAAAAACCTTTGCTCAGGTTTTAGTTCACATCAGTCATCCACAAGCGTTTACCTACACATCATCATTTTGTATAATATGAGATGGAATGCATGGGGTTTGAAAATACAGGGAGCCCAGTTTTGATAGCATTTGCATGTTTTGCAAGACTACATGTTGCAAAAACAGATCATTTACTATGTTTTTAAAGGTGTTAGCTTGAAATACAGTCTGTTATTTAAGTTCATTTGCATTTAATGATAGTCTTCTGTTAGCAGAGGAAAGTGCAGGATGAACTTTCATTTCTAATTCATCTAAACCAGGAAATGATTAAGAGATAGCTGTCCTGAGAATGCATGACATTAATGTAGTTTCATTTATATTCAAAATGGAGAAGTGAAGGTAGTTTGTTGTTAGCTGGTTTTTGCCAGTCAGGGGGACGGTTCAAGCTGGGCCAAATTTCATGGCTCTGCTTACCGAAGGCAAAGAATTGGCGCTTACAGAAGCACGTAATTCCGCGCTTACAACTGTACATTACATCAAGTGTATCACAGGTTAGCAGGGAATTTTTGCGTGTGCGCATGCCTACTTGATGTTACAAGGCATTCTTTCAGCTAGCGCAGAAATAAGGCACCAATTGCCCTGTAAGTGAAGAATGGTTATCGCAAGCACAGATATTCGGCGGTAAGCAGAGCCATGAAATTAGACCCTGGTCTCGCTGCAGAAAGAGAACACACTGAAAACCTGGTTTCTGTTCATGACATCATCTGCTGAATAATCATGACCGGTGTCGGTGGCACAATAAGATATCTGGATTGTGTTAAAAACCTACCAGGTAAAGAATGCACTCAAGAAGTGGAATTCCCCTGCTGAAGCCCCAAGTGGCTTTTCTTTTACAGAGCAACAACCTTTTTACGTGCAGGGTGTCTTCTAGTTGAGTATGGTGCCTAGAGAATAAATTGTGTGCACAACAACAATGTATGTATGCTCACTGTATTTTAAATACATAGCTAATTAGGCATTGAGAGGAATAAAAAACTAATTGTTGCAGCTGCAGCAAATGTCAGCTTTTGTAACCTCAGTTATGTCGTAGTCTGGTGCAGATTTGATGAAAAGAACGGGACATTTTTGTCATGATTGTATGACTTTTATAATTCATTTTAGTGGCTCCTGGATGTGTGTCAATACCTGTTAAACATTTGAAAAAAAGTATTACATGGATTTAACTGAAGTAATTAATGCAGTCAGACAGTGTTTTCCCTGGCTGATTTGAGCAAGGTGGAAAACATTTTGAATTGATGATTGAAGCAAAATTTACTCGGTAGGCAAACTGACAAGAATACAGTGCTCACACACATGACTTCATCCAATGCAGATTGTGGGTTCTTGATACGTAGAGGTCAAGGAAAAACTTAACACTAAACGCTGGTGCAATTGACTAGGCCTACATAAACTTACTAGTAACTCATCATTGAACTTGATAAGAGGATTTTAGTAATTATAAAAACAGCTTTTGGACTTCTTGTATGCCAGATTTTGAGCTTGAAGTAGCGAAAGCCATGCATGTAGCAGCTGTGTGCATGTAGGGTAATGATTTACTTTACCTGGCACCTTATGTTTCCATCATGTTGTGTGTACATTATTCCACATTTTCACCCAAGACGTGCATCTGAATGCATTGGTGACGGCGGAATACAATATTGTGTGTCATCTGGGCCCAACTTCAGAAGCTGCTTGAGCACAAAAAGTAGCTGAGTACAAAACAGTTTGGTTGTAACCAGAAATAAGTTACCAGCCTAACCATTTCACAAGGTACAATTTGTGGCTGGTTTCCTGCTAAATTGCGCAATTTAGCAGAAATTTGTTTTTAAAACAATGTTTTCTGCTTTTAAAAAGCAGCTTCATGAAATTGGCCCCTGTTTTTAAGGTTCTTGCTGGAACATAAAATCCACAGATAATCTAGGGTAGTAGAATGTGTGCACCATAAATGTAGGCCCAAGGGCTGTCAGATGCCATGATGGCTGGTCAGATCTGCAGACGTTAATCTACCCTTCTAACCCTGCTTAACTGTGTTGTTTTGATGGATTGTCACAGAGTCGGCCTGCATGACCTGCAATTATGGTAAAATGTGGTAATTGCATTGTTCTACACAGTAGGCCTACACATACAGTAAGTCCTGTACAGTTGTTCGTACACAACCCATGCAGTTGAATGGTCATTCGAAATAGTGTAGCTCTGTGAACCGTTACCAAGAGTAGGAGGGTTCATCTTGAGTTTGAACAGAGATAAATAAAAATATATACATTTCCTGTTCTTTTCGAACATGTCTGAGCGGATGCTTTTAAATCAAACCTACTCCCATGGTTAAAGTTTTTCTCAGAAAAAAAGTTACAATGCCCTTGCCTACTTAAAAATTTACGATCTGTTTTTTTTCTCCCGCTGATGAACATATTTTGCCTGACAGTATTTTATCTGTAATTTGTTTTTGTACCAATGGCTGTAGTTTTTACCTTCAAGGTTTTATTATTAGTTACATATCATACATTATGAACATTGTTATGTGTTCAACAGCATACACCATTGGCGTATTGTGCACAGAAACTAGAAACACTCAGGCACAAAGGTACGGCATTTCAAAAATGTTTGCTTTTCAACTCTTGGGTGTGCCCACTCCCAAATAGTCTAAATCTCAGATAAACTCTGGAGCTCAAGGATAAACTGTGACTGTTCCATGTGGAACTCCACAATGTACTGCATGGGTATCAGGGCCCAATTTCATAGAGCTGCTTTTATAAGCACAAAAAGTAGCTAAGCACAACAAAATTATGCTTACCAGAACAGGGTTACCAGCCAAAATACCATGTCACATGTACAAGTTGTGACTGGTATCCTGCTCATTTCTGCTAAGCAGAAAATTGTTAAGCAATATTTTCTGCTTAAGCAGCTCTATATAATTTGGCCCTGGTTGGTGGGGGTCGGGTGTAGTGGGGGGGGGGGGGACTTGTCAAAACTGGTACATGGTTTCCCATGAAGCGTTTGATATTCATCTATGGATGAGATCGACCTCCATGATCTACTCTGGGTATAAGATCAAAGCAAAAAATTGTGCAACCTGTACATGTAGGTGTAAAATTATGAGGGTCATCCCTCACACAAGCAAGGACATCAGCCTAACAGGAGGCAGAAGGACCTGCAATAAAATCTTTCTCCCAAACACTGTTTTCCAGTTAAATTTGATGCACTTGCCTTGGATCAATATTTCTTCTGATGAAGTTTCCTAAAATGAAGAAACGATGCATCCATAACAGCCTGATACGTACGTATTTCACGGCCAGGCAATCGTCTGCCGCCCCTGGGCCCAATTTCATAGAGCTGCTTATAAGCAGAAAATATCGCTTAACAATTTCTGCTTAGCAGAAATGAGCAGGATACCAGTCACAAATTGTACGTGTGACATGGTATTTTGGCTGGTAACCTCTGGTCAAGCATAATTTTGTTGTGCTTTTTTACTTATTTGTGCTAAGCTCTGTGAAATTATGGGCACTGTTCATTGCATTGGTGCCCCTTCAAATGTTCCAGTAAAAAAAGTGAATAAAACAAAATCCCACTATACGCGTTCCCCTTTAATTAGGAAAATCTACCTTGCCCTCCCTGTACAACTGACCTGCTGAAGTGACCCCCATAAGTACTAACCCTGGTCCAACATACTGTATGCTAATTATTTTGTTAACAGTGTCTGCAGATATGCTTCATATATATATGCTATTTTTATACTTGACAATGGACAAAAAGTCAAGAATAAAATCCATAACGCTTGCTTGCACATAACTTGACCGTTGGTGGAAAATCCAGGTCATTTGAAAAACAAAAATAGTGAAATTTGTGCAAAACTAAAGATGATTTCAAATTGATGTCTTCAAAAACAATTGTAGATTATTGTTTTATATTACAAAACAATAATCTGGCGACACCAATTTGAAATCATCTTTGGTTTTGCACAAGTGTCACTATTTTTGTACACATAATTAATGGAATGGTTGTTGTGCAAAATGTTGTAATTAAAATCAGCCTTTCCAGTTTGAGTAGTTTTGGTACTCTCTTGCTTTTGTAACAAAGGCCATTGTTGGTATTGTAGGGGTGCTGACTAGGTGGTCCCCCCAGAGCTGTCAGAGACGTGACTGTCCTCCTGGTGAACTACAACTGTTATCCTTTCCTGCCTAATAGACTTTGCCCAGTTTACATGACTTTGATGTAACCATGGTGGTAGGTAATTATGATAATCTTAAAATGAGAAGGAAATGGTAGATTCTATTCTGACATTGTTGGTGTGCATTGTGTGGCTACCTATCGCAACAATTTGACACTGGCTGGGATGAAGGTACATAGGCCCTATTGCTTGGATGTGAAGTGATCATTGGATATGTTTGTTGTTTGGATTCACGGTTATAGAACAATGCAAGGACTGGGAGCTTGTCTACTGTGTTCAGGGTCATACATGTTGTGTTTCTCTGAATCAGGTGTGTGTGTACTTTCTGTGAGCGTGCATGCATAATGATATAGAATGGTGTCCATGCCAGCTGACTTCCTTTTAGTGTTTGTTGACAAACTGTGTGCAGGGTGTGTACATAGAGATATTCCTGACTGGTACAGATAAACTTTTCATGATCAGATGATTAGAGTGGGGAAAAGGGGGAATCTCAAATCTGCATGTAGGGGCTGTATTGGTTTTAAAAGGTCACTGTTTGACCTGGTTTCTTTTGTTGCCCTGAGGAGGATCAGAAACTCCTCCCAAAAGTCTATAACTGAAGGCCAGACATCCATGGTTATAGCCCTACTTGCTTTCTACTATGATGGAGCATGGAGATAATCCATGGATTGATCTGTATTAAGTGTAAGAGGCAGGAACTGTTTGTAAGATGTAAAGAGCCATGCTGTAGAGAGGGCTCTTTGAGTTCACTTGAAGTTGAGTTATTACAGACGATTGATCTGTTTGGAGTTTTTCTTTTGTAAGATGTTTTCAGGGTGAGACCATAGAGTGAGACAGTCAGCTTTTTAATCTAAATGTAGGCCCTTTTCGAAACCATGGCTTCGGCTTCAGCTCTGGCTTACGCTCCAGCTTAGGCTCTGGCTTAGTCTGTGGCTTAGTTTGCGGCTTAGCCTCCGGCTTAGGCTCCAGCTTAGGCTCCGGTTTAGCTGCAGCATAGCCACAGGGATGCCAGGGTGTACATTTATAAATTGAAAACAAGAAAAAACACGTCCCCTGCCCCCCCCCATGGAATTTGGAAAGCAAAACCTAGGAAAAGGATGTTATTTTTCAGAAACCCCATTTGCCAATTACGCCTGAATTTGTGTGGCCATTACATTTAAGGTTTTTAAAATGAACTTTAGTTGGGCAAATTTTGTCTATGGGTGCAAGTAACCAGAAATGGAGGTCAAATTTTCAGGTTTTCTTTGTTGATTTAAATTTTACTTTCTCGGAGTTCGAATACGTACGAGACTTGCACAGCTGGGTGTTTGGATGACTCGATTGCAGCGGGGTGTGGTTGTCTAATAAATCTGCATTTATGACCAACTATATGGAATTTTGACTTAATAGAGGAAAGTATCGAGAAATTTGCCTGCAGGTGTATTGCCTATATTCAGCTACACCCACAATTCAACCATATGGAAGTTCATGTACGTGTATATGCCTACAATGTTGGAATTTATGTTGGACAATATGATGTCTGGATATGCTGTACTGACTAGACAACTAACTGCTTTGGTAATTGTTTACCAGTTTCCTTAGGCCTACTTTATATGTGACCCAAAATAACATACATCAAAGTCACAGGAAAATACTGAAAAGAAAAACCTCTTTTGATCATGTGTTTTCACTAGTTTTCAAACATCATGTTTTGGAGTCGCGAGGTCAGAAAGCCAAACTTTTTTAAGCAAAAATATTTCAAGGGAAGTTTTCCAGTGTGAAAATCTTTATAACTATAAATTTGTGCATTTTATATTTTAAATCTTACCAAATGTTATGGACATCCTAAACCTACACTGTAACTGTGTAAAAATAAGAGGATGAAATTTGGAGGGGGCGTGGCTTGAGTTGGTCAATTCATGGTCTCATTTTCACAGGGTGTGCTGTCCTCCTTCCCTTGAGAACTCGATCACTCATTTTAATATTCAGTATTTCCTGGGAAGGGGGTTGTTGAGTCACCTTCACCGGAGGCTGTGTAAATAGAGGTTAATTCACATGGTCTGAGGTGGGGTGGAGAAACTCTTTTTGACATGGTCTTATTTGGTCCAAAGGTCCTTTATGATACAACGATTCTGAGAAGCCTGTACAAAGTGCAATCAGTGCACTCCTTTCACATGGTCAGAAGTGGTCCTGAGTTCTGAACCATACTGTGATGAATCCTATGTCAGCTCATTTGCATATATATAAATGTTGGTAACCTGGATTATTTGAACCCCGTAAAAAACTACTGTCTATCACCAGTGTTGGTACATGTGTACGTATGTAGATTTTTAAAAACACTCCCACTCGTCTTGTGACATGCATAGTGTGGCACTGAAAAATGAATTTCTCATTCAGTTTATTTTGCCAGTACTTTTTCTGCTGGTATTGAATCATGCTATTTCTATGACCATTAAAGGGATTATTTTGATAATTCTTCTTTCCCAAAACCATCTTAAAAAAGTCTAGGAAGTTGTAACAAGGAATTTCAAATGTCACATTTTGTGGACGGAAGTCGATGGGTTCCAATCCCTCCCGAGTATGGTATGCCTGTGAGTTTCTTCTCACTAAGACTCCAGGAAAGCACAGAATAGTCAGAGTTGGTTTTAATAACATGTAGGCCAAAGTACTCGGTAAATAAACAAAAGGAAAAACAAGCAGTTATTCTGTGTGTTGAAAAGCAGATGAAACGTTGTTTTGTTATTTTTATTATTACATAATCCTGGATGATGAAACCAATTCTAGGATGCCTCAGCAAACTGTAGCTCGCAAACGCCCGAGGAAACCTGTAAACAAGAGTGCTTGCTATGTGAACCAAAAACGGGTTAATTAACCCCTACTCTTCCATGGTTGTCTGTTTTTTTTTACATGCACCAATCCTAGAACATGGGACCTGTACGGCTTAATTTCCTATTCGAAGGACAAAGTTATTAGAGTATCTTGCTCAAGGACACAAGTGCCACAACCGGGACTCGAACCCACACTTTGCTGATCAGAAACACCATAGCTTGAATCCGGTGCTCTTAACCTCTCGCCACCACAAAACAATAAGGCCCCTAGTGAAGTAATTGTTCGTTTTCTTAAAAAAACAAGACATCTCATAATTTTCATATTGATATTGTAACAGTACAATTAATCACTGTCACTGATGCATTACATAATTCATCTTTCTATATGTCTGAAACTTTGATGAGAACAAAAGTGTCAGAGAAGTCAATAAATCAGTTTGTGCTCAATCAATTTATAAAAGCAGCACATATCCATCAAACAATTTAAGTCAGTTATTTCTCACATCAGAGTCGTGACTTTTCATGTGATTGTGAAGACTCGTCTCGATTCAGTTTTTGAAGCATTTATAATGCAAGACATAAATGCCTTGTGGTTTGAAAACCTGACAGAGAGAACCTACTGCTTTATGGCAGCAAACCCCCTCCCTCCCCTCCCCCCCATGGGTCCACCCATCAGAGCTGGCTGCCAATGATCGTCACATGTTTTTCCCTGTGGTTCGTGTGATTTGATAAAGTACACTCCGTCTCATACATCAACTTCTTATAAATGTTTTATCATATCCTGGTGTCCCCCCCCCCCCCCCCGCCACCAGTGTGATAAAAAGTGGAAAAGACAAGGAAAATATCATAGAGTTATATTGGATTTACAATAAATGTAACCTGTTTTTTTAAGAAAAGACTTCAGCAGAGTATGTTCCGCGTGATAACATGAAATTATGAAGATGATTAAAAGTAATAATATTTAAAAAGAAGGTGTACATGTATAGGAAGACAGTTGTTTTCCTGAGGGGAATTTTGTCATTTCTTTCAAAAAAGTTGAAAAAATAAGGTATAGTATCGGTATACATATTGTAGGCCCACTCATTGTTTTTATACATTTGAAGCTTCATTTCTGGATGAAAAACATGAGCCACTTGTTGGATCTCTCGAAAAACTGTGTGTAGGTTCATCAAATAGAACTTGTTGAAAAAAAAGTCAACGCAAACAAATGAGTGCATGCGTGTATTTTGATTGCAAGTTCAATATTGATTATTTTGTAGGAGTGATAATCAATTGATTTCTACTGCTAAAAATATCCATATATGTTCTGTATGAAAAAGAAATTGGGAACAAGTATTATTATAATTTGTTTACAATTTTGAGGCCTCCCACTATTAAAGGTATCGTTCACGTTTGGTAATGACTCAAAACAAATATTAGCATGAAAACATACTTGGTAACAAGCAACGGAGAGCTGTTAATAGTATAAAACATTGTAGGAAACGACTCCCTCTGAAGTAACAGAGTTTTTGAGAAAGAGGTAATTTCTCACTAAAATAATAAAATTTTCTTGCAAGAAGTTTTTATTCCTATCTGAAAGCACATATTTAACAAA
This sequence comes from Plazaster borealis, assembly GCA_021014325.1. Taxonomy (NCBI): domain Eukaryota; kingdom Metazoa; phylum Echinodermata; class Asteroidea; order Forcipulatida; family Labidiasteridae; genus Plazaster; species Plazaster borealis. The sequence goes on from CM037458.1 coordinate 4,339,612, forward strand.
AAGGGTGTTTTTTCTTTCATCATTTTCTTGCAACTTCGATGACCAATTGAGCCCACTTTCACAGGCTTGTTATTTTATGCATATGTTGGGATACACCAAGTGAGAACACTGGTCTTTGACAATTTCCAAACGTGTTCAGTGCCTTTAAAGAGCAATTGCAATCATGAGTCTTGACATCAAACAGGGTGGGAATTTTCCCCTGTCCATTGTGTGGAACATTGGGAATATAGGTGGAGTACATGTAACTTTATAGCGAGTGTTAAAATGTTGACATTGAAGAGTTATTTATAGTACAATACAAACAACGGTCGCCTGACTCCACACTCACTGTTGATGTGTGTGCTTTATTGAGTTACCAGGCAATTGTTACTGGGTTGGAACTTTGAATTATGCATCACCCTCATGAATTATTAATCAGCACTGGGACAATTCGATGTGCAAGCGCCTCTTGCACTAGATCATACAGTACTTTTCTACCTCCATGATCTTAAATACATAATCATATATAATAAGATCAAAAGTTTGTGACACATGAGTCCTCTGATTATTCAGTCAGTTTTGTTGAACTATTCATTTTTTTGCAAAGTAATGTATAAAGCCTATATATGTTTTCATGAACTTTTAAAGGTGTGTTTGATTTATTTGCTATTATTATTTTTTTCACACAAGTTTTAAACCATCAAGGGAACTGACTGCTTTTGGGTAAATAAAAAGTCACATCCCCTTAAGGTGATCCCTCTGCTGCCGCTTCCCAGGTTGTATCGTTAACTTGGGTGTGATCCCAACGGCAGTTATAGGTAGAATGGCTCGTGATTGGGATCCTCAAACAAAGATATTGACAAAATAGGTAGATCGACAACTAAAAAGGGCTAGATAGCTCAGATCAATTGGTAGAGCGGCACATTTATCCGGAGGTCGCTGGTTCAAGTCCCGCTATTGTCAATTTGTTTTTGTTCAACCCAATATTATTATTTTTTATACCAGAATAAGAAGATTAACCCTAACCACCCCAGGCCTGCCAAAATCAAACAGATGGTTTTGTTGAAATGGTTTAGGACTGTGAAAAGTACCCACTAAATCACAGTCCAGAAGCAGGACCTGTTGGAGTATGATGGGTTGTGTACTGTTCCAATACATAAAATGTTGGAGTATATATGATGGGTTGTGTACTGTTCCAATAAGTAAACTGTTGGACTGGAGTATGATGGGTTGAGGAAGCTTTCTGGTAGAAATGCTTAGGGGGTTAGTAGAATACATGACCCTATCTACAGTTAAAAACTAACCTGCAGTTACATGTATAAGGAAATTAGTATAAAATAAATGTAGAAGTCGAGCTTATTAATGTAATGTAGCTGACGGTAGTTTCCTGGTTTCATTGTAATTGTCTCAAGGTTATACTTTCAGAATGAATATCAATTTGAATGTTCCCTGGGAATCCAAGGAAAGGTTGTTTGCATTGTTCAATCAGATCAGGATCCACCTGTCAGGGCAGTGGGGATTGAGCCAAACAATTGGAAGTTTGCCAAAAAAGTCAGCTGATTGCCTGATATTAGGGGGGGGGGGGGTTCCATGACAATGTCCCTTGGTCCTACTGCTGGATGTAAACAATCAACTACCCAGTGGGTCAAAGAGATTTGATGGCCACACTGCATCATATACATAAATACTGTGGAGGGGATTTTCAGGGTTAACTCCTCTACTCTGTTTAAAGGGAACACTAGTTGTAGGCCTATAGTTTATGAGGCTTCCTTTTTTGTGTCTTAATGTTGGATGTACATGTGGTATTTGTTTTATAATTCAAGGTTTAATGGTGTGTTCACTGTAAATCCTGTCTCCTTACCTAACTGATATTTTTCACATAAAAAAAGGAAAGGACTGGTACCGGTACATATATTTATATGATAAGCAAATGATGGCTCAATCTGAAATATCTCAATTCTGAAGTTGATACCATAATTAACATGGAGAAATAGTTCTGTCTGAAATAGTGTCAAAGCCAATTGTAAGATAATTTAAGCCCCCCCCCCCTCCCCCAGGCCTTCCAAATCTGCATCTGCTGAAGTAAGCTCAACGCCTTTGCTGCATTTGCAGTTGGAGGAATAAACCAAAGCACGGTTGTGAGTGCGCATGGATGTTTTTTAGCTTCTTAGGTGCATTTGGGCTTTAGATCCTACTCAAGTCCATTGCATGTGAGTTAATGTGATTCATTTTGTCATTTAAGTATATTAAGATGGCGGGAGTTTGGATGTTGTTCCTCTTTTTGTACAATACTTGCCGATAGAAAAATGATTGACTCCTCTTTTCTTCACACTTTTCCAGACTCAAGAACAGTAGAGCTATTTGTATCCACGGAAAACAATTCTCCACAGCAACACAGCGCGAGGCAGCACAGTGACATGGCAAGGTGTGGTCAATCCTACACCCACCTCGTCAGCTGCCGTCGGTATCTACCCCCAGACCCTCCTCGGACTTAGTCAGGTCGAAGAGTAAGGGGAACAAACTGAAAATCAGTGTGACTCTGTGAGTGACACTTTCTGAGCGCTGCTGTGTTGCCGTGGTTACACTGTTGCCGTGGTGTTTTCCTGAAACCCAGCATTATGGTTTGTGGTGTTTTTTTTCCCCTTCCACTCTATCTTGCCTGAAGTTTTTGTTGTGTTTGTCTTTTGCTCTTCTTAGATTTGTTGCATTGAAGCTTGTCAATTTGGTTTTATATACTGCCATAGGAGTTTTGTGTTTGGTGTTTGGAGGCAAATAAATAGCTAAGGTAGCTAGATAGGTTTGTGAGTTGGAAGGTTATAAGGGAGTGGGGCTTCATGGTAATCCTGCTGGTCAGCAACAACCATTCATAACAACAGCCTGAGGGGAAAAGGAAAAACCATATTCCATTTTTCGTAGGGAATAAGTATCTGTAGCCCCTCTGAGGGGTATTATAGGCTTGATATTGATGTGAAAAAAGCTTCATACCCCGGGTGAAATACGATTTCCCAGACGACTAATAGTAGGGGTGCTGCATGATGATCATTATTACGTAATCTCACCTTGCAGGGAAGTTGATGTACATGTAGGTGGCATTGTTACTCTGCTGTTCGGCACTGCATTTGTTACTTTACCATTTAGCTGACATAAATCCAGGCAACTGGACGGTGTGTCGGGAGGGCGCCATCAGGCGACGGGGGCTGGTCATGCCATTCTCCTGCCTCCGTCGTTGGTCGGTCGTTTTTCCGACGTCAAATACAGTTATTGGTCAATCCGAACCCACAGGTGTCTGAGTCCACATTATTTTGTGTGCCTCTTTGACTCCCCCCCCCTCCACATTAAGGTCACTTTTGGTAGAGTACATGTAGATTGCACTAAAACAGGGGATTTGCAGTTTATACAGAGCATCCTTTCCACTTTGGCCAGGAGAAGCATTCGCTGTGTATCCAGGGAGGGCAGAGAAGTTTTTAGTCAACACGGGGCCCGCCGCATGACCCGATTGATTAAGTTCGTTCGTGGTTTGCAAAGCATCCAGGTTGTACTTAATTGTCAGTGTGTTTCGTCATAACATTTCTGGTGAGGCTGTGCAGGTGAATGTTTCTCACATTCATGTCAGCCATTTAAAGGTCTCAAAACTGCCTGTGCGGTGTTGAGTTGCGTGCGTAACTATTTTAGTCGACCGCATTTGAGGAAAGCCTTTCTTTCATGGCGCACACTTTTGTGATTCCCACGTTTTGTCTAGTGCTCTTTTTACTTGGTTTAGTTATTTATTGACTTGTAAATGTCTTCTTCTTTTTTTTATTCCTGTAGTCAATATCAATGATGGATATGACATTTTGCCAGTCTCTGGTTGATTTTCCCAGCACTGCATCCGGCTACGACCGTGCTCTGAACTCCCCAGATTTGTCCAACATCAGTAGCAGTCCACAGTCGGCGTTCATGTATGAGCACGACGAGGCCCAAGACAGGGGTAAAGGCACAAAACAGAGCGTCTTCATGTTCCCACAATCAATGGAGATAAATGAACTGGACGGTGACCTCAACACCAGCTTCTGGTCGGATGGAATACTCTCGGAAACATCTTTCGGAGAAAGTGGCCGGGCCTCCTTGTGGGACTTCTCGGGATTTGACGATATCTCGAGTCCGCTTCAGCATCCCGAAGATGATCTCACTTATGCGCCGACTTTAGCCGAGCTTAACAATGACGACTCGCAGAGTTTCGATGCTATGTTGAGCTCACACAATGCCTGCATCACACCGTTGATCCGGAAGTCACAGTCGCATGACCTCAACAACAACAACAACAACAAAAAGGCAATGGGTAGCATGACAAAAGCTTCAAGCGGCATGGCTGGACCTGCTGCAGATGTCATGCAAGTCTCAAACGCCCTACTGATAAAACAGGAGAAAGTCGACCTTCCAAAACCTCTCTCCATTCCCGCCGTCAAATCAAACTCAACCCCTTTGCTGTCGCATGGAGGAGGTAGAACTCACAGAGACAAGGCGGTGAAAAGCTCAGAAAGACTTACCCGGAAACCTATCCATCACCACCATCACAGTCTGACTAAGAGCACAAGAAAGTTCATCAGTCGATATGGGTTTGACCCAGGCATCTCGGATGGTCCCAAGAAGAGAAATGTGGAGCAAAAGTGGCAGGAGATCCGTAGCTTCCTCGAGGATGACCTCGACTATGGAGCTCGTGAGAAACTTATGGGGAGCCTGAGATCCAACCTGGAGCCTGAGCACAAGAAACTTAGAATCAAGGTACAGTTACTGATGACTTTATTTAAAAGTTTCAGAAAATAAATTTGAAAACAGAGTTTGTATTTTATTTTAATTTAACCCCTTTTGGTATTCTTACTCTCAGGGATGCCAGTTTTCCGGCTATTGCCGGAATTCCGGCTTTTTCAAATTTTCCCCAAATTTTTCCGGCGCTCCGTGTTTCATCAGGCCGGAGAAAATATATTTTATTGAAAACAGATTTCCGGCGCCCGTTTTGAGCGACTCGTGTTTAATGATAATATGTTTTGAAAGCGCCCTCAAGCGTTCGTACATGTATAAATGCCGGAAGTATTGAGCGAAGAATAGACTTTTCTGTTGAATGTGTGCGTGGTGCTGTATGGTATGTATCGATGTATTTTGTGTGTACATTCATACACGATCTTTGGACCGTACATGAAATCGCTCTGAGAATTTTGTTTCGCGGACGATTGGCGTTACCATTGAGACATACCGACTGAGTTTTTGGTGTTACATTGAGTCATTATGGATGTTGAAAGAGAAGCTAATTTGAAACAAATTGATCTAAAGAATAGGTTTAATTGGCGGTGGCTGGAGTCGAAAGACAGTGGGGGTTATTTTTTATCAGACTACATGAGGAAGATCGACAACGCGGGTAAATTTTCTTTTTTTTAATGTTAAAAAAAAAAATTGTTGTTATGTTTTTTATTGTTTTTTGGTCTGAGCGGCGGGGGGGGGGGCGGTGACCCCCTTTCCTTCGCAGCAAATTTTTTTCAGGCTCTGAAGGAAAGAGTCACTGGCATCCCTGTTACTCTTAGATGGGTAGTCCATGCAGATAGTTTGGTCACTACTAGCGCGACATGCAAATGCTAAAGTCAAGACTATTGTAGGCAAGTAGGCTTGCTACTTAGGTAGCCTTGCAGGCTATAGGCTAGTCCAAAAATAGGCAACCTGCCTGTGTGAAACTGTGTTAACTTTGCTTGAAAATATCACATACACAATCGCAGTTCATGAAGTCAAAATTCAAGCAGACTGTCTGGTAGCCAAATGTGTATGTAGCTGTCCATGGATAAAGTCATGTCTGGGAGTCATTGCTGACAAAAAGCCACCTTTTGGAACCCCTGGAGTTACATTTTGCAAGGATCTTCTGAAGACAGTAACCTCAGCACTAGAGAAGTAGATCAGAGAGCAGGATTTCTTTATTTGAAGACAATAACGGCTAGTTTTTTCAGCCGGGCAGGCAAATAAACAAGTCTGAATTCAGATAAAAGTCTGAAATTCTCATCCTGTATTATTTGGAAAAAACAGTCGACAAATCTGACTGCAAAATACCATCATCATCATTCACTATAATTGGGCTTGAGTTTGGGAGAAAAATCCACAAAACCCCAGGGCTTGTGTAGCTCAAAATGAACCAGAAATTTGTGTACAAAGACTAAAATCTAAATGAGAAAAAAACCTTCCTGATTCCCAACAACATACATTTGGGCCATTCCAGCGTCACTCCCCACTTATTTGCATCCTTTTACAATCTTAGGAGAGAGGGGCTGAGAAAAAGTCTGAGTCTGAGGCTGAGTCTGTGTGCCTAGGCACTGTCCTGCCCAATTAGTCTTTAGCGAATTAACGATGCGTTTATGTGAGTGCGGGAAATTTTAAACTATTTCAGGCGGTGGCTATCGAAAGATAAATGAGCAGAGAAGCTTATAGTGAAATTTATGTCACATGGCTTTAGTGTGGTCGCTGGTAATAAACCATCCTATGACATTGACTGTTCACTGTTTTAGTGGGAGACAATGGTCTGTCTTTTGAAAAATGCATTGTACATAAAACTTCCATCAATACTATCTTTGTATCCATTCTCATAATGGAAAGTGGTATCGTCAGTCGCATTTCATTTCACGTCACTCGCATTTCATGTCAATGGTGGCAAATTCAAGGGGTCTGTATTAACGTTGCTTTCTGATGATCACATTGCAGTAAATGAAGTGTTTACTTATTGATCTCTGTCATTTCCTGTTTGAGTCATTGGTGTTTTCCATTACTCACCTTCCTACAGTTGATCATTTTCATTTTTGGCAAGTCTCGTTCGTTTATCGGGGCTCAAATTTCCACAAGACCGCAGGGCTTGTAGCTAAAAATGTTTACTGGACCAGCAAGCTTTTAGCCAGGATTTGAAAATAGGGTGTCCAAATTTGACTGGTTTGAAAAACAGGGTGTCCAAATTTTTAGCAGCCAGTCCAGGGGGTGCAACCCTTTCGGAAAATATTTACATATTTTAAGGGTTCTAGACACTACACAAATTGTTATTTTGGCGTAACGGGCCAGAAAAAAATAGGGTAGTAGGTAGGAATTTAATTTTTTTTTTTTTTTTTTTTTTTTTTGGGGGGGGGGGGGTTATTAATTAAAACAATACTATCTTTATTGAATAAGTTCAGTTACCCTTAAAAAAAAAAAAAACTAAAACCGATGAAACAATTTGCATAAATAAGATACTGATAAATTATATCTTATTCATTAACAAACCGTAAACTATAAGGCAGCACATGTCATTTATACACTTTCCATGTTTAAATATAACACAATACCCACTCCTAAGGGTCACAGAACCAGGTCATAAAACCACCAAGACACAGCGCAGGCGGCTTAGTTTTTGAGTGAAGCAAAGTATTACAAACTAAAACAATGTATAACAAACTGCAGATGATTAAGATAACACGTAATTGGATCTATAGGAGTATCGTTGGGCTTGGTTAGAGTGTCTGGGTCTAACATTTAATAAAAAAAAGGATCGCCAGATTTTTTTCCCCGTTCGACAATGTTAAGTGCTGGTCGTTTTATTTTTAGAACTGGTTTGTGCCGACCAGCCAGAATAGTGTAGTCGTAAACGTGTAACCGTTTCCGAAACGGTCGGTTACACGTGTTACCGTCCGTTTCACAAACAACATTTTCGAGTTTAAAAACATCGTTAACACAACCGCGCATACATGTGATCCAAAAACGATGCGTCTTCAACAAAGCATTTTGACTTCGCGCAATCACCCCGCAAAATAAACCCCCCAAAACAACAAAACAAAACAAAATCAAGAAGAAAAAATCTTACATTATACAGTAAAATACTCTTTTTGTTCATCCAGGGTATCCTAAATTGGTCATTTTTGTACAATGAAGCCCACGCGTTCTGTAGTTTTTCGTAAACAAGCTAAAATTTCCACGGAACTGTGCTCCGTTGACCATGCTGTCGACAGAATGTGCGTGCGTACCAGCGACAACAGTGCTGTATAATGGTTTCAGAGCGCACCAGCGATGATGATATTGCAATTTCGGGGGAATAACCGCTTTTCCCGAGCATGCGCAGACACGTCAAGTCTTTGATCAAGGCGTTTGTAACTTGGTTTTGTATGCTATCGTGTCATTTCACCAATAGAGGGCGTTTACTCTCGCGCTATCGAATTTTGTGAAACGTCCTCTAGCGTTCAATGTTTCTTGCATTTATTGTCGCACGCAAGTAACGAGATACCAAAGACTACAAGCCTATAAATTGGAAATGATTATGCTTGTGTGTGGCACGGGATCGTGCGTTGTGTATACATTGAGTGAATTTCTTTACGTAAATCCGAACCGTAAAAAATGTAAACCGATGATCGGTCAGTTAACCGTGTACCGGCACAGCCTTACAACACTGGTATTCGGATGTAATATTACTGTATAGTGTACGAAAAATTTACATGGCCAATTAAACAGGGCGTCTTCAAGGGCGTCTGACAGTTTTTCAGGGCGTCCAAAAATGAAATAGGGCGTCCAAAAGACGCCCGGACGCATCGCTGGCTAATACCTTGTGGACCAGAAATGTTTGTACAAGACCAAAATCAAAATGAGAAAAAGCTTCCTCAGACCTGACAACATGCATTTAAATGCATTAAGACATGTAAGACAAGAATTCGCCGTATTTTTGACCGCGTGAGGGCGTATGTGGACCAATTTCACGTAATGAAAAACAAGTAAACAAACGGTAATTTTTGTAATTTTTGTTATTGTTATGTTGATGTATTTCGTCATTGATAAAAGCAAACTACGTATACAGGCAACTAAACTGTGATTGTGATGCAAGACATTCCCTGAAGAAAGCGCCCTCAAGCGGTCAAAAATATGATCAATTATCTCATCCTGTCTTTTTGGGTACTTTAAGTACACTTCATTACTCAATAGAATTAAAAGGTATTTTTCAGACTCAATTATAAGACAAAATTTGTACATGATTTTTTTCTGTTCAAGATATTACACAGGGCCATATGTATTTTGATTCAATTGAAAAACACAAGATCGCCGGACTTATCCGGTTATAAGTTTACTGGCTCGACACTAAAACCTGGCCTCGGGCCTGCAGTCCAATATAAAATTCAAGCCCTGTATACTCTGTTTTCCTTTTTCCTTTTTCTTTATCATGCCAACATGTAAGTCTGGATTTCAGAAAGAGGAGGAACCGTTTTGGCGTGTTCCCTTTGACAATAATTTGTATCTGACATGGCACCCTGAACAATGACATTGACAAAATAAGGGAAATCTTGACCGCCAACATTTAGGCTAGACGGCTGAATTGGTCGAACACCGGCACATTAATTCAGACGTCGCAGGTTCAAATCCCGCTCTTAGTCAAGTTTTCTTTGTTCAATTCCTTGTGGTTTAATTATTGCTGAAATTTTTTTTTGTGCCTTTGATCCCCCGCAAAAAAAAAATTAAATGTGATAAACAGTTTGACTTTATGCTATGGCCCCCTGACACTGGGAACAATGAACACTTGCATTGTGTGTATATTCCTAATTGATGGGCAGCTGTAAACAGCTGATGTTAGGGTTGCTAGGGGCAACAGGCAAATTTTTGCCTGACTAACCATGGAGGTAGAATTGGACTAACTAGGTTCAAATAGTATGGGGGTGTGCATGATGTGTGCATTGTGCGTAAATAAAAGATATGAAGAAAAAAAAAACACATGAAAAAATCCATTCTTACTTTGATTGATTTGACTGATTTAATGAAGATCAATGGGCATCTAGCTGGCAAGATGTATTTTTATCGAGTATAGGGAGGGCAATATTAATCAGTGCATCAGCATTTTTTTAATTATTTTTATTTATTTATTATATTTCTGAGGGGTGGGGGATGGGGAAGGGGGTTAAGATCTGAGACCGTGGCCCGATTTTACACTGTTTACTTGAAAGCACATTTTTGTACTACATGATAGCAGATAAAGATGCATTTAAGCAATAAGCATATTTCATAAATGATCGAGATTGTTTGACAGCGCATGTAAGCACTCAGAATGGATATTTGCATTGTTGTCACTCTGCTTTTAAGTACCACCAGCAAGCTATAGCGTGCATTTTGCTTTGCTTAAGGAATTAGCAGTGTTAATGAAATAATGTAAAACTGTACTTAGGATTGCTCTTTTTAAAAGCATAAAACATAGATCTGCTTACATGCTTTATGAAATTGTGGGCCCTGACATTAACCACTTTACATGTACATTGGACAACGTATTTTTCTGCCAAACTTTTTCCGAAATGAATTACGGTGGACATTTTTAAACACTTGGAACAACTTTGGGGTGTCTGTTGCGCCCAGTTGACAATCTGAGTATAAATACGCCCCCTACCTGGACAACCCATAACATGTATGTAGCCTGCACGAGCATGCACCGACGCTCTGTTCCCCCAGATACAAAAAGAGACAAAGGGTACTGGAATTCATGCTTGAAATCTCCCTTTTTTCCAGGGGCTATTGTGTAATCCCAATTCCAGACCTTTGTCCTTTTGTATAAACAAGGATGAGAGATTGATTGGCTGCCATTATTGTTTATCATTGTAATCGGCATTTTATAGGAAGCAAGTCTGAGATTCCAGCATACCCATGGCCGATTATCGGCTGTGGCTTATGGACACTGTAAGACATTCTATAATTGCTCCAAAAAGAATGAACAATCTCAATGCATTTTATAAGAATATTTGGTGTCTTTACTTATTGTCCGGGTTTCATTGTGACAATGATATTCTCAACAACAACAAAATTACTTCAGAAGTTCAGAAAAAAAAAATCCAAAACATAGTACGGCTCATCAGAGGCTTGGTAAAGATTTATTTATTCTGACGTTAAAGTGGTTATAAACAGGGCGAAACTATGGGATGAAGAGCAAACATGACATGAATTGTATTTTGGACTTTGCTAACAATTTTATTGATGAGAAATTTAAAAAGAAAGTGTACATTAATTTGATCCTGACTTAGGTTGAACCCGGTCTCCATCAGGCGTATACTAATGCCGGGGGTGAAGACTATGACTCTCATGATGAGGGTCTCGGGAGCGAGCATGAAGACCAGGACGATGAGGGGGATGAGGATACGGATGAGGACGGGGAGGACGAGGATGGACTGAGCGATGACGAGGAGGATATTCACAATGTGGGGGAGGAGGAGGAGGAGGAGGAGGATGCGTGTAGTGACATCTCAGATGACCACGGTAAGAACCACACATCGTCACGTCAGTGCCGTCATAACGTCGTATGTCGTTTTTGCAAAAACGTTGTATCTCGCACGAAAATGTTCTTTGCAAAAACGTTGTATCTCGGCACGTACTTTTTTGTGGGTACATCGGGGCTATTTTAAGCGACAATTTCAAACGCGCACAAAACGTAAGTGCTATTTTAGGAGATACAACGTTTTTGCACCGAATGACGACATTAGCAAAATTTGTCTCTTTGAAATCAATAAATAATAAATAGTAATAGTGGCTTCTTATATAGCTCTTAAATCCGTCACTCACTGACACTGATGGCATTATTACTCCTGGTCAATGGGCCATTTATTTCATTCCTTAAACCATCTCAGCTCCCTTGGGAGTATACAGCCTGTGCTGCCAAGTGATGCAGCGCACGAAGCTAAATCAATCACAAAAACCATCTCTTGCCCTCACAGGTACACATTTACCCCTGGGTGAAGAGAAGCAATTATCGTTGAGTGTCTTGCTCAATGACACAAGTATGACCGGATTCGAACCCACACCCTATAGTGACTTAACCACCAGAACTTGAGTTTGATGCACTAAATCGCTCGGCCATGACATGCCAAATATGGAAACTATTGAACAAAGACCAATCCATTAGGCTCCACCCATTATACATTGGCAATCATCAACCAACTGAAAATCCCATTACAAAATGTAAACACGCGCTGCCTGGATTGCTGAAGTGTGCACTCATACTTTTTAGTGTTGTGCTGCTGGAGACCATGGCCCAATTTCATAGAGCTATTGCTAAACAATTGTCTTCTGAGCAGAAATGAGCAGGATACCAGTCACAAATTGTACATGTAACATGGTATTTTGGCTGGTATCCTTATTCTGGTAAGCAAAATTTTGTTGTTCTTAGCTACCTTTTGTGCTTAAGTGCGCAGCTCTATGAAATTGGGCCCAGAGATGCTCCGTGCTAAGTGTACCAATTGTATGAGCCTTTGCTACATGTAGGTAGCTGACTGAGCACTATATGCTGCTGGGCTTAGAGAAACAGAATGTTAAAGATCAGTCCTGAATACATACTTTGCAGACGTCAAACATGAGAAATTCATAAATTAAACAATAATTTACGAGACAAATTATTTAAAAAAATCTTGCAAAGTTAACAATTGGAAGAGGGAAAAAAAAGCAAAGAAACTTATGCAGTCTAAAACTTGTTTATTTTCAGTAGACGAAGCCGCAGTTGTTAACATTCAAGACCAAATTCCGATGAAAGTGAAATCACGGCGCAGCGAGTACGACGATCTCACCCCCAACCCCAAGCGGCTCTTGAACATCGGCAATGAACTCCACAAACTCAACAAGACCATCAGCAGTATGACGCCGGTCAGCGCATTGCCGGTCAGTGCTCGCAACAGATCCAGGAAAGAGAAGAATAAATTGGCATCAAGGTAAGGGCAAACATTTACCATTTGTACATTTTTCTGATGATTTTCCCAATAGAAATTTTCCTATTTTTTTTCTACAGGCCAAATATCATGCTTAAACCAAACATAAAAATATAGTACAAAACATTCTGAGGAACTGGTTTCAATTGGGTGTGCCTCAGCCAAACTTGGAGAACGTCTGGCTAAAGAAAGAATCATCTCTGTTAATTCCAATAACTTGATTAATGAATGAAATTTGATTTTTTCACAGAGCATGTCGACTAAAGAAGAAAGCTCAACATGAGGCAAACAAAGTCAAGCTGTTTGGCCTGGAAAAAGAACATGGTGAGTAATTTTACTTAGAATTCTTCTATAATCAGTGGTGTAACTAGCAAGGGGGTGTGTGTGTGTGGGGGGGGGCATTCTGAACCCTTGCTGCCCCTGTTAGCTCCCCCCCCATGAGGAAACAATTTTTTTTTTTAATGGTCTAATATACCAAAAGGCCCCCCCCCCAAAAAAAAAACAAAAAAAAGAAAGAAAAAGTTTCTGCCCCCCCAAGAAAATATCTAGTTATGCCACTGTCTATAATGTTTTGCTTGAGGTAAAACTTGTTGTGAAGGTAAAGTAGAAACTGCACAGGTGGGATTTGAACCCAAGACCTATAATCTGCTGATGTCTTCACCGTAAGACTAACCTAGCCCGCCCGCCACAAATCAGTTAACAAAAATCAAAGAAACTTGACGATGTATAGAAACAAATTGACTTTAAATATTCATGTGCCCTAAGGGTTTCTCAAAGAAACAAAAAACAGGTGGTTTAGTCCGCCATGAATAATTGAGTCTCTCGATCTTTTCCTCTCTATCAATTTTGTTAATTGGTTTGTGACAGATCGCTTGATGCAGGTGATCATGGCCATCAAGAAGGAGCTAGTCATCTATCTGGGGGAACGTCCCAAGGATCCTCCTTGCCTCTCTAAACGGTTAAGTTCTCTCATCCAGAATATTCTTGGTAAGCCAAACTTTGATTTGGGAAAGATCGCGAGGCTATGAGTGTTTTTTTTTTTCATATCTTGTATTATTTTTTATTTATTGCACAAACAATCAGCACAATTAAAGGTATGGTACACGTTTGGTAATGACTCAAAACAAATATTAGCATAAAAACTTACTTGGTAACAAGCAACGGAGAGCTGTTGATAGTATAAGACATTGTAGGAAACGACTCCTTCTGAAGTAATGTAGTTTTTGAGAAAGAGGTAATTTCTCACTAAAATAATAAAAAACTTCTTGCAAAAACTTCTTGCAAGAAGTTTTTATTCCTATCTGGAAGCACACAAATTTGTACAACAAGTGGTTTTTTCTTTTATCATTTTTTTGCAACTTCGATGACCAATTGAGCCCAAGTTTTCACAGGCTTGTTATTTTATGCATATGTTGGGATACACCAAGTGAGAACACTGGTCTTTGACAATTTCCAAACGTGTTCAGTGCCTTTAAGCGCCAATGTAACTGGATGAATCGGAAATGAGAAGAAAACTTTCAGTTTCAGATGTGGGAGGGAAAAGCCACGCAATCAGGTAGGGACTGAAAACCTAATCCACATGTGGGGTGTTCTCATTCATTCATTCATTCATTGTTGGTTTATTCATGGGGTGTCATGTGGCCGAGTGGTTTAGAGCATCCAATTCAAGTTCCGATGGTTAAGTCGTCGGGGTGTGGGTTTGAATCCCGGTCTTGACACTTGTATCCTTGAGCAAGATACTTCACTATAATTGCTTCTCTTCACCCAGGGGTATAAATGGGTACCTGCGAGGTTGATATTGTGTTTGAAAAGCCTTTGGAGCGCCACGGCAGCTCGAGCTGTATACTCCCCAGGGAGCTGAGAAAGATTAAAGGAATGTTATTGGCCCAATGACCAGGGCACTATTGTAAAGTGCATTGAGACGTTGTTGTGAAATGCGCTATATAAGAACTAGTTGTTATTATTATTATTCATTAAAAATATCACATGGCAGCCAAGGGCTGAATTGCGGACATTTTGTACATCAAGTCAAAAGGATAAAAGGAAAGCTCGTCATAAAAGCAGACAAAACAGAAAAAAAACTCCAGTAAAAGTGCACAAGCAGACAAATGAAGACAAGAAAATAAAATATCGCTTTAAAAAGCCCAGTAAAAGTGCACTAGACACAAACGAAAACAAGATTTAAAAAAAATTACTTAGAAGGAAATTATGGACAGATGTGCAGACAAAAATATAAACAGTAAAAAAAGGCACTAAAACATTCTTCACCAAACTGTGACCGAATGCTGATCTCAATAAAAAACCCAAATGGCATCGAGAAGAGGTTTTACAAGTCTTTAAGAATGTACCAATAACTTGTCCGATCTTGTGTGTGTTTTCTCAAGAACTTAACACCACAATTTATGCTGGTCAGTTCATCGAGAGTCAGCTGGAAAGAGTGCTCCCGATTTTATTTGAAATGTACGGCATCCGTACACATTGAACTCTGAGCTTTCGGAAGTTTATTAACCTTGCTGTGCTTTTCTGAAGTTTGTCTACCTTGCTGCAAATTCAACTCAATCTGACGGTCCAAATCCCCCTTTTTTTTGTTTCTTCCCCAAATCCAGTTGTTATCTCTGTGGATTGAGTTTGACTTTTCGATTGAAGTTTGATTCTCTGTTCTCATTAATAACCTATAAAAATAGATTGGAGGGGATGGCTGTTGAAAACACAATTTTTGTCTAGAAGTCTTGACTCTTTTTCGTTTGTAAATTGGCTCAGTGCCACAAACACTGGGAACAGTTCCAAAAAAGAAAAAAGAAAAAAAGCTTCCTTGAAAATGCAATTACCAGATGAAAAAGTAAGATTTTGCTTAAAGGTTACTGCGACAGCCTTGCATGAGAAAATTTCAATTGTAAACATTATTTATGTATCTGTACTTTCAAATTATGCCAATATTAAAACCTCCGGAGATGCCACTGATTTGGCAATAAGCCAAAGTAAATTAGACTTGACTTCAGCAACTAGTTTTGTCTTGCTCTTTAATGCCGGACTCTGTGTCACTTGATGGTTACTTATATATGTACGTTTATTTATTTATTCCTCCGGTGGGTGTATCAAATTGATGGACTATTTGATTTTAGAGATTTTTGAAGAAGAAAAAAAGAAGAAGTCTATATTCATTTTATAATTGGGCGAGTTGGCGAGTGGCCAATCTTGACAGATAGGAGAAATGATGGCCGGGGGCTGAAACAAATCTTTGCGATTATAAAGAGGATTTAAGAAGATTTAATTTTGAAATGCTGTCCTTCATGTACGGCTGCGACTTGTTTCACTAAAGGGTCTGTATCCGTTTGGTAATGTAGGGCCAATGATTTTCCGTTTCAGAAAAGTGCAAATTCCGTTTTAAAAAAACATGAATTCCGTTTCAGACAAAAAAAATTCCGTTTCATGTTCTTTAATAGATAAAAGGTTGTTAACACACAGGGAATCGATTATAAACATAACTTTTGTATAAGATGCACTGCTGACTTCTTAAATGTTAATTTGAATTGAAAGTTTTCCTGAAAAAGATATTTTTTTAATCAACGGCCGATTCAGTTCCGGAGTTGGCAATTTCTAAAAACGTAATGCACTGTCTCACTGTGCGCTGCAACAAAAACAAGAAACATGTAACAGCCGTTGCACCGCAGTATCATTGCATATGACGTCACCGTGTACTTCTCCTCCACACAGAAACAAATTGTCGGCCATTTTGTTTTCGCTTAGGTGACAAAATGTTGAAAGATTATGCTTGATTTTAGACCTTTCTGAGATGAAAAATCAATGTCTGTGTTCATATAGAGCGTAGGTAAGCTAGTTTGAGTATAATTGTTGATAAAAGGGAGGGTGAAAATGCAATTTGGGTGAAATAAATGAAAAGATCGTGCCGTGAATGTGATGATTTTGCCCTCCGTCTAACGTGTATTCATTTGCTATGTATAACCATGGAGGAAGGAAATACGTATTTCCTTCCTCCATGGTATAACGTCAGGTCGAGTCAACAGTACGATCTCGTAACTTTTTAAGGTCTGATTTCTGATGCTTTTTTAGTTTAACAAAAAGAAACTTAATAAAGAATGCAGTGTTAAGTTAGCTTGCCTGATCAATTTCAATAGGTTTGGCCTTAATAACATGAAAAAAACCCTACGTTTTTGTCACTATATTTTCATTTTTTTTTACTTCAAACTCAAATCCCGTTTTCCGTTTCAAAAGGCAGATTCCGCGAATTCCGTCCGTTTTCCGCGATCGCGGAAAATCATTGGCCCTAGTAATGACTCTGAAAATAAATGGCAATAAAAACTTACTGGGTAAGAAGTACAGCAGCTTTGGATAGTTTATGCATTTTGAGAAACTTTTCATTTCGAAGTACTGCGATTATGGAAAAGGATATCACTTTTGATCCCAAAAAAATTTGAATCTGAGAAGCGTTACTGTCTCAGATTGTGTATACCAATTGCAGATTATTCTTCCTGTGGACGTTAAAACCGCTCCAGATTTTCGGCAATATCTCAAAAACGCTACCACCTTTTGAAATTAAATTTTCATACGTTAGTTTTATGATATATATATCTACAATTATATAGGATTGAAACAAACTCTGGGTTCCAATTACCAAACGAATACAATCCCTTTTAAATGAAATGGACTACTGCCATTGCACAACCGAACCTGCCATGTTTTGTGAAAGGCCTAGGGTGATATATACATGCATTGATATGAACACTTGAGGGCGCTTTCCTAAACAAATCTTCCCACACCATGGTTACTCAACACTTAAATTTGGACTCTGATAAGGTTGAGCTTTAGGCCTCATGCAGTGGGTGAATATGGGTGTGCCAAGGTACAGATCTGTGGGGTGTCGTGGCCGAGGGGTCTAGGGCGGTGGACTCAAGTTCTGTAATTAACAGGATGCGGGTTCGAATCCTGGTCTATGGTCAGTTGTGTCCTTAAGCAAGGCACTTTATCATAATTGCTTCTCTCATAAATGGGTATTGTTGAGAGCTGGGGTTTAACCTGCGATGGACTGGCATATCCTGTCCAGGGGGAATAGAAATATTTTCAGTCGTTTAATGCCTATGAATCGGATAAATACCGGCCTGGTGAGCCATATTGGCACCGGACAGACTCTAGACTTTTACTTTTTTACAGTACAGATCTAATGAGCCTGTCAGATAATCACTGTTTTGTTTTACAGTAGTTTTAATAAAGAAAGACCTGCAGTGTAACTGCCCTACGCATACCTCACGGTATACAGGAGACGTTAAAGACACCAACGTGGACTAAAGGATTTCACTGTTCAAAAGTATGCATAGAATGAATGTAACGACAAGTTATAAAAGATCTAGACATTGTATACACTCGGCATGAAGTGAAGAAGAAAAGATACAGAGCTTAATTTGGGTTATTTCATGAAAAGTGTCGTGGATGGAGGAAGAAGAAGAAAGAAATAGGGGGGGATTGATATGGTGTGTAAAACCTGATTTAGTCCACGAAATCTGAATCAATCCAACGACAGACTCTACTTTACTTTTTTACAGTACAAGTGAAGCTGTCAGACATAACACTGTTTTGTTTTACAGTGGGCCAACTGATTTCAGAGCTCCTCCTTAATGTTCTCGTCTCCTCCTCTTCATGCAGGTCAAATGGTTGCTGATCACACCCAGGAGTTTGTGAACAGCGTCCTGGAGAAGACGGCTAATGGCAAATTGCAAGGGGGCTTGAGCTTTCTGAAACACCATAATTAAGATAATCTGTATCGAGCTGATGGACGTCACGGTAAAAAGGAAAAAATACATGTAGACTACAAGCTGTTGTATCGCTGTGTCAGACACGAGGGGTGCACACAGCCCCCCTCCCCTTTACCACCAGAAACATTTACCCAAACTGCTTATGTAATGGTGATCAAAAATATGGCTGCCCAAACCATCCCCCCCACCCCTGCACTAGATTGGTCCCCTGTCTTTATCCGCAAGAATAGAGACAGGGACTGGTTTTATATGTCCAATGATTTCATTGGACAAGGTGCGCAGGTTTGCATGTAATGTTGTTTATATACAATGTAATGGTAGCAACTACCAGGATCCTGCCAGTTGCTCAAGGCCGCTATCTCAGCTGGCGTTATTCACGAGCCTCGAAGTGTGACGTTAGATGTTCGGGGTACCCCATCACCTACTGACACACATAGACCCTTTTCAAAACCACGGCCTGGGTTCGGCTCGGCTTTGGCTCTAGCTTAGGCTCCGGCTTAGGCTCCGGCTTAGGCCCCGGCTTAGAATCCGGCTTAGACCCCCGGCTAAGGCTCCGGCTTAGGCTTCGACTTAGGCCCCCTGCTAAGGCTCTGGCTTAGGCCCCCGGCTAAGGCTCTGGCTTAGGCCCCCGGCTAAGGCTCTGGCTTAGGCCCCCGGCTAAGGCTCTGGCTTAGGCCCCCGGTTAAGGCTCTGGCTTAGGCTCCTGCTTAGGCTCCGGCTTAGGCTCTGTCCACCTGTTTAACCCTTTAGAGACCATTCATTTCTGTATAATCATCACCATATGCCCAGACATTGCTGATCTTCTTGATTTTTTGCACCGCTATTTTCATGAAAAATGTCAGGAAAAGTGATAAGAAACAGAAATACATGGTTTTGTTTTGGAGTTGTAGATTCTATATTAACATGGGAAACATTGGAAAATGTCAGTTCGGTCCAATACCATTTCTTTGACCCTCTTGTTTGAGCAAAGGTTGGTCAAATATTGTGGCCGCTTTTTTTGTGGCCGCTTTTGGCATTTTGGTACAAGCCGCTTGCGGCCGCTACAGTCTCTAAAGGGTTAAAGCCCTTCACCTAAAGTACAGGGTGATCAAAAGAGTGACAGAGCCTGAGCCGAGGCCCAAGCCTGAAGCAGTGGTTTCTAAGGGCCTAATTGCCTGGATATCAATCTATCCCCCAGCATTATGATCAGCTTTATAATAAACATTCTACAATTGTATGTATAGATCAAAAGTCATGCATATGCCATCAGTTCCCAATAATAGGCTTTATGCATTGGACGTCATCCAGCCGCCATCTTAGAGGTAAACCGATGATAAAACAATGGAAAACGCACAGATTTGTACGCGCGGCGCATAGGATTGGCAAATGAACAATCTCCTTTTAACTCTTGGTGAGGGCGCCCTACTCAAATTGGCGTATGGTTTATTGGCAAACAGGGCTATTAATAGTTATTGTCATGTGGGATTGTTATCTCATAGTTTGGTTAATTTTCGGGTGATATGTTTTGTTATGTTTGAGGTAGTATAGAAATTGTAATATTTAATTCCACGGAACACATTATTTGGGAATGATTAATTTGTAATCAGTTTTATGGAGGTGTTAAAGAAGAAGCAATCTACACAAATTACACCAACCGAATTATTTACTTGCATTCGTTAAAAATACGATCTTTAAAAAATGTTACATCTCTTCATCAATTACAGGGCAAATGGTTCCTACTTTACTTCACACTGTAAAGTCAACCATCTTTACGGGCATAGGTACAAACAATTTTTTTAGTTTTGTTTTTGGTGGCACACAAGTTTTATCAAATTCCTTGCATGATTGGTTGGTGAACCACTTTGCTGCATAGAAAAATTAGAATGCTTGACGCAGCTCAAAGCCAAAACCCAAGTTGCCCGTAAAGATGGTGTTTATAAGGAATGATCTATAAAGACATAATCGCTCTATCCAGGTTTGGAAAATGTCGGTTTTTGAATCAACAGAATTATTAAAGCTACAACTTCCACAAAAAAAGTCTCTTTAGCTACAAATGTAGGTCTTTTATTATGATCAATTTTATCATATTTGTGAATCAGACTTTGCTCAACAAATCTTAAAGGGAATTAATCGATACTATTAAAAAATGAACATTTACAAATCCTTTACTCTGCCTTAGTATTATGCTAAAATATGTATGTAAATAATGTAAAAATAATAATAACTGTTGTAAATAGAATACAAAGAAGTTAATATATATAAGGACGTAGTAAAATGCGTAAAAGTAAAAAATATGCAACTTTGGGTTTTATGTGGAGATATCCAAGAAACTATTTATGGGATGGGGAAAAATATTTGTCACTTGTAGACCCCAGACAACTCTGACACCATTAGGTGGTTTTGAATGTTGGCACAGTTGTCGAGACCGTACAACTTGCACAAACTTTGATCAATTCCTTCAAAACACAAACACGTTGACCACATACTTGTTATGTTCACGAGATGGCAAACAATGATATGTTACTAATTTTAGCACAAAGTGGAAGAAAAGTGCTGTGAATCAGATGTGCAGAATGGTAACAACATTGAAGAAAAAAACACAAAAAACTAAAAAAAACAGGCTATATTTTCATGAAGCATTCTAATGCTTACAGAATTTAAGCTAAGCGAATAAATAAAGCAGGAAACCACTGAGCATGTTTCATGTGACATTTTGGATGGTTACCACTATCTGGAAGTAACTGTGCTTCAACGATGCCATAAAATGGACTTGAATTAATACATAATTAAGTGGTCCCGGCTCTAAGTGACAATATTTTTTGTGCTTTTTGTTTCGGCAAGAGCTGTAAATCTCTGTGTATTTTGTTTATTTCCCCCTACATTTTTATTGTGAAATGCCGCTGATAATATGCATATACATATAACTTTAATATATTCAGGTGAAAGACTTGCTTTGTATTCAGTCATACATTCCCAAATGATTGAAACTTCATGGCGGAAAGTTACTCAGTACTTATGTTTGAGACGAAAAAAAAAAAGAAAAAAAAAACCGAAGACAAAAACAATTCAGGAATACTTGGCATGACATTTCCAAAAGTTTTCTTTCATTTTGACAAAACAGTCTTTAAAAAAACAAAAACAGTTTTAAGTGCCTCTAATACTTTTTTTTAAAAACAAGTTTAATAAAAAATGGTGTTGAAAAAAAATAAAAAATTGAAAAAACTATAAGTGAATCATGGTAAATGCATAAAGTTGACAATAAAAAAGAACTAATTTAGTGATTATGTGTATATATTGTACAGAGATAAATCTGACTTGTGTATGGTGGGTTAACTGATGACCAATGGGTTATTTATTTTTGTTCCTTACGTGAAGCGTTTGCAAACATGTTTTTCAGCGTGCATGAATAAGAAATCGGGCTCAATCCGTGGGTCTGGAATATATTTGCACTGTTTAACCAAGCTCAGAGCTAGCTTAAATGTATTGTACACGTTTGGTAATGACTCAAAACAAATATTAGCATAAAAACTTAACGGAGAGCTGTTGATAGTATAACACATTGTAGGAAACGACTCCCCAAGTAACGTAGTTTTTGAGAAAGAGGTAATTTCTCACTAAAATAATAAAAACTTTGTGCAAGAAGTTTTTATTCCTATCTGAAAGCACACAAATTTGTACAACAAGGGTGTTTTTTCTTTCATAATTTTCTTGCAACTTCGATGACCAATTGAGCCCAAATTTTCACAGGCTTGTTGTTTTATGCATATGTTGGGATACACCAAGTGCGAACACTGGTCTTTGACAATTTCCAAACGTGTTCAGTGCCTTTATTAAAGAAAAATACATGGAGATTGTTGAAGTTTTTTGTTTTTTTGAAGGAGATTTATTTATGGCTGTAAAAGACTCTCTTTTTTTGTGTACACAGAGATAAGATTTTATTTTTGGAGAGAAATTGGCAATAGGTTTAATTATTAAACAAAATTTAAAATAAAATGTACAGAAACAGTATTTATATATATATATATATATATATATGTAATCATGACATTCAGTGTGTGTAATTTGTGGCTTTTAAAAGACATTCTCAGGTTTCTAGTTGATGCTCATTAAACTCTCCTTATCCAGACTCGGGCCGATTAAAACATTAATTGCTAAGCAGAATTTGTTTTGCTGCTTAGCAAATATAAGATTATAAGAGCCCTGGGCCACCTCATAAAACTGTGGAATGAATAGCTTTATTTTATGCTGGCTAACTAATTATTAGTATTATTATTTATTTATTTTTTCACCATCAGATTTTATTTATTGAGTACTCCCTTTGTTTTACCATTTTTCTCCCCGTTTACATTTATGTCGAGAAATATTTGGGGAAAAAATGTTGTGTAATGTACTGTTCCTTGGGATGCTCAATCAATCACAGCAGAAAAATTTGTAAACAATTAATTTTCCATTATTTACCTTTTTTTTTGGCGTGCACACATTTCCGAGAACAACAGAATGACCTGGTTTTTAAGGCCATCATACTTTCCCCAAATGTTTCCAATTTCTGAAATGAGAATGAACTGGAAATCTCAGAATTTTCTTAGCCATATCATAGTGTATTAAATTAAACTTCCTGCCTGTATGTATAGTACACAAAAATGCTTTTTTAAAGGGCTGTGACATTAAGATAAGATGCATGAGGTGTGCAGGTCTGAAGTAATCCAACATCTTATCGTTTATTTGTATTCTCTGGAAGACTTCAGCAAGAACTTATACTTTGTTGGGGAAGAGTTTTCATGCCCTTTGTTCCTTTAATCCTCCTGATTGACCATTTGAAACCATTAAAAAAATCCATTCCTCACTCCTACCCAAATATTATAGAGCGCTGAAGGTGCAAGATGGGGAACTTAGGCTGAAATATGAAATGTGCACTGGATGTCATTTCAGCAAGCAACTCTTTATGATGCAACAATAGATCAGTGCAGACAATAAATTATTTGCTTGCTGAAATGGCGCCCATGGGTATTTCACATTCCAACAATACATAGAGCTTCAGTTCCCCATCTTGCACCTTCGGCGCTCTATAATCTTTGCACCTGCCCAGCGATGTACATGTACACACTAGCTTTACAACTTAAAAAGCTTTGAGCTTCCAGATTGAACTTTATCAGTTTTCTTTTCAATGATGACCAGTCCTCTCAGAGCTGCCAACTCTCTCTGATGATTCTGCAGAAAGTTCCTTGAAAATCAATCAATCTGTCAATGTTCTGATGAACAAATTTGAAAATCTCCCTGATTATGGAAACCTTTTTCCCTGTTGAATGTAATTCTAAATATCTACCCGATTGTTGTACAAAATCTCCCTGATTGTTGTACAAAGTCTCCCTGATTGCAAGATGCAAATGTTGGCATCTCAGTCCTCTATGTTGACATCCAACAACAGACCAGCGCACCTTCTGCACAAAGTGAGCTTCTAAAATAGCGTGTATATAGTGTTGCACTTTTCGGGATTGACATGGAGTAACAATGACATTTAAATATAATTGTTTAACCCCACTAAGCTAGCTATATTAATTCAGTTTTATTGCACCATAATTTTAGCGGGAAGAGAGGCGTTTTGAAATTGCAATATACACAGTATAAACAGATGGGCAAAAATTAGGTTTTTGAGTTTATAAAAACTTAAGTATTCAAACAGTTTGTCAAAAATTAATATGTAACATTTTAGTAGTTATAAAGAAAACAAATTTGTAACCAGGGAAAAGTTGGGTATGGTGTTAGCATAAAGTCTTTCTTGAAAACAAATGGAAAAAGAAAATCGTGCTGGTGGCAGAGGTAGATGTTACCGAAGTGGTACCACATGAAAAGTGCCCATTATGAGTTTTCCTTAAAAAGTTCAAAGTGGTGTGATGTTGGTTTGATGAGAACAACAAAAACAATGTACACATGTCAGCATGATAAACAGTAATGGACCTGACTGGTGCTGCCACCACGTGTCTTTAATCTTAAGACGATGGATAAGTGGATTTTGTGGAGTTGTGGCCGAGCAGTCTGGCGCACTGGACTCAAGTTCTGGTGGCCTAGTCGTCAGAATGTGGGTTCGAACACAAGATTGGTCAAACATGGCACTTGAGTCGTTGAGGAAGACACGAGCATAATGTGCTTCTCTTAACCTAGGAGTATAAATGGGGACCTGCAAGGGCTGAGGTGGTATTAAGTTTAAAGAACCCTAAACGCCTAACAGGCTGCCAAGGTTGTTATACCCGCAAGGGTGTTGAGAATGTTCCAGGATTGATTAGAAGTATACCGGATGACCTGGGATAATAATTCACAAGTGTCTTGGCCAGTCTTGAGCACCTTGTGTTGGGTACGTGGGCTTTACAAAACTCCATTATTATTACTATTACTATTATCATTACCCCAAGTTTTGGATCCCATTGTAAAGCTCCTTCTCTTTTGAAGATTCAACAAAATAAAAATATTGCGTAATTAAAACGAAAGCTCCTGCTATTATGAGAGAATTCCTTTTGATTATAAAGCGTTAAGTCTTATTGTAGACTAAAAAGAACATAATTCACCGAGAAATGTAGATGTGGAAGTTGTATCTGGGTGGTGAACTTAAAACAGTGTGTGACTCTTACCAAAGGGATTTTGTTATTTAATATTATTATTATTTTATATTTTTTTGTTTACATTTATTCCTGGTTTAACTTCTCAGTATTTGACTTTGTTACATCTCTAAAAAGCACCGTCTGACAAGATGTGTTCTAAATGTTGTGAAATTCTTTGTTTGATTGTTCACTTTATTTACTTTGTTGTTATTTTATGTTAAATAATGATGCTAATGAGATTTGTTATTTTTCATTTTTTTCTTATGTTTTTTCCCTTTTTTTTCATTATTTATGCGGACGACTTTGTGCATGGTCATACTAGTCAGTAAGCATCTCTGCCTACCACCTTCATACCTATATTGTTATTATTGTTAATATGTTTTTTCTTTTGGACATATCTGAAAAATATGAAAACGGCAACACAAAAATGGGATACATTCTGTTTCATACTTATAAAAGATACATTCTTGCAAAAATTTGTTCAGAAAAATATTTGGACAGAAAAATTAAAAAGAATTCCCTCATTTGCGGATACAGAATCAAGCGTAGAGAAAAACAGAAAACCGGAGGGGGGTGGGGGGGGGGTGCTTTGGACTTCTTATAGTGAACTGAAAGTGGAATTCCAAACAAGTAATCTTCAAATTTCTGATTATCTCAAAAACTCTCTGAATAATTTGTCTTTTACAATTTTTGGGGGGGAAAAGTTTCAGGTTTTGTTGTTTTTCACCAATCTAGAGTTTGTTTCATTAGCTCAGGAAAGTCGTCATTTTGACAGAATATAAATTTAGCATGACTTATTATAAAAGAATTTAAGATTTCTTGTTGATTTCTCTTTTACTAAGGCTGGAGTAACAATGTACGACCAAGGTTCCAGGCTGTGTGTCTAGAAGACCACGGTCAACAAGCCATTGTCAAAAAAGAAAAAAATTGTTAAAGGCTTATTGTAGCTAAACATTTTGAATTAAAATTTAATTGATTGTTATGAAAAAATAAAAGACTATGATTGTTATAATTAGAGGTAGTGTCAGTACGGTGTAAAAAATAAATATATTCACACATGACATATTTTTGTACAGTATGCAAGAGAGTAAATAAAATGCACTTCAAATGCAAATATTTTTTATCAAAAAAACAAAAACCTAAAAACAGCTTGTGCGACATTATATTCCTTCATTTTCATACTTCTTCTTTAAGACGTTGAGAAACGGTTTTGTTATTTTGCAAAACTACTGGAGTACAGAGCACAACCAGTGTGATATATAGCAGTGATTTTTTTTGCACTGAACTGACATGATTCTTGAAGTGTATAAAATTAATATCCAAAGCTTAACATCCCAACTTGCTGTGCAGTCATAGTATGTACAACTGTAAATAAATAAATATTATTTCTGTGAAAAAAAGACAAGAAGAGGTGGATCATTTGATGGTTACTGTGTTTTATCATGGCGTGGACCCATTCTGCAGAGGAAAGTTTTTCTTGTAGTCTTCTCCCCTGTAACTATGGCAACAGAACTAAATATATCCCTAATAACACAGTGCTCACAAATATGATGCACGGAATACGCTATTTTGATGTCAACAAATTCAAAAATAAAATGTTTGCCAAATGATTCTTCAGATGATAACAACATTGTTTCCTACCCCTAATGCCAACCTAAACCCTATCCTTAAACCTAATCCCAACACTAATCTTAAAACAAAACCCTTACCCTACAAACCTTATCCATAACACTAACCCTACCCTTACAGCCCTAATCCTACCCAACCCCCTAACCCCAAACCTAACCCTAACCTCATTCCAACCCTAACCCTAATCCAAACCTTATCCATAACACTAACCCTACCCTTACGGCCCTAATCCTACCCAAGCCCCTAACCCCAAACCTAACCCTAACCTCATTCCAACCCTAACCCTAATCCAAACCTTATCCATAACACTAACCCTACCCTTACGGCCCTAACCCTACCCAAGCCCCAATCCCAACCCTTAACCCAACACCAACCAGAACCCTCAACCTTAACCATTACACCCCAACCAACCCCAACCAACCCTAACACTAACCTCAAACCCAACCCTAACCCTAACCCTAACACTAACCTCAAACCCAACCCTAACCCTAACCCTGACCTTAAACCCAACCCTAACCCTCACCCACCCTAATGCGACCCAAGCAGCAAGAAATAACCCGGTATAAAGACATCTTCCTTTTGGATTTGATTATCATTCGATATACTGCAGCTTATAGGAACACTACTTAGTTCTATTGCATAAAATAAGATGCCAGCCAATTCTGAACAACAAGTTTATGAGCAGCATTTGAAATGTCATGTCTGTGTGGACACAGTGACAAACATTCACATACAAATTATTAAAAAAAATTAAGAAGCAGAAGAAAAAACATGACGAACAACAACACTGTGGAAGGAGCCGGATACTTCCTTCCTCTTGAATATTTAATTCCCCTCATTATTGCCAAACACTTTCTTGAGGCCCCCCCCCCATTTTAACCCTTTAGAGACCATAGCGGCCACAACGGCTTGTACCAAAATGCCCATAGCGGTCGCAAACGGCCGCCAAGGGTTGACCTACTTCCATTCACGGGTGTCCGGATATGAAATTTTCCAATGTAGTATTTTAACCTAGTGTCCCAATTTCTAAACGCAAAACTAAATTTTCTGTTTCGTGTGTATTTCTGTTGACATTTTTGCTGACAAAATTTGATTAGAGAAAAACAATATTAGCACTGTCTGGGCGTTTTGTGATGATTATACAGAAATGAATAGTCTCTTAAGGGTTAATAAATATTTCTCTGGCGGTTCGGTACTGGAACTAAATATATGATTAGTTGGATTTCAGATTGAAACAATCAAGTTTTGTTTGCATCATGTTTACCAATCCCGTACTTTGTAAGGTGGTCAATCAACATCCTACTCACTCGACTCAAAATAACCTGAAATGAAGCATTGTTCCTGTTTCTCTTAAATTATATAGATTTATTTGTGCTCAATACCTTTTTTATACAGATGTTTAAAAATAGCTTGCAAATCTTTACAGGCGATCACTTCATTGCAGTTTTTAAAACTATGAAATCCTTTCAATTTGTGTTACATTTTTGAAGCAAACAAGTGACAAAAACAATAACCATTTTGCTGTAAGAAATGCATTGTCATATTTGAGGTAAAATAATAATAATAACCTACCAATTGTGAAAGTGGAATACTTTATGAATTTTGGGATGAAAACCCTTTTTTAGAGCAATTATTTGATTTGTTTTCCTGAAAGCATTTATATCTTTTAAGCTGCAATAAAAAGGGAATAATCAACAATCTTACAACCACGATCTGACAAAAATGATAACAGAAGAAAAGCTCTTTTAAGGTAAAAACAAAAAAGTTACCAGAGATCTGAAATCCTTTGAACCACCTTGTTTTCACATAAGTAGGTAGTGCAACTCTAAGATCTATTGACTTGGTTTGCCAAAGGTAAAGGTTTTTAAAATTGTTGTTCACATTGGTGAGTAATCAAAAACAGCCAGGTGGCTTTGAACACCCAGAGCATAAAATGGCTAGCCTCAGTTACTTCTTGAAGTTCTTTGGGTGTGTAGAAAATCTAATTAGCCACACAACTTTTTATTGTTAAAATCGATTTTCGGGGTGAACAAGGAAAAATGACTAGAACGGGAGTTGGACCTGCGACTGCTGGATTTAAGTGCCGGTGGTCCCCTTCTAGCCCTGATGTTGGCAGTCTCCCTACTTTGTTGATATATTTGTTCAGGGGTGGGGGGGGGGGGGTATCAGTCAGAAGTCATTCAACCCTATACCACCGAACCGTAAACTTTGAACAACACCACAGGGGAAAGTCAGAAAAAAACTATACAAAAAAAACCCCTGAAAACACCTAGGAACAAAAACAGTTCCACTTGCATTGTTGATTGATATTATGCATTGAAACATATTTCCCCCTTTTTTCAATAGTGATGGCACTTTGGAAAAGTCAGAATGTTCAGTTCAAACAAAGAGTAAACATTAAATACTCAAAAGAGTTTGGAATGATAAAGTATTGCATTTTTTTGATTGTAGAGAAGACAATTCCCTTAAAAAAGAAGAAGAGAAAAACAAATTGTTTCTTCAATTGCAAAATATACCAACAAGAAAAACGAGAAGGTTTTTCTTCAACAAAGCCTTTAGCCTAATTTCATAAAGCTGTTCAAAAAGCGCATGAATTTGCTAAGCACAAAAAAGTCCTGTTTCGCAAGAATGGGTTACCAAACAAAATACAAAGTTCATTGCATGTAGGGTGTCGTGGCCGAGCTTTTAAGAGCATCAAATTCAAATTCTGGTGGTTAGTCATCAGGTTGTGGGTTCGAATCCCGGTCATGGCACTTGTGTTCTTGAGCAAGACACTTAAGCCACATTGCTTCTCTTCACCCAGGGGTATAAATGGGTACCTGCGAGGGTAGAGGTTGATATTGTGTTTGAAAAAGCCTTCGGAGCGCCACGGTTGCCCAGGGTTGTATACTCCCCAGGGAGCTGAGAAAGGTTAAAGGAATGTTATTGGCCCAATGACCAGGGTACTAATGTAAAGCGCATTGAGACGTTTATTGTAAAATGCACTATATAAGAACTAGTTGTTATTATTATTATTATTATTATTCCCTGTCAGGTTTTGCTCAGCAGATGAAATTGTTCAGCAATTTCGTGCTTCATGAATAAGGGTTCTAGCTGTCTTCAGGAAAAAATGCTTATGCCATGAAATTTAAGAATGCAACTTAAAAGGTAGGGTCATAGATTGGTTTTCGTCCACGTAATGCTGATTTATAGGCAAAATTATAAAGAAAGATACAATAAAAGTCACAAGTTTCAGCTGAATACAGCAAAAATCTGTCACAGTATTTTCACACAAACATTGAATCCATCCAAGTTTAGCGAGGTGATTTCCTCTGCTTTAATTCCCTTTCCCCATTTTTAGCCCCTCCTTAGGCCTGTTTTAGGGCCTTGTGATAAAACAATATTATATAATGATGTCATCGTTGAAATGTTCATGTAAAGGTGTACATAGATTTGGAATTAAGAATTTTTCCAAAATCGGTTCATTAAGATTATCTGCATGCTAAAATATAGAGTAAAAAAACCACCCCAGGGTAACAGTTTTTGTTTC
This sequence comes from Plazaster borealis, assembly GCA_021014325.1. Taxonomy (NCBI): domain Eukaryota; kingdom Metazoa; phylum Echinodermata; class Asteroidea; order Forcipulatida; family Labidiasteridae; genus Plazaster; species Plazaster borealis. Next base: position 4,369,775 of record CM037458.1, read on the forward strand.
TGACTGAAATACCTATTCAACAGTGGAGGATGCTTTGATCATACACTATTGTATACAGATGCTATGGTTTTGTGGAACTTTCATTACATGAATAGGGGTGATCCTACCATTAGGGGAGCAGCACAGCTCTAGTTTCCTGTATCCCATCCTGTATTTGCCCCTCCTCTGTCATGAAGTAAGCCATAGTCGGGACCCGGTAAATGCGTCTGGGGCCCATCCCCCTCAGCCATCGGACGTACAGCATGATGAAGATGCAGACGACGACAAAGCACGTGATGAAGATGTACTGGTTGGAAATCTGGGTGGCGTGGACCCACGGGGGAGGAACTTGTTTCTGGAACGCCCCCTGCTGGATTTCTCTGTGGTGACAAGAAAGTAATGAGATGAAAACAGTGTACACGCTATACTGTGTTGAAGTTTTTCGTCTTGAATCTGGTCCAGTCTGCCGTCGATTTCACCAAACTCTTCCTAACTTAGGATTAATCCTAGGCAATGCTAAGAGATAGGACTAGTCTTAAGTACTGGTCCTAACTTAAGACTAGTCCTATCTCTTAGCATTGCCTAGGATTAATCCTAAGTTAGGATGAGTTTGGTGAAATCGACGGCTGGTCCCTGCGGTCTTGTGGATTCCCCCCCCCCAAAAAAAATAAATAAAATAAAATAAAAAATAAATAAATAAAATCGAGCCCTAACAATATAAACGCAGTTAGCTCTATGCACAGTAGTGACACCATACAAAAACAGTACAGTTGAACGATTGGCCACTTCCCTATACCATGCCCGAAATGTGCAGAGGGTGTCCCCACAACTGGTCCCATACTTTAACACACTCTTTTCCTCTTGTAACCCCCCCCCCCTAAAAAAAAAAATCCTCCAAAGAATTCCTGAGATTCCCAGAACACAATGAAGACACAATAGCAGTGGGGTACACCATGCCACATATCGAGCACCAACTGAATTTCCCCAGTGGAAAATGTTACCAAGAGCAGGAGGGGTGAATGAGAAATGGAGCATGTTTTTTTTACAGACCTGAGCGGTAGGAAGCGCGTCCGGTGAAGTATGGCTCCTAGTGTCCACTGCACCTCTTTATCCTGTATAAGGCTTGCAGTGCGCAGGTAGTGGTAATCTTCAGGAAATCGGAAACCCCTATGGAGAACCGTTGTAATCCATGCTGACTTAAAACACTGGTATCTACAAAATAGGAAGAAAAAAACCTGAGAAACAAAAATCTAAATTTAAAGGCACTGTACACGTTTGGTAATTACTCAAAATATATATTAGCATAAAAACTGACTTGGTAACGAGCAACAGAGAGCTGTTGATAGTATAAAACATTGTGAGAAACGACTCCCTCTGAAGTAACAGAGTTTTTGAGAAAGAGGTAATTTCTCACTTAAATAATAAAAGACTTCTTGCAAGAAGCCTTTTATTCCTATCTGAAAGCACACAAATTTGTACAAGGGTGTTTTTTCTTTCGTCATTTTCTTGCAACTTCGATGACCAATTGAGCCCAAATTTTCACAGGCTTGTTATTTTATGCATATGTTGGGATACACCAAGTGAGAACACTGGTTTTTGACAATTACCAAACGTGTTCAGTGCCTTTAAGACATTCATTTATTCATTCATTTATGGTTTATTACAAAGTTTACATATCGTGGCATTAGCCTTATCGCAAGTAAATTAACAATTTAAGAAAACACAATGAAAACAACAAATAATTTAAAACAAAAATTTACACAACCAGAAGAACTGAAGTTGCACAAGGAAATTAAGTTTCCGTAAACTTAAAAAGATATGCAAAGGTACTGTGTAAGAAGAAGCAGAAATCAACTATTGTTAAAATTACGAACAAGGTATGGTAGTTATTTTCAAACAACAAACCTTCATTGAAAATTCAAATTCTTGGTAACTTTTTCTTGTGAGTTGACCAACCATTTTGAACTATTGCAACATTCTGTAGTTTGGCATGGTAGGAATATGGTTTTAGAGAAAGGAATTAGAAAAAAAATTCAATCTGAGAAACCTTTCATGCAAGAAACATTTCTCAGATTGTGTATTCCAATTACGGATTATTCTTCCTGCGTGGACAAAACTGCTCAAGAATTTCAATCACATCTCAAAAACGCTACCACATTTTGAAATGAAATTTCACAAGTAAGTTTAATTGTGTATAAATCGAGATTTATATAGGATTAAAACAATCAAACAGATCCAAAAACCAAAGGTATACTTTTAAACAAAGATGTTTATCCTTACCAATCCTGTATAATAACTTTAAGTTGTTCATTGTAAATGGGAATATAAACTCTTTGGTATTAAAATATTAAGTCTGAACACAAAATACAACACTTTCACTGTATTGAACTCTTCTTCATGAAATGTCTTTGAATAGTATTTTAATACTAACAACTGTTTAACTAACAATATTTTATGTTGTTGAGATGAATGCTTTACTGGAGCTACCAGCTGATGAGTGCATAGCACTTCTGCAGTACTGAAATTTCACCAAAATAAAAAGTTGGGAATGTATAAACACAGTGGGTTGGTAAACTGCTTTATATAATTATTTAGTTTCTTTCTGTTTCAACATTTATTGAATTTTTGTTGTTGAGAATTTTAATGAAAATTAAGAAAGAAAACAAGAAAAAAAGAAAAAAAAATCAATCGCGACGCAAACGACGGTCGATTGGACAATGACAAACCAACAATTATTTTGTTTGGCCTTAAAACTGATCCATAAGAGACATACTGTATCAATGCTAAACTAACAACTGGGTCTACATTCATGAAGCTGCTTCAGCACAAAACAATATTGCTTACCACTACAGGGTTACCAGTCAAACTACTATGTTATTACATGAGCAAATTGTGACCGGTTTCCTGCTAATTTTTGCTTAGCTGAAAATTTGTAATTTGTAAGAGGAATTCTTCAGAAAAAGGGAATAATAGAAACAATAGCAGGACCCAAAAAACTCCATCCGTAAGGTTGTCCATATGTGTGTTGTGTTGTCATTTAGCCTTTGAGAAAGACTCTGCTAGGGTCAAAACATCAGGCCATTAACTCTTTTTTTACAGTGAAATCCATTGACATTATAAAAAATTACCAAACCTTGTTTTTGCTTTTTTCAAAGACTTACAAAACGCCCATGAAAACATTTACAGAACAAGTTGAAGGAAAAACTACTAATTATCTGCATCAATTCTTTTTAAAGGCTTCTGGCTTTCCTCCTGTGACCCTCTTACTTATGAAGTCTATTCAAACGATTTGCGTGCCAATACGCGCACATTTTGTCCGCTATGAAAACATAAAAATTTAAAATATTTTCTTATAAATTTTCTTTAAAATTTCACAAAAAACATCAAGAGAAAACCATACAGAATGCTCCAGATTGCACAGTAGGGCTTTTAAAACCAAGATAAACACCAAGTAGAAAACGTTCCAAAGACCTTGTTTCAATTCAGCGTGCTTCGGCCAAACTTCCAAAAAATGTTGGTCCAGAATGCCCCACAGTTTTGAAAAAAACCTGGGGAGAATCCTGGGGAGTCCTTCAAAAAGCAGAGAAATTTGGATAATTGCCAAATCTTTCTGAAAACACTATTCAATCAGATGACCATGACGAAGCTTTTGCGTGAGAGGCAGCATCTATATGTAGACTCATTAGAGCTTGGCAGAAGGACGAAATTTAAACAAAATTTAAGCATGACTCCAGAAACTATTCAAGTGTTTCATCTTCGTCTTCCTGAAATCTTACACTGACATAAGGAAAGTCTTGTTTTTTGCCCAATTAACCTTTTCGATACTGAAATATTGTTTCTTTGTTCAACCCCAAATAAAAAATTTACCCAGTCAGTTTCCCGTGTGGTTTATTACTTGATATTTGAAATTAAAAAAGTTGCATCCCGTTAGGGTGATCCCTTGGCTGCCGTTTCCCAGGTCATAGCGTATAAACTTGGGTGTGATCCCTGGCTACACGGCAGTTAAAGGTTGTATGGCTTCTGACTTGCACCCTGAAGAAAGATATTGACAAAATAGGGAGACCGCCAACATAGGGCTAGATAGCTCAGTTGTTAGAGCGCCAGCACGTTAATCTGGAAGGCATTGGTTCAAATCCCGCTCTACTCAATTTTTCTTTGTTCAACCCCAAATTATTAAAAAATTTACCCAGTCAGTTTCCTTTGTGGTTTATTACTTGATATTTGAAATATGTTGACATAAACAACTGCTGGTGACCGCATTGTTTGAACACTCAAGCATGAAGCACCCATTCTTACATAACAGAAGCTTTCGTTCAACGGCCATTTGGTAAGGAAAATGAGTGCAGTCAACTAAAGTCGCTGTGGTAAGGAAGAGGGGGTATGAGTGCAGTTGACTAAAGACACCTATGGTAATGAAGAGGGGGTATGAGTGCAGTCGACTAAAGTCGCTGTGGTAAGAAGAGGGGGTATGAGTGCAGTCGACTAAAGTCACCTATGGTAAGGAAGAGGGGGTATGAGTGCAGTCGACTAAAGTCACCTATGGTAGGGAAGAGGGGGTATGAGTGCAGTCGATTAAAGTTGCCTGTGGTAAAGAAGAGGGGGTATGAGTGCAGTCGACTAAAGTCACCTATGGTAAGGAAGATGGGGTATGAGTGCAGTCGACTAAAGTCGCTGTGGTAAGGAAGAGGGGGTATGAGTGCAGTCCACTAAAGTCACCAATGGTCAGGAAGAGGGGGTATGAGTGCAGTCAACTAAAGTTGCCTGTGGTAAGGAAGAGGGGGTTTGAGTGCAGTTGACTAAAGTCACCTAAGGTAAGGAAGAGGGGATATGGGAACACTGCTAGGTTCTTTTATGCGCATTACGAAACACACAGGAGCTAAGGCTTTACGTCCCATCCGAAGGACGAAACAATAATGGTTAAGTGTCTTGCTTAAGGACACAAGTGTCAAGACCGGGACTCAAACCCACACTCTGCCGATCAGAAACACCAGAGATTGAGTCCGGTGCGCTTGACCGCTCAGCCACGACACGCCTTAACCAATGTGTTATCCTTAATATGAAGATCACTTACTTTAATCTGTGGGCGTCAGCTTTTGTGTACAGGCCTTTGTCGTAATGCTCTTGTATTAAGGACCACCGGGTTGCACAGTAATCCTTCAAATAAAAAACAAGAAATCTCTGTAAAATGCAACGTTGTGTTAAATTGATTCGAATGGGAGATAACCAAAAAAAACTGATGATGTCTTTATTTTGTCCCCTGACGACTAGAGCACACTGTAGCTCGAGCACCTAGTGGATTTTTTTCCTTGCAGGACTCTAGGATACTGCGCTTATCACACAACGATGTTACGTTAAAACCAAAATAATGTTGTTCATCACCGCTGCAATTGTTACAACTATTAAAACTGTTTACGGTATCCCTTGCTGAATACAGGGGTTTGTTTGTGCTACCGTTTTTAAAACATGCGTCATGCTAACAATTTGAACCAGAACGCGTTGTTTTAAAAACATGTACGCACGTTCGCTTCAATCTATCAGACCAATCATGCTGCAGTATCAATCTATGGGTTGGGTAATGTTCTGTCGTCTGCTTTTAAAATTTAAATTAAATATTTTACATACAACTTACATTCACTACATTTTTGTGAACACATACAATTTGACGCTATTACATATATATAACACTTTGCTACAACCAGTCTGATTTGTTTGAGGTAAGATTTAGTTCACATAATCTAATACTCATTGCTTTGTTACTGATTTTGTACTATTTTCCACCATAATTTTTTAGTTGGGGAACATAGCTAACACCTCCCCAGAGCATTTGCCAAATTTTGCATACGTGTGCAAACCTCTTTTGCACATAATGCGTTCCACTTTGAAAACGCACGCATAGTTGGCAAATTTTTACATTGTTAACCGAAGTGGAACAAACCCCAGGATTCAAACTTGCCGCTTGTCACCGGGCAAGCTCGCTGGTCTAGTGGTTAACCAGTTCACTTCGGAGGTCACAATAACGCGCAAACTCTTACGCAATATGCAGCGGCGGCCTTATAAACAGGCATTCAAGTTTCTGTGCGTGTTTGGCGTTAGTCATGTCAACACCCCATGTGCGGTGAGGCACTGTGGCGGATTGTGGCGGATTGTGCGTACGCAGGCAACTGTTTCATGGAGTCCCTGTGGTCATGGTTCGTAGGCCCGGGCAAAATTCTACTGCAAACAATGAACGGATTAACTCTTTGGATGGATTTGTGCCTAGTGCCTCTGTCACAGACCTGGGCCCAATTTCATAGAGCTGCTAAGCAAACCAAATTTACCGACCAAATTTCCACATGATTTTCAGGAATAAGCAAACAAATCAGCTGAATACCAGTAACAAGCAATATGCAACACATGGAAATTCGGTTGGTAATCCTGTTTTTATCAAGGAAGAAAATTATTGTGCTTAGCAGCTCTATGAAATTAAGCCCCGTTCCTTTCAAAATACCAGCCAAGATTTTGTCAAGATGGATTATACTGCATTGTCATGAGGCCTTTCATCACTCTCCAGGATGCTGTCTGTTTGACTGGGCATGGGTCGATGATCGGCCGTTACATAATAGCTTTCAAATGGTCTGATTGTGATTCGGAAAAATCTTCACGCAAATTTCAATGAGAAAGCGTCTCTGTATTTTGTGTCCAAATGGAGTATCATTGACAAAACAAATTATTAATGGCTAGAGAAAATAGAATCTCATCACAGTCCAAACATTTGGGTGTTGAGTTACCATAGAATGGAGTATTTTGATGGATATGGTACTGTGTACCTGGCCTTCTAGGAGGGATTACGGTTTAATATACAAATATTGGATGCATTGTCGCAGAATAAAATCACAAGGTGAAATCTGGACTATTCTATTTCATGAGGCGAAGTCGAATGAAATGCAATAGTACAGATTTCACCTATTTACAGCATTCAATATTTGTTTTATATAACTCACACATATCCTTGTCATTTGAAATGTTTTGCACAATTAATACAAAATAGTCATGGAAACTCGTCCATCCCATAGTCTGAAAATTCTAAAAACCCCCTTAAAAACAGTGGACGACTCCATGTAGACACCAACCTTGTCCACTGGACACAACCTTTTTTTGACAAACGGGCAGGGAACAATTATTTTGGAAGTGACTCTGCCAAGCGTCCAATAATTATCCATATCGGACTCCAATATTACATTTTAGAGCAACGCAGCAGTAGACATGCCAAGATAAAAGATGACACGTGATGCGCGTTCCACCAATCAAATGACAAGGATCTTTGTGTGCGGTAAACAATAAATGATATTTACCTTTGCAGCTTTTTCAAATTTGACATAATTATACATCCCCCCGATGCGAAGCACGTCTTCCATGCAGTACCAATACTCCGAGAACCCGTAAAACTCGCTGTTTCGAAACTCAATTTCTGGCTGGAAGACACCGTTAAATGAACATGGCTGCTTGCTGCACGGAGTGCTGAGATTGAGAAGGGGCACCAGGGAAGCCTGGCATTGTTTAAAGTCACCGGTTCCCTTCAGGTGTATCGTTTGGCTGTTATGGGTTATCTGGTCTTGCATGTTGACTGGTAAGCATGGATCAGTAATCGGTGACGTTTCTTGGAGACCAGGGGAATTGGCAGTGCTGAAAAATAATAATATTATCATTTGGTAGGAATTCAAAATGACGAGTGCTTTCCACTAGAATTTTATCACTTATCCCATGGGCATCTCGGGCCAGCCAGGGATCACACGCGAGTTACAGTTTGGGAAAAGGTAGGGTTAGGGTCATAGGTTGGTAAGTACTCCAAAAAATAATGACTATAAAAACTTAGTCTGTAAGAAGCACTGCAGCTGTTGATAGTATAAAATATTTTGAGAAAGAGATCCCTTTGAAGAAGTATGGTTTTGACAATTTTCAACCAAAACATTTGAATCTGAGAAATGATTCATGCATGAATCGTTTCTCAGATTTCCAAGGATTGGTGTCCGTACGCGAATGCTGAGGTCAGAGATACATTTGGTACCCAATGTCACCCTGCTATGGATTAGGCATTCTTGTGAAAATACATGTACTGTAACAGTATTTTGCTGTTTTCTCAGCAAGTAGACGCTGTATTCAGCTGAAACTTTCGCACGTGACTTTTATTGTATCTTTCATTATAATTTTGTCTATAAATCAGCATTACGTCGACAAAAACCAATCTATGACCCTACCTTTAAGTTGTACCAACTTTCATTAAAACCTAAACCTGTGAATGTGAAATCAGTGACATTTTCCTCCACCTTTTGTTGACGGAGAGCGTGGCATTAAGAAGAGCTTTCTCGTATCGAGTTCTGGCGGCGTTGCCTCCAAAACCGAGGAATGTAGTGACGTAAACCCTGTACACATGCTCGATTTTATGGACATCGCAGCCGAGGTTGAATTCTGCGAGCATGCCCTTGGCAACATCCTCCTGGAATAATAGAGAAAGCAGAAATGAGATTTGATGAATGAGGAAATTCCTGAAAAATGGCTTCCAAGACTAGGTTCCCCTTATTCTAGACCTGGAGCCTCTCAGATGTTGGAATTAGCCCTTCCCAAGAAATATGCTAAATACATTCACGCATGCGTACAGACACTATTGATTGGTAAACGCCATAGAGTTGTGCACTCAGCAGACGCACAAACTTGTATGCATCACGGGGCGTGTCATGGCCGAGCGGATAAGAACACCGAACTCAAGCTCTGGTGTTTCTGATCAGCAGAGTGTGGGTTCAATCCCAGTCGTGACACTTGTGTCCTTAAGCAAGACACTTAAGCACATGCTTCGTCCTTCGGATGGGACGTTAAGCCGTAGGTCCCGTGTGTTGTGTAATGCACGTAAAAGAACCCAGTGCACTTATCGTAAAGAGAAGGGGTTCGCCCCGGTGTTCCTGGTTTGATTGGCTGCATATTGTGCCACATGGTGCTATGCAAAGGAATAGGTCTCATACTTCAACACGTAACTCCACTTACCTTGTAGGAAAAATACTGAGCGCTTTGAGACACCCATCGGGAGTATAAAGCGCTATATAAGAACTGCGTATTATTATTATTATTATTATCACGCCACAATCAGCCCCATACAAAACGCACGATGGTCCCTCATTTTGCCAACAATAGTGTAAGTGCTCACGCGCGATGTGCAGTTTAAATATTTCCTGGGAAGGGTCTATGGAGGAGGTTTACAGACTCTGTGCATCACCAGAAATACAAAACGACAGGTTTGGACACAATGTAGACTATTTCTTTCTCTCTTTGGTGACTGTTTTAGGTCTTTCAAGAAAATTTGAAGGCTCAAGGAGTTTTTTTAAGAAAATCCTGAAATCAGGAAAAACCCAGAGAAATCACATGCTTGAAAAAGCCATAATTAAAGTTAAACCTTGTCTGTCACCCTGGTCAGGCGACATCAGGGTATGTTGCACCTTGTTGATCAAAACAAGTTCCAACATTTCATGTCACAGAACCACATTTCTCTTGGTGGGTTCAACGTAACACGAGTGACAGTGGAGATGCCCATTAGTGACGTCATTAGTGCACAGTGCTTTTAAAGGCACTGAACACCTTTGGTAATTGTCAAAGACCAGTGTTCTCACTTGGTGTATCCCAACATATGCATAAAATAACAAGCCTGTGAAAATTTGGGCTCAATTGGTCATCGAAGTTGCAAGAAAATGATGAAAGAAAAAACACCCTTGTTGTACAAATTTGTGTGCTTTCAGATAGGAATAAAAACTTCTTGCAAGAACTTTTTATTATTTTAGTGAAGAATTATCTCTTTCTCAAAAACTATGTTACTTCAGAGGGAGTCGTTTCCTACAATGTTTTATACTATCAACAGCTCTCCGTTGCTTGTTACCAAGTAAGTTTTTATGCTAATATTTGTTCTGCGTCATTACCAAACGTGTACGATACCTTTAAAAGGCAAGTCATGCAGGGCAGTTTTGCACAAATGCCAGCATTCCTACACAAACATGATGCAGCAATGATGTTAGAGGCTAGTTTGATAGCGGGCATAATAACAATTCACAGCTCCATATATGAGCATGCACTGTAAATGAATTTTTTTCCAAGCCTGATAAAAGACGGAGCTCCCGATTTCTTTGAAAAAAATATGATAAAGCAGGAAATCCGGCAATTGACCCACTGCAAAATGTGCAGTGCATTACACGCGCCTATCCTATCCGCCATTTTGGGATTCAAAATGTATGCAAAGGAATTGACTCCCAAAATGGTGAATATGGTAGACGCGCATTTTGCTTAGGTGGGCAATTCCACACTAATGGGCCAAAAGATAACTTTGTAAGATAGGCATGTGAGAGCGAGACAAAAGTAACTATTTTTTTACAGTCTTTTCCTTTACATTTTAAATCTGTTTATGATTGTTCCTAGTAAAAAATTTAAAAAAACTTTGGTGACCTCTAGGAATTACAAGGTCATTTGAAATGTGTTACGTATGTAACAAAGACAGACATATGGCCTGGAAAGTAAAGAAAGAAGTTGAAAACAATTACAAAATATTGTGTTAGTAACTTTCCTGACTCTTAAAGATTGTAAGCAATGAAACTGAGATGTTGCTGTGAGTATTAAGGCAATAAAAATGGGAAATAAGTCACGTACGAACAATGGACAGACACTTTTGTGACAAAATTCTGTCCTTGTTTGTACGTAGACATTTGTTTTTAAAACTTAAATTTCTTAAATAGCCAGGGAAGACAATTTCTTAATTTTGGCTGGTAACTATACCTAAGGGTCTGTAGAATTGGTATCTGGACAACATTGGGCAATACATTTATTTTAGTATAACTTCTATCAAATGATAACCAAAATGTCTGTCCTTGTTACGTACGTATAAATCTTGAAGACTTATCCTTCCAGTTTCTTAAATACTCGGTCATTTACCTTCTTTTTTTGTTAACCACAATCCTCATGTGCTTCTGAATGTACACAGACAAAAATACATGACAACGTAGTTCATTTTGTTACTACTATCCAACATTCCCCTCCCGTGTCACACTTTTGTGCCCATTAGTGTGGAATTGCCCTGGTGCGTTCTGCGTTATGCAAGGGGTCATTAGCCGGAAAACTGGCACCCCTGGTTTAATGATTACTGAATAGGGTACCAGACAAGATTGCCAGAGCATATAGACTGTGCAAGTTTCACGCATATCAAAGAAAAACGATAAATATTTTCGAACAAAGACTATATTTTTCTATAAAATAAAATCTTCTTTTTAAATTATATTTATACAAAATACTTGAAAATAAAAATACCCATAGCAAGTTGTTAGAATTAAATACTCAATTTTTGTATAATACAAGTAATTTGTTCAAATTAACATTGAAACAAAATTAAAACTTGGGACAAGGATGCTTATTGTTAGAAACCCCATTTGCCAATCATGCCGGAATGTGTGCGTCTATCACAGAAGTTTAATGACAACATGCTTGTCAGTTGGGCAGCAATCATAATTTTTTACAAGTAACCGGAAACAGAGGTCAAGTATTATTTTCAGGTTTTCTTCATTATTTTGTTGAATTGATTTTACTTTCATATTGTTTATCACTTAGCATTACATTCCCAACATTATATAGAATTTTCATAGCCATAAACTAAAAAAAAATCCGCCCATGTAAAACTCCATAAGGTTGGGACCACAATGGTCCTGGAAGTTTGAATATGCGCGAGACTTGCACAGTCTATTTAGGGGTTTGATTTAGTAAAGTGTGCCAGATTCATGCTTTTAGCAAAAACTAGAGTCTTGAGATATGAAATAACCTCTGGGCTTGGCTTGTTGAAGCTTACGGTGTGAGGGACCTCGAAGGCGATCTGCGCTGAGCCCCCGCCCATGTCCAGGATACCAACTGTGCGCTTACGGAGGACGCTTATCGGTCCGCTCTCTCCTGTCACATCTACCTCAACCATCGGATCATCTGTGAAACAAAATGAAAGGAAAGATCGGTTATTGAGATTCGAATTAACCACTTCATGTTGGATGGCGTGTTTACATGCACAACTGTTTTGGACAGACTTACTGCGGATGTTTTTTAACGACTGGAACAACTTTGGATTTTGCTCAATTTTTTGCTGACATGCGGACGGCTGACGTTTTTATCCATCCGGACTTTCCATTGTGTAGCGTACATACGCTTCATTTCACTCATACAAAGAGGGACAACAGTTTTTGGAAAACTTGCCATGTGAAATCCTTTTCCGTGGGTTATTGTGTAACCCCCGATTCCAGACCTTTGTCCTGTTGTTAAACAAATTTGGCATACAAAAATGAACAGGCTACCACCATTGTTCGTCATTATATTTGGCTCAAGTCTTTCGCAAAATTCTAACTATAGAAATGAAGCTGATTTTGAGGCAAATTTTGGCAGTATCTAAATTGTTTTTGTTATTTATTTTGGTTTATAACTGTCTTTTTCAGAGTGAAATTTGAAACATACTTCATTGGATTTCGACAACTAATGGATCTTTACAATCCAAGTAGGAGTTTTTCGTCTGTCAAAAGATCAAATTCAAGACCGTTTTGATTAAATTTTATCAAAAGTCAGGAATGAACCAAAACATCCCGGTACGAAAATGTAGAGACCCATTTTGCTCAGAATGATGTCATCAGATGTTTTGGATGTTGACAAATTTTGTACTGGAAGGGTATTGAATACAATGGCAATTTACATCATTTTAATGTGAGGTTAGAGACTTGCAATATTTTTGTCACTCACATGAGGACTCTATCTATTTGAAAATGAGTTCATCACAAAATTGAATTTGACATTTCCCTTCCTCTTTTTAAATACAAGATAACTTTGTGCTTACTATCATCACCGTGGTCGAACCGGCCCAGGACATAATTAATTCCAATCCAGGCGTACACGCCCTCTTGTTTCCCACTAATCACTTCAACTTGAGGGTCTGAAAAGAGGAATTTGTAGTCCTTCGGAATGTCCGTCTTTAGATCTTGGAGGATGGCTTCTTGCTGGCTGTTAACAATATTAAAAACAATGAAAATAATTGAAAGGTTGTATGTCAGAAAATGCTTTATTTCTTTTGAGTAAGGGGGTTTTGCATAATAATACAGTCGACTCTCGTTAATACGAGGTCCGCCGGACTAGCCCCTTTTCCTCGTAATATCCGAAGCTCGTAATATCTGATCGCGGTAAAATATCAATGCACTATGCACAAAGTGCATGACATAATGGCCGCACAAACAAGCACAAAATTGGGCTAATAAAACTGTCTTAATCAAGTTTTTTTCTGCTGAAAATGCACATCAAGCACTTGTAAAACTCAATGGATCAGTATCTTTTCTGAAGATTTCACATGAATTGATGAATGCCTACTTTGTATGGAATCTGTTCCTAGCCTCCTAATCCCACCATTGTCCGGAGTTTAGAATTAACAACCTGCTCGCTGACTGGTGACTCAAGTTTCGGATTAGTATTGCTAGCGATAGCGTCCAGTTATACATGTAGCACCTCTATTGATTGTCTTGTACAAGCCATAAATAACGATTTTCAGGCTGTTAAAGGTATTTCCTTTTTTTAATTTTTTATTATTCTCGTTACATAAGGGTTGAAAACAATGTTTTGCTCGTAACGGGCCGACAAAATTACCTTGTTGTAACCGTGTTCTCACTACTACCGCGCTCGTATAATCCATATTTAAATGCATTGAAACACGCATGGGCGGTTCGGGACCGGCAAAATACCTCGTATTAACCAGAACCTCGTAAAATGCGAGCTCGTAATAATGGGAGTCGACTGTAAAAGTAATAATAGAACTATATGGACAAGTGAAATGACAAGCTAACTGGTCCAGTAGGCTAGACGCTGAAATGTTCAAGAATAAATCCTGTATTTTATTCCAGCATTAAAGGGCACATTGCCTTCAAATCTCTCAAAATTGGGCTGTATGGAATTGCTTCTTCTTCTTTTTAAGAGTTGTTTATGAACAATTAGTGAGTAGTGATTACAAAAACACAGTATTTCCTCTTGAAATACAACCAGCTGAATGTACGGTCGGCCATTTTCTGGAGTCAAAACTTTGGTTCAACAAAATAGCGGACCATGTTCTGTCATGAAATTACACACAAAAACACACAATTTTAAGGATAATTTATGCGAATCATTACAATCTACTTTTAAAATATCTTTCAAAACCACATTAATTTCAAGACAAACACTTTTTATAGCCCAAAGCGTCAAATCCCGAAGGCAACGTGCCCCTTTAAAGGCAGTTTTGTTTTGTCAGCGTAATGCTGATTTATAGGCAAAATTATAAAGAAAGATACAATAAAAGTCACATGTGAAAGTTTCAGCCAAGTACAGTGTCTACTTGCTAAGAAAATAGCAAATATCTGTCAAGGTATTTTCACAAGAACATCGAATCCATCCACGTCTAGCGAGGTGACAGCGGGTTCCAACCGCATCTCTGGGCGCAGCATCTGCGAACGGACACCAACCCTCAGAAATCTGAGAAATAATTCATGCATGAATCGTTTCTCAGATTCAAATGTTTTTGGGTGAAAACATATCCAAACCATAATGCTTTCGAAGGAAGTTCTTTCTCAAAAGAGTTTATTCTATCAACAGCTGCAGTGCTTCTCACCAAGTAAGTTTTCATGGTCATTAATTTTTGGGGTATTTACCAATGTATTACCCTACCCTCAGGGCTCGAATTTGGGGGGAAAAACCCACGAGACTGCAGGGCTTTTAGCTCAAAAATATTTACTTGACCAGAATTTTGTGTACAAGACCAGAATTGAAATAAGAAAAAAATGCATACACAGTTTAACAATTGAACTGTTTGAATTTGAAAAAGCACCAAGAGAAGATTTATCTCATTATTTTGTGGGCAAGTATTCTTCAACAATCAACAGAATTATATTTATCAGACTTAAAGTCAACATTTGAACACAACACAAGACCGCCGGACTTGTCCAGTCATGAGTTTACAGGCAGGATGCTAAAATAACTGGCCTCTTGCCTGCGGTCCAGTGTAAAATTTGAGACCTGACCTTTAAAGGCACTGAACACATTTCGTAATTGTCAAAGACCAGTGTTCTCACTTGGTGTATCCCAACATATGCATAAAATAACAAGCCTGTGAAAATTTGGGCTCAATTGGTCATCGAAGTTGCAACAAAATGATAAAAGAAAAAACACCTGTGTTGTAAATATTTGTGTGCTTTCAGATAGGAATAAAAACTTCTTGCAAGAAGTTTTTATTATTTCAGTGAGAAATTACCTCTTTCTCAAAAACTACGTTACTTCAGAGGGAGTCATTTCCTACAATGTTTTATACTATCAACAGCTCTCCGTTGCTTGTTACCAAGTAAGTTTTTATGCTAATATTTGTTTTGAGTCATTACCAAACGTGTACAGTGCCTTTAAGTATGGACACCCCTTATTACCTTAATGGAAGCATTCTCATTCCAGCTGTTGCTAGAATGTAGAGTGGGGATTCTGGAAGCTTAGCTTTGGGAATGTGACTTGCTGCATAGTCCAGGAGGGGTTTCAGGTATTCACTAGCTTCGGACGGGTTGTTTGCTAACGTGGCAAGACCTGCAAACAATGACAAATCAACACACATGTATTGGAATATAAGTAGGGTTGGGACGTTTAACTTGTTGACTGTTTAACCGTAAAAAAACCCCAATTAGAAATCTGTTTCCAAATGGCCTTTGGAAAAAAGTAGGAACATTTTTGGCTGACCTACATGTACGCTGGAGAGTCTCTGGGGCAAACATTGAATAAAGAAAAGGATCGTCAGACTTTTTTTTTTTTTACTGTTGGCTTCGTTTTGGTAGAAAAGTTGTTTTTTTGTTAATTATTGACATTGTAAAAATTATACTTCTATTAAAAAAGGGCATGACTGCCAACGGGGATAAAGGGCAAGGCAATTATGGCCGTGAAGAAGGTTATTTTGTGAGGGGCACCACGGCCAGTTGGAAGGGCATCAACGGCACTGGCCATCGTGGCCGTGTAATTCGATGTGTGTAGGCTTTAATAGACTTTTCAGTTTTTCTGATTCTTCCCATGGGTAGTTTAGCTGGTAAGCTTTTTCTGGTAAGCATTAAGTTTGTTGTGCTTAGCTAATTTTTGTGCTTTAAAAGCAGCTCTATGAAATTGGGCCCAGCTCCTCTAAAGGCCCTGTACACTATTGGTAAGATCGAAAAACACAATGTTCACAGATTCACACATAACTTACATGATTTAAAGTAAGTAATGGTAGAAAGGGTTCCTTAAAATATTTCTGCCTAAAATGCTATTGTTTCTGAGAAATGAGTAAAACAATAGTTTTTATCACGCACGATAATTTGAAAAAACAGAAAACACATAAGGTCTCTTTTCACTATTTTCTTATGACCTCGATGACCAATTAAGCTCAAACTTTCACAGGTTTGTTTGTTCATGCATATGTTGAATCACACAAAATGTGGAGTCTGTGGACACTGATTTTGAGCTTTTACCAAAAGTGTACAATACCTTTAACAGATGGGCTGAGTGGAATTGACAGACTACAAACATTTAAACGTTTTTTTAAACAGAGTCACAAGTACTAACTGTTTAGGAATAATAATAATAGACCATAATTGCATCAGGAATTAAAGAATAATATTTTTGGTCAAATTTGATGAAAATACAGAGCTGCCAACATTTGCATCTTCCAATCAGGGAGATGTTGTACATCACTCAGAGAGATATTTAGAATTACATTCAACATAAAAGGTAAAAGTTTCCATAATCAGGGAGATAATCAAATTTGCTCATCAGAACATGGAAAGATTGGTGTATCTTTAAGGAACTTTCTGCAGAATCAGGGAGAGTTGGCAGCTCTGAAAATAATGCCACTTTTACCTGGTTTTATTTTCATCACCACCGGCTTTCGATGCGAATCTCTCATCTGGTGAATCTTAAGTAGTTTATTCGTATCACCGATATGCCTCGGCCAAAAGTACACATAAACCCTAGTCCCACTGCTCCCAGCATCCACTACAACCCCATAATATAGATTTTTGTCCTTGACATCCGTGACCTCGAGTAGTTCATATTTATTAATGAGGTCATTCAAGGGGTCATCTAGGATTTGGGTCATTTGAAACTCGAGGTAGACGATGAGGATGAGACCCATGCAGGCCAGGCCGATGATCAGGCAAGCGACGTAGCGGGGGAACTTGGCATTTAGGCGAAGGTTGATGTGCCATGATGCCGGTAGATGCAGGCAGAAAGTGTTCCATCTGGATTTGTACATTAAACAGAAATCAAACAATCATGACAGTGACATGGGCGTTCATTCGTAGTCTGGGTATACATGCAGATAACAAATCAGAAAAAAAAAAAAAATGTTGACAGTTAATCAGTTATACCACAACATACATAAACAGGTACACTGGTGCAACCTCGTTCCAAGTGGTGTACGATCTCGCCACGCCATTTTCTTTTCTTTCCCAGAAGGCCTTACTCGATTGTAACCCCTGGTTGACTTTAAAGTATCCAAATATATTGGATATTTTAATTAGTCCTGTGGTTGATCCATTCTGTGTTAGAGACTATGAAGAGCGCGCCGTCAAAAGACGCATCAAGTCATAGAACAACTGGCCCCCTCTTTTTTGTTTTGATCTTGTGATACATCTAACTGTATGCAGTTGAGGGTGACCACATAAAAATCATGATTCAATTGAAATTTATTGCGTTGAAATACGTGCATTTTTACACGCACATACTAAGCGCCCTACAAGCGCTCGGATGTTTTTAACAAGCGTGTGCGCAAAGCAGTAACTTTTGGTTAGCCAATCAGCGTTGATTTTTAGTGTTTCCCTACCGGGGTTAGTGACGAGTGAGGTATGGATACGGCGCGCTGCCTATGGTAGCGAGGCTGACACTGGTGTAACAGAAGCAGTCAACTGGAAAGAGAGAGAGTCGGACAACACACAGACAAAGCAAGTGATGATAGCCCTTGCTCTTTCTGTGTGCTCTTTGCCCCCCTCTCTTGTCATTTCTTTCCACTTTAATGCATCTGTTACACCAGTATGCATTACTTGTTTATGTGTGTTGTGTTGTCATTAAGCCTTCGAGAAAGACTCTGCTTGGGTTGAAGTGTCAGGCCATTAACTTTTTTGTTGCATTCATACGCGCGCATAAGATAAGATAGGTATGGTGGCCCTAAAGGGACATCGCATATCCCAAATATGTGCAATGCCGTGAATCAATCGCAAATATGTGCGCAGACTTATGAGATGTCGTGAAATTAATCGGAAATATGTGCGCAGACTTGTGCGAATATATGTGCGATGTCGTGAATTTTATTGCATACTTTGTCGCATACCTTTGGGAGGATGTCATAGTTGCGGACAATTTGTTAGTGACTTAGGGAGTACGTGGCACACAGCAGGAAAGTCGTAAGGCCGATGTAAGCATTACAATTTTACCCAGGAACTTGGCACCAGACCGAGTCTAGCCCTTGGGATACCACCTCACCTTGCTTGCCTCACAACAATGACTACCGCTACAATGGGTACTGCATATCTCTACTGGACGCAAGAAACTCCCCAAATCATTTAAACTTTTATTCAAAGGTATGCGACAACGTTATGCAATGAATTTCGCGACATCGCAAATATAGTCGCACACGTCTGCGCACATAATTGCGATTAATTTCACGACATCTCACAAGTCTGCACACGTATTTCGTAGGAGGTCCTGTATTCGGGGTGCCCCTCATAATCAAGGCATAAGTTTCACGTCACTGCGCGTGATGTAAACAACCCCTAAGAGACGAGGTAACATTTTCTACTTGCCAAACATCGAGTCTCCTCTCCCTTGACCTAAACTTGGAGACAGGTAACCTTCCACCATTAAGTTGTACTTGTAATATCAATTCAAAGAAAAAGCTATGGTACCCCGAAAACCGAGGACTGGAGGATTCGCGTTTTATTTCACGACATTGCACAAGTCTGCGCACATATGATATTGGCAATTAATTAACGACATCGCACAAGTCTGCGCACATATTTGCGATTAATTTCACGACATTGCACAAGTCTGGCACATATTTGCGATATGCAATGTCCCTTCAGGGCCACCATAGACAGGTCCTTTCACGAAAGCTGTTTGCAACAACATTCTTTTTCTATTTTCTTAACATTTTTAAGGAAGAATTATTTTGCAACCATGACATTATTGTACACACATATATTTAATGTTATCCCAAAGTGTATGTTCATAATTAGGACGTACTGCAGGCAAAACATCCCCCCTCCCCTCAACCGCCCCCTCCCCCTCCATCATCCGTCCATTCCTTGCTCTAATTCATCCATTCCTGCCCCTTTCACAGAACACCTGCCTGCACACTGAAAAATGTTTTTTACCTAGCCATATGATTATCAATTCGTTGTTCCAGCGGCGTTTAAACATCTATCAACAAGACAGCAAGGATACTGAACAGTTTAACACACATCCATCTCCTAAACTGTGAAGTGAAAATTCAATTTTGATGGGTTTCTTTTCGCCATTCCACATCCCAGCTGTCTCGTCGACGTGGTGCACACAAAAATTGTGACCGGTATTTTCGTCTGGTACCATACCTGCATGGTAATACATTCGTTATGGTAAAGAGAGCCAGACTATTTGGAGAATGTAAACACTTAAAAAAAAAAAAAGTGTCACGACACGACACGTGTCAATCAAGCGATTCTCGAAAAGGGGTCAACAATTTGAGAAAATAGGGACCGATTCGTTTACATTAAGGGATTTAAAAAGGTTCAATGATTTGTTTGAAAAAATATTTGCTGATTGATTGGGACAAAGAGAACCTTTCTCTATGATTGGGATTGGGAAGTTTGAACGGCCAAAAGTGAGCACTGAATTTGGTGGATTTATTGTTAGCGCAAATTCAAACAATTCGTCAACGAGCGTCAAGAAAGGTCCACAAAGCCAACTTTTTATTTGCAATGTTCTTTATTGTGTACCATGGAAGTTTAATTCATACCTCCATGGTAGCACCATAGAGCAAGGGTAAAACCAACACTAAGCTACTCATTTGTTTCTTCTTCATGCGTTCCTTGTGTACAATTAATTAGTTTACTGAATAGCAAAGCCGAATCTACAACAATATTTCATGGGTACTAACTGGATTTACAGTGCAGCTAGACTTTCGTAAGGTGAATGACGGTCGTTGACAAAAGTTATGAATTTCATGATGGCAACAAATTTAGGTTAACGAACTTTTGTACAAACAAAATGGCGATCAATTACAACGTGCAAGGTGGAAGAAGAAGCATATTCACTCCTAACACTTTTGGTTCATTGTTAACCACCGTGCCAGCTGCGAATAGAAATGTCGTGAAGGAAATGATTGAATCTGACATCAAAATCGATGGCCTTGTCCAGGTGAGTTAATTCAACTATTGCATACTTCTTATAAACAAAGGAAGCCAATTAGGGCATCAGTTGATATAATATAGGTAATGGCATCATTTTTTCTTTTTTTTTTAATTCAAAGAAAAAGCTATATTTTTTCTTCTTTTTTTTAATTCAAAGAAAAAGCTATATAGGCCTATCTCCGGCCTATAGGCCTAGTACTAGTAGTAGTACTAGTAGGATGGGTTACCCTATTACCGTGGTGGTTAGGACGTGTTTCGATTAGAATAAAAAAAAATCAGCAACCGATAAAAAGTGTCCAGTTATTATTATTGTTGAAGTATTACTTTCCACTTTGACATAAAAATCATACATCGTTTGTCTGATTAAATTCATCCACGAAGTCTCTAAAAGTGTGCATGCGCCCGGAGTGATTCTGGAGGTGAGCCTCCTATTATCGTGGTAATCAGAAATACATTTTTTAAATGAACTATCTCTACATTAAAGGAGCTAAATCCAAAGATAATATTCAAATATTTACCTAATACTGGGATTAACATGTTTAAGTTCCCAGCAGATGGAATTTTTTTGAACTTTTAGGCATTTTAATTACCGAGTACCAACAATTTCCTTAGTCACCCCTGCGCTCAATTTTGGATCAATCCGAAGACGTAGATTTCAAGCGCAAAGTAGTAATCCGCGCAAGTTAAAACATAACTGCACAAGTTTGGAAATTGCGTGCATTCGCCTGCAACAGGTATTGTACTTGTGCAAGCATGTCTGTAATTTGAGCGAGTTTTTTACTTTGTGTGTTAAACTTACATATTGAGGGCGCCCTTTGCAAAGGTGCTGAATTTTTTAGCCTTTTTAGTTTTCTATCCTTATTTGGACGGCAGACATTGGTTTACGTTTTTTAGGTGAAAATACGTACTTTCGATGTCAATCTTTTTTTTACCGTGGAACAGGATCTGGGCACTGATATTTCAATGCACAGAACAACATTTAAGGTACAAATTTTAATGATATAATGGCACTTTTGACAGACATGGTCAGCGAAAATTCGTCCAGTCGGGAAAATAGCGTTTTTTTCAAAATTATTTAAATTTAAAACATTTCCGCAACAGCTTTTTAAAAATTTTTTTTACCAGATCGGTAAAGGATTCTTGGCTATCGATTCATCATATGAAAGTCGTCTATAGATGACGTTTTGACAACGAAAAAAGTTAATTTTCTGCTACCACGGTATTAGGAGACCCACGGTAATAGGAGGCTTGACTATACCCCGAAAACCGGTCACTGTGTAGGATACACAGTGACCGGTTTTCGGGGTACTATAGCTTTTTCTTTGAATTAAAAAAAAGAAAAAAAGATGCCATATATCAACTGATGCCCTAATTACCTTCCTTTGTTTATAAGAAGTATGCAAACATACATTAAAACTTGATAGACATTGAAACTTTCACACCACGCTCCGAAAAGCACCAAATTTGCGCAGGGCCTGAAATTTGCGTGGAATATCTGGTGCGCAGGCTTAAACCTGCGCGCGCAAAGTTAAATCAGGCCATCAAGTTTGCGCGCTCAGCGGAGGCTGAAGTTTGCGCGAGGATTGAAGTTTGCGCCCAACAACTTCACTAGCGTCCTATTTGGTTTGAGTTTTACCTGTTTTCAAGGTAAACAAGAAAGTATGGTGTCCCAAAGCCATACGTGGAAGAAACATCTGCAGTGAACTGACTAAAAGTGTTCTGTGAGACTTTGTGTATGACTCTATAGCCAGCTGTTGGCTTCATTTTATTCAAAATATTGTTTATTTAATTTAAAAAATTACCATGGTAATTTGCAATAACTTTAAAAAAAAAGAAAGAAAAAAAGTGTAAATAATTCTTGGCTTTCAAATCTGATTTTTATTTAGTTTTGTGTCTTTTTATGTTTCTTAACATTTATTAAAAAGCATACAAATAAACAGTGATAATTGAATCAACAATCCGATGTTTAAATTTTGACATTAATAATAATAATGACATGAGGGTTACAAACAAAAATTCTCCAGACTATTAGAAAATGATATAAGGCACATGGCTTCTTTAAACCTCTGTATTTTTCCCCCAGAATGCTCAGCAGAATGTTCAGTCACATGATTTGATCATCGTGAATTGTGAATTGAAAAAGTGTTTGATGAAACTTTTTCGGTGGGCAATTTATTTTGTATGGCCCCGACAGTATGACATATATTTGTACCTTGTAGAAATGTCTAAAATACCACAACTTTTTGCATTTACAAGTGCAACTAACCAGTGGAGCCATACATGTTTCTAAGTTTTGGTCGAAGGAGAGGAGACTCTTTGCTTGGCAAGTCAAACCACAAAAATTGTATCTAGGGACTGTTTATATCGCGCGCAGAGAAGTAAAAGATTTGCCCCGATTTCAGGGGCACCCCGAACACAGCACCTCCTACGATACACTGAAATGCTGAAGCACATACGGGGTGCATTTACTTTGATTTGAAATAGTCTAAAGTAAACATTGTTTTTTTAAATACAATTATCAGACTGCCGCAAAACTGCACCCGACATCACGCACAAGCCAAGGAGATAGTGGACGTGGATTAGGGTTTGGGATGAGGGTGTTGATTTATGAATATGACATATAATGAAATCATGCTCTTGCATGCTACGCATAACCATGGAGGTATCGTAGGAGGTCCTGTATTCGGGGTGCCCCGTATTAATCAAGGCATAAGTTTCACGTCACTGCACGTGATGTAAACAACCCCTAGAGACGAAGTAACATTTCTACTTGCCAAACATCGAGTCTCCTCTCCCTTGACCTAAACTTGGAGACAGGTAACCTTCTATCGTTAAGTTGTACTTGTAATATCGATTCAAAGAAAAAGCTATGGTACCCCGAAAACCGGGGACTGGAGGATATTATTCCTACCTCCATGGCATAACCTAGCCTTGATCAAGGCAGTCGCATTTTTCACTCCAAAAAAGACGCCGTAAACACACCCGTATGTGTGTGCGTAAGGTGTGTATCGCATCGCACGACCCACCCGTATACACTGTGTATCACGTCGTACGACGCCCGTACACACACTGTGCGCAGGTCATCCGCACTCGTACCACTCTCCGCATGTGGAGGCCGTCAGGCCGACAGCCTTGACGGGTCTGTAACTTCCGGGTTTAATGTGTTTCTTGATATTTTCGTCCAATATTGGACGAAAATGAAACTCTCGGATATGCTAGTATGCAGCTCATGAATATTTAAATCTTTCGTCAGACCTATTGCAGACAACACA
The DNA here is from genome assembly GCA_021014325.1 of Plazaster borealis. NCBI lineage: Eukaryota > Metazoa > Echinodermata > Asteroidea > Forcipulatida > Labidiasteridae > Plazaster > Plazaster borealis. The sequence goes on from CM037458.1 coordinate 4,393,458, forward strand.
GGATGGGAAGCAAATGAATTATTCATTTTGACGTCCAATCACGAGCTTCTCTCACTATGACCTTTGTACCATATCAATATCATGCTTGCTGTATGTGATGCGATGTGAGTAGTTACCGACTTAATGGCGTTTGTGTGTAGCATTGTCTCAGCCATTTTTGACCGGTAATCTGCGAGGCTGGTCAGTCAGCTCACAAGTGCTGAACCGGGCGCGGCCCCTGGAGCTTTGCGCTGCACTCAAGTTCCCTCATTGGACTATCCTGATCACTCGCCATTCTTTTGGTTATTAATTCTGGAGTTGATGTAGTTTCTGCATCTGTCTTTTCCTGACATGTCCTCTCGAAGTCCGACTCTGTGCAGCCACACCGTCTTCATACTTTTGAATTGTTCTCAGACAGGGTCTTATAAGAATTTACTGCCAAACAAAAATTGACAGGATACAGCCACACATGATACATGTGAAATAGTTTTTTAGCTACCCTATTCTAGTGAATGTACTTGGGAAATTTGGTTAGGCAGCTCTTTTTTAGTGGGGCGGCCCAAATGATATAAAAAGTGCAATGAGCTATATGCCTTCATGATGAAACAATCAATAATGGTAGTTTATTGAGGTCTTTGTTTTGTATATTCTACCTCCAATGAATGCACCAACAATGATAAAATCACTGTTTAATGATGCAAGATGGAGACAGTAGATGGTCACTACGAAAAATACATCAGAAAGCGTCTTCCTGCTGGAAAATGGTGTATGTAATGTATGTAACAAATCGATCCACGCAACCTCATTTGTTTAATTCCATGCCCTCATTGTCTCGCTCAGCTGAGGAGAATACGCAACATTTTCAGATAGATATTATTATAACAAAGTATTCCCAAATTCAAACCGGCGCGCCAGTGTAGCCACATCTGGATTCTGCATGCTTATTCATAAGAATGAGTAAACAAGACTTCCGCCACTGACCAATGGGGTCTCGCCTTTCACGCGCATTATAGTAATGAGTCATCGGCGGGGAGACAGAAACGTCAAGGCGTTGATCGGTGAGTGGCGCATACAGCTCACACGAGCACGCGCGCACCGTATACTGCACACACAGACACCATGCACACAGCTCGGGCGGGTTGGTAGCTCGGGTTGGTAGCTCGGGTGTGTAGCGCGGCGCAAATAAAATAAAAATGAAAGCAATAAAATAAAATTGAGAAAAAACTCCAACGCCTTGATCAAAGCTAGGCATAACCATGCATAATCTAAAATTCCGCATCCGGCCACCACTTTATCTCAGGTCAAATTATATTCTTACCTGTCCAGCCAGAAGGGTTGACAGAATAATGTATAAAGATTGGAGGCACAGGCACTTTAAACTACTAAAGTGTCAAAATCATGGGAACAAATTTTTTGTTCGGGTCTATGGTGGTCTTGACACCGCTGCTCGCTACACTCCATTTTTAGTTCCTGTGGGCAAGTCTACCTCCATGGTGTGAGGGAGTTCCGTCCGCGCGATGAAATGTGGGCTTGAATTTTCCTGTTTAAAGGTCAACAGTTTGCGTTTTAGCTACCAATTCCTCAAGAGAAATATTTTAAAAAGGGAAATAAAGTCTAACATCCATTAAAAACATCAAATAAATCCCTTAAAAAGTGCATAACCATGAAAATACAGTTTTTAAGGATGGCAAATTTGTTATAATAAAATAATGTTAAAAAATATGTATAAAAAACCAAAAAAACCTTTTTGATCCACACATATTTTCAATAGCCATTTTTACTTTGCACCATTTACCTTGAGAATGGGCGAGATCCACAGTGACCAGTGCCGTTATCGGAAACCGGTGACACCAGGGTAAAAGCCAAGCATGTGATAAAGAAGTGATAGTGATGTCAACATTCAACTTGCATGCAAAGTAGAAACCCTTGCAAGTTAAATAGAACAACATTGCACTTAAAGGCACTGAACACGTTTGGTAATTGTCAAAGACCAGTGTTCTCACTTGGTGTATCCCAACATATGCATAAAATAACAAGCCTGTGAAAATTTGGGCTCAATTGGTCATCGAAGTTGCAAGAAAATGATGAAAGAAAAAGCACCTTGTTGTACAAATTTGTGTGCTTTCAGATAGGAATAAAAACTTCTTGCAAGAAGTTTTTATTATTTTAGTGAGAAATTACCTCTTTCTCAAAAACTAGGTTACTTCAGAGGGAGTCGTTTCCTACAATGTTTTATACTATCAACAGCTCTCTGTTGCTTGTAACCAAGTAAGTTTTTATGCTAATATTTGTTTTGAGTCATTACCAAACATGTAGGATACCTTTAAGTGGGACATACCATGTAGAAAGGAGACACGGAGTGATGGTAATATCTTGTAACTATCATAGAGACAATGTGACCACCCTCAATGTTGTAAGCAACTGCCCCTTTTTCTTTTGGTTGGGGGGGGGGGGTGGGATGGTAGGCAATATAGAATGCATCTATTGTTGAAATGGTTACCAGGTCTGATTAATTTGTTTATTATGAATGTTGTTGACATCTTTGTTTATGTTTGTCCTACAGGATATCCGGAGTAATTGCCAGTCAGTTGATGACATGAACAAAGTCAACCAGAAGATTAAAGAACAAATGAAGACTACACAGACAAGATTAAATGTAAGATTAATATTAGAACGCCAATAGATGGTTTCATTATAGTCTCATCTTTTGGAAAGAGCCCATCTTATATTGAGGACCGAATTGGGTGAAAAGAGTTGTATTTATCATGCCTATAAATTGCAAGTTAATTTGGAGTAAATGATTGATTTTTAGACTAACCGTATTGTTTCGCTAAATCTGTAATAAAAAGCCACAAGAATTATAAAAAAAATAATTTTTGAGCTGCACTCCCAGAGAGCCAAATTATCGTTCCCTGACAGCAAATGGAAATCAATTTGACAAAAATAAATGTGAACAAATTACCAAAATATCAAGGATATAAACTTGTGTGATTCTTATCTTCTAGATTAAAAAAAAACAAAAAACTTTTTTTTGCAGTATTTGGAACGAATAGCCAATGAACAAGATAAGGAAACGGACAGATTATGGATTCTGGAAGATGTGGAAATTTTCCGTCAGCAGTTGTCAAGGTAACACTCAAACAAAGGAAATGATCTCTACAGACCAATCAAAATGCGCAAGTGCTACCTGCCACGCGGCCATTGCCGGGGAGCTGGCAGTACAAGGTTTTGTACACAAAGATGTGGAAAATTCCTCTTTTTTGTTTTACTTTTTAAGCAAATTAGGTGTCTTGCTCAATGATTTACACAATTTCCCTGACAGGACAGCATGACATAATGTCACTTGACTGGTCAAAATCCAGTTGGCCCATGGTGGCAAAAAGGCAACGACGACTGATGGGCAGTTGAAAATATGTTGGCTCGTCTGTTCAGTTTCTTAAATTCTCTACATAACTTGCATAATATGGTGCAATAATTTATTATTATCTTACTGGTAGGCATGACTGGCAAAAAGCTACCATTTTGTTGTCGTTCAAATTAACTGTGCGTGTGATCACTAAAGTTTACAAAACTTTCTTTGCTGCGTCACATAACATTAACATAACCGTCATCTTGAAACAGTGGCGTAACTTGCGAATTGGACTAGATAAACAGTGCTTGGGGGCCGGGTTGATCCAGTTAGACTAGCTAGTCAAACCACGCAGCGTTCAAGTGACTTCTAGATTGACTATGGTTGAGTCTAGTCGTCTCCAGTCACCCACCCGAACTTGCTTAAAGATGAAACTTTAATGAAATGAATGGAAATAAAACAATTAAACAAACAAACAAAACTTTAATTTATTTGTTCAAACTGTTTTTAATTAGGACACAGATATCCATTAGGAAAGCCAACTTGTCTTGTAAGATGGCCATTGACCGTAGCGAACGAGAGAGTTTGCTTCAAGGAAGTACAGATCCAGATTTACGCAAAAGGTAAGAAAAGCGTATTTCAGGAAGACCTATTTAGTGAAGGGCCTTTCAGGTTGCATCTCCTGAACTCTGGACTTCACTCCTCAATAATATTAAAAACAGCTCCTCCCTAGAACAGTTCAAGTTTATTCTTACAACAGATCTCTTCGTCGATTCGCAGTGTTTTTGACCGCGTGAGGGCAGATGTTAACAAAGTTTACGGGATGTGGTTAGTAAAATGAACTGTGTTTTCATTGTTGTTGGTATTATTTATTTGATTTGGGGTTGAACAAAGAAATATTGACAGAGCGGGATTTGAATCAATGACCTCCAGTTGAAGTGCTGGCACTCTACCAACTGAGCTATCTAGCCCTATGTTGGCGGTCTCCCTATTTTGTCAATATCTTTGTTCGGGGGTGCCAGTCAGAAGCCATACAAGCGTGTAGCCAGGGATCACACCCAAGTTTACGATTCAACCTGGGAAGCGGCAGCCAAGAGATCCCATTAATAAGGGGATGCAACTTTTTTATATCAAATATCAAGTCATAAACCACAAGGCAAACTGACTGGGTAAATTTTAAATAATTTGGGGTTGAACAAAGAAATATTGACTAAGCTAGGTCGTTGGTTCAAATCCCGCTCTAGTCAATATTTCTTTGTTCAACCCCAAATTTAAAATTTACCCAGTCAATTTCCCTTGTGGTTTATAACTTGATATTGTTATTTGGCCATTGATATTAGAAAACAACATACAGGCAGTCAAAATAAGATACCGCTGTAACCATGGTGCAAGGAAATTTGCTGTTGAAAGCGCCCCCAAGCGGTCAACAAAATTGTCATTTATAGGTAGGGTCACACTTTGGTAATGACCCTGAAACAAATGGTGTAATTTCTATCTGAAAGTCTCATTATTGTAAAGATTGTAATGTTTGGGATGCCAGTCAAAGCAATTCAACCTGTAGCTGCCGTACAGCCAGGGATCACACCCAAGTTTATGATACAACCTGGGAAGTGGCAGGAGAGGGATCACCTTAAGGGGATACAACTTTTTATTTCAAATATCAAGGCTTCTGACTGGCACCCTAGAACAAAGGTATTGACAAAATAGGGAGACAGCCATCATAAGGGCTAGCTAGATAGCTCAGTTGGTAGAGCGCCGGTACACTAATCCAGAGGTTGCAGGTTTAAGTCCCGCTCTCGTAAATTTGTCTTTGTTTCAACCTAGAATTATTGGTTAAGCTGTGGAATGTTTTTTCTTGCAGATTAAATAAAGAGAACCTGGCTAAGACAGCGACTAGCATCACAGATAACTTGATGTCGTTGAACAGAATGATGGCTGCCAATGTAGCACAGAGTGGGCTCTCAAATCAAGTTCTAGGTATAGCTCAAAGCACTTGTAACTCTCGTGTCAGTGGAGTGTTTTTGCAGCTATTTGTCTATTTATTGGACCACATTTCAGTGATTATTAGTGAGCACATCATTAACCCAGGGATATGTTGTATCATTTCATTTTTTAATTCTGGTTGTGAGGCCAAGGACTCACAGAAAAGCAATTAATTAATTACTATGGGATACTAGCCAAGAATCCCCAGCGGGAGAAGACGAAGAAGGAAATTTCAGTTTTAGATGTGTTTTCTCAACGTTTGGACTAGCCTGCTCGCGGCAGTAGAATGTAAAGCAAGACAAGTTCTCAAAGAACAAATCTACACAGGAAAGTCGATATCGCAAACAAACAAAATAGTGGTAATACTTTCTCTTGTCTATGATGAACAATAAGACTAGCATGTCTCCAAATGGATGGGGGCAGGGGATTGGGAAGGGGGCAGGGGATGGGAAAGGACTTGACTCCCTACTAAATTTTCTCCAAGCAGTCTCAGAAACTTCAGAGAAAGTCGAACACTCTTTATATGAGAAATGTAGGGTTGAAACATACATTTGTGTGATTTCTTGCAGTTAAGTCTTCAGCAACTATCTCTGACACCCATGAGGAATTTAAAGGCATGGGAGGGGTGATCCAGACCAGTCGGAGTTTGCTGACAAAGTACAACAGACGAGAGCTGACAGACAGGCTTCTTATATTCCTTGCAGTTGCCCTTTTCCTTGCGACGGTGCTGTATATACTCAAGAAGAGAATATTTTAAACACATAGAGGGGGAGGGGAAAGGGGCTTGGGGGAGGGGGGAGAAGGGATGAAGTAATTTGCTTTGATATTTTAAAGGTATTATACATGATTGGTAAGGATACAAAAATCATTGGTAATTTTTAGTCTGAAAGCTAACTGATTATGAAGTTCATACTAGAACTATGTTGTCTGTGAAATATTTCCTTCTGAAATGAAGTCATATTCAAAACCGTATCTGAAAACCTGATAAAACGTAACAGCTGATTTCGGTTGTTACAACCAAATTTAAGGACAATGTGTTTACATGCTGGAAATTGTGCATGGTTTTTCACTATTTTCTCCTGACGCCATAACGGATTATTAAGCCCAAATTTTCACCGGTTTGTTATTACAATTTCATGTATTTTGTTGATCTCACAAAACATGGACACTGTCTGCGACTATTTTGTCAGCTCTACCAATCCTGTATAATACCTTTTATTAAGGTTGTTGATCTTCCTTGCAATAGGGTTGCTTCAGGGTGTTTTTTTTATTTTTTAGTTTCCACCAAATAGAATTTCTACTTGACCAAGGGATTGTATACGTTTAGTAATTGGAACCCACTGTTTGTTTCAATCACAGTTGTAGATATATACCATACAACTAACCTGTGAAAATTTCATTTCAAAAGGTGGTAGCGTTTTTGAGATATTGCAGAAAATCTGGAGCAGTTATGTCCACGCAGGAAGAATAATCTGCAATTGGAATACACAATCTGAGTACTTTACATGTCAGTAACGCTTCTCAGATTCAAATTTGTTGGGATAAAAAGTTTTTCCATAACCGCAGTACTTCTTAGTGAAAAGTTTCTCAAAGTGCATTATACTTTCCAAAGCTGCTGTACTTCTTACCAAGTAAGTTTTTATTGCCATTAATTTTCAGAGTCATTACCAAACGTATACAGACCCTTTAACAGTGGAAAAAATATGCCCAAACACCACCCACCTCAATCCCCTATCAATTCACAAAATTACACACTGGCATTTTCACAAGGCAAAGAAAGTCGTCATTTTCTTCCATGATTCAGTTGACGGTTGCTGCCCAGGGCTCGAATTTTACACTGGACCACCGGCCCGAGGCCAGTGATTTTAGTGTTGAGCCAGTAAACTCGAGACAGGACAAGTCCGTTGGTCTTGTTTTTTTCTTCAGTTAACATCTTTGTCTCAAAAAACTAATGCTCAAATGTTGAGTTTGAGGCTCATAAATTTCTTCCAATTCTGCCGA